>OV049924.1:43920810-45416237 GCA_920104205.1 Eupeodes latifasciatus | reverse complement strand
ATAATTTATTATTAACTTCCCATAGGAAGTTATTGTAATGGGTGCGATTTGTCAAATTGAAAATTTTGACATTTCTCGACGTTTCAAGGTGTCTAGAGTCGAAATAAAAGATTTTAAGAAAGATGTATGTGCGTGCGTGTGTACGTACATACATACGTCCGTACGTCCGTACGTCTGTACGTTCGCGACGTTTTTTTCGTCTTCCGTAACTCAAGAACCAGAAGAGATATCGACTTCAAATAAATTTTGTTATACAGATAATAAAGCAGAAAGATGCAGAAAGGGCTCTCAAGAAAATTGCGTGGGTGGTTTTTTACCATAGCAATTTAAAAGAGGTGAAAATTTTGGTTAACCCTAAATATCGCATGAACCAATGACGCTAGAGACTTGAATTAAATTTTTTATTATATATTGTAACGTGATACAAAAGAAGTATATTTTTAAAAGAAAATCCAACTAACGGGTTTTTTTTAAATCAAAAAAACTGAAAAAAAAATTGTCACCTCGAAAATATTACGACTAAAATATGATTTAATCTCCAAAACAATTTCGTGCAACGAAGAATAATGTTTTTCACATCTGATAAAATTTTGAGAAAAATCAATCGGGGAGAATACGATAACTTAGGCGACAAAGTTTAATGACGTATTTGTATGGAACAGTTAAAAACAAGCATTTTTTACTATGGGAGGTGGGTCTATCTCCCCCCGTTTAGGCGGTAGTACTTACAATTAAGTATTATACCTGTTTTTAAAGCCAACATTTTTGTCTATTAGCTTGATTTTAAATCAAGTCAAAACTATGCATAGTTTTTGAAAAAAATTGTTTTAAACTAAAAATTTAAGCAAAAAAAAAATTTAAAAAAAAGGTTTAAGGTAGTTTTTCAAAATTTTCAAATTATCTACTGTGATGACTTTATGTCTTCTAGTTGTTGAGAAAATTGAAAATTACCAAAAAAATATTTTAATTAAATTACTTTTTCCTTGCTTAAGTATTTAAGTAGTCTTATTTTGATAGTAATAATCGAATATGGATTAAGATATACCTAGGGTAAATTAATTTTTCTTAAATCCAGCTTATTTAAATGCAAAAGAAACTTTGCATGCACCCCATCCAGCACCCACCGCACCTTGCACCCTCACCACCTTGCACACACTCCAACTTGCACCCACCCCAAATCCCCAAGCAGGGGGGTTACAGATGCCACTGTTGCATACACCCAAACTCGCGTACACCTTACTGTTGCATACACCCAAACGGTGACGTGAAATAATGCCAAATGAAATAAAGCCAAATCCAACAAATTTGGCATTATTTCGTTTTTGAAAACGAAATAAGGCCAAATTTTCAATTTGGGTTTATTTCGCTTTAGAAAACGAAATAATAGCAATTTGGCATTGTTTCGATTTAAAATTTTGCAGAATTAGGAAAAAACATAAATTAAAATTATCTTTTGTTTTCTCTCTATGCTAAAACAAGTTTTTTTTTGAATTGATAGCACGGCGCGGCGTACTAACAGCTAGGTATGTAAGGGGGGCATGCTGCCCGCCTGCAACCCCCCTGCTTGGGATCACTATAGGATTTGGGGTGGGTGCGAGTTTGGGTATATGCAAAGAACACGAATGCGTTGAGATTCTTTCATAACTGTGACTTATACTTGCTTTTTTTTTGTTGGGAATTTCTTTGATTTTAGTGCTCAAATGCAAAAGTTTTTTGCATATACCCAAACTCGCACCCACCCCAAATCCTATAGTGATTCCAGCAGGGGGGTTGCAGGGGGGCAGCATGCCCCCCCTTACATACCTAGCTGTTTGTACGCCGCACAGTGGCCCGTTTTGACTTTTTTGGTTGCAAAAATCATATCTCCTAAACGAATAAAGATATTGCTTAAATTTTTTTTTTATCTTCAAGGAAATTTCCAAGGCTATAAAAATTGTGACTTTCAAAAAAAACTGTTTACAGGGTGTTTCAGAAATTTGTGTTAAAGTAAGAAGTTTTAACAAAGGTGATAAACATAGAGGTATTTTAATATGCAATCGTCAAAATCAATTTTTTAAGTAATCTAAGTGAATTGAAACAGTGGAGCAAAAAGAAAAAGGACCAATTCGAGTGAAACAGTGGGGAAAAAAGTATTTTTTTTTTTTTAATTTTAAGACATTTTTTTTTTATTTTCCAGTATTCAAGAGTACATAATGTATTTTGGTTACCTATATATAGTTAGTTAGTTAGTGATTGATATTCAATGATATTTTGACTATGAACCAATATTTTGTGTAGAGTAATTTTTATTACAGGATTAAACAAATTAGCTATTAAACTCTTGAAAATCTTAGGTAATAAACAAAAAATAAAAATGAAAATGAAATGAAAAAAAATGAAAACTAGATGATTTTATGTCTTTTAGTTTTTGAGAAAATTGAAAATAAAAATTTAATTTTAAACTCAAAATTTGAGTAAAAAAAGTTAAAAAAAAGTTTAAAGTGTAACTTTTTCAATACTTCAAGATTATCTACCATTTTTTTTCAGAATTTATTGCTCTTATTTGTTTTTAAACAAAAACTGAAAACTAGATGATTTTATATCTTTTAGTTTTTGAGAAAATTAAAAATAACCACAACTACTATTTTAATTTAATTCTTTTTTTTTGCTTGAGTGGTCTTATTTTGATGGTAACAGTGCGAGTTTGGGTGTATGCAACAGTAACGTGTGTGCGAATTTGGGTGTATGCAACAGTGGGATCTGCAACCCCCTGCTTGGGCACACTATAGGATTTGGGGTGGGTGCGAGGTGGAGTGGGTGCGAGGTGGAGTGGGTGCAAGGTGGGGAGGGTGAAAGGTGCGGTGGGTGCAAGATGGGGTGCATGCAAAGTTTCTTTTGCATTTAAATAAGCTGGATTTAAGAAAAATCAATTTATCCTTGGTATATCTTAATCCATATTCGATTATTACTATCAAAATAAGACTGCGTTAATACTTAAGTAAGGAAAAAGTAATTTAATTAAAATATTTTTTTTGGTAATTTTCAATTTTCTCAAGAACTAGAAGACATAAAGTCATCTAGTTTTCAGTTTTTGATCAAAACAAATAAGAGCAATGAATTCTAAAAAAAAATAGATAATCTGAAAGTTTTGAAAAATTACACTTTCAACCATATTTTTAACTTTTTTTTGACCAAATTTTGAGTTTAAAACAATTTTTTTCAAAAAGTACGCATAGTTTTGACTTGATTTAAAAACAAGCTAATAGACAAAAGTGTTGGCTTTAAAAAAAGGTATAATACTTAATTATAGGTAATACCGTTATTTTTTAATTATTTTTTTTCCATTTAATGTACATATTTTTTTAAATTGCCCCTACTGCCTAAACGGGGGAAGATAGACCCCCTCTCATAGTAAACAATGCTTGTTTTTAACTGGTCTATACAAATCCGTCATTAAACTTTGTCGCCAAAGTTATCGTACTCTCCCCAATCATCTTGTTTTAATCCACCACACACAAAACAAAGAAATCCATAAAAAAAATGTTCCAAAAAAAAGAGGAGAAAAAATGACTGACTTCATCACTTCAAATCTTCCTAGCTCAGTTCGATGCAAAATGACGCAGTTGATCTTTTGGATTTATGTAAAGGAATATATAAGGATTCTGAATCAGTTGAGATCTTAGCACCACTCGTTGAATCTTTTTTTTCTATCCAATTTGAAGTCGAAAAAATGTGCAAAAAGTAGTGCTTCCAAAAACATTAAATTAAACAATTAAAAAATATTTTTTTTTTTTTTGTTTTAACTATCGATCTAAATAATGGCAAAGCATATTATAAAAACAAAATCGAAAAGCGTTTCGAAGCCCTTTTTCTAGTTTTTACATTCAAAGTTAAGAAAAAAAAATAAAAAAAATAAAAAAAATAAAAAAAAAATGATCATCATAAAAAATCTTTAACTTTGGCCTGCTCTATAAGGCACACCAATAACCCAAATTGAATAATTTTTTCGATTACTCGAGCTTCAAATATTTGTGAATCCAGTGAACTAAAAAGTTTTGCATTATTACTCGAAAAATGAATATTGCAAGCAGTTTTGCATAAACGGGACACTGTGCGCCGTGCTATTAATTCAAAAAAACTTTTTAGCAAAAGTAGCTATTCTAGACAATAAATCAACCATTTTTGCGTGTTTTGTATGTAAAAAAGTGAACTTTAAAAATTTTGTATTAACTTTTGAATTTTAAAATATTCGGCGTTGTTTCCATTATTTTTTTGGCCTTATTTCTTTTTATAAATCGAAATAAAGCCAAATTGGTTTTATTTCGTTTTGAACAACGAAATAAGGCCAAATTTGAAATTTGGTGTTATGTATTTCATTTGGCACTATTTCACGTCACCCACCCAAACACGCATTACGCATACGCAAATACCATTATTACTATCAAAATAAGATAGTAGTTGTGGTTATTTTCAATTTTCTCAAAAACTAAAAGAAATAAAATCATCTAGTTTTCAGTTTTTGATCAAAAACAAATAAGAGCAATAAATTCTGAAATAAAAACAATGGTAGATAATCTTGAAGTATTGAAAAAGTTACACTTTAAACTTTTTCTATTCAAATTTTGAGTTTAAAATTAAATTTTTCAAAAACTACGCATAGTTTTGACTTGAATTAAAAACTGGCTAATAAAACAGAATGTTGGCTTTAAAAAATGTATTAAACTTAATTGTAAGTATCACCGTTATTTTTTAATTATTTTTTTCCATTTTAAATAATATTTTTTTTAAATTGCCCCTACCGCCTGAACCCATAGTAAAAAATGCTTGTGTTAAGCCCCTCTACCAAAAACCGTTATTACATATATCTTGTCGCCAAAGTTATCGTACTCGTGCCCATTACTAAAAATGTGTTCTAAAAAAACGCTTTAAAATTGTTTAAATTCACTACCAAAATGGTAAAAATGTTGGGTCAATCTATGGCTTCATGTGAATGTTCTCGGGCGTCAATAGTAAAACTGTTTCAAAAATTTGACTTACATATTGGGACAATTTATGTCAAGAATTGAAACCTTGTGAGTATCTTAAGAACAACTAAGTACATTGCTGCTATAGCTTGTAGTGTGGCCGATTACCTAGATTTTTCGATTTCTTTGGAATGTGTAATATTTCAAGTTTGGCATTCTATATAAAGCAAGCCCACCCCCATTAATGTGAATGTTGTATCTAAGTTGTTTATAAATAAATTGGGTGGCGCAACAGTCCGTTGAGAACTAGGGCCTAGTGACTTACAACTCTCAACCATTCCTGTGTGCGAGTACTGTTGTCAGGTATGGAGGGGACCTACAGTTTTAAGCCGATTCCGAACGGCAAATTTGAGAAAGCACTTTTCATGATAACAATTACTCTTGGAGAATTTGTCAATTCCTCGCAAGAGGCAGTACCCGTGAAAAAAACTTTAGATGGCATAGGCAGGGATCGAACCCAAGACCTCTGGCATGACAGTCCAACGCACTAACCATCATGCCACGGGTACTACTAAGTTGTTTGCTTCCTTAAAATTCATCAAAATAATCCGTATTTTCATTGACTTATTGGCTTATTTTCGAGGCTGTGTTAATAAACAGAATTATCAAATGTGTAGTTCTTCTTCCAACTTGACTGTTGGAAAGACTTTCCATTCTAAACTTGTCACGATTCGGGATGGACTTTGATCGGAATTCAAAAATTCAATAATGAAGCTACGAAAAATGGACAGAAAGTTTCCTGTCCTTATTAGTTTACCAAGAGGTGATTGCAATTGACCACTGAGCTTTTGCAATTTAAAACGTGTAAATTTTTTTTCTTTGGGGCCTTAAAAGATGGTATTTGTAAAATTATTAAGGATTAACAAACGGATTTTTTTTTTTAATTTTAAAAATGAAACCTCTTATTGGAAAACTTCTATTACCTTCTTTAACATATCAGTTCAAGGGTTAGAAGAAGCTTGTTTCTTATTTTTTCAAACAAACTATCAATAATTTTTGATGGCTTAGTCAAGGTACTGCTCGATTTGGAACTAATTCCTTACATTTTTTTCGTTTATCCAATGGGTCATAGTGTGATTATTAATATTGTTCTTCTAAACGTTTCTTGAGGGGTATTGTTTCTTAGGGGAATTGACAAATCCTTCAAGAGAAATTCTTGTTATTGAAAAGTGCCTTTTCAAATTATCCCCCTATCTTCCCCCCACCCCTGAAATGACTCGCACTCAGGAATGGTTTGACGTTGTAATTCACTAAACATTGATTCTGTCCGATCTCTTGAGCCAACTTAATAAATTTATTAATAGGTACCTAGGTAGGAAGGTAAACAATTTGAAAATATTTAGGTACATAATTGAAAATCTCTTGCTTTGGAGCTATCAAATTTATAATATTTGCATAGGTATTTCCATATAAATAGTCTCAATTACAAAGCATTTCATCTTTAATGATTCTTTTTCTTCAAGCTAAACTAATTTTGTCAACATGAAACTTAATACATACCTAGATTGCCAAATAATAACAAAAACAAACAAGCTACTTCCTTTAATATATAAGTCGTGATCTACCTAACTATGTAACTACCTATTCACCCTCCAACTCTCTTCTCTTTTCTTCTGCTACTATACCGACTAATGCCCCACATTAAATTTCATTATTTATTTTACCAAATCTTGTATTTACTTTAACAGAGAAACTCAGATTACATTTAAGTGATTGCCTTCAAGATATTCCATTCATCAAATTGATGGCCCTTAGCGTCTCTCATAGCCCATCGTCGTCGTTGTCGTCGCCATCATTGTCGTCGTAGAACCTACTTATAGTTCCCTTCGATTACAATGTTTGTCTAATCTCATTTTTTGGTTTATCAAAAACACAACTTCTTCACTATCTTATCATGGACGAAACAACCGAGGGAGACCAAACAAATAAATCGAGTTGCTTAGGTACCCAATACCCATTGCCTAAAAGTCACAAACCAAAAATAATGATTTCAAGGGCAAGACAGGCCATAACTTCAATTTTTATAGCCGTGAAATAAATTTCTAATTAGATTAGATAATAAGTAATAATAACCATCCAGCAGCGTTATATGTACATATGTACATATTTAAAGAAGAAGTTAAGTAACTTTATAAGTTGGACTTACCTTTCTTGTGGCAATCTTTTGAGCTCGCTCATATCCAGTTCTAGGCGAAGATTAGACACTTCGCACACAAGTCGATCCCGATCTGCCGATACTTCTCGTAATTTCTCGCGAAGTGCGTAATTCTCACGAATCAATTCCTCGACATTCACCTTAACGTGATTGTTGATGGCCGCAACAACTTGTGGTTGTACTTGTTGGGACTGTGCAGTTGCAGTTGAAACTGGAGGAGGCCCCGATGCCAATGGTAACTTTCCATCAAAGACAACTCCACCAGGCCCAGCAGTGCCACCATTTGGTACCAGCATCATATTGCTGGCCATTAACAATGATTGCGTGGTCTGATGCAACAGGGCGGCTGCTGTATCAGTATCCATTTCCATTTCCAGGTCCAATTCGTTGGAGCTATTCAACACATCTTGAGTGGATTCAGATGATGCTGATGGTTCACCACCAACAGCACCTCCTTCACCACCGTTGGCCATAGTTTCACTATCGCACATTATATTTGTTTAGATAAGATTATTTTTTCAACACTCTTATTTTCGAGATACGAATTGAATTTGAAGGCTCTGCTAAAGGACCTCCGCGGGAGGTCGCGTAAGAAATTACCTTAAACACACACGCACTGAGAAGTCGAGGAGCAAGAGGAGGAGAAGCCCGAGCCCAACAACCAAAGAACACACTCTTCAACTTCAACAAACACAACTTTTAATTTGTGACTTGCACTTCACTTGGCTTCACTTTTGTTGTTTAGGGATAATTCCCTGGTTTTGTATTATTATTATTTTTGGAGGAAAACTCTTTTCGAATTTATTTTAAAAAATTCAAATTGGTTTACCTACATTTTCGAGATATTCAATCAAATTTTTCAGTCGATTCAAACACGATTCTAAAAATTGTCTGTATTCAAAAATACAGAAAAGAAGAATGTCGCGCGTTTTTTTATTTTGGATTATTTGTTTTTGGTCGACGACACGACGAGACGTTGGTTTGGTTTTGCAGGAAAACACTCACGAAACACGATTTTCAAAGCGCAGCACATCCGACGTTAAATAAACCGGAATGGAGAATGACAGACAATGACAAATTATAAAATACGAAATGCACAAATTCAGCTAGCAGAGAATTTTTTGAACAACTACGAACGACGATGTAAAGAAAACGAATAAAAACGGTAGTTTGTGGAATGATTTGGGAAAAAATTCAACAAAAATTATGGAAAAACTGGTTTTGTGTAATTTTTGTATGTATTCTGATCTCTTTTACTCATTTGAAGTTGTGAAAAGATTTTTGTTATATTTTCTATTGGATAAAAGAGATGAATATATTTTGGGAATGTTAGAAGTGGAAGGAAAATATAAACATGTTTTTGCTTTTTTTTTAAAACTAACAGCCATATATGGTTGGACTGTTTTAGTGCGTTGCGTAGGTTTTGTTTGCTTGTTTTGTTATTGTCGTTTTTTTTGTTTTTTGTTTTGTTTTCTTTTCATAGAGTAAAAAGAAACGTCAAAAATGAAGAATTTGTGAAGGGGAAAGTGGAAATTATGATATGGAATGGAACTGGAAATATTATGGGATGTGTTCGTAGATTGTGCATAGATTGTTGTTAGGGTTGATGCACATTAGTTGTTGGTTATCGATTACAGAATTTGTTGAGTAGACTGCAGTTTTACTATAGGTAGTTATTTTTTCAAGGTAAATATAAAATTTATTTATTTATTTATTGAATTCGTTAAACAAACTAACGTTAGAACTTAAGACTAATATTACATTTATTCTTAGATTTATAAATTTACAATGAAAAAATTTACTTTAAATGTTTTACTTTTAAAATCATCGCTTACGGAATATACCAAAAAGTAATACTTGTTGTAAACTGAAATCAATTGGTTGAGGGGACTGTTTTTACCATAGTTCGATCTGCTTGATATAGCACGTAAAGGAACTTGTCTTCTAATACTTGAACGGCTATAAATAAAGTTTAATTGTTCCAAAATTGATGGTGATATGACTGACCTATTGATTAATTTTATAATAAAGCACAGCTGAATGTACTCTCTGTGTTTAGAAAGCGATGGAAGATCTATGAGCGTGAGCCTATGATTGTACGGTGGAAGTTCGAGCCTATAGGACCATGGGAAGAAACGGAGGCAGAAGCGCATGAATCTTCTTTGTACTCCTTCTATTCTGTTTATATGGACTGAATAAATGGGAGCCCTTATTATGCAGCCATATTCCAATATTGGTCTTACAAATGATATATAAAGAAGTTTAAGAATATAAGGGTCGCGAAAATCATGTGAAAACCGTTTTATAAATCCGAGTGTCTTATTTGCGTTTTTAATAATATAGTCATAATGCTTTGTAAAAGTTAATTTTGAGTCAAGAATAATACCTAGGTCAGAGAAAGTAGAGAGTTTAGTCAAATAAGAATAGTCTAATTGATAATTGAAAGTCAAAACATTTTGTTTGCGTGTAAAACACATTAATTTACATTTGTCTATGTTTAGTAAAAGCTTATTTATAAAACACCATTCACGAAAACTATTTAGATCATCTTGTAGGAGTAAACAGTCGTCAAGTGAGTCAATACGTTTGAAAATTTTAATGTCATCAGCGTAAATTAAAACAGATGAGTGTTTTATAATAGAAGGTAAGTCGTTAACGTACAAAATAAACAGTAAAGGTCCTAAGTGACTATCTTGTGGTACGCCAGAGTTGGTATAAAAATATGATGACCGCTCATTCCTAAAAACTACGCTGTATGATCTATTATATAAGTACGACGAAACCCAACTAACAAATTTATCGTTAAAGCCTTGTGGTTTAAGTTTGGAAATTAATGTTTTATGGCACAATTTATCAAAAGCCTTACTGAAGTCTGTGAAGACACAGTCAACTTGTTTCCGTTTTTCAAACGAATCTAAACAAAAAGTACTGAAATTAAAGAGGTTAGTAACTGTTGACTTATTTTGAACAAAACCATGTTGACTTTCACAAATTATAGACTTACAATTAAACGATATGACTTTACAAATAATGGACTCAAATAACTTAGGGATCACGGACAGTTTTGCAATGGGAAGATAATTTTGTATTTCATTTTTACTACCCTTTTTATGTATCGGTATTATGTACGAACTCTTCCAAATTTCAGGAAAAATTGAAGATTTGAGCGATTCATTAAAAAGAATATGAAGAGGATAGGATAAATAGGATGCGCATTTTTTCAAAATATAAGAAGGTACACCATCTGGACCAGGACTATAACAAACGTCAAGTTCTGAAGCTTTGCGAACGATTTCATCTCCAGAGATCCAAAGATTAATTGCATTCAAATGAGGGAAATTTTGTGAAGGGGCCAATAACTCAGGCATTTGACAGGAGTTAGCTACTTCGAAAGCATCTTTGAAAAAATTTGTAAACTTATTTTAAATTTTTTCAAAGTCATGGCTATAAGTTCGTTGTTGAAAGACATGCAGTTTGGATACCCGTCAGTATTTCTCTTACTATTAACATAGCTCCAAAAGAAATAAATCGAGTTGCTTAGGTACCCAATACCCATTGCCTAAAAGTCACAAACCAAAAATAATGATTTCAAGGGCAAGACAAGCCATCAATTGCCATAACTTCAATTTGTATAGCCATGAAATAAATTTCTAATTAGATTAGATAATAACCATCCAGCAGCGTTATATGTATTTAAAGAAGAAGTTAAGTAACTTTATAAGATGGACTTACCTTACTTTGGGGTTCTGGGAATCCTCAAGTAATTGAAGAGAGGCCATTGCATCCGCAAAAAGTCACTGTTTGGTGCGCTCTTTGGCGCGGAGGTGTGATTGGACTTTATTTCTTCGAAAACGACGATGGAACGACTCTCACCGTTAATTGCTGCTATTGAAGAATATGACTTGGAGAAAATGTGGTTTCAACAAGACGGTGCCACATGCCACACAACTTGAGCGAATATGGCTTTATTGAAAGAGACATTTCCTGGTTACGTAACTTCTCGTGCGTCGTGGCGATATCAACTGGCCACCAAGATCACCGCTAGACTTTTTTTGTGGGGCTACGCAAAAGACCGTGTTTATGCAGAGCACTTAAAAACCAGCATTCGTCAAGTTATGGCTGAGATACCGCCCAATATGTGTCAAAAAGTGTTCGAAAATTAACTTAAAACCTTAGCTTGCATAAATTCGCGTGGTGATCATTTAAATGATGTATGTAGTATTGCACACATTATGTCAACGTTCAAACTTAATAATGAAAAAGAAATAATATGAACAAAAGTATTTTACATTTGTTTTATTTATCATAGTCCGTTATATCCTACTACAATTCTAGTACAATTTCTCTAAGCCTTAACAAAACGGCTTGTTAATAGGGACAAAATATACATAAAGCATGAGGAGAGCCAAAGTCTTTGAAATCCTTGATATTATTTAATTTGCTGTTAGTTGAGAAATTTCATGTAAGTCGCGCTAGCGCTGTCAAGACTTAGAAACACACAGATATTGGCAAACCTTACATTGAATTTCGATCTTCAATATTTTGAAGGTTAACTTCATAAACTTCGCAGTATATTTTATTGAACCGATACAAATTGTCGTCATCTATTTCAAAGGAGTCGGTTCAGGTTAAGTAGAGCTTTCCTTTTCTTTGGGTGGTAGCATTCCAACATCCAGCAAAATATAAAAATATTGATATAGATGCTTAAGTCTATTGACATTTTGATTTTTGTTTTTATATTTGTATCATTAGTTTGTTTATTTTTGACGTTTTATAGATTTTCTAACAGCTTTATTATTTTTAGACTCTATTTAAACAATCTTCATTTATTAAATTTGTTCCTCAGTACAAAGTTGAATAATTTTGTAAAACAAGACGAATTTGAAGTTGGTAAAAGTAGAACTCATTGAACGATCAAAAGACTTGACCGTCAACCCGGAGATCTCTATTAAACCCTTTATCGAAAGGATAGGTAGATCCTGGTTGATGCGTTGATCAATTATCAACGGTAGCGAAAAAACAACTTTCTTTAATTTGACCTTACTAACTTTGTCTTAATACAACGAGGACTTTGAATGGCTTTCGAATAAAGACCATCGAAGCGAGCGAAATACAACGACGAGATATGTTAAAAGTAAAAAGACAGCGATTTCCCCTAAGGGTTGTACAATAAGAGTCCAAAAGATTTTATTTCGTTAGCAGGTATTTATACAAAAATGCATGTAATTTCGAAAGAGAGATTACGTTACATTTTGACTTAAAATTTTAAGGCGAATTCATAAATATAAAAAAGATGGCGAATGGTATAATTTGAGTGCCAGATTTGAATTTAAAAGTAAATTTTGACAGTTACAAATTTGAATTTAAATCCAAGATATTTATTATTATTATTTAGTATTATTTACAAAATTTAAAAAATAAAGTTAATGATGATTTCTGCTTCAACACTCATTCAACCAAGAAGAGAAACATTTTATGTCATGTTGACATAGTAAGGAAGAAAATTGGGATATCTTGTCAAAAATGTTGGCATTTCATGTTGTAGAGTAAAATAAACTTGAGAAAAGAAATAATTTGGGAAGGTTGTTTGTACTTAACAGAGAAGTGATCTGATAACAGATCAACATGAAATTTGTCTCTGAGATGTTGAGATATGTTTCTAAAATAGTTTGCCTTAAAGTCAAAAGATAATTTTTCAATATTTTCTAATCGTTAGGAAAAATAATTGATTGAGTAGCACTTTTTTCGGAACTGTCTCAACCGATTTAGATAAATCTTGTTTTTTACATCTACAATATTTTATCTTGTTTTTAAAATCAAACAAATTTAAAGAATCTTTCCAAAAATCAAAAATATTAGACATATTTTGTTGAATAAGATAAAAAATGTTTTAAAATCTTATCAATTAAGAAACAGGTACAAAATAATAATTACTTAAGTACTTAGTCCAACCTACTGAACCGAAGGAGCTCTTGTGCCATGACGTTCCAATTGTAAAGGAGTCGCCTATCCACGGTTCTTCGTCTGACGTGGTAGATTAGTGGAACTGCCAATCTATCCTGTATCAGGCGGCATCTATCGAGAAAGAGAAATGCCTCTGGTTAAATGAAGCCGCTGAAGTGTGCACTTTTATAATACTCTTCGTTCGCATAGAACGCACCCAAAAATTAATTTGTTATTTGAAGACATAGTTCTCGCAATGTGACTTTGAACGAGCCTTGTCACGAAGAATTTGTCAATTCTGTTAATTCGAACCCCACTGTATTGGACCTTGTTGGATTAGTAGTGGACATAAGAAGATTCGGCTGATTGGTGTAAGCGGCAACGTTGAACCACACAGGACAATCATAAACGATCATCGGCTATATAAGGGCCATGTAGCAAATTATCTTCACTCTGGAGTGCTATGCACTTACCATTACACCACGGGTACTACAACGCATATAAAAATACAAAATGATCAACATTTTCTTTGTAAGCTATGAAAATGGTATTTCTTTTATTTATTTTTGAATGTTTGAACAATAACAACAACTTAAAGGTGCTACCACTCATTGTTTTGGGTGGAAATATAGCTATTTCGTGCTTTGTCACTTTTGCACTCATCAGTCTCTAATTTTATTTGAAAAACTTTTTTATATACACCATAGATTTCAAACCCACGCATATCAAATCAAATCAAATCTTTTATTTATTTTTATTTAAAGAATTTAAAAGAATAAAAAAACTTTAGGGGAGATTCGGATATTTGTATCTGCTTTGATTAGAGATAAAAAAAAGTAGGTGGCGCAACAGTCCGTTGAGAACTAGGGCCTAGTGACTTATGACCCTCAACCATTCCTGTGTGCGAGTAATATTGTCAGGAATGGAGGGAACCTACAGTTTTAAGCCGAATCTAAACGGATAATTTGAGAACATGACAAGAATTACTACCCGTGTTTTGTTGGCAAATCTATCCATAGTATAGTAGGATTTTACACGAATAACAAAAACAATATCCATAGTATGAATAACACCGATAAAAGTTAGAGTAGAATCTCACTATGGAGAGGTTTTTGACATTTATACGAGTGGATCTTATGTGATTTCGTTCTCAAATGTTGTGTTCGTTGAGTAGTTGTGCATTTGGAATCATGTGTGTTTTCCATTGGGGAAAAAACCAATCTATTACTGTTGATATTATTTAAGTTTTGTTAGTGAAAATGGACTGACTGGGCTTATTTTGCAAGAGAAAACAATAGAAAAGATATTTATGTTTTGCTATGTTTCCACCAAAGGTTTATCTCAGTTTCTTTTGGTGTTTCCACCGCAAAAGAAGATTTAAAAATGATTAAGTTTGACATCACTTTCTAAAATGCAAATGGTGTTTCGATGTTTCTTATGAAGTGCAAGTGAGATAGTTTGATTCGTGTTAAACAATGAAAAACTGAATAATTCAGCACCATATAGGAATATGCTACCTACTCCATGTGCAATTTTTTTTTTTAATTTGATTAAAACAAAACTATATTTTTTGTACACAAACATGCAAATAAACAGACCATAACGCATTATCTGTAAAACCAACTCCTCCACACAAGTTTTTCTTCACAAATTTCCGATCCCCGACCGGAATCGAGCAAATCAAGCTCATTTCAACTCGATTCAGGTATATAAAGACTTTAAGCGAGCTTTAAGCTCGCTTCAACACCGCATGTTAATGTAGTAGTCTACGAACAACCCCCCTTGAAGTTTTTATTTTATGTCAAATTATTTGGTTAAAATTTAATCGACTTTCACATTACACAGACGTATTTTCTTGATTTTGATAGTCAACTATCAAAAATCAGCTTACACGATTTCACGCCTGGTCTGAATTTCGCTATTTGTTTTGGAATTTTTTGATAAATTATTCTGGCAAATATTCAGTTGTATCAACTTTCAAACATAAAAACCGGACTACTGCGGATCGTTTTGTTCAAAAACGGATCGTTTTGGTTTTGTTGGCAATTTCTCACTTTACTATATATGGAATACGAAAAAAACGCACTTACTCTTGGAGAATTTGTCAATTCCTTGAAAGAGGCAGTACTCGTGAAAAAAACTTTAGATAGCACAGGTAGGGAGCAAACCCAAGACCTCTAGCATGACAGTCCAAGTCACGGGCACTTCTTAGATTATAATGAATAGAAAAAGCGTAAAATATACCCATAAAATAGTTTTTGCTTTAATCAATTTTAGAGTAATAATTACAAAGTTTACAATCTTGTTAAGATATGACCTAGGCCGCCACCTCCGATGCAGTCAAAGAAGACCTTTCTGAACTCCATAAGGATAGGCATAATGCTACGAAATGGAATACGTCCTTCCGAGCTTTAAGATTGCATGAAGTGCAAATTAAAGAAAGATCATCCCTGTGCGGTTTAAAATTCAAATTTTGCAACTCCCCTCTATAGCTTCATCCCAAAAAGAGTTGAATTCATTTAAGTCATAGTTAAGTTTGCAGTAATATTGTCTGCAGAGTGTTGATTGCCCTTTGTCTTTAAACTCCTCTCTTAGTTCTTTGCCCAGATGCCTTATGAAGATGTACAAATTATCTTTCCAATCTTCCATATTGTTGACCGAAATATTAAGTTGTAGATTGTATCTCCTTGCTATAAGGTTCCATTTTTTGTAGAACAAAGATTTTGAAGAGATTGCATGTTTTGTTAAACGGATTTCTAGATGAGATGCAGCCCTAATAACATAATCAAAATGAAGCTTCAAAGTTGAAATAAATAGTGGAGACATTCCCGTCTCACATAAATGCATATAATTTGGGGAACTAAATGGAAGTTTAAACACTCGCTTAAGAAATAATCTGAGTAGTTTTTCAACCTCTTCATTTTGCTGATCTGATAACCCCAAACTTGAGCAGCATAAAACAAAACTGATTAAGAAGTTGCCTCAAACAGTTTTTATTTCGCACTAAAACTGACTTCATTCGTACTCATACAGGTCTTCCATGCTTTGCTAATTGAAGCTTGTTGGAAGGATGGTTAAGTTAAGTTTAAGGTTATTTTCATTCCTAGATTCTCGTACTCTTTACAGATTTCAATATCTTTTCCAGCGAATTTCCACTTTTCGTTTCTGACATAACTTCCACCAGTTTTTCGGCGTATCATTTTTGTGGACTTACTCCAATTCACCGTGAGATTCCAAATCCTACAATATTTTTCAAGGTCCAAAATCCTGTGACTTCCGGCCGACAAAATTCCAACACAAAGCACTTCATTTATATCATCAACAAACAGGATGGACAAGAGGGTACTTATAGCACACACCCCTGTTTTACTCCCATTGTTGTTGCAAACCATTCTGACAGGATCAACAGATGTGTCCAAGTACAAGAGCTTAAGAACATTAAGCATTTTAGTTGAAATTCCCATCAATGAAAGTTTGAAGAATAGAGTCCTTCTATCGATAGAATCAAAAGCGACTTTGAAATCCAGATACAAAGTATATACGAGTAGTTTCCTTTGTTGGTCCTGAAACGACTGCGAAATATTCATAAGGATGAAAATTTGGCCAATTGTTGAATGATTTTGTCTAAAACCAGCCTGAAAATAGTTTTATTTTGTTTAACTTTTGAGTTAATCAATATTTTTAAGCAAAATTGATTATTTTTTTCCAAAAGCATAGTTGGAGTCAAACCAATTTAACATTTTTTCTTTGTATTAAAATTATAATAATTTATCTTGTTTCTTATTTTTGATTTAAATTTTGAATATAATTTTCCATTTATGAAGATAGTCATCGATAAATTCTTTGTGAACACATCCCAAAACTATGTCATTTTTAAAAATTATCACACTTAAACAATTAAATCTTTTTACAGAAATGTATAACAAAAAGCGTATAACATCGCAGTAAAATTATTCCTAACACTCTTCCCACATTAAGGTTAAATTTCTATATGAAAAAGATATACATAAGTTCCACAAACATGGTACAATATCCTGCTTATTCTATTTTTATGTTTAAAATCCAAGATAGCAACCTCTTTGTTCGAGACTCGAATGGACAAAATGCCAATTTATGACAGTTTTGTTATGTCATACAACATTATCTCCGCCTATGTATGAAAACCATATACAAAGGTCTAATGGTTCAAATTTATTTTGTCTTTAAACTACAATTATTTGTGTTATGCCTGTTGCTTGTGCATTAAAAAAATATATTGATTTTCTTCACTTTCCGTTATGAAAACTATTTGTTTCCATCGTGTAAGCCCAGCATAAATTCTATGATCCATTAGGTTCCAACTTAATGGTTCTTGTATTGGGAGCTTAACGAAAAAATAATAAATTTGGTTTAGTTATAGGATATTTTTTTCTGTAGCATAATTTTGGGCAAACAAATATAAGTTTAGTACATTTATGTTCGAAAATTAAACGGAAATGGTGGCCCAGAATGTTTTATTGGTTTATTTTTTGGGAAGAGATGACTTCCGTTAAATTAATTTGCTTGTTCGGCTTTACATATAATTAAATTCGAAGCAATTTATTTCCTTCTTTTAGAACCTTTTGACTGTCAACCAAATTTGTTTTAAACAAAAACTAGAGTGTTCAATCAGACATATAGCTAGATAAGTTTTAGTCACTTACAAACAAGGCTAAGCCCTCTCTTTTTTTATATCTAAACATTCTCATTTCAAATCATGTTCCTCAAACCATCATCAGAGTCTTAATATTGTTTTATTTATGTATTTTCATAACGAAATGAGAGGGAAGTATAAATGCGCTCCCAAAATGGCACCCATCATTAATCTTCCATATTTAACTGGGAATGAGAAAACCTCTTACTTGAATCATGTCTTATGGTCTTTGTCGGCTCTTTGAATCTTCTATACCTACTCCCCTCCTCATAATATCTTAAAGCAAAAATATTTTTGTCATGAAAACCAGAATCACAGCAGAAGCACTCCATCATTATCCCCAAAGTAAGCAAAGCATCATCCGAACCAAACCGAACCTAAATAACATCCAATCACAGGCCCCAGTTCGGCATTACACAAAGATGATCATCCATCATCGGGCGTCTCACTAAGAGCAGCCTTCTTCGTGTTCGAGTACTAATTAACCGCAGAGCGCGGCTTTTGAAGGCGTTAATGAGCAAAAATCATCCCAAAGTACAAGTATAGTCTATAGCTATGTATGTGGTTGTAGAACGATGGAATCTCTTATGATGATGATGATGATGATGGAAACTGCAATGGTGGTGTTGATGGTGCCTGCCGCCGACAAAACCTAAGTCAGAGAGTGCTTCTTGGAGCTTTAATGGTGGATTATTATATTGGGACGCCTACTCCTATGACGAAAGGGCTATATAAAAGATAAAGGATGATGTAAAATTTGTTTGGCGATCAAAGAAGCTGCATCTGAAGTGAAGTGATATGCCTGGGACGCGACCCGCCTCTCACCCTACCCATGTTATGTTCCCAGAGATATGCCTGGTCAGTGCCGCTGATGATGTGTTTTCTATAAAAGGTGTCAATGGCGGTGTCGGAGTGTTGTGATTTTTGCGGCTCCGCATAACAGACTTATGTCTTCACCTCACTTTTTGGCCGCTTGAGTGCAGGCCTCTCTGTCGTAACTACTCTCAATATCCTTCGACACTTTTCTGGTCGCTTTATCTTTTCATTCTTTCCATTATGATGGAGTATATAAATCTTTTGGTCTTGAGATGTTTGTCCCCGCTCTAAGTTGGTTCTATACCCGATTAGGATGATGGGGATGGAACTTCTTCTTGTTGGAGTTCTTTTCTTTTTGCAACACACATCATAATGTGGATGTGATTAATTTTACTTTAGATGGACCGAAGGGATTCGGAGAAGGACGCCACGGCGACCACGATGCAGCAAAGGAAAAGTTCAGAAATGTTTGTTTTGTGCTTGGACTTGTTGCACGTGGTTAATTACTCATTATGGTCGGAGGGCGGAGATTTTGTTTAAGAAAAATGCAGATAAGATGCGGTTTTTGTGACGATGGATGAACAAGACGATGATGAATGTCATTTTGATGCGAAAAGTATGTTTATAAAGGTAAAAAAAGGAGGTTTAATTATGGCCGCTCATAATGGTGGCTTGATACTTTACTTATATATGCAACCACAGACGCCGCGCCGAGCATTAAAATACTTTTAAAAAGGTGTTTCTTGAGGTTTGAGACCATTGTTTACCCCTAAAGGGCCACCTGGAAATCATTTACAGAAACTTTAAATGCTAAGAACCTTCTTAGCTCGAAAGCAATCTATAACAATTGGTAAATGGGTGTATAATTATGCCCCACACATCCGATTAGTAACACAAAAACCTCATCCTTAAGTGCAGACAGAATTCACTCCCGTTTTTTGTAAGCCTGTTATAAATGACCAAATCCGCAAACAACAAACTCAAACCTAAACTTATTGCTTCTGGCCACCCATGAATTTTAAGGCGATACACATCGACATCACAACTTCAGACCAGGAGCAACTTATACCACATATGTATATGTATATGCAGAAAATTCAATTGAACATAATAAAACTGCACAAGAATATCGAAATCAATTTTATTTTTTAACCACAACTTAAAAACCAGCAATTAACCGATCATCGATTGAAAATCGCCACCGGTCATCGCAGTCACACAGAAAAAAACAAAAAAGTAAAAGATTTAAGGAGGAATCCAAGTGCCAAACCTCCTGCTGTGTTTCTTTTGTAGCTTTAGCCAAATATGACAAATGCATTCGCATTCAGCGCGTTCGATGAAAATTGTAGCTTCCGATAAGCGCTCTCAGGGACCACCATCGCAGCACAGACATTCTACACTCTACAACCAAAAAGAACATAAGGAATCCCAGAAGAAAACAACCATCATCACCACTTTTTTGCCAAATGGTGAATGGGGCGCGTCACTAAACATCCGCCTCTTGTGAATTCCATTTGCATTTTGTTATTATTCGCTCATAATTCAAGCAGATGAGACGCCGCCGGCACTTATAATATAGTCTCTCAGCACCCTGGTATCCATCGGATGTGCAGTTTGTAATATCTCTAATTGCTGGTGGAACCAGAACCACAACTAGAACCACACCACACCAACTCAACAAAAGAGCCCACCATCATCAGCGCGAGCAACACTGACAAATCACATTGCAACAAACAACACAGCAGGGTCAACAGTTTTTATTGATCACTCAGTGGTTATGAATTACAATCCTATGTATCTCCAACACCGATCATCATCATCATCATTGGACTAAGACGACTACAAGGTGCAGAGGATGAATAAATTCACTGCTGCTTCAATCGAATTCGAAGTTCAAAAACTTGCCAAAGTGTGTAATTATTGTATATATGTATGTACATAGGTTCAGGTATTGGAGAATTTGAAAATTACAGACTTTTTCATTGAGCATTATTAATATTCAAAAGATTTGGTGTCTGCGGATGGTGATATAGCAGGACACCGCATATCAAAAAAAAAAAAAGTGAAATGAAATCAAGTTCGGAGGTCAGCTCTTTTGTTTTTCGTGTTTTGCTTTATAACAAATGGGTTTTGTTTTGTAAGTTGAAGGGTTTATGATTTGTTTGCAATATATTTTTAAGTGAATATACATAAATGTACATGATAAATATGAGAACTGCTAATCTGTTATGAATTTTGACAGGTATTTTATAACAGAGAGGTGAGCAGAAATATTGAATAATAAATTTATGACAACAGCACAGCGGGTTGTTTGTTTTTATTGTTATTTAATATTTGGGTTGGAGGATTAAAAATGAATGACTGTGAAATTAAAATTTATAGTCGATGAAAATTTCAGTGAAAGTGAAAGATGATCTTTTTTTTTTAATAGTAATTAGCTCACAGCTTTTAAGATGTAATCTGAAGGTTTCAAGGTGTTACTTTCGGATCAAATCTGTTTTATCTAAATAATACCAACCTGATAAAAAAAAGAGGCTGGGATGCGACCCACACTGATAACTTCCCATCCCGTCTGTCGATTTGTCTTGCTTAAAAGTTTGTCTATATGTATCAATTTTGACCAAATTTGCGTACTATTTTTTGTAGATTTTATTTTTTTATGAAAAAACGAACTGTTGGATTTTTATAAAAAAAATTACTGAATATCGAAAACAATATTTTCTGTGAAATAATTATTTTATTTTATTTGAAGCCAATATTTGTAATTTTTGAAAAGCTATTTGAGTCGAAAGTAAATTTTTACAAGTTTTAGTATTGTTTTTTTTTAGGTTTTTATTTTTTGTGAAAAAAACTGTCAATTCGATTTTTCTCAAAATTTTTCCTAATGTTGAAAACAATATTTCTTATAAGTTAAAATTAGTTAGAAGCCATAATCTCAAATTTTTGAAAAGATATTTAAGTCGAAAATCAATTTTTACCAACTTTTGTTAAATTTTTTTTTCGGTTTTTAATTTTTTGTAAAAAAACTGTCAATTCTATTTTTTTAAAAATTTTACTGAATGTTGAAAACAATATTTTTTGAAAGATAAAAGTAGTTTAAAGCCAATATCTCAAAGTCTTGAAAAGATATTTGAGTCGAAACTCAATTTTTAACAACTTTTTTTTTATTTTTTTTTAGGTTATTATTTTTTTGTAAAAAAACTGTCAATTCGATTTTTCTCAAAATTTTATCAGATGTCAAAAACATTATTCTTCGTTGCACAAAATTGTTTTGGAGATGAAATCATATTTTAGTCGTAAAATTTTCGAGGTGGCAATTTTTTTTCAGTTTTTTTGATTTATAAAAAAACCGTTAATTGGATTTTTTTCCAAAAATATAATTGTTTTGTATCACGTTACAATAGATAATATAAAATTTAATTCAAGTCTCTAGCGTGATTGGTTCATGAGATATTTAGGTTTAACCAAAATTTTCAGCTTTTTTTTAAACTGCTATGGTAAAAAAACCACCCACGCAATTTTCTTGAGAGCCCTTTCTGCATTTTTCTACCTTATTATCTATATAACAAAATTTATTTGAAGTCGATATCTCTTCTGGTTCTTGAGCTATGGAAGACGAAAAAAACGTCGCGAACGTACGGACGTACGAATGTACGTAAACACGCACGCACAGACATCTTTCTAAAAATCTTTTATTTCGACTCTAGGGACCTTGAAACGTCGAGAAATGTCAAAATTTTCAATTAGACAAATCGGACCCATTACAATAACTTCCTATGGGAAGTTAAAAATCCACAAATAGGTTGAAAAAAAACTTTATTAGGTACTCGTAATTGTAAATATGTGTAGAAAGAATCATAAAGTCCCTCTTGAAAATTCCTTCATAACATCAACCATTTCAGATACTTAGAGTAAGAATAAGCATTTTACAGAAACGTTAGCAGCAATCGATTCTGTTTTTTCGGACTCAATCATGATATGACTTACCTTTTTGGCGTTCATAGACTTATTATTGAATGTTGCTCCAATAAAAAATTTGAAAGGTGTGAATCTTATGATTTATGGGCGGAACAATTTCTTGAAAGCATACTTTTATTGAATTAAGTTTTAAATAAGTTGATTGATCCACTCGCTGTGTAGCTTGTTTATCATATCATGAATGTCTGGTCAACATAATTAAAGTAAAAATACAATAGAGTCTTTAACAGTCTTTGTTGACTGCAGTTTGTTGGTCATTTTCATCAACCGAAATAGAAACCACACTATTAAAATATTTTACGTTACCTATTCTTAAGTAAAGCTGGTTTTGTCCTTAAAGTTTTAAAATTTTACTTCTTTATAAACTTTTGTCAGGATCATAAAAATGTTATACTTGTCGAATGTTTTGATACAATAGAAATTTCGTTTTCGAAGTGAAAGTTTAAAGTTGTGAGGTTCCCGGTAGAAAGCCGATCTGATAGTTTCGAATATGTTTATTTTTAGTTTAGTTTATAAATAATCTTTTCATTGGTATATTTGAGAAATTAGTTGAATGAAGTATTGCTTTATTGATCCAAGCATATCACTTTAAATTATTGTTTAATTACAGAAGTGAGACATTTAATATATATTTTTTATAATAATGATGGAAATCAGCTTTATTTATTTATGTTAGAAGGCATTTATTTCTATAGTGATTATTAAATAAAGAGAAGTATGAGTGGGTCTAAATTTATCTGAAAATATATTTTTAGCTTTATGCACTTCATTTAACTTTTCTATGATTATTTAATACACTCAATATAATATGATTTGTAAAGCTCCTTAAAATATCCATTTGTTTCAGCTTAAACCTTTTCATTGCACCCAAATGTCTGTCCAAATATAATTACAGTCCTGGTCTCGATGGCGTCCCATCAATGACATGTGTCCATGTCATATCCAATAGCTCTCACAGTGCGTATTTCCCGATTACTGGAAAGATTCATTTATTTTTCCAATCCATACAAAATTGAAAACTATAAACCGATAGTAAAACTATCTTGTATTCCAAAACTCTCCGAAAGTTTAGTTTATGACTCAATCTATACCTTCACCGTAAGTCAATATTTTCACCTGGACACAACATGGCTTTCTTAAAGGAAGTTCAACGACTATAAACCTTATAGAATTCGTTGACACGATCTATGCTGATTTTGCCAAAGCCTTTGATAAAATCTCTCACAATATCATTTTCCTTAAACTCAAAGCTCTTGGCTTTCCACTAAGTTTTACTCTTTCGTTAAAATCTTACTTGGAGAGACAGATTGACAGAGTTCTTTTCCGTTGCTCCCCTTCAAAACCTATCTTTGCCAGTTCTGGGGTACCTCAGGGAAGTCATCTTGGACCTCTAATCTTTGGCCTTACAACAAAAGTTGTTAGTCTTACTTTAAAATACTCTTCTCTTGCAATGTTCGCGGATGATATGAAAATATCCAATGTAATTTCATTTCCTACTGATCCTTTTAAGCTGAAATATTATTTCAAACTGTTTTATACTTGGTGTAGCCTGATTTTAAATATAAGCAAATGTAAAAGTATTACCTTTTCCCGAATTCAATAACCGATAATCCCTAGAAATTATCTCTTTCTTAATAAAACTACCTCGGTGTTATCTGTAATAGAAAATTTAATTTCAATACCCACAGTATCAATAAAACCAACCAATCACTTGGCTTTATAAAGCGTATGTCTTAGAAATTTGATAACCCCTACGAAACTAAGACCCTTTACATCACTTTCTTATCTTCAATGTGCTTGTTAAAAAGTAATTTTTTCTTCGCCAAATTCGACCATTTTTTCTTCAAATCGGTTTAAAATCGATCCAGCAATTCTGCGCTCAGTTGCCGCTTAAACTTTTTCAAAAATCGACGTACAAGTTAAATCACTGCTCCTTAGTTCCAGTACAGATAATAAACTTATTTATTAACTTCCCATAGGAAGTTATTGTAATGGGTCCGATTTGTCAAATTGAAAATTTTGACATTTCTCGACGTTTCAAGGTCCCTAGAGTCGAAATAAAAGATTTTTAGAAAGATGTCTGTGCGTGCGTGTGTACGTACGTCCGTACGTTCGCGACGTTTTTTTCGTCGTCAATAGCTCAAGAACCAGAAGAGATATCGACTTCAAATAAATTTTGTTATACAGATAATAAGGCAGAAAGATGCAGAAAGGGCTCTCAAGAAAATTGCGTGGGTGGTTTTTTTTACCATAGCAGTTTAAAAAAAAGGTGAACATTTTGGTTAACCCTAAATATCTCATGAACCAATGACGCTAGAGACTTGAATTAAATTTTATATTATATATTGTAACGTGATACAAAACAATTATATTTTTGGAAAAAAAATCAATTAACGTTTTTTTTTTTATAAATCAAAAAAACTGAAAAAAAAAATTTGTCACTTCGAAAATTTTACGACTAAAATATGATTTCAATTCCAAAACAATTTTGTGCAATGAAGAATAATGTTTTTGACATCTGATAAAATTTTGAGAAAAATCGAATTGACAGTTTTTTTACAAAAAATAAAAACCTAAACAAAAAAATTAATAAAAGTTGGTAAAAATTGATTTTCGGCTCAAATAGCTTTTCAAAAATTAAAAATATTGGCTTCAAACTTATTTTATTTCACAGAAAATATTGTTTTTTATATTCAGTAATTTTTTTATAAAAATCCAACGGTCCGTTTTTTCATAAAAAAAAATAAAATCTACAAAAAATAGAACGCAAATTTGGCAAGCATTGATACATTTAGACAAACTTTTAAGCAAGACAAATCGATAGACGGGATGGGAAGTTATCAGTGTGGGTCGCATCCCAGCCTCTTTTTTAAAATTAAATTAAATTAAATTACATTAAATTTATTATCTAGTTTTTCAGTGAATTAAGGATGCACGGTTACTGCGAAAAACGAATTTTTTTAACTCATCGCTAAAAACAACTCTAAGGTTGTCAAACGAATTAGTTGGTTTTCGATTCTAAGTAAACGTTGCATCCATTTTGCAATAAGCATTTATATGTCCAAATATTTATTTAGAATCAAAATCAATGAACCAATGACTTTCCCGATCGTTTTAAACGTGTTGACCTAAATTGAGCGAACGTTCAGCGTCGCTTATGTGCTTAAAACTTCCAGATTTCTATACCTTCCTGATCTTTCTTGAAGATTCGGGCATTCCTAGAAGACGAGTCAATCCACTTTTACACAGATGGATCAAAAACAAAAGAAGGGGTTGGTGGAGGTGTGTACTGTGAAATTAAGTCTCTTATTCCGCCTTCTCAATCATTGTAACGTGTTCCAGGCGGAATTTTGTTAGAAATACCAGAAATGATACAGTACAACCCATTCTACCACGTGTAGTTTACATACATTGCAGGTGGAATAACATCACCTGGTATCAGGTCACGATAAACATCTGGCCTATCTATACCTACCTCTAAGCTCGATAATCGGTGTCATAACTGGGAAATGTCTAATAAGAAAGCACGCCACACGGCCAATCGTATTCTCAAATGATTTTTGCAGAAACTGTATTGATGAGGAAGAGGAGGAAATAATTCTTCACCTCAAAAATTACCTTGAAGAATTCTTCTATAACGATCTAAACGATCTCAAACATATTAACATAATCATTCTTTCACGTTTCGTAAAGGACTCAAACTGAATTAATTGAGCTTAGAAGAAAGCCTCAAGATTCATGTGGTATCACAATGGGCCTAAAAGTGTGTTCTACTCTATCACGGACAGCCACTTTAACCAATGTCCTTATAAACAACATTCCCAACTGATGTTTTAAGATTCTGAACAGTAATAATATTTATTTTCAATACATCAAACATATAAAAATTAGTACAATTTGATTACAATAAAATAAACTAAGTATTTAAAAACAAAGTATCAAATCTCAACTTTCAACACCCCCACTAGATTTTTATACTTTTATACCAATGAGAGTACAACAGTTGTTATGTTTTGTAGCAGGGAGTCCTTTGGTTAGAACATCAGCAGGCATCTCTTCAGTTTTCAAATATTCTACTTTTAATTTATTATCTTTTTTAAGATCTCGAATGAAATGATGCCTTATATCGATGTGCTTTGAACGTGCGTGATAAACGTTGTTTTTAGATATGTTTATTGCACTCTTGTTATCGCATTGCAATATAAGTTCTTGATTCCAATTAATTAGTTCTCGCAATAAAGATTGAAGCCAAAGTGCTTCTTGAGATGTTGAGGCTAAGGCCATATACTCAGCCTCTGTGGTGGAGAGAGCGACAGTAGGTTGTTTCTTTGCATTCCACGAAATAGGTCCTCGTTGGTATTTAAAGAGATAACCTGTAGTTGATTTTCTGTCATCTGAGTCACTAGCCCAGTCAGCATCCGAAAATCCTTCTAAACATCCTTCAATCTCTCGAGTGTATTCTAGCTTGTCGTTTAACCGCTATCCAATGAGATTTTGAAGGATTATTATTAAATTTTGATAAAGCCCCCACTGCAAAGGCTAAATCTGGGCGACTTACTTGTGCTGCATATAAAATGCTTCCAATAGCTTCTTGGTATGGAACGGTTTTCATGTAATCAGTTTCGTCTTTGCTTTGTTGATGTGTTTCTTTTATAAGCTTTTGGTTAATATCTAAGGGTGTGGATACCGGATTACAATCCTCCATGTTGAATCGCTTGAGAATATTCTTTAAGTATGTCCGTTGGTCTATCTATAACTTTACCTTTTCTCGATCGCGAGTTATTTGTATACCAAGCACAAATTTAGCTTCTCCAAAATCTTTCATCTGGAATGACTTAGCCAAATTTTCTTTGATAATTCTTTTTTCATCTTTGTTATTTGTAAAAACCAGTATGTCGTCTACGTAAATAGCGACGAAAGTTTTACCTGTGCTGTTTGTCTTGTAATAAATACACGGATCAGTTTTTGATTGTTTAAGTCCAATTTTCTTTAAAGTTTCATCCAATTTCTTATTCCAAACTCTGCTAGCTTGTTTGAGACCGTACAGTGATTTCTTGAGTTTACATACTTTATTTTGAACATTATCAAAACCTTCAGGGAGATTCATGTAAATTTCTTCGTTAAGTTCACTTTGCAGGAAAGCAGTCATAACATCCATTTGATCGATATCCAAATCATATCGTACAGCCAAACTTAAAAGTACCCTTATGGACGTGTACCTTACGACGGGAGAAAATATTTCTTGATAATCGATCCCTTGACGTTGCGAATACCCCTCTACGACCAATCTAGCTTTATATTTTTCGACATTACCACTTGCATCTTTTTTCGTCTTAAATGTCCATTTGGAATTTATGGCTTTCTTTCCTTTTGGTAAAGAAACTATTTCCCAAGTAGTGCCATTTTTCAAAAGAGCTGTATATTCATCGTTCATTGCTTTTTTCCAATCAGACATATGTTCGCTCTTCATTGCCTCAGCGACTGTCTTTGGATCTTCATCATTGTTGCTGGCCATGTACGATAGATAATCGTATCTTTCAGGTGGATTTCTTATTCTGGTAGATTGTCTTATTCCTCTCTCAGATATGATTCCTTCTGAAGATTCTTCAACAATGAAATCATCTTGGGCATCCGAAAAACTGTTTTCACTTGCCGTTTCGTCACTTATTTCGATTGGTATTTCATTGCTTGAATTCACTGATGGAATTTCGTCTTCATTCCCCACTGAATCATATCCTGTAAAAATATCACAATAAGATGTATCGTTTGTCTCACCATCTTTTGGAAAAATTTGCTCATGGAAAACTGCGTCTCGACTTATTATGACTTCTTTTTTTTTAACGCCATATAAGCGATATGATTTTGAGTGTGTGCAGTATCCGATAAAAATTACTTCTTTTCCTTTGGCATCGAGTTTCTTCCGCTTTTCTTTTGGAATGTGAATAACTGCTTGACAACCGAAAACTTTAAGATGCTGCAGATTCACTCTTCTTCCACTCCAGATTTCTTCAGGTGTTTTTTCTTTTGTACCTTTGCAAGGTGTTCTATTCGTTAAATAAACTGCCGTATTTGCAGCTTCAGCCCAAAAACGTTTGTGTGAACCAGACTCGATGAGAAGACAACGCGCTTTTTCGATTATGGTTCTATTCATTCTTTCTGCCAACCCGTTTTGTTGTGGAGAATATGGAACCGTTGTTTGATGTTGAATGCCTGCATCTGCTAGAATCTTCTTCATCTTAAAATTGCAATATTCCTTTCCATTGTCACTTCTAATGGCCTTTATTTTGTTACCAGTCTGATTTTCTACAAAGTTTTTGAACTCAAGGAACTTTTCCGCTACCTCATTCTTGCTTTTAATGAAAAACACAAAGACTTTTCTTGAAAAATCATCAATGAATAGAATCATATACTCTGAACCTCCAATTGATTTTTGTTCAATCGGACCACAAAGATCTGTGTGTACTAGTTCTAATATTGATTCTGCTCTAGTACCAATTGAGTTAAACGGCAGGCGTGCCATTTTACCTTTGATACATGTGATGCAATTGATTTTTGAACTATCGCAATCAATATTCTGCACCACTTTCGGAATCATAGCTTGTGTGGTTTCAATACTTGGATGTCCAACACGCTTGTGCCAAAGTTCAAAGTGTGAAGCTACATTTTTTGTAACATATGCACTTTGGTTGGGTGGTCTGTTGAGTCGGAACATATTGTTCACCAAGCTTGCAGTTGCAACAACATTACCCCTTTGGTCTTTCACTAAACATTCATTCTTGGAAAAAATCATTGAAAAACCCTTCTGAACAATTTTCGAGACAGATAAAAGATTAATGCATAAGTCAGGAACGTGAAGGACTTCTAAAAATTCAACCTCACTTTCTTTGAATTTTCCAATAGATACCTTCATATCGACTTTACCTATACCTTGGACTTGCATTTTTCAATTATTTGCAACAATTACCTCAGAGTTAAGATTTTCCATCTTACTTGAAAAGCATGCACTATTTGAGCACATGTGAGCTGATGCTCCCGAGTCGAAATACCATTCTTCTTCGCATCGCATTCTTCTTTTCTTGATGGTTCTTATTCTTTTTTGGACATTTAGCAGCAATATGGCCAAATTCGTTGCAGTTGTAACATTTAGGACCCTTAAAATTCTTATTCCCAAAGTTTTTCTTGTTCTTGCCAACAAAAGCAGTATCTTGACTTGCATCCAAATTAATGTCTTAAAGAAGTTTGGTTTTAATACTGTCTCCTGTAATAAGAATCCCATAGCTTTGGATTCCCATTATCATTGGCTTGTATTCTTCGGGAAGACCAGCTAAAAGCATTGATCCTATCCATTCTTCATCTAGGTTAAGACCAACAGACCTGAGCTTGTACGATGTATTTAAAACATCGTTAACGTACGCATCTACGGTAGAGAAATCTTTCAATTTTGTAGAACAAAACTTTTGGATGAGCCCAACTCTCCTCACAAGACCAGAATCTTGAAAAATTTTCTGAAGAGAATCCCAAATCTCCTTAGCGCTTTTGCAATGTCTTATATGAGGATAAATGGATCTTTCAACAAGCAATATAAGCTCCGATTTTGCGTTTAAGAGCTTCGTTGCATCCTTCTCCGTCTCACTACCATCAGAAACAGCCTTCCAAAGTCCTTTCATTTGGAAATAAGCTTCAACGGAAAATTTCCAGTCTTCGAAGTTTTCGCTTCCCCGAAGCTTTTCAATACTGAATTTCGTTTCAGACAATCTTTTCCCAATACAAATTTCCTTATTATTTTGTATTTAGATCGTGATAAGGCCCATAACCTGATGTTTTAAGATTCTGAACAGTAATAATATTTATTTTCAATACATCAAACATATAAAAATTAGTACAATTTGATAACGATAAAATAAACTAAGTATTTAAAAACAAAGTATGAAATCTCAACTTTCAACACCAACACCAACATTGAATAAACTATTAATGAATGGTTGCAATTGACGGTAAAGAGTCCCTAAAATGTTTGTCAATTTTTAGGCAATTTAGGTGCGTTCTTTTGGAAGATAAATTTATGACACAAAAAGTGATAAACTCAAAGTAACAAAAAGGAAATATTTACCGCTCCTATTGTTTGAAATTTGTAGGAATAAAACATTACTTTTTAAAATAGAATTGTAAGTTGATCAAAATTAACAATATTTTTATAAGTGCTTACGTATGTTTTCTCAGTGCTGTTTATGCGTATTATATATATATTTATTTTGAAAGCAATCGACCTTAAAACACAATTTCAATAATTTGTAAAAATTACCATCTACATATAACTCTTCTTTTATTTGTATACTTTCAATTCTACATTACTTCACTTGCCTTAAGCTTTAAAATACAAATGGTGTTTAACATCAGAATTAATTTTACACTTTCACAGAAAAACAATATACCAACAAAATGATTAATAAACCTTTTCGCTTCTTAAATAATATTAAAAACACAATATTTAATGTCCATACAAATTATATCCATAACTTATTACCTTTGCTCAACTTTCCATATCACGGCGGCGCGGCGCATGGCGTCAGTTATAATTTATAAAGGTTCCCTTGCCTAATTTCTATTAACATCCTGAAACCACCAACGAACTCACATCTACCGCATGACTCGACAAATTTTTGCCAAACACAACAAAAGCAAAAAACACCAAAAACTCACCTTAAATCCAATTTAATTACTTTTACATCTAATATCTGAGTCTTTTCTGATTTCACACGATCATCACTTGATCACATATTCAATTAATCATTTTTAAAAAATATACATTCTCGATTCGAAGCCGCCATATCGTTTTGTTGTATACAGTAAATGATTGCTTTTGATGTACACACAAAAAGATACAAATATTCAAAAGTATCTTTGATAACTTCCTGGGCCTGGCGCATAGCTACCAGCATATAATGTTATCGTGCATAATAAAGAAGACGCCAGGTATCACTTCAAAATCATTGTTTTCTCTTGTAATTTGGTTTTAAAATACAATCTTAAATCCGAAACGGTTCTTTTATTAAATATCAAAACAAAGAATACAGTTCTCTTTGTCTCTTTTTAATGTTATTTTATATACGATCTTACAACATTGATCTTTCAACAACCCGAGCGACATTCATGCGGCTTTATAAGCTTTATAAGCGAGAAAGTCATAAAACTTTAACACAATTTAATCAAAAACAAACAAAACACAAAAAAGTATCTTTTTAGATGAATTTTATTGTGTTTTGTGTTATCTTTCTGATATTTTCTGGTAGCCCAGCAGCAGTGCATCCAATTAACATTAATTATTAACAAATGAATTCAATCGTTTAGAGACCGTCATTTAGACATGATCACCAGTTTTATTGCATTGATGGTGCTATGGCAAAAATTAACATATTATGTTAATTCCTTATACATTTGATGGATAAACTTATTTACCTTCTAGAGTTAAAAGTTGGTCTTGTAAATTTAACTATTTTATGCATTAGAAAATAAGAGACTTGACCTAACTTAAGACATCCGCGTAATTTATTTATATACCTATATCCCAAGTACCTATATATGTATTGTTTGTTTTATTTTACAATTTTTATTTATTTATACCTAAATTAAATGAATTATTGATTTTAGCAAATTAGCTTTGTGTGCATTCAATAAGAGTAAAATGAGACATTTAGACATGATATTGGCAAATATAGAAAATAAGTATGCTAATTATATTTACCTGTCCTCTGTATATATGTATTTGTAAAAGATTGACAAGAAAAATTCATAAAACAAGTGTGTTTGTGTGTGTTTTGGATACACAAATTGGAAGGTAATATTTTTTTTAATGATGTTAAAATTATAATTTTAATGAACGTAGTTTATTTTAATTTGTATACATTTATAAAAGAACAGAAAAAAACGTTTTGATTTTTATATTTCTAGCGGTATTTAATTAGGCTTTATTTTACAAGTTTGTTACTTTCGAGTTTAATATGCGTAGCTCATTAAAGTTGAAGATTTTGATGCCGTTTTTGTTAAATGACAGGCTTCTGGTTGATTGAAGACTAAAAGTAGTAATTTCGAACACATAACTTTTAAATCATGATGTTATCAAACTCAAAACCACACTTTAAATGCATCAACAAGATTGAAAATTATATTAATGAAAATTTTGGTAGTTTGGGAAAGATAGGGTTTAAGGTTAAGTCCAAATAATCTATTCATAAAATTTTAAGATTGGGATCAATGTAGAAGTATACCCTGCATTTTCAAGGTTCCTCAAAGTAGTGTTATTGGCTTTTTGTCTACACGTATTTGAAGAAATTTCGAGATAGTTTTGTCTACACGTATTTGACGAAGGGTAAGGTCCAAAGCAGCAATAAAAGCCACTGCCACAAAGTCAAGACTAGTACAGTGCCGTAGCGAGCTTCGTTTACTCAGCGAATACAACACGGTTACCCTCTGTTGGGTCCCAGGACTCTTTGACAAGGAGGGTAATGAAAAGGCAGACAAACTGGTCACAAACTTGCAGACTTTCTAGGAATGTATGGCTAGTATGATTCCTCTGGGAATGGAAATCTTTATCCCGAACAGGTTTAAAAGTATTAAACCCAAGGATAAATCATGGTTCGATTCGAGCTGCGAAGAGGATATCAAGAAGAAAGAGGTGAGCTTCCGGTGTTTTAAAGTCAATCCAACTGGGGAGAACCGGGAAAGGTTTAAGCAAGCCAGGAAGGCCTGCAACGCCCACATTAGAAGGACCAAATTTTTGGATGACCAAAAATTACGTCGAAAGATACTGCAATGTCCCAAAGGCAGTAAGATTTGTTTGTCACTCGTAAAAAACATGAGGAATTCTACCTCTTCCTAGGTTACTACGCTTGTTGTCAATGAGACTCCTTTAGTTAGCTCTTTTGATAAAGCCAACTTGTTTCCAAGGCAGGTTGCCGAAAATTCCACGTTACCAGATAGTGTTATGGCTCCCCCAGTTTTTGAACGCGTAAGTGATTCTATGGGACCAAACTTTTTTTACCACTCGAACTGTGACGAGAGTTCTCAAAGATCTCAACATTCATAAATCCGCTGGTCAGGATGGTATCCCCGCTATTATTCTAAAGAGGTGTTCTTCCACGCTAGCAAAACCACTGCGTAAGCTTTTCCATCTATTTTATTCTTCTGGGCTCGTTCCGAGTAGTTGGAAAACTGCATTTGTTCAGCCAATCCCAAAAAAGGCGAATCTTCTTCTTCCGCAAATTATCGACCGATAGCACTATCGTCCCTTCTTTCTATAAGATCATGGAAACGCTGATTAATTATTAGCTTAAGAAATATCTTGAGGAACGGAAGCTTCTTAATGACCGGCAATACGGCTTTCGTAGCATTAGGTCTGGTGATCTCATTGTTCATCTCACCGAACAGTGGAACAAATCTTTACATCGTTTTGGAGAAAGGAAGATTATTGCACTTGATATTTTAAAGGCATTTGTTAAAGTCTGGCATCTTGCTCTCTTATCGAAAATGCGTGTTTTTTGTTTTAGACGGATTCAAGCCTGAAACTCATAAAATAAATTCTGGTGTGCCCCAGGGCTGCGTTTTGTCTCCGAAGCTTTCCCTCATTTTTATAAATGATCTCCTGTCTGCTACTTCTAATCCAATACATTGTTTCGCTGACGTTAGCACTTTTAGCTTTTCATATTAATTTCCAGACTCGCAACCCTCCTTTTCGGATGTGAAACTGCAACGGCAAAATATGATTAGCTCATTAAATTCCGACCTATCGGTAAAGCGAGATATATCCTCATTGCCACTATCTATGAGTGGCACTTGGATCAACGAATTCAGGAATTCAAAATCAATGTACACCTCCTATGTAACCCTTCCTTATTTTCCTAATACTCACACTGTGTCTTTGGCATATTTAAGGTATACAAAACCCTTTTAGTGTTCGCTAATTATAAAACAAAAGATTTCCAAAGGTAAAACAAAATTCCTTTTGCAACTAGGTAGGCCTCAGCTGTCCTTACTAATAGGTATCCTAAGTCCTAACAGAACAGAACGGGTATCGGCTCATTCGATTTATTTAGAGGATTTTTCGACAACTTTTGCAACGTCTAGTCCTTGCAACCTAGAGACATTCTAAAATTTTCCCAGAAATCAGAATGGTTCAGGGAGGCGACCTCAACCTGCAAGTGAGATGTTTTCTCGAACTTTACAGATGCATCACCCCATACAACCTACCTTAGGGGAGCTCCAAAAATGATCACACTGTTATATTTATTCCTGTACATTTTAACGAAATTTCATAACTATTTTTGGGATCATTATTACTCGTATTTGCTCGAAAATCAGGATCCGGTCCTGGTCTCATACGACAAGTTGTTTAGATCGTTATAGAAGAATTCTTCTAGGTAAGCGTTCGTTTTTGAGCTAGAGCAGGGCATGTGTAGAGAGGAGGTGCAGAACTGTTTCCTCCTCTTACTTATCCACTGAGCTTCTGCAAAAGTCATTTAAGAATACGCCTAGCCAAGTGGGTTGCTTTCCTATTATGCAACGATTATCGAGCTTATACGTGATCTGCTTAAAGGTAGGCAAGCACTTCGAGCGCCTTAAATCTAGTGCAGGCCAGATGTTTTTCGTGGCCTGACATGTGGTGATGTTATTCCAACTGATGTTTGGCTTCTTTATAGTGTCTTGCATTAGCAATAGTTTACATGTAGCGATTGGTAGGTATGCCAGCATTAGCCAAACGTGGGTTGTACTGTACCAATTCTAGCAAGTTCATCTGCCTTACAATTTCCTCGAATGTCTCTATGGCCCGGCATGCACCCAGCAAATGTGAATGTTAAACTGTTGTGCCATCTCCATTAAAGATGATCGGCAGTTATGGACTGTTATAGAGTTTGTAGAAACAGGGTCCAGAGATTTGATAGCGGCCTGACTATCTGAGAAAATACGGATATCAGATGTTGATATCACGTTTTCTTAAAGCCAGCACAGACGCCTGGAACACGCTAAAATGAGCGGAATGAGAGACTTAGTTTTAGTCGTTCAGAGAACACGCCTCCACCAAACCCTTCTTTTGTTTTTGATCCATCTGTGTTGATTGACTCTTTCTTCAGGAATGCCCTATCCTCCAAAGATCGGTAAGGTATAGAAATCTGGAAGAACACTTAAAAGAACTGTTATGGGATTTAATTCCAAATCACCAATTTTTACAATTTGTTTTCTACCAATAAGATAGGACCAAAACCAATTTGGTGATTAACTTTACTGAAAGCTTTTACGAAATCAGTGTACACCACAACCACATTTGACTTTCGCTTTTTAAGTGCTTTAAGGCACTGCTGGTTAGAAAAACAAGTCAAGTTTGGAGTAATTCATCGATCACTGAAGAAACCATGTTGATAACCTATTATTAGGTATTATAGGTATGTGACCTATTATTAGGTACAACATAAAATTCATTTTCTATCAAGAAGTTTTGGAATCATTGCTAGTTTACTAATTGGACGGTAATTGGAAAAACAAAAATCATTTGTGGACAAAGTATGTAATACTGACTAAAAACAGGTGTTTTTCAAAATTTCATTAAAATGCCATTTACTCGATAACCGTAATGATTCGTTTTAGTTTGGACAATCTTTTACGGGACAACCTGTATAAGTTTCTAGGATTTTTAAACGTTGTTCTGTTTTATGTGATTTGCCAAAGTATTGTTATAAAAGTTATATGCACATAGTCAAGTTAATACAAATGATAGCTTATTTGACAGTTACCCCTATTGAAAGTTATATGTTTCTAAAAGTTATTCACATCTTTATTTAAATACGGGTTTAAATATTTAACAGCCCTTTATATTCACAAAAAAAAGGCTGGGATGCGACCCACACTGATAACTTACCACCCGTCCGTCGATTTGTCTTGCTTAAAACTTTAACAAAATATTCATAACAATATTTTGTGTGAGATAAATAACTTGAAGTCAATATTTTTCTTTGTCCTCTTAATACTTGAGTAGAAACAATTTCTTATCAGTTTTTCGTTATTTTGGTAAATAAGTTGTAAGTTGGATTTTTTCTAAAAAATTAACTAAAAATTACCAACAATATTTACCTATTTAAGTGGCATTTCTTGAAAGTTTAACAAATATAGATTAGATTTTTCTAAGAAAATTTAGTACAGAATGAAATAATTTTGAATTAGTACCTTCATTTATTTACGAGATACGAGACTTGAACATCAATTTTTACCAATTTTGCGTAATATTTTGTTTAGATATTTATTTTTATGAAAAAAAAAAACTGATGTTGGATTTTTATACAAAATTTACTGAATGTCGAACACAATATTTTCCATAAGATGAAATTAGTTTGAAGCCAATATCTTAATTTTTTGAAAATACATTTGAGTCGAAAAGCTTTTTTACGAATTTTGAGTAATATTCGTTTTTAGGTTTTAATTTTTTGTAAGAAAACTGTAAATTCGATTTTTCTCAAAATGTCAAAAACTACATTCTTCGTTGCATAAAATTAATTTGGAGACAAAATCGTTCTTTGTTCGTAAAATATTCGAGGTGACAATTATTTTTTGTTCAGTGTTTTGGATTTATAAAAGAACCATTAGTTGCAATTTTTTTCAAAATTTTACTAGTTTGGTATCACATCACAATCTATAATATAAAAATGAATCGCAAAATGTGTTGGTAAGCGCATAACTCAACAGCGCCTGGACCAATTTGGCCAATTCTTTTTTTAAAATGTTCGTTGAAGTTCAAGGATGGTTTTTACGGCGAGAAAAATTCAAATAATTGCCGGAAAAAACAAAAAAACATCCCTTTTCTTTTTCCCATACAAATGTTTTCTAACTAAAACGTAGTCAATTTGAGCTTTATTGCTATTGTATAAGGTTCATACAATGACAAAGGTTTTTACGATGGCACAGAACCTTAAAAGATCTACGAAGCAATAATAACAGATTTGTTGGTGGAATGATTTTATTAGCAGGAGATTTTCGTTAAACATTGCCAGCGATTCCACGATCAACGGCAGCTGATGAAATCAATGCATGTCTAAAATCCTCCAATTTGTGGAAACACGTCAAAGTACTTCATTTAAGCAAGAATATGCGTGTCGAGTTGCAAAATGACCAATCTGGAAACATATTCTCTAAGGAACTCATTGACATTGATAATGGCAAATTTCCTATAGACATGTTTCCTCAAATTGCTTGTCAGTTAACGCAATCAAAAGATGAACTTATTCAGAAGGTGTTTGCAGATGTTTCTCAAAATTATAGAAACCATAATTGGTTGAGCGAACGAGCTATGTTGGCTGCAAAAAACATTGATGTAAACGAATTAAATTTCAAAATTCAAGAACAAATTACAGGCGAATCGAGGATATATAAATCAGTTGATTCGGCTACTAACCAAGATGATGATTCCACCGGAATTTTTAAACTAGCTGGATTGGCCAGGATTGCCATCTCACAATCTTCAATTAAAGGTTTGATCAATAGTTATAATGTTGCGAAATATCAACCAACCGCGTCTTTGCAACAGTACACGGTTAGCGATAACAAAATTACTAAAAAACGTGATAGAAGCAACTTTACTCATACAAAAGTATAAAGGAGAAGATGTTCTCATACCGCGTATCCCAATGAATCCAACTGATGTGCCATTTGAGTTTAAACGACTACAGTTTACAGAGCGGCTTGCTTTTGCTATGACCATAAACAAGTCCCGGGTGTTTGTGGTATTAATCTAGAAAACCCATGTTTCTCACATTGTCAATTGAATGTTGCCTGTTTCCGTGTTGGAAAACCATCAGATTTGTTTGACTATGCGTCAAGTAATCAAACAAAAAACATCGTATATCACAAAGCACTACAATGATAATAAAACTGATTTCTGTTAATAATTATGATTTATATGATTAACAATAAAAGCGATTACTTACTTTTAAATCCTTATATACATATGTATGTTTCATTTAATTATTTTTTATTCACAACGCCCTATCACCAGGGTGGCGGTTCTGTTTAGGAGAATTTTCAGCCACGACTATAAAATACGTAGGAACAAAAGACTGCCACATTACAAATTTTTATAACAGGACGAAGTCTGTCGGGTCCGCTAGTATATAATAGATATAAAATTAAATTCAAGTCGATAGCTTTAATGGTTCGTGAGATATTTTAGGTTAACTAAAATTTGCATCTTTTATTTAGGCTTTAGGGACCTTGAAACGTCGAGAAATGTCAAATTTTTTTAATTCGACAAATTGGACCGATTATAATAAGTTTGTATGGGAAGTTAATAAACCTTAAAAATTTATAAAACCTGTAAGTGCTGAATCATTTCGACGTCTTATAGTTGTTGTACCTTCTTTCACATCACTTACATAATTGTTATAAGGATACTGGAAAATAAGTTTTTATGTTGAAATGTCAAAATGAGTCACCTAAAAAGAATCCAAAAAATGTCAAAGTTACAAATATCATTTAGCTATCAATTTGGGGCCCATCAGCTGAATTTAATATTGGTATAGTTATGACAGTTATTAAAGCTGAGGGACGATAGACGAATCTGTAAATTCAGTATATCAACAAAATTTGTTTTTTTAATGATCTTGAAAAGAAATATCTTTGCGGAAGAAACTTCAGTACATTCACAACGATTGACCTTTTAGGTGATGTGGTTTTTGGTATTGTGACTTTATATGATCTTATTCAAGTTAAGACTTATTTAAAATTGGGGGATAAAAATTGTGTTTTAGAGATTGAAATTTAATTCAATAAATTAAAGTCAGAAATCTAAACTATAAATGCTGAAATTTAGTACTCTGTGTCTGAAATCTAGTTCAACACTAAATAAAATATTGCGTTTCCTAAAATTACTATTCATATAAGTACATAGAATTTTAATTCTTCAAAAAATAACATTAAAAAGTAAAAAAAAATATTCAGACTATATCCAATGAACCATGCTCATTACATTATGTATCTTCAACCTACACCCAAAACTCAAAAATAAAATAAGCTCCCAATAACTGATGACTATCATCGAAGTCCGCTCTCCAATCGTCCATAGCTACCCAAAAGTTATTTGCATGCAAATTAGATCATGATTGCGGCGCGGCGGCATTCAGTTAATTAATTTGGTCCCCAAAAATTTTAAAACGATCTGTTCTCTGATGTGATGTTGCTGCTGTTGTTTGTTTGGACCTCTTTCAAAATGGTCAACGACATTTACAGAAGTAAAGTTTCAGTATAATCTTATATACTTCTTTCTTAAGAACTTATTCCGAAAGTTGTATACCTTAGGAAGGTTTAAGGTACCTGTAGAGTGCGCAGTAGCAACAAACAAATCCAAATTGAAAATTAAATACGAAAAAAAGAACGAAATTCTTTCAACAATGTCAAACACACATGAAAAATCCCAGAAACTAAAAATTCGAATACATGAAATAATTTCTTCCCGAAAAAAAAACCTTTCCAATATCTGCGTGATGCAGTCCAGGGAGAAAAACTCCGCATATCTTTAGACATCGCTGCCACAATGTCTGCTCTGATTCTCAAGAACAAACCAAAAAATAAAACAAGAATTTCACTAAACCCAAAAAAAAAACTACGTTAAACAAAAATATCGTCACCGATTTCAGGCAACCATACCAGACTAAAAACGCAAAGTATTTCTATAGACGAAGACGACGTGGTGCATATACATATACAAAAGTCGGCAGCATCAGGAAGCCCCCCCTTCTCTCTGGTATCTCTGTGTCCACGATATCACCAAAATTTCTTAAAGGATAAGGCGAACAAAAATCAAAGAAATCCTTTTGTGCGTCACCTTTATACCTAAACTTGTCGCATGTCGCCCAATACCCTATGTGGAACCTTAGCAACAAAATCATGCCTCAATGCTGCCCATATTCTATACCTAAGTCGTCGCGTCGGCAAAGTCCCGAGCCTCGAAGTCTACACTATACTCGCGCCCATCTCATGCAATCCATATATATCCTATCCAGTCGCCCGTTCGAAACCATCATATACACGACTTGTAGTCAAGTCGTATAGGTACCTATAACGTGCCTCTGTTATATGGGGGATGCGAAAGAAAATTAAGAGATATTTATAAAAAGCACGAAAACCACTTAACTCAAACGCCTTTGGCAATTAACAGAAAATAATTCGCCCTATAAAGATTCTTATAAAGTGTATAAAGTCCAGCAGTTAAAACCAAATTGATCGGACCTCATTATCACCATCGCCGCATATTCCGTTGCCGTTGCCGCTGCCGCTGCTGCTGCTCTTGCTCCTGCTGTTGGATCTTGGTCCTGGTTATGTTACTATATATAGTGTAGTGCCCTGGTGCATCATCCAGAAGCAGCATTACTCGAAGTCGCAGCGTTCAGTTCAACTTCAACGCCAACCTATTGCAAAAATATCGTGCTGGTGCCTCCTGATGTAAAGTTGCCTCATCTTGGCCCATTCGAGCGCGACATTAGTGTTAAATCGTTTGTTGCTTATTTTTGTCAGTTTTTCTTCTTTTTGCGCTCTTTTTAGGTTTTTGTTTTTATTTTCTGCTTTAAACCATTTCACACTTTGAAAACACCAAAGTCACACATATCGATTGGGTGATGGTGCGACAAAATAAAAAGATGTACACAAATCCCTAAAGAATATTACAAGGGCCGGATTTGAAAGGAAATGGAATAAAAGGCCTTTGAGTGAAAATGAGAGCATTTAGGGCCCTCAAATTGAAATTTGAATGCATCGATGCAGAAAACTGTTTGAGAATTTCTGAACGACCGAAATATTAAGGAACATTAAGGCAGAATATTTAACTAAAAACTGGACGATTCGTTAGCACAGGGACACCACAAGGTGGTATTCTATCCCTTCTCCTCTTCAATTCAATTTTCAATTTCAATTTCTTTCTTTATTGTAAACAATACACTAAGACAATGTCTTTTATAGTATTTGTACTTTGGTTGAACAATTAAAGTGCTGTTTGATTCTATATACAATAAGATAATACTTAGGCTGCTAAAAATATTTTTTTTTTTTTTTTTTATATACTTTAATTTAATAATACATATAAGACTTTTCCTCTCTTCTTCTTTCCTATTTCCCCCTTAACATCCTAGTTGTTCGAAAAATGTTTAAAAACCTCGGTCTTGAAATTTACTGCATCCGTTATCCTCTTAATGCTAACCGGCAAAGAGTTAAAAAGGCGAATGCTGTGAACGAAGAACAACCGTGAGGAATTTAGATATCTAAAAGTTGGAATAACTAGATTATTTGTTCTTGACGATATGTACAGAACTCAATTTTTTCATAAAGGTACTCAGGTGTTCTTGTGCGAATAATTCTGTGGAGAAAGATACAATTACGGAAATTTACGTATTCGACCATAGTGCACTTAAGAATTTTTTTGCAGAAAGCAGAGATATGGTCATATCGGCGAATACCATAAACGTAGCGAGTCATGTCATTAAGCGCCACACGTAGTTTGTATTCAGATAAAGAATCCAGTTTCGGATACACGACTTCAGAAAAGGAAATGATTGGTACGAGTATAGTTCTCATAAGACGAAGTTTTGTTTCTTGAGGAGTAAAAGAATTAGATACCCATAGTTTTCTTAAAGTTCCGTAAATACGTGCAATGACAGAATTTATATGGTCTTTGTAAGAGAGATCCCTAGAGATTTTGAATCCAAGACTGGTCACAGAATCTACAAAACTAACATGGGCACTATTCAAAGTAATCGAAGGTAGATCTCTATGGTTGTATGTCTTCTTAGAAATTAGTAGGGCTTGACTTTTATTGGGATAGAGCACTAGACCATTTTTCTTAGCCCAGTTAGAAATTCTCTCAAGATCTTCATTAACGCGAAAGACAAGATCCTCTATTAAACCAATTCTACGTGAGAGATAAATTTGTATATCATCTGCATACAGATGAAAAGAGACGTGCTCACAAACCGAAGGCAAATCGTTGATAAAGGCACAAAACAAAATTGGCCCCAGAATAGAGCCTTGTGGCACGCCCATCTTCAAGTACGTATGTGCTGAAAAATTGTTTCCAACACATTCACGCCGAGTTCTGTTGCACAAATAACTACCAATGAGACGAACAGCTGAATTTGAAAAACCAAAGTAGTGCTCAAGTTTTTGACAAAGAACTCGATGATCAACTTTGTCAAAAGCCTTCGAGAAGTCCAATAGGCACAGTAATGAGATATTGTCTTTATCGTATTCGAGTCTTATATCCTCTAAGATTTTTACCATTGCTGTAGAGCAGGAATGGTTAGCTCTAAATCCAGATTGGTATGGAGACAGCAATCTTTTGGACGAAAAATGGTCAATAATTTGTTTAGTAAGGATTTTTTCGAGAACTTTGGACATGCAAGGTAAAATGCTTACTGGCCGGTAGTCGGCGATTTCGGAAGGTGTGGGCCACCCAATAGGAAACGTAGAAGTGACAAAACAAAATTGGCCCAGAATAGAGCCTTGTGGCACGCCCATCTTCAAGTACGTATGTGCTGAAAAATTGTTTCCAACACATTCACGCCGAGTTCTGTTGCACAAATAACTACCAATGAGACGAACAGCTGAATTTGAAAAACCAAAGTAGTGCTCAAGTTTTTGACAAAGAACTCGATGATCAACTTTGTCAAAAGCCTTCGAGAAGTCCAATAGGCACAGTAATGAGATATTGTCTTTATCGTATTCGAGTCTTATATCCTCTAAGATTTTTACCATTGCTGTAGAGCAGGAATGGTTAGCTCTAAATCCAGATTGGTATGGAGACAGCAATCTTTTGGACGAAAAATGGTCAATAATTTGTTTAGTAAGGATTTTTTCGAGAACTTTGGACATGCAAGGTAAAATGCTTACTGGCCGGTAGTCGGCGATTTCGGAAGGTGTGGGCCACCCAATAGGAAACGTAGAAGTGACAAAACAAAATTGGCCCAGAATAGAGCCTTGTGGCACGCCCATCTTCAAGTACGTATGTGCTGAAAAATTGTTTCCAACACATTCACGCCGAGTTCTGTTGCACAAATAACTACCAATGAGACGAACAGCTGAATTTGAAAAACCAAAGTAGTGCTCAAGTTTTTGACAAAGAACTCGATGATCAACTTTGTCAAAAGCCTTCGAGAAGTCCAATAGGCACAGTAATGAGATATTGTCTTTATCGTATTCGAGTCTTATATCCTCTAAGATTTTTACCATTGCTGTAGAGCAGGAATGGTTAGCTCTAAATCCAGATTGGTATGGAGACAGCAATCTTTTGGACGAAAAATGGTCAATAATTTGTTTAGTAAGGATTTTTTCGAGAACTTTGGACATGCAAGGTAAAATGCTTACTGGCCGGTAGTCGGCGAGTTCGGAAGGTGTGGGCCACGCAATAGGAAACGTAGAAGTGACAATACAGTGATTAAAAACATGAGTGAGAGCGTTAATCAAGCAGGGTAGGACAAGTTTCAAAAATCTTAGCGGAATACCGTCTTCGCCTATAGCTTCGGACCTCAAGGATTTAAAAGTGCGTATAATTTCGTCTTCAGTTACCGTCTCAAAGCAAAAATCGTTAACTCCATCATAAAGTAAGCCAGCCTTGGGCTCAAAGTAAAACTGATTGTTGAGGTCATTAGGATCAAGTCATGTCAATGTCACGAAGATTTTTCCAGAGCTGTTTAGAAGAAAGATTTGTATTGAGTTTCGAGGCGAAAAAGTTACGTTTGGCGCAACGGGTAATGAGAGTTGCTTGATTACGAAAGTAGCAGTATTGTCGCCAAGTTGTAGGATTTGGAGAAGACCGCCACTTGAGGTAGTATTTTCTGCGACTTTTAATCGCATTCTTTACTTCAAAGTGCTTTATAGACAAACTAATACTTTGGGCTGATCGGTGTAAACTGGGTGTCAACTCATACACAATCGATTTTGTCCTTTTTTCGGGGAAATACAAAATTATATATATGTTAAAGCTCCCTATATTAAAGGTATCCAATTTAAGGTTTCACACGAGGCTAATTATCTGGGTATTATTTTAGACAAAAAAAAAATAAAAAAAAAGACAAAAAAGCTAATGGAGATGGCACAATAGTTAAATATTCACCTTTGTTGGTTGCCGGGCCATAGAGACATTCCAGAAAATTGTAAGGCAGGTGAACTCGCCAGAAATGGTACAGTACAACCCATTCTACCACGTTTGGCTATTGCTGGCCTACCAATCGTTACATGTAAGCTATGGCTAATGTAGATTTAAGGCGCTTAAGGTACTTGCTACTTATAAGCAGATAGCATATAAGCTAGATAATCGGTTTTATAACCGGGCACTTTCTAATAGAAAAGAAAGCCGTATTCTCAAATGACTTTTGCAGAAGCTGTATGTATGAGGAAGAGGAGAAAACAAGTCTTTACCTCCTCTCTACATGCCCTGCTCTAGGAGAATTCTTCTATAACGATATAAACGATCTCAATCATACTAACATATTCAGTCTTTCAAGTTTTGTAAGGGACTCCAAATTGATCGATCTTAGAAAAAATCCCCAAGACAAATTTTGAAAAATATGTAAAATACAGGGTTTTTTCAATAGGAAATTTAATTTTGAATAGTACTTTATATGGAATTTGACCGATCTATTATGTTGTCTTTGAATGCCGCGTTGCTTTTCGGAACCTTAAGAAAGATCAACAAGAAATAGTCTAAAATAGTCTAAAGGGATCAAATAACACGATATTGCTGGCCTACACGTCGCTTCGGCGTTAGATAACCATGTTTGCGCAGAACATTGATCGTGTCTTGAGCTGTGTGACACGTAGCACGGTAGCAACGGTGTATGATGGACACCAAATCCAATTCAGGCTATAAGAAGTTGGTGATGATCGATCTAAAGCGATCGCCATTGAGGGCAATGACCTGGCCAGCATCATTTTCGAAGAATTCAAACCAATGATGACGCCTCAGCATCATTTTCGAAGAAGTCAGACCGATGATGAAGCCTCTAGCCTAAAATCTACACCGAACTTTGTTTGGATGCATTGGCACCTCGTGAATCTCGCGTGGATTGGTGCAGACGCAAATTCGGATATTCATCTAAAAATGGGCCTAATCGCTAAAGATAATTTTTCGACAAAAATTGGGATCAACTCCCAATCCCAACTACTTCAAAATCTAATTAGCAAACTCACTACGCTGCGTATGGCAGTATAGTTTCAGCCAGAGAGAAAAGAACTAATAGAGAGAACCAACTTCGACGGTTGCTCTCTTTTTTGGCGTTTTTCTTTTTTAGTTCTGAGCAGCAGAGCTCGAACTGTCAAAAAAATAATTGTATTTCTTTTTCATCTCTGATCGTTCAGAGCTTCAAATTCGTGTTTCTTTTTTAGTTCTGAACATGTTTAGAGCGCGTTCTGTGAGAATAAAATAACAGAGTAAACGGAGTAAAATGCTGAACACAAACAATTCGATATATGAAAGCCGCGAAATTAAAAAAAATCATCGTCAAAACAATAAAAATAGCGGAAGAGGCTATTCGTTCTAGTGCAGAAGAAAAGATAATTTAGAAAAAACTAATTGCATATGGCTCAAAATCACCAAGGTTGCAAATTTCAAAATTTTTTTATGACAAAAAAAATTGCAAGCTATAATGATGAATTTTAGTTTATACTGTTGCAAAAATTGTATATTAATAAACTTTGATAGGGCAGCGCACAGAATTCTATACTTTCTTAGTATTATTGTTTAGTACTAAATTTCATACAAACACCATCAAAATACGTAAAAATCATGTCCGGGAACGTTCCCGAAATGACCGTTCCCGAAATGACGATTTCAAATAAGCGCGCGCTTTAATTATACGGCGCGGCGGTCATCTTAAATGCGACCTGACTTTGTCAATAGGAAAATATTTGAGGTGACTTTGAAATTTCGTTTCGTAGAAAAGAATTTCATTAATAATTAAATGTAATAAATGCGTTCACGAAATGACGGACTATTGATGTACGCTCTACGAATGATGAATAGAAATTTACTTACCATTTAGATATAACTTATTTTACGATGAATACTCTGACAGCTGGCTTTGTTATTGTCCTCTTCCTCGACTGACGTTTGACACAGAATTATTGCGTTCACTTAAAATTATTTTTGATCGATTATCGATATGTTCACTGAAATGACTTGTGCGGTATCGGACAAACTATTTTTGCATTTTTATAGTTAAAAAATAAATAATCTCTTAGTATCCTAGCTAAAACTAGATTTTGTATATAAAATACGGTGTATTAAGTAATGAACGGGGTTAAATACCTTACATTTTTCAACAATATTTTGGACTTGTTGTTGAAGATTGTAGATTAGGACGCGTTCCCGAAATGATTTTCTATGTGTGTATATTGATTTCATTTAAAATTTAGTTTATTAATAAATTATATTGTTTGATGGACACACGAAGCAGGTTAGTTTTAGTATTTTATTAATTTTTTTTCAATTAAGTAAATATTTAAGACATTAAATTGCTAGCGAAGCCAATTCTGCACCTTGGTGATTTTGAGCCGTATAGCATTTTTATGAACCAAATTTATTTCAGGCGTCAAATGCACCAACGCTATGACTGTTTTTTTATTTAATTTGATTAAAGAAAATTTTGATCGCCTTCAAAAAGACGACATTTCAAATCATGACAGTTTAGTGCTTAAGTTGTTTCATAATTAAATCAGAGAGCTCTGAACATACTCTGCTCAGAACTCTACTCTACTCTACTCTGTTCGCTCAGACTCTGCTCAGAGCTCAGCTCTGAACTAAAAAAGAAAAACGCCATTTGCCTACAAGCTGCGATTTGCACACCAACTTGCATATGTATTAACTCCATATAAAAAAAATGTGGGGAACAAATACTTATGCAAGTTTGTGCACATACTCACCACGAGAGAGAAAAAACTTTTCCTCTTTTCTCTCTGCTCACCATCACCACCTTTTAAAAATGGCGACCACCTTTGAAAAATGGCGGATGTAGTCAGCTGTTCAGAGGTGTTTAAAGAAAATTCAAAATTGTGTATGAACAACTTTTTGGTACTCTCATTGTGTTCGTTTGGGAGTAATATCATTCGAATATGAAGTGAAATTAATTACTCTTGTGCCAGAACAATGAAAATTAAGAAACAATTCTAAATAACGCATTTAGAGAAATATTAGTTAGTTATTTTAAGCCAGTTTTAATCATTAAGTAATAAAATAAATTAGGTGGTGCAAGAGTCCAATGAGAATTAGGACCTAGAAACATACAACTCTGAAAGCACTACTAATATTATTTTTTATTATAAGCTACGTTTATGCGTTTAATTTTCGCTCAGACCGTTGAAAAATGTAAAAAAAAACTCAGATTTGTTTCAATTTTCAGAGTTTATCGACTTAATTTTGTCGATGCGAGAGTTGCAGGAACATTGAAAACGAGAGTTACAGAATGTAAACATGGAACATTGAAAACATTTTTATATACTCATCTCTTTTTTCCATTCCTATTTTATTTGTGTGTACTCGTTGTTTATTTTCTTTACATTACTCACGACATTTCCAATATGCTGAAAATAAGTGATTTAAGTAGACACTAAATAAAAAGACCGTCAACTTGTTACTTCTGTTGCCAATTTTCATTGCATAAGATTTGTGATTAGGTGATAAGCTATTCTTACTGCTTTTCCCTAAGGTAGTGGGTTGCTTTAAAGGCTTAACTACATAAGCCGAAAAGTACTTTTGTACAAAAGTTAAAATATTTGTATTCTCGCTAGGTCAGTGGTTTTGTGAAAAGAATATACAAATTTGTTCTTCAACCAAAATTTAAGTCTTATGCATCATTTTTATAAGTTTTCCAGTTCTAACTATTTATATCTTATCTTTCAGTTATATAGCGACAAGGAAAAATCCGTCAGGGAAAGTTCTAACTACAGTTTTTCTGAAAGTACATTGTGGCTTATTCATAGATGTTTGCTAAACTTTTTAGGCTATTCATAAATAAATGCAAGTCAAAGTTAAGGGCTAAACTGAATAACTATAAACATAGAAAATGCTGTGTTCAAGTAATTATTATCGCAGCCAAATTTCATAATTGATTTTTTTGGTGTATAAAAAAGCTGAAAGAGTAATTCATGACAAATAAATGTTACTAAGTTCCAGAAAATATCGATTGATACCGCAATTGCAGAAGAAATGGATATTTTATATAAATATTCCTGGTAAATTGTAGAACTTTATTATTTCCGCCTTTTATAATTCAATGTAGTATATTTTAGATAATACAGTAGTTAAGTTAGTAGTTAAGGCTATTGAAATAAACATAACATACATGTACTCGTTCAAATATACAAATAAAGTCAAGTCAAAAAAACCTTAACCTTGTTACACATCCTTTCTTGTTTTTGTTGTTAATGCTATCTATCTGTAACTCAGAGAAAGAGAAGAGAAAAACAAATTCACCACGAACTACCGGTATAACTTCTTCCGTTATTTATTGACAAACAAAAATGTTTTGCTAGAATTAATTTGAATTATAGGAGTATTTTTGTAGATATAAAAACGACAAGATGTTAGTAACATTAAAGAAAGAAATTCATGAGAATTGCAAATATTATAATGAGATTTTAAAAAACATAGCCTTCTTGGCTATCAATAAACAAAAATGAGAAATGTCGCATTTCCCGGAAGTGATGTTTTTTTGTGTACTCTTCTCCGAGGTGAAAACATGTATACACCGATACGAATTCAACACGCTATAAAATATGAGAGTAAGCGCTAAGAGGTTTCGAAGGGACGGAGACGAGAAAATTTGGCTCTCTCGATTAGTTTTTTCTCTCTGGTTTCAGCTCCTGCGTCAGTTAGATTTTGTATGGGTGCAGGTCCAAATCACGACGCAAAATTCGCCTTGTTGTGGTCTACGATAGGCCAAGTTCTTTTTAACGACGACGTGGAATTGTCTGCCTCGGATTCTGGCGTTCCTCCTACTAGTGTTGGCTGATTGTTCACTGAGCCGTGGGACTCGAATTTGTTCACCAAACATTGAATAGTTGGTAGGACGACCATGCACCCCATAACAAAAGTACAATAAAGTTAAATCATTTCCACGTGTTACTCGATTCTGTTAATTACCATGATGATTTTTCTTTAGTTTATAATTAAAAGAAGATATTTTGACAGAAAGTTGAAGAAAAAATATGGTCCCCACGAGCTGTCAAAATCAATCATCCTTATTGGAAAACCCTTTACTTAAATGTGGGCCCTTTTCATAAAACTGTAAGATACTTATTTCTTATTCAAAACGTTTCAACACAAATTACAGACATTTATAAAAACAAATAAATTTTGAATATTTACTTTTCCAGAGCAATTTTTCGCCTGATTGATCAACTTTACCAAATCCACTTCTGGAATATTTGTATATAAAATAAGCTCACGATGCTTTTTAAAAGTAGGTTCCTACCTTTATACATATACGCATATTCGATTGTAATATGGTTTTGGAAAGAGTTGTCTTTTTGTTGTTGCTGTCGTTGTTGTTGTTGTTGTAGGCAATGTATCGACAATCGACATCCAAAGCCAAGGCCATGCATATACATTCTTCTACAAGATGATAATGTGACGACAATTTAATTCCAGTCCCCACATCACACAAGCATCATATGCCCCCGCTTACTCCTTTTGAAAACATCACCCTACTCTTTTGTATCCTATTTGGGATGTAATCTGCTCGAAGATCCCACTCAACACACGAATTAATTTTACACTTGCATCTGCATCTCTGCAGTCACACAGCGCAGGGCAGCGCAGTGCAGCGCATAGTTGCAGTAGTGTTTTTAGTTTTGAATATCAAAGCAAAGTCGGGAGTCGTTTGTGATCATTATGAGCGTGATTTTGAAGTCACGCTTGGTAACTGGAAAGGAAAGGAGGCTCTTTGAGTTGGGGTACAACAACTTGCAGGGTTTCAGCACACCTATAAAAATAAAAAAAGGACTGCGTGGTGTATGTGCTGCAGTATTACAGTGGTTGATGCATTTCGAAAAAGGACAATAAATGAGTTTTAATATTCGAATGCATAAGTAGTAGGTACATACTATATTCTCAAAGCTGCTACGTGTTGGCAATAATAGTAATTTAGTTGATTGGTAAAATGTTGGTATTACCACGCTGCTGGCTAGCCGCTGCCTGTGCAACTACTACTTCCACGATCAACATCGACGACGGGAAGATTCTAGTTCAGATATAAATTGTCATATACTACGGATGCATAGCTAAGGCTTTGGCAGCAGCAGCGATATGACGGGTGGTGGCGGCGGCGCGGCGACGGTATAGTTGCGATATGGCGGTGGCAATGATGGTGATCCAGCTTTGCCGAAGGATAAACTTGGAAATATGATGGCAATCAATATTCTTGTTGAGAGTGTTTTTCTTTTCAAAGTTGCGTCTATATGTCAGTACAACATAATACACTGAATATGTTGCTTTGGCTGGCGGGATTAAGGAGCAAATTTTTATATGATGACCGAAGCATAAGAAAGTATATAAATGTTGTGACTTTGAGAGGTGAGTAAGTTGGTTCAATTATTTAAGAAAAAGAGAAAAAAAACGAAATACTAAGCAAGTTATGAAAAGATTTTTGATATTGATTCATCTCGTAATGTTAAAGAAGTAAAAGATAAAAGTTTTTAATTAGATATTTAGGTATGTCTCGTTTTGAGTAAATAACTGATGGTGAATTTTGAATCTTTCCTTTCCTTATCTTATTTGATTATAAAACTTAAAAATAGTAACAAGCTCTTTTTTAAAAAATCTTTGTACTTTAGAGTACGACAACTTCTTAAGGGCAAACATTATTTGGATAAAAATGTGCTTTGAGGCTTTACTTTTCTAAAAATGTTACTGATTTTAGGTTTAGTCTAGAAAACCCAACTTGAATATAAGTGATATTCCTATAGGTACAGTTGATTGTGTCTTGAAAATAATTATTGTTTAATAGGTTATGATTGAGTTGGGAGTAAATAATTCTGTTCTGCTGAGCTTCATGTTAAAAAAGCTTTTTCGAACAAAGTCTTCGTGCCTTTGAATTATATTGTAAAGAAGATTTTTAAGTTGACCTAAATTGTTTGGGAAAAAAAGGTTTTAGACAAGGTGATGCGCTGTCATGTGATTTTTTTTAACATCGTACTTGAAAGAACAGTGCAAAGCTCACACGTCAACACTAGAGGCACTATCTTTCAAAAGTCTGTCCAATTACTAGCATATGCTGATGACATTGACATAATCGGAAGAACTCAGCGTGATGTCAATGGGGCTTTTGTGAGTATTGAGGCAGAGGCGGCAAAAATGGGTTTAATGGTTAATGAGGGCAAAACAAAGTACATGCTGTCATCAAGAAAGGACCTACAACACCGACGTCTTTGTCAAAACGTCACCATCGACAGACGTAACTTTGAGGTAGTCAAGGACTTCGTCTACCTAGGCTCCGCTGTAAACGCAGAAAACACCACCAGCGCTGAGATCAAACGAAGAATAACTCTTGCTAACCGCTGTTTCTTTGGGTTAAGAAAGCAATTGAGTGGAAAAATAATCTCTCGAAGGACCAAAGTGTCGCTATATAAGACCCTTATCATCCCCGTCCTGCTATACGGTGCAGAAGCATGGACTATGACAAAAGCGGATGAAAGGACCTTGGGTCGTTTCGAGAAAAAGATTCTTCGTGTGATCTACGGTCCCGTATGCATCGAAGGGGAGTGGAGGAGAAAATGGAACGACGAGATGTACGGGCTGTACAGCCACGTAGACCTAGCCAGAAGGGTAAAAGTCCAACGACTAAGATGGCTGGGTCACGTAGAGCGCATGGAAACCAATGGTCCGGCCCGGAAAGTCTTCGAATCCACACCCACAGGACATCGCAGTAGAGGAAGACGCCAAATCAGGTGGCGCGCATAAGTGGAAGGTGACATCATCCAACTCGGAGCGCGAAACTGGAGACATCTAGCTAGGGACCGAGCTAGATGGAAAAGTTTGTTGGTTGAGGCCCTAGTTCGCACAGGACTGTAGCGCCACCTTAAGTAAGTAAATTGTTTGGATTGAAATGAATAATTTCTTCACAGGTATCGGCAATGCGAGGTGTGTTCAAAAAGTACCCGGAATTTTTAAATTTCGCGGGTCTGGAGAGTTTGAAGGTCAACATTTTTTTTTATTGTGTTGGTATACATGCACCTAAAGTATGATGCAATTTTCAGCTATATTCACTGTTTATATTTTGTCTGTGGTAGTTGCAGGTTCGACGTGTTGAACTATGCTGAACTTTGACCAAAAAAAACAATCGCATGAACATCGCTCAAGAGCTGTTAAATGACGTCAACGACGATCCAAGTTTGCTTGAAAGGGTCATAACTGGTTATGAAACATGGGTGTACGGTTATGATGTCGAAACCAAAGCACAATCGTCCACCTGGAAGCATCCAACGTCAAGAGCGAAAAAAGCACATCAAGTTCGATCTAGTGTGAAGGTTTTGCTTACTGTTTTCTTCGATTATAATGGCATAGTGCATCAAGAGTTCTTACCACAAGGTCGTACGGTTAATAAGGAGTATTACCTTTAAGTTATGCGACGTTTGCGTAAAGCAATCCGAAAAAAAACGCTCAGATTTATGGGAAAACAATTCATGATAGTCATGCCCCAACCTCCATATTCACCAGATATGGCTCCGTGTGACTTTTTCCTGTTTCCAAAGTTGAAGAGACCCATGAAAGGACGGCGGTTTTCCTCGATTGAAGAAATAAAGGCCGAATCACTGAGAATGCTCAAGGACATATCAAAAAGTGAATATCAACAGTGCTTCGATGTATTATATCTGGGAGGGGGGGGGGGACTACTTTGAAGGGGACCACATCTATGTAAACGAATAAATAAATATTTTTTTTGAAAAAACGAATATTCCGGGAACTTTTTGAAGACACCTCGTATTCTGCCACTTTATGGCCCACCAATACATGAACATTTTCATAGTCAAACGAGTATCTGAATATGAGGCAACTTTGCAGATATAGTATGCCTGATGCTTAAGGGAGTTTAGTAAACAATTTTGCAAGTCCTGTTTTTAAGTAAATAGCATACTATAGTTAGGAGTTTTATTTGGTAGATTGGAAAGTTTTTTTATGAAATTTCTTTCGAGGTTTTCTATACTTCTTCAAATTCATCAATTCCTCAAACTTGTGCCACATAGCAAAGTGATCTTTTCACAACGCATTCGAATATTTTGTATTTAGCTGATAGCAATACATTATGGTTTGAGCAAGTTTTCCTCCTTTGGGAGGACTTCTCCGTTTTAATAAGATGATATTTGAAATCCATGGTTGGGTTCAACTTGACTCCTAGATATTTAAAGTCTTTAGTGATTTCAAAACGGTGACTATTGAAGAACCAACTGCCTCTAACAACACTGTGAGATCTTTTGAATACCATGATTTTGGATTTTTCGGCGTTTATTGTAAGCCCCCATGTATTGTAATATATTGACAAGCGGTTTGTCATGGGCTGTCAATTTTCTGGTGTATCTGAAAGAATCACAAGATTGTCTGCATACGCAGAAGAACATATATTGTACAATTAGTGATCCTAATTCCACTGGTATACACATATACTTGGCAATATTATTTATAAACAATGCAAACAGCAAAGCACTCAGAAGGAATCCCTGTTTAACACCAGTATCAGTATCAAACTATTGTGAGAACAAAGATCCATCTCATACCGCTGCTTTTGTACCAGTTTACATCATCTGTAAAACATTTGAAATGTTTGTAGAGATTCCGAGTTAAGAGAGAGATTATACATACATATGCATGTAAGTGCGTTTCTATTCATTTCATGCTTTCACAATCGACGTTAACGCAAATATAATGTTCCACTGTACAGTAATTTTTCCTGAATCCTGCTTGAAAGTCTGTTAATATATTGTTATCTTCGACCCACATTTCTAATTTGTTTAGAATCCCGTATACAATATTTTAGCTAAAACGTTATAATAAATTAAATTCATAATTTGCAACATCGTTTGGATCTTATGAATAGGGAAAAGAACTGACTTTTGAACGAAGAGGAGATGATGCCGGTCGATAAAATGTTGTTGAAAAGTAGTTTTAGCTCAGAAGTGGTGCATTTTTGAAATAAAAGATGATATTTTAAAATAAAAGCATAAAATGTCAAGACGCTGATTCAAATGTTCACTCAATGTATTGTCAAATAAAGGTGTTTTAGACGTATGGTTTTCAAGAAAAAATAATGTTTTGGCTGGCCAATATTCAACTACTTTTTGCAGTAATTGAAGCCATCCCTCAGCAACAACGTGCCGAATATTCTTTTTCAAGGTGTCTCGCGTTTATTTGCGTAGACAAGCGAGTTCAAATAACCACACTAAAATAGTCAAGCGGCCCACGCCGCCGCCGCCTAATAATGCGATTACCAAAAAGTTTCCCTTTTTAAATAGATTGTTTCGTTTCGTGAATGGCAACCGAACCATTATTTTGGTAATAAACTTGCACGATTTGCAAACTTTGTTCAGGAATAATGACAAAGTAGTGACAGTTGTCAAAAAGAACAACTCCGAAGTATTAGTATAGTATTACCAGATTTAAAACTACACGTACAAAAAAAACCTGTTTATATCGGCCTCCACGAATACATGATCCGCACCTTTAGCAGTTTTTGAAGTTTGACCATTAAATTTTTCTTTATTGTTGAAATATTGATGAGCAATAGATGGTGGTAACATGACTGTGTTTCATCATTTTTTCCGTTCGAATTTATTTAAAGAAAACATACATTTTCTTTTTCGATATTTTTTAACCAAGCGAGGAATAAGAATGTACGAACGTCAAAAATTAGACAATTAGAATCCAATATGAATACCACCATTAATTAATAAACTGTCAAATTGTTCTTATTGATAGCGTTGTCAGCATTGTTATACACAATTGTCGGAAAATTTAAATGCTTACATATCATAATATCATAAAAGGGGCTGGGATGCTATACCCACACTGATAACTTCCCATCCCGTCTGTCAGTTTGTCGTGCTTAAAAGGTTTGTAGGTTTTTATGTTTTGTTTTAAAAGTTGTCAGTTAAATTATTCTAAAAAAATAAAAATTACCAACAATATTTTGCATATACAAGTTTGATTTCAAACTACAAACGCACGCACAGGCATCTCTCTTAAAATCTTTTATTTAGACTCTATGGACCTTGAAACGTCGAGAACATTATAATATTGAGCCGTTTCTGTAAAACATTTTATGATAAGAGACATTCTAAGCTAGGGGGCAGGTGTAGACTAAATCTAAACATAAATCTTTCTAATGTCTACGGCAGAACGCAGGAAAATCGACAGAAATACATTATGTTTGTTTTGATATTTGGTTTGATATTATTTATTTTTAATTTTAAATAAAATTGCTGACAGATTGGTCGAATTTTCAGTATTTTTTTACATTAAACTGATCGACAAAATTAAGATTTGTTTGCCCTTAATTTGAATCATATTTTCAAATTTTTCTACCGCATCAGATTATTAAAATATGCCATTCAAAAAATGCTAAGGAAAACCAAAAATGTTTTTTTTTAAGAACTGAGTTAGAACACAACATATCCTTGAACAATAAATTGTATTATGGTTTTGCAAAGTACAAATCTGTTTCTTCTATACACATTTTAAATTATTTATTTGACTCTATCTAAAGTTTTGACAAACCTTGAATGTAATTACTTTCTGTTCTTAAATGATTCGTTTAAGAGTTAATTTTTAATGCTGATTCCGAATAAAAACTTCGATTTAAGCTACACGTGCTAAAACTACGGGTATTTCTGAGTTTGAGCGTTTCAATGTATTTTTTAATTTTTTTTTTCAATATATTTCAAAAACTTGATGTTATAACCTTAAGGCTACGAATTCGTAACAAGATCAAAAATGGCTTTTACACCGTTTTGTGTTCTTCTATGTTAAGACCCGCTTGAGCAAAAATGCTTCAGCGGTCTTATAAGGTTAATATATGATATGTGAAGACTTACAACTAATGAAGATTTTTTGAAAATTACGTACTAAGGTACTGGAAAATTGTTAAACGGAATATCGAAGTAAGGGATTGTAGATTTTGAATGTCATAAAATACTTTATTGGATTTACAAAGCCTCGAAAAGCCTAATTTAAGTAACTTTTTCGAATAAGAAAAGATTATACCTTTTCCAAAAACCTATGGAGATTGATTTTGAAGTCTAATTCGAACTACAGCAATCATAAACCTTTGAAAATGTATAATTTGATTACTCCCTATGTTATCTTGTTGACAAGTTTTTGTTACAAACAAAAAATGTGGTTTATAACTCTGGTAAGTTTTTAGAAGAATTAATTTTTTAACTGAAATCACTTAAGATACAAACTTTTACAAACATTTCCTAGTTTTTAGATAAGAAATAGGTTGATTACAAAAAACTATTATCAGCTGCAAGTTTTCGAGCGCACTTATTTGAAGTAATAACTGAAGCTTATGCGATATAACTTTTTTTTTATAAGAAGCAATAACTTTTATTTAAAGATTATATTATCAAATTTTTGTTTTATTTAAAGTTGAATGCAGTGAAATACTTTTGATAAGTAACCCACAGCCTTCAAGACATAGAAATATCATTTTAGATTTGATTTGAGAAACATTTTTAATAGATAAGCTTTTTGGTATAGGAACCTTTAACAGATAATCCCAAGCAAATTCCGTGGGTATTTCAATGATAAAGGATAATATCAAAGTCCAATAAATAAAAAGTGGAAAGTTGAGCTTCCTTACAAGTGTTTTTTTAGACGTATGGTTTGTATTTTGGCAAAATTTTGTCGGAGTTGGTCGTTTTGACACCTATAAATTGATTTATGCTCAGTTTGGTTTGGTTTGATGGCCTCCAAGATCGTGAAATTTAACACAGCTTTATTATTTTCTGTGGGGTTATGTGAAGTCGCTTGTCTATGCAGATAAGCCCGAGACGATTGAAAAAAATATTCGGCTCTCGGCTGGAATTTCTTCGAGACACCCTTTTATTTCTTCTTAAAAACCACAAGTCTAAAAGAAAAAAATTCAAACCAAACTAGCGGCCCGGTACGTGCTTCGCTACGTATAAGGCATAGTAATAAAAAAAAATGATTATTAAGTTCATTTATTCAAACAAAAAAATATTTTAAATTGCTAGCTATTTACCCAAATGATTATATTGTTTATGTTATATTTATCAGCAAAGAGTAAAAACTAAGAAATAAAAAAGAATTGGGTGCTCTTTATATGGTGGGTCTATATGGGTATCCTTAAACATTTGGATAAACAATATTTTTTGTTTTTCATTTTGAGCATGAATAAATAAACAGTTGGGGGCAACATAAAGTTGGCCATGTGAAAAACATGGTTGCTCCAAATTGACACCATAAACGTAAAGTGTTCACCCTTGGGCCTTATTTATGGACATCGCAAATGATAAACCCACAGGATATTGCAATCTTTTGAATTCAAATGACATATCAATTGGAATCATAGAGATACGCGGTATCAAGCACAATTCTCCTTTTGATTTACCAGTTAAGATTGTAGCTTCAATCAAATTTGGCAATAACTTTTTCACTGCCAATCTGGTGCCATTACACAGTTTTGGTGGATTAATATTTCGCAATAATATAATCAAAGAACCAATTTTCAGATTCAAGCAACGCGGTGGTATACCAGTTCGGTAAAGTGATCAATCCGTTGGTACTGTCGATTGGTATTTTGCCATCACCAATTTCTAACAATTGTTTTGAAAACTCATGGGCAGTTGCATCATTATGTAGGTGAATACGCATATTAATTAATTAGTGTCAATTTTCGTACATATCTTCAAAGAACTGATGACTTCAAACAGGTTTTTATTTCATCAGCAGGAGTTGATCGAGGAATGACAGGCAATGTTTGACGAAAGTCCCCTGACAGCAATATCAGAGCACCAACAAAAAGCTGTTAATTACAGCGTAAATCTTGCATTGTTCGATTAAATGCTTCTATTGATTTTTTATTCGCCATTGTGCACTCATCCCATAAAATAATTGACGTTAATCGCAGAACTTTTGCCATAGTAGAATTTCTCGAAATATTGCAAGTTGGAGTTTCAATCACCTGTACACTCAATGGCAATTTTAATGCAGAGTGTGCGGTCCGACCACCTTCTAATAATGTAGCAGCAATTCCCGAAGATGCGCAAGTGCCAATACAATTTTCTGTTCCGATCGAATAGTCGCTAAAATCAATGATACAACGAAAGTTTTGCCTGTACCACCAGGTGCATCCAAGAAATATAATCCACCTGCATTATTGGAAACACGGCTTGCATGATTGTGTCATATACTTGTTTTTGTTGAATATTCAATTTGGTGATATTACAATTTTGTGATTATCAGATGGCATACGATCAAGAGCAATTTTGAACAATTGAACTAATGCATTGTGTTGATAGAAAAACCTTTGTAGCTCACGAATAATTTCTCATCTTGTATTTGAAACAATTGCACAACGTTGATCCAATTCACGATCTTCATCACCAATAAAATAAATTTGCAAAAATTGATGATCAGCGTCGGGGTATGGCAATAACGAACCAGTTTGATGATAAATCTGGCCCTGAATCTGTAACATGTATGCAATTTTAGGTAGATGTTGAATAAGAATTTTTAAGACTTTATAATTCAGATTGATATAAACATGGGACAATCCTTTAGAGGTATTTACCTTAAAAGTTGGCATAAAATTATCTCTAATAATTTTAGTAGCACCAAAAGAAGTCATTTGAAATTCCGATTTGTATTGTTGAATATTACTCAAAAACTGCTTCGACGTTTGAGATGTCCCAAAAATAAATGAATACTCTCACTTTACCATTAGCACAACACATGCCGGGCATTTCCCCTGGAAAGTTAGCCGCATGACAATGTGGACTGGACATATTGCGTCCATCATTCCAATGTATCCGTACATACTATAATCAATCTGACTATTGTAATAAAAAGAAGCACGCAGCATTTCATCCAAAACAGCATGACGTATTCGTGATCGCCGTGCAAGTTTAAGTACAGGTACAGGGTCAACAGATCTATTATGTGCAGTACGTTCACGCTGCGATACATTAGCTTGTGCGGGTTCTTGATTTGCACTTGATTTGCATTACGCTTTCTCCGGCCTATGTTTGGTCGTTTTGCTCGTGGCATTTTACCTTTACTCAACAACTCAACAATATTTTGGAAAATATAAACACAAAGCAATAACTCAACAATATTTTAAAAAATAAGTAACACAACAAAGCAATAATTATCGATGATAAAATGAAATGACATATGATGACATTAAATTTGTTTGACAGAACTAACGTCACTTTTTTTGCCTTCGATTGTTTTGCCAAATGTTCAAATTGTCTTTTAAGTATTAGTACAAATTGTTTGTATATGGGAGTATAGAAAGATGTTGATTTTAAACTTTTTCAAGATTTTTTTTTTAATTTTCTCTATGTACAAACATTCTCTGGACTTCCACGAATAATTCAAGGCCAAAATTAGTCAAATCGGTAAAGGCATTGTTTAGTTATAACATTAGAACGAAAAGTGGCATTGATTTTTACATATGTATAGGTATAGAAGATTTCAAGGAAATTGGTTGTACACTATTTAAAAAGCTCGCTTGTTACTCAACACTAACTAAACCCATTTCCTTTCTTATTGCGTGCCTTTTCTTTAGGTATATCTATAGTCCTACTTAAATATCAAGTTCTAAAATTCTTCATCAAAAATTCTTCATCAAAATCTCAATTTCATGTTCAAGCTTACCTTCAATGAATACAAAAGTCCAATAGCACCATTCTTCTATTCACATTTTCTCTCAATCTTTACCCTACATACCTAACCTAGTCTCTTACGAATAGCTGATGCTAAGTATTCAAGCTGTCAAAAAAAAAAAAACATGACATGCCATTTCCTTTTTGGCGCTTGTATAATAAAAATGCGTGCACGAGTGTAGTTTGTCGGCATCGTGCGTTGTCATCTATAAAATAACCTATAAGCCGTTACGTCAACATTACATTTTCTTATAGGTATAAACCTGTTGACCATAATCGACGATAATTGCTTATAAAAGAATAGACAAACAATTATTATTAGGTATACTATGCTACCACTATACCACGTTGGTTATACGACTAATTTATATTTTTACAATTCGTGCACATAATCGTCTTCATCATCAGGACCAGGAGTATGCCTATTCCTATGTATACATATATAAATAAATCTTACCCTGTGATGATTGTTGGGCATCATCCGAAGAACACCTTTAGAATAATTTTAAACCCTTTTGTCGCTGTCATTTCAACGCTAGATTTAATCGATTTATACGCAGGGATTTTTCTTCAGTCTTTGATGCTTTTTCTTGTTAAGTGGAGCGCAACTTGGAGGCAAAAAGCCGACAACAACTGTCAAATGTCAGAAGTAAATTTAAATTTGATTCAAATTTAACCCATCAAAAGGCCTATTTGAGGTTAAAAATATACATTTAATAATACAGACGCAGACATATCACATGGCCTGCATCTCAAGTGTTATTGAAGAATTGTTATTTACCTATACAAATTGCCTTGTTTTTTAAAGTTTCTCGAAGGCTGAAAGATCTCTGAACTTCTATCGACATTTCTATAAAAATTATCCAAATTTTGTGAAATAAAAGAAAAACAAAATAGAACAAAAGGAAAACACGTGTTGAAGAAATTAATAGCTATTGTGACAAGCAGAGCTATCCATTAGCTCAAGTGTGTGCCTAATTATCGAATTTTTGTTCCTCTATCAAAAATAAACCTCCGAGCTTACGAAGGTGTTTTTTTTTTTTTAATTGTTGTTGAAGAATACAAAACAATAGTTTAATAATCATTGACTGTATTTACTTGGGTTAATGAGCAGCTTGCATTCGAAAACAACACCAGAGACAATATATTTACTCGTATATATTGGAACATCACATAACCATCAACCAAACAGTAGCAGAAGTTAGAAAAGATACATACGTCATATAAATAATTTCAAAAGTATCTTTATCTATTTTGATGTCTTTAAGGGGAAACAAAAAAGGTTTGTTTATCTTCTCGTCGAAATTTTGTCAATAAATTTGATCTTTATTATTGTTGGGAAATTCCCACAGATCGAACAAAAATATGTACGTCAATATTTGCATCTTAATCAATTGATATTGATTAAGATTTTGTTTTTTATTATAGTCGGCATATTCTATAAGGAACTATCATATCTAGCTTAGCTTTATAGATATAATATCTGTTGTATGTGGAGATGCGGATGGTGGTGGTTGTTATGGTGATTATATATGGATAAAAGTTCAAATCACACGGTATAGCATTACCATGACATAATGTAAGCTGCTTATAAGCTGCTGATTGAGCTTCTGTGAGACAGTTTTTGACATTTGAATGCACGAAGAGCCTCCAGGGTTATATCTACCATAAAAGTTTGCAAATAAAAGCGTAACGTGAGAATTTGCGAATTGAAGCATTCACAGCTTCTATTAAATTATAGCTATATCTAAAGTGTACCCTATTTATATGTATATTGTGAAATCTATATCTAATCCGATCATTGTCAATAGGTTAGTTTATTTGTTGTTGAGAATTCGCACAAAGTACCTACCGGGTCAATTTAATATTCTTCAAATTTGCAAAAGCCATTAGCTTTGTGCGAAAAGTTTTGAAAATTTGAAAACAAAGACCACCTAGAGGCTTTGAGTGTACATATGTGGTGAACAATAGTAATTTTTTGTTATTTTAATTAAATCCGGCTTCTGCGTTGGTTTTTGGATCTTATTTCTTTGCAAAATTAATGTTTACTCATTTTTGTGCAAATGTTGTATTCTTTAGATAAAAGTTAAATCATTTAAAATTAAGAATCGATTTTTCAGGAATTGAAACTTACACTTTAAAACTGTGATGAAAGTTCATCACTATAAGTATTCTTGGCATCCTGAAACTTAAGAAAATAAGTATATGCTGATTGGAAATATTAAACTTATAAATCTTAAATCAAGTTAATTAATTTAACACTAGCTTACAGTCAATAAACCATGTTTGTCTTGTTAACTTCCCATAGGAAGTTATTGTAATGGGTCCGATTTGTTAAATTGAAAATTTTGACATTTCTCGACGTTTCAAGGTCCCTAAAGTATATAGATATAAAAGATTTTTAGAAAGATGTATGTGCGTGCGTGTATACTTACGTTCGTACGTCCGTATGTCCGTACGTTCGCGACGTTTTTTTAGTCGTCCATAGCTCAAGAACCACAAGAGATATCGACTTCAATAAACATAGAAGACATGCTTCAGAGAAATATATATTTCCACTACCAAGAATAGACGACACTTTAGATGCTGTGTCAGGATCTTCTTGGTTCAGTACCGTTGATTGTCAGTCCGGTTATTGGCAGGCAGAAGTGCATCCCAACGATGTGGAAAAGACGGCGTTCGTTACTCGTGATGGGTTGTGGCAGTTTAAGGTTATGAGTTTTGGGCTAACGAATGCTCCAGCGACGTTTGAACGCTTGATGTCTCAGGTGTTACGAGGTCTTCCTATGGAACAGTGCCTGGTGTACCTAGATGATGTGTTTATTCATGGTAAAAGCTTTGAGATAATGTTTGCTAATTTAAAATTTGTTTTCAGCCGAGCTGCGGGACTGAAGGTAAACCTATCCAAATGCCATCTGTGTCGTCGAGAGGTCCGTTTTCTGGGACACATCATTAACGAAAGGGGCGTCTTACCCGATCCATCGAAAATGGAAGCAATCGACAGCTGGCCGAAGCCTACTAATATTTCAGAAGTCAAAAGCTTCGTGGGTCTATGCACCTACTATCGTCAGTTTGTGCGGAATTTTGCCGATATAGCGCGTCCTTTGTACAAGCTTACACAGAAAAACACCCCTTTCATCTGGTCCACCGAGTGTGAGGAAGCTTTCTTTCACCTGAAAACCTGCCTAACAACACCACCGATTTTAGTCCACGTTCGTGTTGACTGCAAATTTATATTGGATACCGACGCTAGTGATCGGGGAATTGGTTCCGTCCTGTCACAAGTTCAAGACGACCAGGAAGTTGTTGCAGGTTATTTTAGTAAGGCACTCAGTAAGTCCGAAAAAAATTATTGCACTACACGGAAAGAGCTGCTCGCAATGATCAAGTCCATAGAACATTTTCATACTTACCTCTACGGTCGTGAATTTTTGATTCGGACCGACCACGCAGCCCTGCAATGGCTTTTATCATTCAAAACCCAGAGGGACAACTTGCGCGCTGGCTTGAAATGCTTCAGCAGTATAATTATAGAGTTCAACATCGACAAGGTGTAAAACATGCCAATGCTGATGCACTGTCTCGAAGGTCATGCGATGAGAACTGCAGCCACTGCACTAATAAAGAATTTAGATGTGAAGGCGGGCTAGAGGTTTCTGTCAAAACATTATTGGTCATTGACAGTGAGTTGAACTCTGATCAGTTAAGGTTAGCACAAACCAACGATGACGTTTTATCACATGTTCGAAGATGGATAGCCGAAGGACAAAGACCAGTACGGAATCTTGTATCTGGTGAAAATAACCTTCTTAAAGCCTATTGGGCACAATTTAAAGCTTTATTGATAAGAGATGGCATTCTATGCAGAAAATGGGTATCAAATTCGAGCCGGGAGACCGAACACATACTGGCGATTGTACCCAAGAGCCTAATAAATGCTGCTATAAAGATGTTCCATAACACACCCTTTGGGGGACATTTTGGATCCAAGAAAACCTTAGAGAAAGTTCGTAAGCTCTTTTACTGGGTGGGCTCAGGTCAGGACGTGGCCTTTTATTGTAAAGCCTGTGACACATGTGCATCTAAACAAGGCCCTAGAAGTAAAACAAAGGCTGAGTTGAAGCTCTATTTTGGTGTGCCACGGGAGCTGCATTCTGATCAAGGACGGAATTTTGAGGCGGGTCTATTTCAAGAAGTTATGCGAATAATGGGAATTCATAAAACACGAACGACACCTTTGCATCCGCAGTCTGATGGTCTTGTGGAAAGGATGAACCGAACGATCTTACAATTTTTATCAAAATTTGTCAACGAAAAGCAAGATAACTGGGATGAATGGTTACCACTGTTTGCCATGGCTTACCGTGCAGCGGAACAAGACACCATCAAACAATCTCCACACTCAATGCTTTTCGGACGAGAGATGAGGCTACCTTCTGACCTTCTTTTTGGAACAAGACCTGAGGACAGCTTTTCTGTAAGCGAATACGCTAAGACACTTCGAGAACGCTTAGGAGAAATTCACGAAAAAGCGAGACATCAGATGAACACAGCTGCAGCAAAAATGAAGTCCAGGTATGACTTATCTTCAAATTCTGTTCGCTTTCAGGTTGGGCACTTTGCGTGGTTTCATAACCCTAAACGCAAAGTGCGTGTTAGTCCTAAATTGCAGTCGGATTGGGAAGGACCATACAGGGTGATGGATTTAATTACAGACGTTACCGCAAAAATCCAGAAGCTGCCAAGAAGTAAGCCCAAAATAGTCCACATCGATCGCTTGGCCGTATACCAAGGAACAAACATAGGTCCATGGGAGCTTTGGAGACCATCATCTGCTTCTGTCCAAGAAGGGGAGAGTGTAACACAAATCCGAATTTGCAACACCCGCCAGTGACAAAGAGCTGTCATAGAACTGTCAGGAATGACAGAGAACCACGAGGGGGATATAAAAGAGGAGAGCCGCCAATTCTTGTTCCTTTTCGATTCAGTCTTTCAATAAAGAGTTAAAGTTATTTTATTTAAAAGGTTGCCAGTTTTTCACTCAATTTCATTTCCAGGTTTTGGATAGTCCCTAATTTTGTAATAATAAGGTAGAAAGATACAGAAAGAGCTCTCAAGAAAATTGCGTGGGTGGTTTTGTTACCATAGCAGTTTAAAAAAAAGGTGAAAATTTTAGTTAACCCTAAATATCTCATGAACCAATAACGGTAGAGACTTGAATTATATTATATATTGTAACGTGATACAAAAGAAGTATATTTTTGGAAAAAAATCCAATTAACAAATTTTTTTTTCAGTTTTTTTGATTTATAAAAAAAACCGAAAAAAAAATTTGTCACCTCGAAAATTTTACGACTAAAATATGATTTCATCTCCAAAACAATTTTGTGCAACGAAGAATAATGTTTTTGACATCTGATAAAATTTTGAGAAAAATCTAATTGACAGTTTTTTTTTTATAAAAAATAAAAACCTAAAAAAAACATTACTCAAAGTTGGTAAAAATTGAAATTCGATTTAAATATCTTTTCAAAAACTTGAGATTATGGCTTCAAACTTATTTTATCTTATAAGAAATATTGTTTTCAACATTTTGAAAAATGTTGAGAAAAATCGAATAGACAGTTTTTTTGACAAAAAATAAAAACCCAAAAAAATTAATAAAAGTTGGTAAAAATTGATTTTCGACTCAAAAATCTTTTCAAAACTTTGAGATATTGGCTTTAAACTACTTTAATCTTTCAAAAAATATTGTTGTCAACATTCAGTAAAATTTTGAAAAAATCAAATTGACAGTTTTTTTACAAAAAATTAAAAACCGAAAAAAAAAATTAACAAAAGTTGTTAAAAATTGATTTTTGACCCAAATATCTTTTCAAAACATTGAGATAATGGCTTCTAACTAATTTTAACTTATAAGAAATATTGTTTTGAACAATAGGGACAATTTTGAGAAAAATCGAATTGACAGTTTTTAAAAAAAATAAAAACCTAAAAAAAAATGTATAAAAGTTGGTAAAAATTGATTTTCGACTATGAGATATTGGCTTTAAACTACTTTTACCTTTCAAAAAGTAATGATGTCAACATTCAGTAAAATTTTGAAAAAAATCGAATAGACATTTTCAAACTAATTTTATTTCACAGAAAATATTGTTTTCGATATTCATTAATTTTTTTATAAAAATCCAACAGTCCGTTTTATCATAAAAAAATAAAATCTACAAAAAATAGTACGCAAATTTGGTAAAAATTGATAAATATAGACAAACTTTTAAGCAAGACAAACCGACAGATGGGATGGGAAGTTAACAGTGTGGGTCGCATCCCAGCCTCTTTTTTTTTTTGTTAGTTATACTTTAAAAAACTTGTTAAGATAATTCTCTACAAAATAATTGAACAACATACAAAAATAATTAAAAATACTCAGTTCAACTAATTTAATACCATAACATTACAAAATAAACTTAATAAATAAATTAATTAACAGAAAGTGTATTAAAGTTTTGGTTTCCTTTTTGGAGTAAAATTAATGCAGAAAAATTGGATTAAGAAATAAAATTGCCAAATTTCAGAAATCATAACATTATGATTTCTGAAATCATAAGTTTTCGAAGGATGTTTCGATCTTCTGAATGGTATTGGGATATCAGTCTTTACTTATTTCAAGTTATTATTTTACGGTGTGGCAGCAGTGTGGAATGCTATAGAAAAAGCTATAAACCGCTACAAACTTAAAAAAGTTCAACGTTTAGCTTGTCTATGTATAATCGGATCGTTTCGCACGACCCCATCTGCGGCACTGGACACCCTACCCTATTTAACACTTCTTGATATAGGTACTTAGTAGATAAATAGCTGCAAGCTCTGCTATTCGCCTCAAGGTTTGCCACTCCGTAATTCTTAAGCATTTAGAATCAATTCCAAAGCACACAGATTACACCATCTCCCAACTGCAATTCCGCCTTCCTAATCATTGTAGCGTGTTCCATGCGGAACTTCAAGCGATTAAAGAACGGGATATCAACATCTGAAATCCGTATTTTCTCAAATTTGAATTTGACAACAATTTTGAAGACTGAAATTATCTGCAAGTCTCAACAAATAGTTTTCGTTTAAAGTTCGATTTAAATAACTTTAAAAAATGTTTTTCAAAGTCTGTTTCCAACATCCGTCTTAATGCCGTTTCCTTATGTGGATGTTCCTTACCTTCGGATTTATACGACTTCTTTTATTGGTCTATTACGTTTAACGCGATAGTGCTAGATGCAATATGTTCTTCATTTCTTCAACACTTTTGTTCGACTTTTTCACAATTGAGTTTTCGATTCAATGGAAAATTTCTAAAATTGTTTTTCTGCCTAAGGCTTCTAGGTGTGATGATTTTAGAGCGATATTTCTGTCAATGGTATTTGAAATGATGATTACAAAAAATGGTGAGATCTTGTTAGCGAAGATATGTTGATAAAATCAAAGGTATTATACATATTCGGAAAGCCATTGTTATTGAAGGTATATATAATGTTTTTAGTATTTCAGCACTTTTCAAAGAGCTTTAATACCTTTCTTTTCATTTTGTACAATGTTAATATTTGTAAAATTTGTTTCCTAGAGACAAGGTCTAATTTATTGTATCCTAATTACAAATACAAATTGCGGTTGAAATAACAAATCTAAAAATAAATAAATAAATAAATTAGGTGGCGCAACAGTCCATGAAGAACCAGGGCCTAGTGACTTACAACTCTCAACCATTAATGTGTGCGAGTAATTGCAGGGATGGAGGAGACCTACAGTTTATATGCCGATTTCGAACGGCTAATTCGAGAAAGCACTCTTGGAGAATTTGTCAATTCCTCGCAAGAGGCAGTACCCGTGAAAAAAACTTTAGGTGGCACAGGCAGGGATCGAACCCAAAACCTCTCGCATGACAGTCCAACGCACTAACCATCATGCCACGGGTACTAACAGGTACGGGAAATAACAAATCTCAATTTGTATTAAATACTAGCGAAGTCCTTCAAGTATCTACTCTTAGTCCCTAGCTTTTTTTCATTATCTAAACTCAGATAGATTGTGTTTTTTAATTTTTTTTTGTTTAAAGCCTCTGACTCATTGTAGTTATAAAATATAAATTATTTTAAACAGAATATTCATTAATAAGCTGCTGAAATGCGTGAATCAATTGGTCTGACTATATTCAATGGAAGAGCAAGGAAGCGACAAAATTGGTTACTTTACCTCTTTGGGAAGAACTACCTAATCCAAAAATAGACTACTGCCTTTCACGTGGAAAATGGCTGGAATACAGAAATGACTTAACAGTGGAAGAACTGCTGTGCTCAGACCATCTTCAAGTCGTAGTTTCTTGTGATTTCACCGAAGATTAAGAACAACAAAACGAAAGTCTAAAACTTTTACCAAAGCTCCAGTGGAAGGATCGTTGTTTGATGTCATAACAAAAAAGCCTTGACAGAAGTCTGAGTCTTGTAAACGGCGATCAAATTTAGTCGATAAGTGGTGCTGAGTTATAACTTGCGTGTGTGGAAGAAACCACTCAACCATTATTCCGAACAAACCGTAGCTAAAAGAACTGGAGGGAGCCATGGTTTGATACAGAATGTAAATCAGCTAGGAAAAAATCGTTTAGGTGCCTTAAGCTAATCAGTTCAATCAATACAAAACAATATTACCTACCCTTCATGATTAGGCTGAACGCAGTTAGAGAAAGTAAGAACCAAATGGGATACCTTTCGTTAGGAAAACAGAAATTAGTATGGGACTATTAGCACATCACTTTCAACGGTTTGTTGGTAATCCAGAAAGACCTTTCCAAATATATTTTTCTAATCCTTGGGTCGAAAACTAAATTCTGGATCAAGCATTTACAATTCAAGAAGGAGTGACTGTCCTGCACAGATGCAACAACAACAAAGCTCCAGGAGACGATCGCATTCCCTATGTAATTTATAAATACGCTTTAGAAAACTTTTGTGATAAAACTAACAGATGCATACAACGGAAAGCTTCCGAATTCCGAAAGAATATCATTTTCCCAATTTTCAAGAAAGGTGAAGTGAACGAACCAACAAACTATCGTGGCATATCTTTTATAAACTACATATGTCATGAAAATCTGGACAGAGTTGATTTTTAAATGATGGACAGTGTATTTTCCTTGACATGCATCGCCAAATTATTCCTAACGAAAGGAAAGAAGTTATACACTTTCTTCGTTGACTTCAAGTCGGCTTTCGATTGGATGCATTGTTCTAAAAACTAAGCTACTCAAGTATATCCACAAAAATGTAGAATGCGCTCAAAGGGCTCAACGCCAACAACCAAACAAGGGTATGGAATGAAACAGAAAGATTAAAGAGTCCACACGACATCAGGTGTTAAACAAGGCTATCTTTTGGTCCGAGATCTCTTTTCTCTTTTAATGGATGATCTTACTACGTTTTTACCCGGTGGTAGTTCCATTCGGACGCGGCGCCACAATTAAAGCACTGGTATATGCAAATGATCTTGTCATGTTGCAGAGACTCCAAATATGCTGCAAATAATGATAAACAAACTGCCAGTACCCATGGCATGATGGTTAGTGCGTTGGACTGTCATGCCAGAGGTCTTGGCTTCAATCCCTGCCTGTGCCATCTGATCTAATCTCACGGGTACTGCCTCTTGCAAGGAATTGACAACTCTCTCATGAAAAGTGCTTTCTCAAATTAGACGTTCGGAATCGGCTTAAAGCTGTAGGTCCCTTCCATCCCTGACAACAGTATTCGCACACAGGAATGGTTGAGAGTTGTAGGCCCTAGTTCTCAATTCACTGTTGCGCCACCTAATTTATTTTTATTTTTGAAACTCCAATTATACTGTACATAACCTAAGAAATATATCTGTTAATACCAATAATTTGAAAGTAATGATTTTTCGCAACGGAACAGGACGATATACAAGAGAAGAAGAATGGAAATGGGAAAATGTAGGTATCGAGGTGGTGAGGGAATATAAATATTTGGGGGTAATCATAATGCCATCACTATTTCTCAAAAAACACTTGAAATCAAAGCTAATCCAAGCATACAAAGCTATCAACAACTGCAACTTTAAAGGACTTTTAAGCAAGAAGCATATTGCCCCAAACACAAAATTTTAACTATTTGAGACCGTAATGTCATTGATATTATGCTATGCTGGCCAGGTATGGGGATTTCAGCAGCATAAAAGGAGGTAGAAAAACTTTTAGGATACTTTATCAAACAAATTATTCTGGATCCCTGAAAATACACCTACCTATATGCTTCACCTAGAGACAGGAGTGGCACCACTCTATATCTTCACATTCAAGATGCATCTGCAATAAATATTGAAAGTTACAGAATTACCAACCCATCGGATAACTAACATAATTGTTAGACATCTCCTTTCTCGGAAATCCTAATCCTTTGAAGAGTGGACTTCACTTGGTCTTTAGCTCCAGCTACGAGAAAGAAACATCCATGGAGGATTGGAAAACTGAATGCCCTCTATTGCTTTGAAAGATTCAAGCATCTTTTTTTGCAAAATTTGCAAAGTCAGTTCCGAATCCTATATACTCGTATAGGCATATCCACTGTACTTTTAACTTTCATGTTACAACAGTATATTAAGTCGCCTTAGAAATGAAATTGGCACTTTCTAGGTGGATAGATTTTCGTATCATGACTTATTTCAATTATGTAACCTACTTGTGACTTGATTGGATTAAAATTTTTAATTAAAATTAATAAAAAATAGGGTTAAATATATCAAATTTCAAGCATACCAGATGCAAATTTATTAAGTTTTATAAACAAAAAACATTTCAACGACCTTTGAAACAACTTAACATCATTAATATATAATTAATTATAATATACACTGATAGAAAAACCTCGAAAGAAAGGTGTGCTACCATTTAAAAAATAGTACAAAGCAATTAAATTAGAGTACCTGCGTTTTTACAAATATTAAAATCTGATCTTTTTCTTTATATAACTTTCTCAACGATCGATTCTGGTAGTATTTTATAGGCTTAAATTATTCTCTATTAATCAATAAATCAATTAAAATTTAATTGGATCATGTGTCTCTATTTAAAAATAAATAATGTCATTTTAAAGTTTAAAATTGAAAACGTGATTGGTATAAAATATGTAATTTTTTTAGCGGCATACCTATCGATATAATCTTACATCTAAATAAATGATTGTGAATGATAATTTTACGAATAATCAATAGTAAAAAAAAGCTGTTCATCTAAATTTTGAAATTTCAAAATTTGTACGACAGCACAAAATCAAAATTTATTATCAAATGAGGGTTTTTCATTGAATGCTTTTCATTGATCTAACGTACCGGATATTACGTGACGGATATTCTTTTAACACTTTACCCTTATTAACGATGTTTCAAAATGAATTACGCAAGTATTTTCTTGTTATTTAGATTGATAAACAATCAAGAAAATGTTTGTTTATAGATGTGCCTCAAAATAAAAAAAAAATGTCAATTGTTGAAAATGAAAGATTCTGTGGATATGCCTACACTGCCGGTCATAAGGTTAGAAGCAGGCATTTTCGAGAAGTAAAATCGTCATTTCTCCCGTTACATGATAAGGAAAAAACAATTATGGTAAATGAGGGACTATTTTGTTAACAACAAAATATAAAATTTTGGTAAAGGAGAGATTTAGCTAATGGAAGTTTCATGGCAAATTGTTAATTGAGTCAAGAATATGCGAAAATAAATCGGGTCATTAGATTAGAAGCAGTGAATAAATCGACGTTGTTTTGTGAAGAGCGTACATTTTTTTTTTCGGAAAAACGGTAAAATTTATAAATGAATTGTTCTTGTTTGAGTGTTAACAGAAATGGGCTACAAAAAATGTTCGACAGTGGAGGAAAGGGCAAGAATAGATGTTTATTGCTCTAAAGGTCTTTAATGCTTTGCTATAGCCTTCCACTTCCTCTGCCTTAAGAGTTCGCGAAACGCGAAGTATCTTTAGAATAGCGTCAAATTCAGCTTTATCGGCAGCTAAAAGTAGTGAGAAAGCTAATGTTAAGGCCAGCTTATCCATATTATTAAAGGACCTGAAGCTTAAGAAAAAACCACCACTCAATGACGCAAGGAAGAAGCAACGCTTGTGTTTCGAGAAAGATCACATGTGCTGGGATGTGCAAAATGGAATGACCGCAAATGATTGGCGGAAGGTTATTTTTTTCCGACGATAAATTTAACATAGATGGGCCAGATGGTTATAATTATTATTTCCATTACCTGAGGAAAGAGTAGTGGTTTTTAAACCGTCACCATAGCAAAAAAAGGAGGCGTTATCGTCTGGGGCTCGATTTTATTGTATGGCGCTATAAACATCGTAGTCTAAGATACCAAATGACTAGGAAAGCATACAAAGCCTTCCTGGAATGAGTATTCCCCCATATTAGTGAGCTTTTTGGACCAATTCCATGGATTGTTCAGCAGGAAAACGCTCCCATACACATAGCCCGAGAGGTAAAATCCCTTATTGCAAACCAAAACTTCCACTTGCTGCCTTGGCCACCATATTCCTCCGACCTTAACAATAAATAAATAAATTTGAAAATGTGTCGGGCTAGCTTACACTTAAGGTACATGAGGAAGGAAAGCAATACGGTGACAAGGAAGCGCTAATTCATGGTATCAAATTGGCCTGGAGTGAGATTTCTTTGGTCTACTTGGAATCTCTTTATAAATCCTTAGAAGGTAGAATCTTTGAAGTTATTTTGAAGGCTGGTGGTAGCACACATTATTAAAAACCTAATGAATACTAAAAAACATAACAAAATACAATTACTTGCATTTTATTTCCATTTATTTCATGTGCTTCTAATCTAATGACCCGATTTATTTTCGCATATTTTTGACTCAATTAACAATTTGCCATGAAAGTTCCGTTAGCTAAATCTCTCCTTTACCAAAATTTTATATTTTGTTGTTAACAAAATAGTCCTCCATTTACCCAAGTTGTTTTTTTCTAATCCATTATGTAACGGGAGAAATGACGATTTTACTTCTCGAAAATGCCTGCTTCTAACCTTATGACCGGCAGTGTATATACAATTCAATTACGACACGGGGTGTGAACAATTATTTTGACGATCGACAATAGCCTTAATTTTCAAAACTAAAGGGGAATTGTTGCGTTTAAACTACCAACCAAATGGCTTCAACGAAAAGACTCAGTGCACGTTATGCAACCTCAAAGAAACCGAAAAAGTAAAGCATTTCCTACGAACATACCCTATCCTTCAAACAATCTTTCTAGGAAGGTATATAATTTGTACAAAAAACATATATAAATATGAAGGCTATGAAGAATCAAAATTTACTTAAAAAAATTTCAGTTGAAAAGCAGTTCCGCTAACAGAGGAAGAGCTCCTTCATAAAACATAGGCTCAAAAATAAAATAAATAGATTCGCTTCTAAACTGTACATTCTTTTTTAAATATTACATTTTCTTATTATTTCATAAAAAGCTTACATTTTATATATGTAAATTATGTGAATTGCTTACACTTTAATACCACTTTATTATAAAAATATTGCCTCTTGAGCCTAATGGCTTGTATTGACTATTTTATTTACAACAAAATATACTAGGTATGTTGGCTGACTTAAAAGAGTCTAAAATATGTGGCAAGCTTTTAAGCCTTGAAGCAGTCAACGAGTAGTTAATTTTAATAGAAATATTCTTACTCCTATAACCTGCATAATTATACATATTCTTCTATAACCTATCAACAAATTCACACTTTTTTTCTCAATTCCTATTCCACATGTGATATCTACAATCATAATTAATTGAAAATAAATTGCAAATGGATACACCGCCCGCCGCGTCGTCTGCTCTACCGCCTCGCGTGTACCAAACTATAACTACCTCTAACCTAACGTATATCTACTTGTCTCTGTCTATCTGTCGACCAATCCAACTCGCTTATTTGCATATCCATTAGCATTTTAGCCTCGCGTCGAATTTCAATTTCAACACCTTCATCTACCACAACAAGGACACCATACATCCAGAATCGCGGTGCGGAGGTGACAGCGGCGGCGCACTAACCGGGATCCGGGATAAAACGAGACACGTTGTCGCTTTCCTCTTGTTTTCATTTCATATACTAAATATATACTCGTATAGGCAGGTACTCATCGCCATCGCCAACGCCATTGCGGCCATTGTGTGCATAATCAATGTGTTTTAGTACAAATATAGGTCTCAAAGGTGACCCATTCGGCACTTCATGATCATCATCAACAAGTCCCAGCCATCTCGCGTTCATCTATACACATACCGCATATTATCAAACCACCATCGCCGCGGCCGGCATGCAGGAGCTTAAGAATCCAAGTTTATATACGACTAAAGCATTCAGCGCATCATTTAGCGTGCACCGGGCGCGAATATCTGCGCACAGGTTAAAGGTATGAGAGCGAACATGTGTAATCTGGGTGTTAAGGAATTTCGAAGTTAAAGAATCTTTTCTACACGTATCTGCGATGTGTTGTGGAATTTTAAATCGAATTTAATTTAGTTTCATTTGGTGTGATGATGAGATGATGGTTTGCCGGCGATGGGATTGGAAACAGGGACGACTTATAAGTAGCAAAATTCTGCCCATATAGCTGGGAGAGACAAAAGGGAGACAGCCAAGGGCAACTCGCGCCATCGTCATTTTCTGTTTTTTTTTTTTGTATTGCGTGAGTGCTTGATGCGAACTTCTTATACCTACACGTGCAGAATTAAAAACCATCATCAAGAAAAGAAAACAAAAAGATACAAAGATACAAGATATAAGATGCGATGCGATGTATAAAATTGAATTTGCAGATGAAATTTGTTCTAATGTCGCTTTATTTTGCCCTTTTCCCTTTACTTTTGTTCACATTTTCTACAATCGAACAACAACCAAAAGAAGAATAATAAGAAGTTCCTATCCTCTTTGCGCTTGCTTACAGCCATGTCCAAAATATTAGGAATAAGTATTTCAAATTTTTGATAGAATTTTTTAATCCTTTAGTTTTCTTTAAATATGCTAAATATGTAGGTAAATTGTTTTGAAATTTGTTGTCGAAATTTATAGTTTTTGAAGTTCAAATCAAGTGTTTCAATTTTTTTTTAACCAGCCGGCCCCTTCCAAAATCTTAACAACTGATTTATAACTTTTCAAAAATCAAAATTTAAGAAACATCAACATTAATTTTCAATTGTTAAAATTTAAATTTGTTGCCTTACAAAAGTGCTTAAGACATAATTACCAAAAATAAAAGTGTGTTCCTATTATTTTAGCCATAGCTGTCTGTATATATGTAGGTATATCTGTATGTCAGCCTGTTTTCTAGAAACTTTGACTTTTCGTGAGAGAATGAGAATGAAAATAAAGTGATGGTGTGCTTAGTGAAGTTGAAGAAATTCGATCTCGTTTTATTTTTTTGTATCCCCGTTTTCAAATGGAGCCTTTAATAATTTCAGTCTTTTGGTGCGATGATGGTGGCGATGGTAATGTTGAGATGGTGACTAAACTATAAACGTGTGAAACAGGTAATTGGAAGCGACGCGACGACGGCAAATAAATGGCTTTGGGACATTTTTATTTATCAATAAATTTTGATAACAAAAATATATAAATTAGTAAAATAAATGTGAGTTTTGTTTTAACTTTTTCTTTTTAAATGTATACAAATTAGTTCTCGCAGTTATAAGCGCAATTATTTTAATAATTTAAACCAGAGAAAATTATTTAAAAAAAAAACGGTAGTTGTTTTAAATAATTTTAATTGATAAACGACAGTTATGGTGATGGGACTCAATAGATTGGAAATATACGCGTATCTGAAAGTTATGATATGTGACAGGTTAATTGTGGGTATGAATCATAGCATTCTGATAGAGCATTTAGCCTTGAGAGTGAAATTTTGTATAATGCCTGCACTTTAGTATTAATAATTAGTATCGTTTAAGGAAAGGATACAATTCTTTGTGTTACTTTAGGGTTTACGAATGGAAGATACCAAATTATGTTTTGACATTGATAACTTTTCAAAGAAGAGTGTAGTTTTAACAAAAAATTTGTATTTTCTTGAAAACATCACCAAGAATTTGTCATTTGACACGTATTAACAGAAAGGAACGATTGTTGAAACGCCTTTCCATCCTCAAGGTGTCATTATTTTATGGAGTTTTTAGGCTGGCAGGCAATGTGATCTTAACTTGGACCTTACTTATTTCAAAATGAAGCCGGTGCGGATATTACGGTGAATGGATTGGACCACGGGTAAAATAAGGTCTATGGCAGTATGGCTTTCGTAGCAATAGATTCACTGGTGATCTCATGGTTTATCTCACTGAACAGTGGAACAAATCTTTAAATCGTTTTAAGGAGAGTAAGATTATTGCACTTGATATTTCAAAGGCATTTGATAGAGTTTGGCATAAAGCTTTCTTATCAAAAATGCGTACTTTTGGCATTATTAAATCTCTTCTTTGTTGGGTTAGAAATTACTTTTCAGACCGTTTAATTCAAGTAGTATTATAGACGGGTTCAAATCTGATGGCCACAAAATAAACGATGGTGCACCCCAGGGCTCTAAATTACTAAATTGTTTTGCTGATGAAATTAATGTTAAAGATAACATCAAGCTACTTGTTTATAAAACACTATGTTCAATTAAATTACATTAGCTTTTGTTCAATTGTTTATATTTTAAGTTTTTTTTAAATTACATATATTCATTCAATAAATTTCACTCAATAAGTGTGGAGCTATATTTGTTTATATTATTTCCCACTGGAATAGGTTATGGGCCCAGAGCAGGATGGATTTTCTGAAAACATCTTTTACTAAGCTAAATGCAGAAAACTACCTATTGTGGAAATATAAGCTTGAACTGATATTGAGGAAGCAAGGAACATAGGAATGTGTTTCTAAGCCTGTACCGGAAACCCCAGACGATGCTTGGAAGAAGCTTGACGATGAGGCGACTGTGATCATTGGATTGTCCGTGGAAGATAGTCAACTCATGCTGATCAAGAAGTCCACAACAGCACATGAGTCATGGGATGCTTTACGCAGTCACCATGAGAAGAATACTTTGGGAAGCAGCGTACATCTTATGAGGAGTATCTGTGGAATGAAATTTTCCATGGATCGCAGCATTGCAGAGCACATTATGGAAATGAATCTATTGTTCGAGAAGTTGGAAGCTATAGGTGACTAATTTTCTGAGCGTTGGCTCGTGGAAATGTTACTAAGCAGTCTTCCCTCCTCCTTCGATACGTTGGTGACGGCCTTGGAAGGTCGTAAGATGGAAGAATTGACACTTAAGGTTGCCTAATCGATGAATACCAGCGTCAATCACACCAATTTTCAGAAAATAATTCAGCTTTGAAGCCGTCTGCAAGTCCAGAAGAACGCAACAGAAAGGTTTGTCATTATTGTAAGGCTAAAAGACATATCAAGAAGGATTGCTGGAAGCTGAAGAAGTTGAGGCAAAACAACCAATTTAAACAAGCTCAAGAAAACAATGTAGTCAAAATTGGTAACTATTCCTTTTCTTCGGCTAACGATAAGAACTTTTGGGTTGTTGATTCCGGAGCCACCTGTCACATCAGCGCACGAGAATCCGATTTTGCCATCATAGATAAGTCCGTTTGTGAAAAAGTGACTGTGGCGAATGGACAATCTGTTGTTTCCAGCGGCAAATGACTTTGTCGTTTAACTATTTTCAACAGCAAAGGTGAAAAGGTGATCGTCGACGTGAAGGATGTATTATTCATTCCTTCGTTCCATGGAAATCTTCTTTCTGTCACAAAAATGCTAAAGATGGGATTCAAACTACTATTCTCTGACGCAAGTTGCAGTATCCAGACATTGACCGGAAAAGAAATTGGGGTAGCTGATTCATCCAATGGGCTGTTCCGACTACGTCAACCTTCCAATGCAAAGGCCCTGTTTGTGGAATTTATGTCACAGAGTTGTCAGCACTATTGGCACAAAATCTTTGGTCATCGGGATATTGATGCAGTGAAAATGATGAAACATGGAAAGACGGTAAGCGATTTTCATATTACTGATTGTGGTGTAAGAAAAAATTGCGAGATTTGCATTCAATGTAAAATGAGTAGGAAGCCGTTTAACAAACAGTCTGAATCAAAATCCAAGCGTGTGTTAGATTTAGTTCACACGGACATTTGCGGTCCTATGCAAACGATGACACCAGGTAAAAAACGATATTTTCTTACCTTCATAGACGATTATAGCCGCTTCACAGTAGTGTATCTACTTCACGATAAATCCGAAGTTTTCGACAAACTCAAAATTTATCTCGAGCTAGTCAAAAACAAGTTCTGTAGGTATCCTTCTACTATTCGTTCTGATAATGGCGGGGAATACACCTCGACAAATCTCAAACATTATCTTGAGAACAAAGGGATTCGTCATCAGTACACAGTACCCATTCTCCACAACAAAACGGTGTCGCCGAGAGGAAAAATAGGTCGCTTGTGGAAATGGCTCGTTGTTTGTTGGCTGAAGCAAAAATGACAAATGTGTTTTGTGGAGAAGCGCTTATGACAGCGAATTATTTACACAATGTCTTGGTATCCAGTTCAATTCCCTCTACTCCATTCGAACTTTGGGTAGGTAGAAAACCAAACATAAGCCATCTACAAATTTTTGGTTCAAAAGCTTACTTTTTGATTCCTAAAGAGACCCGTAGAAAGTTAGATTCAAAAGCCCAAGTCTTAACGTTTGTTGGGTATGATGAAAATTAGAAGGGATATCGTTTAGTGGACATACAAACAAAGAGAATAACAATAAGCAGAGACGTTAAATTTATAAAAGACACTGAAATGACTAACAAGATTGAACCAGAGGTATATCACCATTCTGATATAGATTTTGAATTTCTTCGTCGCAAGAAATCTTCAAATGACCATGACGATAAGGACAATAACACGCAAGAACAACAACTAGTTTTAGAAGATGATACTTTATTCCATAGTTTAGATTTAGATGCCAATATAGACTCTGACAGTTCCGGGAACACAACAGAAATACCAAATCTAGAGGATGAGGGTCTTGTTCGTAGGTCAGAAAGGTCAAACAAAGGCCACCCCCCCGATCGACTAGGATTTAAAGCTTCAACATCAGATTCATCCACAGTAGAACCTAAATCTTACAACGAAGCGATTGTATGCGACCAACGAAGTGAGTGGACAATTGCTATGAAAGAGGAAATAAGTGCTTTGAAGAAAAATGGCACTTGGGATTTGACTATTCCTCCAGAAGGTGTCAACATTGTTGGTTGTAAGTGGACTTACAAAATCAAGCGTGATGTTAAGGGTTTTGTCCAAAAATATAAAGCTCGTTTGATCGCCCGTGGGTTTAGTCAGAAGTACGGATACGACTATGATGAGGTATTCGCTCCTGTTGTTCGACAAACTACTCTACGAACATTATTGTTCATAGCTGGTTCTAAGGGTATGAAAGTTAGCCGTATGGATATTAAGTCAGCGTTCCTCAACTCAGATTTAAATGAAACCATTTATATAAAACAACCTCCTGGTTTTGAGGAAGGGAACACTAAGTACGTTTGCAAACTAAAAAAAAGCTTATATGGATTGAAACAGGCAGGCCATGTTTGGAATAAAACACTACATAATGTCATCGTAAATGGGGGTTTTATTCAAAGAAAAGTAGAACCATGCCTTTGCGTAAAATGCTCGAACGAGGAAGGGCAGACATATGTATTAATTTACGTCGATGACATTTTAGTTGCAAGTTCTAATCAAACAATGAAGTTGAGAGTTTACTGAAAACAAAGTTTGAAGTAAGCAACCTTGGAGGAGTTCATTGTTATTTAGGCATGGAAGTCTTTCAAGGCCAAAATTTAAATTTTAACATTCAAATTTTTAACATACAATTTAAAATTTAACATTAAAAATTTATTACAAGATTTTGGATTGGATAATTCAAAGATATCTAAATTCCCTCTCGACCCTGGATATGGAAAAACTCAATCAGAGAATCATTTGAATAATACAAATTACCAAAAATTAATAGGTTCTCTCTTATATTTGAGTGTGAATTCAAGACCTGATATTGCAGCTTCCGTTTCCATTTTGGCAAGAAAAGTAAGCTGCCCTAACCAAGAAGATTGGACTGAAATTAAACGTGTCTTAAAATACTTAAAAGGCACAATAGATTTTTCTTTAAAATTAAGTAATATGTCAGCAAAAGACAAAAACTTGATAGCTTACGCTGATGCGAATTGGGCAGAAGATAGGCTAGATAGAAAATCTAATTCTGGTTATATCTTTCAGATCGATGGTGAAACCATAAGTTGTAGTTGCAAAAAGCCAACATGTATGTCACTTTCCTCCACAGAAGCCGAGTTTATTGCATTATCCGATGCATGCAAGGAAGCTATCTGGATTCGTGAGCTACTCGATGATATAAAATTTCAACTAACTTCACCAATCGTTATATTTGAAGATAACCAGAGTTGTCTACGTTTAAGAAAAGAGCAGAAATTAAGCAACAGGACCAAGCATATCAACACTAAAATTCATTTCGTCAAGGACAACGTTGATAAAAATCATATTATATGCACTAACTGTCCCAGTGAAGAAATGATAGACGATATGTTTACCAAGCCACTGTCTTTTTAAAAAAATCGAGAAATTCAGATCAAAAGCTGGAGTACAATGCGTTTGAGGAAGGGTGTTAAAGATAACATCAAACTACTTGTTTATAAAACACTATGTTCAATTAAATTACATTAGCTTTTGTTCAATTGTTTATATTTTAAGTTTTTTCTAAATTACGTGTATTCATACAATAAATTTCACTCAATAAGTTCGGAGCTATATTTGTTTATATAGATAGATAGATAGATATATAGATAGATAAGTTTTATTACTTAAAATTGTTAAATACAATAGTTTCGGTTACATTTGATTGGAATATAAATTTGGTAATAAAAGTGTTTTGGCGGTGGCAATGCCGTCTGCCAGATTGACTATGTGTTTTCAAATTATGTTCAAAGAAGAACAAACAAATAACAAAATGTAAATGAATAATTGCAAAAATTATATAAAGATGCAAATAGGGCTTTCAGTTTAGCTAAAACAAAAATAAATTACTTAATAATTAATACATAATTTTAGGCAAAAGAATAAACAGCTTTTAGTTTGGCAAAAACAAAATTAGAGTTGAGTAAAACTTGGATTCAAGATTACAAAAATGAAGAGCTTTTAGTCTGGCTAAAACAAAAATAAAGGGTATTTGAACTCATTAAAAATTAAGCGTTATGTAAAGACTTTTAGTTTAGTTAAAACAAAATTTCAGATATTTTAAATAATAATATAATAATATATAATATACAACAATAATATATAATAGTAATTAGAAAAAACATGATATATAATTGTACTGTTTTTAATTTGAGTATTAAGAAAATTCTGTTATAATCATTTCTCTGTAACAGATTGATTTTTCAAGATAATTGGATAGATTTTTCCAATTTTCATCATTTAAAATTGTCAAAGTTTGCTCCATAGTTAGAGTAGGTTTGGCAAAGTAGAGGACTCTAAGTTCTTTATAAACTGGGCATATTGATAAAAAATGAAAAGTATCTTCTTTTGAATTCAAATTGCAGAGGGTACAATGTGTAGTGGATGCACTCTTATAAGGTGAGCCGTTTAAATTAAGTTGCTCACTTCTTGCTTTGCAGATTAACGATTGACGTTTGAGTTGTCAAAGGTCACAAAGCAATTTTTCCCGCGACTATTTTAATTTTAAATTTTTGTATAAATTAAAGTAAACAAACAATTCAGAAATCTCATTTAACAAACGAATTAAAATAAGATCTCTCGTTTAGCTAAAAAAATAAATACAAAATTCTTCAAATTAAAGTTTTAACACCAAATTCGCAAAAGTGCTAATGTCGAGCTCTAACAAAAGACCTCCTTTGGAAATGTCACCGGATCAATTAAACGCTAACAAAAAAACCAACTGTGATTCCATGTCGGTAGCCGAATTGTCTGTGCCTGCGCTAGAAAACTTACTCGTTACCCTGCTTGAAAAAAAACTATCCGATCATCCAAGAAAGAAGGACTTTGATTGCATGTTTCAGCAGATACAAAGTCTACAAACGCAAAATGAACTTCTTTCTAATGAAGTGTTGGCTGTCAGAGAAAAAAACATAATTTTGGAAAGGAAAATGGACTACATGGAAAAGCAATACAAATCCAATCACATAGTCTTCTCTATACCAAACAATTTGAAGGAGAACGCATCTGAAACAATTAATCGATGCTCGAATCAAATTTTAGACCGCCAAGACATAGCCTTCGAAGACATCACAGAGCTTCCTTCAAGAGGAAATCAAACTCGGTTGCTTGTGAGAACTGGAAACAACAAATTAACCTCACAAATCTTCAAGAATTCCGGCAGGCTGAAGGGATCTGGTGTTTACATAAATCCTGACTACACACGAGTTGAGCAGAGAAAACATCAAATCTTGTTGCAAATAAGACATGCTATCAAGAAAAAACATCCATCAGCTAATCCTCTGGTCCGTGGTCTCAAACTATTTGTTTATATTATTTCCCACTGCAATAATTACCCACAGCTTTCCATATTGGTTTGTAGATTCTCGTCCTTGTTCTTCGGATGTGGACTACCAACGGCAGCATTTGATAAGCTCATTAAATTCTGATCATTGTTCATTGGGGAATAAAAATCGTATAGAATTTAATGCTTCGAAAACTCAATTCTGTCTACTGTCTCAAAACCGTAACCCTCACCCCAATACCACTATTCATTCATGGGTAGTACTTGCATCAAGAAGACTAAACAGCTTTCAGTTCTAGGTATGTACATCACAAACCATTTGTTGTAGAGGGATCACATGTTCGACATCGCCAAAAATGCTGCTAGTTATTTAAGTTTTCTCAGACGATGCAAGATGATTTTTACCACTTCTGATGTGGCTATAATTTACAAAGCTTTTATTCGTTTAAGACTTGAGTATAATTTTCATATTTTAGCTGGTGCCCCAGTAACGTACTTGAGTCTTTGGATATAATTGAAACAGGACTTCTTATAAACAATGCTCTAGTGAAATAGCCAGTTGCATTCCTCCCCTTAAACAATTCAACCGTAATACCCGTACTTTTAGGAATGCCTATCAGTTTAACCTTGATCCCAATTTCGGAAGTACTTTTAAGTACAGGGAATCTTTCTTTAGCCGCACTACACGAATGTAGAATGCTTAAACAGGCTTAATACTTCATAATCATTATAATGTGCACATATTCAAAACCATTGTGGGTAATTGGGGCACCTACATAAATATGCCTAAAATCAAGTATTAAGTATCTATTCTCCCTACCTATCTATTCGGCTGATATTCGTGTTTCTTTCAAAAAGTCGTCATCTTTCTCTCATTAAATTCCCATAAAATAAAAATTTGACTCCGACCTTTTCAAAACAAAAATGTTGACTTCCAATCGATTGTAAAAATTCATTCATTTCTCATTTTACATCACACAAAATGTAAAAGATGATGTTTAAACAGACATACGAAAATGTCTATAAACCGATCAATGTAGGTATGTTGTAATAATAATAAACATCAATCGATAGTGATTTTATATATTGTTTGATTTATTATTTATCGCCCACGTATTACACTAAGATTTCAAAAAAAAAAACCGAAACCGAAACCGAAACCAAAACACAATAAAACATCAGCCTACGTAACCAGAAGCATTCAAATATTCAACAAGTTTCTCATAGCCACCAATGCGCAAGCGCATATACAATACATATACCGACAGTCAGTATGTAGGCATAAATCTTACAATTCAAGTCAATCGATCATTATTATATAGCACATCACATCATCAGAAGTTCAAAGGTGCATCAATGATTTGACGTTTCTCTTGGGAATGCAACGTCATCAACGTCAAATTAAAATTTTAAATAACATTTTCGGTGTTTTTTTCGTTTTTACATTTTACGAGAGCGCCGGCTTTTGTGTAATATTATTTTGGATGTGCAAGGTGACTATAGACCGCACATAATCAATATGTTTACCCGCTGTGAGTTTGATATGATGCCTAAAGAGGGTGTTGTCTTCCTTTTGTAGATTTGGAATAATGATTTTTTGATTTTTCTTTTCGGAGTTAAAATAATTTGACTGATGGACAGTTTTCAACAATTGCATTATGATGGCATGTATACATTTTACATGTATTCAAATTGATCATTGTAAGGATATATGTATGTATAATGTATGTATGTGTATACCTTTAAAATTATGGAAGTCTTTTAAATGCTTCCCATTCAGATCTAAGTTCTGAAGCAATTATTATTTATTGTCTTATTATCAGGTAATTTCTACCAAATTTCATTACAATTTCTTATATTTTCCATATACACAAATCAATTTATATCAATTTATACTTGTTTTATTCTTAACATGACTCCATAAATTAAAAATCCATTCTAAAAATCAGCAAAAACATATATCTTTTGAATAAAAAGAAACATTATACATAAATTCAAGTTTTAACGTCAGCTCTTTCGTTTTTATATTGCGCGGTAGGTATTGTTTGATTAGACAATTAATTAATGGATGATTTTTCGATGTCAAACATTGATGAATTGTAAAATTATGCAAACATTTTTCTTATTCATTTATCCATGGCATTGACGCATTATCTATGTATATATGTATCTTACCTAGTGTGTTAAAATTCTCGATAAAGCCGTCATCATCATCGTGGAAAAAAACGTCACCTAGCACAAGTATTATAATTATATGTAGGAAATAAGGCATTTAAATGTTCAACTTTTAAATATTTCTCTCTCTCTATAGGTTTTATAATTAAGACATAAAGTGATAGTTTCAGGTGTCTATGCCGTTAATTATGTATGTGATATGTTGTGAGATATCACCGTTAATGATATCAAATAAATTTTAATTAGTTTAATTAGTTTGATATTTGTGCGAGCATTTGAATAGATAGTGAATAAATATACACAAAATTATATTTTCAAAAATTGATTGGAAGGTGATCATGAGTCTTTGTATTCTTTTTATTTGCTTTTACAGTTTAATCAAGCAAATTATTGTCGAAAGTTGACTTTATGTATGTAAATACGAAGACCAAATAATTCTTTGCGTTAGATTTTAATTCAAGTTATGAAAGTTATAGAACTTATTTTATTTTTAACTTTCCATAGGAAGGAAATAAAAGATAAAATAAAAGATTTTTAGAAAGATGTCTGTGCGTGTGTGTGTACGTACGTTCGTACGTCCGTATGTCCGTATGTCCGTACGTCCGTACGTCCGTATGTTCGCGACGTTTTTTTCGTCGTCCATAGCTCAAGAACCAGAAGAGATATCGACTTCAAATAAATTTTGTTATACAGATAATAAGGCAGAAAGATGCAGAAAGGGCTCTCAAGAAAATTGCGTGGGTGGTTTTTTTTTACTATAGCAGTTTAAAAAAAAAGGTGAAAATTTTGGTTAACCCTGAATATCTCATGAACCAATGATGCTAGAGACTTGAATAAAATCTTATATTATATATTGTAACGTGATACAAAAGAAGTATATTTTTGGAAAAAATCCAATTAACGGTTTTTTTTATAAATCAAAAAAACTGAAAAAAAATGTGTCACCTCGAAAATCTTACGACTAAAATATGATTTTATCTCCAAAATAAATTTTTGCAACGAAGGATAATGTTTTTGACATCTGATAAAATTTTGAAAAAAAATCTAATTGACAGTTTTTTTTATAAAAAATAAAAACCTAAGAAAAACATTACTCAATGTTGGTAAAAATTGAATTTCGACTCAAATATCTTTTTAAACACTTGAGATTATGACTTCAAACTTATTTTATCTTATAAGAATTATTGTTTTCAACATTCAGTAAAATTTTGAAAAAAATCGAATTGACAGTTTTTTTTACAAAAAATTAAAAACATAAAAAAAACATTACTCAAAGTTGGTAAAAATTGAATTTCGATTTAAATATCTTTTCAGAAACTTGAGATTAAGGCTTCAAACTTATCTTGTAAGAATATTGTTTTTAACATTCTGAAAAATGTTGAGAAAAATCGAATTGACAGTTTTTTTTACAAAAAATAAAAACCTAAACAAAAATTTATAAAAGTTGGTAAACATTGTTTTTCGACGTAAATATCGTTTCAAAAATTTGAGACATTGGCTTCATACTAATTTTATCTGATAAGAAATATTGTTTTCAACATTCTATAAAATATTGAGAAAAATCTTTTTTACATAAAATAAAAACCTAAAAAAAAACAATACTAAAACTTGTAAAAATTTACTTTCTACTCAAATAGCTTTTCAAAAATTAAAAATATTGGCTTCAAACTTATTTTATTTTACAGAAAATATTGTTTTCAATATTCAGTAATTTTTTTTATAAAAATCCAACAGTCCGTTGTTTCATAAAATAATAAAATCTACAAAAAATAGTACGCAAATTTGGTAAAAATTGATACATATAGACAAGCTTTTAAGCAAGACAAATTGACATACGGGATGGGAAGTTATCAGTGTGGGTCGCATCCCAGCCTCTTTTTGTTTTTGTAGGAGATTAAAATATTTATGCATTAGAATCACACAATTGATTAATTTGGTTGTTTTTAGAAACAATAATCAAAAGAAACAAATCTTTAATAATATATATTTGAATATTTTCAACTTGTCAAGCCTATAATCAAACTACTCGCTTTGTATAATTTTGCTCGAATGTCAACAAGTTATTTATATATTTATTTTATTATGTTATGTTAAATGAATGAAATCAATGTGGGCGCGATTTGATTTTGGGTACAAAAATAAACACTATGAATTTCTTATTGGTATTTTGTAATTTTAATAAATTGCTTAGATAAGAAAGTTTAGAAGAACATCAATAAATTTAAGTATTGGTAGGTACATATACATTCACATTGAATGATTTATTTTTGTATTACTAAACGGCTATGTTATTTAAACTTTTAATTAATTTGTTTGAACCATAATAGCCATATACATACATGAGTATGAGAATTTAACTTCTCTTTAACCATAACTATGCGTGGGATATTGTTAATTCATTAGCATTATTGATTAGTATTAAATTTGTTTATAGGTGCATAGTTTGATAGGTTTAAGTTACTAAACAAAACATATTTACAAAATAAATGTGTTTAAAATAGAAAATATCGTTTGATGAAAACTATTTTCTAAAACTATTTTAAAGACTTTCTTAAAATTCGTGTCATATCAATTTAGTACTAAAGTTCATATTAACATTATGCTTAAGTCTAAATTATAGCGCCGATAAAATTGTTTCAAATTTTTTACAAAATAGAATAGATTTTTCAATTGGGAACCTTTGTTTTTATTTTTTTAACTTCACGACTTACTTAAAAAACATTTTTGAATTCCGAAAAATTTTAAAAATAAAAAGGATAATTTTGAAACCTGGTAAAAAAATTAAAAAACGGTGCAAATTGTTTAAGGTACCCAACTGGAAGTTAGCAATGTGGGTCGCTTCTCAGCTTTCTTCACATTAATTTACGCTGTCTATACTGTCAGATGATAGTCAAAACAGAATCAAGAAATTAGTCTATGGAAAACATGCTTAGTCGTTAACTACCATCCACTACTGGCACTTTTGGCAATTTGGAAAAACTATCAACTAACTATTCATGTATAGCGTCAACGCTGCAAAGCATTTAAGTGAAGTTTTTAATTCAATTTTTAGTCTTTAAAGCCGTTTTATCAAACCATTGTTGAATTGGTTGTGGAAGTAACCAACTCAATTATTGAAGAAGAGTTTTAAAATGCTGCATAATTTCATTGAAAATAAAATTTTCTTTAGAATATCGCATATTGTCATTTCATTTTTTAGTTTTTGTTTAGTATAAACAAATTTAAAAATTTCCTTAAAACACTAAAATCCACTAACTTTCAAAGACAACGAAGCTCAATGCCAAAACTTCTGTTTTTGATCATTTTTTGAAAAGTAAGTTTGATGTTTTGCACTTAAACATAAAATAAATGGAGTAAAGTGACTGATAACAATCAATTTTTGAAGCGCTTTATTTCAACATGGCATGCGGCGTTTTTGTGAAGACATGACGCACGTCTAAATTCGTAAAAGGCCCACTGCCGAACTATTAAATCATAATGATCTGATGGTTATTTTAACCATCTGCATTGCGATTGTTGCAATTTTTCCCGACGAGCAATTATAGATATAAGATTATAAACAAAATTTAAAACAATTAAAAAAAAGAACCAACAAAAGAAAACAATTCAACAAATATGACCGTGGTAGAGGAAATGAAATGTGCCGATCTGTCAAAGAACAGCGGCGACGAAGCGAACAGGCAAAAATTGCAACTCGCAGCAGGTTAAGTGCTGCCACCACGACAGCTCAGTAAGGGGTGGGTTCAATGCACAATTTAATTAATCGAAGGGTCGATTAATTAAGTTGCTCGCGATTTATTTGATATCACTTGATATCAGAAAAGTATATTTTGATTCGATTTGCCACAGGGGCGTTCTTACGTTAAGTAAGAAGAGGGCGCCAGCAATTTTTTTTCTGAAATTAAAAAAAAGGAAATTGCAAACCTTCTAAAGCAACAAGAGAACAAAGAAAGAAAATCCAACCACAAACAAGAAAATACAACAAATATAATTTTATAGAAATTTAATTTTCTTTATTTTACAGGTGCCTGAGAAACCTTACTAGCAGGATTAAAACTCAGGATCTTTTCGTGAATTATAAATTTTACAAAATGATTTAAAAAAAAGAATTGGACGATGGACCGTTAAGGTCTCTGTTCCCAGAAAAGAAAGTGGGATTCTCAAGAAATTTCTCACAATTAATCAACACAAAAATGTTACTTATCTTTTTTTTTTCTCTTTTCCAGCTACAAATCCGAATTAGTCCTTATTTTCCCTCCTTTTATTCAATTTTCTTCTAACTTTTTTTCCACAAAATTAGTCAACCACTTTTCTAACTTTTTTTTTTGTTTTATCTTTTTCGCCTTTTTTTCTATTTCTCCACTCTTATTCACCAAAAATTATCTCCTGTTCACTTAGAATGCTCGGAAAGAATTGACTTCCAGATTCTTCGATCTGTCAAGTCACATCCTTCCCAACTCCCGCCATTTTGAGCTTTCAGCCAATCTGGAGTGGCGGATCTCAATTCACATCATCAACAGCCAATCGGAGATCGGCTTGTTGATATCAACTTGTGATGAGATTCTCGCGATCCCGCTTACTCGCTCTACTCTCACTGCTAAATGCAAGTCATTCTGGAATTCGCCGCCCGCTGGATTCACTTCCAGGTCACGACGATTCCAGAAGCTGCATTCAGCCACCCCCATTTTCCACCTCGACAAAAGTTGAGAAACACAAAAATTGCGAAAAACATAATACTTTACACAACTTTCCTATCAATTTAAAAGGAAGAAGGAAAAATAATGACACGTTCGGGATCTGTAACTATACTTTAAATAGAGTTGGTCTTGAACTAAGTTTTTGGAAACTTAAAAGTCCATACGTCCATTAACATAAATTAAGTTACATACGTCCGAGAATAAAATTAATTATCATTACATCATTTAAACGAAAATATCAAGCAAAAATATGATTAATCCAAGTTATTGACATAAATATTGTTAACATTTTTCGTTGGGCCTTAGGCCATTCTCCATTCGGAGTGACTTCGCACGCAACTTTTTTTTGCACGTATCCACCAGACCGTCCGTCTGATTTGGTTTCACTTCTATGGAAACCATCCCATCAATTGTACCCTGAAACGAAACTTGGTATTTTTTCCCTCACGAAAATGACAGAGAGAACCATGGTCGGAAGGACTATGGCCGTCCCGCTCTCTCTCATCCTCGTGTAGAAGGGTGTGACATTTGTCAAATCAAACGTAGTAAACAAACAAAAGTGGATGCACAATGCATCGTCGTAGCTAAAATTAAAATTAAATATTAAAAAGGACTCGTTGCGTTCAATTGTAACGCAACAAATCCCACCCTTTCCTCCTTGAAAGGGTGTTTGTTCATAACACAAACAACTTGAAAATTACAGTTAATTTTAATTACTAAACATGCTCTGGCAGATTTCCAACCATTAAACAAAATTAAACAAAATGAAATGAAATGAATGTGAATTATAACGGACAAAAAAAAATAATAAAAAAAAATTATTTATTAGGGACTTAATCATTTTCTGCCAGAGAGTTAAAAGGTTTAAGGTCTTTCGTGTGCCAAGTGCCACGATCTTTACCGTTATTATCTTCAAGGACATACGTCCAAGGAGATAAGCGTTTTCGGATTTTAAATGGTCCGACATACTTTGGGGCTAACTTAGCTGCGTAGTAGTTTGCCGCATTCGACAAGTCGAAATTTCTACGCCAGACAACATCATTTGGGAGATATTGAATATCTCTCCTCCTGAGGTTGTATGTTTCCGCCGATTTCTTGGACGCTGTTCGAAGTTTGACAGCTATGTCCGCCCTAAGTTGCTTAAACCTTTCTCCTATATTTTCTTGTGATACTATCCTATTATTCTTGTCTAAATCCTGATCACTAAGTTTTGGTTCCTCTCTACCATTGGTTGACATTTCTTTGCCGAAATTAGCATAATACGGTGAAACTCCTAATAACTTATGCTGAGAAGTGCGTATAGCACAAGCTACTTTAGCTAATTGAGAATCCCAAACTCTGTGATTCTCCGAAACATAAGCTCTCAACGTAGTTTTGATAATTTGATTTATCCTCTCCGCGGGGTTAGCCTGAGGATGATAGTGTGGGGTGAACCTAATTTTGGATGAGTATTCTTCACAAAGTACCCTAAGTTCCCTACTTTTAAATTGCGGACCGTTGTCACAAATGACAACATTTGGGACACCAAATAATAAGAACACATTATCCTCTAACTCCTTACATACTGCCTTTGCCGTTGCAGTCCTCAATGCAAATAATAACGGAAATTTTGTAAGATAATCTACGACGGTAAGTATATACATATAACCCCTATTCGACTTGGGTAATGGACCTACTAAATCCACACTTATCATCTCCCACGGAGAAGAAACTCCTATTCGTTCCGTCATAAGACCGGCTGGCTTATCATTAATTGGTTTCACTTGTTGACATATCCTACAGTTTCTAACATAATTTGTTATATCTTTTCTCATTTTTGGCCAATAATATTTAGCCCCTACTCTAGCAAATGTTTTTCTAACCCCCATGTGTCCTGCTAATGGACTATCATGACATTCCTTCAAAATATTTAACCTATCTTTCTTCCCTACTACTAACTTCCATTCCTCATTGCTTTCATGAACTACTACATGTGTCGATTTGACAAACTTATATAATCTGCCACCCTCTACTCTCCAATTTGGATAATCCAACGGATTCAACTCAACTGCTGAGATCATCTTTACTACCCAAGGGTCTAAATCCTCATCCGAGATACCAGCCACTACTGGCACTCCTCGAGATAACATGTCGGGAACGACATGATCTTTTCCCTTGCGATGAATTATCTTAAAATCGAACTGCTGAAGCCGCACTGCCCAGCGTGCTAATCTTCCTTGTGGATCCTTGAGATTACTCAACCACACAAGTGAGTAATGATCTGTAATCACCGTAAACCTAACACCCTCGAGATACGGTCTCAACTTCTCAACCGCCCACAAGACTCCTAAACATTCCTTCTCAGTAGTTGAATAATTCCTTTCACTCTGTTTAAAGACCTACTCAAATAGCAAATTACCTTTTCACCGTCCTCAAACGTTTGGGTAAGTACGGCCCCGATACCGTAATCCGACGCATCAGTTTGGACAACGAATGGAAGATTGAAATCGGGACAAGTTAAAATTGGAGCCGTGATTAAATATTCTTTCGCTTTCCTAAATGAGTCTTCACATTCTTGAGTCCATAAAAACTTTTTGCTTTTTTTCAGCAAATCGGTTAAAGGCCTAACAATAGTTGCAAAGTTTGGTACGAAGCGTCTGTACCACGAAACAGTCCCTACAAAACTCCTAACCTCTTTAACATTTTTAGGTGCAGGAATCCTAACCATACTTTCTACCTTTTCTGGGTCAACATGTAACCCGTTCCTATCGACGACATAACCTAAAAATTTAAGGGATGGCCTACAAAAGTTACATTTATCCCTACCTACCTTTAATCCTGCTTCACATATTCTCTTTAAAACTTCGTTAAGAATTTCTAAATGTTTATCGAATGTATCCGTGACAATAATAATATCATCGAGATACACGAAAACGAATGGCTCCAACTCTGGTCCTAAAACGCTATCGATGAACCTCTGCCAAGTTGCAGGGGCATTGTGCAACCCAAAAGGCATCCGTTTAAATTGATTAAAGCTGTAAACTTTCGAGAATCTTCGGCCATAGGGATTTGCCAATAAGCTGACTTAATGTCAAGCGAAGTAAGAAACCTAGCATTCCTAAGCTTATCCAAAATTGCTGAAATCAATGGAAGCGGATAAGCGTCCCTCTCTGTAACCTGATTTAATTTCCTATAATCTACACAGAACCTAAAGGTATCATCCTTCTTCCTAATCAAAACTATGGGAGAAGCCCAAGGGCTATTTGATTTCTCAATCACATCCTCGTCTAACATCTCCTTAAGAGATTTATCTATGTGTGCCTGCATCGCAGGCGAAACCGGATAATACCTCTGCTTGATGGGATCTGAAGTTGTCCTAATGACATGTTCTACTCTACTAGTAACTCCTAGTCCTTCTGGCATGTTTTTGAATAAATCCTCAATTAGTGTGTTCAACCTAATCTTCTGCTCCTCAATCAAATCCGACTCTTCCACAATAGAAGTCGTTCCAACTGTAGCTAATGCTGCCTGACTCGAGAAGTTCCACATACGCGACCTAAGATCCGGGACTATTCCCGAGAGTGCCCAAAAATCTGCACCTAATATCAACGTATGGGGAAGCGAAGGTATGACTAAACACTATTAGAACTGACCTATCCTCAACAACTATTGGAAGATTGACTACTCCTAAAACTCCTACACCCGTCCCATCTGCAAGATGTACTTGATTTACATTGGTTATCCCTAAACTTAACCCTAAGTCCTTAAGGACCTTCCAAACGTCCCTACATATGATAGTCCTAGAAGCTCCTGAATCTAAAAGTCCTAAAAACCTAAAGCCATAAATGTTTACGCTCAAGTAAGGACGACTGTCGCCCCCACTTGTCTCTAATGTGAAACCTATTTTAATTCCATTCGCCAGCTGGTTGTCAGCAGGCAACCTCCCTAAGTTTGACGCCGGCGCTCTTGCCCTGCTGGCCCAAGAGACCGTTGCCCGTTTCCCGACGAGCAGCGTCCACAGTTTCGCTTGATCGTATTTTCTGCCCCACAGCCATAACAGCGCCTAGGAGCGGAACAAGTATTCGCAAGATGACCTTCTTTATTACACTTAAAACAACGAAGAGCCCTACTAGGTTTAGAAAAAGGATTAACTGCCACCGTTGCCGCCTGAATGGGTCCAACATATGCCACATCAGGTTCCAAGGTTTGCCTATTGCGACCTGAAGGAGGAGGGACAAACGACTCGACATTAGTTCGAATCGTCTCCAGCCTTCTGCCTAAAGCTACCAGCTCATTGACTGATTTGATATCAGCCAATCCTAACTGAGTCTGATAGAAAGGCGTTATGTTCTTCATGAGAATAGATAATTTTCTATTCTCACTTAGAGGTTCGGTAAAACGCTTGACCAAGGTCTGCATGAGAGCGATATACATCCCTATCGACTCATCACGACCTTGGGTACGACGCCTAACCTCATCCAGCAAAAGATCGTCATAGTTGGAGGGCAAAAACTCCAACTTCAACTCCCTAACCAACTCTTTCCAAGTAGAAATTGTGTCCCTAATCGACCTAAACCATAAAAGTGCCTTCCCACCAAATAATTCCACCGCTGATGTGAAAACCCTAGCTTCCGAAACTCCGCGTGCTTCCCTCATTTCCTCAACTCTTTCGATGAAAGAGTTCACCGATGAGCCGCAATGCTCACCTGTGAACTTCACGTTCCATTTATCCAGTCGCTCGGGGAACCGGTCACAGGGTATGTCACCCTGTAGTTGGAACCCACTAGAGCTCGCACGTTGGCCGACCGTTGCAGCTGGTAACGCACCCAAGTCTGCTGTCGACATTGATGATCGTGTTTTATCTTGAGGTTCTATCACCTCCTCTTCTGCTGACAATTTTGCCATTAAAATTAAAATTTCACCCTTTAATTCAGCAACCTCGTTGACTTCCTCTGACGACTCAGCCCTAGCCCGCGATATCCTACCCAAAGCCCATTCAATTTTCGTTAAAGTCTTTTGGTAGTCCGATGCCTTCGGATTTTTTGAAGTATTCGGAACCAATTCCCTAATCTCTAAAATTTTTGCCTTAACCGCACTAGCATCCTCCTCAAAAGAATACGGATAGTGAGGACTATCCGCAGAAATTGACCCTGTTCTTTCCAACAAACGACTTGCCCTAAGCGTCATCCTCATTTCATCCACCTTAGCCCCTTCCTTCAGGCCCCTAGCCCGCAACTCATAAACGAGTTCTTCTTTCGAAAGCCTATTAATGTCCATCCTAATATTTCCAAAAGAAGACTACAAAAACAAATTTTATTTAAAACCGTCGATACAAAAGAAAGAATTAAAACAACGACGACTATTATGCCCAATCAAAAAAATAAAATCCAAAACGATCAATGTTTAACAAAAAAAAATCTTAAAGAAATCTCAACCTCACTTAAACAAATAGAAAAAATTAGTAATAGAAAGAGAAAACAATATGGTAACACCAATAGAGTAAATTCAAATAAATTTTCAAATAACCCACAAAAGTAAGAAGGTAACACCAGAAAAAGGTAATATTGAAATTAATTCTAAGGGATCAAAAAGAATCACTATGGTCGCCCCAACAAAAGACCAAATAAATTTTCAGAAATCCTAAAAGAAAATCAATACAATAGCCCCAGCAAAATTATTTTAAAATTAATTTTAAGAAAATAAATAAAGTTAGTATGGTAACCCCCAGAAACGAAAAAGAATCGAATAAATTTATAAAAAAAACTAAAAGAAAATCAATAAAAAAGTTAAAATTATTTAAAATAAATTTTAAGAAGCAACAAAAAAAATTAATATGGTAACACCAATAAGATCAAATAAGTTTTAAGAAAACCTACAAAAAATATGACTATGGTAACCCCAGCAAAAATATATTAAAATTAATTGCAATCAAAATAAGTTAATATGATAATATCAATAAAAACGAATAAATTTAAGAAAACCTACAAAAGTCAGTATGGTAACACCAGAAAAAATTATATTCAAATCAATTTTTAAGAAACAAAAGAACCGTCAATAGAAAAAAAAACTTGAAATTATTAACACGGAAATTATGCGAATTGAATATATGTATGTATTATGTGTATATATGTATATAGATATGTAGAAGGTCACCTTCAAAATCAACCCCCAAATCTCAAATCACTATTATATATAAATATATAAATAAATATATGTATTTATGTATTTTTTTTTAATCAAATTAATAATTACCAAATTTACCAAAGAAAAATAAAAAAAATAAAGAAAAAACACTCACTCAATTCAATACCGAAAACCTTTCCAATTAACTGGACAATTTCCACCACTGCACTGCTTCAATTCCCATTCACACAGTTTTTCCGTAATTATCCTCACCAACCAAATTGGGTTAATTTTTTTTGAAGAATTTTCACCGCTGATACAACTCCCCGTCACAAGATTTTTCCGTAATTTATCTTCACATATATCCTATATGAAAAGCAAAAAGAATTAGTAAAACTTTCAATGATAAAACAAAAAACAAAGTCACAAAACTTAGCTAAAGGAAAAACCTGACACCAAGGCACAGCACACGATTCCCAAAAAAAAGACAACGAAATTAATTTTCACAAGCCCCACGTTATGGGCGACAATTTGTTGCAATTTTTCCCGACGAGCAATTATAGATATAAGATTATAAACAAAATTTAAAACAATTAAAAAAAAGAACCAACAAAAGAAAACAATTCAACAAATATGACCGTGGTAGAGGAAATGAAATGTGCCGATCTGTCAAAGAACAGCGGCGACGAAGCGAACAGGCAAAAATTGCAACTCGCAGCAGGTTAAGTGCTGCCACCACGACAGCTCAGTAAGGGGTGGGTTCAATGCACAATTTAATTAATCGAAGGGTCGATTAATTAAGTTGCTCGCGATTTATTTGATATCACTTGATATCAGAAAAGTATATTTTGATTCGATTTGCCACAGGGGCGTTCTTACGTTAAGTAAGAAGAGGGCGCCAGCAATTTTTTTTCTGAAATTAAAAAAAAGGAAATTGCAAACCTTCTAAAGCAACAAGAGAACAAAGAAAGAAAATCCAACCACAAACAAGAAAATACAACAAATATAATTTTATAGAAATTTAATTTTCTTTATTTTACAGGTGCCTGAGAAACCTTACTAGCAGGATTAAAACTCAGGATCTTTTCGTGAATTATAAATTTTACAAAATGATTTAAAAAAAAGAATTGGACGATGGACCGTTAAGGTCTCTGTTCCCAGAAAAGAAAGTGGGATTCTCAAGAAATTTCTCACAATTAATCAACACAAAAATGTTACTTATCTTTTTTTTTTCTCTTTTCCAGCTACAAATCCGAATTAGTCCTTATTTTCCCTCCTTTTATTCAATTTTCTTCTAACTTTTTTTCCACAAAATTAGTCAACCACTTTTCTAACTTTTTTTTTTGTTTTATCTTTTTCGCCTTTTTTTCTATTTCTCCACTCTTATTCACCAAAAATTATCTCCTGTTCACTTAGAATGCTCGGAAAGAATTGACTTCCAGATTCTTCGATCTGTCAAGTCACATCCTTCCCAACTCCCGCCATTTTGAGCTTTCAGCCAATCTGGAGTGGCGGATCTCAATTCACATCATCAACAGCCAATCGGAGATCGGCTTGTTGATATCAACTTGTGATGAGATTCTCGCGATCCCGCTTACTCGCTCTACTCTCACTGCTAAATGCAAGTCATTCTGGAATTCGCCGCCCGCTGGATTCACTTCCAGGTCACGACGATTCCAGAAGCTGCATTCAGCCACCCCCATTTTCCACCTCGACAAAAGTTGAGAAACACAAAAATTGCGAAAAACATAATACTTTACACAACTTTCCTATCAATTTAAAAGGAAGAAGGAAAAATAATGACACGTTCGGGATCTGTAACTATACTTTAAATAGAGTTGGTCTTGAACTAAGTTTTTGGAAACTTAAAAGTCCATACGTCCATTAACATAAATTAAGTTACATACGTCCGAGAATAAAATTAATTATCATTACATCATTTAAACGAAAATATCAAGCAAAAATATGATTAATCCAAGTTATTGACATAAATATTGTTAACATTTTTCGTTGGGCCTTAGGCCATTCTCCATTCGGAGTGACTTCGCACGCAACTTTTTTTTGCACGTATCCACCAGACCGTCCGTCTGATTTGGTTTCACTTCTATGGAAACCATCCCATCAATTGTACCCTGAAACGAAACTTGGTATTTTTCCCTCACGAAAATGACAGAGAGAACCATGGTCGGAAGGACTATGGCCGTCCCGCTCTCTCTCATCCTCGTGTAGAAGGGTGTGACATTTGTCAAATCAAACGTAGTAAACAAACAAAAGTGGATGCACAATGCATCGTCGTAGCTAAAATTAAAATTAAATATTAAAAAGGACTCGTTGCGTTCAATTGTAACGCAACACGATGCTACACTGTTGTCAATTTGTTAGATACATCATTTATGTAGAAAGTAAAAATATTTTTGATAAAATGTCAAGGAGCTATTTATTGATAAAAATCACGCTATTTAACGGACTTCAAAAGAGGAGGCCATCAATTAGATCATCATTTTATTATACATACGAGTATTTAAACCCATTCTTCTTTTTCATTCTTTTATTCGAAAGGGTAAATTTTTAGAATGGTACCGTGAACATCAGATCATTACCAGTATTTGACGATGAGGTCCTGGAGAATTCGAGAAAAATCTACAATTGTCAAGGCCTGTCTTAAAGTGATTTGGGTGTTTCTTATCAACGATAAAAAACTACCTTAAGCAGAAAAATAACTGAAACGAAGCTTATTAATCCAAAAAGAGTGCTGAATTTTGGAGAAATAATTTCTAATATAAGTAATACGCTGAGCACAACTACTCTTTCTTACGGACCACACGTCTGAGTCGCGTGGCAGGGTATTTTGTAGTTTTTGATCTATACCTGCGATATCTTCTATGATACTCATGAAAATCAAAAGATTATTTAGGACTGTCAAGATAGCAACACTTTTTTTTCACAACTAATTTACAACATAAAAGCTACAATTGAATGCATAATCAGTTTATTAAATTTTGAAAAATGTAACAGTCGTGATTAATTCTTTTAAATTAACAACTTGTAATGAATAACGTATTTATTTGGATAAAGACTAATATCATCTTTATAAAAATAACTTTACAAATAATGCTTTACTTTAGAACAAATTTGGTTCGCATAAAAAATGTTACATTATTTTAGCAAAACTTCAACCGTTTTTCCAGCGCACGCAGTGAAAGCTCTCTAAAGAGAAACCATTTTGAAAAAATCTTTGTTGGTGCTCCGCTCGTATTAGTTTTAGCGTTATGTTATATAGCCTATTGCCTTATTCAATAATTGGGCTATCTAACACTTAATTAATTTTTTTAATCGGACAAGTTGTCCCTAAGAATAGCGTGTTCAAACAAACAAACAAACAAACAAACAAACAAACAAACAAAACAAACTCTTCAGCTTTATATTATGAGTATGGATAGCTGCTAAAGAAGATCGTATGATTTTTTCGATTTTTAAAATCGTTTAAAAATCCTACCTTCTTTCAAAGAGAATATATGTATATGTATGTATATTGAAAATTTCCGGTCAATGGGCTGAAACTTGTCTGAGTTATATGAGTTGAGTATGTCCAACTAAGAAAATGTATATTATTGGGATGAACGTGTTGGAAGTTTTAAGTATTAGCAAATCACTAATATTTTTTTTTTTTTTCAAAAACCGAACAAAAATTGAAATTTGAAAGGTACACTGCCAACCACTTGGATGAGGCCACAAATTTTGGAATCGACTATCGCTTTTTTAGCTGGTGGAAGTTTTGTATGTGGAAACTTGTTTTACCTATGAATAGGTTCGTATTTCGTCACTACAAATGTATAAAATTAAAGGGTAAATTGGAAACGAGCATTGCAATTTCCCAATATCAAACAATGAACAACTAAAAACGCTTTTAAAAAATGCTCCACTTGGATGAGGCTATGGGGAATATTTCCATGCAGAAGTTTTCAAGTGCGATCTTTTAAAAACGTTTGTATAGAATATCTAAAAGAGTGTTGAAAACAACAGGGTTTTTTAACAGGGACGCTACAAAAGTAGAGCAACAGGAACAGCAAACGACGCCATATTTCTTGTCGCTCTTTTGACATTTCTCTTCAGTAAGGTTTCCATTTCATGATGGATATACGAGCCAACAACGAGTCGAAATTATTAAAATTTACTACCGAAATTTATGGTCGTCATAATCGTCCTAGCAGATCAACAATTGAGCGTCTAGTGGACAAATTTGAATCCACAGGCACAGTAAAAATAAAAAATGTTCCAGTGAGACAAAGAAGTGCCAGTAGTTAAGAGAATATTGGTGCCGCTGAGGCTTCAGTTGCAGAAAGTCCAAATGTGTCTCTCACACGTGCGTCGTTCTCAAGACGTCCGTCTTTGTGGCGAATTTTGCGAAAAGATCTTGGCCTACATCGTTACAAGATTAAATTAACGCAAGAACTGAAACCGTTTGACAACCAGAATGGTATGGTACGTTCGTGAATTGGGATGAGCAATAACTTGAAAATGATTCGGATTTTCATCGAAAAATAATCTTCAGCGATGAGACTCATCTCTGGCTGAATGGCTTTGTCAATAAACAAAATATGCAGTATTGGTTAGGCAGCAATCCACACGTACTCCATGAGTCATCATTGCGTCCCGAAAAAATTACGGTTTGGTGTGGTTTATAGGCCGGCGCCGCCGCCTCGCCGTCATTGCGCCGTACTTCTTCCGTGATGATCAAGACCGGCACGTTACTGTGAATGGGGATCGCTACCGTTCAATGATAACCAAATATTTTTGGCCCAAATTGAATGATATGGACTGGGAGGACGTATGGGTCCAATAGGACGGCACCACAATCCACACAGCTAATGTCACAATCAATTTATTGGAAACCAAGTTTGGAGAACGTGTTATCTCACGAAATGGTCCAGTCGTTTGGCCACCACGGTCGTGTGATTTAACGCCGTTAGACTATTTCCTGTGGGGCTACGTCAAGTCTATCGTCTTTGCCTACAAGCCAGTGACGATTAATGAACTTTTTTTTTTTTTTTTTTTATAATAAGCGCACACTCAAAGGGATAAACTACCCTTATTATGTAGACACAGTGTGAGCACTAGGAAAGGGAGAGAGTGGTTGAAAGGAGGTGTCGGTGCACATTAGTTTTGAAGTCCTGAATATTGCAATGGCTGGGAAAGACAAGAGTGTGGCAAGGCATTCCACATTCGCATAGTACGGCTAAAGAACGAATCTCTGTACTTGACAGTACGACCGAAGTTGGGCTCGAGGGTATATTGATGAGCATTCCTAGAAGTGCGAGTATTACGGTTGAACTGTTTAAGGGGAGGAATGCAACTGGCTATTTCTCTAGAGCATAAACCATTAAAATAACGGTAAAAGAGGTGAGACGATGTAAATGATCTTATGATGGCAATATCACCAATCGTTCAATACTGTCCAAGAGGCTTAAGTAAGTTGCAGGAGCACCAGCCCAGATATATATATATATATATACTCAAGCTTTGGACGTATATAAGTCTTGTAGATAACAGCCAGATCAGAGGGGGAGAAAAACTTCTTGCATTGTCTTAGAAAACCTAAACATCTTGCGGCATTTTTGGAGTCATCGCGTATGTGATCGTTCCACAAAAGTGGTTGGTGATACACATACCGAGAATATCGAGATGTTTAGTCTCCTCGATGCAAGTGCCATCTATGGATAATGGCAAGGGGGGTATATCTCGCTTTAACGATACAAGACAGCATTGGTTTTTCGAAGCATTAAATTCCACGCGGTTTCTTATTCCCCATTGTACAATGCTGTTTAGGTCGGAATTTAATGAGCTTATCATATTTTCTCGTTGCAGTACCACATCAAAAGAAGAGAGATGTGAATCTGAAAACGAATATGAGAAGCTAAGAGTACTATCGTCAATGAAACAATGTATTGGATTAGAAGTTGCAGACAAGAGATCATTAATAAAAATGAGAAAGAGTGTTGGAGATAGAACAGAGCCCTGAGGCACACCAGCATTTATTTTGTGGTTTTCAGACTTGAATCCATCAAATACAATTTGTATCGAAAGATAATAGAATAACTAATCCAATGAAAGAGGGATTCATGAAAACCGAAAGCACGCATTTTGGATAAGAGAGCCTGATGCCAAACACTATCAAATGCTTTTAAAATATCAAGTGCAATAATCTTACTTTCTCCAAGACGATGCGATGTAAAGATTTGTTCCACTGTTCGGTGAGATGAACCATGAGATCACCAGTGGACCTATTGCTGCGAAAGCCGTATTGCCGGTCATTAAGAAGCTTTCGATCTTCGAGATATTTCTTAAGCTGATAATTTATCAGCGTTTCCATGACCTTGGAAAGAAGGGACGTAAGTGCAATCGGTCGATAATTAGAGGGTGAGGAAGATTCGCCTTTTTTGGGAATAGGCTGGACAAATGCAGTTTTCCATCCGCTCGGAACGAGACCTGAGGAGTAGGACAGATGAAAAAGCTTACGCGGTGGTTTTGCCAGCGTTGAAGAACACCTCTTCAGAACAATAGCGGGGATACCATCCGCACCAGCGGATTTATTATGTGTGTTTAGATCTACGAGTGCGAAAAAAGATTGGTCCCATAGAATCACTAACTCGCTCAAGTACAGGCGGAGTCATAACACTCACTGGCAGCGTAGAATTGGCGGCGAACTGCCTAGCGAAGAGATTAGCTTTCTCTAAAGAGCTAACAAAAGGAGTGTCATTGACAACGAGCGTAGGAACCGATGAAGAGGAAGAATTCCTCATGTTTTTTACAAATGACCAAACATTTTTACTGCCTTTGGGACATTGCAGTACTTTTTGCCGTAATTTTTGGTCATGTAAAAATTTGGTTCGTCGAATATGGGCGTTGCAGGCCTTCCTGGCTTGTTTAAACTTTTTCCGGCTTTGCTCAGTACGGTTGGCTTTAAAGCAACGGAAACCTCTTTGGCCCTAATAACCTCTTTACAGCTCGCATCAAACTATGCGTTTTCTTTACGTCTGATACTTTTAACCCGTATTCGGTATAAAAGTTCTCATTCCCAGGAGAATTAAACTTGTGATCATATCAGCGCTGGCGTCAACGTCACTATCGAGGAAGCATAGTGACCAGTTAAAGATCCTGAAGTAATTATTGAGACAGTCCCAGTTGGCTTTCTCGTATTGCCAAACGGTTCTCTTAGGAGCTCTTTCTTTAACTGAACATTTTTGTTACGAGAAATTTGCTGATATAACACAATGGTCAGATGTGCCTAGAGGAGATAGAACACTAACAGTGTACTTATCAGGGTCAGAGGTAAGAAACAAGTCAAGAGTGTTTTCTGCTCGACCTTCAACGTCCGATATTCGGGTGGGCTCGTTGACCACCTGAGTTAGGTGGTTCAACTCAGCGAAGATTTCTAAACAGACTCCATTGGGTGTTGTCTGGCTTGAATGTTGAAGCCATGAAGAATTGTGTACATTGAAATCACCCGTAACAACGATTTCAGTGCGAGGATAGGACGAAACAATTCTTTGCATGGAGTCAGACAAATCATCAAATTCACGAGAAGTTGACACTCTGTCTAGATTGGGGCTTCGATTAAGGAAGCAATAGTGAATGATTTGCTTATTCACGGAAAATTTAAACAACATAAAATTGAAAAAACAATTGATGCAGAGACCATATTGTGGCAAAAACTGATAAGCAACATCATTCCTAATGTATATGGCGAGACCATGGTGGGAAAAGAATAATGGCACCAAGTTATACCCTTAAATAAAGAATTCTTACGAATATCGAAACGTGAAATTGCAGCAGTATCGCCCGATTTATGCTTGAAAACCGTCGAAAAATGGGTTCAGCGTCTTGACTTCTGCAAGCGTGCCCGTGGTGACCATGCAAAAGAAATCGAGGTTGCCTTGAGATCGCCATTTCCAAAACCGTTTTTGTTTTATTAAAAAAAAAACTTTTGTAACGCCCTTTTTAAAAAACCCGATATATTCCAAAATGTGTGGCCTCATCCTAGTGGTTGGCAGTGTAACATAAGTAAAATGTAAGAAGATTCTATTTTAAACTTGAAAACAAATTTTCAAATTCTTACAGCTATCTATGGACTTTAATACATAAGGCTCGTTTGATAGTTAATAAATTGTGTTTTTTGAAAGTTAATTTTATAAGAAAATCAATATTTAGTTTCAGCTTTGAATAAATGTTTATATATAGATGAAAAGTCCTCAGATTCCTCAAAGTCTTCAACCAAGTATAACCCTGTCTTCGTTGTCCTTACAAATGTGTTAAAGAAACTAACCTTATAAAAATATATGTTTTCATTCGTAAAACTTACCTTAAAAATTACCTCAGACAAAACGAAAAAAATTAAAACAAAACAAATTAAAAATTTTAAAGCTCATTAAATATTGATTTAAACATATTTATTGATTATTTTGCACCTTTTTTGTAATAACTCAAATAAAACATAGGTATACGAGTACATATAAACGGAACTTTAAATAATTAAAATCAAATTAAATTTTACTTCATTCACAAACTTAATTTTTACTTAAATTGTTTTTTTTTTATTAAAAAGAATCAATTTCACTCTTTGATATAACAGTTTTTAATTAATATTATTTAATATACATAAACATATAAACTTATAAGTAATAGTAATTATTGCAAACCATTTATTAAGATTATTTTTTTTTAGTATTTTTGTTGTTTTTCTTTATAAATTTATTTACATTTATTTATATATTTTTAATAGTTAATAGTTAATTTGAAGTTTTTGTTTACTTTTATTTCTTTTTATCAAATGTGTAGTAATACTTCATTTTTATTTTAAATAAATATTTATTAAAATTTTTCATTATAAAGACATACCTACTTATTTTTGTTTTTGTTTTAATTGAAATTCTCTTAAAAGTTTATAGAAATTTAGTTTTTATTTACAGACATCTCACAAAGTTATAATGAATTGCACTAAATTTACATTGTTTATTTTTTTATTGAAATTTTTAATGTTTTTCATTTTCTGATTCATCGTCAGCGTCAACACTGTCATCATCGTGAACATTAATTTCTTCATCTGATTCAACTGAAGATACACCACCATTTGTCATAGAAGCTGCATATTTTTGGGCCAGGGCAAACATTGCAGCGGACGATGGATTCACCAACGACCGGAAGGCACTATGCTCACCGCCCATTGATAATGGAACTGATGCTGTGTGTGATGATGGCGCTGCTGCTTCCGTTCTCTGATTTGCCGTCGGCGGCGGCGGTGGCGGCGATGTCTGGTGATTTTGATTCAGTTTTAATTGATGAGGTTGCGTTGGTGATTGCAATTCGTGTTGTTGTTGATTGTTGAATTCGCTGTTGTTGTGGACAGCGGCCACAATGGCTGCCAATGTCGACATTGATTGTTGGGCAGGATGCAGATGACGGTGGTGAGGTGGAAGATGATGTTGATGGTGAAGTATGGAGAGGTGCGGCAGGTGTGACGAGTTGGAACCGTTGTTGTTGAAGTTGTTGCTGCTGCTGTTGTTGTTGGTGATACTTGGCAAATTGGTTGTAGGGATGAAATCTCCCGACAGACTGGAGGAATAACGAACGTGCAGCTCCTGTTGGTCCACCGCAGGTTTTGAACAAGGGTGGTTGGTAGTCAAGCGTTGTTGTTGGTCGCTGATGGGGCCCATGATGGAAATTGGTTTGGTGTTTGACACCGGGGGCGAACATGAAGTTTGCCTTTGGAGTTGCGGATTGGTTTGATGGGAATTGCTGACTGATGCAACCGGGGTTGATTGATGGGCTTTTGAGTTGGATGAGGGGAGGGGTGGTGTTGCACGTTGTTTGAGATGATTCATGCGCTGATGTCGACGCCATTTTGCTCGTCTGTTGGAAAACCAAACCTAATTGATCAATGCGAAGAGACATTGAGTTAGTTTAAAAAAAATGTGTCTGAGCTGCAGGTTTTTATTGTGTTTGTTTCAATAGTTTTGACAGTCTTTCTAACTTAGCGTGATTTTAGGAAGATTTTGAAAAATTCTACTGAAAAATGGTTTACGAAAGTTCAGGAAATTAAAAGAAGAGTTTGTTAAATTTTGAGAAAGTTAATTTAATTATTGATGATTTATAAGAATAAAACAATCTTGCTGAGTACCTATATTAAATTTTGTTGTCTTAATTGTTCTGTCTTAATCAAAGTGAATGTAGAATTGTAGGTCTTGGTTTTCTTTGAAGCTATATAAAAGAAGGGTTAAAAGTTTAATTTTTTTTTTTTAAAGAATTTCCTATTTCTAAGCTTTCTACAAAAGGAAATTTTCTGTTCTTGTTAAGTGCGCAGAGACAATAATTCAGTTTTATGCATGCATATACAAAGTTTTCTCACCTGAACCCTTGCTTCACTGAGAGTTGTTCTTGAAGCAAGCCTTTCTCTTGTACTAACGCAGGGATAATGTGACTTATCAAATTCCTTTTCCAACTCATCTAATTGCTCTGGGCTAAATGTTGTTCGATTTCGTCGAAATTTTGGTTGTTCGCCATCGTCCAATGATTCAGAATCTTCTTCACCTTCAATGTCTACATGGAGAGAACCGTTCAAAATTTGAGAAGATACATCACATTAAATCTATGTATCTTCAAAAAATAAGATTTCAACTAAATACCAATGACTTACCAATCATACGATTTGCATCTGGTGACTCGAGAGTGTCATGACTCCCCGAACCAGGTGACAAAGCTGGTCCAGACGTTGAGGTACTTCCGACGCTATTTGGTGAAATACCTGGCATATGATTGCCCGGTTGCCAGAGATGAACAGCTGCTGCAGCAGCCGCAGCCGAAGGCGGCCAAGAAAATCCCGGATATGCGTGCGGAGGTGGTGGATATAAGCCATAACCAGCAGCTCTGGCGAATTCAGCGGCAGCCCGTTCGGCGGCACGATTGCGAAGAATTCGATTGATTGAAGATACCGATGGTGCAGTGGCATTTGTGCAGACACCTGTTGGAATTGAGGAAAAAACTTTGATATATCTCATAGATAATGAGAACAAGAGTAAAACAGCAACAGCAAAAATAACAAAAAGAGTTAATTATAGTGAAAGGAGCACAGCACAGCATAAGACAGACAAGACGATCAATGATGGTTGATTTGATGATGGTATTTCTGCAGTTGTTAGCTTGAATCTTAGGAATGCAATCGAACAAGATTGCAATTAATTAGTTGGTCATAGATACGCTTAGTCTTTGAAAATCACAGCAGCATCAGTTCCAACAATCTCTAATTTGTAGCTGATGCGCGTAGCTGAAAAAAATGAAGATAAAATCCCGCTACCACAGGTATTCCAATTTGTAACGGATACAAAGCAGACTTGCAGAAAGAAACTTCAATCTTATGAGAGACAGATACTAGATATATGCGATTGGAGAAGGTGGAACAAACAATTTGCAAAGCCTTACACTTTATAGTTCATCATGATGGACAAGAAGGCCGCAAGAAGATGGCCAACTCTTAGGGTACTACTCCAAAACAACCGGACCCGCGTTATGTAGACCTGTTTGATTCTTTTTTCTTTCACTGTTTGTGTTTTTTTTTTGTGCTCCATTGTCACCTTGTCCATCATCATAATTGCTCGGCCATTGTGTCATTTGGTTTTGATCAGCGGTTTTCACATTCATTCCCATTGAGGCTTCAACAACAACAACAAATCCAACAATAAGATGATGCGATGAGGTTATGATGGAAAAATCCGATTTCCACTTCAAAAACTTCACAGTTGCGTCAATGTGGAAAATTGAACGTCGACCGACGAAGAAGCATCATATCTATGAGGTATATAGGTATAAAGGTATAAGGTTGGTATATGACAGTGCAGGTTGTCAATCAATCAGAACAACAGAAAGAACGACTTCAACGACTATACGACGATGATGTTGGCTGGGATGGAACATCACACGATCAAGTCGAGTAAACCAGACGGCTTTAGAGGAGATGGTCTTTCTAGCTCTGGCTTATGGCTCTGGTCAGCTGAAGCCGAAGCTTCCATAGTCATGCCGTTTAGTATGATGGAAATAAAAATGGACAGGGGAATTGTAATGTAGATGGTTAAATACTATATGTGACGATGACGATCGGGATGGAGATGGAGATGGCGATCGATGTGGATCTATATAACGCTCCTGATATTCATTATATGACACGCGTTGTGTTGCTATATGGCGGTCGGTATTTATATACTATATTTATTATTACTATGAGGTTTACCTTCGCTACAGGTTTGTTGTTGTTTTTAAGTCTTTTAATTCCATTTATTTAAGTTTTTCTTTTATAGAGTGTAACGCGTATAATTTGTGTGAACTATGGGCATATGGGCTGTGAGACTGATGCGGTGTATAAGTTGTGGTGTTTAAGGTGCCGCAAATAAATCAATCGTTCGACTTTTATATACCTTATACCACATTTATAAGAAAGAAAAAAAAGTGTGTATAATGAATTTAAATTCCCATTACCCACATTGGTGTTAAGAAAAAGCCTACACTCTGATGGTAATCGAAGTAAACTATATTGCGTAACTACTATAACTAGCAATGGCTTGATGTGAAGTAACATAAGGTAGGTACTTATACTTAGACACTTAGTAGGTATATATAACTATAGAAATGGGATTATGTGGTCATTTCTATATTAATAATTTGCAAAAGAACTACATTTTTTAAATAGTTTTCTATTAGCAAGGAGAATATGGATATAAATTTTAAATAGTATTAGAAGGTTATTTTTAAATTAAACTTTTCAGTGAGTTAAGATCTAATTATGAATTTAACTTCGAAACATTTTAAATGGAACTAAACCTTTATGATTTTTAAGAATTAAAGTATATCATATGGAACATACAAATGTAGTATAGTATATACAAGGGCGGATCCAGACTTTTAATCAGGGGGGGAGGGTCACACACTTAGATGAGTTTTTACTCACCACTTAAAAATGTTCTTTAATGTTTTGTAAAGGAGGCTAACAAAACTTAAATAACATAATGTGTATCTTAATCTTACATTTACAGATTTCAATTGCTAAAGTGGCAACTTTAGTTATCAAAATATTTTAGAACACTGTTGTCCAGCAAGGTATGGTCTAACTATTTAATTTGGATGACTCCCTACATATGAAAGCATTCCAAGATTCCAACAGTTTTCTAAATATCCCATATTTAAGAGCTAAAACACAATAGTTTAGAGGGTTTGTGGTGCATTTCACCCAGAAATGTAAGAACTTGTTTTGAAACGTAGCTTTTTTTCGAAAAATAAAAAATACTTTTCTTGTTTCCATTTCTATTAATGCGAAGAACGCTACAAAAATTCAAAAGAGAGACGATCTGATATGAACAACTGTCGGGATTTTTTTGACTTAGTTTTTTCGGACTCAATTACCGGGAGTCTATTATTACTATCGCTATCAGTCTGCTTACTTGTATTTTGATCTTAAAAGAGTCAACAAAACTTAAAAATTTTAGAGAAAAAAATGTGTGCATTTAAGTACATAATTTCTCTAAAAAATTAAATGAAAACAAATTAAGGTAAACAAATAAGTTGGGAACAAACGTTTGTGTGGCAATCACAAATTTCACGTTTCAGAATCTCTTTTCACTTCAAATCTCAAGAGATTCAAAGCTTTTATATCAATAAATATGAAACGAACATAATAAATGTTCTTCAATTAGACATTAGTTTAACAAAAGTGTTACTTTTGCTGTTTTTGGGACATTTATATTATTGAAATTCGTCTTTAAATCTCAGTTCTAGAGCATCCAAAGCAAATTCAATACAAAAGTACATAGATTTATTTATTTTTTTAAGATCTTTTGTATTCAACAGAAAATAAATTTTGAAAGAAATAAAATGAACGACTGTGTTCGCTAGAACTTGCTTATGTCTTCCAAAAGTCTGTTTAAAAATATTTCCTATATTTAAAGATTTAAAAATGTAACTTATTTTGTTTCGAAAATCATTTTAAATTTTAAATTTTGTCTTAAAAATATTTTTGGTAGGCAGTAAATAAAGTGCTAAGATATACATACATTTTACATTTAAATTTCGTAATCGAGTTTTGTAAAAAAAATTATATTATTTTTTATAAGAACACTAAATTTAGAGAAAGTTTTAAAAAATGCACATATTTTTAAATTGACGATTTCTTATTCAAGGTTTCTTCTTAAGAACCTGAATATTTGTTCTTTTTCTTAGAACCAAATTTTATGAAAATAATTTTTCAAATTCTAAATTGAATGAAAACAAAAATTTGAGTTGTTTTTGACAGCAAACCGCTTTTTGGTGAATGTCGTTAACTTACTAACAAATTTTTAAATAAAATCTTTACTTATACAACTTGACTGCATAAGCTTTATGGCTCAAATGACCCCCCATAGATTGTCCATTGGTGAAATGTTGATGAATTTGTGCTGTGTTTTTGGAATAGGGCTGAATATCCAATTCATATCATGTTCTTGGTCCAGTCTTCAGTTAAAAGTAGTACTTTTAGCAACAAAGTTTAAGGAAGTAAAATACAAATTTTGTTTTCATATACAAAAAATTAATAATTCAGAATATAATGGGGGTCATGTCCAATAACGCAATAAGATTAGTTTTGAATTAAGGGGAATTCCTTCGAAAAAAACAAACAAATTATCTCCCAGGGTGGCCATGACCCCTACGAACCACCCCCCCCCCCCTGGATCCGCCATTGAGTATATATGGCTTAGCTTTGCTATAATATCGTCATTTCAGAGCCAAAAGTAAATATTGTAGGGCTTTTGAAGGCATTTATAAATTTAAAAATTATTTTAAACTCAAAATTACGGTCTTTATCTTTAAACTTTTAGAAAGAACAAAATTTTGTTTCTTTTAACTTTTTGAAGCATTTTTCTTATAAAAATAATTTTTCTTACAGAAAATAGAAACAAAAGAACAAATGATTCAAAACTAAAAAGAGGCAGCGAAAAATAATTGGATTCCTTAAAATCTTTGGCCTAATATTTTTTTATATAATGTGTAAAGTGTCGTAGTAGACCATTTTATGGTATTTGAAAACTTTTGTAGGCATCGGCTTCTCCATCAATTATTCTTAAAGGCATTTATTTTCTTCTTCCAAGTTTAAATGATTTGTAATATTGTTTCGGTTTTGGGCGCTTTTAGAATTTCTAAAATTTTCGAAAGGAAGAATGTTCATATTGTTTAAAATCGCATGCATACAAATATTATAATAAGAAGCAATATGTTCATATAATTGCTTTATAATTTATGCAATTTTTATATTTAATATATTGACGTATTGACACGTAGGAACGTTTTTCCAAAAAATATGTAGGTTTTTAAAAAGCAAATAGATTATTAGTTTCAAAACAGTCAGAAATTCTTAAATCAGTCAAAAACTAAACATAAATAGGCTTGCAATGTAATTATAGACAAATAATTACATTCTTATGTTATGTTAAGTTATTCTTGAGAATAACTTAAGAAATCAATGTATACGAAAGGTTTCAAAGATATAAAAATAATACAGACAGTCATAGCTCTGTATTATATTATCTGCTATAAGTAATTTAAAACATAAATACAAGTTTTTTAATATTTGTAGAACAATGTGACACTGCAATTGAAGTGCAAGCCATATTCTTTGGAAATATTTGGAAGTTCAACAAATAAATTTTTACTTTCGGGTTTTTTCTTAAATAGATTTTTATGAAAACTTTAGCATGTATATTTTACACAATTTTCTATAAAAAACTTCAATATCATTGCTTTTTTTTCTCAAGATTCCGAGTCAAAAAACATACATTTGGGTAATTTTTGATAGTATTTTGTGGGGTGACTATAGTATGATTTGTTTGTTAAAAAAATAAGTTAATTTGTCTTATAATCTCATCAAATATCAAAAACGTTTTTGTCCTTAAAATTTTTGAGTTTAAAAATAATTAAATTTTGTTTTTTATATTTATATCTATTGATTCTGTATTGATAGAATAAAATATAAATTACATCGATACGGTAATGTATTTCGAAATATTTTAGAAAAACCGAAATTCCAATTTTTTTAAAATAAACTATAGACCCTTTTTCTTGAATCAATCAACATATGATTTTATAAAAACGATATTTTTGTATTTGTTACCCTGCAAAGACACTCTTAGACACTCTCCTCCATCTGACACCCCTCGACATATTCACCAAACAAGTGGCAGCGAGTACAGCTATAAGACTCAACGCCTCATCTCAATGGACCAACAACAATGTGGGGCACTCCATCATTTTGAACCAAGATGGATCCAAGACAAATGAGGGAGTTGGCAGTGGTGTGTACTCAGAAAAGCTTATTCTAAGCATCTCATTCCGCCTCCCTAATCATTGTAGCGTCTTCCAAGCGGAAATCTTTGCGATCAAAGAGGTTCTCTCCTGGCTAAGAGAAAACGTGATATCAACTTCTGATATCCGCATCTTCTCTGACAGTCAGGCTGCTATTAAATCTCTTGACGGTGTCTCAACCAAATCTCAAACGGCCCTCGATTGTCGATCGTCTCTTATGGAGATGGCGCAGCAATTTAACATTCACCTATGTTGGGTGCCGTGCCGGGCCACAGAGACATCGCAGGAAATTGTAGAGCCGATGAACTCGCTAAAAATGGAACCGTCATACCTATTTCACCTGAAAGGGAAAAGATAGGTATACCGATAACTGCATGTAAACTTCTGCTAAAAGAAACAGCTTTCAGGATAGCAAACTCTAGGTGGTACAATTTACCAACATGCGCAGCCACAAAACTAATATGGCCTTCACTGGACCTAAAGCGCTCTAAAGACTTGTTATCTCAAAGCAGACTTCATATTACATAGCTCCCTAATAGGTGTCCTTACGGGACACTGTCTTATAGGCAGACACGCAATACGACTTGGTGTAGGCTCAAATGACTTCTGCAGGAGCTGCATGGACGAGGAAGAAGAGGAAACAATCTCTCAACTCCTCTACACTTGCCCTGCTCTTTCACTAAGACGCAAACTTCATCTGGGAGAATACTCTTTTGATAATCCCAGTGAACTAGCTAAAAAGGATATCAAATATCTCCTTCGCTTTATAAAAAGCTCAAAATGGTTCGACTAGTGGGAAGTAATTCTCTAGATTCATGTGGTATCACAATGGGCCTTTTCTTTTGGCCAAAGTGTGTGGATTCTGAATCCGCAGCCACTTTAACCTAACCTAACCTAACCTACCTTGCAAAGATCCTTCAATATTTTTTTTTTTTTTTTTTTATAATAAGCGCACACTTAAGGGAATATTACTACCCTTATTATGTAAAGACACAGTGAGCACTAGGAAAGGGAGAGAGGGGTTGAAAGGAGGTGTCGGTGCACATTGGTTTTGAATTCCTGAATATTGCAATGGCTGGGAAAGACAGAGTGTGGTAAGGAATTCCACATTCGCGTAGTACGGCTAAAGAACGAATCTCTATACTTGACGGTACGACCGAAGTTGTGCTCGAGGGTATACTGATGGGCATTCCTAGAAGCGCGAGTATTACGGTTGAACTGTTTAAGGGGAGGAATGCAACTGGCTATTTCTCTAGAGCATAAACCATTAAAATAACGGTAAAAGAGGGTGAAACAAGAGACATTTCGACGATGTTCAAGCGATGTAAATGATATTATGATGGCATTATCACCAATCGTTCAATACTGTCCAAGAGGTTTAAGTAAGTTGCAGGAGCACCAGCCCAGATATATATATATACACTCAAGCTTTGGACGTATATAAGTCTTGTAGATAACAGCCAGATCAGAGGGGGAGAAAAACTTCTTGCATTGTCTTAGAAAACCTAAACATCTTGCGGCATTTTTGGAGACATCGCGTATGTGATCGTTCCACAAAAGGTGGTTGGTGATACACATACCGAGAATATCGAGATGTTCAGTCTCCTCGATGCAAGTGCCATCCATGGATAATGGCAATTGGGGTATATCTCGCCTTAACGATACAAGACAGCATTGCGTTTTCGAAGCATTAAATTCCACGCGGTTTTTTAATCCCCATTGTAGAATGCTGTTTAGGTCGGAATTTAATGAACTTATCATATTTTGTCGTTGCAGTTCCACATCCGAAGAAGAGGGATGTGAGTCTAAAAACGAATATGAAAAGCTGAGAGTACTATCGTCAGCGAAACAATGTATTGGATTAGAAGTTGCAGACAGGAGATCAATAATAAAAATGAGAAAGAGTGTTGGAGATAGAACAGAGCCCTGGGGCACACCAGCATTTATTTTGTGGTTTTCAGACTTGAACCCATCCAATACTACTTGTATTGAACGATCCGAAAGGTAATTACTAATCCAACGAAGCAGGGATTCGTGAAAACCGAAAGCACGCATTTTCGATAAGAGGGCCTGATGCCAAACCCTATCAAATGCTTTTGAAATATCAAGTGCAATAATCTTACTTTCTCCAAGACGATGCGATGTAAAGATTTGCTCCACTGTTCGGTGAGATGAACCATGAGATCACCAGTGGACCTATTGCTGCGAAAGCCGTACTGCCGGTCATTAAGAAGCTTTCGGTCTTCGAGATATTTCTTAAGCTGATAATTTATCAGCGTTTCCATGACCTTGGAAAGAAGGGACGTAAGTGCAATCGGTCGATAATTAGAGGGTGAGGAAGATTCGCCTTTTTTGGGAATAGGCTGGACAAATGCAGTTTTCCATCCACTCGGAACGAGACCTGAGGAGTAGGCCAGATGAAAAAGCTTACGCAGTGGTTTTGCCAGCGTTGAAGAACACCTCTTCAGAACAATAGCGGGGATACCATCCGGACCAGCGGATTTATGTATGTTGAGATCTTTTAGGACTCTCGCAACAGTACGAGTGCGAAAATAGATTTGCCCCATAGAATCCCTAACGTGATCGATGACAGGCGGAGTCATAACACTCACTGGCAGTGTTGAATTAGCGGCGAATTGCCTAGCGAAGAGGTTAGCTTTCTCTAAAGAGCTAACAAAAGGAGTGTCATTGGCAACGAGCGTAGGAACCGAGGAAGAAGAAGAATTTCTCATGTTTTTTACGAATGACCAAAAATTTTTACTGCCTTTGGGACATTGCAGTATTTTTTGCCGTAATTTTTGGTCATGTAAAAATTTGGTCCGTCGAATATGGGCGTTGCAGGCCTTCCTGGCTTGCTTGAACTTTTTCCGGATTTTCTCAGATGGATTGGCTTTAAAACAACGGAAACTTACGTTCTTAACCCTAATAACCTCTTTACAGCTCGCATCGAACTATGCGTTTTCCTTAGGTCTGATGCTTTTAACCCTGTTCGGGATAAAAGTTCTCATTCCCAGGAGAATTAAACTTGTGATCATATCAGCGCTGGCGTCAACGTCACTATCGAGGAAGCATAGTGACCAGTTAAAGATCCTAAAATAATTATTGAGACAGTCCCAGTTGGCTTTCTCGTATTGCCAAACGGTTCTCTTAGGAGCTCTTTCTTTAACTGGAGAGTTTTGACACGAGAAATTTGCCGATATGACACAATGGTCAGATGAGCCTAGAGGAGATAGAACACTAATAGTGTACTTACTAGGGTCAGAGGTAAGAAACAAGTCAAAAGTGTTTTCTGCTCGACCTACAACGTCCGATATTCGAGTGGGCTCGTTGACCAGCTGAGTTAGGTGGTTTAACTCAGCGAAGATCTCAGCACACACTCCTTCTGGTGTTGTCTGGCCCGAATGTTGAAGCCATGAAGAATTGTGTACATTGAAATCGCCCGTGACAACGATTTCAGTGCGAGGATAGGACGAAACAATTCTTTGAATGGAGTCAGACAAAGCATCAAATTCACGAGAAGTTGATACTCTGTCTAAATTTGATCTTCGATAAAGGAAGCAGTAGTGAATGATTTGCTTATTTATGGAAAATTTAAACCACATGAAATTAAAGAAAGAATTGGTGCAAAGACCATATTGAGGTAAGAGCTGATAAGCAACATCATTCCTAATGTATATGGCGAGGCCATGGTGGGAAAAGAATAGTGGCACCAAGCTATACCCATGAATGAAAAATTCAGTAGGATCGGTATCCTCACCTACTTGGGTTTCACTCAGTGCCAAAACAGCTGGCCTGTTCGAAACAGTATGGAAGTACGCAGAAAGAAAATTCGCTCTAAGCCCACGAATATTACAATAATCAACCCTGAAATTAACAGCCATTGCAAATAAAAAAATATCAAAACCAAAACAGACAAAGACAAAGACTCAAAAAATTTTCACTGATTTGAACCACAGAATGCTATTCGATACACGCCACTACTAGTGTTATGCCTTAGTAGTGACTAAGATCGAATCCGCCCCTGACAATGCAAAACAGTAAACAATTCTTTTTGTCAATAATCCGTCGAACGACGACGTAGCCTGTGTATAAATTGCATTGCAATGCAATTTGATGTACATGCTAAGCCGCGCGACTGTTAGAGAAGAGGGGAAAGTGAAAAGGATGGTACTCACTGTGCTATGCTGAGCTTGGCTTATCATATTGTTTTGTTGGATTTTTTTTATTGTTGTTTTTGTTGCTATTGTATTATTTCAGTGTGGCGTGGTTTATTCTTTTTTGATGCTATTTTTTTTATCACTAATCACTAATAATATATTAAGCTGGAAACAAATTCAGCTAATTTTTGTTCAAATATTTAGTTGGAAAAAAAAAACAAACAACAAATAACAAGTTAAAATTTAAAAGTTAAATCTATAAAATAAAAATGTACTGATAGCTTGGAATTGAATTAATTAAATATTATTTAAAAATTGACCTTAATATACAAATTCACGACTGGAACTATATTTTAGGAATTTAAGGCAGTAAAATAGTATTCATTCACAGCAAGTATTTTAGGAATGTTTCAGAAGTATATAGATACATACATATCTGTTACATTATGGATATGGTTGCGTGTTTCTATTTCTAAAAGAATATTTTGAAAACGAGATTTTGAAAAATGAATTTCGGATTGTTTCTCTAGGAAACACAATTTTATTTGCGTTTTTAAATTCAATCAATATTTAGGGCTGTAAATCAATATTTTTGAAAATAGAGGTTCAGTAATCACTTCAGCTAATGCGAAGAGTAACTTTTTCCGGCGGAATAGACAATGTTTCTTATTAAACCCATAATTTAAGGGTTCTTTGTAATCTGTAACTGATGGGTTAAAAAAACATTCTCTAAACCAGTGGCGCATCCAGACTTTTAATCATGGGTGGGGCAGACAAAAAAATGTTAGAAATTGTGTTGAAACGTATATTTCTATAGATGCGAAGAACGCTACAAACGCTATAGATGCAATAACCCAGAAAATAGGAAAGTTTGCCAGAAAAATGTGATCTGTTTTCGAAGGAAAATAAAAAATCATCCGATATGAAGAATTTTTACGTTTTTTTTTTCGGAAGTCTATATTACTATCGTTGTCAGCCTGCTTACTCGTAGATTGAAGCTGATGCTAGAAGACAAATTTACAAAAAAATTACTGTTTTGCGTGAACCCTTTCACAATAGTTTTATAGGAGTCAACAAAACTTAAAAATTGAATTGATAAAAATGTCTGATTCTCGAATTTATGGAAATAGTTGCATTTAGGTACACAATTTCTCTAAAAATTAAATATAAACAAATTAAGTTAACAAATAAGTTGGGAAAAAATTAAGTCTAACACTCACAAACTATGCAGAATATCTTTTCACTGCAGTTCTAAAAAGATTCAAAGCTTTTATATAAAGTTAATATACATTATGAAACGTTCATTATGTTTTTTAATTAGTCAATAGTTTAACGAAAGTTTCAGTTTAGTTGTTTTGAGACTTTTATATTCTTGAAATGCGTGTTTAAATCTCAGTTCTAGAGCATCCAAAACAAACTCACTTCAAAAAGTAGATTTCTCTAATTTTTAAAGATCTTAAAAGTTTTCGTATTTAATGGAAAATCAATTTTGAAAGAAACAACACTTTAAGAAAGCCTTACACTATTTATGTGCGTAAAAAAGTAGGATGAAATTCAAGACGTTTTTCAGGAAATTAAAGTCAACTTAATATCAAAATGGCGATCTCTTATTCAAGTTTTCTTCTAAAGAACCTGAATATTTTCTTTTTCTCTCAGAAAAGACCCTATGACAATAATATATTTAAGTTTTTCCAAATCTAAATTGTGTTGAAACAAAGATTTGAGTTTTTTTCATTCATTAGCAATAAGTACCTGAACTACACTGTGATAATTTATGTTTGTCTTTTTAATTTATTAGTCTCTTGTTTTTATTGTTAATTTATTAAATAGTTTAAATATTTTTCTTTCATTTTCCTTCTTCAAGCGAAATAAAAATTAAATTTAAAAAACAAAACCAACAAAAACAATGTAAAATACAACAACAAAAAAACAACATATCTTAATTAAACCCCTGAAGAAGTCGTGAGTAGCGACGAAACTTTGGGTAAAAGATGGAATAAAGTTTTTTATTTGAAAATCAATTGACCAAAATAGCCTGCATTGCCAAACATAAATCTAAAAATATTCATTAAAAAATTGGTCACATTAAACATACATATAAAGATTTGAGTTGTTTTTGACACCAAAACGCTTTTTAGTAAATATCGTTAAAATACTAACAAATCTTTAGATGAAAACTTTACTTATACAACTTAAATGTACCTATAATCTTTATGGCTCATATGATCTCCCTGGATCGTACATTGGTCAAAAGTTGATGAATTTGTATTTTATGATTGGAATAGGCCTGGATTTTCGATTCATAATATGTTCTTGTACCTGTGGCGTGATGGTAAGTGCATAGGACAACCAGTTTTGGTGGCTCCAATCGGCACTTGATAGTGGGTAATCGGGATGGGGTTTTAAGCCTTGGTCGGCTTACATACTTGTTTTATAGTTATAGGGTTTAGTTTTAAGTAGAATAGAATGGTGGCACAAAAAAAAATACAAAAAAGAAAAATACAAACAAATACAAAAAAAAAAACATGGAATAAAAAAAATAAAAAAAAGACAACAAAATATGAAAAACAAAAACGTTAGATAGTTAGATTTGCTGCTGTGGTTGTTCTAGTTTTAAGTAGTTTATAGGTAGAATAGGTAGTTTAAGTTAGTTTAAGTTTTATTTAAGGATCTAATTTTAAGTAGTTTTTAAGTAAAAATAAAAAAGGATATTGATAAATTTTCTAATGAATAAAAAAAAATAAATAAAATTGAATTGAAGTTAAGTAGATCTTAGGGCCGAAAGGCATTACCATTAAGTATTATTGTTTAACTTAGAATGTCCGTATGGGACCAGTAAGTTAGTTGTAAGTTATGGTTAATTAGGCTAGCTTTATGAATTTTTGTCTAGCTTTAAGATAGGTTTAAGATGGAATTAATAAAAATGAATTTACAAAAAAAAAGTGCTTAGGACTGTCATTATAGAGGTCTTGGGTTCAATCCCTGCCTATGCGATCTTAAGTTTTTTTTTCACTGAGTAAATTCTCGTCATGAAAAGTGTTTTCTTTCGTACACAGGAATGGCTAAGAGTGGTAAGTCTCTTGGCCCTAGTTCTCAACGGACTGTTGCGCTACGTTATTTATTTATTATTATTATGTTCTCGGCCCTCAGTCCTCATTTAAAAGTAGTACTTTAAACAACAAAGTTTAAAGCACTAAAATATAAATTTAATGTGTACTTTCTAAAGTAATAATAAAATCTGATTTAAAAATTATTTAAAATAAAAAAATTTAAAATCGCCGAAAAAAAGAAGTTACTTCTTTTCAGCACCTTATTTTATCAAAAAATGTTTGTTTTACATTTTCAGTACAAATTATATTGAAATATTTTCTAAGCGACATAATAATCTGTCAACTGGCCATAAATGTAAATGGACAGTTCCACAAATATGCTAAATAAAATTTAGTCAATTTATCTTCAAATTTTATATACCTTCAAGAGAATTCTCAACTTAAACTAAATGTCAAAAAATTGGCGTAAACATTGAGTATAATATTAATCTATTAACGTATGACTTTAATTAAGTTTAAGAATGTATATGCACCTCAAAAAGCGAATGCATTAAACAAAAACATAGCCTTTACTTATACATATAGGTAAAGAAAAACAAACAATAATTAAGTATATTTATTTGATTTTGTTCATCTGTTTTTTACCCCTGCATAAATATTTATTGTTCCAGACTTTGATCACGATAATAGTACATTTCCCTTCAATTACACACTCTCCGGCTCTAGATACATATATACCCAGAACCTAGAGTATAATTGCTTCAATTGAGACAAACAAACAATTCCACATTTTTATTTCCTTTTCTGCCACTCCCACAATCATTTTATAGATTTAAATTAAAAAAAAAAATAATGCAAAAACATTCCTCCTTCCACACAATCTAATCTTAAATTTCATCTACAGGGTGCGCCAAAAGTTGATTCCTTTTTTTTAATATAAAATCATCACTCTTAGACTTTATTTTTTTCTTTTCTTACCTACGATTTAGAGGATTAAATTAATAAAACGTTGTTTTAAAAATAACCACTTGATTTTTTTAACCTACAGAGCTTATCGACGTCATTTTAAGGTCACCTACAGTTTTAAGCCGAATTATCTGAGAAAGCACTTTTCATCACAAGAATTACTCTTGGAGGATTTGTCAAATTCCAGTACCCGTGATAAAAAAAAAACTTTAGATGTCACAGGCAGGGATTGAACCCAATACCTCTGCCATGACAGTCCTACGCACTAACTTTTTTTCCAAATTAATTTTTATTAATTCATTCTTAAGACTATCTTAAAGTTAGACAAAAATTCATGAAACTAGCCTAATTATCCATAACTTACAACTAACTTACTGGTCTCATACCGACACTCTAAGTTAAACAATAATACTTAATTCTCATGCCTTTCGGCCCTTAAATCTATTTAACTTCAATTCAATTTTATTTATTTTTGTATTCATTAGAAAATTAAAAAAAAAAACTAATATCAATATCCTTTTTTTATTTTTACTTAAAACTACTTAAAATAAGGTCCTTAAAATAAAACTTAAACTAACTTAAACTACCTATTCTACCCATAAAACTACTTAAAACTAGAACAACCACAGCAGCAAATCTAACTTAACTATCTAACATTTTTTATTTTCATATTTTGTCTTTTTTTTTCTTCTTATTCCATGTTTTTTTTTAATTTTTTTTTTATTTCTTTTTATATATATTTTGTGTTTTTTTTTGTTTTTTGTGTTTTTTTGTGTGTTTTTTTTTTTTGGTTTGTATTTTTTTTAGTGCCACCATGCCTATTCTACTTAAAACTAAACCCTAAATATATAAAAGAAGTATGTAAGTCGGCCAAGGCTTAAAACTCCATCCCGACTATCTACTATCAAGTGCCGATTGAAGCCACCAAAACTGGTTCTCCTGCTTCACCCTATCAGTTCGGTCCCGTTCGGACACAGCCCTACTGAACCGAAGGAGCTCTGCTCCGCCTTGTGCCATGACGTCCCGATTGTACAGGAGTCGCCTATCCACGGTTTGTCGTCTGACGTGGTAGATTAGCGGAACTGCCAATCTATCCTGTATCAGACCGCATCTATCTAAAAAGAGGAATGCATCTGGTCGAATGAAGCCGCTCAAAGCGTGCACTCTCAAAATACTCGTTGTTCGGATAGAACGCCCCGAAAATTAAATTGTTGGTCGAAGACATAGCTCTTGCAATGTGGCCTCGAACGAGTTTTATCACGAAATTGTCAATTCTATTGATTCGAGCCCCGTTGTATAGGACCTCGTTGAAATAGTAGTGCACGTAAGAAGATTCGGCTGTTCGATATAAGCCGGTACAGCGTCGTAAACACTGCCGCTCGAACACCCGAAACTTCTCCATCTGGGAAGGGGCAACGTTGAACCACACAGGACAACAATAAACGATCATCGGCCGTATGAGGGCCATGTAGCAAATTACTCGGGGTCACTCGGGGTCAAGCCGACTGCTAAAAAACAGCCGTTTCGTCAGAGCGAAGGCTCCTCTGGCCCTGGTCAGAGCAGCATTTATATGTATGTCGAAATATAAATACTGATCTACTGATCAACGATGACCATCTTGCGCCAATTCTTGCACGTATCCCTCGTGGCCTCGACTTCTGGACATTTATTTTCAGTTTCCAGTCGTCGCAATATCGCTGAATCTTGTCGAAATTACGCTGCAAGAGAATTCTAATGACCTCAACCTTTCGAAACGTTCTGTACGCAATTATATCGTCGGTGTACGCAATTGCCTTTGTAAGATTACCTATCAAATCGCTGGTGTAAACGCTGAAGAGAATCGGCGAATTCGCCGCTCCCTGTTGAAGACCATTTTTAATTAAGAATGTTGTGGTAGAAGTTACATTGCCACTTTTGACAACAAACTTTCTACCGTTAAGCATATCATAAAGTATAACAACAATGGCTTGCTTATGCCAACCCTGCTCAGTTTAAGGTAAAGACCCTCTAACCATACGGTATCAAAGGCCTTTTCCAAATCAACCAGAACAGCACCTGTGCATTGTTGTTTTGATTTATTCCATTGGATATCAGAAACGAGTTTAGACGCAGCGTGAATTGTGTCATGACCCGCCTTGAACCCGATCTGTTTATCCGGAATTATTTTGTTGTCCGCAGCCCACTTAGTCAGAGCCCTATTGATGATCTCTTCGAAAACCTTGCTAATGCTCGGAAGAAGACTTATCGACCAAAGATTTGACGGGTTGGAGTTGTCGTTTTTCTTTTTCGGGAGAGGATGAATCACAGCGGTCTTCCAATGCACTGGATAATATGCATTATTCAGTGCATTATTGAAGAGTGTGGTGTAAATGTCAATTGCCTCCATCGGTAAATGTCTTAGTACAACGTTGGATATATCGACATCGACACCTGCTGACTTTTCATTTTTTATTGAGTTGAAGATGAGCTGAAGCTCAACCTTCGTCACTAACAATTGACTTGGTCCCGTTTGCTCGGCGATTATGGCATTTGCCAAGGAATCGTCACTGAACCGCATGAAACCGCGGTTCTCAGATCGCCATTGTCCTACGCACTAACCATCACGCTACGGGTACCACAACGACGTCATTTGAGTGTGTAAAATCCACCCTCTTCGCACATGATTACACTACTGATGGTACGATTTCGTCAAAATTTTTGATCTTCATCGATCTGTAAGACATCGAACAGCCTGAACTGAGTTTAATCTGGAACGCATTCCTTGAAGCTTTGTGGAGAGTCTAAAAAGATCGACACGAAGACGCTCTGGCCAACTCGGTGTCCCTCGCAGTTCATAACAAAGAGGTCTAAAAACCAAATTGCACGGCTTCTATAAGAAGTCCAATTTGTTAAGAAATTAAGGACTCAATTGGCTTCCACATTCTCTCGATTTGACTGATACACCAGACTTTTGTCTGTGGAGATATTTTAAGGTTAACATGTACGTTAACTATCTCACCACTATCCTGTAGTTAAAATTGAATATTCGTGCTGAAATACAAGCGTTGAGCTAGATGTGCTGAGAATGAGAAGTGTTATGGAAAACGCTCTAGAAAGAGACCGTCTTTGTATAAGCACAAAGCTGCAGCTTATTCCATACATACCCACAAAATAAATCTACAATTTGTGATACAAAATTAAATCCATGAAAATCACTTTAAATTATGCAGTCGCTTTGACCCACCCTGTAGATAGGTACTTTCAACAAATATCTACGTATCTATCTATCTATGATTATGAACATTCATATATTCAATGGAATGTATCTCAAACTGCACAATTACCCAAGCAAAGCCAACAAGTGCAAATAGTCATTAGGCGGTTATTCATTTCAAGAAACCACCCCCCTCCCTGCCTCTGTACACTTTTTGCAAACTAATGGCACCGAAGACTGAAAGTATCTATCTATAGGTAGATAGGTATTGGCTTGTTTATAAGTAAATTGCCTTTTCTGTCCACAATTGCACTGTGTCGATGATTGTACGGCCTGCACCACCGGTTTTCTTTTGACAAGACGGGGGAAAAACCATAATGGCTGCTCGAATAGTTTCCATAATTGATTTTCACCATATATCCAGTGCATACGAAAATATAGAGACGAAACAGTGCCCAAGCCCATTGCCATTTATAAACCTACCTCATATGTACACTGTACAGTACAGTTCAGGAGTATAGATGTGTTGGTTGATGGCCCGGTGATGTATAGGTATAATGTGTATACAGTTACAGTTACCCCTGTGACAGCTTTCGTATGTGACATTTTCCATTTTGATTAATGTCTTTTGGTCATTAAACAGTTTCTTTTTCTTTTATGTCTATATACTTCGGCTCCTGCTTCTGCTGCTTTGACTTCTCTTTTTATTTTTGTTGTTCCGTTGCTAATTTGCCTTTTTTGTGGGCGCGTTGCTGACTGTGGTCGTTGTCGGCGATATGGTCACATGCAAAAGGTGACTTAGTGACAGAGGGGCGCCCCCTGGGGGCAATGAAACGCAAGCTTACATTGGACTGTCATTTAAAGTTTTTTTAATATTCCTTTTGTTTCTCTAACTCAAGACACTACTCCACCCACTTTTTGCCTTTTTGATTTGTAGCAATATATCAGGTCCCAAGACGCGACGACCAGAGACGAAGACGAAAAAGTCAACTTTCATGATGAGGAGGATGATGATGACTTCTATGCGATAGCGTGTTGACCTGGAATTCCATAAAGAAAAAAAGAGGTTTTTCGTATCTTTTTTTAAGTCTTCTGGAAAAACTAGAAAATGTCCAGGATCGCAGAGACCGTTCGAGTCGTCGCGTCGCGTCGTAGAATATAATGTGAGTGAAGTCTCGAAAGTTGTTTAGATTATAGATGGAATGCTATTCCTTGGTGGGCGTATTAATTTAATTGCCATCAGGAGAACTTATGTTCGGTTAATTGTGTGCGACATGCTTGTCAACTCCCGGGGTATAGGGTTGGAAATTTTAACTTAGTTTCATTTGGAAAAAACAAAAAAGTGCTATAAATGTGGGTAGAAGACATAATGGCGGCTATATATGTATATTTAGGTACCCATTAGCAAGCAAGTTTGAAAACTTCTATAGCTTTTATTAGGTTAGATATGGGTATAGAGGTTTGGCAACTAATGAGGGTAGTTCATTCATTTTGTGGAATTCAATGAGTTTGGTTTATAGGTGGGCAAGAATAAGATAGATAAGATTGTCATGAAAGAATTCAAAGGGTTATGTTGAATTTAAGGAGTTCCTTTTTTGTTAACAGAATAAAAGTTAAACTTGGACACGAATGGGTATTTATAATAAACCACGCTCCATTTTTAGTTTTAGACTTTAAAAGCTAAAATTCGATATTACTGCAAAAAGTATTCAAGTCCTTTTTTAATTTCTTATTTGACGTTATTTTAAAGAGATTTGTCGAATTGAAAATTTCGATACTCACTTCTCCACTTTTAAAGGTCCCTATAAAATCGTTTTAAGAATGATGTTCGAACGTTTGAGATATCCGTTTTCGTAGATCATATCTTAAGAACGTGTAGATAATGTTTTTTTTTTTACAGTTGTCTTTATTGGAAATTACTCGAGTTGTAAACTATGGCCTGGTCCTCTAAGAGCTTAAGAACTTGTTTATTATTAACAGATTGTCGTGCTATCCAGAAAAACAAAATATCTAAATATTGGTTATATTCAAGTATCTCACGAAGAAATGATAATGAATTGATATGAATTTTAAAAAAATGCAGCTGAACGTTTCTTTTCCATATCAAAAAACTTAAAAAAAATATTTTGCAGTTCGAAAATTTTGGAAACAAAATAAAATAATATCTTTTGAATTATTTTATACTTCGAAAAATTCAGTTTTCGATAAAGCTTTTGAAAAAATCGCATTGACAATTTGTATCAAAAAATAAATGCCTACAAAATGTAGGACCAACCTAAAGTTGCTAAAAACTGTTTTCGATCCGAGTATGTTAAAAACAAATTATGATATTGACTACAAACTTATTTAATTTCTTACAATTTTTTTAAGAAGAAAATATAATATGTACTTAACGTCTTAAGAACCTCAGGAAAAGCAGTTGAAACTTCAATTAACATTTGCAAACGTTTCGAAGTTCTCTAAATGACAATTTTATATATTCAATACCGAAAATTTTCAAGTGATGCAAGCTGTTGAGAGCAGTAAGGGCATGTTTTTCTTAAGGTTTTTATTGGGTACTAGCTGACCCGGCAGACTTCGTACTGCCTCAATCGATAAATAAAAGACCTAAACTTTTGTATAAATTAATTTCAAAACAAACAAATTGTATTGAATAAAAAAGCATTTTTTTAAATGAAGCATGAAGTTTTATTATTATTTTCGACACATCATGTTGCTTACTTAAAAAAAACAGAGTTTTCCTGAAATACTGGCTATTTATAAGGTTTAAATTTTTATTAACAGACACACACTATTATGATATAGTTTGTTAATCAATTTAAAGCCTTTTCATAAACTATATTTTTTATTTTGTTTTTTTATAATTGTCCATGCGCGAAACATGGAAACTCCAAGTTGATTCCACAAACTTCTAAAGACTGACTTTGCTATTTATTTATTGTCATCGCAAAGGCCAGACGTACTGGAAATTGTAAGCATTTAAAATCGAATGGTAAATCCGTTGGAATCATCGGTATTCGCGGGATCAAGACATCCTCACCTTTGTATTTTCCTTTTATGATTGTTGCCTCAATGACGTTATTCATCAGCTTTTTCACTGCCAGTCTTGTTTTATTGCATTCGAGGTTGATTAATGTTGCCTAGCATGATGACAATGACAACTGATCCTACTTTTAACTGCAAATTGTGAGGTGGTAATCCAGGCAATTCCAGTGAATTTAAAAACTCCGTGGGATAGTTGACTACGTCATCCTGGTTCATAACGGTGTCGACTGATTTGAAGGAAACCAACTGTCCTGGAAGAAAATTCTGAATGGTCGCATTGAGATCCTCGACATCTTTATTTTTCGCTGCCAATATTGCTCGTTCACCCAGCCAATTATGGTTATTGAACTTTTGCGCTATATCTGGGAAAACACGCTGAATAAGCTCCTCTTTTGAATCTGTGATGTGACAGAAATCTGTGGGTAATGTGATGAATCCGGTCGAGGTGTCCATTGCAACTTTATTATTTCCAATATCTAACAACTGCTTCGCAAACACATTTGCAGTTTCATCATGTTGCAAAAATACTCGCATGTTAGTTGTTAATTGGAGTGTCTTTACGTACTGCCACAAATTCGATGATTTTAGGCATGCATTTAATTCATCAGCAACAGTTGATCGGGCCATCGGGGAATAACTGGAAGAGTCTGACGAAAATCATCTGACAACAGAATCATGGCCCACCAAAAATCTTTTGGTTGTCATGAAGATCTTTCCATGTTCTGTCCAGTGCCTCCAGTGACCTCTTATGGGCCATTGTGCATTCATCCCAAACAATTAATTTGCGTACCTGTAGGATCTTGTCCATGGCGCTATTTTTGGCGATGTTGCAAATTGCTGTTTCGGTGATTTGCATGTTTAATGGTAATTTCAAGGCAGAATGCGCAGTTTGTCCGCCTTCTCGCAGAGTCGCAGCTATTCCAGATGAAGCCAACGCTAGAGCAACATCATTTCGCGATCTGATCCTCGCCAAAAGCAATGAAATTAAAAACGTTTTTCCGGTTCCTCCGGGAGCATCAAGGAAATAAATTCCACCAGATTCCCCTGTTCACAGCTTTTATCAAAGTGTTTCGGCCAATGCTTCAATGTCGTACTGTTGTTCCCTTTGCAACTCGTGGTTTAATGCATCGTGCATTATGACAATTGGGTGCTGTCATTCCCAAACACGACAATACTTTATTTGCTATCAATAAACACATATCTTCTATCATGATCAATGTCTCATTGTAAATTTCTGCAGTCATTTGTAGTGTAGGATTCAAAGTTTCACGGCGCACACGATGCAAAACATCCTCAGACATGTCATCTCTATACTTAACTCAAATATTACGGTTGTGTTCAGAAACTTAATTTGTGACAAAACTTAAGATTTATTAAACTTAAAAAAATAATCTGATACAGTTACAACTTTCGCGAAGCCGACCAAATTAATTGTAAATCAGTACTACTAATAGTTTATATGATTGAAGATATATGAATAGATATGATTGAATTTGTACTTTATGCAGTGGTAATAAATTGCAAATTGACTCTTTGACGTTCGGAACACACCTAAATTGCTTAGACAATAGTATAAGTGAATATAATTTAATATGAACTTTAGCTTTTAGAACTATTGAACTTTTAGAACTATTAAATAGCAATAAAAGTTCAAATTGATTCTAGAAAACGTTTGTATGGGGAATAGAAAAGGGCTGTTTTTAGGGTTTTCCCGGAAATTATTCGATTTTTTCACGCCTTTTAAACCTCCCGTAGACCTCCACGAACATTTCAAGACTAAGATAAGATACATCCGTTCAGCCGTTCTCGAGTTTTAGTAAGACTAACGAACAGCAATCCATTTTTATATCTAGATATAAACACGGCACTTCGTAAAAACCGCTGTAAAATTGCAGACTTGCTACTAGATCATTGATGTTTTAAAGGCAACTTAATTTAAAAGTTTCATGACGGATATTAATCTTAATTAAGAGAAGTTATAACTTTTGAATGTGTAGACGATGTTCCATAATCAAATCCAGAGAAAGCATAAATCACAAGCTGATTTATCGGACGTCAGTATAGGCATATAGGTGGCCTGTGTTATGTTCACCTTTAGGGCATCGGTCACATCCGTCCTGCTGGAATCACATGTCGTCTAGATCCATATGGTTCAACTTGGGCCATAAGAAATTAGTTATCATCGTTATGCAGCGCTCGCTGTTGACGGAAACCTCCTCACTAACGTAGTTTCCAAAAAAGTACGGACCAATTACGCCGCCGCCCGGCCCAAAATCGGGAGCGGCTCGAAATGCTGTATTTTAAAATACTGTATGGTTAAAATTCTGTATCATACTGTATGATACTGTATATTCATAATATTGTATGGTTAATATACTGTATCTCAAAATGCTGTGTTATCAAAATACTGTATCTGATAATACTGTATCTCAAAATTCTTCTTCTCAAAATGCTGTATGAGCAAAACATTATCTAAAAATACTGTATTTTTGCAAGATTCCGCTCTTAAGCTTCCATTATAGAGAATAACAAAAGCAGAACTCGATTTATGTATGTACATAATGTACCTACATTATATCATTTATTGCAACTCCAAATTTCACTTAATTCTTAAATTTGCATTAGGTTTTAAATATCAACGAAATGAACGAACACGTGGAAGTTTTGAGAGATCAATAAGTTCTGTGTAATTGTTTATGGAATTGTTGATTGTGGTAACAACAATTCATATACAACTGTGAGAGAAATAACAATTAATGAGAAGAAAATGGGAAGAGAAAATAAGACGAAGATACCATTTATTTGTTTTTTTTTTTTTAATTAATTCAAAGACGAATTATCATATGTTATTGTTCAAGGGAAGTATATTAGAACATTATGCCAATGAAAAAATATAATGATGTATTCTTTATAAAAGTAATCTGTTTTTAAAATTCTGTATTTCAAAATGCTGTAAATAGGCTGACAAATACAAATCGTTTCGATAATGTAAAAAAGTGCGCACTTTTTTACATTATCAAAACGATTTTTATTTGTCAGCCTATTTACAGCATTTTGAAATACAGAATTTTGGTATACAGAATTTTAAGATACAGAATTTTGAGCTACAGTATTTTGATCATACAGTATTTTGTACATACAGTATTTTGAAATACAGTATTTTGAGATACAGTATTTTAAATACAGTATTATGAGCCATACAGGATTTCGAACCCAACCCCCCAAAATCTTCACCAAACGGTAACTTTTTGAGGATGCATTATCACCTGGTGAACCTGGCGTGGGTCGGTGTCATCCCATATGCTGCAATTTTGATTGTTAAAACAGCTATTCATCCAAAAATGTGCCTCGTCGCGGTCGTCGTCACTAAAGATGAGTCCTCTTCCTCTTCGGTCCTCTTCCAAAAGATTCGAAGCCAGAGAACAAACGGCGTTGTCTATGGTCATGAGTTGGACCTTGTACGGGTGTAGGCCCAAGTCCCGACGCAAAATTCGCCAAGTTAAAGTCTGCGAAAGGACGAGTTCTTCTGCACGGCGAGGAATAGACTGCCTCGGGTTCTGCTGTACATTTTCACGGACCGTGTCGATATTCTAGGCCGATCTTGCGTTCCTTAAACGTATGGGTGTTAGCTGATTGTTTATTGAACCGGTCATCTCAAATTTGGCCACCAAACAGTGAAGAGTCGACTGTGAAAGGCCACCACGTTACCGTAAAATGGAACGAGCACTCATTTGTGAAGTTTTTTTGTAATCAAAAAAAAATTGTCTGCATAGTTAACTGTCTTGCTTTGGTTTTTTTTTGTGTTTTTGTGTATTGTGATGGCTGGTAAGTTTTGTGTCGAATATAGCAACATTCGGGGGCTAAGAAAAAATTTGTGTTCTGTATACGTCCATACTGTTTTAAACAGGCCAGCTGTTCTGGCACTAAGTGAAACCCAGGTTGGCGAAAACACCGATCATACGGAGTTTAACCTTCATGGTTATAGCTTAGTGCCATTATTCTTTTCTCACCATGGTCTAGCCGTTTACGTCCGTAATGATGTTGCCTACCAGCTTCTGCCACAGTATGGCCAATGTATTAATACAAATTTTAACTATATATGGTTCAAATTTACTGTTCAAAGGCGCATCATTCATACTTGTTTTATTTATCGCAGCCCAAGTTTGGATAGTAATTCGACTTCAAACGAATTCGATGCGCTGTCCGACTCTATCCAGAGAATTGTATCCCATTTTCCGCACAGTGAGATCGTTGTTACGGGCGATTTCAATGTACACAATTCTTCGTGGCTGCGTTATTCGGGTCAGACAACATCCGAAGGAAGGTATGTCGAGATTTTTGCTGAGTTAAACCACCTGACTCAGTTAGTTGACGAGCCAACTCGGATTCCTGACGTTACAGGTCAATCCGCCAACACTCTAGACTTGTTTCTTACTTCTGATCCTAATAAATATACTGTCAGTGTATTATCGCCTCTAGGCACATCAGACCATTGTGTCATATCTGCAAATTTCTCATGCCAAAAAACGCCAGTTAAAGTTAAAACCCCTACGAGAACCGTTTGGCAATATGAGAAAGCCAATTGGGACGGTCTCAATGAATTCTTCAGGAACTTTAACTGGTCACTATGCTTCCTCGATAGTGACGTGGATTCCAGTGCAGATATGATTACAAACTTAATTCTTTGTGGAATGAGAAATTTTATCCCGAATAGGGTAAAATCTATCAAACCCAAAGAAAACTCATGGTTTGATTCGAGCTGTAAAGAGGTTATTAGGATCAAAAATGTAAGTTTCCGGAATTACAAAGCCAACCCAACTGAGGAAAACCGGAATAAGTTCAAACAAGCTAGAAAGACCTGTAACGGACATATACGACGCATTAAATTTTTGCATGACCAGAAATTACGGCAAAAAATACTACAATGTCCCAGTGGTAGTAAAAATGTCTGGTCATTTGTAAAAAATGTGCGTAACACTACGTCATCGTCAGTTCCTACGCTCGTTTTCAATGACACTCCCTATGTAAGCTCGATTGATAAAGCCAATTTGCTTGCAGCACAGTTTGCTGTTAATTCGATGCTGCCAGTGAGTGACATGACTCCGCCTGTACTTGAAAGCGTAAACGATTCTATGGGACGAATCTTCTTTCGCACTCGTTCAGTTACTAGAGTACTTAAAAATCTTGACATTCACAAATCCGCTGGCCCGGATAGTATCCCCGCTATTGTTCTGAAGAGGTGTTCTTCAACGTTGGCAAAACCACTGCGTAAGCTTTTCCATCTGTCCTATTCTACAGGTCTCTTTCCGAGTGGATGGAAAACTGCATTTGTCCAGCCTGTCCCTAAAAAAGGCGAATCCTCCTCACCATCTAACTATCGTCCAATTGCACTTACTTCCCTTCTTTCCAAGGTCATGGAAACACTGATCAATTTTCAGCTTAAGAAATATCTTGAAGAACGGAAGCTTCTTAATGACCGGCAGTATGGCTTTCGTTGCAATAGGTCCACTGGTGATCTCATGGTTTATCTCACCGAACAGTGGAACAAATCTTTACATCGTTTTGGAGAAAGTAAGATTATTGCACTTGTAATTTCAAAAGCATTTGATAGAGTTTGGCATCAAGCTCTCTTATCGAAAATGCGTGCATTTGGTATTGATGAATCCCTTCTTCGTTGGGTTAGAAATTACCTTTCAGACCGTTCAATTCAAGTAGTATTGGACGGGTTCAAATCTGATATTCACAAAATAAACGCTGGTGTGCCCCAGGGCTCCGTTTTGTCTCCGACGCTGTTCCTTATTTTTATAAATGATCTTTTGTCTGAAACTTCTAACCCACTAAATTGTTTCGCGGATGACAGTACCCTCAGCTTTTCATATTCGTTTTTAGATTCTCATCCTTGTCCTTCGGATGTGGAACTTCAACGGCAGCGTATGATAAGCTCATTAAATTCTGATCCCGACAGCATTGTACAATGGGGAATCAAAAACCGTGTAGAATTTAATGCTTCGAAAACTCAATGCTGTCTACTGTCACAAAAGCGTAACCCTCCCCCAATGCCACTATCCATGAGTGGTACTTGCATTGAGGAGACTGAACAGCTATCAGTCTTAGGTATGTGCATTACAAACCACTTATTGTGGAGTGATCACATATTTGACATCGCCAAAAATGCTGCTAAGTGTTTAGGTTTTCTCCGACGATGCAAGAAGTTTTTTACCCCTTCTGATCTGGCTATAATTTATAAAGCCTATATTCGTCCAAAACTTGAGTACAATTCCCATATTTGGGCAGGTGCTCCTATAACCCACTTGAGTCTCTTGGACAGAATTCAAAAGAGAGCTCAAAAAATGATAGGTGACCGTTGTCTAACTGAAACTTTTGCATCTCTCGAGCACCGTCGCAAGGTTTCATGTCTCTCATTATTTTATCGCTACTTCCATAAGCAATGCTCTAATGAAATAGCCAGCTGCATTCCTCCCCTCAAACGATTCAACCGTAATACTCGTTCTTTTAGGAATGCCCATCAGTTTACCCTTGAGCCCAATTTCGGACGTACTATTAAGTACAGAGATTCTTTTTTTAGTCGCACTACACGAATGTGGAATGCTTTACCAGACTCAATATTTCCCACTCATTACAATGTGCAAGCATTCAAAACCAATGTGCATCGGTATCTCCTTTCAAATCCTATCCTTCCTTCCTAATTACTCGCACTGTGTATAATCATTATAAGGGTATTCATATCCCCTTGAGTGCGCGTACAATATAAAAAAAAAAAAAAAAATTTTGATAATAAAGTTTTATCATTTGAATGTGCTGTTCAATCGTGTAACTTGCCATGATGATTTGGCATAACTGAATAATATACAATAGATTTGACAGATGTCATCAAAACAAAATGGCCGCCACGGGGCGCCAAAATCACTCGCGCCAATTGAAAAACCCTTTAGATGCCGTATTATAGTTCCAATTGTCATTAAATCACATATTAAGATCAGGGGTGAAATTGGCATAGGCGATTGTCAAATGCTCGTAGTTAAATATGACTATCACCAAGCTTTCCGTCTATCATTAAGGTTGATTCATATCAATTCAATTCTTTTGAATAATGTCCAATAAGAAAAAGAGGCTGGGATGCGACCCACACTGATAACTTCCCATCCCGTCTGTCGATTTGTCTTGCTTAAAAGTTTGTCTATATGTATCAATTTTTACCAAATTTGCGTACTATTTTTTGTAGATTTTATTTTTTTATGAAAAAACGGACTGTTGAATTTTTATAAAAAAAATTACTGAATATCGGAAACAATATTTTCTGTGAAATAAAATAAGTTTGAAGCCAATATTTGTAATTTTTAAAAAGCTGTTTGAGTCGAAAGTAAATTTTTACCAAGTTTTAGTATTGTTTTTTTTAGGTTTTTATTTTTTGTAAAAAAAACTGTCAATTCGTTTTTCTCAAAATTTTATCGAATGTTGAAATAAATATTTCTTATAAGTTAAAATTAGTCAGAAGCCGTTATCTCAAATTTTTGAAAAGATATTTGAGTCGAAAATCAATTTTTACCAACTTTTTTTAATTTTTTTTTTTCGGTTTTTAATTTTTTGAAAAAAACCTGTCAATTCGATTTATTTAAAAATTTTACTGAATGTTGACAACAATATTTTTGAAAGATAAAGTAGTTTAAAGCCAATAACTCAAAGTTTTGAAAAGATATTTGAGTGGAAAATCAATTTTTACCAACTTTTATTAATTTTTTTTTAGGTTTTTATTTTTTGTAAAAAAAACTGTCAATTCGATTTTTCTCAAAATTTTATCAGATGTCAAAAACATTATTCTTCATTGCACAAAATTGTTTTGGAGATGAAATCATATTTTAGTCGTAAAATTTTCGAGGTGACAAATTTTTTTTTTTCAGTTTTTTTGATTTATAAAAAAAACCGTTAATTGGATTTTTTTCCAAAAATATAATTGTTTTGTATCACGTTACAATATATAAAATAAAATTTAATTTAAGTCTCTAGCATCATTGGTTCATGAGATATTTAGGTTTAACCAAAATGTTCACCTTTTTTTTAAACTGCTATGGTAAAAAAACCACGCACGCAATTTTCTTGACAGCCCTTTCTGCATCTTTCTGCCTTATTATCTGTATAACAAAATTTATTTGAAGTCGATATCTCTTCTGGTTCTTGAGCTATGGACGACGAAAAAAACGTCGCGAACGTACGGACGTACGGACGTACAGACGTACGGACGTACGTACACACGCACGCACAGACATCTTTCTAAAAATCTTTTATTTCGACTCTAGGGACCTTGAAACGTCGAGAAATGTCAAAATTTTCAATTTGTCAAATCGGACCCATTACAATAACTTCCTATGGGAAGTTAATAAAATAATGGTTTGATTTTGACTGCCATATTTACCAATGAAAATTAAATCAAATTACTTTACTCGAGTCTATCTCAGATGTCACTAGATCACAAGATAAGCAAACCGAAGAAATGAAAAAAACAGATCGGATGTCACTGAAATAGCGAATTTCACAATAGATGACAGTTCCAAATAGCCAATGTTACTAAATAGCCATGCATCATAAATACTCATTGAAAAACGTACTAGAAGAGCCTACATACATATATCGTCATCAAATCATACAAATATCACTTGATTAAAGTTTATGCAAGTCGATGGTACTAAAAATTTAAGAAGAGTCAATTGATTAATTTATTCCCAGAAAGAAGATTTTACCAGATCACATTTTTTGAAAGCCCGAAATGACTTATTTTAAAATTGATGTGACTAAATGACTTAATTAAAATGTCACAATAATGAGAGTTTGAGAGTTTGCGACACACAAACATTTCTAAAATAAAATTAAGGTTGGTCGAACTTAATTTATTCATTTACGGTAAAGAGAAATTACATTCCTTTATAATTTCTAGAAATCTCGTTTAACCATTTTGATATTCATTCAATCCTCAGATGTGAACCAAAGCGGTCAATTTAAATAAAATAAAATTATTAAAGAAGTGAAATAATAATTGTGTAAATAGTTGGTTTTATAAAGTTTAATAAATAAAAATAAACTAAAATAAATTGTTGGTTTAAAATTTATTAATCAACACGAAGCTAACAATAAGTTTCAGATTGGCAATCTCACTAAAAAATACATAAAGTACTTTATAAAACATGTTCTGGAAGAGCCAAACGTCACTAAATCACCCAAACGTCAAAAACATCAAAAGTGGCTTGGTCATAGTTTGTCAAAGAAAAAGTCAATTTAGGGCACTATTCGATATCATTTGCCGAAAGAGCAAACAAAAAAATAATACTTATACAAATATTTGGTTTACTAGAACCTAAATCAAACTCGAAAGCAGTGACGGATTTAGGCTTGCTGCCGCCCTAGGCCCCGTTCGATGCGCCGCCCTTATTGTTAAATTTTATTTCATAAATTTGTATCCAACATTTTTTTTTTTAATATAGTATAATTTATAAATATAATTAGTTAACATGAAAGATTAATAAGTTATAATCCTTAGATAGACAAATAATAAATATTTTTTTTTTATATTAATCAATTGAAAAATTTTCAAATTTGGATAAACATCTAGAAGACTCCGGGAATGCAATACATGGCATCTTCTATTTTTGCTAAGGAATCTTTGAATTGATAATGGAAATTAATACATTCATTGTCTAACGTCACTTCCAAATAGTCAGGATACTTATTGACTAATTTATTAGCAAGATTTTTCAACTCGTTTGTATCTATTTCACTTTAATTGTTGAACAAATTTAAGTGTTGGTAAAGTGTTTCAGATGCACTTTTATGCCCGGCTAATTGTGGAAATGTAGACTAAGAGTGTCTAAAATAGAGTAATAAACATTTGTGCGAACATTTTCTGGTCCAGAAAAAGGTGGTCTTTCATTTACCCGTGAGTCATCTGGCTGCATTTTTTTGGTGGCGACGAGTATCAAAACGATAATAATCCTGAACTCCAGCTAGCTTTTTCTTCATATTCAGAAAATTTTCTGTCTCTCATGTCTATAGATCTGCACAACGGATGATAAATCAGCTTGAGATTCTTGAAGCTTCTTACTAGCAGCATTAAAACGACCTAAAATTACATTCCAGACAACGACTAGGATTGCTCTTTCTAAATGTTGTAATTTTCGCTGCAATCTCGTAGCTTCAGATCGCGTAGTCGGTTTCTCATCTCTGCTTTCAGCAATAAATTCCAGTGCATCAATTATTGCAGGCCACTCTTTTTCTAATGCGTAACATGCATCATGTGGATCAAACCAACAAGTTTGAGAAAGACTCTTTATTCTTAAATTTGTACGCTGCACCAAGATTTCCCAACGATAAGCAGATATAGTAAAGAAATTGTATAGTTCTTGTAAAGTATTTCTAGAGATTTTAACAATACATCCTTAATATCTTTAGCTTTATGGCCGATATTTGGTAGAAATTCTAGAAACCTTTTAACAATTTCACCGTTATCACGTACATGCATATCGTATAATTATAGAAAGCTGATCGACATGTGCTAAATCAGGCGTAGAATCTATCTACAATTATACCAAAATACTTAGCAGATTGCACTTTACTAGAAATTTGTTGTAGTACTTTATTTTGAATCAACAGTATAATTTCTTCATAGATTGTTTTAGATAAACACGATGTATTCCCACTACCAGGGTGTGCATACAATTTTAAATGTTCAGATAAAAATGGAACAAATTTAGCAAGGAGTCATACTGTTCCTAAAAAATTCCCATTATGAAGATCTCCTATTCGTTCTGAATTTCCTCGAAATGGCAGGCCAGTGATTTAATAATTGCAATTGCTCGGTAAAAAATTTGTTTCCATTATATCTTCATCGAGTTGTTTTATTAGATTTTGATCAACACCCCCCCTGAACTACTACTCAAGCTTTAAAATGACTAACTTTAGTTTTGTGAAAGTCAGAATTTTTATGTTCTTCGATGCGTGCTTTTGATTTTTTCCAGTCACGGAAGCCTTCGTCAGTAAAAGCATTCATTTCACCACTTCTACCATATAATAAGCATGGAATACAAAATACAGAGCCTTTAGTTTCTAAATAAATCTACCACTCACGGCGCGGCGTTGAATCTCTCCATTTTTGCGTACGTTGAAATAAACTTTTGAAACAATACCTTGTTTTATCACTATAAACATTTCTAGAATTTTTAAAGTCTGCATCATTAGTATTACTGATCCCTGCAGATACAAAAACAAAGAGATGAGGTGAGATTTTTCTATCTTACAGTTCTGTTTTGTTTGTTTTCGCAATTTCAAATTTAACATAGATTTTCTAGATTGAATTTTTAAATTGGCAAACAGAAGTTAGAAGTTAGGCCCTAGTTCACACAGGACTGTAGCGCCACCTTAAGTAAACAGAAGTTACGATTTTGGATGCGTTCCGAAACTTTAGACCGAAGATATATTTGTGCCTTTCATTAAGGTATGTTTAAATGTAGAAACACTTTCAAGTGTTAAGCATTTTATAAATTTTGCCGCCCTTCAAATTATGCCGCCCTAGGCCTGGGCCTCACGGGCCTAGGCGTAAATCCATCACTGCTCGAAAGTGTTTCGTTTGCTAGATTTGTTTGCCCTTTGTTTGAATGCCCCCCTTTAAAAAGGTTTAGGTTAAAATACCAACCTCCAAATGCAATGTAATAAATATTAAGGCGTAGGTTATGTTGGGTTAAAGTAGCTGCCCGTGATGGAGTAGGACACACTTAAGCCATTTTAATGGTCCATTGTGATACCACATGAATCTGGGGCTTTCTTCCAAGCTCAATGAAACCAGTTTCAGTCCCTTACGAAACATGAAAGGCTGATTATGTTTATAAGATTTAGATCGTGTAGATCGTCATAGAAAAATTCTAGCTAGTGCATGACATGTACAGAGTAGTTGAAGAACTGTTTCCTATTATTTTTCATCCATAGAGCTTCTTCAAAAGTCATTTGACAATACGATTAGCCGTGTGGCGTGCTTTCCTATTACACCAGTTATGACATCAATTATAGAGATTACATGCGATCTGTTTAGAGATAGCAAGAACCTTGAGCGCTTTAAATCTAGTGTGGGACAGATGTTTTTCGTGACAACACACGTTGTGATGCTATTCCACCTGATGTTCGCCTTCTTTATAGCGTCTTGCATTAGCAATAGCGGTAGCGGTAGCCAAACGTTGTAGAATCTGTTGTACTGTACTTTTTCTGGCGAGTTCATCTGCCTTACAATTTCCTGCAATGTTTTAAAGGCCCGGAACCCATCAAAGGTAATATAGAGTTGGTCGAGACAGAGTCCACAGATTTGATAGCGGCCTGACTTTCTGAGAAAATACGGATATCAGATGTTGATATCACTTTTTAAAGGACAAGACTTCTTTTTATTGCCAAAAGTTCCGCTTGAAAAACGTTACAATGATTGGGAAGGCGGAATGAGAGACTTAATTATACAGCCGTTCAGAGCACAGGCACCCCAAACCCTTTATTTTTGTGAAAAAGTGAATTGATTCGTCTTCCAGGAATGCCCTAACCTCCCAGAAAGATGTGGAAGGTATAGAAATCTCGAAGTTTCTGTCGAGTTGTAGTTTGGGGATGGTGAAGTCTGTGTGTTTTAGAATTGATTCTAAATACTTATGTAAGAACAAAGAACAACGGAGTGGCCAATGTTGTTGTTAACACTCTGCGATAATATTTAATTGCTTTCAATTGCTTTGAGGCGTATAGCAGAGCTTGCAGCTATTAGTTTTATTCATTAGTGCCGCAGATGGGGTCGTGCGAAGCGATCCGCTTTTAAAGCAATCCACCACACTGCCACACCGTACAATAAAATCGGTCTGATTGTCATTCGTAATTCGGGGTTGTAAGCCCCATATATTGCTTATAGCTTTTTAGCAAGAGAAGTTAGCTACAGTAGCTTTTTTGACTCTTTCTTGTATTTTATTTTTGTAATTCAATTTTTTGTCTAAAATAAGACTCAGACACTTAGCTTCGTCTAAGAGCTTAAATTGGAAACCTTTAATATAGGGAGGGTTAACATATAGAATTTTGTGTTTCCTCGAAAATAGGACTAAATCGGTTTTGTGTGGGCTGATACTATTAGTTTGTCTAAGGAGTTTTATAAGAGTTCTTTTAGGGTTTTTGGATGCCTTTGTGAAACCGCTATAGCAAAGTCATCAGCATAGACAATCGGTTTGAAATCCGCCCCATCCAGAACAGTTAGGATTTCATTTACTAACAGGTTCCAGAGGAGAGGGTATAGAACACCACCTTGTGTTGTCCCTCTGCTAACGAATCTTCTAGCAGAAGAGTTGCCCAATTTTGAGTTAATTATATTCTGTTAGTAAGCATTAAATGAAAAAAAAACTCCCTAAGCGAACCTTCTGCGTTCAGAGATGCTAGGGCAGGTGTAATTGCAGATGCGTCCACGTTAAAAGCACCTTCGAAGTTTTCGATGGTGCCACCGTTTCCACGGATTTGGCTTTACAGTAGGCATTTTTAGACATAGACAGAAGTCTTGTATCAATATTGCCCTTAAATGGATATCAAACAATCTTTTTAAGGTCTTAAGAAGGAATGATGATAGTCTCATAGGTCGTAAATATTTTGGGTTGACTTGCGAGCATATTTCTGCTTTCAGTATGAAAAAACTTTCACATCTCTACATGTCAAAGGAAAATAGATATAGACGGAGGTAGGGAAAATATCATAACAATTTTGGAGATATCTCTAAGGTCACATTTAAAGCTCTATATTAAAATGTTGGTCCTCCAGAATAATTATTGAGCTTTATAGAGTCACTTCCCTGCTAAAGAAGTAGATTTTAAAGTATGTTATAGATTTAACCCAAAAATATTTCAGACACCAATATTTAAAACTCTTTCCCTCTTTTATTGTAATTTTTTAAAGTCTGTGAAAAACTTCTTAAGTACATATGTACAAAGCCATTTACATATACATACATATGTAATTTATTCCCAGAAAGAAGATTTTACCAGATCACATTTTTTGAAAGCCCGAAATGACTTATTTTAAAATTGATGTGACTAAATGACTTAATTAAAATGTCACAATAATGAGAGTTTGAGAGTTTGCGACACACAAACATTTCTAAAATAAAATTAAGGTTGGTCGAACTTAATTTATTCATTTACGGTAAAGAGAAATTACATTCCTTTATAATTTCTAGAAATCTCGTTTAACCATTTTGATATTCATTCAATCCTCAGATGTGAACCAAAGCGGTCAATTTAAATAAAATAAAATTATTAAAGAAGTGAAATAATAATTGTGTAAATAGTTGGTTTTATAAAGTTTAATAAATAAAAATAAACTAAAATAAATTGTTGGTTTAAAATTTATTAATCAACACGAAGCTAACAATAAGTTTCAGATTGGCAATCTCACTAAAAAATACATAAAGTACTTTATAAAACATGTTCTGGAAGAGCCAAACGTCACTAAATCACCCAAACGTCAAAAACATCAAAAGTGGCTTGGTCATAGTTTGTCAAAGAAAAAGTCAATTTAGGGCACTATTCGATATCATTTGCCGAAAGAGCAAACAAAAAAATAATACTTATACAAATATTTGGTTTACTAGAACCTAAATCAAACTCGAAAGCAGTGACGGATTTAGGCTTGCTGCCGCCCTAGGCCCCGTTCGATGCGCCGCCCTTATTGTTAAATTTTATTTCATAAATTTGTATCCAACATTTTTTTTTTTAATATAGTATAATTTATAAATATAATTAGTTAACATGAAAGATTAATAAGTTATAATCCTTAGATAGACAAATAATAAATATTTTTTTTTTATATTAATCAATTGAAAAATTTTCAAATTTGGATAAACATCTAGAAGACTCCGGGAATGCAATACATGGCATCTTCTATTTTTGCTAAGGAATCTTTGAATTGATAATGGAAATTAATACATTCATTGTCTAACGTCACTTCCAAATAGTCAGGATACTTATTGACTAATTTATTAGCAAGATTTTTCAACTCGTTTGTATCTATTTCACTTTAATTGTTGAACAAATTTAAGTGTTGGTAAAGTGTTTCAGATGCACTTTTATGCCCGGCTAATTGTGGAAATGTAGACTAAGAGTGTCTAAAATAGAGTAATAAACATTTGTGCGAACATTTTCTGGTCCAGAAAAAGGTGGTCTTTCATTTACCCGTGAGTCATCTGGCTGCATTTTTTTGGTGGCGACGAGTATCAAAACGATAATAATCCTGAACTCCAGCTAGCTTTTTCTTCATATTCAGAAAATTTTCTGTCTCTCATGTCTATAGATCTGCACAACGGATGATAAATCAGCTTGAGATTCTTGAAGCTTCTTACTAGCAGCATATTTCTGCTTTCAGTATGAAAAAACTTTCACATCTCTACATGTCAAAGGAAAATAGATATAGACGGAGGTAGGGAAAATATCATAACAATTTTGGAGATATCTCTAAGGTCACATTTAAAGCTCTATATTAAAATGTTGGTCCTCCAGAATAATTATTGAGCTTTATAGAGTCACTTCCCTGCTAAAGAAGTAGATTTTAAAGTATGTTATAGATTTAACCCAAAAATATTTCAGACACCAATATTTAAAACTCTTTCCCTCTTTTATTGTAATTTTTTAAAGTCTGTGAAAAACTTCTTAAGTACATATGTACAAAGCCCGCCCCCTAAGCATAAACTTCATTCTGATCTGTGTATTTTTAATCTCAATTCAAATTAACGTGATCTCATCAAGCTTGAAGCCCACCCTGGGCTCCAATAAAACATGTGTCCTGTGGATCTACATTATACAGCACCACCGACCGCATCATCATCATACAGGTTGGAAATTGCTTTATCTTGATGCACCATATCCACGAGAAATCAAATAACCGATCAAAAATCGTCCAAAGTAGGAACATACATACTACGAGACGAGACCAAAAACCAAGACCGAGACCCACGGCCATACTCAATAAATCAGCTAACGCAATCGCCGCGTACCCATCACAAGAAGCGGTGGCTGATGGTCGTTGTTGCAAGTTCTTTAGTCCATTAGCCATATAGGAAGACACCTATACCTATACTTATATAAATATCCCTAGGATTGATCTTTTTTCTCCCTTAACAAACACACTTTTTTGTGGCAGCAAATATACACCAAAGCAAGTAGATCCTTATCGACAACAAATATAATGCCAATCACTATCATTCAACTCTCGCCAGATACTCGCCACAGATAGTGTACTCACATCGTCGTCGTCATCGGGCTCCAGCTCATTGAGAGAAGTAAGGCCCCAACAATGAATGAAGATGAAGCCACCATTGCATCAAGTCGTGGCATGGCAACCATGAGAATATATACCAGATGCAGTGTGCACAGCCCATAGCAAAACCCACTGGGCACGCAATTGTCCATCTACATATATACAGCGCATCCCATGTCCATCCATCTAGGTGCAGAAGCAGGAACAGGAGCAGGAGCAGGAAAGGAGGATAAATTTCCATCAGATCGTCAGGTCGCGTCTGTCGCTCGTCGGATCCTGAAAGACGGATTTCTCTTAATGTGACGATGATGACGCAAATGAGATTACACCGCGAGAGTAGAGCGGACCACATAATGAGGTCCGGGAGATCAATCGATCTCCCATCATCCAACAATTTCAAGACCAAGTTCAGGCTTATTCAGACGTAGACGGAAGACCATGCGAACCAGGAGCAGCGGTGTTTTGCATATACTCGTATGTTTAAACTGTGTGTTGTTTGTTATGTTATTCTGTGCTCCTGGTGATGCCCGGATGCCCATAAATTAACCAATCGATCTAAAATGGAACAACAATTTGATTGTTTGGGACAGAGAGTAGGTATATAGGCAGTATAGGAGAGCTTCTCTCCTGCATTATCATCGTTGCGGTGAGGTGATGTATAGAAGTCTTCCCTGGAGTCAACTTTAAGTGCTCTGGGTTAAGTGCATAAAACATCAAAGGGAAGCCATATCATTGGGGGCACAATATTCTACGATCCACAATGATGCGACACGGTACACATCAGGAAGACGGATAGCTGATTGGCTTATACTTATATAGGTACACAAAGTGAACCTTTACCGGAGACGAGATGAGAATCAAAGATTTGCCCGCGCAGATCACATTATATTGTTTTTGATATGAGGAGCGGAAAGGGAGAAGAAATTATTGTTTTTTTTTTTTTGTTTTTCTTTACAACTTACCTTCGGAAATTAACCGCTCACGTATTTCCCACGCGAAGATTGTTGGATTCTCCCGTTTGTACTGTTCAATTTTCGATACCACCGCTGGAGTTGCTACTTTTGGCTTTGATCCACCGATTAGACCAGGTGGTCGAAGTGTACCTAAAATTAAAAAAATAATGAATAAGAGTTGAAAGTTAGATATACATTATACTATGTCAGAAACAAAACATATCAAACACAACAGTATAGATCATTAATATTTGTCTCGAGTCTTAAGGTTCCCTAAGTATGTTTTACTTAGAAATTAACCTTTACTGTTTTCGGAAATGTCTAAAGCTTAGGATAGCTCGTATGTTTAAAATGTTTAAACTGTTTAAATGTTTAAAATCTTTTAAACTACCCGTGTTTTATTGGGAAATCTATCAATAGTATAGTAGGATTTTACACGAATAACAAAAACAATATCCGCAGTATGAATACTACCGATAAAAGTTAAAGTAGAATCTTAATACGGATGGGTTTTTGACATTCATACGAGTTTCGAATGGATCTTTTGTGATTTCGTTTTTAAATGTTGGTACGATTGATATTGCATTTGTATCTCGATGGCTGCGTTCGTTGAGTAGTTGTGCATTTGAAATCATGTGTTTTCCATTGGGGAAAAAAATCAATCTATTTCTGTTGATATTATTTAGTTTTGTTAATGCAAATTGACTAACTGGGCTTATTTTGCAAGAGAAAACAATAGAAAAGATAATTAAGATTTGCTATGTTTCCACCAAAGGTTTATCTTAGTTTAGTTTAAATAAATCTTTTTGGTGTTTCCACCGCACAAGAAGATTTAATAATGATTAAGTTTGACAGCACTTTCTATAATGCAAATGGTGTTTCGATGTTTCTTATGAAGTGCAAGTGAGATAGTTTGATTCGTGTTAAACAAAGAAAATCTGAATAGTTCAGCACCATATAAGAATATGCTACCTACTCCATATGCAATTTTTTTGTTTTAATTTGATTAAAACAAAACTATATTTTTTTACACAAACATGCAATTAATCAGACCATAATGCATTATCTGTAAAACACACTCCTACACACAGGTTTTTATTCACAAATTTTGTCCCGACTCCGATCCCCGACCGAAATCGAGGCGAATCCAATTCATTTCAACTGGATGCAGATATCCTAAAGAATTGAGGCGAGCTTCAAGCTCGCTTCAACACCACATGTTAATGTAGTAGTCTACGAACAAATCCCCTTCTTGAAGTTTTTATTTTATGTCAAATTGTTTGATTAAAACTTTGAAATCGATTATTACCTTACATAGACGTATTTTCTTGATTTTGATAGTTAACTATCAAAAATCAGCTTACACAATTTCACCCCTGGTCTGAATTACGCTATTTTTTTTTTTTAATTTTTTGATAAATTATTATTCAAATATAAAAACCGGACTACTGCGGATCGTTTTTTTGGCTATATATGAATTACCAAAAACAAACAGGGCTACCGACAAAATTGTCTTGGTTGGACAAGTGTTCGATTCCGAGCTGAAGGAATGCGGGAACTTTGAATAGAGTTTGTCCCAAAATTTAGGACAATATTATTTTTCTGCTTTACAATCTGATAGCTATATCAGTTTAGGGTTTTTATTTTTAAACAAAATTTTGAAAATCATTGAAAATTTCTTAAATTAAAGAAAAGCAAGACAAATACATTCAAAATTGAAATGTCTAGAAGTTCAGAAATAAATAAAGGAATTTGACTAAAATTAAAAAATCTATGCACATATGTATATAGTTAGTTAAAGAGGGTCCCCATAGAGCTATTCGATGTGCTTTGTTTACTCTAACTGAAAATCAATTATCTTTTAGGAATCAAAACCCTATTGAAGAAGTAGACGAAATTGAATAATATTTTGTTTGCTAGTCACAAAAAGATTCTTAATTGATTTGGAAGGAATAGAGTGGCAAACCACTGTTTAGTAAGTTGGTGTGTTCATTAAAAAATTGAGAAAATCAATTATGGAACGACTAATTTAAGTTTAATGCCATAACCGTCATACTAAATTAGGTCTAACTCCTATTATAGCTTGTAAGCATGAACTAAACTGTTTCCTCATATTCTGGCTCTTTCTAAGGTTGACTAAATCTTTAAGATAAATTATTCTTTCATATTTGGCATAAATATAAAGGTCCCTTGATATTAGCTACCTATAGACATATATTTTATATTCACTATATTGAGGTTGATTCTAACGGAAATCTTGAGCCACAAAACTAAATGTATTTCAAATAAACAAACTTCAGACTTCTGGCATTCAAATATTAGAAAACGCCAAGTGTAATAGACACATAAAAGTACATCTTAATAATTGACAAAAAAAAAATTTGGGCCTTGCACACTTTCTGCAATCTATCCCTGAAAAGGTATGAAAATATTATAATGGCGTATAACAGAAAGCCAACTGCATCTCAAATTGATACATTTTTTGCTTAATTTTGCTGCACGATTTTGAATTACGGGTGTATTCATAAACGTCAGCCTAACTAAAGCTAGGCATACACGGTGAACATGTTGGTGTGATTTGTTGGTGTTGGGCTGAAAATTATTCGTGTATGGGCACTATTATGTTGGCCAACAGATCCACGGTTTATGAAATATTTTATAAACCGTGAAGTTGTGGCGTACATGTTGGCTGTTTATGGGCAAGTTTACAACATGTTTTGAAGTTTATCAACATGTTCGTCGTGTATGGCGTTGTGGGACAACAATTCGTCATTTGTGTTGTTATTTTCATTGAATTAACATGTCGTCGCAATGCATCATCCGCACTTCTATCGCACATCTTGACTTCACGACAGTCACACAAAAAATAAAGTTTATAAACATGTTGGGCCGTGTATGGCCTAGCGCTGCCCAACAAATCACAGCAACATGTTCACCGTGTATGCCTAGCTTAAGACTGCGTTTTTGGGCAGATTGTGCAGCTGAATTTGTTTGGCTGCAGAAAGAGCGGGAATTATTAAAATAATTTTTACAACAACAAGAAGGAAGAAGCGGCACTGACTCGTAAAGAATGTAAGTAATGGCAAATATTTTGTTAATTTTTTGATGAAAATAATTTAAATTATTGTTTTAAAAAGGGATGATGAAAGTACTGTAAGTAGGTACTGTGTGGACAACTTACCACATTAAACTTTTAATTACAAAGCGATAATTGCAAGATATTTGAGCCAATTTTAATTTTCTTTTCTTTTTCGGTAAGCAAATCAAAAATCAAGTTCAACAAAATTTGTTTGGCAGCCATTTTTCTTTGACGTTTATGAAATCTGTTTACATACAAATCGGACTAAGGCAGACCTTTTTGTTTACTGCAGACATTCTGCATTGGGAGTGCGTTCACAAATGCATCAGAAAAGAAATGCGATTGTATTAGCGCAGATTTTGTGCGTTTATGAATACACCCTACATCTTATTCTTAATTATCGCAAAGAGTCAGTTAAGTCGATTTCTTGGAAATTCTATCACAATTCTATTTTTTTTTTTTTTTATATTTATACTATTTTCACCCAATAAGAGGTTTCATTTATATATTGAAAACACTAGTAGTGTTTAAGATAAATTTTTGGATATTTATTTCTTTGTGAAAACGCAGCCAAATTTCTGCCAAGGCTATAAGTTTGCAGCACAATATCCTTCACAAGAAATTTTCCATGACCAATTCGCTCTCGATAACTTCATTTATTCCATATTTAAGAAAATATCATAATACTTGAGTCGAAAACCATTCCTTATCAGTTTTTTTGTTTTTGTTGTGTTGTGTTGTGTTAAAAAAGTAAAGTTAACAGTTGATTTTTTTTTAAATTAACAACAAATTACCAACACCATTTAAATATTCACTTTTTTTTGTTGTCTGTATAACAAAATTTATTAAATAGTCTTACGCACTAAAAATCACGTTTGTAATAATCTCAAAGGTATTCACAAAATGTGAAATTCAGAAATTAAATAATTTTTTTTTTGAGAGAAAGAGGAAATTGTTTAGATTTTTAAGAAGAAACCTTAAATAATAGATCGTCAATTTTATATATTTTGAGAAAACAGCATATCTAATTTTTTTTTTAAGCTTTTTAAACACAAACTATAGTTGCCTTGAAGTTTATAAAACTGGTCTTCCATTTTATCTTATTTTTGTTGGCGCACATAACGAGCGTAAGGTTTTCTAAAGAGATTTTATCATTCAAAATTGATTATCTATTGAATACAAAGACTCAAATTTTTAAACGATTTAGTAAATTGTTTAATCCATTTCTAGCAATTTTGCCAGGCTTAAAATTGATTTACCTAATTTTAAACGTTTTTAACATCTTAATATCTCTTAACAATTTGCTAAAGTTAAAATCATGGATTCACTATTATTACTTTTAGCAATATGCTTAATCCATACGACATCTGTACAATTATTCTAATAAGAGAAGTCAGTGGATAGAATGGTCCGTTTAAGCGTATTTGCTTTGTTTATTTTCACGAACTCTCACATTTAGACATGTTTGCAATGTTTTAAAATTTTGGACTCATTTAGTAAATTGCTAAATATTTAGCAAATTGCCAACTAGTAAATTGTTAAACGTTGTTAATAAAATAAAATAAATCGGGTGGCGCAACAGTCTGTTAAGAACTAGGGCCTAGGGCCTAGTGACTTACAACTCTCAACCATTCCTGTGTGCAAGTACTGTTGGTAAGAATGGAGGGACCAACAGTTTTAAGCCGAATCCAAACGGCCAATTTGAGAAAGCACTTTTCATGACAAGAATTACTCTTGGAGAATTTGTCAATTCCTCGCAAGAGGCAGTACCCGTAAAAAAAACCGATTAGGTCGATTTTGTCATTCGGTTTTGTCTCTGCAAATCGTTTACGGTCGTACGGTAAAAAACCGAATCGGCTTATCGTGGCAATGTATTTATATACAGCGCGTTCAGACGATTCGATGTTTTGAACGAAAGTGCGTCATTTTTCGTCTGGGCTACTGTGGAATAATTTATTGCTTGTATATAGTCGTTTTTAACTTCCCATAGGAAGTTATTGTAATGGGTCCGATTTGACAAATTGAAAATTTTGACATTTCTCGACGTTTCAAGGTCCCTAGAGTCGAAATAAAAGATTTTTAGAAAGATGTCTGTGCGTGCGTGTGTACGTACGTCCGTACGTCCGTACGTCCGTACGTTCGCGACGTTTTTTTCGTCGTCCATAGCTCAAGAACCAGAAGAGATATCGACTTCAAATAAATTTTGTTATACAGATAATAAGGCAGAAAGATGCAGAAAGGGCTCTCAAGAAAATTGCGTGGGTGGTTTTTTTACCATAGCAGTTTAAAAAAAAGGTGAAAATTTTGGTTAATCCTAAATATCTCATGAACCAATGACGCTAGAGACTTGAATTAAATTTTATGTTATATATTGTAACGTGATACAAAACAATTATATTTTTGGAAAAAAATTCAATTAACGTTTTTTTTTATAAATCAAAAAAACTGAAAAAAAAAATTTGTCACTTCGAAAATTTTACGACTAAAATATGATTTCATTTCCAAAACAATTTTGTGCAATGAAGAATAATGTTTTTGACATCTGATAAAATTTTGAGAAAAATCGAATTGACAGTTTTTTTACAAAAAATAATAACGTAAAAAAAAATAAAAAAAAAGTTGTTAAAAATTGAGTTTTGACTCAAATATCTTTTCAAGACTTTGAGATATTGGCTTTATACTACTTTTATCTTTCAAAAAATATTGTTTTCAATATTCAGTAATATTTTGAAAAAAATAGAATCGACAGTTTTCTTACAAAAAATTAAATAACGAAAAAAAAATTAACAAAAGTTGGCAAAAATTGATTTTCGACTTAAATATCTTTTCAAAAATTTGAGATTATGGCTTCTAACTAATTTTAACTTATAAGAAATATTGTTTTCAACATTAGGACAAATTTTGAGAAAAATCGAATTGACAGTTTTTTTTACAAAAAATAAAAACCTAAACAAAAAAATTAATAAAAGTTGGTAAAAATTGATTTTCGGCTCAAATAGCTTTTCAAAAATTAAAAATATTGGCTTCAAACTTATTTTATTTCACAGAAAATATTGTTTTTTATATTCAATAATATTTTTATAAAAATCCAACAGTCCGTTTTTTCATGAAAAAAAATAAAATCTACAAAAAATAGAACGCAAATTTGGCAAGAATTGATACATTTAGACAAACTTTTAAGCAAGACAAATCGATAGACGGGATGGGAAGTTATCAGTGTGGGTCGCATCCCAGCCTCTTTTTTATTTTTGTGTTTTACACTGAGTACGGTGTAGAGTTGAGTACGGTGTACCGTACCGTCTGAACACTCCAACCGAAAGACACCGAATCGAGAAAATATCCGATACGGCGAAAATACCGAATCGTGTGAACGGGCTCTTACAGTGCTACGAAAAATTCCTTTAGAAGACAGTTAAACAATGGGGAATTTTTAGTATTATCTTAAATTTGTTAAACAAAAAAGAATTAAACTTTTGTTTATTGGTGAAAAAAACCAATTGTTTTCTTTTTGTTTTCTTTTCAATTCTGCCTGGCATAATTTCTTACATTTCTGCATGAGACACAACTAAAACATCTCTTAACTATAGTAGCTCTTAAATAGGTCATATTTAAAAAACTGTAGGAATCTTGGAATGCTTTCATATATATAGCGAGTGTTCGAATTTAAATAGATAGACCATGTCCTGCTGGACAACAGTGTTCTCAAGAAATCTTGTAACTAAAATTTTCACTTTAGCCCTTGAAATATGTAGCCTCCTTTACAGACTATTATAAAGAACATTTTAAAGCAGTGCCCCAAAACTCGTCTTTATGTTAAGTGTGTGAGCTCCCTCTGATTATAAGTTTGGATCAACCTTTAATATATCATAGGCTAAATGTCAAAGTCTGCTTATTTGTGTAGTAAAACAAATTGAAAAATGATACCCCTATATAAAATTAGCATAACATTTGGAAGACCTCACCACCAAAAGTATGTATATACAAATCGCTTGATACTTAACTCTCAATTATAAAATTTGTATATTCTTCCTTCTTATAATATTAAACCCTCAATTATAGGCTCAAATTAACACTTTTCACCTTTTTACATGACAGATACAAAACAACTTTGCTAATCGCTTAATTAGCAAAGGTTTTAACAACATTGCTGACTAATGTTATTTTGTTATCTTTTCCTCCGCAAGAACGAGTATAATTAAATTTATATCGTAAAAAAAATAAAACAAACAAAATGATGAAACCCCAATTACAAACACAAAACATTAACAATTACCCACTAAAAGATGACGGAAAAACGCCCCTGAGTTTTTATACGAGTGCACTGCGCATTGCATGCTGACGCTGTGCTCTGCCGGCCGCGGACGCTGCGTATCGGATCGGGCTTCTTTTCAAATGCAAATTGCAACAAAATTAATGCCCATACAAGCAATATAATAGTTTTTACAACATAATAATAATATGTAGATAGTAATGTGTTTTGTACAGAGTGTATATTATGTTTTGTATCTGGCTGCGGTATAAATTACATTCGCACCATCATCGCCGCTGTGACACACTTCAAGTGGTGCGGCGCAATTATATAGATACAACTGTATATTAACTTCATCGCACCAGAAAAAAAAAATGCTGATGGATGGAATGGTCAGAGTCAGACGAGTGGTCTGCCGTCCGGCCAGCCGACCGTCCTCGGCCAGCTCACCAGCTCACCATCAGCAGCAGTCCATTTAGACTGACAATTCCACGTCAATCTGATACGACTGTTGCAAGTCTACGTACATATATATTATATAGAGACTTCACTATCCGCTGCGGTGGTGGTGGTGGAGGTTAGCGGTGCAGTGGCATCATATAAACATAGATACTGACAGTCAGTTGCAGTGTAAACATTCGAAACAATTGCTCATTTGAATAAAAAGTTATGAAGCCAGCGTGAGCTCAGATCAGAGATACCAGAGATACGATAGTGTATCTGTATCTTTTTGTTCGGTGCTCGAACAATTGTCCGGAAGCATTTAATTCTGTCGAGATCTGTAGATGCGTCCGACAGGTGGTGCTTGTTGTTTTTATTTTGTTGGCACTTTATGCCATCCGACTGAAGCGACTCCAACTCGACTATAGGATAGGACCGCCGAACTATTATCTCATCTCATTAGAGATGCAGTAGCGCAACCAACTATGCATCTATCTATTTATCGTTAGTATCTGTTTAAAGCTGGTAGATTGTGTAAATTTGCTTTGGGGGAAATTAAGAAAGGTTAACAATGCACTATGAGCTGCACCGCCAAGCAGTTGCAGGAGGGGTGAGGTAAGAGGTTGAAAGGGGACACTATACGCGAATGTACTTACCTGAGAGTTAATCGCGTGAATTACATAAATTTACTTACTTTTTTTTTTGCTAAACAATTATGTGAAATTTATTCGAACTCGAAGCAGGTTGGTTGCCATTCCCGGTTGCCGGTTTCTGTTTCCATAGCCGAAGCTGAAGCAGTTGCCGTAGGTTGGCCAAGTCGAGTGATAAATGGACAGATGCGGAATCAATCGCAGAAAATTACACACTATACGAAAAATGTTTACAATCATCTTCATCATCATCACCATCACCATCATCTACTATAAACTGGCTAAGAGATGTCTTTGGCCTGTGGAGTGCGAGTGCATTGGATCAGCAAAAGAAGATCTCGATGGTCTATACTTGCTTCACCCATAATGATGATGATGATGACTTCAAGTCTTTACTTATAGATTTGAAAGGAAGAAAGAGGAGGTATAAAAGTGCGAATAAATTACCACTTGATCTATGATGTACGGAAGCTCTCTTCTGTCAATTCGATCCAGTGATTAGTTGCAACTTAAATATGTATCTAAGATTTTTCTTTCAAAGGAAATGTCCGATTGATTAATTGCCCGAAGTGGTAAATCATGCCACATGTGATTGGTTTTGATGCGCTGATGCATCGGTTTAACTGGATGAAATGGTTTTTCTAGTTTTTTTTTGTTGTTGTTTCTTGATTGACTTGTTTAATGAAAATGACAAATTGTAAGTTATATAGCGGCCACCAAAGGAGGTCATCTTATCTATCTTAAGTGTTAAGTGTTAAGGCATCAAAAAAATGGATAAAGTATTGTATTAAATTTATTCAAGGTAACTGTGTACTGTACAGTGTACAGGTACAGTTGCAATACAACAATGAAGGATATTTGTATCCAATTTTAATGAATGCAAAGAAAGTTGCCTTTAAGAAAAAAAAAATAATTTGTTGGTGAGACTTGAAAAATTTAAGCCAAGTTTCAAAAAATACCATAAGAAGTATTTTTTTTTTAATAAATAATGATAATCAAAGTGAAAATACATTATTTTTTCATTCAAAATGGAGCTTATCATGATTTAGAGTTGAAAATTCTTTAATTTTGTTAAGGGGTGTATTTAAAAATAAAAAAAGAGACTGGGATGCGATCCACACTGAGAGAGAATCAAACAGCAAATAAGTGACAAGTTTGATGTGATTGACAAAGGTCCAATTGATCACTTTATACGCATCGAAATCACAAGAGAAAATAATGGAATTCAGATTTCATAACGCCAAATAATTTTGAATCTTCTGGCTGACTTTGAAATGACAGAGTGCAGAAGCTGTGCAACGCCGCCACGGCGCACAGTGGTTTAAATGCGGAAAAAAATCAAAAAAATTAAAGTGTTAGTATGAAGTTTTTGTTTTATTTTATTATAGTTATATAGTTGGTCTATGATTTTTGAAAATTTGAGCAATTTTTGTTCATAAGTATTAAAGATACAGGGCTCCAAAGTTACCCTTTTTTTCAATTTTGAAATTCCTATATTTTCTTGCACTAACTTCTTGGCACGAAAAATAGCGTTTATAAAACCTTAAGCTAGAATTTTTATTTTTATTTCAAAAACATGTACTTTAAGCTTAAAAAAAAACATATGCATATATATATATGTATATATGTATATTTTAGATAAGTCAGAGCAGAGAGCTCTAACATGAAATTTTTTATGTTTTTTCCTTAGAGCTACAATTTTAGCTACACTTGCCTACACGCTCTGACTACATTCACTTGAAAGCTACAATATTCACCTTACTAGTCCAAAAAGAATAAAATCCGTCTGGATCCAACCCTGTGACTTATGTTCAATTTTGTTCACCTGAATCAGGTCTTAAAAAACACGGTTTTGACGACGGTAGATCCCGAAAAATTACAATTTCTTCGAAAATACTTGTCACAAATAACTAGATAAGAGCTTAATTTTTAGAAAATATATGTACCTTTCTTTAAAAAATAAAATAAAATTAATTTATTGACTAACCTGTGAGATATTCAATTTTTGGCGCAAAACTTTTTTTTTGCCTGACTTATTTTCCAATTGTTTCCTAACTTTTATTTAAAAATTACAATAAAAATAAAAAAAATTATGATGTATTAAACTATATGGAAGTACCTAAATATAATATGAAAATAAATCAGGTATAATCTTAAAATTTTTTATGATATTACGCAAAAAATAGGGACAGGTAAAATAAAAAAAGGTGCTTTTTGTGGTTTTACCTGTATACGGGTTTTTCCTAATACTTGATGTTAAGTATATGAATTGGTACCTGTTATATGAATGACAAACAAACAATTTCTTTTTTACGATCATTTTCCGGAAAACCCTTTCAGGATAGGTAAGACCTAATAAGAATAGTTTGGTTGTCACTAAAATATATAGATAACAAAAAATGGAATAATAAGTCATTATTAATCTATTGTTCATTGTGCAAGGTGTTAGGAATAAATAAAAAGAAATTAACATGTCACAGTTTGTTTTAAGTTACACTGTTTTGTGTGAAGTTCTAATTAAAGGTCTTAATTTTATAGAACCGTTTCTATACGAAGAGTATCCTCACTTGAGCGAAAATGATATTTTTTTAATAACATCAGAAATTAAAAAAAGATTCTTTTCTCAATTTAAACGGAGATACATGTTGGTTAGTTATAACCAAACCAAATTTTTTGAAAGATATACGGACTGGTTAAATAGTGAATTTGTGGTTAAATTAGAAACTAATAATAATAACACAGACGTTTTATCTGATTCTACTCGTGGTAGACCAAACAAAGATTTTACATCGTGCTCTGACCGAGCAAAAAGATATAAAGTAGATAAACTGAGATCTTCTGTATCACAGAAGCTTATAAATGCTGCATCCTCATCTTCTTCAAACTTAAAAGGTAAATATTTTTTTAAAGTAAATTAAAGTATTTAAAAGTAATAATACTAATTCATGATTTTTTTGTACTTTTTTTCTCAGAATTTGACGCAGATACTGCCTTAGCTCTTATAACGCAAGCAAAACTATCGAAATACCAATACGAAATTTTAAGAAAAGCTACAAAAGAGATCGGTTATGATATTTTCCCAAAGTACCCCGATATTATTGAGGCAAAACAATCTTGCTACCCAGACAACATAGCAGTAACCGAAACATCTGCGATGGTGAGGCTTCAGGCTTTGCTAGATCACACTGCAAGAAGAATTTTAAAAACAATTCCAAGTGATGAGCTCGAACAACTTAACAACCAAACTTTAGAACTTCATACAAAGTGGGGCTGTGATGGCTCATCTGGACAGAGCGAATATATGCAGAAATTTTCCATCGGGAATCAGGAAGCTTCAGATGCACATCTTTTCATGACGTCGATTGTGCCCCTCAAAATGACCTTACCAACTGACGAAAACAATCCCACATGGATCAATTCCCGACCGTCTTCAACACGATATTGCAGAGCATTGAAATTTGAACACAAAAAGGAAACACTTGACCTCATACGCGAAGAGAAAAACCGTGTGGAAAATGAAATAGAGGGATTGGAGATGACCTCAATAAAGAGAAGAGACAGCTAAATTGTCGATTTCGTTATACCCTTGGTATCACATGCCTGCAACAGTTCATAAAATCTTATTACACGGAGCAGAAGTAATACAAAGTGCATCTTTGCCAGTGGGTTCACTTTCAGAGGAGGCCCAGGAAAGCAGAAATAAGGACTACAAATATTACAGAACCCACCACTCGAGGAAATGTTCTCGGCTATCTAGAAATGAGGATGTTTTCCACATGATCATGATATCATCTGATCCCTTTATAACCAAATTGAGACCGGAACCAAAAAAAAAAAAAACCTTCCATTGAGTGAAGAAGCTCTTGAATTAATTAATTAATATTTTTTTATGACTATGTAATTTATTTTTATGTATTTATACATTTATTTATTTGTTTATTTATTTAATTATTTATATATGTAATTAGTAATATAAGTATTTTTGTAATGTTTACATATTAAAGCAAAAAGTGTTACAAAACATAAATTGTTATTTTTTTTATATGAACAATAAACCCCAAAATTTAGAAAAATCTCAATAACTCATATTATAATTGTTATTTTTAATCCAAATTTTGAGAAAATAAGTGTTTCCCTAACCCAAACATGTGTGCCAAATTTCATTTCTCTCCGATTTATAATACAGGTTTTATCGATTTATTTCCGCGCTCCCATACAAACCGAACCCCAAAATTTAGAAAAATCTCAATAACTCCTCTTCTAATTGTTATTTTTAATCCAAATTTTAAGGAAATGTGTGTTTCCCTAACCCAAACATGTGTACCAAATTTCATTTCGCTCCGATTTATAATACAGGTTTTATCGATTTATTTCCGCGCTCCCATACAAACCGAACCACTGTGCGGCGCGCCGTTGGAACCAGAGACCAGTTTTAAGAAATGTGAAGATTGTTCACATTGTGAGAAGGTAGATCTGAAGAAGTACCAGTCTTTGATCGGTTCTTTGACGTACTTGGGCGTCTGTACAAGACCAGATATTATCCATTCTTTGTTCAAACTTGCTCAGTTCAACACGTATCCTCATGTTGAGCATCTAAATGCTGCAAAGCATTTGTTAAGGTACTTAAAAACTACACTTAATATGAAACTTAACTATTTTCAGACTGGTATGAAGCTTAGAGGGTATGTAGATGCCGATTAGGGGAGAAACTGCATTGACCGAAAATCATATACGGGGTTTGCATTCTTTCTAGCTGGTGCAGCCATATCTTGGGACAGCAAAAAGCAGTCAACCATAGCCCTTAATAGCACTGAGGCGGAGTATGCTGCTCTGTCCACAGCCTCTAAGGAAATTGTTTATCTGCGGCGATTCCTGGAAGAGTTGGGTTTTGACGAACTTGTTAACGGCCCGGCGTAGCTACCGCTATATCAGCTGTATCCATGTAACAGGGCCCCGAGATATAGGGGCTCCCAAAGATACAGAGCACAAGACGTGTGTAAAAAAATTCACTTAAATATTTAATAAAGTTTTATTACACAAAAATGTTCCGATAATCATTTTTTACATGCGTCAAATATTTTTTTTCCTGTGTATCTTTTTCTTTTTTTCATGTCCTACCAACCAACAATACTGCAACTTCAACCTGCAAACACTTTTTTATTCGAGCTTTCAAAATATAGTACCCAAGAACGTACTCTTCTATAGTTACCCATTTAGAAAGGGAACTCAACAATAAAATAACTTTTTGGCGAAATCTTTTGCACCCTATTATAAATGTCATAATTACTTTGGCCTCGTGCAATTTACCTTTAAGAGGAGATGATTCAGATTCTGGAAATTTTATATCCATTATTCACTTAATATCTAATTATGATCCTATTTTGAAAAAACTCATTTTTAAATCAAAAGGTGAAAAAAATTATTTAAGCCCTACTATTCAAAATGATATAATTGAATTGCTTGGTATCACATTAAGAGAAAACATTGTTTTAGAATTTAAAAAATCTCCTTTTCTATCTATAATTTTGGATACAACACAAGACCTATCAAAAATTGACAAACTGTCTGTTGTTATTAGGTATATTTCTACAGCAGAAACCGATGAAAAAGTAAATAAAGATATAAAAATCTGCGAGTCATTTTTAGGGTTTGTACCAATTACTGATGCTAGTGCCGAAGAGCTTTTTTGGTAGCAGTATGAAGCGCTGGTCTTAGCGGCACAACGATTCAGAAAAATAAAAAATTACCCTTAAAAAAGTTTGTCCTACGAGATGGTCGTCACGAAATTATGCACTATGTTGAATAAGATCAAACTATACATTGATAATGAAAGCTTTAAACCAAATCAATTTGACCTTAACAAAAAAAAAAAAAACGAACGAGACGAATGTAAAAATGTTATACACATTTTAGAGACCTACGACTTTATTGTGTTGATGTCATTTTTTTCTTCGCTGTTTGATATTATAAGCCAGTTTCCAAAGCCCTTCAAGATGAGGAAAATTACTTACAAAAAGCAAGTATTTTGCTTCAAAATCTTTTAGACGGTCTAAAAAAAAAAAAGAAATCAAAACAAATTCAGTGATTTAATTAAAAAGTCCAAGGATTTAGCCAACGATTGGGGAGTGACGCCTGTCTTCAAAAATAAAAGGAGGAAAATATAGAAGCGCTTTTTTGATGAGTTGGCAGAAGATCATAGCATTTCTGATCCGGAAATTTACTTCAAAGTCAATATTTACTATTCCTGCTTGTAGGGTTGGTGATTATATCCCCCAAGATATAATCCCCAAAGGAAAATCCCCAAATCCATAATCCCCAAAACGAAATCCCCAGCAGCAAAATTCCCAAAGAGAAAATACCCAGGGCGAAAATCCCCAAGTGAATATCAAAACAATTATGTTCAAGTAGTGAATCATGCGATTAAATCGCGCGCGCAATTTAATAGCATAATTCACTACTTGAACATAATTATTTTGAATATATTAAATTTCATTTATATTGCATGAAATGCAAGCAAAAGTTTTGGAAACAATAACATCGTCCAGTTCAATTTGTATTCCAAAATTAAAGAAATTCTCGACACTACAAAACAACACTTAGACAGCACTAAACAAGCACTACGAATACAATGATTCTCTATCAATACTAAAGTCAGACTGAGAAGTGCATGCCTTCATAGTGATTTTTTGTTTAGAAACCGTTTATCATTATCATTCATAAATATCAAAATAAGAGAATTTCATAAGAGTTTTTCTAAAAACTGCATGCATAAATGAAGATATGCACGGATATTGGGGATTTTGAGATTTCGTGGGGATTTTGGCAAAATAATTTATTTAGTTGGAGATTTTGTCCATTTGTCTTATGTCTCTGGGCATATTATCAAAATGGATTAAATTTGTGTGGGGATATTATCCCGTGAGGATTCTTTTTTTTGGGGATTCAATACGACACCCCTGCTTGGACATTTTGATTGGACAAACTCAGCAAAGATTTCAAAGCCTTCATAGTCTTAGTAATATTTTTGAAGTGAACCGGATAAGCTTTTATCAAATGAGATCAAGAATCAAAAAAGCTAGTGGAAAAGTAGAATACAGACAGACAAAAAAAAATGGATACAGGGCCCCCGAAGGTCAAGCTACGCCACTGGGCCCAACCGAGCTCTTTAGTGACAACCTGAGCTCGCAGAAGCTAGCAAAAAACCCTATCTTCCACAACCGTACCAAACATATTGACATCAAAGCGCACTATGTGCGTGAAGTTGCAAAGAAGGAGCTAATAATATTGAATACAACACCCATTTACATTAAGTATACTGCTATGTAGGTATACAATAACTAAATGCTATATAAAGCAAAACTTTAACTCTTAGTTTTTAGTCTCTCTTGAAATAAACTGCCGTGTGCTATTGAAGTATATTCGCTGTCGCCTCTTTATTTGGTTTGTCCCAACAATAACTTCCCATCCCGTCTGTCGGTTTGTCTTGTGTAACTCTTTCAGCCACGGATTTACAAAGACTACTTTATAAAAGCAATACACGTATTTTTTACTTAATAATAGTTTTATTATTTACAAAACAAAATAAAAATTTGAAAATTCAACAAACTGTTTTTGAGAAATAAGGTGGTTATTTTACGAACCACCACCGTTGCGCTCAAACTTGTACCTAAATAAACATAAATAAGAATGAAAAAGATAATTTCATTACATGAAAAATAAAAGGACTACATATTTTGTAGGAAAATCCGAGAAACAATTTTTGCCTTTTGCGGATACAAAGCGGGACTTTACAAGTGTTGCATTTCCATACGGTACTTGAAGGATTTGTTGCTGCATTTTTGGTGCAAATTGCTTCCGTCCATAATTCGTTCGGAACTGATGGCTTGTGGCATTTTATGGAGACAAGCACTGGACAGGAAGACCCATTACTATTGAGGGAACGTCTGGAATTAGAATTTTTCTTCGACTTTGCTGTTAATAGCATCCCTTCGTACACAGTTCTGTGGAAGTCTTTTTTATTTATTAAATCAAATTCTGGGTGGTGTTCCTTTCAGAGTTCTTTGTAAATCAAAAAACCTTTACGACAGCTTAGTCCAAAAAGTGGAAAAATTTCGATGCCACTATTTGTGGGTGGGACTTCCTGTCGATGGCATATGCATTTTTTAGTTGGTCAAATTTATCCACATAGTTCATGCAATTAATATATTGCATCACGGCGTCAGGACATGACACTCCAATCATGACCCCATTGCGTTCTCTACGACATACAACACCTGTTTTTGTCGAGTCTAAATAGTTGGTTAGAACTAAAATCGATATTTTGTCTCTCCATTTTATAGCTGCGGCATTCGTATCGCTTACCCTATAATCGAACTAGCCTCGTGTCAAATTTTTGTCTTCTTTCAGTTTAGGCAGATATTTACGATTCGAATGCACAGTTCCACACGCTAATATATTGTCTTCAGTAAGTCTACCTGTAGGGCGTAGCTTTTAAAATATTTATCAAAGGATACTCTATGTATACCTACTATTCTTCGATTTTCATTTTATTATTATTATTTCAAAATCTAAACAATATCCAGACTGCGCACACTTCATCCAAATCTTATATCCTCGCTTGATTGGTTTTTTTTTGCATATACTGCTTTAGAAAGTTGCGCAATGTTTTTTGAGGAGTAAAAGTTTTGATCAAAATTTCGTTTTAGAATGTCTAACATTGGCCTTACTTTATAGAGTTTTCCAAAACTAGCATTGGTTCTATTAGGCAAACTCTCGTTGAAGGTTGATAGGTATGTCACTAAGCACCATCATTGCACTCGTCGTCTAGGTCTAAACTACAAACACTTTCATCATCTGATGGAATATCTTCTATAACAAAGTTAGCCATATCACCTTCATTCAGAACACGTGGCATTCTGCAAACGTAACATTCAATACCGTTGAAGACATTATTGAAATAAAACCTACTAGTTCCCATGCTAACTGGGAATCTAATTCCGAAAAAAATGTGTGATTTGAGTTCTCCTTGAGTTTGAAATTAATTCCTACTTTTTAAAAGAAGAAGCAAGTAGAATAAGGCGCAGGGACATAGGGCCCAGGGACATAACGCCCAACTTTTTTTTTGGGGCTTATGTCTCACTTCGGTGGGACATAAAACCGAAATCTTATTTGGGCCCTAAGTCCCACCCAAGTAAGACCGAAGCCCCAAATAAAAATTTTGGAAGAAGTTGTTGATATAGGCGCCTGCCTGGCGACTTTACATACCCTAAGCGGAGCAACGGAGTTGCGTGAGCGGGTGTGACCCCGAAAAAGGGAGTTAAAAACCTGAGAACCAGCGAAGCGGGCCAACCACAGGTGCTTTTATTAAAAGAAGTTCTTGATATAGGCGCCTGACTGGCTACTTTACATACCCTAAGTGGAGCAACGGAGTTGCGTGAGCGGGTGTGACCCCGAAAAAGGGAGTTAAAATCCTGAGAACCCGCGAAGCGGGCCACCCACAGGTGCTTTTATTGAAAGAAGTTGTTGATATAGGCGCCTGCCTGGCGACTTTACAAACCCTAAGCGGAGCAACGGAAAGCAAATATTTGGGGACAATGTTTTATTAGTTTTTTATCACCTTGCTCATCAATAACTAAGCTCCCCTTGCAATTTTGACCATAATAGCAAATGTAACGTGACATATTATTTCGAGTATATTTTTTAACATAAATTTGTTTTGCTTCGCGGTCATAAATTAACACACTATTTTTACGAAACCCGGTAATAAATTCAATTTTATTTTCCATGCTTTTAATTTTTTATTTTAATTTTATTCACACTACGCACTGTTTTCTTAAATTGCTTAAGACTGATATTCTACTGTACTCATCAAAATCGAACAAGTTTCAAGAATCTGATAACTAACTGTAATTTGAAGCTGTTGTTGTTAGAAATTTGTTCCCTCTTCATATTTTTGAATGTGTACGAAATTCCCATAAGAAAGTGGAGTTCGTTCCCACTAAGCATGGGAACTAAATCCACTTTACTAAAGTAAAGTGGAGTTAGTTCCCGTGGATTTATTTCCCCGCACCACTATTTATAACTTTTGAAAAGATATTTGAGTCGAAAGTAAATTTGTACTAAGTTTTAGTATTGTTTTTGTTTTAGGTTTTTATTTTTTGTAAAAAAAACTGTTTTTTCGATTTTTCTCAAAATTTTACTGAATGTTAAAAATAAAATTTTTTATAATATAAAATTAGTTTAAAGCCATAATCTCAAATTTTTGAAAAGATATTTGAGCCGAAAATAAATTTTTCCAACTTTTTTTTGATTTTTTTAGCTTTTTTTTTTGTAAAAAAAACTGTCAATACGATTTTTTTTCAATCTTTTATCTGTATAACAAAATTTATTTAAAGTCGATATCTCTACTAGTTCTTGAGCTATAGAAGACGTAAAAAACGCCGCGAACGACGTAGGGACGTACGAACGTACATAAATACGTACACACGCACTAAAAATCTTTTATTTCGACTAGATGACATTGAAACGTCGAGAAATGTCAAAATTTTCAGTTCGACAAATAGGACCGATTACAATAACTTCCTATGGGAAGTTAAAAATTGTATTAAACAAAACTGAACAATACTTTTTAAATTAATTTTAAATACAAAATTGAAACATAATTTATGAATAGGTAAGAGTATCTGAAATAAAAACATAACTTTTTTTAACCATTCCATTATTTATATTTAAATTTCGAATATTAACTTTCAATCTACTTTTTGAATTTTAACATCTTCAAAAAAAGTTGAAATTAAAAATAAAGGCTAACTTACTCAAGAACTAATACATTTTAAGTTCTCTTTGTTAGACTGGTAAGATGAATAAGTTAAAAAAAAAACTATTTTTCTTTTTTCAATAATTAGAAAAGGAAAAATCTCATATTCGCTCATATTCAATACAAATTTTACCGTTTCTTTTGGTTTTGGTCTTATTTTTGAAGAATATTAAAAAACAAAAATAAATAAATAGGCTACAAAATCTTTGGTGTTTGGGCATAATGCCGTTTAAGGTACTTCAAATTTCTGCAAATTAAATTCTTTTAATTTCTCTTTTTTTATTTGATTTGTTAAGATCACACTTCTGAGCTAACTGTCTTACCAACAAACTTGAATATTTTGACTTATTTCAGACTTATTTAAGAAAAGTCAATTACCCAAAAATCATGCGAGGTAAAAACTTTGGGTTTTCTTTCTGAGATTAACATTTTTAAATTTCGCTACAAAGTGTCTGCCAAAAAGCTACGTTTGAAAAACTCAATTCGTACTTTTCCTCAATTACGCTATATCTTATTTACTTAAGGTGCGCTACCAACAAAAGTTGGTAAAAATTGATTTTAAACTCAAATGTCGTTTCAAAACTTTGAGATATTGGCTTTCAACTAATTTTATCTTTTAAAAAATATTGTTGTCAACATTCAATAAAATTTTGAGAAAAATCGAATTGACAGTTTTTTAAAAAAATTACAAACCTACAAAAAATTAACAAAAGTTGGTAAAAATTGATTTTCGACTTAAATATATTTTCAAAACTTTGAAATGAATTTTATATTTTAAAAAATATTGTTGTCAACATTCAGTAAAAATTTGATAAAAATTGAATGGACAGTTTTTTTTACAAAAAAAACCTAAAAAAAGCATTAATTACTAAGAGTTGGTAAACATTGATTTTACTAAAATATTTTTCAAAAATTAAAAATATTGGCTTCAACTTTTTTTTATTTCACAGAAAATATTGTTTTCGACATTCAGTAAATTTTTTATAAAATTGCTGTCAGTTTTTTCATAAAAAAATTTAAATCTACAAAAAATACTCGTAGTACGCAAATGGTAATAAAATTTATAAAAATTGGTTAACGACTTAAAATCTCGTTAACAAAAATAGATTTTGAAATCAAACTTTTTCATCATATGCAAAATATTGTTGGTAATTTTTTTTTTCTTAGAATAATCAACTGATAACTTTTTAAAAAAAACACGAAAACCTACAAACCTTTTAACCAAGACAAATCAACAGACGGGATTTGAAGTTATCAGTGTGGGTCGCATCCCAGCCTCTTTTTAACTTCCCATAGGAAGTTATTGTAATGGGTCCGATTTGTCAAATTAAAAATTTTGACATTTCTCGACGTTTCAAAGTCGAAATAAAAGATTTTAGAAAGATGTCTGTGCGTGCTCCATAGCTCAAGAACCAGAAGAGATATCGACTTCAAATAAATTTTGTTATACAGATAACAAAGCAGAAAGATGCAGAAAGGGCTCTTAAGAAAATTGCGTTTTTTTTACCATAGCAGTTTAAAAAAAAGGTGAAAATTTTGGTTAAACCTAAATATCTCATGAACCAATGACGCTAGAGACTTGAATTAAATTTTATATTATATATGGTAACGTAATACAAAACAATTATATTTTTGAAAAAATCCAATTAACGGTTTTTTTATAAATCAAAAAAACTGGAAAAAAAAAATTTGTCACCTCGAAAATTTTACGACCAAAATATGATTTCATCTCCGAAACAATTTTGTGCAACGAAGAATAATGTTTTTGACATCTGATAAAATTGTGTGAAAAATCGGAATTGACAGTTTTTTTTACAAAAAATAAAAACCTAAAAAAAAACAATACTAAAACTTGGTAAAAATTTACTTTCGACTCAAATAGCTTTTCAAAAATTACAAATATTGGCTTCAAACTTATTTTATTTCACAGAAAATATTGTTTTCGATATTCATATATCATTCGATATAAAAATCCATGTATGGAGCAAAATACCGATGACGCTTAGTCATAATTGAGGTTCTATGCCGTTACTGTGCCGAATAGCTCTTGAATTTTTTACTAATGGGTTATTAACGTACACCCTTTATTTCTTTTGTTTTTTAAATATTCCCAAAGAAGGAAATCCAAAAATAGACATTGTTTCGTAAGCTGATGTGTGGCAAGTGAGACCGTCCTTTTGAAACCACATATCTTCTTATTCGCGTTCATAATTTATATCGCGTTAATTGAGAGTTTTTTTTTAATCGTGTTCGAACTAATAGTCCAGTTAATACAGGTTTTCACCTCAAAAAAAATCCAACAGTTTTGAAACTTGGAACACTTACTAAGGGATGTCTGGTGATGACCCAAAAAAAAGTCCCCAAGAATCCGACGCACGTGAGCTCTAGCGGCAGTTAAGAGAAACATGGAGTTTGTTTCAGTTTTTCACGTTTATCTCGAAAGCTATTTGTCGTATCAAAAAATTTTGTTCCACAAAATTAAAGGTCATTAAATTTTATAAAAAGAAGCCTGAATGAATTTTTTCGTATCTCTTACAGTTTATAAAATAACTCTAGCGGCAGTGAAGAATAACATACGGTTTTTTCGGTTTTTCGGGTTTATCTTGAAAACTATTTGTCGTATCAAAAAATAATCTTTTACAAAATTAATGCTTATTAAATTTCCTAAAGAAATATGATATTAACATGTTTGTACTTGTTTTAGTTTGTAAAATAACTCTATCGGCTTTTAAGAAAAACATGTGTTTTTTCACACGAAAAGAAAGCTTATTAAATTTCCTAAAAAAATATGGTATGCATTTTTTCGTGTCTGTAATTGTCCACAAAAAAACTGTAGTATTCAATTTGTATGTCCCTTCTTACTTCTGAAACTCGTTGGCCCACTATATGGCTCATTGGCTGCATGCCTAGAGAATAAGCATTGTAGCAAGTTACTTTATCATCTTCAACGATGCCACTCGCTATTGACATGATTTCATTTGTAACTGGAAATGGAGGATGACTTTGGAACCAATTTGACAGCTTTGCAATGTCTGTATTATCCATGCCTCCCCAAAAACTTCATGTTGCTCAATAGTAGAAAAAAGAACGCCAGTGAGTTCTTCGAGTGATGAGCAAATTTTATGAGTAGCAGCTCTAGAACCCATTTGCTAAGTACACTATCAGTGATTCTACGCCCCCGTGTCAAGCCACCCATACTCTTCATTCCACGCATTAGAGTTTGTTCAATTGTCTGGTCCGACCACACCCCTGTCCACAATCGGTCAGTTCTTCTCATTGTAAAGTAACCTTCTTGCACAAAGTTTTTAAATTCATCTGGAGTCATCACAGAAGGCAGTTTTATAATGTCCTGCAAATACAAGTGACATGATTTGGCGTACGAGAAGTTTCCGGCGGCATGGAAATATGGAATCATATTCTTCACATAGTTAATATGGGTATCGAATCGCCAAACCGCTCAGCGTGAGTAAAATCTTTAAGCAATGTAATCATATTAGACAACTGAATCCATAAGGCTGCTGTTGGTCCATAAGATTTGAGTTTGTTAAGATTTGTTTGTAGTTTCTCAGTAAGATGAATGAAATGAGGGTTTTGTTTTAGTGCACATAACGAAGGAGACTCATATAGAAAATTTTTCTTCAGATTTTTGATTTCCTCTAATTCATGTTGGCTTGTGTCGACTTGTTCCATTATTATATATATTAGATTATTAGATATTAGCTAAAGATGTCTGTATTAGTATTAAAGCACGAACTGCTCTAGCGAAAGCTTTTCTTTGCAGCAGTTTTTCAACAGAAACCGTGGCGTATATAGTACTCATTAACTCTTGCAGGCCAATTCCACTCATCAGAAAACCTATTGATCATCTTAACATTAACAGGTGAAACCCACCCAATCTGATTACGCATTTTGATAGACGGGACTCAGATGACGCTGTGGCAACGATTTCTTTACTTTTTATATAAAGAGGCTGGTCAAATGTTACCACCAGGTTGGTCAAATTCGTCACACAAACTGCCAGCATAGTGCAATGCAGTGTAAAGTGTATTATAGTCGGACGGTGGAGAGTTTATGAACGGAAGAGTAATGATTTTAGTTTTTGCACTAAACAAGCCAGTTGTTATTGAGTGCATGTACCCTTTCATCCTAGAACATCGTAAATGCCAATAAACTTTCATGCCAACCAAAGAGTGTCATATGGTTTTGGCAGTAACATTTCTTCGGAACACGCATTCACATTCTCAAAAACTAAATTTTTTAATCCACCTTCTGTTTTTTGAAATGTTTCCAAAGGAAGTACTCCAAGTTCTCTGATTTAGCACAAGGTAGTTTTTTCAGCTTTTGCATTCGTGTGTCGGTTTCTTTTCCTATGGAAGTAGATGCAGCGATGCATCCTATTCCTTCCAAAGAATGAAATGTAAATGTATTTAGTCCATCTAACGTTCTGACATTAAAGTCCGCATTATCAAACCGCATTATTGAACCGCTGGAATCTGTTCGTGTGTGGCAAATAGCTCCAACAACTGAGCTTCATAGCATGAAGAACAAAACCCTAAGCTTGATATAAGGTTTACCAACTTCTTAGAACCAAGCTTTCTGTATATAAATAAGGCAAGGCTGCTTAGTATTGGAGACATGAATGATCTGGGACGCACAGCTGGTATAATGCTATGCCCTATTGCGGTGCACTTTCTTTTTTCTATTTTCAATGTCCGTATTCTTTATTATAAGAGTTTCCAGGCACGTTTTTAGGGTTTAAGGTACACAATCGTCATACATGTTTTTCAAGAAATCATCACATGTTTTCCTTAAATGCTGATAGAGTTATTTTACAAACTAAAACAAGTACAAACATGTTAATATCATATTTCTTTAGGAAATTTAATAAGCTTTCATTTTGTAGAAGATTATTTTTTTATACGACAAATAGTTTTCAAGATAAACCCGAAAAATCGAAAAAAACCGTATGTTACTCTTCACTGCCGCTAGAGTTATTTTATAAAATGTAAGAGATACGAAAAAATTCATAAAGGCTTTTTTTATAAAATTTAATGACCTTTAATTTTGTGGAACAAAATTTTTTGATACGACAAAAAGCTTTCGAGATAAACGTGAAAAACTGAAACAAACTCCATGTTTCTCTTAACTGCCGCTAGAGCTCACGTGCGTCGGATTCTTGCGGACTTTTTTTTGGGTCATCACCAGACCAGGGCCTAGTGACTTACAACTCTCAACCATCCCTGTGTGCGAGTAATGTTGTCAGAGATGGAAGGGACCTACAGTTTATATGCCGAATCCGAACGGCTAATTTGAGAAAGCACTTTTCATGATAAGAATTACTCTTGGAGGATTTGTCAATTCCTCGCAAAAGGCAGTACCCGTGAAAAAAGTTAGGCGGCACAGGCAGGGATTGAACCCAAGACCCCTTGCATGACAGTCCAACGCACTAACCATCACGCTACGGGTACTACTCAAAACTGTTGGATTTTTTTTTAGGTGAAGGCAATTTTTTTCGTTCATTGACTGGACTATAATGCCTTCAGAAAAAACCTTTAGAAAAATATGTAGTTTATTTCCCATTTACAAAACTCTGTTGATCTTAGAGCCAATTACAAAAATATTGTGTTACCACGATCTTTGATTTGATTTTATTTGCATAAATGTTGAAAAACGCTTTAAGAAGATAATAAATTGATAGTGTATGGAGTTTTATTTAACGAAAGAGAATTTAATTGTTTTTCTATTTTTAAATCAGACTTTTGAAAAGATTATGCATAAAAAACCTAATTTTTTACCTTCAACTTATTTAAAATGTGCAAATTAGGCTTGCAACTTATTACATCTAGCTTGATAGGTAGGTATTAAAAAAAACACATGTAGACAAAAGTCCACAAACATTTAACCCATTACTGGATGCTCGTGTGAACCATGCCTGAAAATATAGTGACTATGCATCCGCCAGCACTATTTAAACCAACAAAAAAAAAAAAGGTCTCGAAACACAGGCAAAAACCTCACAACAAATTTCCTGCGATCACAATCGCGGATCGCGAAAATCACTGCAATTTATCCAAGCCGCGATCGTAAATCTTCCACCAGCGCAACAGAGGCAGGCAGTCACCAGCCAAACTCACACTCATTGAAGGTTTAGTATGTTTATTTTTTCTGCCTGCCTTCTGTCGACCTCTGAATACGTCCGGCCAGGCCGGTCGGTCGTATCGGTCGTGTCGGTCGGATTGCCTATGCCTTTAGTCTCATTGACTCTTGGCCCCGACCCGACTGCGATTGCGACCGATCACCAACGGCTAGGCGGTAGCGGTGGTGGATGGCGGTCGGTGGCGTTCAGGTAACAATACAGGTGCGTGTGCGCATTAGAGACTCTCTTCCCACTGATGTATCGAACGTTTAACGTTGCATGTTGCATTCGTTTTCGTAGACTTGCAAACAGTCGAAGCAGCAGTCACCAATTTTGTTCGCATTTGACATTTTATCTTGTTGAAGAATCAATTTCGAACGGGCTACACAATGTGCGCTAAAAGCTAGATAGAGATACACCACATCAAGTTCCCGAGAGTCGAGTTGGAGCGGAGAGGCAGACAGAAAACGTCAGTCATACATCACCCAGCAAATTGCCTACAGCACAGTTCGTCGTAGATTTAGCAACAGTTGGAGCTTGGAGGAGACAGTTCAACCAGGCGGATCGTTGTCATCATCATCCTCCTCCTTCTTTAACCCTCTACGCCACTGGTACAATCATCAAGCTGCGCCAGCTCATATAGCCATGTAACTAGAAACAACTACCTTATGTCAGTTCGTCGTCAACAAACGCACTCACTTCAATGATGAAGTCACTTAAAGTCTAGAAGCGCGCAACGGTTGCTTCGCAGCGAACGGCGGCGCGGCGGCCGGCGTGGCGTACACTGAGCGGTGCGGCAGACGGTGGCGACTACTATGGTCGGTGTATTGTACGACACAGTGATGATGCAGCAGCCGCAGTAACTTTACCTTTTTACATGGCTTGAACGTTTGCGGAGGAAAAAATTCAAAGATATGTTTGAGCAAATATGGATTTTTATGAGCATTTAAGAGGTGAAAATTAATTAGACTCGAACATTGATGGCATTTTCGCAATATCAGCTTTTTTCGAATCTTGTTGATTGCGTTTGTTTGTTTTTGTTAGCCTCTGCTTTATAATTGATTGGAACAACATGGGATGGTTATAGCCTTTGGTTATAGGATAAAGGCATAGTTGGTATCTTCTACCTGCATAGATGATGGTTGATGGACTTATGTGGAATTCGCAAACCGTGTTGCGAAGTTATTTGTTCTGCTGGATTGAGTGCGAAGATTTATGAAATTTCTTTACTTTTGAGTGCGAGTTATAATTAGACAAGTTAGTAGGTAGGTTGTAGAGGTATAGTTCGAAATTGGAATGTTATAGTAGAGGAATACTTAGTATTGCGGTAAATAAAAATTGTATATGAGAGAAAACTTTTCAATTAACAATAACGGTTTTGTTTTTGTGACAAGGAAAAAGGATATAGCAAAAAGTAATGACGGCCTTCAACTATAAAGAAATACCTTCATCAGAAATGCTTTGATAATTTTGCTCATGTTGAGTCTGCGTTATTGATGAGAGTTGAGATACAAACAAAAAATCGCTTGAAATTTGTGGCCTTGCAGAAACTGGTCCAATGATCCATTTAGCGCCAGAGTCAGAATATAACCATATAATACCACAATAATTGGAATGATCTGCTTTTCTCAGAAAAGCGAACAAAAGGTAAAGGCCGTTCAATAAAGAAACAAAGAATCAATGGTATCGTTGAGTTATTATGTTTTAAAATGTGTAGATATGAGGATGTGTAAACATTACATTTTTCGTGTAGCTTTGAATCTGCGAAATGTCTGAGAGAGTTGCCACATTTTTCATTATTTTATATTTTTTAAATAAGTAAAAACCGCGCCTAATTTTGAAGAAATACTTTAGAGACTTTTTTAGTAATTAAGATTTTGTATTAAAGTTTATGATTTAAAACTTCAACAATCATAGAATTTTACAAATGTTCCTCCAATTCATCTTATTTCTACGTGAACCTCGTATCTAAAAAACCAACGTTTTTTTAAGTCAACAAATATAACAACCCATGATTTTCCTTAATAATTTAACACATTATTCAAGCCTGGTTCAAAAAGAGTAAGATAAAAAGATAATATTATGACGGATTTATATTGAAAAAATTAGCGTTTCTAGAGCCATTTCGTCGCATTCAAAAAGGAAATCAGGTCTTTTATTTTCTTCTCGAAAAGTTCATCAAGAAAGTGATTCACAATTTCCTTTTCATGTTGGTTTCCGTGAGGGATACCCAGCTGCTGTGCTATCGGCAAATGTCCGGTACATATTGCAGTGACCCTGGCTATATTATGCCTGGGTCTGCATTAAAGTTCGATAGAACGGGTTTTGTTATAGGTAGGCCATATTTTTCAGGATATAGTAAAGTCCGTTAGACTGTTCCACTTGCGGTTGGATTCTGTCAGAAAAAAATTGAGAAAACTTTGCCCTTCCTAGCTCCCAGAGCAATATTTACTCTTTCCGCAAATGAGCTACGAAATGCCGATCCTTGCCTGGCTGTCAGTACAGATAGCCGTGTTTCTATTTTGGTTTGAATTTTATTTGAGTATACTTTGCATGCTTCTCTAATTGCTAGTAATTCCGCTTGAAATACACTTGCACAATCAGGTTACAGAAAAGACGAGACATTTAAGAATTCAGAGAAGATTCCCGACCCAACTCCACACTCCATCTTTGAGTGCTTTCGAAGTCTTTCGTGCCATCCTTCCAATCCTTCTTGGCAGGAAAGATGACTTTTATATCTTTACTGAGGTTCATGGCAGGAGTGCCCGTCGCAAAAAAAAAATTCGCTGGAATCGGTTTGTTAGTGTTGACATGCACATACGGTCTTGAAAACCAACAGTTTCATTCTTCAAGCCTTAGAGCGCTGCACGATACTAAATATTTAATGTGAGGCTCTACTGGTAGGAGGTGGAGAATAACATTTAACTCATCTGTTGGGCAGGATCGAGGCCCCTGTAGTGCCGACAATAGTTATTCTTTGAACCTTCCTTAGTTTCTCGAAATTGTATTTCTTGCTTATGCCACCACACAATCGATCTATAAGACAAAATACCACTACTTTTTAACTTTATGAAGCTTGAATCCTTCACTTAGCATATAGAAATTATCCATTCTTCAATAAAAACCTCTACCCCGAAGTGAGTAAGTGATTTGTGAATCAATTCAGTAAGGATAAGGACGTTATTGAAAACTACTTCTATACGCCTAGGAGTGTAGCAAGAGTAAATTATTTATAATGAATTGTCTTCTCAATGGTACGCACTACCTCATGCAGGGCCGTTTCACTAGACTTGCCTTTGAGATATGCATGTATCTAGGATGCGTTCCAGTGTTTTAAGCACAAAAGAGTTTATCTTATTTCTAGAATCATATCTCCATACCAATCAAATAGAAACATCGACTTTAAACACATCAAGATGTGCAGAAATGACTTTAAAAAAACTAACTTTGTGTTTTTAATATGACAGCAATTTTAGAAAAAAGTTCAAAATACGGGTTGTCTCAAATTTAATGTTGCACATTGCAACGTTATACACAAAAAATTGCTCTCAAATCAAGTATTTAAACTTAATACACATTATTGTTGTTAACATTACTTATAATTTTCAGTAAAAATTAGTTATTTTCTTAAAGTAAAATTTTAATAAAGTAAAAATTGTTATTTCTACTCGAACATTGAAAGAAAACACAATGATATTGACGTTAGGGAACAAATGTTTGTAAAGAATTGCAAACTGCAAAATATATTGATAATAGAACTCAAATATCTTAGCAGAAATCGGCTCATACTTCAACTATTGATTGCATTGAGAGTGCAGATGGGACCAAAAACCCAAAGAATTTTTTTCTTAAAGCATCCTAAGACGCTGTCATCTTTCTTTGATAGAGACCATGCCTCTGCACCATAAATGAGAACCGAGATGATGAGTGGAGCGTCTTATAGGTGGTGACTTTAGATGCTCAAGAGAGAGGACTTTACTCCTGAATTGCTTTCTAAGTCCAAAGAGGCAGCAAGAGTTATTCTTCATTTGATTTCAGCGCTGGTGTCTGAATTTATAGAGGTGCCTAGGCAGACAAAGTTCTTAACTACCTCAAAGTTATAGCTGTCCATAGTGACGATTTGTCCAAGATTTTGTCGTTCATTGTCGTATTTTGATGACTTTTGATACTTGATCTCGCCCTTATTGATAACTAAACAAATCTTCTCCGCTTCACTCTTCCCGCTTCCCAATGTTCAAAGACGCATCACTGACTTCACGCTTTGATCTTCCAATTATGTTAATATCATCGCTGTATTTGGATGGACCTTTGGAAGATTGTGCCTCTAGTCTTGACAATTGAGTTTTGCATAATTCTTTCCAGAACGATGTTGAAGAATTCGTACGACAGTACATCACCTTCATCAAACGCATAGGTGAGATATTTTTCGACCTCGAAAGAGTAGCTTGCATTCTCCATCGTCATTCTGCACAAGCGGATTAGTTTAACAGGTTTGCCAAAACTAGACATTTTTCCCTATGGATGCTGTCATATGCGGCTTTAAAATCGATAAAGAGATGGTGGGTATCGATTTGAAGTTCCTAAGGTTTTTCCAAGATCAGCCGCAATATGAATATTTGATCACTATTGGACTTTCCTGGTTTGACGCCACACTGATGTAGATCTATCAGGTTGTTGACGAACGGAAGTTTACATAATACGGAAGAAACAATCTGACAATTTGGCTTATCGCAGGAAAATATCGGATGCAAGTTTTTATAGACCTCATTGAGAAAATTCTTAAATCTTTTTTTGAAGTCATGGCAACTCAAAACTTAACAGCTTTTAAAAGGTGATTTTTTAAAAGCTATAGGAAAGTTTAAAAATAAAAACATACAATTTAGAAAAATACATGAAATCTTTATTTGAATCGATAGTACGGTCCATATAATTTAATGTTTGAAGATTATTATATGCAAATGTTGACCTTGACTGCGCCTCAAATGGTACATCCGCTTAGTCCAATTTTGGCATACTCTTTCCAACATTTCGGCCGATATCTCACTAATAAATGCTTCAATGTTGTCTTTCAATGCGTCAATTGAAGCGGGCTTGTCATAGCCCCACAAAAAAATAGTTTAAAAGCATTACATCGCACGATCTAGGCGGCCAATTAACCGGTCCCGAACGTGAAATAAAATGTTCACCGAACTCGCCTCTCAATAAGTCCATTGTTGCGAATGCTGTGTGGCATGTGGCACCATGACGTTGAAACCACATGTCATCCAAGTCAAGCTCTTGCATTTTAGGCAAAAAAAAGTTAGAAATCATCTCACGGTAGCGCTCACCATTCACAGTTACGTTACGATTTGCATCATCTTTGAAGAAGTACGGTCCAATGATGCCACCAGCCCATAAATCGCACCAAAATGTGACTTTTTGTCTATGCATTGGTAGCTCTTGCAATGCTTCTGGCTGATTTTCACTCCAAATTCGACAATTCTGCTTATTTACGTACCCATTGAGACAAAAATGAGCTTCGTCGCTGAACACAATTTGAACGCGATAAATTCTCTTAACAGAGCACGCATTTTGATAATAAAATTTAATAACTTGCAAGCGTTGTTCGTTTGTAAGACGATTCATGGTTAAATTATAGACCAAACTGAAGATGTTTGACAGTGAAACAAAACACGAAACATGCGTCAGCTGTTTAAACCAGTGCTGCCAAAAAGATAATACCTAAAAAATCACACTTTAGTTTAATAACGTATTTGTAAAAATTGAGCACTTTATACGAAAAAAGAAAATGTTTCAATATTTCACAAACGAGGAAAATTTAGCAACTATAATTCAAAAATTCATGAGTTTCGTATTTTTCTTGTAAAATTGAAAATAGCAATAAGTTTGAATAATTTCACACACAAGTTGCCAAAAAGCCTTTCAAATGCCAAAATCAATGTAGTATTAACAAATCCTCCAAGAGTAATTCTTGTCATGAAAAGTGCTTTCTCAAATTAGCCGTTCGGATCCGGCTTAAAATCGTAGGTCCCCCCACATCCCTGACAACATTACTTGTACACAGGAATGGATGAGAGCTTAAAGTCACTAGGCCCTAGTTCTCAATGGACTATTGAGCCACCTTATTTACTTTTTATATATATTTTGTTAATGTCCTGTATAGTGATGAATTTTTACTCACCTTCACCTGTCATCTGTCAATATTGTTCATAGTGTTGTCACCACTTTATTCCACTTATGATGGCAGCAAATTCAAATCTTAAAAATTTTGGAATATCTGAATTACTGAATTTACTAAAGCTTTGACAGTACTTGGCACAAAAATCTGTCAGAATATATCAGTCCCCTTTATTTCTAGTAATACAGAAAGTTCTCACGGTTTTGCTTTTCAACAACATTAAAAAACCCATGCACATCCGGAACGCATGGCTTGCTTTTTGTTTACCTAACATTGCTCATTGAAGATGTGCACAAATAAAGAATTCCCTATGGAGAAGCGGGACTACCTAGTATGTTGGCCCCCAGGACAAAATCCCATCGAAACTTCACTTGGACATGGACTGGACACACACATGAAATTAACAATCCCCACATCTCCACTTGCTTTCGTAACATTTTCTGATATGAAAATTCCTTATTTATATAAAAATATTGAATTTATGAATACTATTCCTTCCCTACTACGAGTAAAGTGATGTTGATGCACTTACCCAGTAATTTTGAGACAGCACCTTGTTGGGTGAGCATATGTTGGGCTAGATCATAGCCACGCAATCCGAAACGTGATAACTCCAGCAGGCGATGTTGTGAGACTAGAGCGCTTAGAGTTGTCGGTGATGGTGTGCCTCCGGGAAAGAGTCCTGCAGCGGCTGCTGCTGCCGCTACTGACGCACCAGGCGATGGTAACGATGATGATGACGACGATGTAGATAGGCCAACTATAATAAAAAAAAATATAAGTAAGTTAAAATGAGCAGCGATGAGGGGAAGGGTAATAGTTATAAATGAAAAATCACAGAACGCAAACGCAAAGGATATTTATAATAATAATCCATTGCGAGGCGGTCGCAGTCTCGCAGTCGGCTGGTCTGCCCTCTGCTACGTTTATAAGATGCTCTATAAAGCTGCTGGGTTGGGATGTTAATTGCATATTACTAGCAACGATTGACATGTGGTCCTACTGGTGGTGGATGCGTATATAGCCGCTCCGTAACATTTGTGAGGCTTTGGACGGACGCAATGAGACGCGACGCGACGGACCGGCCATTCTCGTCTCTGATTTAATACCAGGGTGTCACCTTGATGTCGATGTTGGTAATAAATCGGATCGGTTGTTTGTGTGTTGGATTAGGCATGTAAGCATGCGGCTACTGTGAGTACGCGTATCGTCATTTTGATGCAGCAGCATGCGTTCGTGTCGGCGCGGCCGGCGGTGTCGTCGTAGCTTGTTTCAGGCATAAATTTATGCATACTCGCGTATAAGTTATATAGAAGGACGGGCGAAAGAGAGGTGTACTTAGGGATTAATCATACAACAAAAGAAAGGACAGACGGGATTAGTTGATTGAAATTACAAGTGACAGTGAGAGTTTTTACACACAAAAAGGATTTTGAAGTTAAAAAAAATGTTTTTGATGCGTGTTGGGTTTGAGATTTTCGTTTCTATTCTTTTCTTTTCTTCGATCTTTCTAAGCTTCTATGACTATTTTGTTATTTTAACCGGGATAATAATCCTATAGCAGAACACTTTTGGGAAAAATTGTATCGTAACACACATGAGAGGATCTAGTGCGAGTCTTTTAACAATTTATCTCGAAATCTTGGGGTTTCTTGATTAGGACGAAGTTTTTGTGAGCATCTTCAAAATATTTAAAACCTTCAAAGCCTTGGTATTCTATTTTCTTCATAAAACGATTTTTATTTTCAAATTATAAGCACACTCAAGGGGGTTTTATTACCCTTATTATGCAGAAACACAGTGTAAGCATTAGAAAAGGAAGAGCAAGTTTGAAAAAGGTGTCGATGTACATTGGTTTTAAATTCCTGAATATTGCAATTGCAACGGCTAGAGAACGAATATCTGTACTTGAAAGTACGACAGAAGTTGGGCAAAGGTACAGGTGAACATTCCTAGAAGAGGTTAAACTTAACTCTCACCTCAAACTTCCCAAATATGACTTTTTGTGTTATCAAAAGGCAAGGAATTTGACAACATTTCAAGTTTTACAATGTGGAATGAAGATAGAAGTTGAAAAATAATGTATATTCTAAGCAGTTCTTCTTTTTTGAAATAATAATATTTTTGTTGAGTTAGTACATATATTTTAGATTTTGATTTCAATTGTTTTCATTTTTTCGATTTTCCTTAGCTTCTATGGCTGTGCTGAGCCAATTATAAATCTGAAGGACCAGATGGTATAATACCAGCCGAACTACAGAAAGCCTCAGACATAATTGTACCAATCCATGAGGAAATTTTCAACAGTTGTATATATCTGTCATGTAGAGAAGTGAAAGTTGTTTTCATACCCAAAGCGAGAACATGCTCGTAAGTCAACCTTAAAGATCTACGACCTAAAAGTTTATCATAATTCCTTCTCAAGACCTTAGGAATATGGACTGATATCTGATAACATAGACACATCTTCAATCACATCACAATAACATCTCTGAATGCAGAGGGTCCGCTTTGGGAGTTAATTCATTTCATGCTGACTAGCAGAATAATTAACTCAAAACTGGGCCATTCTTCTGCTAGAACATTCGTTAGAAAAGGGACACCACAAGGTGGAACCTGTTGGTAAATAAAATCCTATAGCTGGTCTGGATGCCGAAAGTTTCAGACCGATTCCCTATATGGATGACGTTGCTATAGCGGTTAGAGGAAAGCATCTTAACACCATAAAAGAACTCTTACAAAATACCTTAGACGAACTAATACTTTGGGCTGATTGGTGTGCGCTGGGTTTCAAGCCACGCAATACTGATTCGAGTCGGAAATACAAAACTCCATATGTTAACCCTTCATATATTAAAGGTAACCAATTCAATTCCAGTTCTCAGACGAGGCTAAGTATCTGGGTCTTATTTTAGACAAACAACTCACTGGATACCCTACTCTACCTAACACCTCTTGATATGCTTCATCGCAGTGGGTAAACAAAAACAATGACCACTACGTTATTCGCAAACTGCAATTCAACAGAAACTTCCAGCTCTTTCTGGGAGGATAGGGCATTTCTGAAAGACGAGTCAATCCCCTTTTACACAAATGGATCGAAAACAAATTAAGGGTTTTGTGGAGGTGAACTTTGAACGACTGAAATTAAGTCTCTCATTCCGCCTTCAAAAATGATTGAAGCGTGTTCCAGACTTAAAGAAAACGTGATATCAACATCTGATATCCGTATTTCATAGTCAGGCCGCTACCATATCTCTGGACTTTGTCTCTACAAACTCTATAACATTCCATAACTGCCGATCATCTCTAATGGAGATGGCACAACACTTTAACATTCACCTTTGCTGGGTGACATGCCATAGAGACATTCCAGGAAATTATAAGACAGATGAAATCGCCAGAAATGGTACAGCACAACCCTTTCTACCACTTTTGGCTAATGCTGGCATACCAATCGCTATACATGTAAACTGTTATTGCTAATGCAAGACGTTATGAAGAAGGCGAACTTCACGTGTCAGGTCACAAAAAACATCTGGGCTACACTAGATTTAAAGCACTCAAGGTGCTTGCTACAGGTGTATTCTCAAATGACTTTTGTAGAAGCTCCTCCTCTGTACAGTACATGCCTTGCTCTAGCTCAAAAATGAAAGACTTACCTAGGAGAATTTTTCTATAACGATCTAAACGATCTCAATCATAATGGGTGATTTTTTTGAGGTTAGGATTTTCATGCATTAGTATTTGACAGATCACGCGGGATTTCAGACATGGTGTCAAAGAGAAAGATGCTCAGTATGCTTTGACATTTCATCATGAATAGACTTACTAACGAGCAACGCTTGCAAATCATTGAATTTTATTACCAAAATCAGTGTTCGGTTCGAAATGTGTTTCGCGCTTTACGTCCGATTTATGGTCTACATAATCGACCAAGTGAGCAAACAATTAATGCGATTGTGACCAAGTTTCGCACTCAGTTTACTTTATTGGACATTAAACCAACCACACGAATGCGTACAGTGCGTACAGAAGAGAATATTGCGTCTGTTTCTGAGAGTGTTGCTGAAGACCGTGAAATGTCGATTCGTCGCCGTTCGCAGCAATTGGGTTTGTGTTATTCGACCACATGGAAGATTTTACGCAAAGATCTTGGTGTAAAACCGTATAAAATACAGCTCGTGCAAGAACTGAAGCCGAACGATCTGCCACAACGTCGAATTTTCAGTGAATGGGCCCTAGAAAAGTTGGCAGAAAATCCGCTTTTTTATCGACAAATTTTGTTCAGCGATGAGGCTCATTTCTGGTTGAATGGCTACGTAAATAAGCAAAATTGCCGCATTTGGAGTGAAGAGCAACCAGAAGCCGTTCAAGAACTGCCCATGCATCCCGAAAAATGCACTGTTTGGTGTGGTTTGTACGCTGGTGGAATCATTGGACCGTATTTTTTCAAAGATGCTGTTGGACGCAACGTTACGGTGAATGGCGATCGCTATCGTTCAATGCTAACAAACTTTTTGTTGCCAAAAATGGAAGAACTGAACTTGGTTGACATGTGGTTTCAACAAGATGGCGCTACATGCCACACAGCTCGCGATTCTATGGCCATTTTGAGGGAAAACTTCGGAGAACAATTCATCTCAAGGAATGGACCGGTAAGTTGGCCACCAAGATCATGCGATTTGACGCCTTTAGACTATTTTTTGTGGGGCTACGTCAAGTCTAAAGTCTACACAAATAAGCCAGCAACTATTCCAGCTTTGGAAGACAACATTTCCGAAGAAATTCGGGCTATTCCGGCCGAAATGCTCGAAAAAGTTACCCAAAATTGGACTTTCCGAATGGACCACCTAAGACGCAGCCGCGGTCAACATTTAAATGAAATTATCTTCAAAAAGTAAATGTCATGGACCAATCTAACGTTTCAAATAAAGAATCGATGAGATTTTGCAAATTTTATGCGTTTTTTTTTTTTTAATTTCTCAAGCTCTTAAAAAATCACCCGATAAGGGATTGTAAGATTAAAAGAAAGCCTCAAGATTTAAGTGGTATTACAATGGGCCAAAGTGTGTTCTACTCCATCTGGGACATCCTTTTTAACCTAACCTTGCCTATGACTGTGCTGTTACTTCAACAGGGATACCAATGGTCAATCTCGTTTGGGAACCATTTCATTGAAATAACATCAAACGTTCCAATTAGTTATTTAAGAAATATGTAACTTGAGTATTTTTGAGGAAGTCGAGGGTTTTCTTGAGTATCTCAAGCTTTGAAACCTTCTTCTTCTAATATTTAAAAGTTCTTCTTCTAACATAAAAGTTAATTAGATTTTCACTGTTGAAAAACAGAAATGATATTATTGAAATTATGGAGTAATTCTGAGTCTCGCCTCAAACTCATGATACCTATATGAGTTCTTAAAAGATTGAAACGCAAGGAATTCTTCAACATTTGAAGTTTAACGATGTGGTATAATGTAAATTTTAAAAATTTCTAAAAGAAAATCAATTTTTTTTTGAAGATCTTGCTCAAATGAATAATTTATTTTGCAATCAAGAAAAAAATACTTGTTGTCCATAAAAATACATATTTATTAGTCTCTCATCGATTTCATCGCCGAAAATCATCGAACTTATCGCTTTTACGGGAATAATTTACCACTTAAACGTAATAAATCAAAGCATCACCATCATCAGCATCATCACATGATCTTCTATCTTGGTCAATGCAACACACACTCTCTGTGACGCTGCTGTTCGAGTCCACTTTTTTCTGGGCCTTTAAACTCCAATCTTCCACTAGAACACCATCGTCAGAACAGAAAGACGCGTTGACAATTCCGAAGAGGGAAGACAACAATTGAGCATACACGTGATAGGTACAAATTGAATGTGTTTCCCAATCATTGCGACACCAAACTGGACAACACACAACACCGTACCAAAACCAACCAAGACAGCCAAAGTCGGTCTTCGAAGTCGAAGTGTATAGGCATCACAATACCAACAACAACAAAAAAAGAACAAACAAAATGTTCGCTCATCGTCATCAACCTAATGGCGAGAAAGTCGCTGACATGATATTGATAGAGCTTCTTGCGTCTTCCCGGATCGATGATGTTGATGATGGTCATGCGACATAATACTACTCAAAAGGTTGATCTTTGATCACCATCATCGCATCATCATCATCATCATCCAAGCAATCGAAACCCATGGTTCAATGTTGAGACTTCAGACTATCATCATCTGCAGAGGCTTAAGAATCCCCGCAAAGAATGAAATTCCAACAAATTCCTTATCGAACAAAAAACCAGCAGCAGTGGCAAGCAGCATCAGAAGCAGCCATCAACCATCAGCCAAAGATTGCGTCTTCGCGGACAATCCAAAGGAATCAACATCACAAAATCGTCATTTGTTCGCAAAACACAAAAGTGTCAAATGGTACATCAAAGTTGCAAACTCTAAACTTCAGCCAAACTGTTGATGTTGATGGATCAAAAATAAAACCAAAAACAACAAGAATAAAAACAAAGCAATCTCGCTAATACGGTGGTCTTCGTTGTCCTGAATTCTAGGGATTCCACAAGAGTGCTGAAATTAGCACCAAAACATGATGGGACTGCTTCATCGCCTCCTTTTACGTGCCTCCAGTTGTTGAGAGGTTCCGTTTGGAATTTTTTCGTCCCGTAGTGTGTGATGTTGGAAATTCTTTAGGTCCCAACCAGCGCAGCGCAGCACAAGGCAGCATTCGTTTGGTCGTCGCGTCGTGTCGTCGTGGTTTACGTTTAGATTGGATCTCGTGTCTTGTTCTCTCTTTCTCTCAGTTTTATCAATTTTAAGGGTCCGTTTTCTAGACTACTCTTCGCCTTGTGGAGTACTTACAAATTTGTGGCTGAATTCCCGAAAGGAATTCCATGGCGATACTTAATTTAAATTCCATAAGCTGCAAAGTGGATTGCTTGGAATTATACAATGCTTGTTTCGCCTTCCTGCAGTCCTCGGTCTTCATATATTTAGCTTTTTGTCTGATGAAGAAGAAGAAGAGTCTTCTTTTCTTTTTTGTTTGTTTGTATTTGTGTTATTTTAACAACTTCCAACTATAATTCTACTAAAAAATTGCGAGCATCCATGAGGTACATGAAGATTCAACTTAAAATGCAGAGACGCGTCGTAACCGATTAGGCCGATTAAGTTAATGGCCAAAGGGACTTGTGGAACATAGCTTCACCATCAGCCATAGCAACAAGAGTATAGTATAGGTTTATCGTATAGGAATTGTATATATGAAAGTTAAGAAGACTAAAACTACTACACTACAATAAATTAAACCTACCACTTCAGTGGGTTTTACTAATAAATCTTCCTTCCTGTGGGATTCGGTGTATTAACGAGATGATTTATGCGCGCTTTGTAAATAACGTAAGGAAGAGTTTTTCATCAGGTATATGTTTGTTAGGCCTTGAAATATGCGGCGAGATGTAAAATGTGCTGTGCTATACAAATAGAAGACCTATACTTTGTGTTGTGTAGACAAGTGGAATGTCATCGAGATATTTGAATATATATAATATGTATCTTCTATAATGCTCATAGATAGTTGAGCATTATTTCAAGCTAATAATCAACGACTGTAACGAACTTGAATATGCCTCTTCTTTAAAAAATTTCTTTCGAACACCTATAACAATAGGACTGATTAACATCAAATTATCTACCTAGATGACAGTAGCAACGGAAATGAGAAATAATTAATCAATATTTGTGGTGTTTGAAATCTTTTGTAGAATCATGTGAACGTAAGCTTTTAAACATAGGTAATATACTATAGCATTATTATAGACGGCATTTCCTTAGAAGTTAAATTGTTAAAGAAAAAAAATTAAAGGTTATTGTTGTTATTGATATAGAAATTTTAATACTAATCAAGTCATTGTTAGATGTTACTCAGTCAGAAGATTCTTATGGCTTATTCGATGCCTTTAAAAGAGTTTTTTAAAGCTAAGCTAAGTTAAGCCTGAGTTAACTCAACAAATAACGTGTTTAATCATTGGATTAAAGAGCAAACAATTTAACTATTTGATTTGTAACATTCTTTGACATAAAAACTACTAAAAGAAATATTATTGCATTAGACGTACTTTTATTTATTTCGAGAGTTAATTATGAAACTGTTCAGAGAAACTTTTTAATTAAGAAGTTAAAACTAAGGTAAGGGAGGTTTGTTATAATTAATTAAATTAAAGAAAATTAATAAAAAAACGTTAAATTACTAGCTGAGCCCTTCGACGTTGTTTAAGTAGATATAAAGATAAATTAGATTTTTTTACTCTTAAGATTTTCCTTTTTTCATTAGTTATTTAAACATCAGCTAGGTTTGATTATAGCATATACTCGTAGGATAATTTTAGCATTTTGTACTATTCATTCTTCTTTTAAGGTATAGCTCAATACTCTTCGGGGAATCAAACAGTGCGGAAAATCCTTTGAAGCACATTTTAGAACAAACAAACAAGTTAATGTTGCTGGCAATCAAATTGTACATTTTCTTTACATAACCTTATAAAGGATGGTTAAACCTTAAGGTCCGATGTTGATTTTGAATAAAGCCCAAATTGTTGTTGCTGGCCCATCAAAGTACACCTTTTCTTTTAAATAACCTCATAGAAATAAGTCCAACCGGTGTCAAATTACATGAACTTGGCGGCCAATTGACATCTTCACCACGCGTAAGACAACATGTCCATTGAATTTATCGCGTAAAAGAGCCATTGTTTCGTTTGCTGTGTGGCAGAAGGCGAAGTTCTGTTCAAACCAAATATCGTCCACATCCATATCTTCCAATTCGGGCCATAAAAAGTTGGTTATCATCTAGCGATAGTGATCTGATCACCATTCACAGTAACTGCCTGACCTGCCTCATTTTGTAAAAAAGAAAAAAATTGTCCCGATGATGATTGTTGGGAACGGCGGCGACGATGAGTTGAGGTGGAAGGCTCTTCAGCCACATTATCTCGAACAGCAGCAATATTTTCTGCAGTACTAGCTGTGCGAGCATGCACTGATGTTTTTACATCTCCTACAGACCCGGTTAGCTCAAATTCTTTTACGATTTTTCCGATTATACTTACATTTCGACGGTAAAATTGACGTAATTGTGAATCTTTCCATGGTTCAAATTGAGTTAGTTTAAAATTGAGAAATGTCAAATGAAATGCAGAAAAAACCTTGACGTTAAGGTGTGGTTGACATTCAAAATCGGCCATTCAAAAATATAACCACTCTTTATTATACTTTTTGGGGATATGAACATTCATGAAGTAGTTTATTTTTTCAATAAAATTAGTGATGATTTTACAAATCTACAATCCCTTACTTCAATATTCCGTTGACAAATTTTCAGTACCATACCTATTTTTGAAAAAAAAAATCCTCATTACTTTTAAGTCTTTACAATAAATTTTAAGTCTTTAGCATTTAGGTATGCTAAAACAGTTCTTAACACAAAAACGCAAAATGGTATAAAAGTTATTTTGATTTTATCACAAATTCGTATAGTCTTAAAGTTATAAACTCAAGATTTTGGAATAATCTTCTTTAATCGAAGTTTTGATTCGAAATAAGCAAAGTCAAAATCATTAAAGAATTAAATTGAAGGTTTTTCAAAACTAGAGATAGAGTCAAATGAAGACCTACATAAGGCATCTCATAACTCATAACTCATAGACATGTCGAAACATAAGAGATATTTAAATGATTTAAATATTATATAGAAGATAGAGATTTTTACTTTGGAAAATCATGCAATTTGTTTGTTCACGTTCAACTTTTACTTAAAAAAAAAAAAACATTTTTGGTTATTTTTATCATTTTTAGAATCGTATATTTGATGGACGAGATTTGAATTCATGACAGCTTAATTCCTCAAAGAAACGAAATTTTGTCGACCAGTGTAACAGATATCTTAGAAAATATGAAAAACTACTTATATCACGCCACCAGCTGCCGTTTTCAGATTCTAAAATTGTATTTTCTTGCATTCATCGACACATAAATTGTCAATTTAAGTGCCTTTTTTCAGTATTCATTTAATTCATAACAAAAATTAAAAGTTCAGGCACTGCGGTGCGGCGCCATCTAGTAGCGAGTAATTTCAAAAAAGAATATATCAATCAAATTTTGGTCGTATGTTTAAACAAATTAATGATGGAAGGAAATATTAAGTTAGTACTTCAATAAAATAAAGTAAAAAAGTACGTTTACTCCCTATTGCCCCACTTTTAAAGCGTCGTATTTCGGCGAAATAAAATGTGCAGAATTCCATTATTTTAAAATAAGTTCATGTCATAGTTCTGGAGTTAAGTCATGCTTCTTATTTTTGCTGAGACACTCTCTCTAACTCACATTTCTTAAAAGTTGTAAATTACGAAGTTACAATTTTCTGATCAAGGATCGCAGTTTTGCAGGAAAAGTTCATGAATTCGTTAATTTTCAAAGAGTTAGCCACAATTGGTTAATGAAATCTTGTGATTTAACAAATTTTTTTCATTCAACTAGGTATTGGTTCCGAATCCTGTCAATTTGGAATCGAGTAATAAGTATCGTTCCTAAGCAATTCCTATAAAGGAACTAATACCTGGTTAATACACATTTTTTTTCAATCGGTACCAAGTGATTTCTTCCAGAAGTACTAATCTGTAGTTCTGTTAAACATGCACGAAACATACACCTTACCTTCTTAGTACCATCCCTACTATAGGATACATACACGGTTTACAAATTTGTTAGCATTTTCTAAGTAAAGCTTTGCACTTGATACAAGAGAAAGAAATGTATGTTGTCACGATGCATCTTCAAAGGAAATAGGACATGTATGTATAGATGAGGTTCCATTGATGTGAAAAATGTTGGGGTACTAAGCTTTTTGTTAAGACTTCTAATCAGGCGTACTACCTGAAATAGCTAGGTTAGAATGGCTAATGACTTATATGAAAACAATGGGAAAAAATATTCTCAATTTTGGAAGTTAAATTTTCTGACCTCACTATTTCTCAAAAAGGTGACTATAATTTGTCAACGAAATCTTGGAACTTAAAATCTTAAGACTTATAACTTTATGCCACGCAAAACATAAGGTCTGTGCTAATGTTCCACAATCGATTCAATACCTTGAAGATGGAAATCGTGAAGTTATCGACGAAAAATAGTCTCAAATGTAAGAATTGATAATAGAAAACTTCATGGAAAGGTTATAGTGCTACAGCCGTAGACGTGGTGGGCATTTAGCAGATAATAATTACTGGCTCACTTTTCTCTTTACAATGATATATCCACTGATTTCTGTTAAAAACTACTCGTTTTTGTATTATCAAAGTGAAACATATATTTATTTAAAATGTTAACATTTCCAGTAGTAACTAATAGAATTCCTTACGATAACAATATCATAATCTTATTAATTATATAAAAATATCTGAGTTATTCTTTTTTAGTATTGAGACACGTTTTTGGACGAATCCATAACTCTTAAAATCGGAAGCGTATCGGAATCCCGCTTTTTAAAATCCCGTTTTTAAAAAATCCCCAAAAAGAAGTTTTAAAATTCCGTCTTCTAAAATACCAATTTTTTAAAATCCCGCTTATTCAAAATCCCGATCAATTACAATCCCGGTTTTTAAAATCCCGTCAAATCCCGACAATCGCGCTTTTGTTTTTCCAAAATACGTACATTGAACTAAAAAACAATAGGAGTCAAAGGTTTAAATGTTAAATTACTCGACTAAACTATAATAATATCGTAAATTGTTTTGTTTGTTTTGTTTTAAAAAAATATAATTGCCATGTCTAAACAGTGACAGTTCGTGAAAATAAACAAAGCAAATACGCTTAAACGGTCCTATTAATTCGAATTCACAACTTTTGACTGGACTACTGCTCTACCGCTGTTATAAGAATAATTGTACAGATGTCATATGGATTTAGCAAATTGCTAAAAATTAAAGTAGCCATTCCGTGATTTTAACTTTAGCAAATTGTTAAGAGATAGTAATGGGCTTAAATCGTTCAAAATTAGATAAATCATATTTTAAACTTAGTAACTTGCTAAAAATGTCCTTAACATTTTACTAAATCGTTTAAAATGTTGCTTCAAATTATTAAAGTGTCATAATATTAGTTATATTGGAATTTATTCTAAAATGTGCTATCTCTTCCGCTCCTAAGTCCAGTTTCTAATATTTTGTTTTTTTTTTCTTCAAAAGTTTATTCAATTTTACCTTCAAAAAAATGTCACCTGCTGTTCTGTGTGCATAAAGCGCGTGGAATCTTCCTTCAAGAATCGAACTCCTAAATCAAACAAATTATTGTGTACCCATGGTAGTTGTTGCGCAATCCAGTTGCTGATATTCTATATACACGACTTGCCACACCGCGACGCTCAACGCCAATGACACGTTGATTAATGTCCAGAATTCCTGGGCCAGGGTGCTTCAGCTTCAGCATCATCTTCAGCTCCAGTGGCATTAAGTGCACTCTTGCGTTTTTGTTTTCTTTTTCAGCCAAACTAGATTAATACCCACCACCTATGTAGGAGCAGAACATCAGTTTATAGAAAGGCGACACTGGCGGCATCTAGAAGTGCGAAAATCTATCAACGAATCCCTAATTTATGACCCAACTCGAGTTGAGCTGAGTAGAGCATCAGTTCGTTGTGTATACGAGTATTTAAGGTTAGGGTGCTTCATCATCATCCTGCGCGGATGGAGATGAGGCTACTTATAGAAAAGACTACTAGAATGTATGGTTATGGTTATGGTTTGGATTTGGGTTTGGGTTTTGGTTTTGTCCAATCAACCAGTGGTGGTGGATGGATGGCGGAGCGGTGGTGGTCGAACTATTGAATATCAATAGAACTTGAAAAAATTCTATGTAGTCCTTTATTTCTCCTTATTCTACCTCTACCTCTTCTCCTTTATTCCTTTTGTTAATTCTTTTCTTCTTTTTTTTTTGCATGACTTCTTGTTGATGATGTGTAACTTTGTGGATTCCTTCGGGTGTTGATTGTGGAATTAAATGTAAAATTCCGGGAAATTTTGATTTAAGACCCACGCAAAAGTAACTGAACCCTAAAAAATTCGACATCCCGTTTCGAATTACATTCTGGTCATGCTATGACGATGACGATGACATATTCTACGCCTTTTCTCAGTCCTTAACAAAAATAACAAAGAAGAATAAGGCAGCCCGTATAAGAATCTTAAAGGTTTGTATGAGGTTTAGGTTAGGTTTTTTTGTGTAACTTTTTGAACTTCTGGAATGACTTAGAAATTTTAATATTTTTGTAGCCTTTTTTTTTAACAGGCTCTGGTAATACATAGTAAAAGTATATAGGAGCATTGTATAAGTTTGGAAGTTGATGTTGAAGAAAGTGAAAAACTGGGTTACGCTTCTGTTGTTCTGGTTTAGAGTTTTTGTGATGATGATTTCTTGGAAATCTTTGCGGGTGGTTGACTTCGATATGAGTGATGTATGAATTGAAGTTGGAAATAAGATGACCATAAGGTGAGAAAAAATTTAAACTAAAAACTGACACATATGGGAATATTTAAAAGGTAAGGCAACGACCGACTGACGTTAGAAAGACATGTCTTGTCTATGTTCTTAATTTTCAAATTTACCTAAGACATTTATAGTATCATTGCTTATAGTGGAACAATCTGTTTTTTTTTTTCAAGGCGAAAAGTTTGAGATATGATGGAGAAGAAAAATATAGTGTTGATACTTTTGAAAAAAAAAATGAAGAAAATATTTTGCTTTGTATTTGAATGCAAATATTTTGAGAATCTATTTTATTCTAATTTAATATACAAAGAGTTTATTTTTGCTGATTATTAACTTTTTTCAAGCTCCACAATACTTACTTACTTACTTAGGTCCTCAGACCTGTTAAGTCCGTTGGGAACCCCTTAAGGGGCATAGGACCTCTACTACGAATAGGCGCCATTGTGTACGGTTTGCGGGGATGTGTTTCAGCTTTTTCCAACTCTTGCCTAGTGATTCCGCCTATAGACTGTCCTGCGCCATGTGCTTCTCGGTCGTCCAGCTCTTCCTCCTTATTGTGTGAGCGGATTTCACTACATTGCTTGACCTGCAATGTAGTCGTTACCTTTTCGAAGCGTTCCATTCGTATAATAGAGTCTATATGTTCCTGACCTGTCCTTCTATGAAGGACCTCATTTGATATACGGCTTGGCCAGAAAATCCGTAGGATGTAAAGACATCTATTCACGAAGGTTTTCAGATTTATTGTAATGGCTGAAGTAACCTTCCAGGTGCTGCACCCATAAAGAAGCACAGACTCGACATTTGTACGAAACAGTCGTAGCTTTGTTCTTAAGCTAAAAGAGTTATTCCTCCAAATTTTCGACAGCATACCGAACGCCACTTTTGCTTTGCCGATGCGGCAGATGTTGTCTTGTTCAGTTTCGCCTTCGATGGAGACGATACTTCCATGGTATTGAAAGCTCTCCACTTCTTCCACCGGTAGCGATGAAATATTTATTTGAGAGGAGCCTCAGAACCGAAGCTGATCATTTCTGTTTTGACGGAATTAATTTTCAGCCCCACGACTTCTGCTTCTCTCTCGACACTTGTTGTTACTTTGATGGAGATCCATGATCCTATGAGAGAGTAAGCAAACATCGTCCGCGTAATCCAAGTGCTTTAAATAGGATTTCAAAGTCCATTGGATTTCTCCGCTACCTGACAAAGCTGCGCGCAGAACATCGCTTATCACCAACAAAAACAATATTGGCGACAGAATACAACACTGTCTGACTCCGCTACGGATTTCAAAATCATCTGACAACCTACCATCATACAGAACGTGACACTTGAATCCATCATAAAATAAATAAATTAGGTGGCGCAACAGTCCGTGAAGAACCAGGGCCTAGTGACTTACAACTCTCAACCATTCCTGTGTGCGAGTAATTTTGTCAGAGATGGAAGGGACCTACAGTTTATATGCCGAATCCGAACGGCTAATTTGAGAAAGCACTTTTCATGACAAGAATTACTCTTGGAGAATTTGTCAATTCTTCGCAAGAGGCAGTACCCGTGAAAAAAGTTAGGTGGCACAGGAAAGGATTGAACCCAAGACCCCTTGCATGACAGTCCAACGCACTAACCATCATGCTACAGGTACTATCATATGTTACCTTTATAATATCAATTAGTTTTTCTGGAATGCCTTTCCTCCGCAAAGCTAACCAGATGTACTCCCTGTTGACGCTATCAAAGACCTTCTCGAAGTCGATGAACAGCAGGTGTAGTGGCGCTCGATATTCAACGCACTGTTCAATAATGATCCGCAGGGTATTGATTTGATCAATATGGGAGGATCCAGCGCGGAATCCTGCTTGTTCGCCATCGAGTGCGGCCTCAAGGTGTTCTCTGATGCGTTCCAGTACGATTTTTGCTACTATTTTGGCAACGGAAGGTGCATCAAGTCCTACCGATTTATTGTTCTTAAGTACTTGCTCTAATTGCAGCAACGATCTCATCTTTACTGGGAGGTGCGGTGCGGATTCGGGGATTAGTTTGTTCGGGCGCTTCAGAAGGCATTGGCACACTGCGGTGAACCTCTCTCTTTTTCATGTGGTACGAGGATTCCAGCTCATTTCTTTCTTCCCCTTGTGCAGCAGTTATTCGAGCACTTAACTGTTTGCGTTTGTTGATCCTTGCCAAGATTCTTCTGAAAGCCAGGTGTTGTTGCTTCCTTCTTTCCAACCGACTGAAATGAAAACATTTTTCACAGCATTCTAATGGTGTTCGATGTCGTCATGTATTGTGCTGCAGATTGTTCTCATTTCGTGAGACAGGTGGTCCCTGAAATGTTGACGGGTCGAGGGATCCTTTAATCTAGCGATGTTGAATTTGGGGGCTCGTGTTATTCCGTTGGATCTTCGAACTGTAGCTGTACGCAATCTTAAAGTAGCTATCCTTAAGTGGTGTTCACGTGCAAGTCCCATGTCGGCTACACAATGCATTGCCTTTTCTAGAAATATTCAAAGGTATTTCCTACTATAAGTTGTCACTTAGAAAGCAATAGATGTTTTTAAAGATGAATAGAACACTATTTTGACAGGCAGCCATTTTGTCCTCTGTCAAGTGATTTATTTCTATTCTAGTAACTTTTTTTGAATGGATACGGCAATAAATAAAACTGCCTTTTTTTGGATTGATCATAATCCTTAAGTTTATGTTGAGACACCGTTACATTCACAAAAACTAACTCTTTAAAAAGTAATTTTTGAATTGGTGGAATGTTTAGTCCGCACTTTTTTAAAAATGATGGTGGCCAGAACGTTACAGTAAACGGTAACAGCTATAATGCCAATATTATTGACTTTTTCCTTCATCAATAATTGAACAACTATAATGTGAAGAAGCACATCACGATGGTGCAAAATGTAAATGCCAAACAGCCCGTGACAGAATTGATTTATAGAAGGAAACGTTTGATAACCGCATATAGTTTAACGTTAAGGACCCGTATACAAATTAGCCTGTAAGATGTTGCGATTTAACGCTGTTTGACTATTTTCTGTGGGGATATCTGAAGTCGCTAATCTACATATGCCACAATATGGACAATATTCGCCGCTTTATTGCCGATATTGGGCCACAAACGTTAAAAAAAGGTATTCGAACATTGAACCTCCAGATTAGACTACGTCAAATCCAGCTGTTGCGATTATGTGTTAAAAATCATATTTGAATTAGAATGCCAGAAAATTATCAATAGTGTCAATCATCTTTTCAAAGTTTTATACCTCTAAAAATACATCAATTTATGTTATATAAGCCCCAAAAAATACGAATTTTATAGCAAGCTCGGTCTAAACTAGAAGCTAGAAGGCACCTGTTAAACAAGCTGGGAATTAGTGTGAACTTATCAAGACAACATTAGGCGATCAAAAGTTTTTTTTTTTGTTTTTATGATCAGGGGCATAAAGCTAATAACATTGGGTTATGTCTAGCTTATAACAAGTTTGGGATTTATTTCCCAATTTCAACAAAACAAAAACAATTGGCCTTATGTCCCATTCAATCGGAAAACAAGGATTAATTATGAAGTTGTTGTAGCCTCTGGGACTCAAATATGTATGTCACGCAATGTTGTCTATGTTTTTTTTTTATTTTTGCTTAGGTAATGTCGTGAAAGGCAAACCCACAGAAAATGATTTAAAGGGTATAATCTTGAACGCTATACTGGTTAACTATTTTCCATGTGTAAGGCCTAGGCCTGTAACAGTTATTGTCACAGTGTTGTATGTATCTTCATGTTTATTCTATGTTTTTTGAGTCTTCTTGTAACAAGGAGGTTAAGTTTGCAAAATAAACGGAGAGGTTATAAAAGACTGGACTGGAGAAGTCGCTAACTTGGGGTACACCAGAGGTAGCAAGAAAAAGCATGGAAGGAAAATAATGATTTTTTAATAACTAACTAACTGTTAATTATAGATTAATTGATGAAACATAGCTAAATTAAGAAAGGTAAGTTTAAATCAATTTTTAGAGTCGCTTTTTCAAGTTGAAATTTTGAATAATGCAAAAAGACTTTTTGTATCTCTATTTTATCATTCATTCAGTTAGAACTTTTACATGTCGTTAGTAAAGATTTAAATTCATAAAAGTATGAGACATTGGTTTGTCATTATTTCCCGCCCCTGCTCATAACATTAATTTGAAGTTGCAAAAAACCGAAGTAAATAACAAACACATTTTCTCGATTCATGGCGCCACAACATCAAGTTTTTATGTGGATAAATCAATATGTAAATCTAAGTAACATTGCATTTTGCGGCACTGTTGCCAAAGTAGTTCAAAAACTCAACTTATTTTAAAAAATAAAAAGAGGCTGATGGACACTGATAACTTCCCATCCCGTCTGTCTATTTGTCTTGTTTAAAAATTTGTAGGTTTTCGTGTTGTATTAAATTAGTTGTCAGTTGAATTATTCTTAAAAAATTCAAAATTAACAACAATATTTTGCATATAATGAATTAGTTTTATTTCAAAATCTAGTTTTGTTAACGAGACTTTTATTCGAAAACCAATTTTTACCAATTTTAGTAACATTTATTAAAAGTTTTTTATTTCTTATATAAACAAATACAAACTGGATGAATGAAATTAATTTGAGAGATATCGAGAACTAAACATCAATTTTTACGAAATTTGCTTACTATTTTTTGTAGATTTTAATTTTGTATGAAAAAAAACGGACTGTTGGATTTTTATAAAAAAAAATTACTGAATTTCGAAAACAATATTTTCTGTGAGATAAAATAATTTGAAAGCCAATATTTTTAATTTTTTAAAAGACATTTAAGTCGAAAATCAATTTTTACCAAGTTTTACTATTGTTTTTTTTTAGGATTTTATTTTTTTTTGTAAAAAAAACTGTCAATTCGATTTTTCACAACAATTTACTGAATGTTGACAGCTATGTTTTTTAAAAGTTAAAATTAGTTTAAAGCCAATAGCTCAAAGTTTTAAAAAGATATTTAAGTCGAAAATCAATTTTTACCAACTTTTCCTATTTTTTTGATTTTTCGATTTTTCTCAAAATTGTACCAGATGTTGAAAACGTTTTTTTTCGTTGCACAAAATTATTTGGAGATAAAATCATTTTTTGTTCGTATAATTTTCAAGGTGACAAATATTTGTTTTTCAGTTTTTTTTTTGATTTATAAAAAAAACCGTTAATTGGAATTTTTTTTAAATATACCAGTTTGGTATCACGTTGCAATCTATATTATAAAATTTAATTCAAGTCTCTAGCGTTATTGGTTCGTGAGATATTTAGGGTTAACCAAAAATTTAAAAAAAACCACCAACTCAATTTTCTTGGGAGCCATTTCTGCATCTTTTTGCATTACTATCTGTGAAACACAATTTATTTGAAGTCGATATCTCCACTTGTTAATGAGCTATGGACGACGAAAAAACGTCACGACGGACGTACGAACGTACGTACACACGCACGCACAGACATCTCTCTAAAAATCTTTTATTTCGAATCTAGGGAGGGAACGTCGAAAAATGTCAAAATTTTCAATTCGAAAAATCGGACCGATTACAATAACTTCCTATGGAAAGTTAAAAAGAAAAAAAACTGTGATGCACAATTTTAGCAAAACTTGTACATTTGGAGAACATCCGTCGTCGATTCAAATATTCCATCGGTCCAAATTCTTGAGTCGGTTTGATCTTGGTGGGGTGTAAACGAAGATTCTTACAAAAAAATGTGCCATAATGTGTTTTGAGGGAAGACCAATTCTTTAGAACGCCTTAAAATTGACTGATTTTGATCGTTTGCTATACGGACGCCTGAACTGCATAATTATTTTCGACACATTGCCTCACTGACAATCTAAAATCACACAACAAATAAAGGCGCCGCGCCGTTAAAAAGAGCCAATTGAAATGCAAACTAAAGGTGAAATAAAACCAATTTGGCTTTATGTCACTTTGTTGAAGTGACCAATTTGAAATGTGGCCTTATTTGATTTGGCTTCATTTGACGCACCACGAATATGTCATCATCATCAGGTCCTCTAACCCCGTACGGGGCATAGGGCGTCAACAAAACGTCTCCATCCTTCTCGATCTGCAGCTAGATACCTTAACTGTGGCCACGACTTTCTCTGGGAGTTAGCTTCCGATAGCACTGTAGATTTCCATGTTGTTCTTGGTCTTCCAACCCGCCGTGACCCCTGAAGATTCCATTCAAAGGACTGCTTCGCAATATCATCGTTTGGTTTTCTCAGTGTGTGACCAATCCATTGCCATTTGCGCTTTCTGATGTCGATGTCCAAGCGCCTCTGACCTGTTCTACGCCACAATTCCTGGTTAGATATTGTTTGTGGCCGGCAAATTTTAAGGATGTGACGCAGACAGCGGTTCACAAAAGCCTGCGAGCCTGTGGCCGAGACTTTCCATGTTTCACAAGCATATAATAGCACGGATTTTACATTGGAATCGAAGAATCTCAGTTTAGACTTGACTCAGGAGACTTGACTGGATTCCCAAATTTGGGACAGAGCACCAAAGGCAACGCGAGCTTTATTTATTCTGCTTTTTACGTCTAGATCCGTACCACCATTTGCTGATACAATACTTCCGAGGTAATTAAATTGTTCGACCTCTTCAACAGGCGTGTCATGCAGAATAATACGATGTTGTGTAGGGGGGTCTGTTAGCATTATTTTTGTCTTTTTGCTATTTATTTTAAGACCGCACGATTTTCCTTTCACCCGTAAAGTTTGACACATCTCGTTCAGCCCACTGATGTTATTTGCCATTAGACATATATCTTCGGCATAGTCTAAATGGCTAAGCCTTTCAAACGTTCTCCATTGAATACCTTGCCTCTCAGTTGTACCGACGCTGGCCGTCAGAACATCATCTATCGCCAGCAGAAAAAGAATTGGCGATAAAACATCCCTTGTCTCACACGCTGACGCACTTCGAAAGAGTCGGATAGCTGCCCATTATGCAACACGAAACACCTTGCATTGTTGTAGGACTCCTTTATAATGGCAACAATTTTTGGCGGAATGCCTCTCCCAAGAAGTGATCTCCATATACATTCTCGGTTAACTCGGTCAAAGGCCTTCTCAAAATCTACAAACATGAGGTTTAGCGGTGTTTGAAATTCTGCAGACTGCTCAAGAACAATCCATAAGGTGTTGATATGGTCAAAGCACGACCGACCGCTGCGGAAGCCAGCCTGATTCCTCTTGAGTGTAGTCTCAATTCTAGCCTTTATCCGTTCGAGGATTAAAGTTGCCATTAGCTTTGGGAAAATGGACAAAACGGTAATACCACGCCAATTGTTGCAGTTCCTGAGATCACCTTTTTTTGGCACCTTAAAAATCACTCCATCCTTCCATTCCCTGGGATAGGTTTCGTTTTCTCAAACAGTTTGTATAAGCGGATGCAAGGTACTAGCTGCTGTGGCGGGATCAGCTTTCAGGAATTTCGCTGGTACTCCGTCAAGCCCGGCTGCTTTGTTGAATATCTTAATATATATAATTCTTCTGTGAGTGTGTATGTCACTGAACTTCTCTTAAACGACTGGACCGATTTTGATGAAATTTTAGCTCCCCTCCATCCCTGACAACAGTACTCGCACACTGGAATGGTTGAGAGTTGTAAGTCACTAGGCCCTGGTTCTCTACGGACTGTTGCGCCACCTAATTTATTTATTTATTCATAAGTCTCGAACAGATGGCGCCTTAAATTAGATTTTTTACAGAAAATGTCGGACCATCTATCGTGAACTTCTCATAGATGGCGCCACGTTGGAATTCGAAATATAAATATATAATATTATAAAGAGAGATTTGTATTTTTGTATGTAACGAATAAACTCAAAAAGTACTGCACCGATTTTAATAATTCTTTTTTCATTAGAAAGCTACATTATCACTGAGTAACATACTAGGCTACATTTAGTACTAAATTACTATAGAAATCTTTAGAAATTCCTATTAAAACCAACCGAAGGGGTAAAAAAATTATCTATAAAATGTCTTTCATCGCATACGCTGCGAAGAGTATTAATGGTAGGACAAAAAAATGTTTTCTAATTTAGTGATTCATGGTCGTTTTAATAATCATGCTTATAACATAAATATCTGTACCTATTTATGTCTACCCGTGCGACGCCGGCACGGGCCGCTAGTGTAGTATATTTAGACACAATTATTTGCACTTAACTTGAAAATGTTGAGTTGACTAAATAAATAGACAATGATAGTTCCATAATTAGGGTGCGTTCACAAATTAAATTAAAAGTTGTAAAGTCCCTGGAAGAATCCTGATATTTAAAACCTTCTAACTTGTAAAGTGCTAAGCCTTTAACAATATTAGTAATTCGTTGAAAAAAAAAAAAAAACTATGGATATAATGGTTGGTGAAGAATTTGTTATAAGCTGTCATGTACAACGTATTCATTATAATTCACTTAAACACGCCACAGATCTTAAGCAGGATATGAAAGTTGCGAGTTTAACCAGAGTTAAGAATATAACTTTAAAGAATCGGTGAATAAAAAGCCAACTTAGGTTCAAAATAAACGCTTGGAGATTTTTGGAATAAACGTATCTGGCAACATTCCAGTTTTAGGAAATAATTCTTGATTTTTGTTTAAGCCTCATGTGCCTTGCATATATGTAGGTACACTACACACCTATTTGTAGTTTTGATGCCGGTGAAAGGTAACAATTAAAAACAATGCACTTCGGTGAACGAAGAATGACAAACAACAGCAAAGACACCACCAACTTTCAGTGCCTATAGAAGTAAAAGTCAAGGGAAGATTTAGCATATATTATTTATGTGGCAACAACCACATTTGGTAGGTATAGCTGAAGAGGAAGGTATACCTCTACCTTCATTTATAAGCTTTGTTTTAACGCCTTATGAGCAAGCAAGCCATCAGCTTCTTCATCATCATCAGGTTCTTCAAAAAAACTTGTTGTATTTAGATATGTACCTGTACACAACCTGTCATATACATATATGTATTTGTTAAAGCCTTTTGTCTCATCAGAAATTGAATCGATTTATTGCAATTAAATTCGAATTAAGGGCAAGCAACCATTAAACAAAGTGCATGAAGTGCATACAAAAGTGCAATAAGGCATGTAGAGTTTGAAATTAACAAAATTATATAGTGCGGTAAAAGAGACACAATTTTATGTTGAAAATAAAGCCAGCTGTTATATGAGATGTTTTTCATGGCGTTGTATGGCATGAGAATGAGGAAGTGGTTCACTATAATAAAATATAAAGAGTATTGATATGCTATAAAGTTTATTATATGGTAACAGGGTCAATTCTACACATATTTGTTATGCTTTTAGTCCATATAAAAGGATATAATAAATTTAAACTAAAGTTTGAAAAATCATAAAATCAATTTTTGATGTACTCGTATATAATTTAGATTTAGATTTAGAATCACTAATGAATTACCTTTAAAATGAAGGCTTTGATGTAAAGGATGTTTTGTTTTTAGACATGCGGTTTCGCACATACATAGTTTCATCTTATTGCCAAGAATTTAGCTATATTATAAAAATATTACGTTTTAAAATAATTTCGGGCAAGTGGCCGCCGTGATTGCCACGAATAAATTCCATCCGAGAGGCCAAATTTTTTGTATGTAGATTTCGTCATATCAGAAAGCCTCATGTTCAGGAAACAACGTGCAGCCGATGCCTTCTGAAGCGCCCGAATAAACTAATCCCCGAATCCGCACCGCACCTCCCAGTAAAGATGAGATCGTTGCCACAATTAAAGCACTTAAGAACAATAAATCGGTAGGACTTGATGAAATTGTCACAGAGCTTTTACAAGCGCGGCCAACGTCATCAAGCGAACTGTTTCATTCGCACATAAAAGAAGCCTGGACCACCGAAAGCTTCCCCGATGAGTGGAAAAAGGAAATGATCGTCAAGCTCCAAAAAAAAGGAGATCTTACAAAGTGCGAAAACTGGAGAGGAATTTGCGTTCTACCTGCCGTTGCCAAAATAGTAGCAGAAATCATACTGGAACGCATCAGAGAACACCTTGAGGCCACACTCGATTCCGAACAAGCTGGATCCGGGCGGGATCCGCCTTTATTGATCATATTAACACCCTGCGGATCATTATTGAGCAGTGCGTTGAATATCGAGCACCACTACACCTGCTGTTCAACGACTTCGAGAAGGCCTTTGATAGCGTCAACAGTGAGTATATCTGGTTATCTTTGCGGAGGAGAAAACGAATTGCTATTATTTAAAGCAGTTGGATTACGCGGAAGATATTTGCTTACTCTCTCATAGGATCATGGATATCCATCAAAGTAAAAGAAGCAGAAGTCGTGAGGCTGAAAATTAATTCCGGCAAAACAGAAATGATCAGCCTCGGAACCCGACCATCCTCTCAAATAAATATTTCCTCGCAACCGGTGGAAAAAGTGGAGAGCTTTCAATACCATGGAAGTATCGTCTCTATCGAAGACGGAACCGGACAAGACGTCATCTGCCTCATCGACAAAGCAAAAGCGGCGTTCGGTATGCTGTCGAAAATTTGGAGGAATAATTCTATTAGCTTAAGAACAAAGCTACGACTGTTTCGCAAAAATGTCGAATCTGTGCTTCTTTATGAGTGCAGCAGCTGGAAGGTTACTTCAGCCATTACTAAAAAGCTGCAAACCTTCGTGAATAGATGTCTTGGCAACATTCTAAGGATTTTCTGGCCTAACCGAATATCCAATGATATCCTTCATAGAAGGGAAGGCCAGGAACCTATAGACTCTATTGTACGAAGTGGCAATTGATTAGACATACGCTTCGAAAAGGTAACGACTGCATTGCAGGCCAAGCAATACAGTGGAATCCGCTCACACAAGAAGGAAGAAGAGCTGGACAACCGAGAAGCACATGGCGCAGGACAGTCGAAGAATAATCAGTGTCACTAGGCAAGAGTTGGAGGGAGCTGAAACACATCTCCGGAGACCGCACACGATGGCGCGTAGGCGTAGTAGAGGCCCTATGCCCAACGGACTTTACAGGTCTGAGGACCTATTTATTTATTTATTTATTTATTACAATTTCGAAAACTTATACACATTGAGATAAGATATCTTATAAGCTAGTGATAAGTGTAGTATTAAACAAAAATATGGAACTATATATAAAAGGTACTACATTGCAGAGTACTTTTTACAAAAGTATTAAATTTTAATTGAAACAATAGTTCTTACAAATTTATATATGTACATATGTGTGATTATACAAAAGTTGGGTAACTCGATGTCATCAACCAATATATACAAAGTCTGATTATATTTTATTGAGATAGCAATTTATTTTAAAACAATGGAAATACCTTTATTTAGTCACCCAATTTCAGTTCTTCATTTTGAATACAAGTTATTAAAAAAACACAATTAGTTCTTAAAACGTCAGTCCTCTGGCATGTCACAACCCTGAAAACCAACCATTAAGTGACTGCCTATTAAACATTATCATTGATTTGAGAAAACTTATTAAATTAATATAATCTGCGATGTATATAGTTTAATATATACTACAACTTTCATAATGCAGTGTTCTCCACTTTATTTAAAAAAATAAGAAATTTTGTGTTCAGTTTTATTCGTCAGTTTCGTGTGTGTTATTTAAATTTTAAATTCGTGCGAAATATCGCCGACTCAACGTCAAATCCCACTTTGAATTTTAATGTTGGTAATAAAGTTAGTTGCGGGTCGCACAATTTGACGGCCACCATAACTGTACCAGAGTTTGGGTTATGTTTGTTGTCTATACAAGTGCTTAGCCAGTCAACGCGTCAGTCTTATGGTGAGCCGTTATTTTTTTGTTAATCTAAAGTTTATTTTTATTTATTCGTATTAGACTTTGAGTTGTTAAAATGTAGTTTGTTGATATTTGAAATTACAAAAAAAAAACATTAGTCCAGATTATAATCTCAAATTTCGTCTTTTTCGTCAGTAGTGTGGCGTCAGTTCTGTGTCAGGTAAATTGTTATTGTTCTTAATTTCTTGATCATTAGTACTTTTAAGAAGAATATTGTTAGATTTTGTTTGTTGATTACTTTGAAATATTTAGTAAAACTATGTGAAAGTAGTAAAAGATAATATCTAGAATAACGTTACGTTAAATGTCAAAAGTCTGTTTTGAAAACTGATGTAGTATTTTCTCCTAGTATTACATATTAATAATTATTTTTAATTGTTACTAAGTGATTTTAAGTGATCATTATTAAATCCTAAGAGATTTTTACTAATTTGTATTAAATTTCATTATAATACTTTCAAAACTGTGTATACTCGTCAGTCCTCTGGCAGTCAAATTCTGAAATTTTTAAATATCTTACAATGTACTCAAAAAAGTGACTGGCCCGATTGGGAACAATATATTAATTAGATTAGCTATCATATACACCCGAATTTATAGAAGTTTGATTTAAAAACTATCGTAAACAAAATATCCTCAAAAGTTACCCAACTTTTGTATAATCACCCATATGTATGTATGTACATACATACATATTTACAAATTTGAGTTAAATGATTCATTTGTTGTTCATTTCATTTCAACTAATTAGATAAATGTATAAAATTACGATCTTGACAAGTATTTTTTGATTTCGAGTTTTGCCTTGACAGCATCACGTATTTCCCTTAAATGCTATTAACAAAAAATTGACGTTCAGAAGTAAGAAAGAGTAAAAGGGGCTGATAAGTTGTAATGATCTGACTGATGAGGTTCGTCATATTCTGTCGAAGAGATAGCCAGGTGTCTGTGAAAGTAGGATATCAGAAAGCAAGGACAATGTCCGAAAATTGAGCATGTTTTCAAATGACATGTTTAGAATATGATTTGAAATTTCTGAGATGTGATCATATCTTGGAAGTCCAAAAATATAGCGGGCAGTATTGTTGAATGCGACTGTAAGTTTTCGTTTACTTTGGTAACTACAAGAAGAAAAAATTTCGCATCCATAAGTAAGAATTGGTATTATTAAGGTTTTGGCAAGTAAAAGACGCGTTTTTATGGGAGTATAATGCTGGGCCGCAAACAATGGACGCAGGGCACCATAAGTCTTACCAACTATGGTGTTAATGTGGTTGTCCCATGTTAAAAAACGATTAAATATTATTCCTAAATTTTTAGCCGTCTCAATGAATTCTATCGGGATATGGTTCATGACAATACGAGGAAAGTAAGATAGATCAAGAGGTGTACGGGAAATAACTAAACATTTAGTCTTTAAAGGATTTAGTTGAAGCCTAATTGCTGTGGACCAATTCTGAATCCTTTTAAGGCCCTCATTTAAGCATTCAATGTAGTGTTCAATTAAACCGAGGGGACAATTTAAGTAAAGCTGCACATCATCGGCGTACAAAGCTAAGGAACAAAATTTCATTGAGTTTGGAATTGAATTAATGTACATTGAAAACAACAATGGACCAAGAATGGAGCCTTGCGGAACACCATTTAAATTCGGAAGGAAATTTGATAGCGACCCATTTATTTCCACAGCTTGTTATCTACCTGTAAGGTATGAAAAAATTAAGTTTGCTGCCGCAGAAAAAAAATTAAATTCATTAATAAGTTTACTGCGTAATAATGTGTGGTCAACTGAATCGAAAGCTTTCGAAAAATCTAAGAGGACTAAAAATGACACATGATCTTTATCCATTGACATCCTCAAGTCTTCAATAACATTGATTAGGGCAGTGATACAACTATGTTTCTTCCGGAAACCAGATTGCATAGGAGTAATTAGATTGTTGGCATTTAGAAAATTATTTAATTGTTTTTGAATAATTCTTTCAAAGACTTTAGACAAAAAGGACAAAATAGCGATTGGCCTGAACTCTATCCCTTTGGAATTTTTTGGTATAGGTAAGATTTTTGCTAGCTTCCATTGCATAGGATAGTGACCAGACATGATGATGAAGTTAAAAATATGGGTTAAGTATGGTAGAAGAATAGGCAGTAAAATTTTGAGAAATGATGGATGTATATCGTCAATGCCAACGGCTTTTGATTTAATTGATAGAATTGATTCAACAACATCGGCAGAGTCGACGGAGGAAAAACCGAAACCAGAGATGGCAATTGGTTCTATTGACGCAGGCCAGCAACTTCATGGTAATGAGAATTTGAAGCACTTGAGGTTTCAACAGAAGAACTAACAAATCTTTCGTTCAGCATATTTTTATCTATTTCAGAGCTGAGGCACAATTTACTCTTGCATAACCCAAAGTTTCGCAGACTTGCCCATAATTTTCGACCTCCTTGCGAATGGCTTAGGTAATTTGAAAAACTACGCCTTTTGGCATTTCTTATTTCGGTTACCACCTTGTTACGTAGCGAGCAGTAAGTGCGCCTTAGTTCTAATAGTCGATATCGTACCCAAACCTTATATGCAAGAACGCGCTTTATCATGGGGGGACGGATATACAACGTTAACCAAGGTTCATTTGCCGCTTCTACGACTTTTGATCGTACCTGAACAAAGTTATCATACAACCTCTTAACATTTGTGTTGAGAAAATCGACTTGAAGATCTGACGAGGGCAGGTTATAGATGGTATCCCAATTTATGATTCTAGCATTTACCTCTAATGCTTCAATATCAATATTTCTAAAATCCCTGAATTGGAAACATTGAGTAACGACCTGTAAGTCAAAGTCATAAGTTAAGCAGATTAAATCATGTCTAGAAAAGGCTGGGGCAGATAATTGATCGTAATGTACAACCTTTCTTTAATCACTCACCCAGAATAGGTCTAAAAGAGTAGAACTTGTGTTAGAAAATGAGTAGGTAGGATAGAGTTAACGGGGTGTAAACTGAAGGTGCGTTAGCTATCCAGCAGATCGTTTTAGGTTAGTAAGTATGTTCAGGAGTAAACATTAATGTCAATTTAAAATAAATTCTGGTGCCCCACACGGAAATCACCTTGGTCCATTGCTGTTTTTTTTATTTATTAATAATTTGCCATCTTTGCAGATGATGTTGACATTTTTCGAACTATTAACTCCATCGAAGATTGTAAGGAGCTACACGAATATCTAAATCAGTTTTAGGAATGGAGCAGTCGAAATGTCCGAAAGCGAAACTCCTCTTTTATATTCGTCAATGATTTTAATTTTTGCTTCCTTTGTAAGACGTTTGCGCGACGACATCTTGCAGAATTTTCTTATTCAGCATCAGACATGAAACTAAGAAACCATGTTAAATATTCCAGACGCCAAAAAACGTAAAACAACAAAAATGGGACTAAAAATCCGTTACAGTTTTGTGCATAGCGAACAGAGCAACTGTTTACATACACGAAGACCAATACGTAGGACATAACTAAGCAAGCGAAAAAAAAAACACTTGTGCAATGGGAAATTGCGTATGTATCTTCCAATATTATCATAAACATACATGTTAGTAGATATTAAAACATTTACAGTAATTTTTTTTTTTTATCTGAAATTCGTTATTTTGTTCGTTATATACAGGGTGGGCCATTAATAAGTGCACTTTTTGTCTCGCTCTAACTCCCGAACGAAATAACCGAGACGCGCGGGGATGGTATCTCCTTGCAGCTCGAGATCTAAATTTTTAGTCGCAATGAGTCCGTTCACGGGAGAGCAGCGCAATTTCTGCGTTCGCGCCTTTTATGAAAACAATCGCTCATACGTGACTGTTCGTCGGCTTTTTCGGGTAAAGTTTGGATTACGCAACATCACCGAGTGTCCAAGTACGAATGTAATCAAAAAATGGATCGTAACATTCGAGGCAACGGGATCAACGCAAAAACTTCGACCTACAGGACGCCCACGTTCCAGGCGGACTGCAGAAACAATTGAACGCGTACAAGCTTCTGTGCGCGAGGATCCAAGAAGCTCTACACGGAAACGCGCTGCGGCCCTGGGAGTACCCAGAACGACTTTACGTCGCATTTTACGGGATGATTTGAAGTTATACCCTTACAAAATTCAGATTGTCCAAGATTTGAAAGAATCCGATTTTGTTTCACGGTTCAATTTCGCAACAGAAATGTTACGGAGATTCCCTCACTTCAATAACATTATCTTCTCAGACGAAGCTCATTTTCATGTCAACGGATTTGTTAATCGACAAAATTGTCGATACTGGGGAACAGAAAATCCACGCTTAAAACATGGACGACCGTTACACTCTCCGAAAGTGACCGTTTGGGCCGGAATAGCCAAGTGGGGGATCATAGGGCCGTATTTTTATGAAGATCGATACGGGCGTAATGTTACTGTTAATTCACAGCGTTATGTTTCGATGCTTAGATTTTTTAGCTCCAAAACTGCAAGAATCGAGTGGTTACACTATTCACACCTGTTTCCAGTAAGATGGCGCTACCTGCCATACAAGTAACGACTCTCTGGAGGTCGTTAGAGAAATGTTTCCTCGAAGGTTGATATCGAGGAGGGGTGATATTGCTTGGCCACCCAGGAGCCCACCGGATTTCTTTTTATGGGGCTACCTCAAGAGTAAGGTGTACTCTAATAATCCTTCAACGACGGCTGAATTAAAAGCGAACATTGAAGAAGAAATCCGCTTAATCACTCCGCAACTTTTGACAGAAGTGTTCCAAAATCTCAGAGTCAGATTGGAAGAGTGCTGTAGGCGAAATGGACAATATTTGGATGATTTAATTTTTAAAAAATAAAAATTCATTTCGTTTTGTATAATTTAAAATAAATATTTCATTTAAAAGCGCTACAGTTGTATTAATATAATTTTTTTTTAAGTGCACTTATTTACGACCCACCCTGTAGAATACCTAATGGACTTGAAAAAAGTGTTTGTAATATCGATCATTCGTTATATCGGCATTCGTTATACTGGACCATCACTGTACTTTCTTAAACGATTAAGATTTCTTGAATTAGAATCCTTCCTTCAAATTTTTCTATCACATACATTTTTTTTTTTAAATATGACCCTTTAAAAATGTTAAAGACAACCAAAAACGAGGTTTTCAAGGGTAATTCAAACCACAACACCTCCCTTAACAATAAATGGCATGACAAATCTTCTTCTTCTCGATACAGTTATTTTAGTATCTTATTTAGTTTTTGGAAATTCTCCTTAGTTGTAAAGTTTTGAGCAAATATTGAATTTAATAGTTTTAAATTTTTTTTTCAAAAATAAATTTTGGAGTTAATTTTAGTACTGATTTCGACTTCGGGCTTTTCAAAAATTTAAAGTATTTTAACTATATCTGCTCAAATTTTTAAAATACCCCCTTTAAACATTATTCTTTTATTTTGAGCTCTAACAACTTATGAAGATTTTTGGAATATGAACAAAGTGAATACGTGTTTTTTTGAGTTTCAATATCTCAAAAACTTGACGTGATAGAGTAAATTTGAAGTCGAATTATTTTCATTATTTGATTGCTAGTAACAAAACCTTGTCGACCGGTGTTATTATTGTTTGCAAACTTTTCGAAGTTCTTAAAAGCTCAAACACTTAAAGCAATGGTGTAAAAAATGCTCCAGAAATGGCCTGGAGCAATCAATCCATATAGATAAATTTAGTCTAACTTTAAGTATTCCCAAAAATTCAAACAATGCAAAAGTTTCGAACTTTTCTCACAAATTCTTTTAGACTCTTTTTTTTTTTTTAATCCCGGCTTTTTGTTAATCTCGTCTATATACGGTACACCCCGTGTTGGTTGGCCGTTGCATACCTAACTTCCCGCTTCCCGCTTCCCGCATATATTTAGCTTAGGTATATTTAAAATATTTCTTTGCTCTATGTTGGAAAATGTTCAAACTAATTAGTTCAATAGGCGGAAAGCATTTGTTCACCATCCAGTCTTGATTGTGGCAGTTTTCAGCTAGAGGGGCATAGGTGTAGGGTATGTATGTATGTATGTTTGTATAGTGTTGTGGTCGGTTTTGGTATATGGATGGTGGTGCGAAGGCGGTAGCAATGATGGTACTCCTGCTGAATACGCTTTGCTGTCATCACATCGTCGCGTCGCTCGTTGTCGATGTCGGTCGACGTCGATTGTCTTTTTTATTGCCATGGGTTCTCACCACGGTCGACGACGAAAACGACGCAACGACGATGAGGCAAAAACAGTCTGTATAGGTACCTCTTACCTTTGCCTATACTAGACCCCCTCCCCCACCCATAAAATTGGTTTTCTTTAGTGCGATTTGCAAAAATACCTGTTCATGAATGTGTTCACAGGTATTTTCGCACCTCATTTGGGTGTTTATCTTTTGGGCTTGTTCTTCGTCTTATTATTGAGTTGAGTTTAGGTTTCTTTTCTGTTTTAAGAGAATGCATAATTCGGATTTATAATGTTCCTCGCTGCCGCCGTTTTGCCCGCCTTCACCTTCGTCCGTCGTCCATCGTCATCGTCAACACGAAAATTTTCAACAGAAAACCAGAATAGAGACATCACTTAAAACTGCTATAAACTGGAATATTCGTAGGAACATATACGAGTATAAGAAATCGACTTTGGAAACATATGACACACTCCATGGAGCTCATATAGAGTAGAGGTACGGGGCCTGATGGCTCTCTGATAGAGTAGGTACGATGGGAATCAGATATAGGTAAGGGAAAGAGGCAGCATTTATTCCCACTCTTATAGGTTTTATAGGTAGGTTAGGTATAGACCATTGGGGTACCACCACCACACCACACCTTTACTGCTGCTCCTCCAAACAACATCCAAGAACTCCAGTTGACATTATGATTGAATTAACCAGCTTGAAGGGTGTGAATGTGCATATCGAACGAATGCAAGAACCAGGAGTAGGAATAAGCTGATGAACGACTCGACTCGACTCCACTCGATTCGACTAGACGACGACCATGTCGCTTGTCGTCGAATGTTGAATATATTCCACGCCGCCAGAACGAAGGACGCGGAAGGACGCACGAACAGAGACTCATGAACCGTATTGGGTTACATTTATGCGCGATGATTATTAATATTTTTGTATTGTTTAGCGTTGTTGTTTTATTTTTGTTTCAAGATTGATGTTGATGGTTTTGCTTATTTTTGTACTATAATATAAGCCAACAAATAAGGCACCCTCAAAACTGGAGGGGTTCTTTCTGGTGACCATCCATCAGAAGTGGGATTTTGAAAACCAAAGAAAAATAAAGTGCCCTGCAAAAATGATGTGAGAAAATAAGTGAAACACGGGAGTAAATATTGACAGCTATTGTCATTTCGTATAAATATTGTTTTTGTTCATCTTCTCTGCTCTTAAGTTGTGGATGATTTCGACTTTTGACGACGTTTTTCTTGCATTCAATTATTTTAACACCTTGAGGTTTAAGAAAATTGGAATTAAGTAGGTATAGCATAAGAAGTTGTTGGCGTGAAATGTTCAAAACTTTGTTTAGGTTGTTTTATGTGAAATTGGAAACAGAATGTAATACTCGTACCTTTTTTTTGGTATTGACAACATCAAAACTCCATGCAAAATATGGTTTTCGCCCTGAAATTCTCATAAATGCCTGGCCACCAGCTAGATTTTTCAGATTTATTGATACTCAAGCCTCTGGTTTGTCAACACTGAGATTTACTAAACAAAAAGTCATTGTTTTTGAATAGCCTTTAACATTTGTCTACCTATTTCTCTATCTTTACAAAATTTCTAGCTTTCCGTTTTAAATTATTGTTTTATCGGTCCGAAACTTCAAAATTTCTCGACGTTTTAGGTTCCCAAAATTCTAAATCCTAACTTTTAGAGGGATATCTAATACCTTTGTCCTAAAATAAAATAAATTAGGTGGCGCAACAGTCCATGAAGGACCCGGGCCTAGTGACTTACAACTCTCAACAATCCCTGTGTGCGAGTAATGTTTTCAGAGACGGATACCTTTGTCCTGATATGTCTAAAATAAAAAACTAACAAAATACCAATAACAAATATTACCAAACGGTTTTTGACTCAAAAATCTTAAAAATAAAAAAAAAATTCTCTTCAAACTTATTTCGTGTTAGTCAAAATGTTGTTGCCAAAATTTTGTAAGTGTTCTTGAGTATTAAATAAATGAAACATATCAAATTAACAGTTCAAACTTGCATTTTTGTACATACCTACGCATATTTTTTAAAGTTTCTTTTTTGGCAATTAGCAATATTTAAAATAAGATTTTTAAGTTAAGTTAAGTTATGTTATCATCAAATGTTGAAATGGTAGACATGTGCATTCAAGAGGACACAAGCGTCCACAGGTTTTTCTCAAAACCCACCTCTGTCTATCAACTCCTACTCTCACCTCCCCGTGGTGAACATCGGGTGCCTAGTACCTCAACTGGTGATTGGGTTCTAACCCCAGTGGAAAGTTGTTGGGGGCAGCAAACGAGAGAGGGGGGGAGAGGTATTTCCACTAAGGCACCTCGCCTTATCCAGACGGCAGCGGACGAATTCTCGAGATGGAATCAACGGTGGCGTCTACAGTTCCAGTAAGGTTGAACTACTTAGTGAACACCTTATAGGGCTTCTACGACTTATTCGGAGCCCAGGCCTATAAGGAGCGGTTTATCCGGCTCCCTGTCCTTGGAGTTATACTCAGGATCTGGCCCTCCAGGTTAGGGGTTGTGCCGTCAGGGTGACTTCCTGACCACGTAAAAATCCTCTAGTTGCGAAGCACCAACAAGCCTCGGATACGGACGGATTCACAGTTGACAACCCAAGCAAACGAAATAAGGACAACGAACTTCGGATCTGTACGTGGAATGTTAGGTCCCTTAACAGACCACGTGCAGCCGAACAATTAGCGGAAGCCCTAAACTGCTGCAAGGCAGATATTACCGCCATCCAAGAAGTGCGATGGGATGGATCGGGCAAACGCAAACTAAAAGACTGCGATATATACTACGGCGGCGACTGCTAACTGGAACAAATACAGCGTCTATTTGGGTGTGGATTTGTTGTTGGAACTAGACTCAGGAAAAAAGTCTTGAGTTCCAACAGTGTGAGCGAGCGCATCACGACAATCCGCATCAAGGCTAAATTCGCCAACACAAGCCTTATATGCACGCATGCCCCACCAGAGGAGAAAGATGAAGACACCAAAGACATATTCTTCGAGCTCTTGGACAAGACATATGAGCAGTGCCCTGGCTATGACATTAAAATTATCTTAGGAGATTTTAACGCCAAGCTAGGAAGAGAAGATATCTTTGGTGGCACAATCGGGAGATACAGCCTGCACGACACCACCTCCGACAACGGATTCAGGCTGATCGATTTCGCTGCGGGGCGAGACGTTCTGGTAGCTAGTACGCAGTTCACACATCTTAATATCCACAAGGGGACATGGAAATCTCCTGATCAATCAACCGTCAACCAGATTGACCACATTGCGATCGACGCACGACACTTCTCCAGTATACAGGATATCCGAACTTTCCGAGGGGCTAACATTGACTCGGACCACTACCTCGTTGTAGCCAAGGTACGGCTACGGATATCCCGGTCCAATCCAAAACAAGGAAGTAGTTTGAGAAGTTTCGACGTTAGACGGCTACAATCGCAAGAGCCTGCCATGTCCTTTTCCGATCGAGTCACTAGTAACCTCTTAAGGAGTCCTATGCTGCCGATCAGAGATGCCGCCTCTGAAGTGCTAGGTTTCACGCGTCAACAACAGCGAAACCCCTGGTTTGACGACGAATGCCGGCAAGCGCACGCAGCGAAGCAAGAGGCATACAAAACGGCGCTGCACAGAAGGACCAGAGCTGCTCACGAGCTCTACGAGCAGAAGAGGAGAGAGGAACACCGGCTTCTTAGATAGAAAAAAGAGAGCACGAGAAGCGCATGATCGAGGAGATAGAGGGATGTTACAACAGGAATTAGGTTCGTAAATTTTACCAAAAGGTAAAAAAAACTCCCAAGGCTACCAGTCACGAACCGAAGCCTGTAAAGACGATCAGGGGAACATCGTAGTAGAACCGCAGTCTATGTTGAGTATATGGATCAGTTGAGAATAGGGATTAGTCTCCTTAACATTGCATATAAGATCCTTTCTGCCGTACTATGTGAACATCTGAAGCCGTTCGTCAACAACCTGATAGGTCCTTATCAGTGTGGCTTCAGACCAGGAAAGTCCACTATCGACCAAATATTCATACTACGGCAGATCCTGGAAAAAACCCAGGAGCTTCAAATCTCTTTATCGATTTTAAAGCCGCGTATGACAGCATCCATAGGGAAGAGCTCTACAGAGCAATGTCTAGTTTTGGCATCCCTGTCAAACTTATCCGTTTGTGGAGAATGCACGCTGCTCCATTAAGGTCGGAAAAGATCTCACCGATGCATTTGATGTCAAAAAAGGTTTTAGACGGCGGCGATGCACTGTCATGCGACTTCTTTAACATCGTTCTGAAAAGAATTGTGCAAAACTCAACCGTCAACACTAGAGGCACAATCTTCCAAAGGTCCATCCAATTACTCGGATACGCAGACGATATTGACATAATTGGAAGATCAAAGCGTGATGTCAGTGGATCGTTTTTGAGCATTGTGACGGAAGCGAAGAAGATGGGCTTAGTGGTCAATGAGGGCAAGACCAAGTATATGCTGTCATCAAAAAAGGACATTGAACAACGACGTCTTGGACAAAACGTCACCATGGGCAGCTATAACTTCGAGGTAGTTAAGGACTTTGTCTACCTAGGCACCGCTATAAACACAGACAACGACACCAGCGCTGAAATCAAACGAAGAATAACTCTTGCAAATCGCTGCTTCTTTGGACTTAGAAGGCAATTGAGAAGTAAAGTTCTCTCTCGAGCATCTAAAATCTCCATCTATAAGACACTCATCATCCCGGTTCTCATTTATGGCGCTGAGGCCTGGACCCTGTAAAAGAAAGATGAGAACGTCTTAGGATGCTTCGAGAGAAAAATTCTTCGGGTGATTTTTTGTCCCGTACGTATAGATGGAGAATGCCTGTACAGCGACACTGACCTAGTTAGCAGAATAAGAGTCCAACGGCTTAGATGGCTGGGTCATGTAGAGCGAATTGACATCAACGCTCCAGCCCGAAAGGTCTTCGAATCCAATCCCGAGGGACGGCGCAGTAGAGGAAGACCGCGACTCAGGTGGCGCACTCAGGTGGGTCACTCAGGTGGGTGAGAACCTCAACCAACTTGGCGTGCTAAACTGGAGACAGCTAGCTAGGGACCGAGCTGGCTGGAGACGCATGTAGGTTGAGGCCCAGGTCCGCCCGAACTGTAGCACCACCTTAAGTAAGTAAGTAAGTTATCATCTTGGGTCGCATTCGCATCCCAGGTTTTTTTACTGTCGTTATCAACTCCAAGCTATGTTATATGACTATATACATTATCGAAACGAATTGAAAGTAGAGGATAGTGTTGATGCCTTTCAGGACGCTTTCTCTTTGGTGTTGTTCCCACAGGTGATCCGGCCCGCTTTTTAGGATCGGAAGCATAAAGAGTTCGAGTTGCAGGAGATCCAAGTCGAAATACACTTCGGGGTCGTCCACGGAGTTTTAGTGCTTCCTTTTCAGCTTTGTATAAATGCTCGGCTATTTCAAGTTTGAAATCGAACAAAGTTAGGTGAAATTCATGTTGACGACGCCATAGAATCCACGCATTCACTATGCATAAATCTATCATGTGAAAAAATACTCATAAGTGTATATACGATATAAGCCCAGCATCAAATCAAGAAGGTCCACTTCACGCATGTACTTGTTGTACACATCAACAACTTGCCAAGCAGGAAGAATTGTTATTGTATATGCTTTATCCTTTCGTGAATAACGACGCACGTTTCTTTGTCATATGGTGACATCGGAGTAACCATTTTGTTATGGATTCAGGACACCAAACTTAGCTTGGAGTTCAGCCACTTTTTCGATAATGCTTCCACATCTTTCCTTCATCAATTTATTTTTCGGGATTCTCGAGTTCGGTACGTGGTTGAGCCTTACGGTCTCATAATGGCAAAATACCATTTCTAAATAAATGGGCAATTATACAAGTTATCAAAAAATAATTTGTTGTTGGTGGTTGACATTTTTGGCTACAGTAGATGTTTATCTGGTGACGACATTTCCACTTACTCCCAGATTTGGAGCTCCATCAGGAAATGAATCACTCTTGTGTCCAGCAAACAAATCGAAATCGTAGCTAAATCCAGAAATTCCACTCAGAACTTGGGTGTTATAGAACCATTTATGTGGCTTGGCTGGATTGTACTGCTTCAGTTCATGGCGACATTTTGTTGGTATCATTTGTTCATTAACAACGAAAAACTCTTGTTTTGGGATCAATAGCAACCGTTCTCGTATTTTCTCCAAAAGTGGCCTTATCTTAAAAAATTTGTCGTGTCCTTCTTGCCCAAGTGGAATGAAATTATCATTGTCGTTGAAATAGAAGATGCTTTTGATTTTTTCAAATCTATTGCACGTCATTGTTTTGTAAATGATAGGTTGTTCTACAATTTTATTCCAGTAGTGCCTTGACGATGGAAGTCGGGAACAGGACATAAACGTTACCATTCCGATGAATTGCTCTCTTTCAACTCTTGTAATGGAAAGGTTTTTTTTTATTCATCTTCTTTATTTTCGAATTGCATCTCCGTCTCTAGTTCCACATCCGAGTCACCTGCCAAATCCATCATCACTGCGCTCCATCTCCAGGAATGGGATTCACAAAATCGGATCTTCCGTAAAATGACGAGTTTTCATTTCTTCAGTTTAAGAACAAATTATACACTTATTTTACTTTAATTAACAATTATTGTTGGTAAAAGTGAAAAACAAGTAAAGCTAAAAAAATATATACATTTAAAACCCTTCACTGCATACGAAGCCAAATATGGCTTGACAACATTTATACCGCCAAAACTGACAGAATAATATATATTTTGTTTGTGTTTACTTATTGTTAGAAAAGATAAATGTATAAGTTATCATAAATATATTTTTTCAACTAGATTACTTACAGTGATGGAAAAAATAATAGAAACATGTGTCTTCATCATTTTCGATACACAATATTTTTTTAGCAATTAAGTCTTTTGTCGTTAGTCTTTCTTTATTTTAATCGTATACCTATAATAATGCTCTCAAATTACAAAATTGTTTTGTGGAAACAACTTTTTGTTTTGCAATTGCAAAAACCTTAAACTTTACATTCCCGCCTAAAGAAGAAACAAGAGAAAAAAAAGATAAACTTCTTCGCGTTTTGATACACTACATGGTAGGAAAATGTAGGAAGAAACCATTTCTTCTTTTAAGGCAACTCAAAAACGGACCAGTGATAGCTAGAACAATAAGAAACCAAATTATAGAAGCAAGTCTTCCTGGTAGAAGTCCATGTAAAGTACCATTTTTTAACCAAGAACACAATTATACAAAGACTTCCCTTTGCAAACAAACACTTACACCGTTCTTATTGGAATAACGTTGTGTGGTCGGATGAAACGAAGATCAATTTGTTTACTTCCAATGGAAAAATGTATGTGAGAAGGCCGAAAGACAAGAAGTATAACTCAAAATACTCAAAGAAAGATAGTGAAGCACGGTGGTGGGAATATAATGATTTGAGGGTACTTTTCAGCATCTGGTGTAGGTCCAATAATCTGGATCAAGGATAAGATGTGCGATGTGGATTATGTCCACATCTTAAATTCAGTTATGCTAACATTAACTGAAGAGGAGGTGCCAATCAAATGAGAGTTTATGCAGGATAATGACCCGAAGCACCCTTCAAAATTGGCTAAACAATACTTACAACAAGACAAAAACAATCCCCGGCCTAAACCCAATTGAATGCTTATGGGACATCCTAAAGTGAAGGATCGGAGATTGTAAAACCAAAATTAAATACGAGTTGTGGTCGAAAATTCAAAGAGAATGGTACTCCATACCTGTAGAGACATGTGCCGAATTGGTGAATTCGATGGGGCACACAGTGGAGGCACTTATTAATAATAGAGGTCCACTACAAAATACTCAAAGAATTTGAAATAATTTTATATTTTAACGTTAAATTATTTTCTCGCTACAAAAAGAGTACCATTCTAATTTGGTTTCTATTATTTTTTCCAGGATGAAACAAAATAATAATAATTACAAATCTACCTTTTATCATTATTTCCAATTATTATATTTAAAAAAATAATTGTTGCGTTTAAGCAATATATTATTAAAAATCTATCTGTGTAGTTTTTATTTTCCTACTCTTCACAAATACCTTTTTATGTGTCAAAAAGAATGAACACGAAGCTTGTTTCTATTATTTTTTCCATCACTGTACTTTAGACAAAAGATATTATTATTCAAAAATGTTCAAAATTTAAAACTTCCTTTTTTAACCACAATTGCGAAATTAAAAAAAAAGTAATTAGGATTTTTAATCATTTCTCGAGAAAAAGGGGTTACAAAAGGATTAAAATGTAAAAATTATATACTCTTTAACTATGCAATTTATACAAATTGGTGGTAAGATTTGTTTTGAAATTATTTAATTATTTACTTCCGAAACGAATTTAAATTTTAAAAAAAGAGGCTGGGATGCGACCCACACTGATAACTTCCCATCCCGTCTGTCGATTTGTCTTGCTTAAAAGTCTGTCTATATGAATCAATTTTTACCAAATTTGCGTACTATTTTTTGTAGGTTTTATTTTTTTCATGAAAAAAAGGACTATTGGATGTTTATAAAAAAAACTACTGAATATCGAAACCAATATTTTCTGTGAAATAAAATAAGTTTGAAGCCAATATTTTTAATTTTTGAAAAGCTATTTGAGTCGAAAGTAAATTTTTACCAAGTTTTAGTATTGTTTTTTTTAGGTTTTTATTTTTTGTAAAAAAAACTGTCAATTCAATTTTTCTCAAAATTTTGTCGAATGTTGAAAACAATATTTCTTATTAGATAAAATTAGTTTGAAGCCAATGTCTCAAATTTTTGAAAAGATATTTACGTCGAAAAACAATTTTTACCAACTTTTATACATTTTTTTTAGGTTTTTATTTTTTGTAAAAAAAAACTGTCAATTCGATTTTTCTAAAAATTTTTCCTAATATTGAAAACAATATTTCTTATAAGTTAAAATTAGTAAGAAGCCATTATCTCAAATTTTTGAAAAGATATTTGAGTCAAAAATCAATTTTTACCAACTTTTGTTAATTTTTTTTTCGGTTTTTAATTTTTTGTAAAAAAAACTGTCAAATCGATTTTTTTCAAAATTTTACTGCATGTTAACAACAATATTTTTTGAAAGATAAAAGCAGTTTAAAGCCAATAACTCAAAGTTTTGAAAAGATATTTGAGTCGAAAATCAATTTTTACCAACTTTTGTCAAATTTATTTTTTCGGTTTTTAATTTTTTGTAAAAAAACTGTCAATTCCATTTTTTTCAAAATTTTACTGAATGTTGACAATAATATTTTTTGAAAGATAAAACTAGTTAAAAGCCAATATCTCAAAGTTTTGAAAAGATATTTGAGTCGAAAATCAATTTTTACCAACTTTTGTTAATTTCTTTTTTGGGGTTTTTATATTTTGTAAAAAAAAACTGTCCATAAGATTTTTCTCAAAATTTTATCAGATGTCAAAAAGATTATTCTTCGTTGCAAAAAATTGTTTTGGAGATGAAATCATATTTTAGTCGTAAAATTTTCGAGGTGACAATTTTTTTGATTTATAAAAAAAAACCGTTAATTGGATTTTTTTTCAAAAAATATGCTTGTTTCGTATCACGTTACAATATATAATATAAAATTTAATTTAAGTCTCTAGCGTCATTGGTTCATGAGATATTTAGGATTAACCAAAATTTTCACCTTTGTTTTTAAACTGCTATGGTAAAAACACCACCCACGCAATTTTCTTGAGAGTCCTTTCTGCATCTTTCTGCTTTATTGTCTGTATAACAAAATTTATTTGAAGTTGATATCTCTTCTGGTTCTTGAGCTATGGACGACGAAAAAAACGTCGCGAACGTACGGACATACGGACGTACGGACGTACGAACGTACGTACACACGCAAGCACAGACATCTTTCTAAAAATCTTTTATTTCGACTCTAGGGACCTTGAAACGTCGAGAAATGTCAAAATTTTCAATTTGTCAAATCGGACCTATTACAATAACTTCCTATGTATGGGAAGTTAATAAATTGTATGAGCCATTTTTAAAACCGTGACTTGAAATTAATAATAATAATAAAATCATTAGGTGAAGATAATTTGTTTTAAATTAGTTGTGGAGAGATGAAAATTCAATACATTTTTTTACTCAGATTTAAAAAAAATGGGGTATGTAGTTTTTACTTGACACGGTGAGTCCAGGCATACAACAGGCATATTCGAAAATGTAGCAATGTAATTAATTGTAGCTTTTTTTTTGACTTTTTGACATTAAAAAATACGACAATTGTAAAGGCAATAAAACAGAATTTTTATGACGGCTTCACGCGTATAATACCTCAATATAAACTAATGCTTTCATAAGCAAAAAGCTGTGAAACTATTTAAACCATGCCTTGCTTGAAAACGTCTATCTAAGACAAAACTAAAACTGTCGCTGTTAAACTTCAAAAATTTGTCATATGTAAAAGATTGACAAGGATATACTCATTATCTAATTCAAATAAAAGTTCAATTTTTCAATACCATTTTATGTAATGTAATTAATATTATATTGCAGACAATTTCTTAAGTTCGTAAGCCATTTTTGACAGTCTTTTAAATAAAATCGCTTGGTTTATTTTAACCATTTCATTGAATTTTTTCACTGTCTGTAAAACAAACTAAATGCAGTCGAATGGCTTACTAAATTCAAAAATTGACTTTAATGACTTTATTTAAATAAAATGTAGTCGATTTCACTTCTTTATAGTTGACTTATTATCAGAACTTTGAAAATGAGTAACGACTTTTGGTTTTAACTTCTAGCTTAATCACAAGTCTTAAATTGTATAGTAAAAGGATTTAGTCAATTGAGTTATTGACTTTTTAAATCTTCAAATGAACACTCTTTTATAGTTATCAGACGTTTGTATATTATATATAGGAAAACTATTTATTTTAATCTAAAGAATAAATAATAATTTAATATAAAATAGGCCGTACATCAATTATTTCTGAAATCCACAAAGATTATATACGCTCCTAATCTTTCAAACCGAACAGTTCTCGTACAGTATAGAACTTCATTATACCCATTTTCACCTTATAACTGATGATGGCAGCTACTGAAATTATATTTTAAATTTACAGCGCTTAAGTACGAATACGCATATGACAGGTGGCGCGAGAGCAAGTTTGAATATATGTATATTCTCGTACCGTGCGTTCGTTCGTCGCTTCGTACCTATATTGCGTATATAAGCGTAATTCAATCTCGTATTTAATTTCAATTTCACGCAGCACCTCATTTTCATTAAATAATGGTAATCGTATTGCGAGTTGCTCCGTGCTTACACTGTGTTTACTCACGGTAATTTGCTGGTCAGTAAAATGAGTTACGGTGACAAAGCATTCCGAGACACATTGTATGTTATACTGTATTTTGTATACGTCGCGTTGCGTCCCGTCGTCGTCGTCGCGTCGTATATACAAGTTGATGCAACTAAATATGCTGTTTACCTCTAAAATGAACACCTAATAAAATATTAATTTTAATTACATTTCGTTTTCCAATCGAATTTTAATGTTAAGCTTGTCAGGTCGGTTTTAGATTGGTCATATTTGTATACGGCCTGGTCACGGGATCTGCATAGCACCGCCGCCGCCGCCGGCCGCGTCTCCATCCGTTCATCTAAATTTACAGAATTATGACTTCAGTAGCTGAATTTCTTTTACTCGATATCGCTCTTGTATGTCTTTTAAACTGAGTTATGCTGGGGGGTTAATGCATTACGACATTAATACGGTTAGCTGTTTTAAGACCGCTGTTAAGACTGGCTACAACTGCTTTTTGATGAGAGCAGAATTTCATAGGTCTGTGGTTATTATTTACGAGAGTCTATAGATATATATTTATGTATGTACCTATGTACGTAAAAATTGCATCATGACTATAGAGGGGGGTGGTGGTTTAAGGGAGAGAATAAATAAATAGCAATAAAAATGTCCACACAATATTGTATGCAGATATATATGCGTGTAGGTATAAGGTACCCAACCTACTTACCTGCAATATTGTTTTTGAATTCCTTTTTTTGGTGTTTATTCTCCCTAAATGCGTAAGCGAATAAATATAGCTTTGTTCACGCACTTTTGTCATGGTGGGAGGAACTGCTATGCGTTCTAAGATGGAAAATGTGGTTTTGTGGTCGGAATTTTTCAAAAGCATTCTACACTTACGAACAGATACATATATCCATTGTATACTGTGCATAGGCTTTTGATTTAAAAATTTGTAAACTGATGCTGAACTGATACTTAGATATGAGGAATTTTGTCATATTATTAGGGCGCATACGCTTACAACATTTAGGATGTCTTAAAGGGTGAAGCATTATAAGAATAAAAGAATAACAATGATACAGCTACTTGGACATCTTACCTTTTTTTATTACGCTCCCAGAATTTAAGAACAAAACAATAAAACAACAATACAGCAGTCATGGAAATTCTTCAGCATTTCTTCGTTCTTTTATATAGCGTCTTGACGTCATAAAGAATAAGGCAAATATCACCAATATCTGTCCTATGCTTTAGATTTAAAGGGATTCAGGTGCTTGCTATCTATAAGCAGATCGCATATAAACTCTATAAATCGATGTCATAACTAGGCACTGTCTAATGGGAAAGCACGCCACCTGGCTAGGCGTATTTTCAAACGACTTTTGCAGAAGTTGTACGGACGAGGTAGGTAGGTGCAAACAATTCTTCACCTCCACTGTTCATGCCCTGCTCTAGCTCAAAATTGCAATACTTACCTAGAATATTTCTTCTATAACGATCTAAACGATCTCAATCATATTTTGTTTTGAAAATTAATATGTTTTGATTCGAATAAATAGAAGAAAAACAACTTCAGTGTTTCCTACAATGGAAATGGAAAACTCAAACTGCAACGGATCAATAAAACGAAGTCAAAACTTCTCCGAAGAAATTGCTTCGTTCAAAATTATACATACCGACTCGGACGCTGATGTCGACGATTAATCTCTAAACAAGAAAAAAATCATAAGTGAGTATAAAATAGTCTACAATGAAACTCTTTAATCGAATCGCCAAAAAACACCCTGAAAAGTTTGGAAGTAATTTGAGCTTGCAACTAAGCACACAGCAAGGGCTGACAGCAGTTTAAAAGATCAAACTGATGACAGATTTGTTTGCATGTTGTGCTATTCCAAGGGACGTGTGCACGTTTATAAAATCAAGACGTCGCGTCGTCCTCTTCGCATCTGTCGAAGCATCTTAATCGCAAACACGACATTGAAATGTATTCTGAAAAGATGTTTGCTGTATGCACATCCAGTGTTGATCGTTTTGAATTTGCTGCTGAAGAAATAAACGAAGGAAACAGCTTAATCGAATATCCATTGCCACCACTGGAGGACGACAACAATGATACGCTCATTAAGATCGATGAGTTTGAGGAAATCGAAGAGTACCAAGAGGATGAATCAAATCTGCAATCTAATATTGCTATTAAAGAGGAGGAGGAAGAAGAAGAAGCCGACGGCGAAGCCCAACAGATCCTAAATATGACCTCAATCCACCGACATTGTCTATGCAGAAATACACTGGATTAGCAATTGTAGAAGAAGTCGCTAAACGACCGATTCTCTACGAGCTATAATCCAGCAAACTAGCATCGGTTAAAGCAACAAAGGATCTCATGTGGGCTGAGATTTATGAAGCGCTAGGCCAAATAATACCAATCGAACAAATCCAAAAAATTTGGAAGAACATTCGTGATCGGTATACAAAAATTCCTAACTTTGACAGGGATGGTCTGGAGTGTTTCGCCAAACATAAACACTACTACCATTTAACGTTCTTGAAGGATAATGAAAGCTGAACAATTGGGGAATCAATTTTCAGAAGTAGAATTTGAAGAACCAACGCAAAAAAAACGTCGCACAGAAGACTTTTCTTTTTTCATTGAACAAACCGATAACATGCTGATAATCTTGTTCAAAGTAATCAAAATTATGCCACCAAAAATGTTGTTAGTGACACGAGCAGCAATTGTATCCTTAGCAGTAGTAATTCATCTCCTATAACAGCTACAATTTACCCAATATGGAAGTGCATTTCAACTACTTTCGCCCAGTTCTGCAGTACAACAACAATCCGCAATTCAAATCATACCGATCAAATGGATAAGTTTGATTTATTTGGTATACCTAGTAGCAAACCCGGCGAACTCCGTTTCACCACCAGATGGCTTCGTTTTTTGTAACATTTCGTTTGGGGATTAAAAGATGAAGAAAAATTATTTTTTTTTTTATATTTGAAAATAAAAAATTTTATTTTATTTCACAACAGTAATGAATTTATTTCGATTACAAAAATGATGTGTAATTTAGTTGAACTTCTCTAAGTAAAAAATGAAACTGAATCCAAAGTAAATACTGAATGGAAGCGTTATACTTGTCCGCAAATTATCCGTTTCATTGAAGTGCTCTTTGGAAACCACATTTTTTGGTTTTTGGTCTGACGTTAACACAAACAAAGCGGATGGTGTCCCAACTCGTGAACACGCAACGTATAGCTGTGAAAAACAATGATTTTCTAAATTTATCCCGCAAACATCAAGCGATTGGCCTTGCAACTTGTTAATTGTCATTGCGAACGAAAGGCGAACCGGAAATTGTAATCGTTTAAAGTTAAACGGAAGATCAGTCGGAATCATTGGTATCCCAGGAATACATATACATTTTTATATGCGTACTTTCCGTTAATAATGGTTGTCTCAATCAAATTCGGCATAAGTATTTTCATCGCAAGTCCAGTACCGTTGCAAAGTCGCGGTGGATTCAAATTACGCAATATCATAATAACTGAACCAACTTTGAGTTGCAAGTTATGTGGTGGAAATCCTAGTAACTCCAGAGAGTTCAAAAACTCCGTGGACAATGAGCTTGCATTGCATCAACAATTTTCCCATTGCACTGGATCGGGAAGTTTTGCATGTTGGAGTATCAATTGTGTTTAAATTGAGGGGCAACTTAAGTGCAGAATGTGCAGTACGACAGCCATCTAGAAAAGTTGTCGCAATTCTAGATGATGCTAACGCCAAAGCTATGTCACATCTTTATCGAATAGTGGCCAAAATCAATGAAATGACAAATGTTTTCCCTGTTCCTCCAGGAGCGTCCAGGAAGAATAGACCATCAGTATTATTGTCCACCGCTTGCATTAATGTTTCGTATACTTGTTTTTGCTGTTCATTCAGCAACTGCACATTATTTCGAACGAATTCCTGCAATGTATCAACATTGTATTGCAGCTCTGAATTTAATTCTTGGTTCAATGCATCGTGCATCGATCGATTTGGCGCAATCATTCCTACTTCAACCAGTAGCTTGCTTGCAATAGTCAAGCATTGATCCTCAATCAGAATCATTCCTTCATTGTAGATTTCATCGGTTATTTGCATGTCGGGAAACATGTGGTGATGATAATTGCGAACGGCGGCGTTCGTATTTGGTACGCATTTGATCAAACAACTGAATCCCCAAGTGTTAAATCCCAATGGGAATCGTTCTCCAGCAAACCCAATAGTTGACATGCTTTTCAATATATTTGGCATTGGTGGCCATTCACAGTTTTCAAATTTGCAAATAATTTTGGTCCTCGTACATTTACCAACAGCAGTCGCAAATAAAAACATTCATCATTTCTAGGATGAACAGTGTACATGCGACCTAGCGCATCAGTGAAAAACACCTGTGGCCAATCTGGAAGTGGAGTTCCTTGTTTGCGACGTTGGAATTTCAATGTTGTTTGATTCCAAGTGTAATACTTGGGCATTTCAACGTACATCAGCGTCGCTGCGAATGGATCTGCTTCACACATTGCAAAAGAAGCTAGTCAATGTTGTCGATGGTGGTCTCTCAGCTCGTTGTGCAGCATTAGCCTCAGTGAAGTAAACTCTTTGTCCGTTTTTCAAATGCACTGCTAAATGTACTACTGTGGGATATCTTCCATTAATGTGAAATGACAATAATCGCCACAGTGCTTTATTAGTACTGACGTATCTGCCATTTGGAAGTTGCTGATTTCGTCATTCGCTTTTTCCGACGCAATACCAAACACAGCCATGTCGCTGCCTTTTGTGACGTACTTGCACAAATATTTATTGATTTGGCCGAATGACAACTCTCAACGTTCGCATGTGTTTTAAAAGTTCGTAATAGAAGCGGGCAATATGGTACAATGAATTCATTTCCGATCTCAATCTCTTTGATTCTAAAATTTAACTTTGATAGTTCGACCATTATCTTCTTTTGAACGCCGCCGACGATATACTGGATAGCCATCGTTCCCTGTGACTTTTTCAGCAACTTACGGTCGCGGATATCGTTTTGTGCACTTTCCATCAGCCATTGAAGGCGATAATGGATTTAATGCACCGCATGGTCCATGAACCATCTGTGTCGTCACAATGTCGTGTAGATGGGAATCATTGACTGGATCAGGAATTTCAGTTGATATAATCTTATCCACTTCATTTGAATGTAATTTGTTCAGCAACCAAATTAGGATATGAGCATGCGGTAGTCCAGGCTTCTGCCATTCCACCGAGTACATACATATATAACAACGTGTGTCACCAAAAACTCGATACTTAGTAAGCACATCCATCATAACCATGAGTTTTTGCTGAAATACTCTGGCTATTATGTCATGGCGATCTAGTGGTTTTTGGCCCGGGTCCAAAGCACGTTAAATTTCCGTAAGCTTTGCTTTAGAATATATGGCCCTTGAAACGTCAAAAAATTTAAAAATTTTCAATTCCACAAATAACTTAACTTTTACAATAGCTTTCTATGGGAAGCGATACGGAGTTCACCGCTTTTCTGTTGAATTTTTTCCTGAGTTTTGTCTGCTATAAATCTCACGGAGCTCGAGACCTTTCTTACGAATGCAAAACCGTGGAAATCGGTTCGTGCGTTCTGGAGTTATAGCGTCGGAAGGAAAACCCGACTTATTTTTATATAGTAGATTAATAGCCAACAAACTCCGCATAGTGCTTTTAGGGATCGAGTGAATTTGATCGAAGTGAAGATAATGCAAGCAATTTTAGAAAACTTTTAAAATTTTCTATTACAAAATCCCACACAGTAAACATATAACAAGTTTTTAATATTTATTTATAATATAACTAGAGGCCCGTGCCGGCTTCGCACGGGTAGACATAAATAGTTACAGATATTTAAGTTATAAGCATGCTAATTAAAACGACCATGAATCACTAAATTAGAAAACATTTTTTTGTACTATCATTAATATTCTTCGCAGCGTATGCGGTGAAAGACATTTTATGGCTAATTTTTTTACACCTTCGGTTGATTTTAATAGGATTAATCTAAAGATTTCTATAGTAATCTATTACTAAATATAGCCTATGTTACTCAGTGATAATGTAGCTTTCTAATGAAAAAAGAATTATTAAAATCGGTCTAGTACTTTTTGAGTTTATTCGTTACATACAAAAATACAAATCTTTCCTCTTTATAATATTATTATATATTATTAAGACCATTAATCGAAATATAAACTATCGTATATCTCAAGTTAGACCAAATTACACATAAAATGCCAACTTTCATCGAAATCGGTTGACTTGTTGAAGAGTTCACTGGGAACATAATGTACATATGACACTGGATTTTTATATATTATTATTATATATTAAGATAAAACAAAGAACTGTATATAACCTTATGATTAGTCTATCGCGTTTCGTAAAGGACTCAAACTGCTTTCATTAAGCTTAGAAGAAAGAATTAAGATTTATGTGATATCACAATGGGCCATTGAGCTGGTCTAAGTGCGTCCTACTCCACCACGGACAGCCACTTTAACATGGTTTATCTGTTTAGTGCGATATGATTTGTGTGCTTTGGAAAGCCAAACGTTTGCTGGGTTACCGACTCAAAACTGACAAAATTGGCTGAAATTTCAATAGTTTTTTGTCTATAGTTTGACAGTTGAAAATTTGAAATTGTGTTGAAATTTTTGTTCAACATTTGAATCGTTTAGCGCCAGAACATCCTTTCTAAATTCTGGGAATTTACTTATTTAATTTTTGATGTATCGTCATAAAGCTAATTAGTTTCTATTTATAAATGGATTGTCAATAAGCAAAATTTCCGTATATGGAGCAAAGGAAATTCCTAAGCAGTCGACGAATCACAATAAATTACATTTTTTAAAACTGACCGTTTGATATGGTCTACACGTTAACGTCATCGTGGGCCCTTATTTCTTTTTAAATGAGAATGAAACTGGCGTTACGGTGATGGCGAGTGATACGAGTATCGAGCCATGCCATATTACCAGTAGTAGCTGACCCCATATCGCCTGTGTTGTGAGACTAAAAGCATCTTCATTACTTTTAATGCCGATGAATCAGCAAGTTTTGAAGCATTGGAAGCCCAATATACTCCAGATTTATTGGATAAAGTAGTGAAAAAATTAATTGAATGGAATCATATTGTAAAAATTAATGCGATAAAGTTTTCTACCAGATTATAATAATTTCAAAAATGTATTCCAACAATATTCCTGTATTTTATTCTTATTTAAAGCTCTTAAAAAACCCTTTTTATTATCCATGGCTTGAATTCCAGGTTCAATCTCTGCCAAAAGTTTATTTTTCACAGGTTTTGGATATTGCGAAGAGTTGACAAATCCTTTCTTGTCATGAAAAATTCTTCTTAAATAAGCCTTTCGAATTCGGTTTGCACACTGTGGGTCCCCTCCAATTGACATATTGACGTCACTTGCACACAAGAATGTTTGGGAGTTTGAAGTCCACTAAGCCCTGGTTGAGTTCAAATATTATTGTTTATTAAGTTATAATGGTCCAGAGTGCTTTACCTTTTACCTTTAAATTTTTAATAAATATATTCTTGCATAATATCAAAAATTTGGTGAAGAGTTTCTATAAAGGCTTTGAAATTAAATTTTGGGTGACTACACAAAATTTGTGCTGTACCGAATCAAAAATATACATGGCAACTCTTTTTAAAAAAATCCAACGTAGGTAAACATAGAAAAGTAAAACAAACGCTTTTTTGTTGCAACTGCAAGAAAACTTAGAATTGATTTGCTAAGTTCTTTGCTAACCAAGATATCGATCTCGCGTCAAAATACCGTGTTTTTCATGCAACGGTCAACACATGTATGTGCTATGGTGCTCAGTTTTTTGGTTATGTGTTTGAAACGGGGCAGGGATATTTCTTCAAACGCTTTTTCAGACTGCCTAATTTAACGTCAAACTATGCCATCTATGTGGAATCTGGTATAATTTCTCTGGTACATACAAAATCTAAAAGCCAACTATGAATTGATTTGATAAGGGTGATGAAAAAAAGTGGAAGAAGTCTTCAAAAGAGTATATCGTGGTAAGACTTTAGCAAACAAACATTCCCATGAAGTTTATCTAATAATTATGGAGTCAAGCGTTGATGAATGGCAGGGCATGTTTGCAGATGTCAAGGCAAAAATAGATGAGGAGCTTTACACTCAGCATCTATCTAGAGCAGTGTTTCCAACGTGGGGCCCACGCCCCACAGGGGGGCAATTTGATTTTATAGGGGGAAATTCAAAATTATGCTGCATTAGACTTCTCTAGGAAAAATCTATGATTTTGTGTTTCCACCCTTGAAAATATATTTCTGAACGCACCCATGATCTGTAATTCATCAATTTTTTCAACTGTTACCAACTTTACTTCAATCAATGACACTTTCCTTCAAATATGAATCAGTTGTTTTCTGTATTCTGTCACTTTTATTTATCAGCCTGGTTATTCCCCACAGATAGGTACATATAAACATAAACGTTTTTATTTTAATTATACATATATTATTATATTTCTTTTCCTCGATCCTCGATCATATTGAAATGAGTGGTTCAAGCAAGAAAACAAATCGGCAGTATTCGGAGGAATACTTAAAATGTGGTTTCATACCTGCTGTTCATGATGAACGTTCTCCTTTTTGTCTTTTATGCCATATAAATTCAAATTTGAATTTCTTCCAAACTATGAAGACAAATTTTGAAAAAAGAAGAACAGTTAAGTCCCTATTTACTACTCAACATGGAAATATCAATCGCACTCTTGAGGCAAGTTACCAAAATTCTTTACTCGTCGCTAAATCTGGAAAAAGTCATACCATAGGAGAGAATTTAATTAAACCATCAATATCAACATTTCTTAAGACAGTTCTGGAAAAAGATGACAAAGACGTTCAAAATATGCCACTAAGTAACAATATTGTTTGCAGAAGAATAGATGAAATGAGTGAGGATATTGAAATGCAACTCGTTGAAAAACTAAAAACAAGAAATTTCTCTTTGCAAATGAATGAATCTACTTTAAGACTGAGTGAGGCCGTACTTTTAACTTATGTAAGATATATTGACGAATGTGATTTTCATGAAGAAATGCTGTTCTGCAAATCTTTAGAAAGCACCACTGCTGCTAAAGATATATTTAGTAGGCTTAAAGATTACTTAGAATTCAATAATATACCCCTGAAAAATATATCATCTTGCGCTGCAGATGGTGCTCCTAATATGATGGGGAAGAAAAATGGTTGCTTAAAATTGATGAAAGATGAGAACCCAAAAATGCTTCTTGTCCATTGTGTTATTCACAGGGAAAACTTGGCAGCCAAAAACATTTAACCTGTTCTACATGAAGTTCTAAATTCTGTTATAAAGTGTATCAATTCTATTAAAGCAAGTGCCAAATGTGAACGTCTTTTTAAGCTTTTTTGTGAAGAACAAAATGAGGATTATGTAAGACTTATACTTCACAACTGCTTGAACAGATTTATGGAACTTTTTGATACTCTTAGTGATTTTTTAAACGACAAACCAGAAATGAAAAATCTGATGACGATTGATGGTATAAAGCATTTGTGAGTTATTTATCTGATATCTTCGAAAAACTAAATACATTAAATAAGCAACTTCAAGGAAAAAATAAAACTCTCCTTGAAGCAAAAACGAAGATGTTTGGGTTCGTTACCTTTATTGAATTATGTCAGACATATATTTACAACAAAAATTTTGAAAAGTTTCCTTGGCTCCAAAAATGTGAAGTAACCGATACCGCTAAAAATGTAACTGTCGATCATCTGAACAATTTATCGGCTGATTTAAAAGAAAGATTTTTTGATTTGAAAGAAATTGATTTCCCAACTTGGATGATGCAACCAATGTTAGTGAATCTTTCTGATATTTCAAATGTACAATATCAAGAAGAACTCGCTGAAATACAAAATGATGAGTCAATTAAACCTTTATTCGACATAAAAGGAACCATGGCATGGCTTTCTAAAGAAACCGAAATCAAATACCCCAATACAACCAAATATGCTAGAGAACTGTTATTACCTTTTCCATCTTCATATTTAACGGAATGCGGATTTAGTGCCATAAATGACTTGCTGATAAAAAAAAGAAATCGTCTTGATATACTCGTAATAAAACGAGGAGAATTGAGATTGAAGCTGTCTAAACTTGAACCTGACATAAAATCCATTTGCAGAAGGCATTAAGCGCAAGGATCTCACTAAATTTAAACAATACATTACTATTAAATTATTTTTACTACTTGAATTTCAGTTTTAGATTATATGTTTTGAAAACAATCTTACTGTGTTTACTTATTTTCTATGGATTTCTTTATTCATCTTTTCAGATGTTTGTATGTTCAAAATTGTTGAGGTCTACATTTATAATGTGGGACATGAAGATTTTGGAAAGGTTCCGGTGGGACATAGCAGAAAAAAGGTTGGGAAACACTGATCTAGAGCAACTTCAAAATCGTACAAGAAAACATACAGGAACCTTAATCACCAGTTGCCTTCAGGACCCAATTTCAGCAACAAATACTCGGTCGAAGGTTTTAGTTTGAAGTTTTAAACTTAAACTTTATGCCCCATTGAGCTGATCAAACTCAAATCTGTAGCCTTTGCAAAAGACGGGAAAATGAAGACGCACAAGCCATTTTATTACCAATTGTCCTATACTGCAGGAAAACCGCCCCCGGCGGGTTTGTATTTTGAATTTACAATATGTTCAACCAAACTTCAAAAATCACTTTTTCGATAGCGAAATATCACTTTTTGAAGTGAAAACAGTTAAGAAAACGGCAAAGCACCTGGTGTCGATCGGATCTCAAATGAATTTTTCAAGAACGCCACAACTAAATTCTTAGAAAATCTCACATTAGCCTACAATGATATATTCAGCTCAGGTGAATCTCTGGAGCCTTTTAGAGAATTAATAATATATCATATATTTAAAAAAGGAGATGGAAAGCATTTCTCAACAGAGCACTCTAATTTTTCATGGAAATCTTGAGATGTCATCTTACTATATGGATCGAGAATAACCATCTTCTTAGCGAATTCTAAACCGAATTCAGAAAGGTTTACTCCATAGTAGACCATATATTCAGTCTGACCAATATTGCGGAGACATAGTATCTGCGTAGACGAAAAAAAACTCTATAGGTCGCTTTTTTCATTCGAGTTTTTTTTGATTCCGTAGATCGTTAGGCGCTCATCTTTAAGCTTTTCGGGACGGAATATCTCTTAAATTAGAAAAAAGATGATTATAGAAATATATAATCGAACACTCTACGCAGTTTGGAATGGACAAAACCTATCTGATTGGTTTCTTGCCTTGGTGGGACTATAACAAGAGTGCAATTTCAGCCCTCCTGAGATTATTGTTTGAAATGGAACCTTGTGTTGAGTCTAAACAAATCAAAAGAAATGGTTTTTCGAAAACAAACAAATTGTTTTTTTTTTTTGCCTTCAAACAGTAAAAGAATATCAATACTGAAGTGTCACCATTTAAAACGGCCTTATAAAAAAAACTATCTGATTGGAAGAATGTGATTGGCTCTAAAAATATCGAGTATTTCTAGCAGAATCCTGAGACTTTCGTCAATTTTAAACTGTCGAAAAACTCATTAGGTACACAACTCCAAACTATTTGCTCCTTATTGAAACTTCACTTTCATTTTGACTTTATTGTTAGACTTATGCTAAGCTACACTGAAAAAATAGCTAAAAGCATTGCAGTCTCGATAGTAAAATCTAGAACTTCGTGGTTTGAAGAATGGTTGAAGTTAGCTGAAATGTGTGAGCTTCGTTTCATCCTTACTTTAGAAAACCTAGCAGAATGAAAAACAACCTACTTATTATTCTATAGATTCTAAGCTTAGTAAGAGTTTTGATTGAATACATTTATCAGTTCAGAGCATTTTCTGATAGCAATAATCAGATTTGTCAAACTCGAAAGTTGGTGCGATTGAAATTTCAAAAAATTACGTTCATATCCAGTGGTTTTTCAAAAAGCCCAACAAAAATTAACCTGAGTTATTTGGTTTTTGATATCATTCGGTTATGTCATGTATGCGAGATAATGTCACACATATGTTTAGATTGCATAAAAGTATAAATTCGACAGTTTGATATTCAAAACCTGGCTCCTTTCCCCGTCAAATAATAAATATCCAACCTAACTTTAATGAGGGTAGGTATAGGAATTGTTTTTTTTTTTGTTGTAGGCTTTATTATTATTTATTTGTCCTATTTTATCTATTAGGTACATAAGCTCTTTGATAAAATGCCGATTGAATAGCAGTCGGCTTATATTTTTAATTTATTAATTAAACATATAGAAAACAAATATAAAACTGCTGTCAAGTGTGTAAGCTCAGAGTCAGGTTATTTTTGTTTGTCAGTTATAAATCAAATGGTTCTAAATTTTATGAAAGTTAACTGAGTCTTATAAGTGGGTTTAAAAAATCGGGTCTTAAATTCCTATCTTGCGATATAAGACGGTGTTCACTTTGGTATCATTTAAGGGAAGTCCAAATATCGGGTTTCAATAAATACTAATCATAAAAACGTATGACGGTACTGGGGCGTATACTTGCTTTTATTTTCTTATTTGCAAAGACTTTTTAGAATCGATAGATAGATTCTAAAGTAATGTTAACATTTTGTTGAATTGTGTAAAACATATATGTATGTATATCAACATTCGTAAACATAATATTGAAATAAATCAATCAAAAATCAACATTGTTTAGACTTAAAAAATGTATTCAAACATAAACAAAAGTCATATAACTTGCTGATTGAAAGGTCTAATGTAAATATTAAAAACATTTTAGTGATGTAATTGTATAGGGTGTTTTGTTTTTTGCGGCATGAGACATTTCAATGGTTGATGTCTATGGTTCTGAATGTGGAGAATGTCAAATTTACTTTGAACAAATTAAATTGGTTCTTATAATTCATATCATAGAGCCTTTCGTCTGAGGAACTGTGTTTAGTGATGAAGATAATTTCTGGTTAAATGACTTCGTCAATAAGTTAAATAAACATATATGGAGTGAAGACAATCCTCAAGCCATTAACGAATCACAATTCCATCAATTAAAATTGACTATTTGGTGTGGTTAACATACGCTGGCGTCATCATAGGTCCTTAGTTCATTCGAAATGAGGAAATAGCTGAGGTTTTTTTTCCAAAAATTAATCAGCTTAACATCGTTGACATTAAGTTTCAACCAGACAGCCAGACCCCTCTTTACTACAGGGCCCCGCAATCACCAGGGGCCCCCAAATTGCTGAAACATCACTTAACCTCTATTCGTCTATTTTCAAGAAAAAAAAATATTTCGATACAATTTTAGATGCATAAAGAATGATCAGAATTCGTACTTTCCTACATCTGTATGAAAAAATAAAGATAATGGTGTTTCTATATTTGCAACGCGCGTACAGTTTGCATCAACGCGGTAACTCATACATAAGCAATTTAACTATCCGTCGGATGATAGGCACTCAATTTTTTTAAGATTTCAAGGTAAAGAGGTAAAGAGTTTTTGTTTTTGGCCATTCAATGAGATAGATGAAAGATTACACTTCTCACTATTTGTTTTATAGGCCAATAGTAAGCGTTGATAGTACACCCGATCTGTCTCATGTTGATCAACTAACATTTATTATTAGTTACGTAAAAGATCACGAGCCTGTTGAAAGGGTTTTGGACTTTATTCCAATTAACAAACATAGATCTGATTATTTAGAAACCATACTAAGGGCTTGGAGGATCATGACATTTCGATAACAGATTGCAGAGGTTAAATCTACGACAACGCGGCAAATATGTCAGGATGGTTTTCTGGTCTGCAGGCAAGAATAAAAGAAAAATGTAAATTTGCCACTTTTGTACCATGTGCATTGTGCAGGGCACTCATTTAACTTGGTAGGAGTGCATGCTCTGGGTGTGTTTTAGAAGCAACCAAATTCTTTGACATTATTCAAAAATTGTATAACTTTTTTTCGGTATATTCTCATCGATGGAGTGTGTTGACTGCTCATTTAGGTTCAAAAAAAGTTTTAAAAAGTCTTTCTCAAACAAGATGGTCGGCGCGAGCTGATGCACTTCAAGAAATTGAAGAAGCTTTGATGTCTATCGCAAACGATTTAGGACAGGCACGAGAGGCCAGAGAGGAAGCATTTAGTCTTTGCAAAAAAATGTTCAAGCTTGAATTTACCATACTTAGAGAACTTTGGAACTCTGTATTGCAAAGAATTAATAAAACAAGTACTTTACTTCAAAAACAAAATATTACCCTGGATGTTGCAATAAATTTGCTGAGTGCAATAGATGAATTTATAATTATTGGGCTCAGGGACAATTTTGATAACTTTGATTCATCAGCCAGGCAAAAAAATCCGGATTCCGAATACAAGGAACTTTCTAAAAGGTTCTGAAAGGTCCTGGCTCACGCCAGACTTTTTTTTGACGGCTCTGGACTCTTAGTAATTTTGACTGGGAAAGAAAGATTTAAAATTGAAACCTTTCTTCCCATTTCCGACACACTAAGCGTTCATTTGAAACAGCGACTAGGTTCGTATACGAAGATTGGCCAACGTTTTGATTTTTTTTTGATTAAAAAATCTGAATTCAGAAGACTTAAAAGAGAACTGCAAATCTTTTGCTAAATTTTACACCGAAGATGTGAACGGAGATGAACTACATGCTGAATGCCTGAATTTAAAAGACTACTTGAAAATTAGTTGACACGATAATGAAAAATCTGACAATATTCTAGAGCTTTATATTTTTTTAAAAACTAATAAAATTGAAGATGAATTTCCAAATGTTGAAATTGCACTAAGAATTTTCTTAAGTATGATGGTGACCAATTGCAGTGGGGAACGTTCCTTCTCTAAGTTAAAAAGAATCAAAAACGAACTCAGAACTACAATGATTTAAAAAAGATTGACATGTTTGTCGCTGATGTCAATCGAAAGCGACATCCTCAGAGGCATCGATTTTGAATATGTGATCAATGATTTTACTAACCTCAAATCAAGAAAAAGACCCCTTCAATAAATATTCCTTTCTTTTACCTGAAAAAATATAGTCTGTGTCACTATGTTATTCTTTAAATTACATTCTCAATAACTTATTTAATTGTCTGTTATTTAAATTTTGTTTATTTTTGAATTTTATATGACATATTTATTTTTTTATTTTTACATTGTTTATGTGTATGTTTTAAATGCTGCAATAAGTATTTATTTTTTAATGAATTAAAAAAATGTATTTATTTAAAAAATTAAAAGAATAAATAATATCAATTCAAAGTTATGTGATTTTTTCTGTATACCTTTATTACACAACATAACATTTTTATATAATCATACAGGGCCCTATTTTCGAAAAGTGCCCAGGGCCCACAAAAGGGTAAAGACGGCCCTGCAGACAGCGCAATAAATTTATTGCAAAATCAATTTGGTATCAAATTTATCATAGAGAATCATATTTAAAAATAAATACCATAGAATTATAACAAGATTATAATATAATTTAGAAAAAGGAAAGGGTTTCAAGGGGAGCGTATCGGAATCCCGTTTTTTAAAATCCTGTTTTTTAAAAATCCCGAAAAAAAAGTTTTATAATCCCGTCTTCTAAAATACCAATTTTTGGAAATCCCGTCTTTTAAAATCCCGCTTATTCAAAATCCCTATCAATTACAATCCCGCTTTTTAAAATCCCGTCAAATCCCGACAATCCCGTTTTATTTTTTACAAAATACGTGCATTTAACTGAATAACAATAGGAGTCAAAGGTTTGAATGTTAAATTACTTGACTAATATATAATAATTACAAATCAAACTAATATATAATAATTTGTTAATTTTTAATTTGAGTTTGTTGTTTTGTTTTAAAAGAATACTACTTTACTTTATATTTTTTTTTTTAAATGTTATATTTGTTGCGCGATTTTTTAAAAATTAAACACCTAGTTTTGATTGCAAAATCGGGATAATAAAAAACGGGATATAAGAAACGGGATTACAAAAAGCCGGATTATAAAAAATTGGGATTATAAAAAGCAGGATTATAAAAGACGGGATTTTAAAATCGGGATTTTAAGAAACGGGAATATAAAAACCGGGATATCGAACCCACCCAAATTTTTAGGAGAAATTTGTATCAAATTATCAAATTCTTCTGACTAAGGGATACATTTTAGCTATGATTTGTATTTAACATTAAACATTTTGTTTTGAGATTTAAAAGCGATTAAGAAAGTTTAATTTTTTGGTTTTGGTATCAAAAAGAAGCTAATGTGCTGTTGAATACTTTTTTAACCCAGATGAATTTTACTTTTTCAATGATGGAAAAATATAATATTATAATTCGGAAAAATATTGTTTAAAGAAAGGAGTTCTATAACCTTTGTTTGCCCACCTGTCAGTTTTGCTTCCAACTATATACCTTAATTTCAATCAGGAAAAATTTGTTTAATGACAAAAATGTTCAATGTTGATCTGTCAAATAAATTTAAATGGTTGTTTTTAATACCCGTGTTTTATTGGCAAATCTATCCATAGTATAGTAGGGTTTTACACGAATAACAAAAACAATATCCATAGTATGAATAACACCGATACAAGTTAGAGTAGAATCTCACTATGGAGAGGTTTTTGACATTTATACGAGTGGATCTTATGTGATTTCGTTCTCAAATGTTGTGTTCGTTGAGTAGTTGTGCATTTGGAATCATGTGTGTTTTCCATTGGGGAAAAAGTCAATCTATTACTGTTGATATTATTTAGTTTTGTTAGTGAAAATGGAATGTAGTACCCGTAGCGTGATGGTTAGTGCGTTGGACTGTCATGCAAGGGGTCTTGGGTTCAATCCCTACCTGTGCCACCTAACTTTTTTCACGGGTACTGCCTCTAGCGAGGAATTGACAAATTCTCCAAGAGTAATTCTTGTCATGAAAAGTGCTTTCTCAAATTAGCGGTTCGGATTCGGCATATAAACTGTAGGTCCCTTCCATCTCTGACAACATTACTCGCACACAGGAATGGTTGAGAGTTGTAAGTCACTAGGCCCTGGTTCTTCATGGACTGTTGCGCCACCTAATTTATATTGTTTAAAGAAAGGAGTTCTATAACCTTTGTTTGCCCACCTGTCAGTTCTGCTTCCAACTATCAACTCTAACCTTAAGTCCTTAATTTCAATCAGGAAAAATTTATTTAATGACAAAAATGTTCAATATTGATCTGCCAAATAAATTTAAATGATTGCTTTTAATGTTGAAAACCAATGACAGCTTTAACTGGTACCGAAAATAATGTTATTAACATTTAATCGACAAAGAATATTTAGGTAAAGGCAATGAAAATTTTATTTCGTTTTCATTACGAATGTGTACAATGTTGAAAATGCAGGAGCGGTTCCATGGTTGTTTTTTTTTCAGAACTAAAAAACAATATGCTTGTCAGAGGGAATGATCAAAGTACTAAAATTGAATGGAACATAAAAACATAACATATCTCGCCATACGTTGGCATTTTTGATATAGTACAATTTATTAACCAAGATTTTTTAGTTGTTTATGCCAAATCATTATAGCAAGTTACACGGTTGAACACCACGTGCAAAACTTTATTATAAAAATGAGTGTTTGTTAACGCAAACCTTGCGCGGTAATTACGGTAGACGTGGTGGCCCTTCACAGTTGACTCTTCAACGTTTGGTGGCCAAATTGAAACGACCGGTTCAGTAAACAATCAGCCAACACCCGTACGTTGAAGGAACGCAAGATCGGCCGCCGTCCGTGAAAGTGTACAGCAGAACCCGAGGCAGTCTATTCCTCACCGTGCTGAGAACTCGGCCTTTCGCTGACTTCAACTTAGCGAATTTCACGTCCGGGCTTGGGCCTACATCCGTACAAGATCTAACTAACCCAGGAGCTCAAAGTTCATGACGTTGTTTGTTCGCTGACTGGGCTTCGAATCGTTTGGAAGAGTACCCCAATTTTGGCCGAAAAATCATCTTTAGTGACGAGGCGCATTTTTGGATGAATAGCTATGTTAAGAAGCAAAATTGCCGTATATGGGACGACACCAACCCACGCGGGGTTCACCAGGTGATAATGCATCCTCAAAAAGTTACCGTTTGGTGTGGATTTTGGGCCGGCGCGGCGGCCGGCGGCGCGGCGTAATCGGTGCGTACTTTTTTGAAAACGACATTAGTGAGGCGGTCACCGTCAACAGCGAGCGCTACATAACGATGATAACTAATTTCTTATGACCCAAATTGAACCATATGGACCTTAACAACATGTGGTTCCAACAGGACGGCGGCGCGCGGCGGAGCTACGTGCCACACAGCAAACGCCACTGTTGGCATTTTGCATGAACGATTTGAGGGTAAGGTTATCTCTCGCAGGGGTGATGTGAATTGGCCACCAAGGTCATGCGATTTGACCCCGCTAGACTTTTTCCTGTGGGGTTTCTTGAAGTCGCAGATCTATGCAAATGAACCACAATCGACCGATGCCCTAAAGGTGAACATAGCACAGGCCATCTCTTAAATTCAGCCGGAAGAGTCATTGAAAATTGGACCACTCGGATCGGTGCCACCGTAAGAAGCCGAGGTGGGCATTTGAATGATGTCATATTCCACACCTAATGGCATACCTGCGCCTTTCCAATAAAAAAATAATTTTGTTAATACCTCTCACACAGCTTAGGGCCGATTCCAGAAAGCGCGGCGGATCGCATTGAAAGCGAAAATTCAATTTCGACCGTCTTCGCTTTGAGTTAATTTCAAAAGCGAACATGGAAGAAAGCGATCCTTCCATTTTTCCAGCTTAAATGTCAAATATTTCCAATCCATTTCCATGATATTTTCCAATTTTCCATTTATTTGTCAGCTGTTTCCAAAAATATGACATTTCCTTCCACTGAAAAACTAATTGGTTTTCTCTGAAAAAAGTATCTTAATGTTTGTAGTTATATTTTAATATTATTTTTGGTTTCAAGTAAACAAAACTAGTTTTCAATGGACTCCATAAGTGTTTTTTTTAAATGCAGAAAAAGAAGAAGCAAGAAAAGAAGCTAATAATTCAAATATTCAAAGAAAACTATTTAGACGTGGGTCTTCGCCTCTTGATGTTCCCCCCAAAGAGTGTGTATTTAATTATCTTTTTCCAAATTGAATTTTTTTTAATGATTTATGTTCAATAAGGTTTATAAAATTGTTTCGACTATCGCGAAAAGCATTTGTGTACGTTTTTGAAGAAATCAAAGATGATTTCAAACGAGAAAACTCTACCTCTTTGCCTTAATACTCAAGCTTGCCGCTTGATTTCCGCGATTTTTAGCGGAAGGTTCGTACAAGTACCTACCCCAACACTTAAACTGGATGCAACATTGAATTAAAGGTGATGCCGGTTATATCCTTGAACCATGGTTGATGATTCGCTACAAATCACCTCTACCCAACAGTCGTGAAGCTAAATTCAACACGGTTCTTTCAAAATGTAGAATAGAAAGATGTTTTGGAGTTCTGAAAAGGAAGGTTTAGATGCCTGTTGCACTCAAGGGAACTTCATTACCGGCCGGAAAAGGCAGCATTGATTACAAATGTGTGTGCAGTGTTACACAATATTAAGTGCAAAGTAGATTTTGACCATCAGCTTTTAGCTTCTGAAGATAGTGATGATTATGTCGTAATTGCAGCTCCTCAAAATACTGGCAACTTCAAAAACATTGCAAAGCAAATACAAGATAGTATAAAAGATTCTTTTTAAATAGTATTAAATGTTTTGTTTTTATTATTATTTTATAAATAAATAAATACTTATATTGATATCTTTGATTTAATATACCTATTTAAAAAAAAAAACACGAATAAAACTTATTTTTGTTTACATTTTGTTGCAATCCGCCACTATCACGCCTGTCGCTTTCAAAACCCACTAGAAGAATGACATTTTGTTGGAAAGAACTTTCGCTTTCCAAATGGAAAGCGAATCGCTTTTGACAATATAAAAACACAAATCCGCCATTAAAAGCGATCCCCCGCGCTTTCTGGAATCGGCTCTCTTGTTTTATTCCATTTCAACATCTAACCGCCCTTATTGAAAGCCCCTTTATAAGAAAAACCTTAAAATCTCTGGAAAAAGAAGACCCACTAAGTGAAAACTACATACCTAAATTGGATAGGTTATAGTATATGATAGTAAATATGTTGTCTTTTTTCACCGCCAAACTCCACTCCATCTTTAATTTTCAAACTGTCAAAGATCAAATTATAAACACCTAAGAAAGAATTTTTCTAACTGGAAAACCTGGTTCTGTTCTTGTTATTTTCTAATAACTATTTCATACTAACTTCTATTGGTTTATATTTCCCATGAAATATCGAACAACGATTTGAGTTAGAATATCTGTCAAATATGTGTTTTAGAAGCTTTAGAAATTTTATAAACAAACACACCTTAGTATTGACAAGGATTAAAGGCTTAAGGCCGTGTTCACACGAAACTGCAAACTTGGATAGAAGGAATACATGTAGTACAAGCTTCATTGTACTTTGTACATGTTTACATCTCTGTGTGTAGGCAGAAATTGCAAATTTTAGGTTTCAGAGATTATAGAGGTGATAATAGCCGCGTTTTATTATCACCAAGATCTGATCCGGATCTTGAATTTACATGCATTACAACAACAACACAATATCCTGCTTTGTGTTTGGATCTCAATTTGAGATCCAAAATTTAATTCTTTTTTTCACAACAAGGAGCGCTTTATTATTGTTATTTCACATGTAAATGTTGGTATCATTGCAAACAAATTAAACAAAACCTGTTTTGCCATATAAACATTTCCATTTGACTGAAATAAAATATTTTTTAAATAGAAAGCGAGAAGCTTTATATTTATTTATTTGGTATATAATCCATGAAATAATTAGATATTTTAACAAAACTAGATATTAATTGGTGAAATTAAAATAATTAAGTCCAAAAAAATGTATATTTGACATAATTTATGGGTATTATTTTGCCCCAAAAAAAATAACAAAAAAAATCATTGAGCAAAATGTTCTTTGGGCAACCCTGCTTTAAATGTCAAAAAATATAAATAAAATCGAGAAAGCTGCAGCACAAATGGGAGAAAAGATGTTCAAATAAATTGTAAGTAATCTCTAAATTAAATTATTTAAGTGTCATATTTATTATAAGGTCAAAAAGAATCTGGACTACATGTGAGACAAAAGCGTTCCTGGATGCTTTGAGTTTGAGAGTGCAATGGTGATTTGCAGAACCATTTTCAAAATTTGTGGAGCTTCCATTTTTGGTATGTGTTTGTTTTTTTTTGCTTCGTAATGTCACTTTTGAAATAACGAATTTGACACTGCTACCAAACTTTAAATAACAAAAAATATGATGATCCAATGCTGTTTTATTATCATGATCTGATCCGGATCAGATCATGGTGATAATAAAACGCGGCTAATGAAGATAATGAATGAAGAACTGTGACATTTTTGAATTTTTAACTTTAAAAAAAATTACAGAACACAACTATAAAATTTAAAAAGATTCAAATAACTATTGTAATCAAACTTGGGTCTTGTGCGGATGCTTTGGGAAGTTCAAAGGGCTGAAATTTGACTACAATATTGATCAATATAAATAAGGAATCCATCCCTTTCTGTCAATTTTTATTTTGGATAAGAATGAGACAAAATTACCTACTTTACTTACCTATTCAATCTTATACACCTATTTATTTCGACTTTTCAAAAGTCATAAATTCTTACTTAGGTATTTATTAATGGGAGAGACGTAGGTATCAATTTATTTTAATAAAATTTTGTTAAACCATTCAATATTTTACTTAATGATGAAACAAAAGATATAGATGAACATAATATTGTTGTTTACACCGCCGCCTCCGCTATCGCCATCGATTGTAGATATCTACAGGTAAACCGCATAAATTGCGCAAACAACTTTAAGCTTTTGATATTATGGCAAACTCTATATGTCAATCAATCAATTGTCAATAATATCTCCTACTTATATCTTATTCGCCTCATTTGACACTTGACGCCCAATCGAAACTTATTAAATATTTAATCATCATCTAACAACTTAACTCACCGGTCGGTGATAATTGCAATGAAGTTGATGGCGGCGGCGGTGGCGGTGGTGGTATTGTGGCACCGCCACCACTACCGCCCACAGCTGCTGCAGCTGTCATTGCACTAGCTGCAGCAGCACTGCTTGCTAATGTCAACGGTGGCCTTATTTGTGGCTCCATACTCCACGGAGCACTTGGCAATTGTCCAAACTCACTACCTACATTCGAACCGATCAACATGACAGCAAGCTAAAGTTGCGCTCCCAATGATGCACATGTGTAATTTTTTGATCTTGAGTTAATATAGGTACTTTTTCTCAATATACAAAACAAATATTTAGGTATTTTAAGAACGTAGAGTAGGTATAAATAAAGTTAAGGTTTGTACAGTAAACTCGTAAATTGAATAAATATTTTTTCCAAACACAACACAATGAAGCTTCTGTCAAATTTAAATTGACAGCTGTCAAACTAAAACTAACTAAACGAGCAAAGGTCTAATCGAAAAATCTAACTCAAGCGGCTGTTTGCCGTAGGTAAAACAAAAGAGTGTAAAGCAACGAAAGGTATTTTTCCTCTTTTCTTTTTTATTTCGTTTTTGCCCGTGTTTTTATGTACGGTTATAGCGTGCGCACACAACCTTCGAACCTCGAACACGGCGACACGACGCGCGATGCACACACGTAAAGCTCAATCGCTGAACTGAAGAGCACACACATCCAGTGGTTGTGCGGGGGCCCTTTCAAATCGGCCTCACTCTGTCTCTGCCTCTGACTCGCACTCGGCTGACGGCTCTGGGGCCGGCTAACTCGTTGGGCGCCCATAACAGCACATAACATAACAGAGCAACGCCAACAACAACAACGACGCGGCAGTCATGTGGTTCAACTTCTGTTTTAGTGTGCTACCGCGAGCAGTGAGCGCCCACAGAGTGAGAATTAACAAAAACAAAAATAGAAGAACCAAAGCAAAAGAAAAAAAAAAAAACTACCAGCCAGCACAACAAGAAGAAGAACAAAAAACAATGCAAGCTGTCAGAAGAGGAGCAGCTATAATAACTCACGATGGGTAAGAGTGAGAAAAGCATAAAGTCACCACCCCACAAGCAAAATAAAAGCATAATTCCAAGGGCAGTGAAGGGGACAGGCGCGTACTGAATATTCACAAAACAAATCGGCAAAAGCTTAAACAGTCATTGACATAAAAGAATGACGTTAAGAAAAAGAAAACCAGATGACAGAAGGCCCGAGAGCGAACGAGATGAGTAGAGAGAAATTAAGGCTAATTGATTTGGTGAAGTGTGTGTGCAACGTTTGGTGTTTTTTGCTATGATGTGGGAAAAAAAGAGGGAAGACGATAGAACCCAATGAAACGGTGTGTGAGGAAAGAAAGAAGTTGCAGTGAGAAGGAGAAGTTGATCAACTACTTTGCACAAAACTAGAATGGGATGGGCAAATGGAAGGAAAGAGACAATGCAAGTTGGTGAGAGCGAGAGATGGTGGATTATAGCATGAGTGTAATTCGAGCCACTGGAAATTCGGTTTTACAGAAGAATAATTTTCATAATGGTGGAATTGAGTTGGATTTGTTTGTTGGAAAACTGGAAGGTGTAGTACACATTTAATTGATGTGATGGCTGTGTGATGGCACGGTAAACCGTTTGTGCTGGAAAACAAATTATGTTCGTATGGAAATCTAATCTATTGGGCACGGATAGTGTTCGGAATCTTAAGGTTTTAAAGTTGTTGTTATAATTTAGATTGACTTAAATATAGTTTATTTGTTTAAAAAAAAGTTTTTTTTTTTTTATAATTCTATGAAATTAAAAAAAAATAGAACTGCCGACGGATTTTAGGTTGCTTTGTTTCTGAAAACAAGGGTTGATACCTACATATGTACTATGTACACTACATCAAAAAATTGCACGTACTACAGCAACTGAAAATAGAGGGTTTCTCTAACATTATGAACTTCGAACCACACATGTGAGCTTATTGACTTTATTTGACCAAATTAAAATGTAGGTATGTATACTAGCAAATGCAACAAAACTTTAACAAAATTTTCGAGCTTTGCCTCATGTTTTTTTTTACCGTTAGTAATGCCAAAAAATTGCGCGTACATCAAATAAATGTACATACATACCTATACTGCTCTCTTCTCTAACAAAATGGAAATAACGGTTCTTTTAGAAATGGAAAATGAGCACTTTAATGATATTGAGAGATCTATGGACAGTATGCAGTGTTGCCGAATCTCTTGATTTATCATGATTCTCATGATTTTTCACCCCCATCTCATGATCTCATGAATTTATTGAAAATCTCACGATTTTCCAAATCTTCCTTCAAAAAAGGTATTGGTGCTGATGGAGCTGCAGTGATGATGGGAGTGAACTTATCAGTTCGCACTTATTTACAAGCTGATGTCCCAAACTTATTTACAATGAAGTGTATTTGTCACTCCTTTCATCTCTGCGCTTCATTTACATGTTCCAATTTACCCTCAAGCATTGAAGACTTATACTACGTTTCCACCGGGCACTAAACCGAGATTTAGCTAGATTTGTCACAAATCTCCTTGAAATCTCGAAGATTTACCATACAAATTTTAATCTCCTCAAATGAAGATTTCAAATAAAACTCATTGAAATCTACTTGGAAACATTAGTTTGTCAAATCAAACAAACTTTTTTTTCGGAGAATAAATGTTGAACCGACCCATTTAAACGCCAATTTCGTTTATTGACAGATGGAAATGTCAACAAAAACTATCTGTCTCACTTCCATATGACTCAAATTCAAAACAATAAACAACTTTCAAGAAATCACAGACGAAATAAAATGTAAGTATACAAAAATAATAAATATGTACAACAATATAATAAAACTAATTATTACTTATACAGATGATGAGTGAACAAATACATATTTTTTTTCTTTTCGAAAGGAGAATAATTTGAAGTTTGGTTGTTATGACATTAACCAAACGTCAAATTTATCTCCTTTTCTTTGGTGGAAACACCTCATGATTTATTTTAAATCACTTGCCTTGAATCTCGGATTATTTGTTGGTGGAAACGTACTATTATGTTGAGATGTTTATAATTATATTCAGAACAGTCCTAAGAGAATTGCAGCATTTAAAACTTTTCAAGCTATTTTGGAAATAAAGCCAACTAAAATTTGACATTATTCACAGACACGGTGGCTTTCGAGGTTAGAAGTAGTTAATTTTATTCTTGTGCAATATGCACTTTAAAGCATATTTTAACGACGTAACAAAAAGTGACAACTTACTGTCAAGCCAAACTATTCTAAATATGCTCAATGACCCTGTTATACATGTATTTATGTTTTCTTAGTTTTGTGCTACTGTTTTTTACTAAACTTAACAAATGCATGCAATCCGAAAAGCCCAAAATTCAAGACATGTAAAAGGAAGTCACTGTTGAGTTGCTATATCAAAAAAGGTAACATCGAGAGTACAAATATTAAAAATATGGATTATATAAACCCAAGATATCAACTTTCGTATGGGGATATCGGATATGTATGTATTACGGCGTAAAAGTAGCGCTTTTTTTGGAAACATTTTTGATTGACCAACAAATTGTTCAAGGCTTTCAATGCCGTTGTTTGTCCTTCTTAGTTGAAGGTACCAAGGAAATATATTCCAGATTTAACTTCAACAACAGTGTCTTCATAGATATGGAATCTTTGTCAATAACAAATGTTGTAAACAAAAATGTTCAGTCAATTTTTCCTCTATTAAACATTTTCCAAATCTAGTGGCTGAAGATTGTTATCAAGAGATAGACAATGAATGGAGAATGCTAGTGAATTCAAACATTAAAACAAATGACCAATCAAACGAAAACGACATTAAACAATTTTGGAAGTATGTATGTCAAACTGGCCGATAGCTTGGCATATTCACTTTTGTCTAAATTTGTTTTTGAGGTATTCTCACTGCCACATTCTTCAGCCAAAACGAACATCAGGAACAGACTTGAAGAGGGTGCAATAATTGGACTTATTCATTCCAATGACTTTACTAAAAATCAAACTTGTTTTGATTTCAAAGTCACAAAACCATTAATCGACAAATATTGTAGTAAAGTTTACCAATAGTAATGTACATATGTGGATATAATAATATGTAATTTATATATTTTTTTCTCTAAAATATCACTAAATGTTATTTTAAAACTTAAAAAAATTAAATAAAATCTCATATGTATTTCTTATTTAAAATGTTTGTGGTGAATTATACGCTTACATTCATTATTAAGGGCCCAATGAAGAATAAGCAATCTGATGATTTTTTTGAGGATCTCATGATAAAAAATCATGATACATTTTTTTTTGAATCGGCAACACTGACAGTATGCAATGCTGTAGGTATTAATCTTTTCAATTGTTTTTTTTTTTCTTAATTTTGCAAGGTTTATTTTGAAAATGAAAGAGTTTCATAAAAAAGTACCTCTTGAGGTAAGAAAACTGATTCTAAAACTTAGAAACGATGGAAAATGTTATGCTGAGATATCGTCAACTATTGGTAGAATACGGTCAATATGTATAACAAAATTATTTGAAAAATATAAGTTTTGAAGTGGCCCCAGGACGATTAGACGATCATATGGAACGGAAAATTTAAGGAATGATAAAGGCCGATCCCAAGTTAAGTGCTCCTAAAATAGCTGCTGGCAGTCTAGGAAATCATGGAATATCGCTTAACCCTCAAACTGGTCGGAACTTTCTGCAGTCAAAGGGATATAATGGTAGCACGGTACAAAAAAACCTATATACTTATTTCAAAAGCAAACGTTTCGAAACGCTTAAACTATGCGAATGCATAGGTACGTTTCGAAATCAGGTGACTTTTTGGAAGAATGTGTTATTCTTTGACGAGAGGAAGTTTAATGTCTTTAGGTCGGACGGTCGCAGATTTGTGTGGAGGAAACCAATCAAAGCAATAGATTTGAAGAATTTGCAATCAACGGTGAAACATGGAGGAGGAAATGTTATGTTCTGGGGAGCTATGGGGTCTAATGGTGTGGAAAATTTAGTTTTTATAGAGACAACAATCGATAATAACAAATATTTATAAGTTTAAACGGATAATTTGAAGGCCAGCGCTTTAAAAATTGGCTTAAAAGACGACTTTTTGCTAGCGCAAGACAAGGATTCTAAACATTCCTCAAGGATAGTAAAAGAGTGCCTTCTCTATAATGTTAAATCCGAAATGCCTCATTCTCCCCAATCCCCAGACCTCAATTCCATTGATTTTTGGGATTATTTAGGAAGAAGGTCCGAGAATCAAAAATAAGCAATAAATACCAGCATGGAAGAATGGAACAAAATTTCACCGGAATTCACTTAAAAACAAGTTCTCTCTAATAAAGAATCGCTATCAGGATGTAATAAAAGCAAAAGGTTATTAAAGGTTATTATGGTTGAAAAGTAGTTTTTCTTTAGCTATACCTATTCTTTTGAAGAAACACCTGTAAGTACAATGTAATTACAGTGTATGCTGTGGACTATTCTGCTATCAGGATTTATTCCTTTTTTTTTGATAAAAATGAAAAGTAAAGGGAGCTTCTTATTAAAAAAAAAAACAAAGAATAAAGGTCCTAATTTAGGGTCTAATAGCGTTTCCAAAAATTGTGATAACTTCCAAAGAGTCGGTAGGTACTTGTAGGTTTGAAATGTTAAGTTAAAATGTATTTTTTAATTTGCGAAATGCATTTTTACCAGGTAGGTACCTACTGTTCGATTGTTTCTTGGAACAAATAATTTTAATTCATTTTATTGATGGCAAAAAGCTTTTGCTTTAAAACTCCATGATTCGGCGTTCATTTTTTCCTTCTGCCTTTCTTTTTATTTCCCAAGTGGATTATTATAGATCCTACATCGTTCTAGGAGTTTCTGTTCTACCAATTTAATTTACATAGTATGTTTTCATCCTCTAATCTTGAAAGATTGGTAATTTATTCGCACCAATGTGGTCGCGCTTCAAAGACATATTCTTTTAGATTTGTTTAAGTATTTCATTAATTTTTTCTAAGCGAATTTAAAAATAAACGGAAATATGAAGACCTTAAGGTAAAATTAAATTTTAACATATTTTTATTTTAATAAAAAATGTATCTAATCGAAATGTTTGCAGTAATGGAATTTCCCTTTTACAATGAATAATTGATGTTTTTTACTAAAATAAATCCTACTTGCAGTATAGGAGAAGGTAATTCTACCTTCATGATGTTCTTCACATATAAAAAAGTCAGATTTAAGTTTAATACGAACAATTTTAAATAACCCTATATAAACATCTGAACATATTCTAAAAGATGACAGTTCGTGATAAAAGAATAAGGCGAACAAACCTAAACCTGGGTAATGGATATATTGGCGCAAAATTTTAGACGATTTAGTACTATGTTAAATCATTTTTAGTAGGTTAAAAAAAGGATTTTGATAATTTTAAACGAGTTTAGTATCGTACAATCTTCTTAACATTTTACTAAAGTTAAAATCACAATGGCTACTTTATCTTTTTAGTATCGTACTAAATCGGTATGACATACAGTGAACCAAAAAAAAAGTTGTGCAGTCGATTTTCTTTTGTTGAAATGCAATTATCTATGTAGTTAATTGCAATAAAAAACAAAATACTGACCAAAAATAGGGTTTTTTTTTAACCTCCAGATTAAGTCAAATACATTTTTTTTAATAAATTATTTTAATACAAAAAAACAAATTAAACAAAGAAAGTCTATTTTATAAAAAAAAAAAAAACTTGTACATTTGAAAAATTCAATTAAAAAACAGCAACATTTCGAAAACCCAAATGGTATAATATTTTGTATAATGTCCTTTTGCATCTAAGACCATTTGCAAGCTCTTTGGCATTGAAAGGGCCAATTTTTTTGTAACATCTGGCGTAATTTCAATCCATATCCTCTGTATTGCATCTTTTAACTGTTCTTTATTTTTTTACTTTCCTTTCCCTCAACTTTTTTTCAACATGAGCCCAAAGATGTTTAATTGGATTTAAATCCGGACTTTGAGGTATATGAGGGATTACTTTTTTCACGTTATACGAGGAATGTTTTGGGTCATTGTCATGAACGAAACTAAAATTATCTCCAAGGTCCAATTTTGATGCAGTACTTCTTAAATTATTTTTCAAGATGTTCAGGTAATCAAACTTATTCATTGTCCCTTCCACAAATTGAAAATTTCCAACTCCATTTGCTCCCATCGCACCCCACACCATAAAGGCCCAACTATAATAGGCATAAGCAAACATAAGCTTATGTCAAAAACCCAACGAAAATTCACTTAAGTTTGTGAAATTACTGCGGGTAGCCATAATGCAATTTTGCTCACTTATCTACATGTCAAAATAATATTCGCAGCTCTATATGAAGATATAAATCCTTCGTACGTATTACCCTCCAAAACCCATTTGTTTACATGATTGTATTTGTAATGTGAAAGAATTCAAAGAGAAAAATTGACGTGTTTTCACGCATACATAGAAATAACTAATGAGTTTTTTGGTGAAATTTCATAAATTAGAGGAGAATTGACACGCACACTATGAAAAAGTTTATGAGGCTGATTTTCGGTTATGATAATCATTCTGAGATAAATTATCTGCAGTGGAGTTGGGCTGTGTGTATTTGATCAAAACTGTCAGATTTACTTATGCGGCGAGCGACTGGGATCGCTCTTGCTTAAGTTTGCTTAAGTGAACGAAACTGAGAAAAATTGAACGAAACGGAGCTAGACTCCATTATGGTCACTCGTATTAGATTCTTTGTATTCGTACGTTTACTTATGCGCGCATATGCGAGCTTATGTCTATTATAGTTGGGCCTTAACGCTGCCATCGCCATGTTATACTGTGCAATTTACATTCTTCGGATCTAACGCTGTACCCCTTTTTCTCCAAACAAAACGTTGCCCATCGGATCCAAAAATGTTGAATTTGGATTCGTCGGTATAAATAACGGAATTCCAAAACTCTATCTTCTTATTTATATACTCTTTGGCATATCGTAGGCGCTTCTTTACATTTATGGCGGATAATAGTGGTTTGTTTCGAGGCGTAAAACCACTAAACTCTTCCGAATGTAAAAAATTTCTTACCGTCTGTGGATGAACTTGGACAATTTTGTTTCTATTGAGGTCTTCCGCTATTTCCACTGCCGAAATTTTGGGGTTACTTTATACCTACAATCCTTACTATACGCCTCTTGATTTGTTTAGTATCAAATTTTCTCGGTCTTCCACTTCCACTTGGTCTTGTTAAAAATCCGTTTTTTTTGTAAGAATTAATAACGTACTGAAATGTGGAATGTGGCTTTTTCACAATATCAGCGATTTGTCTTAGACGTTTCTTTTCGTCCCACAACTTAACAATAAGTTTTTTCATATCAAGTGCAGTTTGTTTGTTTTCCATTTTTTTTTAATTTCTCTTATAATTTTTTAACAAATTATTACTCTGGCAACATGAACAAACTAAACCTTTCAAAAAAGAGATGATCTGATAAAGCCTACTGGATAACGGTTCTATACAATATTGTAACTACAAAGTGTACAATTTTTTTTTTGGTTTCATAAAACGGACTTTATTCATTGAATTTGTTTTTTTTTATTAAAATAATTTATTTAAAAAAATGTGTTTTACTTAATCTGGAGGTTAAAAAAAATCCCTATTTTTGGTAAGTACCTTTTTTGTTTTTTTATTGCAATTAACTCCATAGATAATTGCATTTTAACAAAAGAAAATCGACTGTACAACTTTTTTTTTGGTTCACTGTATGTCATTTTTCTCAAATGTGACAAAGTGTTTTAAAATTGATAAATTGTGAAATAAAATTTATTTATAGATATCATAAAAAGTAAATAAATTTAAAATATTTTCGGAGGAAGAAGATTTTGAAATGTTTGAGGATTCAGTGTTGTGTAGGAAAGTTAAAAGTTTTAAAACTCGAGCAAATCCTCTTGAAGAGCTGGACGATGGTGAATTTTACTTCAAAACAGGTCACTTTTGCATTTGGTTGGACTGCCAAGAACAACACGCTCCTGAGTACCCACAACCACTGCCACCAACCTTAACACCGAACCGAAGCCAATAGTTGTAGCATTGTATAGCTGCTTCTGGGTATTGAAGATGCTTCACGGGGAATAGATCTATCGCAGATATTCAATAATTTAATGCACATTTCATTTAAACTTTTTCACTAAACAATAATTCTTTTACCTGGTAGAATAAATTTTTAATATTATTCGGTGTTAAAATCCAAAATAGTTGCAACGAACTTTTAACGCAAATAAACCACGGCGAGTTATGAAAACAAAATTAATGAAAAAAGAAAATACAAGTTCAATATTGTCACTTTGACATTTGCAAAAATATTAAGGTATGTTTGTTTTGTTTGCTCCACAATCTGTCATTATTTGGATGTGTTCATGTTTTTTTTTTTTTTTAAATGGTTTTAGCATGATACTAGTTAGCAAAACAATAAAAAGTGTTTAAAATTAGTGAAAAATTAGTAGATTACTATGTATATAGAAAATTGTTAACTAGTGTCGTGCTAAGGCCTTAATAATAGGTTGTTTAAAATTTTGCGCCATTAATTTTAAATGTCAGAACTCAAAAGTTAAAACAATTGAAGTAGTCATTTGTAATCGTGTCTTTGGTAAAATGATACAAAATTGTCAGATGCTTAAAATGTACACGTTTCAAATAGCAAAATCTCTTATTAATCAAGTAACTTAGACTTTACGTTTAACTCAATAGTTTATACAGTGCTGACCAAAATAATAAGAGTGAATTAATAAATTTTCAATTCATTTCATACATTCTATCGTTATAATAACCGTCTCCATTTTTTTTTAATTTACAATAATTTTTGAATTTGCTGTCAAAATTTTCGAGAGTCAATGACAAATTTAAATATGTATTTATCAAAGCACTGATATTTTTATTTACGAAACTCATTTTTAAGCGGACAAAATAATAAGAGTGCACTGATAGGGTAAAGTCGGGTGATATGGCACCTGGGGAGATATGGCACCCTTTCAATATCTCCCACTTAATAACTTCTTTTCAAAACAAAGAGAACAACATATGATTCAGTATTACGAAAGCTCTTGAAGTATTCAATTCAAATCACAGCAGCTCATGAGGTACTACATATACAGGCGAAGAAAAAAAAAAGTGAGTGTGTATTAAGCAAAAAGTTTTTTTGTGGATAAGTGAAGTTCGTGGTAATACTAAAGTATTTGACGCCAGGTTTTCATTTAAAAAGAAAACAAAAATAATAAACGTGTTTGTTTCTGTTTACTTACTGCTATAACTGTGCCTGCTTCATTGTTCATGTTTTTTGGGAATAGCAGAAGCAAGGTCAAAAAGGTGATATGGCACCTCAGAAGTTCGGGAGATATGGCCCCGGTGCCATTTCACCCGCTCTAACTTTACTGTACTTTATTATCATTTTTAACTGGGCATTTACTTAAATTTCAGAAATCCTTAAATTATTATTAGGTATTTTGTTGCTTTGACAAATTTCTTTCAGAAATGCCGACAATTTATAAAAAAAAAAATCAGGTAACGTTTTACTAATCAAAATTTATGTACCTATCTGCTCTTCGTTAGCTTTGCTAATCTAACTTCTTAACAAGATGTTCCTGAAACTCCTAAGGCTGATGCAAATGAAATAACTCCAGGGAAAATGCTTAGTTTAATTTCTCCAATACCTTCCACCTCAAAAGGTATTAGTAAACCAAATCCAAGGTCTCAAAAATCGCGGGTGTTAACATCACTGGAAAACCTGGCAGCACAAAAAATTAAATCCATCAAGAGATCGAAGGGGAAAATTCTAATTAAAAAGCCAAAAAATGTTAAAAAGAATAACAACGCCACCGACAGTACATCAGAGTTCAGAGGACGGACAAATATCGTTGCACGATGATTCAGATGGGTCCGAGGATTTGGGGGAAAGTATTTGTATAGGATGTGGTGAGGATTATGCTCACCTGACGAGTGGCTAAAGTGCATAATATGTCACTTTTGGTCACATGACTCATGCACATCCTATAAGAATACGTGCAACAAATGTGGACAAAAAAAACAAGAAGAAAATGTGAAGTGCCATTTCACCCGCAAGCAGTTGCCATATTACCCTCAATTTTTTTAGTCGTCTTTTTTTTAAGGTTTTTTATTTTTGAAAAAAAAAATACATTTCATTGACTGTGAATTTCAAATATGTTCCTATTTTTTGTTTATCAACTAGTTTTATAATAAAGTTATTTTGGTTTGAAATAAAAATCTTTTTTAATGTGGAAGTTATAAGGAAAAAGAAAAATGGGTGCCATATCCCCCGGCTTTACCCTATGTTTGCAATATTTCTAATTCAATAATTTTAATATGCAAATAATTCTTCTCGTAAATTTTACCAGTATATTGTCATGATTTTATTCTACATATACATACATATGTATCTAAAATCGAATTTTTAGCAATGGAGAATCGAGGCGTATACGCACTTAGTTCTTATTAAAATAAATTTAAACTTACCCTTATTTATTTTGCAAGTGCTTACATTTGCATAACACACTATATGTACCCATGCAAGTGCATCAGAATAACATTAAGCCATCTTTTGTTTCTCACATTTTCTGGGTAAGTACTTATGTATGTATACATATCGCACATGTAGTTCAAAAGTGACACAACTCAAAAAACGCAAAATTTGAGTTATTATCAAAAAAAGTTCCAAAGACTTCCACCCAAAATATTTATTAAAGGTGCATTTACCTAGATTCAATATTTTTCCGCCAGAAGACACTATGTCGTTTTAAATGTTTCAAATGAGGTCAAACTACCTTCGACAAAAATGACACATTTTCAGTTGTTACCTGGTCCTCGCAGCAAACAGGTGTGCCAAGTGAAATCAAAAGTGACTTATTTTGAGTTGTGTCATTTATGGTGTTTGAAACTATAAAATTTCAGTGCGTTAATTTGAGTTGAGACACTTTTGTTGATTCCTAGGTGAAAATTTTTGTATGTTATTTTGAGTTAAGCCACTTTAGTTGACTGAGGTAAATATGAATACTTTGTTTTATTTTGAGTTCTGTCACTATTGAAGAATGATCAATTGAGATTTAGAGTTGTGTATGTCGCGAATATGTTTATATGTGTAGTTCCTAAATAATGTCTTCGTTGATACATTTTTCGACCGTTTTTTGAGTTATGACACTTTTGATGTTTGAATTTTATATATACATTTTTTTTCAGTAATTGAAAGAGATTCACAATGCATTCAATAAGTCGTGCAAGATTTATGGTGCTAATGGCAACCCACAATTTACAGACTGATTCATATGCAATATATTCCAAGCCAAACGATGATGATTTGCTTCAAAATCAAGAAAACCACTAAACAAATTTTGTTTATTTACCGACAGATCAAGATAATCTCCCTGATCTCACAACGAATCCTGATGAAAGTAATGCAGGTAATGTGTTGTGCAATTTAGATGATGATGAGGGTTCGATCCAAAATATAGAAAACGATCCAAAATTCTCAAGATGAAGGTGATAATGTCCATAGCGTTATAGAAAAACAGGTCATAAGACACCTCAGATCTAGCCCAATCTATTTACCTCAGCAGTATGTTACTTTGATCCAAACAGCGAAAAAAAATGGTCCACCATATCACGTTCACGAGCTTACTTACAAGGATTTCTATGATTTAAAAACTCTGCAAGAAGAATGGGAAAGTAAGTTTAAAGTTGATACTGATAGGATGTCAAGTGGCACGATATTAAGTTTATACGTGTGGAAAAAGAACACCCTTATGCATTCTTTTACAAAACTTCTTATCAAAATGAGGTTTACAAAAGAGTTAACGTACGCAACGTTAGAAAAAGCCAACCTTCAGAATCTATTAATTTTTCTCTCGGATTGACCCAAGCGTACTAAAAAAAATTCATTTGGCTGACAACAAAAAAAAAAGATATACAAAATCTAATAATTAAAAATATAATTCCAAAATCTTATTTCGATTTATTTTATAAACTAACTTTATTTCCTCTTCATTTTTAATACATTAATCGTAAATTTAAAACATTTCATAGTAGTTACATTGCAATATTTCCACATTTCATTACAATTATTTATTTATTTAGATTAACGACTTTTTATGTTAATTCTGCTATGCATTTCAAAAAGCTTTTTTAATTCTTTTTATACCTAAATAAAAACAATGTTCCATTATCAAAAATGGCCTTTTTCTTATGATGATTTCTTATCATCTTATCCCCCGACTCGTTAAGGTAAAACTTCTTATGAACTGGTATCATCCAGCATTTTTCTTGATAATATGATTTTTTACACAAATTCGATTCAAAACGATTTTAAATAAACATTGAACTGAAATTCCCACTTAAATATGTATGTAGCAACCTATAATATACAATAAGGAGGTAATTAAATAAATAAGCTCTAATTAAGGCTATAGAAAGGTGTGTAATAATTTACCATGGTTTTGTACAAAGTAATCCAAAAATCAGTGGACAATAAAAAAAACTATTTATTGCCTTAAAATATAACTTAAAACCAACATACTGTTACATTATACCATAAGAGGAAAAGAGCAATTTTTTGATACATTTTAGGTACAGTACCAAGTTTTCTGAACATACATATATACACAAATTAATTATGATTTTGTAATGACGGTTCTGTTCAGGAGAATGTTTAGCCACGACCATAAAATACGTAAAACTGCCACTTTACAAATCTTTATGGCAGGACGAAGTCTGTCGGGTCCGCTAGTAATAAAAATAAAAATATCATGAAAAAAAAAATATTATGAAAAAAAAATATTTAATATGTGTGTTTTATTTACGTTTGCTTTTGAAACCGAAAAATGGATAACCCTGTATAATTATTAAGAATTGGCTTTCGACTAAAAATCTTGTTATATGCAAAATGTTGTTGTTAATTATTAGTTAGGTAATCTTTTGAAAAAATTCAACTGACAACTTTTTTAACAAACCACGAAAACCTACAAAAAAACAACAAAAAACTGATAAGCAATGGTTTTCGACTCAAGTATTAGGAGAAAAAAAAGAAAGATTTTGACTTCAAATTACAAATTTATTTAAAGTTTTCAGCAAGACAAATCGACAGACGGGATCGGAAGTGGGTCGCATCCCAGCCTCCTTTTTCTGTTTCGCTTTGGGCTACCAAAGCGCAAGGAGTTGAAATTTAAAAAAAATTTAGATACAGTGCATTCTCGATTATCGCAACTAATTAAAACAAGGGTTGTTGCAATAACCGAGTTCCGAGTTTCTTCATTGGAAATGGATTCGTTAACGGAAATTTCATTGAAGAGAGTTGATATGGATTCTACGACCGCGTGTTTATTAATATTTTGAGCTCGAACTGTGCTCAAAGGTAGCTCATTTTTTTCTTCCCAATCATTATGAGAGGCCCTCAACACATTCCAACATTTTTTGATTGAATCTGCCTGCAATCCATTCTATGCGTTTTGGATAGAAGGCAAATTGCACTTCGAAGGTTAAATGCTTTAATTTTTAATTCAAGGTCTGATCCCTCACATCCAACTAAGAACGCCAATAGACTTTTTTGTAGTGCGACTTTGTTAAATTTGTAACGTTCTGGCCCATTGGCTGAAAAATAGCACTACAATTTGCCGGAAAATACATAGATAAGTTGCACTTATCGAATTTTTTTTTGAAGAGTTGCAACTACCGCGTCAATAATGATAAAAATTCAGCTGTTGCCAAAATCGAGGAGTTGCGTGAATCGAGAGTTGCGTTAATCGAGAACGTACTGTATCTACAAATTCAATTTCCGCAAAAAACTCACTTTCGATAAAAATGCATTTATAGGCTTCTATTACATTAACGAACTGATATTTACTTAATTATCGCTACCACCTTCATAAAGCACTGAGACAAAGATTGTTCTGAAAACAAACAATTTTAGGTGTACATAAGTAGGTACGTTTGCAAAGTGCCTATAACCAAGTTCCAACTAATTATCCAACCCTTCTTGCTTCAAAATAGATAAATTCATTTATTTCCCCTTATTAGCTTTTTAAAAGAGGCGTGACAATTAGAAAACAACTCATCTGGAATTTACATATAAAAGAAAAAAGAAAATAAAAAAAAAAACTTCATAAAGAGGAAAAAACAAGTGTTAATGATCCATCCAAAAAGAAAACAAAAATATAGCACTTATTAAAAACTCACTCAAAAACTTATATTTCCACTCGAAATGACAGTGTAAAAAGAGGGAAGAGAAACGCAATGGAGATAGAAATAGATATTTCAAGTTTCAATAATGTATTCCAACAGCTGTATATACTAAGTAGTTGCAAATAGGCGTGGTATAACGTCTCACTCTTACATTAGTGAAGTGAATTGCTGAATTGTCATCGTTCTCTTTCTCTCACAGACAACCTGTTTCACGCACCAATTATACCCCGCAAAACAGAAAAGCCTTTCGATTACCCAAGCAAAGTTACACTATAATGGGGGAATTTAAGAAAATGGTTAATTAGAGTGAGACAACAACTAAAGGAGAAAGAGAAAAGGTGGTGAGAAAAGGTGAACCCTGGAGAAGTCTGACTTTACACACTCAGGCTTATTCACAAAATCGATGGTGCACTTTTGGGGGAAATATTTTTGACATTTCTTTTTTTCTAAGTTCGTTTATTTCGTGACGTTTGTTACCCTGAAAAATTTATCCGAACCCCAAGGAATGAAAAAAAAAAAACATGAATGTGGGTGCGAGCTCGTTGGTCTGCTTAATTATTCGTGAAGCCCCTCTGCATGTTTCTTGGGAAACTAAAAGGGTGGTCAAAGCTGCGTTGTTCAACCACTGTTACCGTCAACGACACCGCCGCCGCCGCCGCCGCCGACGTGCGTCGCTTCAATCACCTACGTTACCAACACCGACGCTGCTACCGCATTGAAGTACGTATTTAGATAGGAATTGTTATTGTTTTTTTATTTTTGTCGAAATTCTTTCGGAAGTTCGCATTTTAATTACTATATGATCCAAGCTAAGAAAAGTTTCCAAAAATGAATTATTCATTAATTTTTCTGGGAGAGATAAGAATCTTTAAGAATTATTTATTGTTGTTATTGTTATTATTTTTGGAGGTTTGGTCGAGTTTATGCCTTTAGAGTGAAAGGGTTCCCGAAAATCATGTTCCTTAGTGGTTGTTCATTTGTTATAGGTAAGAGGGCCTCGAAAGTCATGAACTCCATTTGACCTTATATGCTGACGGTTTTTTTTTTTTGTTGCGTTTAAATTATTTCCTAAATATATTTTTATGGAAATGGTCGTATAATGGGGAACCATTTTCAAGGCACATGAAAAAGAGTTACACACACAGTAAATCTTCATAAATGTTAACGGCTTAGCTGTACAATGGTTCGGATTTTCACCATTTTGAAGCGGGGTGAAAGGCATCCAGGCGATTCATGCGATGTTTGTTGTTAACTTATCCAAATAGGTAGCTCTTTCCTCTTTATAAAATACAATATGTAATAATATAAGAATATTAAAAATAAACGAAAAGTTTTAACGCTTACCTAATGAATATTAATTTTATGAAGCTTTTGTTTTAAATGAGAAAGGTACCATTGTTTGACAAGCCGACGGACTTTTATTGTTTCCTATGATTTAAATTAAGTACCTACCTATAGCGAAATTTTTTGACTTGGAAATATGTATATTAGCAATTATTTATCTTAATGATGAAAACTTAAGTAAGTATATGTATAAGTTAGGTAAAGGTAGGTATACATTTATGATGGCAATCATGTTGGTTGGTAGTTCTCTTTTTTAGCTACGGAACTCAATTAGAAACATTAAAGAGGATATTAATTTAAAAACAAATTGAATTTCTAAAGACAGTTTTACTAACTTTAATGATGGCCTCACTTCAATCGAGGTTTTTTTTTGCTCTCCGAAATATTAAAGTACCTATCTTAAATTTTAAGCGAATCGTAAACAAATGCTCTTATTTACTAAAGGGTTTTTCAATAAGGGCGGGTAGATGTTGAAATGTAATAAAACAATCTGTGTGTGAGGTATTAACGCAATTATTTTTTTATTTGAAAGGCGCATGTATGCCATTAAGTGGAATATGACATCATTCAAATGCCCGCCTCAGCTTCTTACGGTGGAACCGATCCAAGTGGTCCAATTTTCAATGACTCTTCCGTGGACTGTGTTGTGTTCACCTTTAGGGCATCGGTCGATTGTGGTTTATTTGCATAGACCTACGACTTCAAGAAACCCCTCAGGAAAAAGTCTAGCAGGGTTAAATTGTATGACCTTGGTGGACCCTGCGAGAGATAACCTTACCCTCAAATCTTTCATGCAAAATGTCAATAGTGGCGTTTGCTGTGTGGCACGTAACGCCGCACAGTGGAACGAAAACATGAAAAAGTGGTCATCGGGCTGTAACTTTTGAAATAATGGATGGATTTTGAAACGGTTTTCACTATTTTGTACTTGAAAAATTATAGATTCATACTTTATTAAAAAAATATATATATATGGGTGATTATACAAAAGTTGGGTAACTCGATGTCATCAACCAATATATACAAAGTCTGATTATATTTTATTGAGATTGCAATTTATTTTAAAACAATGGAAAGACCTTTATTTAGTCACCCAATTTCAGTTCTTCATTTTGAATACAAGTTATTAAAAAAACCTAATTAGTTCTTAAAACGTCATTCCTCTGGCATGTCACAACCCTGAAAACCAACCATTAAGTGACTGTCTATTAAACATTATCATTGATTTGAGAAAACTTATCAATTTACTACAATCTGTGATGTATATAGTTAAATATATACTACAACTTTCATAATGCAGTGTTCTCCACTTTATTTAAAAAAATAAAAAATGTTGTGTTCAGTTTTATTCGTCAGTTTCTTGTCTCTTATTTAAATTTAAAATTCGTGCGAAATATCGCCGACTCAACGTCAAATCCCACTTTGAATTTTAATGTTGGTAATAAAGTTAGTTGCGGGTCGCACAATTTGACGGCCACCATAACTGTGCCAGAGTTTGGGTTATGTTTGTTGTCTATACACGTGCTTTGCCAGTCAACACGTCAGTTTTATGGTGAGTCGTTATTTTTTTGTTAATCTAAAGTTTATTTTTATTTATACGTATTAGACTTTGATTTGTTAAAATGTAGTTTGTTGATATTTGAAATTACAAAAAAAAACATTAGTCCAGATTATAAATTCAAATTTCGTCTTTTTCGTCAGTAGTATGGCGTCAGTTCTGTGTCAGGTAAATTGTTATTGTTCTTCATTTCTTGATCATTAGTTCTTTTAAGATGAATATTGTTAGATTTTGTTTGTTGATTACTTTGAAATATTTAGTAAAACTATGTGAAAGTAGTAAAAGATAAGTGAATAACGTTACGTTAAATGTCAAAAGTCTGTTTTGAAAACTGATGTAGTATTTTCTCCTAGTATTACATATTAATAATTATTTTTAATTGTTACTAAGTGGTTTTAAGTGTTCATTATTAAATCCTAAGATATTTTTACTAATTTGTATTAAATTTCATTATAATACTTTCAAAACTGTGTATACTCGTCAGTCCTCTGGTAGTCAAATTCTGAAATTTTTAAATATCTTGCAATGTACTCAAAAAAGTGACTGGCCCGATTGGGAACAATATATTAATTAGATTAGCTATCATATACACCCGAATTTATAGAAGTTTGATTTAAAAACTATCGTATACAAAATATCCTCAAAAGTTGTCCAACTTTTGTATAATCACCCATATATATATATATAAATATATCATATATGTCACTGTTTAAACATTTAGATTTCTTTATGTCAGTTATTATTATTATTTATAATGCAAAGATGCCCCTACCCCCTTCTCCAGTCAACAAACTTATTTTATTTAAGCTTTCTCAGCTCTGAGGGAGATTTTTAAAAACCCGCCAGGGAGCGGGGTCGGACGCGGTCGGATCCAATTTTTTTAAGATATGACTCCAAATAAGTTTCAAATTCATTTAAGACTACCCAAAGTCCGAGCATTTTCGAGCATTTTTTTAAAAACATCTTCAAACATGAAATTAGGGTTTTTTAAAAATACTCACAAAAAGAGTTTTTTTAAAGTTAAAACAACTTTCTTTTAAAGTTTTTTTTAATTGATAAGCTTAAATGAACCAATTTCATACCTACAAAATTTATTTCGAAAATAAAACATAAAAAGGGTCTGAGAAAAACAAATTACAAAAATGCGTTAAAATTAATTTTTTTTTTGGTTTTAAAAATAGTACATCTTTGAGTCCCTATTATTTGAAAACTAAAGAGTGTACATAAAAAAACTGTTTTATATGTAAAAGAGGCGACAATTTTCTATGCATATCAAACAAAAAATATTTCGAATAATGAAAATAAAAAATCACCCAATGTCCGGAATTTTGTACTAGACGTTCCACTGTGCGCCGTCCTGCTGGAACCACATGTCGTCTAGGTCCATATGGTTCAATTTGGGCCATAAGAAAATAGTTATCATCGTTATGTAGCGCTCGCTGTTGACGGTCACCGAGAGAACCAACTTCGACGGTTGCTCTCTTTTTGCCTACAAGCTGTGATTTGGCCACCAACTTGCATATGTATTAACTCCATATAAAAAAATGTGGGGAACAAATACTTATGCAAGTTTGTGTACATACTCACCACGAGAGAGAAAAAACTTTTCTCTCTTTTCTCTCTGCTCACCACCTTTTAAAAATGGCGACAACCTTTGAAAAATGGCGGATGTAGTCAGCTGTTCAGAGGTGTTCAAAGAAAATTCAAAATTGTGTATGAAAAACTTTTTGGTACTCTCATTGTGTTCGTTTGAGAGTAATATCATTCGAATATAAAGTTAAATTAATTACTCTTGTTAGGTGCCAGAACAATGAAGATTTAGAAACAATTCTAAATTACGCATTTAGATAAATATTAGTTAGTTATTTGAAGCCAGTTTTAATCATTAAGTAAGTAAAATAAATTAGGTGGTGCAACAGTCAAATGAGAATTAGGACCTACAAACATATACAACTCTGAAAGCACTACTACTATTATTTTTAACTTCCCATAGGAAGTTATTGTAATGGGTCCGATTTGACAAATTGAAAATTTTGACATTTCTCGACGTTTCAAGGTCCCTAGAGTCGAAATAAAAGATTTTTAGAAAGATGTATGTGCGTGCGTGTGTACGTACGTCCGTACGTCCGTACGTTCGCGACGTTTTTTTCGTCGTCCATAGCTCAAGAACCAGAAGAGATATCGACTTCAAATAAATTTTGTTATACAGATAATAAGGCAGAAAGATGTAGAATGGGCTCTCAAGAAAATTACGTGGGTGGTTTTTTTACCATAGCAGTTTAAAAAAAAGGTGAACATTTTGGTTAAACCTAAATATCTCATGAACCAATGACGCTAGAGACTTGAATTAAGTTTTATATTATATATTGTAACGTAAAACAAAACAATTATATTTTTGGAAAAAAATCCAATTAACGGTTTTTTTATAAATCAAAAAAAACTAAAAAAAAAAATTTGTCACCTCGAAAATTTTACGACTAAAATATGATTTCATCTCCAAAACAATTTTGTGCAATGAAGAATAATGTTTTTGACATCTGATAAAATTTTGAGAAAAATCGAATTGACAGTTTTTTTTACAAAAAATAAAAACCTAAAAAAAAAATTAATAAAAGTTGGTAAAAATTGATTTTCGACTCCTTTTCAAAACTTTGAGTTATTGGCTTTAAACTACTTTTATCTTTCAAAAATATTGTTGTCAACATTCAATAAAATTTTGAAATAAATCGAATTGACAGGTTTTTACAAAAAATTAAAAACCAAAAAAAAAATTAAAAAAAGTTGGTAAAAATTGATTTTCGACTCAAATATCTTTTCAAAATTTGAGATAACGGTTTCTGACTAATTTTAACTTATAAGAAATATTTATTTCAACATTCGATAAAATTTTGACAAAAATCGAATTGACAGTTTTTTTTTACAAAAAATAAAAACCTAAAAAAAACAATACTAAAACTTGGTAAACATTTACTTTCGACTCAAACAGCTTTTGAAAAATTACAAATATTGGCTTCAAACTTATTTTATTTCACAGAAAATATTGTTTTCGATATTCAGTAATTTTTTATAAAAATCCAACAGTCCGTTTTTTCATAAAAAAAATAAAATCTACAAAAAATAGTACGCAAATTTGGTAAAAATTGATACATATAGACAAACTTTTAAGCAAGACAAATCGACAGACGGGATGGGAAGTTATCAGTGTGGGTCGCATCCCAGCCTCTTTTTTTATTATAAGCTGCTTTTATGCGTTTAATTTTCACTCAGACCGTTGAAAAATGCAAAAAAAAAAACCAGATTTGTTTCAATTTTCAGAGTTTATGGATGCGAGAGTTGCAGGAAATTGAAAACGAGAGTTACAGAATAAGAAGAAATAAAACAACGCAGGAACATTGAAAACATTTTTATATACTCATCTCTTTTTTCCATTCCTATTTTATTTGTGTGTACTCGTTGTTTATTTTCTTTACATTCAATGTAAAATAATTCAATGCAGTATATTTTAGATAATACAGTAGTTAAGTTATTAGTTAAGGTATTACTATTGAAATAAACATAACATACATTTATTAAAAACATGTACTCGTTCATATATACAAATAAAGACTAATCTAAAAAGCCTTAACCTTGTTAAACACTTTCTGCACACATCCTTTCTTGTTTTGGTTGTTACTGCCATCTATCTGTAACTTAGAGAAAAAGAAGGGAAAAACAAATTCACCACGAACTACCGGTATAACTTCTTCCGTTATTTATTGACAAACAAAAATGTTTTGCTAGAATTAATTTGAATTATAAAAGTTTTTTTGTAGATATAAAAACGACAAGATATTATAATGAGACTTTAAAAAACATAGCCTTCTTGGCTATCAATAAACAAAAATGAAAAATGTCGCATTTCCCGGAAATGATGTTTTTTTGTGTACTCTTCTCCGAGGTGAAAACATGTATACACCGATACGAATTCAACACGCTATAAAAAATGAGAGTAAGAGGTTTCGAAGAGACGGAGCCGAGGAAATTTGGTTCTCTCATTTAGTTTTTTCTCTCTGACGGTCACAGCCTCACTAACGTCGTATTCAAAAAAGTACGGACCAATTACGCCGCCGGCCCAAAATCCACACCAAACGGCAGGGCCGAACGCAGAAAAAAATTTCGGGGTGGGTTTCAAAAAATATATATTAGGTATATTTTTTTTTTTTTTATTTTAGATGACAAGTGTTTTTTTTTCTTTTTTGCCATTTTTTTTTATACACATAGGTACTAAGAAACATGTATGTAAAAAGTACATATATATAGGTACACATATGACTTGCTTTCACGATTGACAAAACAGTTTGACTTTGACTTCAAAGCTAAAACTTAATTTTTATATGCATTATGCATGTATAAGTTTGTACGCCTTATTTCCTAGTTGCCGTTGACGATCCCATCATTCTTAGGCTGAACTCACACGTGAATAAATGTGAGTTACAGAAACAAAGAGATGAGGTGAGATTTTTCTTTTTTCACAGTTCTCTTTGTTTTCGTACATTCAAATTTACCGTAGATTGCTAGATTGAATTTTGAAATTGTCAAACACGTTTTTCTTAAACTCACCATGAAAATACTAGAAGTAATGATTTTGAATGCGTTCCGAACCTTTAGACCGAAGACATATTCATAGTTCCTTCATAAGTTCTTATTTTGTCTTTGCTAAGCTAAACTTCAGTTTATGTTATTCATAGACAATTTAAACCCATTTTAAAACGATAATCTGGAGTCTAAAAATAAACACGACGGAACTTATGTTTAAGCTGTTTCTAAATCTATTAAACGTCAAAAATAAACAAACTGATTGCGAAAATTGAGTTACGAGACATTTTATTTGAAAATTTAAAAACAAAAATTAAAATGTCAAAAGACTTAAGCATATATCAATATTTTGATATTTTTTGCTGGATGTTGGAATGCTACCAACTAACAGAAAACGAAAGCTCTGCTTAACCCGATAGGAACCCTTTGAAATAAAGGGTGTCCCAAAATTAACGCAAGATTTGAATTAAATAGAAAACGCCGTTTTTAGTCTTTTGATAGTTATATTTTTATTGACTCGTAAAGTACATAGAATAGGGTTATGTATGGAATAACACATCGGACAAATGGCCTCCACGGCTTTGCATGCACATGCGCACTCTTTTGTTGAAATTTTCCATGACCATTCTGCATAAATGTGGCTGAATTTCGTTGATGCAGCGTTGAATCTCCTCCTTTAATGCACGGGTGGTTGTGGGCTTGTTGACATAGACTTGTGATTTCAAATAACCCCATAAAAAGAAGTCTAATGGTGTTAAATCACACGATCTAGGAGGCCAATTTTGATCACCGAAACGAGAGAGTACACGACCTGGAAATGTCTCATGCAGTAATTGAATTGTTTCACGGGCTGTATGACATGTGGCACCGTCTTGTTGAAACCACATATTGGACACATCAATTTCATCCAATTTTGGCAGAAAGAACTGTGTAATCATGTCGCGATATCGAGCACCAGTAACAGTCACTGCTTGACCAGCATCATTTTCAAAAAATATGGCCCAATTATGCCTCCAGCCCAAAATCCACACCATACAGTCACGCGTTGTGGATGCATTTGTTTTTCGACAATCACATGTGGGTTCTCCGAACCCCAAATGCGGCAATTTTGGCGATTGAAAAGCCATCAATATGAAATTGTGCTTCATCGCTTTGGATGATTTTGCTCGAAAAATCAGCCGCCAAGCTTTCACTATTTTTGAAATATTCTTTAATAATGAAGACACGTTGTTCTATCGTGTAACGCTCCATTTTTAATAACCCTATACTGTTAGCTGTCAAATTGATTTGTTTCAGGGTTGCCAACACTTCACTGCACAAATGGCGGCAAATTCAAACCTTGCGTTAATTTTGGGACATCCTTTAGGTGAAGACGATTTGCATGAAAGGTATCGGTTCGAGAAAAAAAACTGTCAAGTTTATGATTGACCTTCTAAATATTATAGATCGAAATTCAATGAAATGTTTGCTAATATCTGCGTGCTTCCAAGTTTTAAAACCACCAGCCCGACTTCATAAAATTTCTCAACTAACAACAAACAAAATAGTTTAAAGGGTTTCAAAGATTTTGGCTCTCCAGCTAACACAATTTATTTTATTACCCTCTACAAGCCATTTTGTATAGGTTTAAGTGAAATTTTTCCGAATTGAATATGCCTTAAACATTGTTTCTAACTAAACAGAGCTGGAAAATTCTTTATGAATAGTAGCTGTGTCTAACCTATATGTTAAGTTTAGACTCCAGTTCAAATAATAATAAATAAATTAGGTGTGGCGCAACAGTCCGTTGAGAACTAGGGCCTAGTGACTTACAACTCTCAACCATTCCTGTGTGCGAGTACTGTTGTCAGTAATGCAGGGGACCTACAGTTTTAAGCCGAATCCGAACGGCGAATTTGAGAAAGCACTTTTCCTGACAAGAATTACTCTTGGATAATTTGTCAATACCTCCCAAGAGGCAGTTACCCGCGTGAAAAAAATTTTTAGATGGAATAGGCAGAAATCGAACCCAAGCCAATGCACTAACCATCATGCCACGGGTACCTACCACAGTGACAACTTTAATTATCATATTATTATAGAACACTGTTGTACAATGTACAGCAATTTATGATGACTCGCTACATATGAAAGCAATCCAAGATTCCAACAGTTTTCTAAATATGACATATTTAAGAGCTAAATCGCAGTAGTTTAGAGGGTTTTTGGTGTATTTCACGCAGAAATGTAAGAAATTGTTTGGAAGAGTAGCTTTTTTCCAAAAATAAAATATACTTTTCGTGTTTTCATTTCTATTAATGCGAAGAACGCTACTAAACTTGACAAATCCAGAAAATGAGAGAGGATCTGAATTCTGATATAAAGAATTGTCGGGCTTTTTTTGAGGTAGTTTTTTTCGAACTCAATTTTCGGGAGTCTATTATTACTATCGCTATCAGTTTGCTTACTCGTATTTTGGTCTTAGTCAAAATAACTTAAAAATTGTAAAGAGAAAAATGTTTAGTTCTTGAATTTAGCCATTAGTTTAACAAAAAGTGTCACTTTTGCAGTTTTTGGGACATTTATATTATTGAAATTCGTGTTTAAATCTCAGTTCTAGAGCATCCAAAGCAAATTCACTTCAAAAGTAGATTTATTTATTTTTTTAAGATCTCTTGTATTCAACAGAAAATTACCTAATTTTGAAGGAAATAAAATGCACGACTGGGTCGCTAGAATTTGCTAATTTCTTCCAAAAAGTCGGTTTAAAAAAATATATCCTATATTTTAAGATTTAAAAATGTACCTGCAAAATAAGTTTTTCTCAAAAATTTAATTGCCATTTCATTTCTCAAAAACTCTAGATTAACTTATTTCTTTTTTTCGAAAATCATTTTAAATTTTAAATTTTGTCTTAAAAATATTTTTGGTATAAGCACTAAATAAAGTGCTTATAAATATACATTTAAATTTCGTTAAAAAATGTTGACCCCTTTCTGAGATATCGAGTTTTGTAAACAAAATTAATATTATTTTTTAAAATAAAAAAATGACATTTTTGATCATCAAAAATCATCATCAATTTGATCATTTGACCATCGACAAGAACTTGCACAAAAAGAGAAGATTATTGAAATCGGTCCATTAGTTCTTGAGAAAACTTAAATACAAAATAAAGGTTATGAGGGGTACCCTTCTGGAGCAATACCAAAATACGTTTTTCTTGTAGAAAGAAGCCAAATTAAGAATACGAAATTTAGAGAAAGTTTTAAAAAAAAATCACATATTTAAACAAACAAATTTGTATGGGAAGTGGTGTTACTTTTCGTATTAATAAAATGAAAAAAAAAACGCCTTAAGATAGTCGGCTGAAAACCTTAATTTCAATCAACACAATTGTTTGGACTGTAGAAGCCAGGAAAGACAGACAGACGGACGAAATCGGGGCACCCAATTTTTTCGACTTCTCTACCATCGTAATGTCATGTTTGATTAAAAGCTCTAGTTCGAATTTTTTAACTAATGCAAAACTTGCTACATAGTTCCTACATGTCGCAAGTAAAGATCACTTCAATGATCACTATGTGTGTAAAAAAAATTAATAATAAAATTGAAGGCTATAGTTTTAGGAATTTAAAGGCAACCTAATATCAAATTGACGATCTCTTATTCAAGGTTTCTTCTTAAGAACCTGAATATTTGGTCTTTTTCTTAGGAACAAGTTTTATGAAAATAATTAAAAGCATTACTAAAGTTTTTTCAAATTCTACATAAATTCAGTGAAAACAATAATTTTAGTTGTTTTTGACAGCAAACCACTTTTTGGTGAATGTCGTTAAATTACTAACAAATTTTGAGATGAAATCTTTACTTATACAACTTAACTGTATAAGCTTTATGGCTCATATGACCCCCCCTGGATCGTCTATTGGTCAAAAGTTGATGAATTTGTGCTGTGTTTTTGGAATAAGGCTGAATATCCGATTCATATTATGTTCGTGGTCCAGTCTTCAGTTAAAAGTAGTACTTTTAGCAACAAAGCTTGAGGAAGTAAACTACAAATTTTGTTTTCATATACACAAAATATATAATTCAAAATATAATGGGGGTCATATCCATTAACGTAATACGATAAGTTTTGAATTGAAGGGAATTCCTACGAAAAAACAAACAAATTTATCGTCCAAGGGGGGTCATAACCCCCACGACCCCCCCTGTATCCGCCATTGAGTATATGAACCTCTTGCTTTAAGAATCTTTTAACAATGTTCATAATGAAATATGGTTATAAGATTTTCTTAATTGCGACAGCAGAATCAAATTATTCAAATCATAAAAATATACATAGGCAAGACGAGACAGGATAAGACTTATCCAATGAAATAACTGACGAGAAAAAAACGAGACCGAGACTGAGACCGAGATTTGTCTCAGTTGAACTATTCAGATACCGAGACTAGGCTGACATTTTTCGATTTTAACAAAACCGATAATGTAACTATACCAATTTTTTGTTTTAATTAACTTTGCTATATGAAGTTAACTGAAATAAAATCTTAATTTAACCCCTTCTAAGTTCAACTTCTTCAGCAAGAAAATATTACAATGTTTGCATTAGAAATGCTGTAACAGTTGCGTTTATTTATACAATTCTATTATCACTCAATTTATGCAAACTTATTTAAGGTTTATTTTGTAAAAAAAAACTGTTTAGTTTAGATTAGTTTATTGGTAATTGTTACTAACACATTAAGATAAATCTTATAAGGTAGTGAAAGTTTATGAATAAATAATATATGATAACATTTTAATTAATAAGTTACATTTGTATATAATATAAAAGTGAATTTAAATAGCCAAAAGAAGAGAAAAGTATAATAAAAATAAATAATAATAGATATGTATGTACATCTATTAACAAAAGAAAAAAAAAAACTTTAGGCAAAAAACTTTATTGTATCTTTACTATTGGTAATTACATATTTAAAAAAGTAAAAGAAAAAGAAAAAAGAAGGAAAAAAAAAATAAAGAAATAGAGAATTAGAAGTGAGATGTCTGTAAAAGATAAGTTAGTCGTTTTGATTAGAAATGAAATCATGTAAACTTTTTTGAAATTTTTGTATGTCACTAAGTTCTCGCAAGTAAGGTGGGAGTGAGTTCCAAAGGCGGCATGCATTGATGAAAAATTGTCCCCCAGATGTAAGACACGTAAAACGAGGGGATGAATTAAATAGGTTGATCTGTTTGATACTGAAAACCGAAGTTGTTCATAAAGATATGTTGATTTTCGCGTAGTTATAATTTTGAAAAGTAATATCAGTGTTCGGAATTTGATTAAGTTATCGAAAGACATTTTTAAAAAGCTTAAACATTCAAGCACAGTTTTCGATAAGCCCTAGTGAACAACTTCTATAGATTTGTATGTCGTCTGCATAAAAGTGCTTTGAAGCATCGGGAATAAGAGAAGCAATTTTGTTTATATACAGCGAGAATAGCAGGGGTGATAAAATAGAATCTTGGGGAACACCTTTAAGTAAAGGTAGGTACTCAGACAGACTATTATTCAAATAAACGGCTTGTTTTCTGTTGCTAAGATAAGAAAAAAGTAATTTTATTGCATCTGAAGATACGTCACACTCCCAACGCAGCTTATTCATCAGCACGGTGTGGTTCACCATGTCAAAAACTTTGGAGAAGTCTAGAACAAGGGCGGATCCAGACTTTTCATCAGGGGGGGGGGGGTCACACACTTAGATGAGTTTTTACTCACTGCTTAGAAATGTTCTTTAATGTTTTGTAAAGGATTCTAACAAAATTTAATAATTGCTAAAATGACAACTTTAGTTATCAAATTATTTAGAACACTTTTGTCCAGAAAGGTATGGTCTAACTATTTAATTTGGATGACTCATATGGAAGCATTTCAAGATTCCAACAATTTTCTAAATATTCCATATTTAAGAGCTATAAAACACAATAGTTTAGAGGTTTTTGGTGCATTTCGTGCAGAAATGTAGGAAATTGTTTTGAAACGTTGCTTTTTTCCAAAAACAAAATACAGTCTTCTTGTTTTCATTTCTATTAATGCGTAGAACGCTGCAAACATTAAAAAATCTAGAAAATGAGAGAGGAACTGATATGTAAAAATGTCGGGCTTTTTTTGACGTAGTTTTTTCGAACTCAATTTCCGGGAGTCTCTTATTCCTATCGTTATCAATCTGCTTACTCATATTTTGATCTTATAAAGGCGTCAACAAAACTTAAAAAATGTAGAGACAAAAAGGTTTGGTCCTTGAATTTAAGGAAATAGTTGCATTTAAGTACATAATTTCTCTAAAAAAAATTAAATTAAAACAAAGTAAGATAAGTAAACAAATAAGTTGGGAAGAAAAGTTTTTGTAGTGCTCACAAATTACACGCTTCAAAGCTTTTATATCAATAGATATGAGACGTTTATTATGTTTTTCACTTAGCCATTAGTTTAACAAAAGTGTCACTTGATTTTTTTGGGACATTTGTATTATTGAAATTCGTGTTTGAATCTCAGTTCTAGAGCAAATTCACTTCAAAAGTAGATTTTATTAATTTTTTAAGATCTTTTATATTCACCAGATAACCAATTTTGAAAGAAATGAAATGCACGACTGGGTCGCTAGAACTTGATAATTTCTTCCAAAAAGTCTGTTTAAAAATATTTCCTATATTGTAAGATTTAAAAATGTTCATACCTGCAAAATAATTTTTTCTCAGAAATTTAAGTGCCATTTTATTTGTCAAAAAATCTAGATTAACCTATTTTTTTCGAAAATCATTTTAAATTTTGTCTTAAAAATATTTTTGGTATAAGCACTAAATAAAGAGCTTATAAATATATGAACATTTTACATTTAAATTTCGTCAAAAAATGTTGTCCCCTTTCTGAGATATCGAGTTTTGTAAACAAAATTAGTATTTTATTAAAAATCAAAAAAAAAAAAATACATTTTTGATCATAAAAAATCATCATCAATTTGATCATTGACAAGAGCTTGCACAGAAACAGAAGAATTTTGAAATCCGTCCATTAGTTCTTGAGAAAACTTAAAAACAAAATAAAGTATTTTTGAGGGGTACCCTTCTGGAGCAATACGAAAATATGTTTTTCTTGTAGAAAGAAGCCAAATTAAGAACACAAAATTTAGAAAAAGTTTTAGAAAAATCACATGTTTTAACCAAAAAATTTGTATGGGGACTGCTGCTATTTTTCGTATTAATAAAATGAAAACAAAAACGCCTTACGCTAATCGGCTGAAACCCTTAATTTCAATTAACACAATTGTTTGGACGGTATAGGAGCCAGGAAAGACAGACAGACGGACGAAATCGGGGCACCCAATTTTTTCGACTTCTCTACCATCGTAATGTCATATTTGATTAAAAGCTCTAGTTTGAAACTGTTTACTAATACAAAACTTGCTATATAGTTCCTATATGTCGCAGTAAAAATCACTTTAATAATCACTATGTATGTATGTGTGTCAAAAAAAAATGTAATAATAAAATTGAAGGCTAGTTTAAGGAATTTAAAGGCAACTTTATATAAAATTGATGATCTCTTATTCAAGGTTTCTTCTTAAGAATATTTGCTCTTTTTCTTAGAAACAATTTTTATGAAAATAATTTAAAGCATGACTAAATTTTTTTAAATTCGGAATTGAGTAAAAACAAAAGTTTTAGTTGTTTTTGACAGCAAACCACTTTTTGGTAAATGTCGGTAAAATTACTAATAAATCTTTACTTATACAACTTAACTGTATAAGCTTTTTGGCTCATATGACCCCCTCCCCTGGATCGTCAACTGGTTAAAAGTTGATAAATTTGTACTGTGTTTTTGGAATAAGGCTGAAAATTAGTACTTTTAGCAACAAAGTTTAAGGAAGTAAAATACAAATGTTGTTTTCATATATAAAAAATAAATAATTCAAAATATAATGGGGGTCATATCCATTAACGCAATACGATTAGTTTCGAATTAAAGGGAATTCCTACGAAAAAGCAAACAAATTATCTCCCAGGGGGGTCATGACCCCTACGACTTAACACCCCCCCCCCCCCCTGCATCATCCATTGGTCTAGAAGAACTAAATACGTTACGCTATCCTTATCCAATTCGGTCCTTATGTCTTCAATGACTTTAAGAAGTGCAGTTGTGCAGCTGTGCTGAGCGCGAAAGCCGACTGAATTGGTACCAAATAATTGTTGCAGGTTATATAGCCGTTCAGTTGTTTTTGCATAATGCGTTCACAAACTTAAGACAAAAATGGAAGAATGGAAATTGGTCTAAATTCCTCACAAAGTGAGTTTTTGGGAATAGGAATTATTTTACCCATCTCCCATTTCTGAGGAAAAATTTCTGTTGTAAGAAGTGTGTTGATGATATGGGTAATATAGGGTAAAATCATTGGCAAAATTGATTTAAAAAATACAACTCAACTCCTTCAGTAGTGGATTTTATTGACAGAAAACTTTCCACAACATCTAAATTGCTCACTCCTGAAAAGCTAAATGCAGGGTCTATCAAAGGTAATGTTGAATCAGTGGATAGTTGAGTTGAAATTACATAGTTTGGAGTAGATAAAAATTTACGATTAAGTTTGTTTTTATCAATATTATTAAGAGTGTTTTGTCGTTGTTTACCAATTCCAAGCTTTCGAAGATTTTCCCAGAGTTTTCGACCATAACCATTAACGTTTAGTCGGCTAGAGAAAAATTGTTCTTTAGCATTTCTAATTTCTAGGACAACTTTATTACGTAGGGTCTTAAAAGCTCTCTGAAGTTCTTCCACCCGGAAAACTATCCAGATTCTATAAGTTCGATCTCGTTGGTCCATTAATTGTTTTATTCTTTCACTAAAAGTCAGGGCTTCGATTCATATTTATACTTTTTTGTTTTCAAAGGCACGTGGCAGTTAAACAGCATTCTTAAGTTTTCATTTAGAAATTCCACTTGGTCATCTGGCGAAGGCAGAAGATAAATATTATCCCAAAAAATTGAACGAATATGTTGTTGAAGTGCTGACATGTTAACGTTTTTATAGTCCCTATATTTTATGATATTATTGTCGGAAGTAGTTTTAGCACAGAAGTCATAAGTCAGAAAAATCAGGCCGCATTTGGAAAAAACTGGAGCGGAGAGTTAATTATAAAAAACAACCCGATCTTTCTCAGTTACAAAAAAAGAGATCCAATAAAAGTACTTGAAGTCTTAGTAAAGTGTGTTGGTACAGACAAATTAACAGAATTCATATCAAAAGATTTCATATTTTTACTTAAGCTATCATTGACTAATAAGTTTCTATTAAAGGCCCCCCCCCTCTTATATAATAATATTTGTGGAACTTATTGTTATTTGGTCCATAAGATTGTATATAGGTTCTAAATCTACATTTCTATTCGGCCTATAAATAGCGCCTAGTAGAAGGTTATTGACTTCCCCTATTATATCTATAAAAAGGTATTCGCATGGAGAATTCGATGGCGAGAAAACTTTTTTTTTACAAATTAAACCCTCTTTGACATAAATCGCCACTCCACCCCCACGGTCAATTCTATCTGAGCGAAAAAGATTATAACCCTTGAGAGAATATGAAGCGTCACTTATATCGTTCGACAACCATGTTTCCGAAACACAAACCGCGTCAATTCCAGAATTTTCAAACAAATATCTAAACTCGTCGATCTTCAGCATCAAACATTGAGCATTAATATGACTTACTTTAAACCCTTCAACGCGATGGCTAAAAATATTTACCATTGTTCGAATGAATGTAATGGGCAGTCTTACAGCGATACCTTAGCAACATACTCATAGTATTGAGCGTATCAAAACAACTCCTTTTACATAAATATCTACAAACAATAAATTTTAAGTAATTGAAAAAAGATAAGAAAATGGAAGAGACAAAAAAAAATAAGATAGATAAAAGAAAAGATAGAACAGTATATAATCGAAAATAATAATACAAAATTAAAATAAAATAAATTTTACTACTCTGGGTCATGTTGGTGTGCTGTTGTTGTTTTCTCTGCTTTCGTCTTCGGGTATCGGTATAGGTAAACCTTGGTGCAATTTAGTATGAGTAATTAATATTTTGTATAAACCTTCTCGATTCTATAAATATAAATATAGTATATTAAATCTACATAATAAACGCACATTTAAATAAATAAATATACATAACTAGCGGCCCGGTACGTGTTTCGCTAGGTATAAGGTATAGTAATAAAAAAAAGATTATTAAGTTCATTTATTCAAACAAAAAAATATTTTAAATTGCTAGCTATTTAAAAGTCCAAATGACCCAAATGATATATTGTTTATATTATATTTATCAGCAAAGAGTAAAAACTAAAAAATAAAAAAGAATTGGGTCTTACTATGGTGGGTTAGTCTAAAACAGTTGGATAAACAATATTTTTTGTTTTTCCATTTTGAGCATGAATAAATAAACAGTTGGGGGTACCGACTCCGGAACAGGCAACATAAAATTGGGAATGTGAAAAACATGATTCCTCCAAATTGACACCACAAACGTGAAGTGTTTGCCCTTGGGCCTTATTTATGGACATCGCAAATGAAAAAAGCACAGGATATTGTGATCTTTTGAATTCAAATGGCATATCAGTTGGAATCATAGGGATACGCGGTATCAAACACACTTCACCTTTTGATTTACCAGTTAAGATTGTAGCTTCAATCAAATTTGGCAATAACTTTTTCACTGCCAATCTGGTGCCATTACACAGTTTTGGTGGATTAATATTTCGCAATAATATAATCAAAGAACCAACTTTCAAATTCAAGCAATGCGGTGGTATACCAGCCGGTTCCAACGAATCTAAAAATTCAATTAGATAATTCACTGCCTCATTTTGATTCATAACACTGTCAATTGATTGATATTTCTTGACTACACCTGGCAGTTTCGCTTGAATTTGAAAATTGATGGCATTGATATGTATGTTCTTCGGTGCTAAAATGGCGCGTTCTCTCAACCATCAATCATGATTTCTGTAATTCTGAAGAATATTTGGAAAAACACATTAAATCAACTCATCTATACAAAAATTGTTCGGTAAAGTGATCAATCCGTTGGTACAGTCGATTGGTACTTTGCCATCACCAATTTCTAACTTTTGTTTTGAAAACTCATGGGCAGTTGCATCATTATGTATAGGTATATACGCATATTAATGTTCAGTGTCAATTTTCGTATACCTACATATCTCCACAGAACTGATGACTTCAAACAGGCGTTTATTTCATCAGCAGAATTTGATCGAGGAATGACAGGTAATGTTTGACGAAAGTCCCCTGACAGCAATATCAGAAAACCACCAAAAAGCTGTTGATTACCGCGTAAATCTAGCATTGTTCGATTAAATTCTTCTATTCCATTGTGCACTCATCCCATAAAGTAATTGACATTAATCGCAGAACTTTTGCCATAGCAGAATTTCTCGAAAAATTGCAAGTTGGAGTTTCAATCACCTGTACAATTAATGTCAATTTTAATGCATAGTGTGCGGTCCGACCACCTTCTAATAATGTAGCAGCAATTCCCGAAGATGCAAGTGCCAATGCAATTTTCTGTTCCGATCGAATAGTCGCTAAAATCAATGATACAACGAAAGTTTTGCCTGTGCCACCAGGTGCATCCAAGAAATATAATCCACCTGCATTATTGGAAACGGCTTGCATGATTGTGTCATATATGTACATGTTTTTGTTGAATATTCAATTTGGTGCTATTACAATTTTGTGATTATCAGATGGCATACGATCAAGAGCATATTTTGAACAACTGAACTAATGCGTTATGCTGATGGAAAAACTTTTGTAGCTCACGAATAATTTCTCGTCTTGTATTTGAAACAATCGCACAACTTTGATCCAATTTACTATTTTCATCACCAATTGATGATCAGCGTCGGGGTATGGCAATAGCGAACCAGCTTGATGATAAATCTGGACCTGAATCTGTAATTATAATAACTATCGCTGATAAAATGAAATGACATAAAATTTGTTTGACAGAACTAACGTCACTTTTTTTGTCTTCGATTGTTTTGCATATGGGAGTATAGAAAGATGTTGATTTTACACTTTTTCAAGACATTTTTTTTAACTTTCTCTACGTACAAACCTTCTCTGGACTTCCACGAATAATTTAAGACCAAAATTAGCCAAATCGGTAAAGGCATTGTTGAGTTGTAACATTACAACGAAAAGTGGCATTGATTTTTATATATGTACATATATAGATTATTACATTATTACTTTGTTTGAGTGACAATATCTTTAGATCTACAAAAATAACTGAGATTAGAATTAAGGGAGTGTCAATATTGAAAATACCAATTGAGCTGTCAATTAAATTAATTTTATCCGATGTGCGAATTGAATAAATAACTTTAAAAAGCGTTGCCATTGCAACCTACCTGATATACCTACCTACCTCTGTTTAAATTTTTACATTGCTTATGAAATAGTTCTTTAAGAAAGTTTTTAACTAAAAAGTGCATTTGTTTACAAAGATTGTTTTATACTGTTCACTTAATGACTAAGAACAAAGAATAAAGTCACGACTAATGAGTTATAACTCAACTTCTTTCAAAGTACCTTTTAGCATAGTGATACCTTAGACTGTGATAAATCTAATTGTATCTTACGACAGCTTTTATTTACTTGTCTGATAATTAGCATTGATATAAAAATGACAACATTACCAAATTGACGATATTTGTTTACCCTGGTACGATTCCTTTTGACCATTGTTTGGAAAAGTTCTTTTAAGTTTAATTTACTTACGAACTAGCAGAGAACTATTGACCCGTTTAAAAACAAAAAACAATTGAAACGTATTAAACTACCTTTAGTAAAGCATTTGAAAAACTCTCTCAAATTCAGAAAGCTTGTATTTACCGAGTATTTTGTAAAGTGACTCAACCTTTTTCATTCGGTAGATCTTATTCTGTACTTTTTAACAGTTGCAAATCCAACACGGTTAAAGTTACTTCTATTATTTAGGCCCTATTCCTCTTACTTGTTTTTATAAACAGTTTATCGTCTATCTTGAAGTTGAAGTACTCTTAGTGTATCATTTAATTATTAAAATAATTTCAAATGTTTGTTATTCTGAAGAATTATAAAGGGTGGTTATATATTAAGGGCCGATGTTGAATGTGAACCACACCTTAACGTCAAGTGTTGTTCTGCATTTCATTTCACATTTCTCAATTTCCAGATTAACTCAATTTGAACCACGCAAAGAAAGATACACAATCGAGCAACACTTTAAGGTTATTCAGGCTTATTATAAAACTGGGCGTTCAAATCAAAAATCATAACGTGCAATTCGTGATTTTTTTTGATGAATTTAATCGTCCAAATGTGAGTACAAACGGAGATATTGTGCACAAATTTGAGCAAACCGATGCACAAGATGCAATTGACTCAAGAACTAAGGCCTTTTGACCATTTCAAGCTTTGTCGTCAATGGTCAGAATCGTGGCACGAAATGGCAAAAGTGGATGATCAATTTTCGAAGAAAATCATGTTCAGTGATGAGGCACATTTTCACCTCAGTGGATTGGTCAATAAGCAGAACTGCTGCATTTAGGTGAATGTTATTCAAAAGTGATTGTCGAACAACAATTGCATCCACCAAAAAGTGATTGTTTAGTGAATGGTTTATGGGCTGGCGGCATCATCGGGCCGTATTTTTTCCAAAATGGTGCTGGTAAGGCAGTTACTGTGAAAAGTATTCGCTATCGTGAGATATGCTAACGAATTTTTGACCCGAATTGGAAGATATGCGGATGTGTACATCGAAAATTTGGGACCATGGGTTGGAGGTGTGCCGCCGAGGTCACGGCAGCCATTTTCTGGATAGTTTGTTCCACACATAATTGAACCATACCAATATTTTTATAATAAAAAGAAATAACAATAATTTCCTAAATAATTTACGTGTTATTCAAAATCAACACCAGCCCTTAAAGTTTAACCACCCTTTAGAAAATATGAGATTTACAAGAAATATCCTTCTCATTGGTTTTTTACTTGATGGTAGACTTAACTGTCTACACCATGTTGTAAAAAGGCTCTAACCTTTGTTCCTTAAAAAAGACTGAATATCTTAAAACTACTGCAAAAAACTTAGTGCTCTGCAAGGACTCTAAAACATTTTGGAATAAAGTGAGAGAATTAGGAGGGCGTAAACATATTCCTTCAATCAATAATGCTCTCGGAGCTGAGGTTTTGGCAGATTACTTCAAAGGATTGTTATTAGCAGATGAGTCTCTGTTATCGTTTAGTTACGCCATGCCAAACAACCATATTCCTGAACTTGATGAACCGATATCCTCGATTGAACTAGAAAGTGTTTTGAAAACAATGAAGAACAACAAAGCACCGGGTGCTGATGGCATTCCAACGGAATTTTACAAATATTCTACTGCTTACTTCAAAAACTATACCTACTTAGTGGACTGGTTCAACCAACTTTATAATGATGCTTGCATACCCATTTGCTTTAACGCACCCATTATTTACGCCATTTTCAAGGGAGGTGAAAGGAGTCTTGCAGAAAACTATAGAGGCATATCTATTCTCAACTCTTTAAGGAAAATATTAAACTCTATTCTTTACGAGAGGCTTACGAGATGGATAGAGACAAACAACCGCTTAAATATCTTCCAAGCTGGGTTTCGATCCGGTTTCTCAACGGTAGACCAAATTTTTGCACTAACAAGCATAGCAAGACAACATTTGGAGAAAAAGAAAAAGCTTTACAGCTGCTTCATTGACTTCAAAGCTGCTTTTGATACGGTCAATCGACAAGCATTGATTTACAAACTATCTTCTCTTGGCCTTTCGAAAAAATTTTTACTTTTTTATTCTAACTTTCTAAGTTCAACGAAAGCCTCAGTATGGGATGGCAACAACTTATCCGAAAGTTTTGAGACAGCGGCGGGAGTTCCCCAAGGATGTATTCTAAGTCCCGTTTTGTTTGCACTTTATATTAATCTTTGATTAAAGTTTTATTGTATGCAGATGATCTGGTACTTTTGGCGGATAACCCATTTTCTTTACAACTGCAAATCAATAGACTTAAAGAATATTGCGAAACTTGGGGCTTACGGATCAATACTAGAAAGACCAAGGTTATGATATTTGAATCTAGGCGGCATGCACGACGTGCTGAAGAATCATTGAAATTGTGAGTGAGTTTAAATTTCTAGGTGTATTGCTGACCTATAACCTAAACTGGAGCAATCATGCGAAAGAGAAAACCAGGGAGGCCAAATTGGCCCTAAACCCGATGTGGCCCAATTTTTTTAGCAACCAACTTATCGACCTCTCATCAAAGTACAGAGTCTTCAATGCAACAATAAATACTTGCTTATGTTACGGTGTCCAAGCCTTTGGATACGCTCAAATAGAAGAATTTGAGACTTTACAAAGATACTTTTTTAAAAGACTTTTTAGACTGCCTAACGCTACACCTACGTACGCCATAAATGTAGAATCGGGAATAGCACCGATATATATTCAGAATCTGAAACGGCATTCCGACTATTTAGCTAAGGTTATGAAAAGAGAAAATGGGCTTCATAAGATGATCTTGATAAGACTGCTCCGTACAAATGCATCTCCCTTCATAGTACTCTCCTTAAGGGAAAATAATGTAGAGGAATGGCAAAATATGTTCGCGGTTTTGATAGCTAAAATTGATGAAAAACTTTATTTAGAACACCTGCAAAGTGCATCCTCATCGGCAAGCAGAAACATATACAAGCGCTTAAACCATCAATTGTCATCAACTTTAAACTATTTCTGTAAAGAAATGACTCCGGAAGCTATCGGCACCATTTTTAAAGCTAGAGTCGAGATCCTTAATCTCAACTTTGTCCCCCATAGATCGGACCTCTCACAAATTTGCACTCTTTGCAATAGAAGAGATGTGAAGGATATAAATCATTTCATAGCAGTTTGTCCAATATTACAAGAAATACGAAGGCTATATTTCCAAGTGAGTTTTTTGTCTATGGACCAACTTATTGACATTCTTAACGGGCTGAGTGGTTGGACGAATCTGTTCAAATTTTGCAAACATGCTTTAGCTTATAGAAGTAGCTTTTTAGCGGTCATGTATCCAGTTATGGCGATTGAGAATTTAATATTTTTTTTTGTGTTTCAAATCACGGCAAAATTGAACTTGTTTTCATCTACTAAAATTGTTTTTAAAAACGGGAAAGTTTATTTTAAAGATTTTGTGTTTCAAATCGCGGCAAAATTACTGATGTTTTAAGTCTCGAATCACTGAGAATTTAAAAAACGGAAAAAATAGAGATATTTAAACTCATATTTTTTCTGTTTCAAATCATGTCAAAATTGTATATGTACATATCTTTATAGATTATAAAATCATTCAAAATTGTTTTATTTATCTTCTTTTTTATAAATATTCAAGTTAATAAATTATTCAGCTGTTGTATTTGAAAATTGTTAAGAAAAACCACTAAAAATACAGTTTTTAATTTTCTTATACTAAATACAAATCAAAATAAAATAAAAAAAACTTTCATACTTTCATGTTATACTATTTTTAAATGAAATGTCTATCAGGCAGACGGCAACAACGCCATGTCCTTATATTCTTAGCTTAAAATTAATGTAATTTTATTATCGAAATGAAGAATTTAATCTAATCTAATCTCTAACCTTTCTGGCTCCATAACTATAATATGGCCAAATCAGATCTTCTCGTTATGAAGCACCTTTTAACAAAATTGTTGTTCTACTGATACTGAAATAGGCCTGAAACAGGTCTGCGCTCCCAATTATGCCTACCATACTAATGACACAAAAAAGCTTTCTGAGACTTCAGCTTATAGGGAATTGGGATAGGATAATCTTTACATTCGTCGACCTTATCACTATACAGAATTAAAGTTATTGAAATACGCCAGACTTTTTAAACATTCTGCTAACTTCTGAATAATAATCATATAGCTAAAAGATAAAACCTGCCTCCAAAAAGTTTCACGTGTAAGACAAGACCAATAACTTGCCTCTTTGTAGCACAAAATTATATTAGCGCGTAAATAAAGTAAAATTACTTAACATAAATGTTGCTATTAGATGATTTGTATATCATCGCTTCTACTCTTAAGAAAAGAATGTGCATATCTTGCAATCGCTAACTTTACAAAATAAAATATTGCCCCATACAACACATGCTTCAAAAATGTGTCCATAACCAAATCAATTTACATGGCATCCTTCCAAAGATGGTCGACTTCTTGACACCATAACAAGCAACGAAGCTCAATATTCTGTGGTGGTGGTCAATTATACCTTTATTCCGATTGCAGCCGATCTCTATCACATGATTCACCTATAAAGAATCAAACTTTCAACATCGCTGCAAACTGCAACCACATCTGCAGACCCTCAGAAAATACCTTAGGGTGCAAGAACAGCAAGCTATAGGTAAGGATATTCAAAGGTTTATTGGATACAATCTATTTTCTTCCCGGTGCGATATTGATTGACAGTTCAGCACTCGCAGGCCGGAATCCTCTTGAGGGAGTTTGGTTTGGATATATGGTTTGAAGGTATCGAACATTAGGTGTTAGGTCTTTTTGAGTTTTCCCTCTCTTTTTCTTTTGCATTCTCGAATATCTTGACTCAACTCAACTAATGCTGTCCCGCTGAGTTTCGATTACTCGCGACTTGATGCTTTCGATTCGAACTATGTATATAAACGCGTCGACATCCATTTACGCTTGATGCGAAGTGACAGGCTGCCATTTGGGTTGACAGCATTGCGCGCGATCTTGTTAGGGGCATTCCATGATGTTGCGCGCACGACAACGCGTCCAATGCGACCAACGACGACGACGACGACAACGACAACGGTAACGACGATGGACGCATCGCAAACTCGCGCAGTTTTAAAGTGAATATCAGCCAGAAGCATAGCACGCTGATTGCAATCGACAGAGTGCTTTGGTAACGAAGCGATATTTGTTGATGCAACTGATGAGAAAAAGAAGGAGTCTAGATGACGGAGAAGGGAAGAGGGGGGGGGTGGTTAAAATTAAACTTCCCAACATGGATGCACAGCGGAAAGGCATCCGCACAGAGCACCCCATCATCATCCACATCGACACCCGTTTTAGGGATTTTGCACTTATTCGCTCGAGGCACACAACACAGCAAATCGCTGCTGCTACCGCCGGCCGCCCGCCGCGCCGCGCCGCGCCAAATTCCGATTGCCATTTAGCAGATACTTAAACCTTCCAATTTCCAAATGGAAGTGAGACTCTGCTCTATTGGACGCGACAGTGCACTTACACGGTACCTTACCAAACCAAGACTTTTTTTGGATTTAATTTTGTTTAAGTTGGAGTTGATGGTGTACATAGTTGTCTGTTCCTGTACCTTGAGAGCCTCTCTCTCTCTGTCAATTTAACATCACGAAAACCACATAAAACAGTGCCGAACATTTTGTCCATTTCTTTAGGTGTCCACAAAAGTCCAAAGAGTCCACGTGTTGTGCTTGTGTCCCCGGAATGACTCTTGTTCTATCAACCAGACAGGGACGAATGCAATGTTCATAAGGCCTTGATACCAACTTACCTCAAATAAGCGACAGTAGGCCTGACGTGTTCCATGGATTTCTTGACTATTGCATGACCATTTAACCTCTTGACAAATGTGGCCCTGGTTATGGATATATGCAACTATAACATCGGTAGATGTTTTGATGGCGGTGGCTGCTCGTTGGTTTGGTTTTGGCTTTGGGCCTAATCTATAGATAGGTTAAGTCACCTTAAGTAGGCATTTGTTGTTGACAACTACCAAAGGCAACACGACTACGATATATGTAGGTTCTGAAGCTCTTGCCAGCGATTGCCGCCATTTGCACTTAGCTTTGTATCTTTTCGATTTTATTTTTTCTGTTTTTGTTGGCCCGTAATTTTGTATTCAAAGCCTCGAAGAAGACCGACAATGTGGATGAATTGCTTCTGAAGTAGACATAGCGATTGGGTTGTCTTCTATAGGTTATAGGTAAGGTAGGTAGGCAAGGTACCTATGTACATATAAGGTGTGCTGATGCATTTGATTGCTGTTGCTGTGGTTGGGATGATATAGTTTGTGTTGGGTGTTTTGGAGGCAAACACAACATTTTCGGTGGAAGTGCTGACAAGACAAATTAATTCAATTCCGATTCCGATCCGAGAGTTGTGATAAAAAGTCACGTAACATTTGAAAACACCAAAAAGAAAACTAAAGAAAATTGTTTTATTTTATCTTTCTGATGGCTTATACTTTGTATATGTAAGATATATAGCGTCTTGTATATGTTGTTCTTGTTGGCTTTAGAAAGGTTCTTAAGTTAAGTTTGTATAGGAGCCTATGTTATGAAGGAAAAGAAGATATGTGTTTAAGGGGGGGGGGGGTTAATGGGGTGCCTATTATAATGTTACACTCTTTTTTATGTGGCAAGATGGGAAATTGTTATTTGGCGGAATCGGAATTTAAGGACTTTGAAGTTTTTGTTTTCGAAGTCAAACAACTTGTTATGTTGGTAGGGTTTGTATCTTGTGTTTTTGTTTTTCTATTTGACAATATGTTATTTAGAATGTAGTACAACATCTTTTGGTGGCTTAATTATGTATACCTATAGAGTCAAGGCCATGTTATACAGGGTAAAGCATTCTAAAATAGAGAAGATATGGGCATGATATCAAAAAACACCTGCTAATGGTACGAGAAACTGAGTCAAAGTTATACAACTTAACTTATTTAGACTAACTTCTATATTTGATATGTAGTACCCGTGGCATGATAGTTAGGTTCAATCCGTGCCTGTGTCATCTAAAGTAGGTACTGCCTTTTGCGAGGAACTGACAAATACTCCAATAATAATATTTGTCATGAAAACTGCTTTCTCAAATTAGCCGTTCGGATTCGGCTTAAAAACTGTAGGTCCCCTCTATCATTGATAACAGTACTCGCACACAGGAATGGTTGAGAGTTGTAAGTCATTAGGCAGAGGGTTTCAGGGTGATTGCCTATGCTGACGACATTGCAATATCTGTATCTGGGAAACACCTCCAAGTTCTCTCGGAACTCCTACAAAATGCCTTAAATAGGCTAACAAAATGGGCTAACCAATGTGGCTTGGACGTCAATCCACATAAAACAGAACTAGTACTCTTTTCGAGAAGGTACAAAATTCCTCAGATTAGCCCACCCAAGATTAAAGGAATACCATTAAGCTTTTCCGACCAAGCCTCAATTTAGACAAAAAACTAAACTGGAAGGCAAATATTGATGAAAGAATAAAAAAGGCTACTGTAGCGCTTTTAACTTGTAAAAAGGCCATATCCGTATGATCAAAATGGGGCTTCTCCCCAAAAATAACCCACTGGCTATACACTTCGGTAATCAGACCGATACTCATTTATGGAGTTGTCGAATGGTGGACCGCACTGGACAAGATGGTAAATCTAAATAAGTTTATCAAAGTCCAGCGGTCAGCAGGTATGTGCATCACAGGAGCACTTCGCTCAACACCAACCGCAGCCCTGGAAGTGCTTTTAAACCTAACACCTCTTGACATCTTCTCCAAAATGGTGGCAACCAACTCATGTGTGAGGCTTAGAGCCACCTCTCAATGGAACAGTAATAATACTGGACATAGTACTATTCTAGACAATTTTAGATCTATCCCATATCGCTTAGACTATATCACCCCAAAAATAGTATTCGGTAAAAGCTTCCATGTGTCCATCCCTTCAAGATTCTAATGGGAAGAAGAGAGACCCCTGGAAGACAATGCGGTACACTTCTATACAGAAGGTTCAAAGACCGATTACGGAGTTGGAAGTGGTATCTATTCGGAACAATTGAATCTCAGTCTATCATACAGACTTCCCAATCAATGTAGTGTATTCCAGGCAGAAGTAATGGCGATTAAAGAGGCATTATCCTGGCTCAAAGAAAACGTTATATCTTGCAAGGATATACGAATCTTCTCGGACAGCCAAACCGCTCTTAAATCTCTCGCGTCTGTCTCCACCAACTCTCAATTAGTCCACGACTGTCGATCATCTCTAAATGAGATGACAGAACAGTTTAATATTCACCTCATTTGGGTGCCGGGCCACAGAGACATTCCGGGAAATTGCAAAGCCGATGAGCTCGCCAAAAACGGAACACTTCTGCCTAATGTTAGACAAAAACATAACATAGGAACACCACTTGCTACATGCAAATATCTTCTCAAACAATATGCTCTAGAAGCAACAAATGCTAGATGGTCACAGAGTACCACCTGCCTAGCAACCAAGCAAATATGGCCAAGCATGGACTTAAAACGGTCAAAAGGCTTGATATCCCTGAGCAGACAAAATATAAGCTCTACAATTGGAGTAATAACAGGACACTGCCTCATACAGAAATGACTTCTGTAGAAGCTGCATGGACGAGGAGGAAGAGGAAACAGTCCAACACCTTCTATGTACATGTCCAGCACTCTCCATTAGAAGGAATAACTCTCTCGGTAATCCCTTCTTCGATAATACCAGTGAACTGGCAACGATTGACATAAAATGTCTCTCTTACTTTATTAAAAGCACAAAATGGTTTGTTTAAGTTCATTACTCTCCCATGAGTAACCTCGTTAGTGGTATCACAACGGACCCTTGAGGTCTAGGTGAGTCAATGACATCTGGACAGGTACTCCAACCTAACCTAACCTAACCTAGGGCCTAGTTCTCAACGGACTGTTCCGCTACCTAATTTATTTATTTATTTCTATCTTTGATATCGTTTGGATGATTAAAATTTTACGCTTTCTCCAAGTTATTAAACGAATCAAGATTTGTATTACTTCCTGAATTCTCAATAGGTACCTACCTTTGAAAAAGGCGAAATATTGTCTATTTTTGTTAATATTGGATGTTTTTTAAAGGCGTTTTATATTTAGAAATTACTTCTGGAATTACGCCCTTCAAAACAGTGTTCAATGATCGCCATCCTGTTGGTATAGTTTTGCACCATACTTTTTCTTATATCGTCAATATTGCGTCGAATGGTTGATTTTGAGGATAAATTGTTGCTGGTTTATCAAGACTATAGAGATTTGACGTACTTCACAAAAGGTAGACAAAGTTGTCATATCAACCGAACCAGATGGTTTATTTTTTAGATAAACGTGCGGCTCAAGAAATGGAAGGTTGCGTTAAGTTATTGTACACCTCTTCTTCTCCTAAATTATTAACTTCCCATAATAAGTTATTGTAATGGGTCCGATTTGTCAAATTGAAAATGTTGACATTTCTCGACGTTTCAAGGTCCCTAGAGTCGAAATAAAAGATTTTTAGAAAGATGTCTGTGCGTGCGTGTGTACGTACATTCTTACGTCCGTATGTCCGTACGTCCGTACGTTCGCGACGTTTTTTTCGTCGTCGATAGCTCAAGAACCAAAAGAGATATCGACTTCAAATAAATTTTGTTATACAGATAATAAGGCAGAAAGATGCAGAAAGGGCTGTCAAGAAATTTGCATGGGTGTTTTTGTTACCATAGCAGTTTAAAAAAAAGGTGAAAATTTTGGTTAACCCTAAATATCTCATAAACCAATGACGCTAGAGACTTGAATTAAATTTTGTATTATATATTGTAACGTGATACAAAAGAAGCATATTTTGGCACCTCGAAAATTTTACGACTTAAATATGATTTCATCTCCAAAATAATTTTGTGCAACGAAGAATAATGTTTTTGATATCGGATAAAATTTTGAGAAAAATCTAATTGACAGTTTTTTTTTACAAAAAATAAAAACCTAAAAAAAACAATACTAAAACTTGTAAAAATTTACTTTCGACTCAAATAGCGTTTCAAAAATTACAAATATTGGCTTCAAACTTATTTTATTTCACAGAAAATATTGTTTTCGATATTCAGTAATTTTTTTTTTAAATCAAACAGTTCGTTTTTTTATAAAAAAATAAAATCTACAAAAAATAGTACGCAAATTTGGTAAAAATTGACGACAGACGGGATGGGAAGTTATCAGTGTGGGTCGCATCCCAGCCTATTTTTTGTAATGGAATTAGGAAAAATTAAATCACGAATCATTTGCTTGTTGCGTTCGTCATTCAAAGAAATGTTGGCACCGGTTTCAAAATCGGCATGTTAATCGCATGATAAAGAGTTTTTTTTGGAGAGTCTCAAGACTCTCATGAAAAATGTGCTTCCTTCAAAAAAGATAGTTTCACTTCCTAACATACAAATTGTCGAACAGAACTCGAATTTTGGAAACTAAACAAATTATGGTTTGTTTATGGTCGTCTCTGTAAACACTTGTGATGTGGAATTGAAATAAGGTGTCATCGAAGCATAGCTTGCAAATTTTAATTTTCGAACTTATTGGTTTCCGAAGTTTAAGGATTAGTGCTTAAGAACTTGGCTGCATACAATATCGTGCTCTTTTACTATGTTTTGATATAAATTTGTCTTTAAATTTCTTTTCATTACAGTTTAGCTCGAAACAATTTTTAGCCGTTAAAGTAAAACAAACATATACTACCAAACCATTCTAGAATGAGGCCACAGATTTTGGAATCGATATAAGCTTTTTATAGCTTGTGGGAGTGTTGTACCCGGAAACGTTTACTATACCTGTGAATAATAAAGGGCAAATATCAAATAATGAGCTGCTACTAAAAAAGCCTATAAAAAAGATGCTTTGTTTGGATGAGCCCATTGTGAATATTTCCATACAAGAGTTCACAAGTTCAATCTTTTAAAAGATTCAATTTGAAACACACATGGGCTCTGGAAAGACTTTGACAGCTATACAGACAGAGCAAAACTAGATTCAAGGATTAAGGACTCTCAGGACGTGAAATAGCAAGGACACTAAACATAAGCAAGAAAGTTATAAACAATCATATTGCTGATCCAAAAAATATGGGAAAACCAAAAACGGTACAAGGCGGAAAGAAGAATATCATGAAAAAAGAGTCTTGTCTCAAATTCTACTCTATACCAGGGACTAAAATAAGGGCCAAAAGCTGAGTATCAGCCAGAATAATAACGGTTCAAAGAATAAAACAAAAGGTCATTTCTAAAAATGAAGACCATTTTTCTACCTCTGCCTTTAATTTTTCAAAAAGACAATGCCCCAATTCACACTTCGAGGGTTGTTAGAAGTTGAATTCAATCAGAAGACGTGGAACTTTTGCCACGGCCCTCATATTCACTGCACTTTAACGTAATTGAAAAAATAGAGTTTGAAAACAAAAATGTGTTTCTTGAATAATTTCATTAATAGTTTAAATTAAACATGACACAAATTTTAAATTTAAATTTCATGACACAGTGTAGGTACAATAAGTCAAATGCGGTATATTGAAGCACTTCATGTCTGTCCACTATGTAAACAATTTTCCCTAAAAAGAGAAAATATAAACTTCCAAAGTATTGAAATTATGAACTACTAGCTTTTAACCGCGACTTCGTCCGCATTAGATAGTTTTTTTGGATAGTAGTATGAAAAAACCTGAGCTGTACTTTTTTGTACGTATGTTTGAATTCTGCCGAGATGGCCTCATCTGATTGTCATAGGTTAGGTTAGGTTAATACATTTTAAGAAGAAGATAGGTTACTGCAATACATTTTTATATACGACGTTTTTTGTTTTTCCAAATCCAGAACGTAAAGATTTTGTGGGTTTGAGACTCGTGAGCACGCTACATAAAAAACTTTTTTTTTTCCAAATTTACACCTGCAACTTTCAGCGTTTGCCCCTGAGCTTTATTTATTGTTATTGCAAATGCTGCTTTCAGAGGAAACTGCACTCTTTTATTGGAATGCGGTGAATTAAAACATTTTTTCCTTTTGCTATTCCAGTCATGATTATAGCTTTTATAATATTTCGCCCTATTTGAGTAATCTGTAGCCATGTACCATTACATAACCTTGATGCGTCAAGATTTCTCAATAACAAGACTGGAACACCAACCTTCAATCTCAACTAATGAGAAGGGTTGGGAATGCGATGTTTTCCCGTAATACCAATTTTATCCAAATATTATTCAAATCTTTGGTAATTTACACTCAAAAAATTTTCCTGGTAAGCAAAATCTGGTAGAAAATAGTAGCCAAAAAACTGGTACAATAGTCCAGATTTCTTAATAAATAACTCCAGATTTCATGGTAAAAATCAAAAAACCAGAATTCTGGTAGAATCTTACAAGTACCAGAAGAAATTTTTTTTAACCAGATTTCCTGGTATAAAAAAAAAACAGGAAAAAATGTGGTAAATACTCCAGATTTCGAGGTAAATAACTCCAGATTTCCTGGTAAAAAGAAATCTGGTTTTATTTACCAGAAATCTAGTTTCCTGAAAAAAAATGTCTGGTAAATATTACCAGCGTTCTGGTAGAAAGTATATTTTTTCCTGGTTAAATGAAGATTATCTGGAATCTGGTAAATAGAACCAGGAAATTTATTTTCCGGTATATTTTTTCCTGGTAGATAAAACCAGTCTTCTGGTACTTATTACCAGAAATACTGGAAGTCTAAAAATTATCTTTTATCTTCTGGTAAAGAAAACCAAGAATTTTATTGTCTGGTATATTTTTTCTTGTCTGGTATACATTTTTACCAGGAAAAAATTCCTGTTATATTTTATCAGAATTGTGGTACATTTTTACCAGGAAAAATATATTCCTGGTATATTCTACCAGAATTCTGGTATATTTTACCGGGAAAAAAAATATTCCTGGTATATTCTACCAGAATTCTGGTACATTTATACCATGAAAAAAATATTCCTGGTATATTCTACCAGAATTCTGGTACATTTTTACCAGGAAAAAAATATTCCTGGTACATTTTTACCAGAAAACAAATATTCCTGGTATATTTTACCATAATTCTGATACATTTTACCAGGAAAAAAAATATTCCTGGTATATTCTACCAGAATTCTGGTACATTTATACCAGGAAAAAAATATTCCTGGTATATTTTACCAGAATTCTGATACATTTTTACCAGAAAAAAAATATTCCTAGTATATTCTACCAGAATTCTGGTATATTTTACCGGGAAAAAAAATAGTCCTGCTATATTCTACCAAAATTCTGGTACATTTATACCAGGAAAAAAATATTCCTGGTATATTCTACCAGAATTCTGGTATATTTTTACCAAGAAAAAAAAATATTGCTGGTATATTCTACCAGAATTCTGGTACATTTTTACCAGGAATACTGGGGAAAATTTTACCAGGAAAAAATATATTCTTTGTATATTCTACCAGAATACTGGGTTTACTCCCGGTATAATTTTTACCAGGAAAAATTATTCACCTGGTATATTCTACCAGAAATCTGGTGTATTTTACCAGGAATTCTTCTAAAAATCTCCTGGTAAAATTTACCAGGATTTTCTGGAAAATTTTACCAAAACGCCTGGTAGGAATCTTAAAACCACTTTTTATGGATAAATTTAGCGGGAAAAAGTAACTCATGTCCTTTTTTAAGTCTCAAACTATCTTCTTACCAAATTTAATTTCAGTAGTTTAGACGTAAAAGCGATCGGCCCACCTGAATTTTCCCATGGGAATGCGTCATTTTCCCGCTCTAAAAAGTAGCCTATGTCCTTTTTCGGGTATCAAAATATATCCATACCAAATTTCATGCGAATTGGTTCAGTAGTTTAGGGGTGTGTGTGTAGTATGCAATGTTGTAGCTACCATTACTTTTCATTATTGAAATCAATAATTGAAATTTGTTTGTACAGATCGGGTATAGTTATCATTGAAAATTGCTATCATTGAAAATAAATGTTCCTACTTGCAATCAAACATTGAAGGTTGAAGTTGATCATATCATTGAAATCAACACTATATAAGTAAATTGAAACGCCTGCGGTGGAACGAAGCAAACTTATGTTGGCCTTATAAACTTCAGCTTAATTTTGATGCCAAGAATTTTTCTTAATTTTTATAAATCTCGATACGAAATGTCCAACGATGAAAACCAATGATAGCTATATCTGGGACATCCATCCATAACATTGATAACAATAGATCCAGTTTATTGTTAGAGGAAATAGTAAAGAATTATTTTGGAATTTCAAATTTCGATCGATGGTAAAAGTTTCGAACTATATTTGATGATTTTCTTTAATTGTTTCAAGTTTTTACTCCTATAAAAACTTTTCCCCAAATGAGAAGTTTTCACTAACAGTAACTAATTTCCTTTAGGTTATATCTATACAGACACATATATGGATTATATCGAACAAGTGTTACTTCTTAAATATTAATTTGACCCTAATAATATTAAAAATTGAACTCCCAACTCAATCCACAAACCATCAAAACCTAGAAGTTTCCGTTCATATAGTGTCATGACATTGTAGTAATATAAATTTAAAAACACAGAAGTACTTAAATTCATAGATTAAACCTTAAATGATTGAATAAAACAGCAAAGAAACACAAACAAAAAAAAAACAATAACTAACAAAGATTAAAAAGTTTTATTTAAATTTTATTTTTTCTTGTTATTCATTACAAAACATTTATGGAAACATGTCCTTGTCACCTGAAAATTACGACAACAATTACGACTTTAATGAGTTTCCATTAAAAATACATATCCAGGCACACCAACCACTTCTGGTTATATAGTTGGAACCATCGCATCGGGGTCCCCGGTAGTAGTTCGAACTTCCAACTTTTATACCTACTACCTACCTAACCTAAGTGATATTGAAGAACTTAAAAAACAAGAACTCACAAATGGAAATGTGTGAAAATCTATTACGAACAGCACTTGTTCGGCAATTAAATGTTTTATCGAAGCAAAACGGTCGCTCACAAAACTGAGTTTGCAATTAATTATTGAAAATCGGAATAATTTATTTGAAGATATTGTATCTATTCTTGTAGATAGATATTATTATTTTTTTTTTTGTCTTGTGGGTTTGGAATGGGTGATGCGGTGATTCAGTTTGAAATCAATTGACATCAGGGAGAGGAATTTATGTTGCATGAAAATTCAAATAGGTGCAGTTAACATGAGAAAGGAATTCATTGGTACTCGTATATAAATTATTGTGTCACATTGAGCAGGAAAACAGAAATGAATTCTCTTTTTAAATTGATTTATTTATTTTTTTTTTTCAACATGTTTACAGCTTCTGAAAATCATACAAATGAGCTCTTAATATGACCTCGATCCAATTAATCTTGATTTAATTTTGATCATCAGGGAAATTTTAATGGCATTTTAAGAATATGTCTTAAAAAGTCCAGTTAATTTGTCGTTTAATAGAAGAACACTTATAAAGTGTTTAATCCGGTAACTATGATTTTGTTGGTAAGTTGTTAATGATGTTCGTCTTATAAGTTTCAGTTTCAGTTTTGTCTTCATTTGCAACAGGTTAAAATGAGATTGAAAACAGCTAATACCATTAAAACCTTAATAAATTTACTAACCAGGCAAAATTCTATTTTTACTTTAACCATTACTTTTCTACTCTGTTTTGAGTAGACCAGAAACTGGCAGACAAAATCTAAAAAAAAATTTATTTCTTATGTGAAGCTTTTAAGCTTTATTTTGATCAAAAACGAGATTTCAAAATTTATTAAATGAGGAACACAAAAAATTATGTAGGTACTTGAATTCAAAGAAATATGTGTCATTAATAGGGCTAGGATTTCCATGCAAATGAATATTTTTTTTGAAACACTTTAGAAGCAAGCGAACAAATTATCTTTAAGAATCATTAATTTTCCTTTAAAATGGTATTCAATCGTTAGTGCATATTTTTGCATATTTTACTATAAATGCATATTTTGCATATTTTTGCATATTTTTATAATAAATGCATATTGTTCGTTTATATTAAAAAAAAAATGGACATACAATTAAAAAAAAACATCGGTTTCAAAGAAATGCAAACGCACCATTAAAATTAGAATAAATGAACTAGGTGAAAATACAAACAAATTCTTCTCTTTTTAACCGATGCGATGCCATACATGTTTAAGGCAGCTAGAGGGTTAAAATTCTTTTATCCGAAGTTGATATACATTTAACATGTTTAGCTCATGCACTGCATCGAGTTGTAGAGGAAATACGAAGTAATTTTAAAAATGTTGATTTATTGGTGGCAAACCGAAAACAAATATTTTTAAAGGCACTATCTCGCGTGGAACTTTTTAGACAAAAGTACCCTTTAACACCTCTTCCACCACAGCCTATTGTTACCAGGTGGGGAACTTGGCTACAAGCAGTTGCCTATTACGCAAAGAACTATGAGGAGTTTTAAGAAGGGGTTAATAAATTTCGATGATCTGATGCTGTTGCAATTAATATTGCAAAAGAGATATTGAACCAGCTTTTACTTAAAAGCCAAATAATATTCATTAAATCTAACTACAGTTTTCCTTGTGATACCATAACAGAGCTTGAAGGAAAGGACTCATTAAAAAATCAAATTGATTTAGTTGAAGATACTTACTTACTTACTTAAGGTGGCGCTACAGTCCTCCTTCTCCTCCATTTTCCATCTATACGTACGGGACCAAAAATCACCCGAAGAATTTTTCTCTCGAAGCATCCTCAGACGTTCTCATCTTTCTTTGACAGGTTCCAGGCCTCAGCGCCATAAATGAGAACCGGGATGATGAGTGTCTTATAGATGGTGATTTTAGATGCTCGAGAGAGGACTTTACTTCTCAATTGCAAGAGTTATTCTTCGTTTGATTTCAGCGCTGGTGTCGTTGTCTGTGTTTATAGCGGTGCCTAGGTAGACAAAGTCCTTAACTACCTCGAAGTTATAGCTGTCCATGGTGACGTTTTGTCCAAGACGTCGTTGTTCAATGTCCTTTTTTGATGACAGCATATACTTGGTCTTGCCCTCATTGACCACTAAACCCATCTTCTTCGCTTCCGTCGCAATGCTCAAAAACGCTCCACTGACATCACGCTTTGATCTTCCAATTATGTCAATATCATCTGCGTATCCGAGTAATTGAATGGACCTTTGGAAGATTGTGCCTCTAGTGTTGACGGTTGAGTTTTGCACAATTCTTTCCAGAACGATGTTGAAGAAGTCGCATGACAGTGCATCGCCTTGTCTAAAACCTTTTTTGACATCAAATGCATCGGTGAGATCTTTTCCGACCTTGATGGAGCAGCGTGCATTCTCCATCGTCATTCTGCACAAACGGATAAGTTTGACAGGGATGCCAAAACTAGACATTGCTCTGTAGAGCTCTTCCCTATGGATGTTGTCATACGCGGCTTTAAAATCGATAAAGAGATGGTGGGTATCGATTTGAAGCTCCTGGGTTTTTTCCAAGATCTGCCGTAATGTGAATATTTGGTCGATAGTGGACTTTCCTGGTCTGAAGCCACACTGATAAGGACCTATCAGGTTGTTGACGAACGGCTTCAGACGTTCACATAGTACGGCAAAAAGGATCTTATATGCAATGTTAAGGAGACTGATCCCTCTGTAGTTGGCGCAATTTAAAGGGTCTCCTTTTTTATGTATCGGACAAACTATGCTGAGATTCCACTTTTAGTTGAAGATGCTTTTGTAAAAATAACTGCTGTTAAGCCATACAAAAGAAGCTTGAGAATGTTCTAGCAAAAAATGAAGGGTTTTTAACAATGAAATTTTTAAGAGCATATTTTAAGCGCATATTTTGCGTTTTTAAGTGCATGGAAATCCTAGCCCTAGTCATTAATATAATTTCTTGGAAATGTTCAAATTTAAGGAAACAAATTATAAACGTGGAAGAAGTGAAACTTTTTGAGAGCTCCAAGAGATTTATAATAAAATTGTGGATGTAAAATAAATCCGACGCGTTATAAGAAAATTCACTTCACGTTATTTATACGAAACGTGTATTTCATAATTTTTCACGTACAAATACGTAAGCGGCGTATACGCTGTCTTCGTAGGGTCTCCGGACAATGGAGCAGATAAAATAATTGTCGATATAGGTACTCAAAGGTATTTCCTTTTCGATGACCTAAAGATTTTCGACAAATATCATTATCTAACAAAATGGTGTCGTTATGAAAAGTCTTTTTGATTGCCTGTAAAATATTGATAGTTTAAAATGCCAAATGGTAAATTGTGATCAAATCAAAAACATAATTCATTATCGTATACTGTATGTGTAGATTCAAGAGTACTCAGCTAAAATTTCAAGTCGAATTGAAAAATCTTATTTCGAGAAAAACTTCCTTCATGATTCAAACAGGGCATTTTATACCTGCCAACGGTTAAAGGTAGATTGTATTTTTCTAGTTGATTTAAATAGTCTTAATTAAAATTCCACTTAAATTACTCTATCACGTAAAGCTTATCAGAGATATTACTGTTTAAAATTCAAATAAACACATCCATATACAATATTTTTTGAGACTATCAAATTCAAATTCAAATTCATGATGGTTTTTCAGATCTTTAATCTCTTTCTTTAATATTGAATTGAAATATTTTTAGGATTTCATAAAATGTTCGAAAAATATTTATAAGCTGTTAGATTTCACTTGTTTAAAATTAATCTTAAAGAAACGTTACAGCTTTTGAGCTTAAACAGATTTCAACAGTAATGTTTGTTCTTGAAATGAATCCGTCATCTTAACAATTCTAAAGGGTGTCCCAAAATTAACGCAAGATTTGAATTAAATAGAAAACGCCGTTTTTAGTCTTTTGATAGTTATATTTTTATTGACTCGTAAAGTACATAGGATAGGGTTATGTATGGAATAACACATCGGACAAATGGCCTCCACGGCTTTGCATGCACATGCGCACTCTTTTGTTGAAATTTTCCATGACCATTCTGCATAAATGTGGCTGAATTTCGTTGATGCAGCGTTGAATCTCCTCCTTTAATGCACGGGTGGTTGTAGGCTTGTTGACATAGACTTGTGATTTCAAATAACCCCATAAAAAGAAGTCTAATGGTGTTAAATCACACGATCTAGGAGGCCAATTTTGATCACCGAAACGAGAGAGTACACGACCTGGAAATGTCTCATGCAGTAATTGAATTGTTTCACGGGCTGTATGACATGTGGCACCGTCTTGTTGAAACCACATATCGAGCACCAGTAACAGTCACTGCTTGACCAGCATCATTTTCAAAAAAATATGGCCCAATTATGCCTCCAGCCCAAAATCCACACCATACAGTCACGCGTTGTGGATGCATTTGTTTTTCGACAATCACATGTGGGTTTTCCGAACCCCAAATGCGGCAATTTTGGCGATTGACAAAGCCATCAAGATGAAAATGTGCTTCATCGCTTAGGATGATTTTGCTCGAAAAATCAGGGTCCATTTGTTGATGTTCAATAATCCATTCAACGAACTCTCTTCTCTGTCCATGGTCATTAGGCTTGAATTGTTGTGTTAATTTTGTAAGCATGAAGACACAGATCTTTGGTGAGTATACGCTGTAGAGAGGTTCTTGAAATTTGCAATTCTTGTCCACGACGTCGAATTGAGGTTCCTGGATTGTCAGCAAAACTCTCACGCACTGCTTCGACATTCACATTTGAACGGCTTGTTTTTGGACGACCAGTGTGTTTGGCGTCTCCAACGGATCCAGTCTCCATGAATTTTTCAATTAATCTCTTCACAGTTGACGAAGTTAAAACACTATTCCGACCATATTTTGTATGAAATTTTCGAACTGCAGCCACCAAGCTTTCACTATTTTTGAAATATTCTTTAATAATGAAGACACGTTGTTCTCTCGTGTAACGCTCCATTTTTAATAACCCTATACTGTTAGCTGTCAAATTGCTTTTTTTCAGGGTTGCCAACACTTCACTGCACAAATGGCGGCAAATTCAAATCTTGCGTTAATTTTGGGACACCCTTTACAATATTTTTTGAGACTATAAAATTCATGAAGTAGCTTTTTTTCAATAAAATTCATGATGGTTTTTCAGATCTTTAATCTCTTTCTTTAATATTGAATTGAAATATTTTTATAGGATTTCATAAAATTTTCGAAAAATATTTAGAAGCTGTTAGATTTCACTTATTTAAAATTAATCTTAAAGAAACGTTACAGCTTTTGAGCTTAAACAGATTTCAACAGTAATGTTTGTTCTTGAAATGAATCCGTCATCTTAACAATTCTATCATATCAAGTTTTTGAAAATTTTGAAAACGGATATTTTTAAAACTAAGCAGATAGTTAAAATCAAAATCCGAAATCGAAATCAGCACTAAAAACCAACTCCAAAAAGTATTTTGCAATGCAAAACTATGAAACTATTAAATTCATGATTTGTTCAAAATGTAATAGGTACAGATTCATAGGTAACTATAATGAGAATTTCCAGCAACTTAGTAAGATTCTAAAATGATTTGAACTATATCTCTAGAAGACAAAGATTTGTACTTTTAAAAATCATCATGCAATTTCTTGTTTAGCGATACCTATGTTATGTTTTAACTTAGCCTTAAGAACTTCGTTTTTTGATGTCTTTAGGATTTTTAAAGGGGTATATTTAAAAAAAAGAATGTGATGGACAAATTTAAAGGAAAGATACGAATTAGACATCTTAATCCTTTAAAAAATTATTATTTTGTTTGGGCAGCAGAAACAAAAATGTTGTCGACCAGCGTATTTAGGCCGATTTTGTTCAGTCAAAGTTAAACACAAGTTGAGGACTTTTAGTATCAACTGGTAATTTTAATTTTATTCACTTAAAGTTGGCGTTTTCAACTGTCGATTAACAATTTTAGAGCTAATCAATTTTAGATTTTTATAACTCCCAAAAATGGAAGTTGAAAATCATAGAAATATTGATTTTTGATTGATGTAAATAAGACTATAAGAAAATAACAAATAAAACATAGAGTTAATCGTATAATTGTTTGACGACGTAACAAAGTGCGTCTTTTTAACAAATTCTTGTTCAGCGTGCGCCACCTTAAAGTCAATATATATGTATGTATGTAACTGCCAAAATTGTAAGAATTAAGAATTATGACGATAACGATATGATCACGTACATATTGGTTCCTTTTAGTCTTTTAAGTCATTGGCGTAGTTGAACTTGCATATTGTCGTTATATAAGGTAACAGAAATTTAATTATGAAACTGACAGTTTCTGCTGTATTTTCAAAAATATTTCGGGGATATTTTTAAATTCTAAAGTAGACAAACTTTTGATTTTAAACTATGGAGTTTAGAAACAATTAAGTGAATAAAAAGAACGTTCTAAATCTAGACTTGTAATGAACTCTAAAGTTGATCAACTTGAATGTTTGCCTTAAGTCAATCAAGAGCAGGCCCGGATTAAAGAAAATGGGGGCCCTGGGCTATTTCAAATTTGAGGCCCCCTAAAGCATCTTGCACATGAGCTACGAACTGCGAACTGTGGATGTTCGCATATTTTGACTTTTCTTTCGCATGAGCTTTATTTCTATTCGCAGACAGCGACGAATTGTCAACCCTTTTCTCCATATTTTCCTCAGCCGTGATCTTTCACACAAAAACAAAACAAGAGTGGTATAATTTTGAGGTTAAGTTGAGCACGAACAATTTATTCGTTGCAGTGTGGATGGTATATGTTTAACAGTTCGTAGCAACCACACTGCATTTCGTTACCAACAAATTGTTTTTACAAATTTGTCTTGTTTTAGAGAAAAAAATGCAAATTTTATTATCCTAACATTATTGTCAATTGGTTTCTTATAATTTAAATTCGTTTTTGTTTGGAATTGACTTTTTGAAATATGTAAAATCACGTTTGTTCGTCCATTCGTTGTGCGCTCTCATTTTTCGTCGTCCATAGCTCAAGAACCAGAAGAGATATCGACTTCAAATAAATTTCGTTATACAGATAATAAAACAGGAAGATGCAGAAAGGGCTCTCGAGAAAATTGCGTGGGTGGTTTTTTTTTACCATAGCAGTTTAAAAAAAAGGTGAACATTTTGCTTAACCCTAAATACCTCATGAACCAATGATGCTAGAGACTTGAATTAAATTTTATATTATATATTGAAACGTGATACAAAACAAGTATATTTTTGGGAAAAAAATCTAATTAACGGTTTTTTTATAAATCAAAAAAACTGAAAAAAAAAATTTGTCACCTCGAAAATTTTACGACTAATATATGATTTCATCTCCAAAACAATTTTGTGCAACGAAGAATAATGTTTTTGACATCTGATAAAATTTTGAAAAAAATCTAATTGACAGTTTTTTTTACAAAAAATTAAAAACAGAAAAAAAAATTAACAAAAATTGTTAAAAATTGATTTTTGACTCAAATATCTTTTCAAAAATTTGAGATAATGGCTTTTAACTAATTTTTTTTTACTCAAAGTTGGTAAAAATTGAATTTCGACTCAAATATCTTTTCAAAACTTTGAGATATTGGCTTTTAACTAGTTTTATCTTTCAAAAAATATTGTTGTCAACATTCAGTAAAATTTTGAAAAAAATCGAATTGACAGTTTTTTTTACAAAAAATTAAAAACAGAAAAAAAATTAACAAAAATTGTTAAAAATTGATTTTTGACTCAAATATCTTTTCAAAAATTTGAGATAATGGCTTTTAACTAATTTTAACTTAAAAGAAAAATTGTTGACAGTTTTTTTACAAAAAAAAAAAAAAAAAACTTAAAAAAAAAATTAATAAAAGTTGGTAAAAATTGAATTTCGACTCAAATATCTTTTCAAAACTTTGAGATATTAGCTTTAAACTACTTTTATCTTTCAAAAAATATTGTTATCAACATTCAGAAAAATTTTGAAAAAAATTGAATTGACATTTTTTTTTACAAAAAATTAAAAACCGAAAAAAAAATTAACAAAAGTTGGTAAAAATTGATTTTCGCCTCAAATATCTTTTCAAAAATTTGAGATAATGGCTTCAAACTAATTTTAACTTATAAGAAATATTGTTTTCAACATTCGATACAATTTTAAGAAACATCGAATAGACAGTTTTTTTTACAAAAAATAAAAACCTAAAAAAAAACAATACTAAAACTTTTTACTTGGTAACTTTCGACTCAAATAGCTTTTCAAAAATTACACATATTGGCTTCAAACTTATTTTATTTCACAGAAAATATTGTTTTCGATATTCAGTAAATTTTTTTTATAAAAATCCAACAGTCCGTTTTTTTTTATAAGAAAATAAAATCTACAAAAGTAGTACATAAATTTGGTAAAAATTGATACATATAGACAAACTTTTAAACAAGACAAATCGACAGACGGGATGGGAAGTTATCAGTGTGGGTCGCATCCCAGCCTCTTTTTAAACTTAAACCGGACTCGTGGAAATTAACAATTCTAAGTTTTACCACACTAGAATAGAAATGTACTTTAACGCTCAATTCGCACATCTCTCTTAATCAAGAATAAATAAGGTACTCGAGATAATTACTAATTAGTCCAGCATATTTCCACACTTTGCAAAAAAAAAACGAGGCATAGAATTCAGTTTTTTTTCAATCAGGAAACCCTTTGCTGAGTTAGGCAGCATGGATTTAATATTTTTTGAGTTTAAAGTTTTGGGTTAATAGCGACTTAGGCTATACGGGTTTGACTTTTTGGAGATACTTGCGAGTTGAGCTATGTGGGTTTAAAGTTTATTGGATTAATTGCGAGTTGGGCTATATGGGTTTCGAGTTTGGATTTTGTGGGGTCAACTAAAGTTGGTTTTTATTTTTGGGGTTTATTAAATTGTTTCCGCGGGCCCGGGGCTGCAGTCCGCCCTAGCCCCCTATTAATCCGGGCCTGATCAAGAGTGAAAGAAACCGCCCTTAATCAATTTCGAAAATAATACAATTTGTGTAGTTTTTTTTTTCCTTCCACTAGTTTAAAATTTTGAAAAGGTCAATATTTATTTGGTAAAGTTTAGCAAAGCTAAAGCAGTTATAAAATTTAGTCTCGAATATTTATTTCAAATTTATAACTTTAAATTGATAAATTTTCAAACTTTAATTTGTAAGTTTAAAGCTACACAAATGAATAAAAACAATACTCAACTTGGCTTTTAACTTTGAGTTTGATATCAACTCCATAGTTGGTCAACTGCGGAGTTGAATATCAGTTGGAAAAAAAGTGATGAATCTAAATACATTTCCAGCTTCTTTCTATAAAGACGAGATCTCAATATGATTTAATTTTTCTGTCACCGTCGAGTCGGTTAAAATGTTAAATTTGCAATGTTTCTTTCTTTTTAAATTGTATTCGTTTTCCTTATTTAAATATAATTTTTAATTAAATTGGTTACCGATGGAAGTTTTAACTTCTTACGTTCAAGGCATTTTTTAAAATGTTGATTCAATTTCTGTCTTCTTCTGCAAAATTTTATTTTTTTTTAAATTAAAACAAATTAATTGCGGTTTTGATAAGCGTGCAGTTTTCATACTGTCACAATTAGTTCCACCTTTACGCGTATCAGTATTTGAAAAGCATGAATTTTTGTCCACTAATTGGTCGTATACAGTCAGAAAAAATGCCTCAAATAAAAAAGCATGCCAAAATCTGTATGTGACGCTTGTACCGTCATGGTACGAGTAAAATCATGTTTCAAACTTAAGCATAAATGATGATGAATTGATTTTGTGTGGTTATGGTGACTAAATTAACGCCGGAATGATTTCTGGCGCCAATTATAATAAACATAGCGATACACATCAAAAAGCAGGTGCATGGTCTTAAATTTTTATATACAGGTATGTTTTTTTCATGGATATACTACTCGTATCTAAACATTATACAAAATGTTCAATCTGAATTAATTCAAGACGCATCCTATCAATCAAAAAGGATCGCGAGCGAAAATCGCATGGGATGATGTTTTGAAATTCAAATTAAGTGTTGCGGTTCTGTTGGCGGATAAGCTGTCAGGCTGAATGAATAAAAATATACCCGCGCTAAATTGGCCCAAAGCGTAGTGCATGTTATTTTTGTTGCTATTTTAAAACTTGATGTCAGAAAGTTGGACACGGTTGCGTCTGCTTAGCAGATGATTCTTTCTTTTTTTTTTTTTTTCTTATGTAAAAGATGTGAATATTTAAGAAGCTAAAAGAAGGATTCTACTTTAAAAATAAAAAACAGAATTGATTTAGTATAAAGTTTGAGAAAATTGATTGATCGCGTGGCAGCGTTTAGACATTGCCAAGAGCATTTGATTATATATTATGCAGGTATACGACCTTTTTATAAACAAATGGTTACCACTGCTTTGATGATGGACGTTGCTGCGAGATGGACAAGTGTTAACAACACACCTGCTTGGTGTGTGGTTTTTTGGCAACTTTGAAAAAGGATAAGAATTTGGTTCCTAAATATATTTTGTTTTTAAAATTTTTTTGAATTAGTCTGTTTGTAACCTTAATTACGTTTCGTGATGATTTAAGAATATTTAATAAGCATTAAATAATTTAGTCAGTATGTTAAAGCCAGTTCCAGCTTAAGAAAATAAGAGTGGATTTAAGAGATATACAGATGAATATTGGTCATGGAGTATGTAATGTTTTTTTTTTAGTACACACTTAAGGGGATATTACTACCCTTATTATGCAGAGCTACAGTGTGAGCACTAGGAAGAGGAGAGAGGGTTTAAAAGGAGATGTCGGTGCACATTGGTTTTGAATTCCTAAATATTGCAATGACTAGGAAAGACAAAGTGTGGTAAGGCATTCCACATTCGCGTAGTACGGCCAGAGAACGAATCTCTGTATTTGACAGTACGGCCGAAGTTGGGCTCGAGGATATACTGATGACGATGAGCATTCCTAGAAGCGCGACTATTACGGTTGAACAGTTTAAGGGGAGGAATGCACCTGGCTATTTCAATAGAGCATAAGCCGTTAAAATAACGGTAAAAAGGGTCAGACAAGAGACCTTACGACGATGTTATAGCGAAGTAAATGAACTTATGATGATATTATTATCTATCAATTTAAATGCTCTACGTTCAATACTATCCAAGAGGCTTAAGTAAGTTGCAGGAGCACCAGCCCAGAGATGGGAGTTATACTCAAGCTTTGGACGTATGTAAGTCTTGTAGATAACAGCCAGATCAGAAGGGGTGAAATATTTCTTGCATCGCCTAAGGAAACCCAAACACCTTGCGGCATTTTTGGTTCATGGTTTGGTGATCGTTGAACAAGAGGTGGTTGGTGACACACATACCGAGAATATCGAGGTGTTCAGTCTCATTGATGCAAGTGCCATCCATGGATAATGGCAATGAAGGTATATTTCGCTTTAACGATACAACACAACATTGCGTTTTCGAAGTATTAAATTCCACGCGGTTTTTTAATCCCCAATGAACAATGCTGTTTAGGTCGGAATTTAATGAGCTTATCATATTTTGTCGTTGCAGTTCCACACCCGAAGAAGAGGGATGTGAGTCTAAAAACGAATATGAAAAGCTGAGAGTACTATCGTCAGCGAAACAGTGTATTGGATTAGAAGTTGCAGACAAGAGATCATTAATAAAAACGAGAAAGAGTGTTGGAGATAGAACAGAGCCCTGGGGCACACCAGCATTTATTTTGTGATTTTCAGACTCGAACCCATCCAATACTACTTGTATTGAACGATCCGAAAGGTAATTACTAATCCAATGAAGCAGGGATTCGTGAAAACCGAAGCACGCATTTTCGATAAGAGGGCCGGATGCGAAACCCTACCAAATGCTTTTGAAATATCAAGTGCAAATCTTACTTTCTCCAAAACGATGTAAAGATTTGTTCCATTGTTGATGATGAACCATGAGATCACCAGTGGACCTATTGCTGCGAAAGCCGTACTGCCGGTCATTAAGAAGCTTTTGATCTTTGAGATATTTCTTAAGCTGATAAATTTATCAGCGTTTAAATGACCTTGGAAAGAAGGGACGTAAGTGCAATCGGTCGATAATTAGAGGGTGAAGAAGATTCGCCTATTTTGGGAATAGGCTGGACAAATGCAGTTTTCCATCCGCTCGGAACGAGACCTGAGGAGTAGGACAGATGAAAAAGCTTACGCGGTAGTTTTGCCAGCGTTGAAGAACACCTCTTCAGAACAATAGCGGTGATACCATCCGGACCAGCGGATTTATTATGTGTGTTTAGATCTACGAGTGCGAAAAAGGATTGGTCCCATAGAATCACTAACTCGCTCAAGTACAGGCAGAGTCATAACACTCACTGGCAGCGTAGAATTGGCGGCGAACTGCCTAGCAAAGAGATTAGCTTTCTCTAAAGAGCTAACAAAAGAAGTGTCATTGACAACGAGCGTAGGAACCGATGAAGAGGAAGAATTCCTCATGTTTTTTACAAATGACCAAACATTTTTACTGCCTTTGGGACATTGCAGTATTTTTTGCCGTAATTTTTGGTCATGTAAAAATTTGGTCCGTCGAATATGGGCGTTGCAGGCCTTCCTGGCTTGTTCAAACATTTTCGGGCTTTCCTCAGTACGGTTGGCTTTATAGCAACGGAAACTTACCTCTTTGGCCCTAATGACCTCTTTACAGCTCACATTAAACCATGCGTAATTGATTAACGTGCTAATGTTTACTTACTTTCTTTTAAGGTTGCGCTACAGTTCTGTGTGAACTAAGGTCACACCCAACAAACTTCTCCATCTAGCTCGGTCCCTACGGTCCGGTACAGTTGCGCACTCCAAGTTGGGTGAGGTCACTTTCCTGATCTGCAATCTTCCTCTTCTTCGCTTTCCTGTGGGCGTCAATTTGAAGACTTTCCGGGCCGGGGCATTGGTTTCCTTGCGCTCTACATGGTCTACGTCAGTGTACAGTTCGTACAGCTTGTCGTTCCATCTTCTACTCCACACACCTTCTATGCATACGGGACCGTAGATCACTTGAAGATATTTTCTCTCTAAACGACCCAAGGGGCTTTCATCCGCTTGCTCCTGCACCATAGGAGGACGGGGGTGGTGAGGGTCTTCTATAGCGATACTTTGGTGGCTCGAGAGAGGGCCTTACTACTTAATTGCTTTCTTAGCCCCTTTGTTCTCAGCGCTGGTGTTGTTTTCTGTGTTCATAGCGGAGCCCAGGTATAGACAAAGTCCTTAACTACCTCAAAGATACGTCTGTCGATGGTGACGTTTCGACGTTTCAGAAAAGCCCGGTTCAACTGATTATGTCAATGTCATCAGCATGTGCCAGTAGTTGGACAGAATTTTGACAATGTTAAAGAAATCGCATTACAGCACACCACCTTATTTAAAGCCTTTTTTGCCATCGAAAGGTTCAGTTAAGTTGTTTCCAACCTTTGTGGATCATCGTGAATTCTCCATGGTAAGGACTTACAATCTCGTTGTTTACGATGGGCTTTAGACGTTCACATATTACGGCAGAGAAGATTTTGTAAGCGATGTTAAGTCGACTGATTCCTCTTTTATTGGTGCACTTAAGAGAGCCTTATTTTTTTCAGGATCAGATTTTATCTTATTTATTTTAAAATGAAGTGCATCTGTTACTGTGAATTGCAGATTGTCCTGTCGAACTACGTTTAATGATTTTAACTACCGAAACTAGAAGGAATTGATGAGGACGATGTGAACAAAATTATCTATTATTTATAACATCTTGACACTAAAAAGGTTTGAATTTTTTCTAAGACAACCTAGAATCGGAAGCTATTCATTATAGGACACCCTACATGTATGCAAGAACAAAACTCGAAACCGTTAGAGGGTGTGGTATCCGCCTTCTTTGAACATATTTATTATCGTTTATATGAAACACCTTTGATTTATGTTAGAGGGATGAAATTTGAGTTTTAGAAAGTGTCGTGGCATCCTCGCACTTTTATAAAAATTGTTATCATTTGTGTGGGGGCAAAGTCTTTAAAATCAATAAAACACAAAACACGAGATCTTAACTATATGGCAGTTTATTTAAGAAAACGTCCCAATACACCTATCGACAGTAGCTTTTATAACATTTAGCATATTACGGTACATTATATATGTAATCTTGAAGATCATACGATCATTATCATTGAAATCAAAGCAACGGAATTGGTTTCTATTTACTTAGCTTGACGCAATTTAACATTCACCTATGCTGGGTGCCGGGCCACAAAGACATCGCATGAAATTGAAGAGCCGATGAACTCGCTCAAAATGGAACCGTCATACCTATTTTACCTGAAAGGGAGAAGATAGGTATACCGATAGCTACATGTCTGCTAAAAGAAAAAGCTTTCGAGATAACAAACTCTAGGTGGTACAATTTACCAACATGCGCAGCCACAAAACTAATATGGCCTTCATTGGACCTAAAGCGCTCTAAAGACTTGTTATCCCAAAGCAGACTTCATATTAGCTCCCTAATAGGTGTCCTTACGGGACACTGTCTTATAGGCAGACACACAATACGACTTGGTGTAGCCTCAAATGACTTCTGCAGGAGCTGTATGAACGAGAAACGAGAAGAAACAATCTCTCACCTCCTCTGGACCTGCCCTGCTCTTTCACGAAGACGCAAACTTCATCTGGGAGAATACTCTTTTGATGATCCCAGTGAACTAGCTAAAAAGGATATCAAATATCTCCTTCGCTTTATAAAAAGCTCAAAATGGTTCGACTAGTGGGAAGTAATTCTCTAGATTCATGTGGTATCACAATGGGCCTTTTCTTCTGGCCTAAGTTTGTGGTTTTTGTATCCGCAGCCACATTAACCTAACCTAACCTAACCTAACTTAGCTTGACGACAAAATATTGCAAGTATAAGAAAAAGAACAGTATGGCTTGCAAGAACAGTTACTACTAATAAATTATCGCCTACATTTGATTGGAACGAATGAGAGCAAATCTTTTTCGTTTTCGATAATTAAAAATATGAAAAAAATCTTAAATGTTCACGCTTTCAAGTAGCAACAAAAATGTAAGGATAAAAGAACTTAACAAGTTTTCAATGTTTCTTTTTAATCGAAATCAAATAAGTTATAATAAAATTAACTAAATATTCGATAACAATGCTAAAAATAATGTCTTACATCTAAATCATTTGGTCTATAGGTACCTTATCACTCATTATTTTCATCATTTTATCTTAAGTGTGTCACATCATTTTCCAATTCTTCATTGTCACTTTAATTTTTATTCCATACCAAAGACGACCTCCGGTGATTTCCCTTGAAATAGAAGAGAAGTCTTAAGAAAGTCAAATAATTTCAAAAACCTGCATGCATCAGAGCAATTAATTACCCCGCAGTCAAAAAATCCCTCTCCTTTACACAATCATATATTGATTATATTCTTTTTCATCGCTCTCATCTAACTTAGGTACAGATGTATATTTAAACAGCTACCAGGTATGAAAATGCGGTATAGCTTATTATCGTCATCATAATTGACATTCCATAAATATCGCATCATCCTCGCATCACCCTCTCATATCACATCCAGAACCAAAATCAAACATCACATACTCCGCTACTTTGTAGATAAATACAGTATAAAAATGTCAAAGGGCGATATTTTGACAAATTGATGACACTTAATCAAAACCACAGAATAGATCAATATAGACCGCCTTAAGGCAGAGAGTGACTAACCAATAAGGACGATATGTGGATTTGTTTTCTTTTTGTCATTGTCGCATGGAAAATTCTTGGAACATGTCCCATTTTATAATCTTTTCACTGAAAAAGAACAAGAAAATTGCATCATGAAAATTTCACCAGCCAAATACTCATGTGTCAAGTGTCAATTTAAGTGTCAGAATAACACTTATTCATCCAAAAGTTATTAGATAGATAATAAGCTTTTAATTATAGCAATGAAAAAAAGGCTGGGATGCGACCCACACTGATAACTTCCCATCCCGTCTATCGATTTGTCTTGCTTAAAAGTTTGTCTAAATGTATCAATTCTTGCCAAATTTGCGTTCTATTTTTTGTAGATTTTATTTTTTTTTATGAAAAAACGGACTGTTGGATTTTCGTAAAAAAATTACTGAATATAAAAAACAATATTTTCTGTGAAATAAAATAAGTTTGAAGCCAATATTTTTAATTTTTGAAAAGCTATCTGAGCCGAAAATCAATTTTTACCAACTTTTATTAATTTTTTTGTTTAGTTTTTTATTTTTTGTAAAAAAACTGTCAATTCGATTTTTCTCAAAATTTTTCCTAATGTTGAAAACAATATTTCTTATAAGTTAAAATTAGTTAGAAGCCATAATCTCAAATTTTTGAAAAGATATTTAAGTCGAAAATCAATTTTTACCAACTTTTGTTAAATTTTTTTTTCGGTTTTTAATTTTTTGTAAAAAAACTGTCAATTCTATTTTTTTCAAAATTTTACTGAATGTTGAAAACAACATTTTTTGAAAGATAAAGTAGTTTAAAGCCAATATCTCAAAGTCTTGAAAAGATATTTGAGTCAAAACTCAATTTTTACCAACTTTTTTTTTATTTTTTTTTTAGGTTATTATTTTTTGTAAGAAAACTGTCAATTAGATTTTTCTCAAAATTTTATCAGATGTCAAAAACATTATTCTTCATTGCACAAAATTGTTTTGGAAATGAAATCATATTTTAGTCGTAAAATTTTCGAAGTGACAAATTTTTTTTTTCAGTTTTTTTGATTTATAAAAAAAACCGTTAATTTATTTTTTTCCAAAAATATAATTGTTTTGTATCACGTTACAATATATAATATAAAATTTAATTCAAGTCTCTAGCGTCATTGATTCATGAGATATTTAGGGTTAACCAAAATTTTCACCTTTTTTTTAAACTGCTATGGTAAAAAACCACCCACGCAATTTTCTTGAGAGCCCTTTCTGCATCTTTCTGCCTTATTATCTATATAACAAAATTTGTTTGAAGTCGATATCTTTTCTGGTTCTTGAGCTATGTACGACGTACATAGCAACGAACAGACATCTTTCTAAAAATCTTTTATTTCGACTCTAGGGACCTTGAAACGTCGAGAAATGTCAAAATTTTCAATTTGACAAATCGGACCCATTACAATAACTTCCTATGGGAAGTTAAAAATTAAATGATCTTATGCTATTTTGTCTATGAAATTTCGTTCCCATGAAATGATTTTGAAACGTCGAAAATTGATTGAAAAACATAGAAACAATTTCCAAAATAAAATTAGTTTGTTAAGATGAATTTATTTTAAGCAACAAATCATTTAAAAATAGAAGATTGTGTTCGGCTTAAAAGCTGCTTTTCTAAGTTGTGGCAAACGAAGCAGAAAGTCAAAATAAAAACATAGAAAACATAGAATACAAAATTGTTACTACTAGTTCACGGCAAATTAACAATTAATTATTAAGCAGATAACTTAAGATCTGCCTTGATTTTCTTTAAGTTCTTCTCTAAATAGAAAAAACATAGAAAACATTTAAGAATGCTATATTTTTCTGGTAAAATTTATTTTCCTGGTGAAATTCCCCGATAACCATTTATAGGGTATACGCTTAAATTTGATGACAGATTATTTACCATTAATTTAGGATTCATCATTCCCGTTTGTGTGGGTTGACATGTTCTTCAGACTTTGTGGAGTTTGTCTTAAATTTTTTGTTGTTGTCCTTTTTTCTTCTTTCGGGTGCTATAAAAAGGTAAGTGATGCTGAGCTGTAAGCTGGGTTATGCTACCGTGATGGTTATATTAAAATATCACCTCAGGTGCATATCACCTTTGTTTCCATATGAGTTTCAAAGATCACGATGAGATGCGACGCATGCGGCAGCGGCGATGCTACGAATATGGTGATGGTGCAGGTAATAATGATGATGGTTGATGAGGACGTGCATGGAGAGTTGATTTTAAAATATTTGTCACTTTTATTTCTCGGGCTGTTATCTCATGTCTCATACTCATATAATAAGGATGTCATTATTATTATCACATCATCATTATTCTCGCATCAACAAGGACGATGTGTATCGTTGTTGGCGAGATTACACAACTTGATAGTGACTAATTGAAGCCTATTAATACATTAAAGGTATAGAAAGGAAGGGTATAAGTTCTTTATGGTGCTTAAGGAAAAAATATAAATTTCTTACACATTTATCGTGCCTTTCATATATAAAAATGAGATGAAGAGGAGAAAAAATCAAACAAATTATATACATATGAGATGTCCTTGACAGGTTTTATAAATCAAAAATAGGGATTTTATTTTAAAACGTCTCCTTTTTCTTGTGATGGTGATATGATGATGGAAATTTACCCAGATTCTATCATTAAACTGATAGGTATAACACGTACTTTTATTATGTGACACGCTCTTGGGTGCTTGTGATGTTTCGTGTAATTTACGCGCTTGGATAATGCATTGACAGTTCGATGATATTCGATTTTCATATAATGAAGATGGGTCTTCTAGAATCTTAATCACAAAGTCATATATGGGGACGTGTAATTTTGATTCTATGTCCTTTATATAAATGACTTTTTGTCAAAAGATAAAGAAGAAAAATGGCTGAAAGTTGATTGTAAAATTTAAATAGATACGGGTTGTCGAATAACGTATACCAAAAAGGATTCTATGGAATTCTTGGAAAATGCAACAATAAAATGTTTGAAATTATTATTTTTTACATTTTTGAAGTAACCAGGATACATTTTTAGAACTGATATATTTATAAAACAGAAAAGTATCATTCAAGCTCTAAGTGCACGTTAAAATCTGTACACAAATTAGTTTTGAATTGTTACTACTCATTAATGACAAAATTTCTTTTATTCAATGTTCATATATTAATCAAATCAAATAAAAACTACAACTTATTGGCCAACATTTAGCACCTCACCCAAACACCAGTGCCTTCCCTGCTTTTACATCGTCTCAGCCTTAATAAGCCATCAAGATCTAAGTTAACAGCTGGGTGCATACACCAACCACTGTCTTACCAAACCCAATAGGGGAGGGGGAGGATCTTAAGGAATAGTTTAAAAATTCTGTATTGATTTTTTTTTTCCAAATTGAATTTAAATTTTATTCAGCTTAACTCGTTCTAGCAAACGTAAACATTTTTTGCAATAAATTCAGTTGATCTCAAGAACACTAAATTAATTTTCTAAAAAGTGCTATACGAGTATTTATGAGTCATTAATTTTGTGGACTCAAGTTGGAATGGCTGTCAAACTCAGCTGTCATTTTAAGTGTCATAATATGAGTTGAATGTATTCCATTTACGATATTAGTTCGATCGTTAATCGAAAAATGGGTTAAAATTATTTGAAATTAGTATACAAAAGTGGTGATTCAAAACTAGAAACTTTTCGCACATTACGCGATGATTATAGTCGGCATAATCGAAGAACTACGGTACCAATCAGTAAAAAGAATTTTAAAAAAGAGTTAAAGCGTTACTGACATCGTACAGCCTGTGCATCATCATTAGATCCTCTGGATCTAAAGATTTAAATAGGACCACCTCCTTTTTGGCCGTCAATTAAAGATTCTGATTTGGAAAATCTTTGGTTTTAACAAGGCAAGGAAATAAGGCACAGAACACAACTTATTATGGCTTACCTAATTGAGTTAGAAGTTTATGCGTTGCGTAATTTGTGTGGCTACTCAAAAAATTGTATTCACCTGAATAACATCCGAACTCTAGATGCATTAAAAAAACAACAACATTATCAAGTCTTCGAAAAGTCCAAACTTTAAGCTAAACCCAAACAAAATTCCAGGAAGTTGCAATAACATTTCCGAAATATTTATACAATTTAGACAAATTATTATCGGCTATTATGATTTTATCATACCTACAATTTTCGTCAAGCAAATACCACTTGTTTAGAGGTTGAGTTTCACTCCTGTATCATATTAAATTAAATTTAAACTGCCAATAACTTTAAGTGTTTAGAATGTGAAGCAAAATTGTTACTTGGGGTGTATAACGAAATGAAAAATAAGTGGAAAACATTCAAAATAACGTATGTATAAGCCGTATTGAAACATAGTTTTTTTTTAATCGATTTAAGGGAGAATTAAACTACGGATTACGTTAAAAATCATATTAAAAGAAAGCAGTACTTAAATTTTCTGTAAAAATGCAACATATTAACTCAAGCAACACAGCCAGTTTTACGAAAGCTTTTATATCTATATTATAAAAATAAGTCGGGTTTTCCTTCCTGACGCTATAACTCCAAAACGCACGAACCAATTTCCACGGTTTTGCCTTCGTTGGAAAGGTCTCGGGCTCTGTAAAGTTTATAGCAGACAAAATTCAGGAAAAATTTCAACAGAAAAGCGGTGAACTCCGTTTAGCTTCCCATAGAAAGCTATTGTAAAAATTCCGATTTGTGGAATTGAACATTTTTAAATTTTTTGACGTTTCAAGGGCTCTATATTCTAAACTAAAGCTTACTTTTGGGAACCTTTTTTAGTCAACCATATCTCTAGAAACGTCAGAGATATTGACTTCAAATAACGTTTGTTTTAAAGATAATAAGAAAAAAATGCAAAAACGACTTTTTAAAAAATTTAGTGAGTGTTTTTTTTTTATCATAGAGCAATTTAAGAAAAAAGTGAAAAATTTGGTTGACCCCAAATCCACTTATATAAAATTCTGTATTACACATTCTGATCAAATTTGGTATTATTTCGAAAAAATCAGTTATTTTTTTTTAATCAAAAAACTGAAACAAAGTCACGTAGAATATTTTGAGAACACAAAATAATCTATATCGGCCGCCGCACAGAACTTAAACGAAAAGAAATATATTAAGAGAAAAAGCCCGATTGAGACAAGGCGTGAGCATACGAAGATCATTGGCATCATACAATCGCTTGGCATTCCAATATGATCCCACTGCGAACTACAGTGATGATGATAAATTACGAATTTTCAAAACACATGCGAACGTTGAGAGTTGTCATTCGGCCAATTCAGTCAAATATTTGTACAAGTACGTCACAAAGGGCAGCGACATGGCTGTGTTTGGTATTGCGTCGATGCTGATGTACGTTGAAATGCCCAAGTATTACACTTGGAATCAAACAACAAAGAAATTCCAACGTCGAAAACAAGGAATCCCACTTCCAGATTGGCCACAGGTGTTTTCCACTGATGCGCTAGGTCGCATGTACACTGTTCATCCTAGAAATGATGAATGTTTTTATTTGCGACTGCTGTTGGTAAATGTACGGGGACCAAAATCATTTGCAAATTTGAAAACTGTGAATGGCCACCAATGCCAAATATATTGAAAAGCATGTCAACTATTGGGTTTGCTGGAGAACGATTCTCATTGGGATTTAACACTTGCGGATTCAGTTGTTTGATCAAATGCGTACCAAATACGAACGCCGTTCGCAATTATCATCACCACAGGTTTCCCGACACGCAAATAACCGATGAAATCTACAATGAAGGAATGATTTTGATTGAGGATCAATGCTTGACTATTGCAAACAAGCTACTGATTGAAGTAGGAATGATTGCGCCAAATCGATCGATGCACGATGCATTGAACCAAAAATTAAATCGAGAGCTTCAATACAATATTGATACATTGCAGGAATTCGTTTGAAATAATGGGCCGTTGCTGAATGAACAGCAAAAACAAGTATACGAAACATTAATGCAAGCTGTGGACAATAATACTGGTGGTCTATCCTTCCTGGACGCACCTGGAGTAACAGGGAAAACATTTGTCATTTCATTGATTTTGGCCACTATTCGATCAAGATGTGACATAGCTTTGGCGTTAGCATCATCTAGAATTGCGACAACTTTTCTAGATGGCTGTCGTACTGCACATTCTGCACTTAAGTTGCCCCTCAATTTAAACATGCAAAATTTCCCGATCCAGTGCAATGGGAAAATTGTTGATGCAATGCAAGCTCATTGTCCAACTGAGTTTTTGAACTCTCTGGAGTTACCAGGATTTCCACCACATAACTTGCAACTCAAAGTTGGTTCAGTTATTATGATATTGCGTAATTTGAATCCACCGCGACTTTGCAAAGGTACTCGACTTGCGGTGAAAAGACTTATGCCGAATTTGATTGAGGCAACTATTATTAACGGAAACTACGCAGGTGAAAATGTATGTATTCCTCGAATACCAAGAATTCCGACTGATCTTCCGTTTGACTTCAAACGATTGCAATTTATGTTTCGCCTTGCGTTCGCAATGACAATTAACAAGTCGCAAGGCCAATCGCTTAGTGTTTGCGGGATAAATTTAGAAAACCATTGTTTTTCACATGGGCAGCTATACGTTGCGTGTTCACGAGTTGCGACACCATCCGCTTTGTATTGTGTTAACGTCAGACCAAAAACCAAAAAATGTGGTTTACCAAAGAGCACTTCAATGAAACGTAAATTTGCAAACAAGTATAACGCTTCGATTTAGTACGAGTATTTACTTTGGATTCACTTTCATTTTTTACTTAGAGAAGTTCAACTAAATTACACTTCATTTTTGTAATCGAAATGAATTCACTATACTGTTGTGAAATAAAATCAAATTTTTCCTTTTCAAATATAAAACAAAAAAAAATAATTTTTCTTCATCTTTTAATCCCCAAACGAAATGTTACAAAAAACGAAGCCATCTGGTGGCGAAACGGAGTTCGCCGGGTTTGCTAGTTTGTTATATTTAAAAAAGGAGATGCATGTCAGGTTAAAAATTATAGGACAATTTTTATTCTCAATTCAATGAGAAACATTTTCTCCACAATTTTATATAGAAGACTGTCAACTTGGATTGAAAACAACAACAAGCTCACCAAATTTCTAGCTGGTTACCGCCCTGGAGAAAAGAAGCTGTATTTGTGTTTTGTGGACTTTTTAAACGGCATTGATTTGTAAACAGGCATCGATCGGAGTTTCAACAAAGTTTTTAATGTTATATATGAAATTTCTGGCGTCATCAATAGCAGCTGTATGGAATGGTTTTTAGAATGGTTGGATACGTCAGCAGGTATACCACCACCAGGGATGCATTTTGAGTCCTATACTGTTCGCCTTGTCCATTGATGATCTAGCTGATACGAGTATCCTACCGGGGGCATAAACTGGTTTATCTTCCATTTATCTGCAAAAACTGAAATCGCATTCAAATTATTTAATAAAAGTAATGAAAAGAAATTAAAATAGTCTTCATAGATCAATCGCTTTAAGATCATTGAGAGCCAATAATGGTTCTCCTTTTAGGGAATGGAACAAACTGGCCTTATCGCATGAAATCACAATATTGCTATCTGAGAGTAACTTTTGCGATTGGAAGGACATATTTTCAATGATAACAGCTTAAGTGGAGGACAAAATATATGGCCAGCACTTAACTAGAGCATCATCATCAGCCTCTAGACTGCTCTACAAAAGTTTCAGCCCTCAATTGCCTACTATAGAAAGTTATCTTAATAGTAACTACTCATCTGATGTGATAAACATCACTTTTAAAAGCAGGGGTCGATTTATTAAATCTGAATTTTATACCTCACATAGCAGAAGAGGACCTTAAAATATCTTCCATTGTATATCAGATTGTCCTGTTTTACAAGAAATCCAAAGATTTTACTTTTAGGAAAGTTTTCTGACGAAGAATAATGTTTTTGACATCTGATAAAATTTTGAGAAAAATCGAATTGACAGTTTTTTTCCAAAAAATAAAAACCTAACAAAAAATTTATAAAAGTTGGTAAGAATTGTTTTTCGACGTAAATAACTTTTCAAAAATTTGAGACATTGGCTTCAAACTAATTTTAACTTATAAGTAATTTTGTTTTTAACATAAGGTAAAATTTTGAGAGAAAACGAATTGACAGTTTTTTTACAAAAAATAAAAACTTAAAAAAAAAAACAATACTAAAACTTGGTACTTGGTAACTTTCGACTCAAATAGCTTATCAAAAATTAAAAATATTGGCTTCAAACTTATTTAATTTCACAGAAAATATTGTTTTCGATATTCAGTAAATTTTTTTATAAAAATCCAACAGTCCAAATTGATACATATAGACAAACTTTTAAGCAAGACAAATCGACAGACGGGATGGGAAGTTATCAGTTTGGGTTGCATCCCAGCCTCTTTTTTTTTTTTAATAAGCGCACATTCAAAGGGATAAACTACCCTTATTATGTAGACACAGTGTGAGCACTAGGAAAGGGAGAGAGGGGTTGAAAGGAGGTGTCGGTGCACATTAGTTTTGAATTCCTGAATATTGCAATGGCTGGGAAAGACAGAGTGTGGCAAGGCACTGTACTTGACAGTACGACCGAAGTTGGGCTCGAGAGTATATTGAAATGCATTCCTAGAAGCGCGAGTATTACGGTTGAACTGTTTAAGGGGAGGAATGCAACTGGCTATTTCTCTAGAGCATAAACCATTATAATAACGGTAAAAGAGGGTGAGACAAGACACATTTCGACGATGTTCAAGCGATGTAAATGATCTTATGATGGCAATATCACCAATCAATCTAAATGCTCTACGTTCAATACTGTCCAAGAGGCTTAAGTAAGTTGCAGGAGCACCAGCCCAGATATGGGAGTTATACTCAAGCTTTGGACGTATATAAGTCTTGTAGATAACAGCCAGATCAGAGGGGGAGAAAAACTTCTTGCATCGCCTTAGAAAACCCAAACATCTTGCGGCATTTTTGGCGACATCGCGTATGTGATCGTTCCACAAAAGGTGATTGGTGATACACATACCGAGAATATCGAGATATTCAGTCTCCTCGATGCAAGTGCCATCTATGGATAATGGCAAGGGGGGTATATCTCGCTTTAACGATACAAGACAGCATTGCGTTTTCGAAGCATTAAATTCCACGCGGTTTTTTAATCCCCAATGAACAATGCTGTTTAGGTCGGAATTTAATGAGCTTATCATATTTTGCCGTTGCAGTTCCACACCCGAAGAAGAGGGATGTGAGTCTACAAACGAATATGAAAAGCTGAGAGTACTATCGTCAGCGAAACAATGTATTGGATTAGAAGTTATAGACAGGAGATCATTAATAAAAATGAGAAAGAGTGTTGGAGATAGAACAGAGCCCTGGGGCACACCAGCATTTATTTTGTGGTTTTCAGACTTGAATCCATCTAATACAACTTGTATTGAACGATTCGAAAGGTAGTTACTAATCCAATGAAGGAGGGAATCATGAAAACCGAAAGCACGCATTTTCGATAAGAGAGCCTGATGCCAAACCCTATTCAATGCTTTTGAAATATCAAGTGCAATAATCTTACTTTCTCCAGAAGATTTGTTCCACTGTTCGGTGAGATGAACCATGAGATCACCAGTGGACCTATTGCTACGAAAGCCGTATTGCCGGTCATTAAGAATATTTAACTATATTCCTAGTTTAATATAATAATATTTATGATAAATATTATTGCTTTATTAATAATACCTACGTTCAAATATTATATACACCTGGTCAACTTTCAACTTAATAATATTCAAAATAAAAATGTGTTATTTCAAATCATCTAAAATTGTAAAGTTTTATGTTTTAAATCATTTTATGTTGGAAATTATCAAAATTATTAATTCTTATTATGAAATGTCATGTGCGGCAGACGGCAAATTTTATCATGCCCATATTCCTAACCCGAAATATATTGTTATCCTTTTTTGTTAAATAAAGAAAAATCTATGTGTACATATTTATCTACTTAAATTTGATTTCTTAATTTCTATAGAAACAGCAATTTTATTCGAAATTACTGCAATAATAACGAATTAAGACATTAGCTTTGATTGAAACTGGAAGATGATAGAACTTAGAGTCTTTAAAACTACCTTTTAATGATGTTATTAAAATTATCATCCATTGCCTTGCTCTCTGTGCTAGGAGAATTATTTTTTTCTGTTATTTCAGATCCCACTAAATTTTATAATATATGTATGTGCTTGACAGTTGCATTCAGCAGCTTTTATCTGCCATTGAACTAATCCAAAAAATCCATAATGTGGGCTTATCTAAAACTTTAAAGTTTATGAGACAAACACTTTAAAAATAAAATATTTATATTAATGTCAACTGTTCAAATAACAATAATAAGCTCTATTTTATGGTATTCACTACAAAAAGAACAAACATAAAGATCCCGAAAAAGATACAATATATATCTGAGGGCATTTGCATCTTTGAAAAAATATCTAAAGGTAAGCCACCACTCACTGAAGTGTATTGTGTCAAAATTTGTTTAAGAAGTCAAAAAACTATCTAATCCTCTGATAAAGAGCTTCGGTTTGGAAAAATAAGAAAAATAAAATGTTTTTCTTTTTCTTTTTCTTTCATTTGCCCACGTGACAAGACAAAAACAAATTTACATGAATTTCCTTATTTATGTTCGAGTTAATTAATTTCAAATGCGATAGAAATTGAATAACAAATTAGATGTCTCATTTTGTGAGCTTGTGAGTTTGTTATATAAAAGAATTGAAGATCTCTTAAAAGCATATCGATACACTGCATTAGGCCAACAAGATCGCATCAAGCCTCTTTTATGCCATCTAAAGATACGGACGGGCTTATGCTATGGAATCTATAAATGTGATTCATTCTCAACTCACATCGAATCACTTTCGTTTCAAATTGAGTGTGTGATAATTTGGGAAATACATAGTTAACACATTTGTTTTTGTAACTTTAAAGCGGAATTGTAAATAAAATTAGCGCGATAGGGAAATGTCAAAAAATCATTGGTCCCATTAGCATTTTGATAGATTGTTAACATCACCAGCGCCACCACCATCATCATCGATACATGAAATGAGAATGCGTCAATAAAAACAAATTAAACTAACATCAAATTGAAAGATTAGCATCATACCATATACCATATTGGTTAAGTTATGGGAAAGGTCATTTTATGGTAGGTGTTGATCGTTGATGGGCGATTGATGTCAGTCGTCGATATATTTATAAAACGATGTGAAAATAAAATTCACAGGCTTTTTGAAATCGAAACGTTAATGCTTCATGCAGATGACATAAGGCGTATAAGCAATGACGTAATTTTGAAATATGATACTTACCTGATGGTTATTTAGAAATCTTTAATATATTATAATAAATTTGAGGTCAAAGCCTTTTGTATATACTTTTTTATATTTTAAAAGTTTATCTTATTGTTGCAAAAACTCAAGACCTTAGACGGACAGTTAAAGAATGTTTGGGGTCAGCTTTGAATGAACCGTATCAGTATTTAAGAAAACACATACAAATATTTTCTTGCGGTTTCTTGATTTTTAAGGCTTTTTTGATATAAATTTAATGTGCAAGACTGGAAACCTGCAAAATTTTTGTATCTTCGGCTTTAAGTTCAAAACTCACTAGCAGAAAATTTTTTGGTAGAGAAATCAGCTTTTAAAATTTTTAAAGTTAGATTTCTACAGCGTCGAGGCCCCGTATATTTTTCAATACCTGCATTTAGAAGTGCCTAAAGTGAGTTTTAATTTTGGACTGGAAAATAAGTTATGGTCGATAAGTTTCATAGAAGTTGAAGGTTAAGCAATTTTAACGGGGGGATAAGATGGATTCTGACTACTCAAAGCATGTAAGCTTGTTCCGTAATAGGTAAATGGATCTCTATCAAATAAAAACAAATGTAGATGGAGTTTGTTTTGCTGAAATTATTAAAGGATCCGAAACTTCTCAGTCATCTTCTTAATAATTGCACAACAACTTTATAGGAAAAGAAGAGAGTTTACTTTTATGTACTGTTTCTACCGAAGGCGGACCTGAACAGCACAGGAACAGTCATACTATTAAAAAAAATGCTTAATTCGGGATTTTGTTTTACGTTGGGAAGAACAATTTTCTTCAACGACTGTTGAATCCGTTTAAATGTTGAATAAGTACTGTTGTATGAATGCAGCACCTGGAAAATAACATCTACCTACTATGTCTAAAAAACTGCAAGCTTTCATTAATAGAAGTCTGCTTAATATCTTACTATGGCCCAATCATAAAGGGTGTCCCAAAATTAACGCAAGATTTGAATTAAATAGAAAACGCCGTTTTTAGTCTTTTTATAGTTATATTTTTATTGACTCGTAAAGTACATAGGATAGGGTTATGTATGGAATAACACATTGGACAAATGGCCTCCACGGCTTTGCATGTACATGCGCATTCTTTTGTTGAAATTTTCCATGACCATTCTGCATAAATGTGGCTGAATTTCGTTGATGCAGCGTTGAATCTCCTCCTTTAATTCACGGGTGGTTGTGGGCTTGTTGACATAGACTTGTGATTTCAAATAACCCCATAAAAAGAAGTCTAATGGTGTTAAATCACACGATCTAGGAGGCCAATTTTGATCACCGAAACGAGAGAGTACACGACCTGGAAATGTCTCATGGAGTAATTGAATTGTTTCACGGGCTGTATGACATGTGGCACCGTCTTGTTGAAACCACATATTGGACTCATCAATATCATCCAATTTTGGCAGAAGGAACTGTGTAATCATGTCGCGATATCGAGCACCAGTAACAGTCACTGCTTGACCAGCATCATTTTCAAAAAAATATGGCCCAATTATGCCTCCAGCCCAAAATCCACACCATACAGTCACGCGTTGTGGATGCATTTGTTTTTCGACAATCACATGTGGGTTCTCCGAACCCCAAATGCGGCAATTTTGGCGATTGACAAAGCCATCAAGATGAAAATGTGCTTCATTGCTTAGGATGATTTTGCTCGAAAAATCAGGGTCCATTTGTTGATGTTCAATAATCCATTCAACGAACTCTCTTCTCTGTCCATGGTCATTAGGCTTCAATTGTTGTGTTAATTGAATTTTGTAAGCATGAAGACACAGATCTTTGGTGAGTATACGCTGTAGAGAGGTTCTTGAAATTTGCAATTCTTGTCCACGACGTCGAATTGAGGTTCCTGGATTGTCAGCAACACTCTCACGCACTGCTTCGACATTCACATTTGAACGGCTTGTTTTTGGACGACCAGTGTGTTTGGCGTCTCCAACGGATCCAGTCTCCATGAATTTTTCAATTAATCTCTTCACAGTTGACGAAGTTAAAACACTATTCCGACCATATTTTGTATGAAATTTTCGAACTGCAGCCGCCAAGCTTTCACTATTTTTGAAATATTCTTTAATAAGAAGACACGTTGTTCTCTCGTGTAACGCTCCATTTTTAATAACCCTATACTGTTAGCTGTCAAATTGCTTTTTTTTCAGGGTTGCCAACACTTCACTGCACAAATGGCGGCAAATTCAAATCTTGCGTTAATTTTGGGACACCCTTTATTTACAGTGAAAAATTGTATTGTATTGTATTGTATTGACATGGCGTCATTATATAGGATAATTTATTTCCAGGTTTCAAGTAGTAGCAAAGACATTTGACAAATGTCAAACTCAGTGTACATAATTCTTCTTGGCTTCGCTTTTCTAGCCAGATAACACCAGAAGGAAGGTAAGTTGAAGTCTTTGCTGAGTTAAATCAATTAACCCAGCTTATAAACAAGCCAACTTGAAGCCCTGACGTTGCAGTTTCCGTTAAAAATATACTTCTGACACTAATAAATACGCAATCAGTGTATTACCGCTTCTAGGCACATCATATCATTGTATCTTATCTGCAAATTTCTGATGTCAAAAAAACCTAGTTAAAAAAAACTAATATGAGTACCGTTTGGAATTATGAGAAAGCCAACTGGGACAATCTCGACGAATTCATCAGGAACTTTAACTTTATGCTTCGCAACCTCGCTGAGGAAAATCGGAATAAGTTCAAACAAGTTAGAAAGACCAGAAATTACGGCACGAAATACTACAATGTCCCACAGGTAGTACAAATTTCTGGTCATTTGTAAAAAACGTACGAAATACCTCGTCATACTCGGTTCCAACGGTCGTACACAATTACAATTCCTATGTAAGCTCTATTAATTATAGTTAGATAGATATATATATAGATAGATTTTTATTGCTTGTCTTGAATATTTTACATTGTTTACAAAAATCAAAAAAAGCATGGCATTTTGCCCTCTGCCAAGTTGACAAAACATAAATAAGATATGTAAAAAGTTTTTTTTTTTTTTTTTGAATAGTTTACTAATAAGATTAAATATTTTCTTCAGAAACTCTCATTACTCATTGAACGTTTTAAATCCAGTGTTGGCCAGATGTTTTTTGTGACTTGACACGTGGTGATGTTGTTCCACCTGGTGCCTGCCCTCCTCACAGCGTCTTGCGTTAGCAACAGTTTACAAGTAGCGATTGGTATGCCAGTACGTGCCAAACGTGGTAGAATGGGCTGTACTGTACCGTTCCTGGCGAGTTCATCTGCCTTACAGTTACCTGGAATGTCTCTATGGCCCGGCACCCAGCAAAGGTGAATATTAAACTGCTGTGCCATCTCCATTAGAGATGATCGACAGTTATGGACTGTTATAGAGTTTGTAGAGACAGAATCCAGAGATTTGATAGCGGCCTGACTATCTGAGAAAATACGGATATCAGATGTTGATATCACGTTTTCTTTAAGCCAGGACAAGACTTCTTTTATCGCCAAAAGTTCCGCCTGGAACACGCTACAATGATTGGGAAGGCGGAATGAGAGACTTAATTTCAGTCGTTCAGAGTACACACCTCCACCAACCCCTTCTTTTGTTTTTGACCCATCTGTATAGAAATGGATCGTCTCATCTTCCAGGAATATCCTATCCTCCCAAAAAGATCTGGGAGGTATAGAAATCTGGATATTTCTGTCGAATTGCAGTTGGGGGATGGTGTAGTCTGTGTGCTTTGGGATTGATTCTAAATAACTAAGAATAACGGAGTGGCCAATGTTGTTGTTAGTCCACTGCGACAAAGCTTTGAGGCGAATAGCAGACCTTGCAGCTATTTGTTTGCTAAAGATGTCAAGAGGTGTTAGGTAGAGTAAGGTGTCCAGTGCCGCAGATGGGGTCGTGCGAAGCGATCCACTTATACATAGGCAAGCTGAGCATTGGACTTTATTTAATTTATCTCGGTTTATACCTTTTTCTAAAGCAGTCCTCCATACTGCCACACCGTATATTAAAATCGGTCTGATTACCGATGTGTATAGTCAATGCGTGATTCTGGGTTGTAAGCCCCATTTATTACCGATGGCTTTTTTGCAAGAAAAGAGAGCTACAGTAGCTTTTTTGACTATTTCCTGTAGTTTTTTATCTAAGACAAGACCCAGGTATTTAGCCTCGTCTGAGAATTTTAATTGGATTCCTTTAATATGGGGAGGGTTGACATAAATGGAATTTTGTATCTCCTCGAAAATAAGACCAAATCGGTTTTGTGTGGGTTAACACCCTGTCCACACCGATCAGCCCAAAGTATTAGTCTGTCTAAGGCATTTTGTAAGCAACGCCGTCCGCATAGGCTATCACTCTGAAACCGTCCGCATCCAGCCTATTTAGGATTTCATTCACCACTAGGTTCCAGAGGAGAGGGGATAGAACACCACCTTGCGGTGTCCCTCTACTAACGAATCGTCTGCCAGAAGAGTTGCCCAGTTTTGAGTTAATTATCCTGCTAGTAAGCATTAAATGAATTAACTCCCGAAGCGAACTCTCTACATTTAGACATGTTAGTGCAGATGTGATTGCAGATGTGTCCACGTTGTTAAAGGCACCTTCGATGTCAAACTCGAACAACAGTGCTTTAATTAATTCTCCAGCGTATTCGATACCAGCAGGTAAGAAATCGACTAAGTATTCGATAAAGAGAGCGAATAGGCTTGGGGTCATCGTACATTCTTGTCTATCGCCTGATTTCGTTCTGAACCATTCTGACCTTTCTGTTCCATTCCAAACTGTTGCATTATTATCCATACATAGGCTTTGCAGGACTCTTCCAAACTTTAACGACATTCCCAAACGAAAAAGCTTATAGAAAAGAGCTTGCCTATTCACCGTGTCAAATGCAGACTTAAAATCTACGAAATACGCAAATAACTTCTTCCTTTTTCTTATAAATGAATCCGCAATGCTTTTTAGAACAAAGATATGTAAGCTCTATTGATAATGCCAATTTGTTTGCAGCACAGATTGCTGTTAATTCGACGAGAGAGTGTAATGAGTCCTCCTGTTCTTGAGAGCGTAAACGATTTTAAGGGACGAATCTTTTTTCGCACTCTTGCAGTTGCCGGCGTACTGAAAGACGTTGACATACACCAATCCGCTGGCCAAGATAGTATACCCCCTATTGTTCTGAAGAGGTGTTCTTCAAGGCTGGCAAAACCACTGCGTACGCTTTTCCATCTTTCCTACTCTACAGATCTCCTTCCGAGTGGATGGAAAATATCATTTGTCCAGCCTGTCCCTAAAAAAGGCGAATCCTCCTCTCCCTCTAACTATAGTCCAATAGCACTCACGTTCCTTCTTTCCAATGTCATGGAAACGGTGATTAATTATCAGCTTAAGAAATATCTCGAATAACGAAAGCTTTTTAATGACCGGCAGTATGGCTTTTGTAGCAATAGGTCCATCATAGGTGATATGATGGTTTACCTAACCGAACAGTAGAACAAATCTTTACATCGTTTTGGAGAAAGTAAGATTATTGCACTTGATATTTCGAAAGCATTTGATAGAGTTTGTCACCAATCTCTCTTATTGAAAATGCGTGCTTTTGGTTTTGATGAATCTCTTTTTCGTTGGATTAGAAACTTTACCTTTCTAACCGTTCAATACAAGTTGTATTTGATGGTTTCAAATCTGAAACTCTTAAAAAAAAATGCTGGTGTCCCCCAGGGCTCCGTTTTGTCTCCGACTCTGCTCCTGATATTCATTAACGATCTCTTGTTTGCGACTTCTAATCCATTAAACTGTTTCGCTGACGACATGTACCAGCTTTTCATGTAACTTTAACTTCAGCATGTGATAAGCTCATTAAATTCCGATTTCAGCATGGGGAATAAGGAACCGTGTAGAATTTAATGCTTCCAAAACTGAATTGTGTCTCCTGTCGTTAAAGCGTAACCTACCCCCGTAGAACAAATTTGAAGACGGTGGAAAAGCGTTACTGATGAAAGCCTGTGCACGTGTAAGTGTTTGCTGATGATCCGAATTTATCAATTTCCTTATATTTTGTGCACCTCTTTTTGGCCAGCGATTGGCGATCATGTCTAGATCTGAAGTTCCAACAAGGTAAGGCAACGAGTTGTAGGTACACCATATCCAATAATGGCTTTATTACTTCACAAAGTTTTGGCGACGTCACTTGGCCACCATAGATCATGCCATTGATTGGTAATGACATTGTTAGAAATTTTTCTGAGGATACGTAAAATACCGTGATGTTCACTCGAATAATCCATGAACTCTGTTCAAATTTTAATTTGTCGCGTAGTAGTAGCTAAGGACCAAGATTTTCAGTAAAGGAATTTTAATGGTACGCTTTTTAGGTACTTTGCAAATGGAAGCTTCTTAACTGCTGACATTTAATTTGTTTTTTCCCATTGAATACAATTCTTACGATCTCCAAGATCTGGCTTAATTTCACACTGCATTCGAAAACAAAACAATCTTCCGGGAACATCTCTCGTCCCTATATGCAGATTAAATCTATCGAAGTGATTCTATATCACCTTGAGACGAAATCTTGTCAAAGACATTAAGAGATCTTATCGATTTAAAATGGTAATCCATTATCGAGCAATGTTTCATCCCCTCATAAGCCTTACACTCGCAATCTCTCTTGTGGACTTGGACGATCGATACTAACACTTATCTTGGTTTTACGACTTGGCCAAATAAAAATATTACTCCACTAGCCCGTCCGTGGATGATGGTATAGTGCGTATAGTTTATTCGAAGGCAATCTCCAACCTATAGCTGAATGTGCCACCACAATTTCCAATGATATAATGAAAGTGGTCATTTAAGTTTATTGGCACATCTTGCTGTGAACCCGAGGCGTTGCGTATGATCGCTCCATTTCCAACTACTCGCAAGATTCAGCTGGACGCACGAGGAAGACGCGACGTCAACGCAACTCACGGCCGGCGCGGCGGCGATGGTATAGTGGCTGCATTGGTGGCTTATCCCGGGTAATTTTTCTCTCACCAAGTCTTCGAGTCGTCCACCCTGACGACAACATCTCACATATACCCTCCCAGCTCCGACAAACTACATCCAGGGAGATAAATACTGAATTTATGGCTTAATTTGACTTGAAAGACCAGACCACAACATCCAAGTCCATTCACAAGTTTTGCTCTTTTGGTCCTCCAACCTCGAGTGTGTGGCGAGGATTTCCTCTTATACTTTACTCTCTGGTGTTTCTGTTTGTCTGGCTTTGGCTCTAGCTCTGACTCTGACTCTGGCTCTGACACTGGCTCTGGATATTGGTTGTTGAATCCACTTTCCCGGTCGTCCGAATTAATTTATCGGTTAATTTCGTTCACAAATTGCGCGCACATGGGCGGTTGGGTTTGGCTAAAGCTTCTGCAGGATACCATCATCGAGGTTTATCTATAAGAGAGCTATGGCCTGCCGGTGATGGGGGCCCCGGCGCGGGCACCGCGGCGCGGCGGTGGAAGAAGGCTTCTAAAACTATGAGATTTATGTGTGACAACAGTGAAACGTATAAATTTGCCAGAAATTAGAGTGAGGATGCTCTATAGAGCACTTCTATCCCCAACTATGCGAATGCGGACATAATAATTGACTGATGTTGTTGTTGGGGCTTTGGGTGTGGATTGTGGAAGAAGAAGAAGAATACGATTTGGAAAATTGCAACGAACTTGTTAGATGTCATCTTGGAAAAACGCAAACACGATTTTAAAGAAAATTAATTAGATATTTCACTTGCAGGCAGGTGACTCCTTAAGGAGATTACGACATTTTTCTTCGCTAAATCACATAAGCATTTTAATATTGATTTTCTGTTGGAAGGTTAAAAGAAAAAACATGATTTTCAAGACTTTATTTTATGGTAGTACCTTTTCAACCCTCCATATTCATTGTGGTATTTTATATGACTTAGGTAAACATCAGAAGTCAGCTTTGGTGTACGCATATAAGGAAGCCTTATGTGTTCAAGCTCAGCGGGTGGTTGCTCTGCCATTGTGGATTAGGGGTTGTGCAAAGCTTATGTGAGAGGCGTATAGGTATAACATGGTACAAGTTGTTTTCTTAAGCCTTACACAACATTTTAAGAAATTATTTTTGTTTGTCTTTCAAATTCCATATGAAAATAATCGCGTGAAATTTTATAAGAAATGCACTCTACATTATGTAAAGTCGTAATTTGATTGTCATTGACAACATTTTGTATTGGTTTGTTTTTTGTAGGTTTAGACCCTCGTGCTTATTTTAGGGTATATATACTCATTTTAAAACTTAATTGAATTTACATTCATTGAACTTATGCACATTTCTGAAATCATCAACCTTTTGCTAAAGATTCTAAAGTACCAAGCGAAAAAAGGTCATATGAATGCTTTGCTGCATGCTTTCCTATCGGCCAATGTCCGGTACATTTTGCGCAGTGACCCTGGTTATATCATGCCTGGGTCTGCATAAAATTTATTTATTTATTCGTCTTTCAAGTTACAATACTTTATGGAGACTACATTAAAATCAAACATTATATTTACAAATTGACAGTGGTAAAAACATAGTATTACAACAAATTCAATACATCTTTCTTAATATCTAATCTATTTTTATTAAAATCAATTACAAACTCAAATTCGTTAAAAGCAATACAAGAAGCAGTTATTGGATTATGTTTCGCATAATTTTTGCTATGAAAAGGAACATGTAGAAAATTACCATTTTTAGGACGCAAATTACGAGATGGAACATACATATTAAACTGAAACAACAAAAATGAACAATTTATCTTACAGTTGAGCACATCGTAAGCAAAGAGTACTGAATACAATTTTCTTCTAGATACTAAAGGTTTTAAGTCAATTAAAGCACATCTGGTCTCATAAGGTGGCATATTTGAATAATTATAAAGCTTTCGTGAAGCAAATTTTGTAAATCTCTTCTGAACCTTTTCAATCCTTAAAATACTTGATTGTGTAAAGGGATCCCATATTATGCAACAATATTCAAGTAAAGGTCTTACAAGGGATACAAAAAGAGTTTTTAAAGTATAAGGATCTTCGAATGACTTAGAAGTTCTTGAAATAAATCCCAACATGGCGTTAGCTTTTGAAATAACATTATCAATTTGGAGAGAAAAATTCATATTTGAGTCAAAAATCACACCAAGATCCTTTTGACTTGTTAACCTCATTAAGAACTGATTCTCAATTTTGTAATCAAAACATATCGGATCCTTTATTTTAGAAAAAGTAACAATACTACACTTTTTTACATTAAAATTTAAACCATTTATGAAACACCACTTGGTAATATTATCAATATCCAATTGAATTTTACCAGCATCTGATGAAGAACTTACAGAACTAAAAATCTTGAGATCATCAGCATATAAAAGACATCTAGAACTTTCAATGTAATTCGGTAAATCATTTATAAATAAAATGAAAAGGAGTGGACCAAGATGACTACCTTGCGGTACACCGGAAAGATTTTGTATTTCATTGGATAGAACATCACCAATTTTAACATATTGTCTTCGTCCCACCAAATAGCTTCTAATCCATTTTAGGAGATTCGAGTGAAAGCCAAGCAATTCAAGTTTTTTCAAGAGAACATTATGTTGTACCCGGTCAAACGCCTTGGAAAAATCGGTGTAGATTACATCCACTTGAGTACGGTTTTCTAAACAACCAAGACAGTAATTTGTAAAAATTGCTAAATTTGTTGCAGTAGACCTACCACTCATAAAGCCATGCTGATGCAGGGAAATATGGTTTTGAACTAAACTATAAAGTTTAATTTTAACAATTGCTTCAAATAATTTGGGGATTAGCTGAAGCTTAGCAATAGGTCTATAATTTTCCACAGATGCTTTAGACCCAGATTTATGCAAAGGAGTTATCAGAGAATGTTTCCATGTATCTAAAAATACTCCTTGTTTCAAGGACAAATTAAAAATAAAGCAAAGTGGGGTTTTAAGGTGATATTTACAAAATTTCAAAACTAAAGGTGGAATATTGTCCGGTGCGGCAGAGAAACTGTTATCAAGCGACGATAAAGCATTTAATACATCAACTGTCGATAAAGAAAGGTCTCCAACATTAATGTTAGAATTGAAACTAAGTGTTTCATTATAATCTAAACCCAAATCAGAAAAGTTCGATTGGAAAAATAAAGCAAAGTTATTACAAATATCTTCTAAATTTTCAGAAAAAATACCATTGTAAGAAATAATGGAAGGAATTCCAATTGATTTTCTTTTAGTATTCAGAAATGACCAAAAACACTTCGAATTAGTTTTTATTTTCGACTCAAGAGACCAAATGTATTGTTTATATGTAAATCTTCTTAAAAATTCGTACTCTTTCCTAGATCTAATAAATTGTTCACGAAAAGAATCCGAAATCTTAATCTTTTTACGAAGTTTAGCTACGACATTTTTTAACCTAGACAAACTTTTATTAAACCAAATTGGTCTTTTTGAATTTTTGAATTTTTTTAAAGGAACGAAATTAGCAATGGCATCATCTAATATGTTCCGAAACATAGCAAAAGCGATCTCTAAATTACTGCAATTATAAATAATTTGCCAATTTACGCTTTCAAAATATCGGTTCATGGCAACAAAATCCGTATTTTTAAAATCATATTCATGAGCTATAACATTGGAACAAAACTGTGATTCAATTAAAACTGAAAAATTAAATTTAATTTCAAGTGATTTATGATGAACACTATTTTCACCCAAAAGGAAACTAGCCTCATCTAATTGAGCTTCTAGATTCTTATCAATAAAAATTAGATCTAAAATTCGACCTATAGAATTTTGAACATTATTAATTTGATGCAGATTTAAAGCCAATAGGCTATCAATTACGTTGTACTCAAAATCTTTAGTTAAGTTAGAAGGAAAATATTGTTCATCATCATTTGCAAATAACCATTTTACATTTGGTAAATTAAAATCTCCAAGGATTATAATATAACAATTCTCATCTAAGGTTTTTTCAATATCTTTAACATTATTTATATGAGCTTCATAAACAGAATATTGAGATAATGGAGGAATGTATGAAATAAAAAAATAAATATGAATAGTTTTTCCAGTTAAAATACATAAATCTACACAAATACACATTTGTTCAATATCTTTATCGTATAACAGAATTTCTCTACAAATATATCCAGATCGGATAGCAAATAAAACACCGCCGCCTCTTTTTAAGCCTGTACTCTCAGGGCAGCGATCCTTTCGATAAACATTAAAATCCGATGTAAAATATTCGGTTGAAAGAAAACTATCATTTAACCATGTTTCAGTTAGAACGATAATGTCATACGAACAGTCGGCAACGGAAATATAAAAATCATTAGATTTTGTTCTCATACCTCCAATATTGTGATAAAAAATCGTAAAATCAGTAGAACTTTTGTTTAGGTTGCAGAACTTTTTTGGTGTGGATGCAATTCGTTTTTTGGACGATGTGAGAATTCCTTTATCTGGACTCCAACAGGCCAAATTGATGAATCAAGAACATCATTAAACGATCCAACTGGGACACCAAGTTTAAAATTAACAAAACGGAGAGATGAGATGTCAGCATCTTTCTTTACTAATTTGCTACATATTAAACTTGTTGCAGGCAGATTTAGTCGTCGCGCAGTGTAGTCTATAACATTCTCTTCAGTTATTGTCTTATTGAGTCGAGAGATATGAATAAAACGCCATCGAGGTACTGATGGAAGAGCACTTAAAGCATCAGCATCACTGCCAAACAGCTGTTTATATTTACGTTTTTTGTTATGACCATGAGCAACAAAAACATTGACGCCAGTAGCATTATCAACATTATCACTAGTGAGACCTGCTATACTATCTCTGTTGCAACCAATAGCATCAACACCAACAACATCAGCAGCACCAACATTGTTTCCAGAAACATACATAGCAACAACAGCAACATTATCATTTTCATTATTGATAGTATGTGCAGCAACATCATCAGAAACCACAACTTTATCAGCTTGAATAAAAGGTTCAATAGGAACAACAAGAGCTTCGTTGTCATCATTCGGAGTTAACACAGCAGCAGCAGCAATCGCTTCACTTGTACCAGCTTCTTGGTTGTCATCGCATGGATATGATGAGTGTGAAAGAGACACATTGTCTAACTTACTGTTTGAAGAAGATGACGCTTTTGTCTGTTTTTTAATGTTTTTATGTGCAAAAGAAGAAAGAGAATCTCTTCTTTGTCTCGAAGATAGGTGATCATTAGGTGTAGATGAGCTCCTCGGTACCCCTCTCCCGTCAACGGAGATGGAAGTCCGTTTGTTAGCATTGACTAATGGTTTTCTCTGCGTGCGAGTAGTATGACGAACATTGCGACTTGCATCTAGTTTAGGTGTATTAATGTTTGATGACAATGCAAGTGCATTCTGAGAGCCAGAACCAGAAGTAATAGGAGAGCAAGTAAGTAACAAAGAGAGTTCTCTCATCTTTTGTATGCACTTTTGCAATTGGATATGTGTACACTTTTCACATTTGAAAAATATATTCTTATAAGAAATTATTACTTTAAAGTCTTTTTTATTAATGTTAGCACATTCTAAATGTGAATGCAGTCCACATATATCACACGATAGAAAAGTCGAATCGGAAATAACCTTTAGACATTTATCGCACTTGGAATTATTCATTATTAATAGAGTTAAAGAAAACACAGCCGGTTAGTTAGAAAGTAGTCGAGAGACTGTTCTACCTGCGGTTGAATTTGTCAGAAAAATTGAGAAAATTTTGCCCTTCAAAGCTCCAAGAGGAATATTTACCCTTTCCGCAATTGAGCTATGAAAGTCCGATCCTTGCCGGGCCAACTCATCAGCCCGTTCATTTCCATCAATGCCACTATGACCTGAAACCCAAATAAGAGTGACACGGAGGTTGATGTTGAGGCTCAATAGTTCATCCCGATATTGTTGGACCAGTATAGAGATGTTGTGGCCAAATTGATAGCCATAAAAGCCAGCTGGCTGTCAATGCAGAAAACCGTGTTTCTGTTTTGGTTTGAGTTTGATTTGAGTATTTTGCATGCTTCTTTGATTGCTATTAATTCCACTTAAAAAAAACACTGGCACAATCAGGTAGCCGAAAAGACTTAGAGACATTTAAGGATTCAGTGAAGATTCCCGACTCGACCCAACTCCACACCATCCATCCATCTTTGACCTGTCAGTAAAAGTAGTATTATCGAAGTTTTTCGTAACCATGTCATCCTCCCAATTCTTTCTGGTAGGAAAGATGACTTTGAAATCTTTACTGACGTTCAAAGCATTGGTACAGTAGTCAGTGTCCGTTGAAAAAATATCCGCTGGAATCAGTTCGTTAGTGTTGCCATGCCCATAAGTTCTGTAAAAACAACAGTTTGATTCTTTTAACCTTAGCGCACTGCACGATACTAAATATTTTATGTGTAGGTCTACTGGCAGGAGGTGCAAAATAAGATTTAAGATTTTAGTACCTATTCTTTGAACCTTCCTTATAGTTTCTCGCAACCTTATACAATCGATCCATAAGACAAAATAGGACGTACAACGGTGGTGTACGTAAACAAAATTATCTTCGATTCAAGGCCCCACACCCTTTACCAAAAGTTTTTCTTCAGGTGTAAAATTCAATGCAGGCGTTTTTAACCGTTCTTAAATTTTTACTTTCCAGTTAAGTTTGGGATCTAGAATGACTTCTAGATATTTCGCGCTGGAGGATAAAGACAGTAATTGACCGTTCAGTCAGGGTAATTTGAAGGCAAGTATTTTAGTTTTGGTCGTTACGTGCATCAGTTCAGTTTCGCTCTGATCAACACCTAGTCTACTGCTCTTGGCCCAGCTGCTAACTTATTTCTTCAGAGACATCTCCGTGACTTCAGTAATCACAGTGACGAACTTCCCTATGCCAGTAAAACCAAATTATTAGCTTAAGCTACCGACTTCACCCCACAACTTTTTAACTTTATGAAGATTTTATTCATGACCAAAATCCAAAAGATCGGGGAGAGAACACATTCCTGGGGTGTTTCTCTACTCACATGTTTGGAATAGATTGTCTTATTTAACGAAGCTTGAATCCTTCTACCGCTTAGCATAGAAATTATCTATTCTTGAATAGAAACCTCTAACCCGAAGTGCGTAACTGATTCTTGAATCGATTTAGTAGGCACGTTATTGAAAGCACCTTCTACGTCTAGGAAGGTAGCAAGAGTTAATTCTTTATACCTAATAAATTTTCTTCTCAAATGGTATACACTACCTCATGTAGGGCAGTCTCAGAAGGCTTAAAAATGTTTTATTCTTGGGTGGAATCGGCTAAGGTGATAGTTGCTTATCAAATTTTTGATAGTCAAATTGACTATCACCGAGTTTCCCGTCTGTGTAAGCTGATTCAATTCAATTCGATTGAACAATTTCAGAATATAATTGTCACAATTCATTGTTAAATTTTAAAATGATTTCTATAAAATATCTAAATAAAAGTATTAAATTGTCTGTGTTTTAATAACATTCTTACTTTTATTATGCTTTTTCGAATGTCGTAAGCTTTCTCTGTCACAAGAATGTGTTTTTCTACCTAAAAAAGGTAACTGACAAAATTTTCCATTCGTTTTTGGTAAGCGTCTGGTAGCTCTACTCAGAAACGACATGTTTGTAGGAAAACGACTATCAAATTTTTCTAGCGACAGCTTTTTAGGTATCAAAAACTATCACCTTACACACATCAAATTCGATTATTTTGACTGTCAACAACCAACAATCACCTTAGCCGATTCCACCCCTGATTTTAAATTGTATATTCTCCATAGGTTAATTGCGGGAGAGATGCCGCGTCCCGTCGGGAGAGATGCCGCACTTAACAAAAGTCATACATTTAGTAGTCCTGGCAATTTTTTTTTTCAAATTTGTTCGTTTTACATTCGAACTATAACGCAGCAAAAAAAAACTGCAAACATTGGACAAGTAGAGGGAGTTTTTATTCTTTATTTTGTTTTTCGCTCCACTTTTGTCTATGGAAATTTTTCAGTCTGGTCGAATATTTCGTTGCGAAAAGTAGTGATTGACTGTTTTTTGAAAGGTAATTTTTTTTTGGTTTTAGTTAGTGTTTTGAGAAGTGGTTGGTGTGATTTTAGTTTGTTCTTATTTTTGTTGTTGTTGTATAGTGTCGTGCGGCATCTCTCCCTCACAAAAGGGATAGATGCCGCATTTTGATTTTTGTGTTTTTTTGTTGTTTAGAAGCTAAAATACAGCTTAATTATGCCGCGCAAATATATCCGTTGTAATTCAAACCCAACAATTAACAGTTTTTCATCCATCATCGTCTGCAAATCAAGATAACCGACCAATAATTCAGGTTTCTGAAACTGCTCCTATTACTGCAACAGTCTCAGAATTAACTATGTACTCCTACCACAATTATTAACACTGCGCATTCCTGCAACCATTCAGAAAATGAAACCCACACTTCATCGTGCTTCAAAAACTCCTCGCCAACTAAACTTCTTCAAGAACTTTCACCACTGCCATATATTTTCCAACACCAAATTTTTCAAGACGAAGGCAGATTGCAGAGGTCTTAACTACCCCTACCTCAATTGCAAACAAAAATCTCCAAACCTACAAAGGCAAAAAAAAGCAAAAAAAGAATCTAAAAGCCCAAAAACGAATGATGAGTTAATTGAGCCAGCTGATGACCCAAACAACTGTGCCGAATGTTGAGAAAATTATTTTTCAACAAAGAAAAAAGAAGATTGGTTCCAGTGCAAAAGATGTCGGAAATGGCTCCATAAAAATTGTGTCGCAGGGACATAGGGCCCAGGGACATAACGCCCAACTTTTTTTTGGGCCCTAAGTCCCACCCAAGTAAGACCGAAGCCCCAAATAAAAATGTTTGGGCTAATGTCCCACTTAATAAGAATCCAATCAATACCACAAGACTTTGTTGTTTTATTCTTTTTTGGCTCTACAAAAATTTGGGGACAATGTTAAAATCCCGAGAACCCGCGAAGCGGTCCACCCACAGGTTCTTTTATTGAAAGAAGTTGTTGATATAGGCGCCTGCCTGGCGACTTTACTAAACCTAAGCGGAGCGGGTGTGACCCCGAAAAAGGGAGTTAAAATCCTGAGATCCCGCTAATAATATTGAAAATAAACTTTTTTGTTTTTCCTAATTTTTGTATTATCACCGTATCAAAAAATTATTGTTCATTGTATTGAAATACAAAAATTTTATATTCTCTTTTGGCTCTGAAAAATTTGGGGACAATGTCCCATTTTTAACAAACGAATTTGGGACTTAGGTCTTACTTGGGTGGGACTTAGGGCCCAAATTAAATTTCGGTTTAATGTCGCACTCGGATGAAACATAAGCCCCAAAAAAAAAATTTATGTCTCTGCGCCGAAAATTGTATACCCGGTACAAGAAACCTGGTAATATCTTGTGCACAGACTGTGGGCGTGATGAGGAACGAAAAAAACGTCGAAAATTTATCAAAATCAAATAAACAGACGAATGAAAATGAAACCTTACAAACATTCAATATTATTGTTTTATTGATAGAATGTCAGAATAATTTAATGTCAAAATGTCCTACTGGGTAGGTTCTAAGGAAATTATACTAAGTAAAAAAATCCTCGAGTTCTAAATATTTTTGGAACAAAAATTGCAAAGATAAACCACCTGTTATTATTAGATCGAGTTTTAAATTGATTTCAGAACATTTGTAAAACAAAGAGGGGGATGCGACACTGATAACTTCCCATCCCGTCTGTTGAGTCGATTTGTCTTGCTTAAGAGTTTGTCTACATGTATCAATTTTTACCAAATTTGCGTACTATTTTTTGTAGATTTTATTTTTTTTATGGAAAAACAGACTGTTGAATTTTTATAAAAAAAATTACTGAATATCGAAAACAATATTTTCTGTGAAATAAAATAAGTTTGAAGCCAATATTTTTAATTTTTGAAAAGCTATTTGAGTCGAAAGTTACCAAGTACCAAGTTTTAGTATTGTTTTTTTTTTTAAGTTTTTATTTTTTGTTAAAAAACTGTCAATTCGTTTTCTCTAGAAATTTTTCCTAATGTTAAAAACAATATTACTTATAAGTTAAAATTAGTTTTAAGCCATAATCTCAAATTTTTGAAAAGATATTTGAGTCGAAAATCAATTTTTACCAACTTTTGTTAAATGTTTTTTTTAGGTTTTTAATTTTTTGTAAAAAAAACTGTCAATTCGATTTTTTTCAAAATTTTACTGAATGTTGACAACAATATTTTTTGAAAGATAAAAGTAGTTTAAAGCCAATATCTCAAAGTTTTGAAAAGATATGTGAGTCGAAATTCAATTTTTACCAACTTTTATTATTTTTTTTAGGTTTTTATTTTTTGTAAAAAAACTGTTAGTTCGATTTTTCTCAAAATTTTTCAGAATGTTGAAAACAATATTTTTTATAAGACAAAATAAGTTTGAAGCTTTAATATCAAATTTTTGAAAAGATATTTGAGTCGAAACTCAATTTTTACCAACTTTGAGTAATGTTTTTTTTAGGTTTTTATTTTTTATAAAAAAAACTGTCAATTAGATTGTTCTCAAAATTTTATCAGATATCAAAAACATTATTCTTCGTTGCTCAAAATTGTTTTGGAGATGAAATCATATTTTAGTCGTAAAATGTTCGAGGTGACAAATTTTTTTTTTCAGTTTTTTTTTTAAATAATAAAAACCGTTAATTGGATTTTTTTCCATAAATATAATTGTTTTGTATCACGTTACAATATATAATATAAAATTTAATTCAAGTCTCTAGCGTCATTGGTTCGTGAGATATTTAGGGTTAACAAAAATGTTCATCTTTTTTTTAAACTTCTATGGTAAAAAAAAACACCCACCCAATTTTCTTGGGAGCCCTTTCTGCATCTTTATGCCTTATTATCTGTATAACAAAATTTATTTGAAGTCGATATCTCTTCTGGTTCTTGAGCTATGGACGACGAAAAAAACGTCGCGAACGTACGTACGTACGGACATACGGACATACGGACATACGGACATACGGACGTACGAACGTACGTACACACGCACGCACAGACATCTTTCTAAAAATCTTTTATTTCGACTCTAGGGACCTTGAAACGACGAGAAATGTTAAAATTTTCAATTCGACAAATCGGACCCACTACAATAACTTCCTATGGGAATTGAAACAGATACATATATAGGAGAGAAAATATTCAACTGGTGTCTTAGATGTCTAACATATTGAGTGTCTTTAGCTTAAAACCGAAACCCCAAAAGAAAAAGATCATCACGCAACTATCACATCACAAATTGTCACATTCTTTCCGGACTGTTGAATTTTCTTTTTATCTTTTACCGTTTTGTCAACCATCATTGCGATGGTTTGGTTGGTTATGTTGCGTGTCCCTTAAATTGCCTTTGCCTTTGCCACCACTATAACCATCAGGCTTATCAAACAAAAGATCGCTTTCACTCAACGACTATCAATTAACCATAAAAGATTCTTCTTCCCTCCTTCTACTGAAACTTATAGTCTCCAAAAATTTAAAAGAACACGCATTTTTTATTAATGTGAAGTTGGATAATAATTCGTCTATCCCAATTTACCTGCTTGAATGCATATTTACATACGAGTAGATCTGTCTGTAGGTACGAGTCCGGACTTCGCGGAGTATCAGCCCACTTCCTTTCAAGACTCTTTAAAGTCTCGCTGTCATAACCACGAATACACTGTTTGACCGAATTTTCCCGCGCCATCTTATATCAACTTAATAATAATTAATAAGGGAGAAAATCTTAAACTCGCCATCTTTATAAGAATTGAAAAAAATTACCATCTGCGGGCTCAATCAAACGAAAACATGGCGCAGGCTACCTAATTTCATTTAATTTGTATCTAAATACATTTGTATATTCGTCTCGCGATCTTTGAAACCACCAAACTAAAAATATTTAAAAAAAAATTGACTTTAATTTGTCGAAGTCACGCGACATATCTATTGTCGGGATAATTGTTTTCTATTATTTGTCCATGATCATAGTTTTGGTTGAGGTGAGCAGCAAAACATCGGATATTAAAACTGACAACATGTTTTTGTCGGAGGTTTCTTTGTCATTTTTGAAAGTCGTACCTGTTTCTGTTTCTAATTGTTGTCACAGATAACACATTTAGACCTCTTCCAAACAGAAAGAACACAGAAATTTAATTAAATTGGGATCTAAAAGTGGCTGCACCTTATCCAGGCATAAAGGTGAACAATTAACAGTTGTGGTTAGATTCAGATGCGTTTCTGATATAAGTTCCGTGTTGCATAATATGGGTTTGGTGTATAAGAAACTGAAGTCCTGAGAGAAAAGCACCTGGACTTATAGAACTGGAATAAGAAATAGGAAATATTCGATCACGAATCATGGGTCCTTGGTCTTTGCTGATTGAATAAGGAAGCCACCAAAAGTTTATAGCTAGAGTTCTAAGAGATGTGTGTGATTCATCATGCAAAACTTACACTATACAACAACGTTAACAATCGTGGCGTCATCGGCTCTAAAAATCAAATGCGAAACCATTTTTCGAAAATGATTTGAAGTTTAGAAGGAAAAATGGTTCCAACAAAACGTGCCATACAGTACCGAATCAACTCGTGAATGGCCCTGTAAATTGGAAACTCTTGTATCGTGTGATTTGACAGCTCCTTTTTGTGAGGGAACGCCAAATCTCTAATAATAAACTAATTAATCAAAAACATGTGCTTATTGAAAATCCAACATTTGAAAAGTTGGAAAAAGTGTCAAAAAATTGAATCGACGATAGAATTTTTGCAAACATTAATTGTGTCATTAACGTTTGTTTAAAAATTGTCAAATTAATTTTTATTAGCAAAAATCTCTTAAAAATAGAAAAGCTATGTTCAATTCTCCGTTCTTTTGCTCCAAATTCCTTCTATTTTCTGTGCTTTTATATTCAATAGTGCCTGGACCCAAAAATTGAAGACATGACTGTTTTTTAAACGACCGACCGACGTACGCTCTCACAAGAGAGGAGCAAATCCCCCCCCCTTCTGGGATTTTCAATTTAAGAAAAATTTTTAGACAGAAATTCACAGTTCATTTTTTTGATAATTTTTAAAAGAATTTTATCTTAGCTGTTTAAAATTTTGACACTGTAAATGAGTCGATCATAATAACTCTTGGTTTTTAAAATATTTAAAACTCGAGCATTTCTTCACTTTCTATGTAAATTCCCGAACTCGGTATAAATTTATTAATAATTTTGAATTTGCGGTACACTATTTTGTCATTTATTTCAGTTTGTTAAATAAATTGTCGATGTTTTTATATTATTTTGTGAAAAAATGTCATTTTTTGTCAGTATTTTCTATCTATGTGTATTTTAAAAGGAAAAAAATAATTAAAAAAAACGGTAATACTTATAATTAAGTATTATACCTTTTTTTAAAGCCAACACTTTTGTCTATTAGCTTGTTTTTAAATCAAGTCAAAACTATTTAAATCAAGTCAAAACTTGCTTAAGTATTAACGTAGTCTTATATTGATAGTAATAATCGAATATGGATTAAGATATACCTTGGGTAAATTAATTTTTCTTAAATCCAGCTTATTTAAATGCAAAAGAAACTTTGCATGCACCCCATCTTGCACCTTGCACCCTCACCACCTTGCACACACTCCAACTTGCACCCACCCCAAATTCTATTGTGTGCCCAAGCAGGGGGGTTGCAGGGGGGCAGCATGCCTCCCCTCACAGATGCCACTGTTGCATACACCCAAACTCGCGCACACCTTACTGTTGCATACACCCAAACACGCATTACGCATACGCAAATACCATTATTATATCAAAATAAGACCACTCAAGCAAAACAAAAAGAATTAAATTAAAATAATAGTTGTGGTTATTTTCAATTTTCTCAAAAACTAAAAGACATAAAATCATCTAGTTTTCAGTTTTTGATCAAAAACAAATAAGAGCAATAAATTCTAAAATAAAAACAATGGTAGATAATCTTGAAGTATTGAAAAAGTTACACTTTAAACCTTTTTTTAACTTTTTTAACTCAAATTTTGAGTTTAAAATTAAATTTTTCAAAAACTACGCTTAGTTTTGACTTGATTTAAAAACTGGCTAATAGAACAGAATGTTGGCTTTAAAAAAATGTATACAACTTAATTTTAAGTATCACCGTTATTTTTTAATTATTTGTTTCCATTTTAAATAATAACTTTTTTAAATTGCCCCTCCCGCCTAAACGGGGGGAGATAGACCCCCCCTCACATAGTAAAAAATGATTGTATTAAGACCTTCTACCAAAAACCGTTATTATATCTTGGCGCCAAAGTTATCGTACTCGTGCCCGTCGTTTCAAGGTCCCTAGAGTCGAAATAAAAGATTTGTAGAAAGATGTTTGTGCGTGCGTGTGTACGTACGTTCGTACGTCCGTACGTCCGTATACGTCTGTACGTTCGCGACGTTTTTTAAGTCGTCCATAGCTCAAGAACCAGAAGAGATGTCGAATTCAAATAAATTTTGTTATACAGATAATAAGGCAGAAAGATCCAGAAAGGGCTCTCAAGAAAATTGCGTGGGTTGTTTTTTTTACCATAGCAGTTTAAAAAAAAGGTGAAAATTTTGGTTAACCCTAAATATCTCATGAACCAATGACGCTAGAGACTTGAATTAAATTTTATATTATACATTGTAACATAGGCGACATTTAAAAAATTATAAAACTTTCATGCCCGGAATCGCGAAAATACCATCGAAAAATTCTTAAAAGTAAAGAAAAATGGTTCGACGTAGATGCAGAATTCAAAGAAATATGCAAGAAAAAAAAAACAAAGTTTTTTTGAAACCGAGGCTCTTAAACTTACAAAATGCAAGGATTCCAAGGAATCCTGGATGGCGATTAACCAATTAAATGGAGCAAAACCAAAAATCAGTTTGAAACTAAACCCAGAGTCTTAAGCTTCCTATCCAATACGCTAAACCTTCGTACTCGAATGATATTTTGGATAGTGTCATAACTCATGATGAAGTTAAAACCGTATTAGTGAAATTGAAGGACGCAAAAGCTTCAGGACCTGATGGTATACCACTGGAATTCTTTAAATATGGAACAGAAAGGCTAACTTTAAATTTAACATCGGCTTTCAATACAATCTTGAATACTGGAAGTATTTCAGAACACTTAAAAAATTCCTTAATTTTTCCCATACACAAGAAAGGCAACATTGATGATCCATCCAACTACCGTGGGATATCCTTTCTCAACGCCATCTACAAGATATTCGCATCATTATTAAATAACCGATTGACCCGTTGGATTCATGATAATAAGTTGCTTGGAGAATTTTAGGCAGGTTTTAGAAGTGGCTACTCGACTATCGACAATATTTTTGTACTTCATAGCATAGCGGCAACCTCTATTGAACAAAAAAAGAAGCTCTACGTTTTTTTTTTTGTCGATTTCAAGGCAGCCTTTGATACCGTTGAACGCCGATCACTATTCTTCAAGCTTTATAATTATGGTATGTCAGACAAATTTGGGCAGGTACTAGAAAGCATCTATGACGAAAATAAGGCAGCGGTATGGAATGGGTCCCAAAAGTCGGAGTGTTTCGAGTCGAAGATGGGAGTCAAGCAAGGTTTTAATTTAAGACCAAATCTTTTTGCCTTGTTCATAGAGGACCTGATTGATTTTCTTCCTGGTGGAATTGAAATATCGAGAACACTCATCAAAGCCTTGCTTTTTGCAGATGACGTCATATTGTTTGCTTACTCGCCCGAAACCCTACAGTTGATGATTAACCGACTAAATGTGTATTGCCGGTTATGGAATCTGAAAGTTAATTTGAGCAAATCCAAGGTGATGATATTCCAGAATGGTTCTGGTAGAACAGCCAGGAATGAGAAATGGCACTATGACAGAGAACCAATTGAGATTGTTAAAGCCTACAAATATCTAGGATTTACCTTAACCAGCAATCTTAATATGGAAACACATCTTAAAGAAAAGCTGATTAAGTCTAAAAGTGCAATATCTGCAACATGGAAGAAATGCTTCTCAAACCAGTCAATATTACATAGTGTTAAATATAAGGTCTTTGTTGCAGTGGCGGAATCTATTATGATGTATGCAGCACAGGTATGGGGAGGGGAGACGTTTGAAACGGTCGAAAAACTTCAGAGGTTTTTCATTAAAAGATGCTTTCGTTTACCGAAAAGCACCCCAAACTATATGATCTCAATTGAGACAGGATTACCACCGCTCTTCATCAAATGTCATATTGATTATATCGAAAAAGTTTTTAATATGCCAGATGAAAGACTCCTAAGAATGCTGGCGTTGAAAACAATTGAGAAGAAAAATCTGTGGTATAAGAAACTAGAAGAGCATGCTGCCTACTGTAGAACAGACTTTCGTGTTGTTGATGAAAATGGTAATTACTGCGATGACGACCTCCGGAATCTTATTGCAAATTTAGGTGAAAAACTGAGAGCCGTACGCTATTAATGAAGCTACATCCTCGGTGCATAGATCTACGTACAACCATCTAAATCACAATTTAAGCGAACGTAACTACTTTCGAAACGAGAACAAACAGGAGCTCATATCGGCAATTTTCAAAATGAGAGGTGAATTGATAAGCCTTAATTATATACCACATCGGGAGGATCTGTCTATCTACTGCAGCCTTTGTAACTTAAGAGTAAGGGAAGATGTAATCCATTTCATAGGAAAATGTCCAATTTTAAGTGAAATACGCAGAAATTTGCTCGGCAGCAATGCAAAGTCACCAGAAGAAATAGTTGCCCTCCTCAATTGTGAAGGAAACGTAAACCAATTATTTAATTATTTTCGATGTGCAATGTCTTACCGCAATCAAACTATAAACGAATCATTTTAAAACAGTAATTTATTTAATTTATATTCTAAATGCTAATTCAAACAAATTTTCAAACAGAAGTCAATCGGCAGACGGCATAGCCAAGCCTTAACGATTTTACTAAATTATTTTTGTAAACAATGTAAAGGGTGTCCCAAAATTAACGCAAGATTTGAATTTGCCGCCATTTGTGCAGTGAAGTGTTGGCAACCCTGAAAAAAAAGTAATTTGACAGCTAACAGTATAGGGTTATTAAAAATGGAGCGTTACACGAGAGAATTGAATGTTGAATGGATTATTGAACATCAACAAATGGACCCTGATTTTTCGAGCGAAATCATCCTAAGCGATGAAGCACATTTTCATCTTGATGGCTTTGTCAATCGCCAAAATTGCCGCATTTGTGATTGTCGAAAAACAAATGCATCCACAACGCGTGACTGTATGGTGTGGATTTTGGGCTGGAGGCATAATTGGGCCATATTTTTTTGAAAATGATGCTGGTCAAGCAGTGACTGTTACTGGTGCTCGATATCGCGACATGATTACGCAGTTCTTTCTGCCAAAACTGGATGATATTGATGTGTCCAATATGTGGTTTCAACAAGACGGTGCCACTTGTCATACAGCCCGTGAAACAATTTAATTACTGCATGAGACATTTCCAGGTCGTGTACTCTCTCGTTTCGGTGATCAAAATTGGCCTCCTAGATCGTGTGATTTAACACCATTAGACTTCTTTTTATGGGGTTATTTGAAATCATAAGTCTATGTCACCAAGCCCACAACCACCCGTGCATTAAAGGAGGAGATTCAATGCTGCATCAACGAAATTCAGCCACATTTATGCAGAATGGTCATGGAAAATTTCAACAAAAGAGTGCGCATGTGCATGCAAAGCCATGGAGGCCATTTGTCCGATGTGTTATTCCATACATAACCCTATCCTATGTACTTTACGAGTCAATAAAAATATAACTATCAAAAGACTAAAAACGGCGTTTTCTATTTAATTCAAATCTTTCGTTAGTTTTGGGACACCCTTTATATACTATGTATACAAACGAATGTTAATAAATCGAATTATATATCTATCATCTATCTATCTATCTTGTAACGTGATACAAAACAATTATATTTTTGGAAAAAAATCCAATTAACGGTTTTTATTATTTAATAAAAAACTGAAAAAAAAATTTGTCACCTCGAAAATTGTACGACTTAAATATGATTTCATCTCCATAACAATTTTATGCAACGAAGAATAATGTTTTTGACATCTGATAAAATTTTGAGAAAAATCTAATTGACAGTTTTTTTTATAAAAAATAAAAATCTAAAAAAAAACATTACTCAAAGTTGGTAAAAATTGAATTTCGACTCAAATATTTTTTCAAAAATTTGATATTAAGTATTCAAACTTATTTTGTCTTATAAAAAATATTGTTTTCAACATTCTGAAAAATTTTGATTTGAATTTTTTTTTTACAAAAAATAAAAACAAAAAAAAAAATTACTCACAGTTAGTAAAAATTGATTTTCGACTTAAATATCTTTTCGAAAATTTTAGATTATGGCTTTCAACTAATTTTATCTTATAAGAAATATTGTTTTCAACATTCGATAAAATTTTGAGAAAAATCGAATTGACAGTTTTTTTTTACAAAAAATAAAAACCTAAAAAAAAAACAATACTAAAACTTCGTAAAAATTTACTTTCGACTCAAATAGCTTTTCAAAAATTACAAATATTGGCTTCAGACTTACTTTATTTCACAGAAAATATAGTTTTGGATATTCAGTAATTTTTTTTATAAAAATCCAACAGTCCGTTTTTTCATAAAAAAAAATAAAATCTACAAAAATAGCACGCAAATTTGGTAAAAATTGATACATATAGACAAACTTTTAAGCAAGACAAATCGACAGACGGGATGGGAAGTTATCAGTGTGGGTCGCATCCCAGCGCATTTTTTTTAATCTGTGCTAGACCTTCCCACGCCAATTAATGCAGTTTCTAACAATTTATTATCATTGCACGTGATAAAATCCGGTGCCCCTAAGTTTAATAAAACAAAATTATTTACTTACTTAAGGTAGCGCTTCAGCCCTGTGTGAACTAGGACATCACACATCAAACTTCTCCATCTAGTTCGATTCCTAGCTAGATGTCTCCAATCACTTTCTACCTGATCCGCGGTCTTCCTCTGCCGAGCTGTCTTGTGGGCTTGCATTCGAAGACTTTCATGGGCCCGAGCGTTGGTTTAGATGCGCTCTTCGTGACTCAGCCAGCCATCTCATTCGTTGGACTTCTATTCTTCTGGCTAAGTCTACGTCGCTGTACAGCCCGTACAGCTCGTCGTTCCATCTTCTCCACCACTCCCCTTCGATGCATACGGGACCGTAGATCACAAGAATAAGAACTTTTCTCTCGAAACGACCCAAGGTGCTTTCATCCGCTTTTGTCATAGTCCATGCTTCTGAACCGAATATCAGGACGGGGATGATGAGGGCCTTTTACAGCGACACTTTGCTCGCTCGAGAGAGGGCCTACTACTCAATTGATTTTTAACCCAAAAGAAACCGCGGTTAGCAAGAGCAATTCTTCGTTTGATTTCTATAGGCTGGTGTTGTTTTTGTTGACAAAGTTGTTGTTGTTGTTGACAAAGTACTTGACTACCTCAAAGTCCTTTCTTCATGACAGCATGTATTTTTTGTTGCCCTCATTAACCACTAAACCTATTTTTGCCGCCTGTGCCTTAATATTCGCAAAAGCCCCATTAACATCGCGCTGAGTTCTTCCGATAATGTCAATGTCATCAGCATATTCCAATAATTGGACAAACATTTAAAAGATAGTGCCTCTATGCACTATTCTATCTATAAATTACGATATAAAAGAAATCGCATGACAGCGCATCACCTTGTCTAAAGCCTTTTTTTGACATCGAAAGGTTCTGATAAGTTGTTTCCAACCTTTCTGAAGCAGCGTGAATTCTCTATGATCATCCTGCACAAACGGACGAGTTTGGCAGGGATGGCAAAACTAATCATGGCTCTATACAGTTCATCCCTGGAGATGCTGTAATAAAAGAATATTAACTATTTTATTAAATCATTAACAAATTAAAAACATTGCTAAGCCGAGTTCTAAAATTGATGGTCGAAGGAATCGAAGTTCCATCTAAAATTGAGGACTTAATCAAAGTTATAACATGAGAGTTCTAATTCTTCATTAAACCGAGTTTTAAGGACCAGAACATTATTAAAAAACAGGCCGCAATAGTTTCTGTGCCCGAAGCAAAAGCAAAATTTTGAAATGTAATACCGAAATAAATATAAACTACTTGGCAGACGAAATGGCGGCCAGTTAAATAGTGTTGCAGTTAGAAGTGTTGAAATGCGGTTTCGTTGCAATTATTTTGTATACTGCATAACCTATGAACTTATTTTTATTTAAAATTAAACAAAATTGAAATCTTTAATATGTTTCAGACATGAGAAGGTACAAAAAAATAATGTTCCCTTTTTGGAATTCAAAAAATAAATTTTATCAACCAATTGGACCAACTCGTTATGGTTCTAGCTCGAATTTAACTAGACACTCAGACTGACATAATGGATGGTAGAGGTATTATGAAACCCCACTTTTTCGTAACTCTCCATTTATCGTAGTAATTTGTTTCTTACACATAATTGTAAGAGCTAAATAAAATAATAAAACAATAAACGTTTATTACCTAACCCCTGAAACCTAAATCATTGAAAATTGTACTAACTTACAAATTTATTTTATGCTTGGTATAACTTTGTCGATAAACCTTTAAATTGTCGGTTAATATGTAATATATAAATATATAGGTAGGTATATAATATTCAAATCGATAACAATTTTCTTTGTTTTGCGTTAAATTGATTCAAATCATAGGTAATTACGTTTACAACAATCATGTACATACATACATACATATGTAAATGTCTTCAACAAAGCAGAAATATTTAAAATGAATTTAAAGAAATACAAAACGAATACAAAAACAAATTAAATTAACTTAAATTGCTTCCATCGAACTAAATAAAAATAAAAATAAAAACAAAAACAACAATAAAAATAACAACAACAATAAAAATATAAGTATAGTTTATAGAGGAGCGTTTTTTTTAAAACGAATTGACCGCATTGTTGTGCCTCATTCTTACACGATTATAGTTTTATTTATATTTTTGTTGTTGTTGTTAAGAGTTTTGTGTTTTTCTGTATTAGCAACAATTCCTCTGATAAGTTCGCCCCTTTTCAAGCTTGTTGTTGTTTTTTTGTTGTATTTCTAGAATTGTTATTCAGTTTTGAAATGTTCATTTGATTGTTCAAAGGAACAAAAGTCACGCAATGTGCACTCGAACTCTTGGTTGAAGCAGGTAGCACATTATAACTTTAACTTTAGCCCTCCTCTGTATTTCCTCTCAATGTTCTGTGTTTTTGTGTTTTCAATGATTTTAGATTTGCTATTCTTTTGTAATGTGTTGAATTTTCAATTCTTTGTAGTTTTGAAAAGGTTGTGAACCCAGAGCAGATATGAAGGTATTGAGTCTTTGGCATATATCGTGGGATAAACGATTTAAGAATGCGAAGATGATTTCATTCAATTTTAAAAGTGAATGAAGTCAAATTAAAGAAAAATTGCATCCAATTTGATATGTTTTGAAAAGAATAAAACAGTTTTTTGCGGTTAATTTGTTACCATCACATATTTTTGACGAAAAGGTTTTTATTCAACAAGTGTAGAAGATATTTAAAAACGTTTAAGAACATTTATGTTAAAAACGTTGTGTGGTTTCTCTTTTCTGATTTTAAATAAGTGTTGTGGGAAATACAAATTGGACATTTCAGAGTCAATACCTTATTTCAATACCTTAACATATCTCAAAAAACGAGCAGAGATATCGACTGCAAATTGATTTTGTTTTACTGATAAGAGTCATTTCAGGGATGGAGGGGACCTTCAGTTTTTTTTTGCCGAATCCGAACGGCTAATTTTAGAGAGCAATTTTCATGACAAAAATTAATTTTGGAGGATTTGTCAATTTCTTGCAAGAGGCAGTACCCGCGAAAAAACTTTAGATGACACATGCAGGGATTGAACCCAAGACTTCTGACAGTCCTATGCACTAACCATCACGCCACGGGTGCTAATTCTTCTCTTCTAGAGGTGTAGAGATTTAAGTTGGCAACGCTATTTAACTGGCGGCCATTTTTACAGTTGTCAAGTGATTTATTTTTAGTTCCGTATGTCATTTCAACATGAACAGACTAATGACACTTCCAAATTGTGTCTAAAACAAGATTGCTTGTCACGGTAAAAATTACCGCGACAAGAACCATTCTCTCCGTCATCCAAATACTTGTTCCTCCCTCCTCCATTCCTACAGGTGTTTCCTACAATCTACTGAGAGAGAGAGGGGCAGCCATGGTCCATCAGTCATCGGTTTACTCTCTCAGTACTTTGGAAAGAAACATAATCATTGATGTCGATTTTATATATATAAAGTGGATAAGCTTTTCACTTTAACTAAAGTGACAGACGGGCGGTATTGTCAAATACTAAGAACGGGTGACAGCCAGTCCCCAAAGAATGAGCATAATTACCACCATAAGTGTCAGATGGATGGTCTGACTCCAGTAAACCAAAATTGGCACGGTCGACACTTGGTCTCCGAATGCCGAAGTTACTCCATGGCAGAATGGCTTCAAGCCCAACTTTTACACCCTCATTATACTTAAATGTACAAGATGGAACGATAACATAAGTCCCTATTTCCCCAAATCTGCGCGAAAGTCAAATGAAATAACTTTAAAACGCGTGTAGCGAACTTCTGCCATATTTCTCTTCCAATATTGTTATTAATCGAAACTTACTAATTTCCATCAAGTTTTCACAATTATATTTGTTTTGCTGGGAAATATCGGAGGGGAAAAATGCAAAGTGTGAACAATCAAATTTCTTGAGTTCCAAGGTTTTTCTTTCATTCAAAATTGAATCGGGGATGTTAGGTGGCTGAATGCACCCACTGCATTCCCGCCCTCTACAAGTCAGAGTAGAGCGCGGCGAATTCAGAGGTGACTTGCATTAAGCTGGGGAGATTATAGTGCGAGTAAGAGAAGGCTACTGGGTTTGCAACTACGTTGGCACACTCACGCAAACAAGCTCAGCGTTGCTGAAAAATGACGCGACCGAAACCCAAGTCACTGAGTTGCTGAAAGCACTGGGTTTTTGAAGAAAAAGGGTTCATCCAGGCTTGGAAAAAGCCTGGGAGGTCACTTTTTTGTAAACTACGAAATCGAATAAATCGAAAGAAAAGTAATTTTGGAAGATAGAAATTTGATGGGAAAAGAGTTAATTTGAGAGAGTGTTTTAAAATTTGGAAAAGGAGAATAATTTTGGAGACTTGGTGGAATACACTCTTTTGAGATACAGGAGAGGAAAAGAAGGAAAATTGGTTAAGGAAGGAAGGGAAATCTGGCAGGAGAAATAAGCTAAGTATAATTGTTGGTTTATTTGTTTAAAAATTATTTCCGTTGAATCACATTATTTTGTTGTCGAGACATTGTTCTCAGAAAAATTATCGTTTGGCTTTGGCTGTTCGCTTTATTTCCGAAAATTACGGAACTCGTGACCCGCTTAAAATAAAACCGTTAACATTTTTCGGGACTAAACGTTACCGGTCCATCTTATCTTATCTTTTCTTGAATAACGATTTGTTTCTTTGTTTAAAAGATCCTGGGTTTTAGCCCTACTTAATTTCAAGGTCTCCCAGGCAATTAACTAATAATAAATATTTTAAAAATTAATTCCAAGACTTAAACTTTTATTGAAACTTCTTTCACCGTCGGTTTTGCTCCGAAGGTTTGCAATTTTCTTAATTATTTCTCAATTTCAGGATATACAGTACACCCCTGTGGTCATCGACATTTTTATATTCTGATCAATTTAATTGATCAACTACGATATCATCTCAAATAGGATATCAATTGATTCGCTGAACCCACCCTAAGCTCAGTGGCCGGAGACGGAGACATCAGCATCATACGTGCTGAATGTGCTAAATTTTTCTACGACCTTCTTTACGTTCTAGGTTCTAGTCTTCGTCGTGGTTTTGTTCGGGATTGTCGTGGTCGTAGACGTGGTCGTGGTCGTCGCGTCGCGTGGAAAAATTATACCAACATGCTGTTGATTCTAATTTTTATAAGTTCACTTTTAATTGAAGGGATGTGTCAATAAACAAAACTATCGTATTTGGAGTGATGAAAACATCCACAAAAACTGGTGTGCTTAAAAACGATGCTGGCCAGAACGTTACAGTCAATAGTAACCGCTATAGACCCAAGATTACTGACATTTTTCAATTCAACAACCATCTATGCAGGAGTTGTGCTTTCATTAAAACCGCCATTCATATGCAGAAATGATATTTAAGCTAAAGGCTGGTTAAATTTTAAGGGACGATGTTGATTTAGAATAAAACACAAATTATTTCGGAAATTATTGTCATTCCTTTTTATTATGATAATATTGGTATGGTTTAATTATCCGCCAAATGGCCACCACGATTTTGGTGGTACTCTTCGTTTCCGATGGTCAAAATTTTCGATAAGGCGGCATAATGAGGGTGCTATGTCGTTTATGAGCCGAATTATATCATCCTTTAACTCTTGAAGTGTTGCTGGCTTATTGAAATAACCCCAAAGAAAGAAGCCCAACGGTGTCAAATCACATGATCTTGGTGGCCTATTGACATCGTCACTACGTGAGATAATACGGCCATTGAATTTGTCGCACACAAGAGCCATTGTTTCGTTAGCTATGTTTGGCAAGTGGCGCCGTTTTGTTGATAATACATACATATCGACTACATCCATATCTTTCTATTGGGGCTATAAAAAGTTCGTTATCATCTCAGATAGCGAACATCATTTATACAGTAACTGCCTGACCGGCCTTAGTGTTAAAAAAATGGCCCGATGAAGCCACCAGCCCATAAACCGCACCAAACAGTCACTTTTTGTGGATGCATAGGATTATCATTTGGAAAATTCGGCAATTTTGCTTATTGACAAATCCGCTGAGGTGAAAATGTGCCCATCATTAAAGATTATTTTCTTCGAAAATTGATCATCCGCTTTTGCCATTTCTTACCACCATTCTGACCATTGATTAAAATGGTCAAGAGGCTTTAGTTGAGTCAATTGCATTTTATAAGCGGGTCATGCAATGCGCCCATTTTCATAATAAGCCTTAATAACTTTTTTTCTATGCTTCAAATAGTGTAAAATTGAGAAATGTAAAATGAAATGCAGATAAAAACTTGAAGTTTAGGTGCGGTTCACATCCAACATCGGCCCTTAAAATTTAACCACACTTTTGATATAGATAAAGATGAATTTGAAATTTTACGAGATTTAAGCATCTTACTATCTCTTATCATTTTACTTATGCTACGAATTACTATATACGACATGTAAAGGGTTTTTCGGGTAGATTTTGGTGCCCGTGGTAGCCATTTTGTTTTGGTGACATCTGTCAAATCTTTTGTTTATTATTACTTTAGTTTACGATTGAACAGGACGTTCAAATGATAGAACTTTATTATCAAAATGAGTGTTCGTTAACGCAACGTTGCGCGCGGTGGCCCTTCACAGTCGACTCTCAACGTTTGGTGGCCAAATTCGAGACGACCGGTTCAGTAGACAATCAGCCAACACCCGTACGTTCAAGGAACGCAAGATGGGCGGAGAACATCGCCGCGGTCCGAGAAAGTGAACAGCAGAACCCGAAGCAGTCTATTCCTCGTTGTGCACAAGAACTCGGCCTTTCGCAGACGAAATTTGCGTCGGGACTTGAGCCTACGCCTCGAATCGTTTGGAAGAGGACCCCAATTTTGGCCGAAAAATCATCTATAGTGACGAGGCGGTATTTTGGATGAATGGCTGTGTTAACAAGCAAAATTGCCGTATATGGGACGACGCCAACCCACGCGACGTTCACCAGGTGATAATGCATCCTCAAAAAGTTACCGTTTAGTGTGGATTTTGGGCCGGCCGACGTAATTGGTCCGTACTCTTTTGAAAACGACGTTATTGAGGCGGTCACTGTCATAACGATAACGATGATAACTAATTTCTTAGGGCCCAAATGAACAATATGGACCTAGACGACATGTGGTCCAAGCAGGACAGCACTACGTATACCACACAGCAAACGTTACTATTGACATTTTGCATGAACGATTTGAGGGTAAGGTTATCTCTCGCAGGGGTGATGTGAATTGGCCACCAAGGTCATGCGATTTGATCACACTAGACTTTTTCCTGTGGGGTTTCTTGAAGTCACAGGTCTATGCAAATAAACCACAATCGACGAATGCCCTAAAGGTGAACATAACACAGGCCATCGCTCAAATTCACTCGGATCTATGCGGAAGAGTCATTCAAAATTGGACCACTCGGATCCGTGCCACCTTAAGAAGACGAGGAGGGCATTTGAATGATATCATATCATTTCAAATAAAAAAATAATTTTGTTAATACCTCACACACAGCTTGTTTTATTCCATTTCAACATCTACCCGCTCTTATTGAAAAACCCTTTGCTTCAATTTCTAGTAAATTTCCAAAAAGAAAAAAATAGGTAAGGTTCTAAATATAAAGGTCTGTTTGATATGTTTGTTCTACGAACTGTAACTGCTTTTTGCAGTTACACCAATATTTAGAAGCTTACTATTGAAATTCTTAATCGTCGCAGGATGTTTCTTAATTCTGCTACATTGACATTGAAAATTACAGTCCTTCAAATAAATTACTTTGACGTCTCAAATATATCTACAGAAAAAAGCTTCATAATGAATTTTTGGATGTATAAACTTTTCGAAATTCTATATCACAATTTCTTCTACACTACAAAAATACAATTGGAATATAACATCAACAAGTAGGTCGCACATCAGCCTTTCCATTTTTCTTCCAAGAATGTCAATTACGATAAAATGTTGGTACCTGAAGGTTCGGTATTTATATTAAAGAGGTATAAAAACATTTTATGTGACAACGAAAACTGTTAATACATAATTCAAAAAAATTACCTTCAAAATTACTTTTATCGTGCTTCCAAGCTAAAGTTTACCTACTAATCTAGTCTTAAAGAAGTTATGTCCATGTATAACTTTCTTGGGGTAAATTTTGACATAACATTATCGCATTGGACTTCTATCCTAAAATTTCGCCAATATGAATTTTGTTCAACTATTCACATATAAAAAGATCCTTCTTCATTCAATGTTTATATCTTCTAAGAAAAAAGAAAGAACGACATGATTCAGAGCTTCACAATGCTTAACTCTTATTAACTTTTATCTACATATTCTTGGTTTCCATTTCGAAATCATTGGTTAATAATGACTGCACCTTCAGCACCCAATAGAGCACAGAAAATGTCTTCAAGATAAGACACCGGCCAACCATGCACAGCACATAGACCCAAAGGAATGTCGGTAGGTTTAAGACTATATCCAATATCTTGTTGACACAATGATCCCCATAAATCTCAAAAGTCCATCTATAGGAACACTTTATTTAGACATCGCGCACTCATTAACACCAACGCAACGTTAAGTCCTTTCTCAGAAGGAAAATCGTTGGTTTTAAGAGTTCATGCTTATAGGAGACCATCGATATATAGTTTACCGCGCGCCGACACCGCAACAGACTAGCTTTGAAATACTCGTGTGATAGTTATCAAAAGATTTATCACACAATTCAAAATCTCTTGATTTTAATTCGTATAAAAGTCTTTAGGTATGAAACTCTATCCGTATCACGTTGTCCTTTGAATTGATGCGAACAGAAAATAAAACATACCGTGAGATGTTTCTATAACTTTTAGTTTGTTCTCCCGAATTTTATCGTCTTCCTTGGACAAATCATCATAAGAAGACCCAAACAAAAATATAGTCACAAAGGAAGGATGTGATGAAGGATAAAGATATAGGTATGTAACTTATCTGGAAGACTTCTTTTTCTTTGGTGAACGACTGGTCGATTGATTGCATGCAATTAATCAGTATCCTTGTTTTCGGAGAAGCAACCGAATCCAGGAGAGGGTGGATGTGGATGATGCCCTGAATTGAGATGTCACGTCAATTTGACACGATTTTTAAGAGTTTGTCTCTTGTCTTCTTTTTTATTTATTTTATTTGTAAATTTTAAATTAATGGTTGGGAAATATTTATCAGCAGGTTATGGTGTCATCTATATTATTTTATTGAAGACGTCTATCAGGATTGCTAGAAGGATCAAAAAAAAGTCTATGATTATTTGTTTTTTAGTCATGCAACTGATTAATTAGGTGCAATTTTTTATAAATGCGAAACGATGATTTACTTAGATTTATGAAAGAGAACGTAATTCATAAAGAATAATGGAAATTTCGTGATAGAAGTTGAATAAAATAATTTTGAAATTACAAGTAAATTTATTGTCATTGTAGAAAACATTTAGAGAAAACAAATTTTTGAAAAGTTTTTTGTGTTTAGTTTCCCCAAAACTCAATTCTTAGTATTTCTTATTTAAGGTTACAAAGAGGACCTCCATCAACAAATTTACCCACTCTTTCAATGGTGTCCAATATTTTATAAAATCTTATAGAAACCATTAAAATTATTCACGCTTAAAATAGTTCTTCATTGCAATACAGCTTTAAAAAGGAGCAATAGAAAAAAGATTTCAAAAGCGTTGTTAAAAATATGTTTTTGAATACCTCTGGCATGATAGTCCTACGCGCTACGCAGTAACTATCTTGACACGGGTACTAAACATATATAAAGGAATGAAAAAATGGGTGATCAAATTTAAAGAAATAAGTTTATTGGAGGTATATTAAAAGGAAGTGTTCTAGGCCAAATTTTAGGCTCAGAAGAAAATAACTAATAAGAAAAATTAAGAAGACGGACAAAATTACAGTGCTTTTAGTTTAAAACTTAGGCCTAGATCTAGAATTGTCAACTTAGGCAGGCATACACATAGTCCAAAAAGTCTCCGCTGTAAGCTTTCTTTTTGTTGATTCTGAGATAAAACATTTACTATAACAATATATTAAAAACAAGTATTTTGAAAATCACAATCACAATTTTTTTAAATTTGGTATAAAGGTGAAGGTGGAAAATAATTTTTTTTCAATGTTACCACTTTGGTTTTTACATAAATTCGTAGTACCTACTTTTTTTCAAAAAAAAAAACACTAAAATTAAGCTGCTGTACGGAGACTTTTTGGACTAAGCGTCTTCTTCTTTAAAAATATTTTCAAATCCAGAATAAAATAAAGGCTCCCTTAATTAATTAAAATATATTTGTAAACAGGAATATTTAAGAGTTATAGTCAAAATATAGACCTGTAAAGTTATATTGATCCAGAAGGGCCAAGAAGAGGATCTTACTTGTTACAGCTTAGTTTTTTAATTTCTCCAAAGAAGATATTCAGGTCTATTCTGCTATTCATCGGGGGAATTTTACTTGAATTTTCATTAATCACTATTCTGCTATTCAGATCCGCATATGAAATGAAGCGGATTTTTCATTTGATGTCTGGTTTGTTAATTGTTGTTAGGAAAATGTAAGTAAAAAATAGTTTATTGCTAAATTTAGAATATCTTCTAATATATAAAATTCTCCTGTCACAGTGTTAGTTGCCATACTCCTCCGAAACGGTTTTACCAATTTCAATGAAAATTTGCATATACATTCGGTAGATCTGATAATAGGTTTTTATCTATTTTTTATATTCCTAAGTGCTATGGTTTAATTGCATCAACACCGTACACGATCTTACGATTGTATTCAGTGGCGCTATGTACATACATTGTACAATGAAGCATTGATTGCTATTGAGGATCTTTGCATTATGATTGCCAACTTACCACTCAGTCATTTCGGTATGAATTCACCAAATCGAAATGCATCTGATTTAATAGACACTGAATTGAATCGTGAACTACAATACATCACTGTAGAAATGGCAGCGATTGTGGCTCGCAATGTCCCACTAATGAATGAAGAACAAAGAACCATTTATGACCACATCATGCTCGCAGTTTCGGCAAGACAAGGTAAATGCTTTTTTCTGGCAATGTTAAAAAAGTATACAACTGAAAGTAAATATGCGTGTTCAAATGCTTCAAGATCCATCCGCTGAAACATTCTCAAAACAATTGTTAGATATAAGCGACTCAAAAGTTACTACGGATGAAACTGGATGCATACAATTAGCGGTCGATTTCTTCACGATTATTGATTCACAAGATGCTCTCTTTGACCAGATATTTCCCGATGTAAAAAGCAAAATGTACAAATCATGAGTGGCCGGCAGAAAGAGCAATTTTAGCAGCAAAAAATGTGGATTTCAACGAATTAAATCTCAAGATACAACATTTTGTGATGCTACCGAAGCTGTAAATTATCCTGAGTTTTTGAACTCATTGGATTTACCAGGCATGCCACCTCATAATTTACAACTGAAGGTTGGATCTCCGGTAATTTTGTTTCGTAATTTTAACCCGCGCCACGGTTGTGCAACGGCACGCTATTAGTTATTAAAAAACTAATGAAAAATGTTTTCGAAGCCATAATTCTAAATGGCAAATTCCGAGGTGAAAATATTTTATTACCGCGAATCCCTAATATAGCCAAAGATGTGCCAATTCAATTCAAACGCCTTCAATTTCCAATTAGATTGGCATTTGCAATGGCTATCAATAAGTCTCAAGGCCAAACGATGCCTGTCTGCGGCCTAAATTTGAGAACCTCATGTTTTCCACACGGACAATTATACATACGTGATGGCGTGCTCTCGAATGGGCAAACCATCCAGTTTGTTTGTATTGGGAAAGATGGGATCACAAAAAATATTGTACACTCTGTTATGCATTAAGGGATTGATATTGTTTTTTGTATAGTATTGTCATAATTAGCGATATGTATGTAATTTTAATAAATTAAATACATTTGTTTGGTGATTTGTTATTTTAATATTTTGTCACCGTTTGCAATGCTCTATACCTCTCCCACTTATATACCACATCCTTAAACACTTACAATAAGTTATTTATTTATAGCAAAATGTTCTCTAGAAATTATTTATATGACAAAACGACGTTTGTCGGGTCAGCTAGTTTGTTTTATAAATACAAGATTATTAAGATTTTAAGGTGAAGAACGACACTTTCTAACATTTCTCCGAAGCTCTCTGTTTGAGGATTCTCTTATTTCTCTGCTTACAATTGGAATAAAAAGTCCAATACTGGTCCATTTCCGAAAATTACACAAATGAAACAATTCATTCTGTTTAGGTGAATTGATTAAACTTAATTTATTTATAAATCAAAACAATTTATCCTACGTTCTCAAGATTTGCACATGAACAGCTGTTTACGTGAATGGCAAATTGGTTTAGGATAATGTAGTTCACCCGATGGATAGCAGAATGCAAAGGCAGTGTGAAAGGGAATCGGATGGGTGAATCGAATAAACGATCCACGTGAATAGCTGATTGTAATTGGTCCGATTGAAAACTTTTACATTTCTTAAATCACAAGGTTTTTAAATTTTAAATCCAGTTTTAAGAAATATTTCTGTTCAACCGCCTATGTTCGTACGTTTGGACACTTTTTCTGTTGGCTTGCAAAGATATAACTCTAAATAAATCAAATAACAATGAGTCCACCGGAGTCAATACTGAGCAAAAGGAAGGACCACTTCTGCAGACTGTATAACAGCGAACCGCTGCCAGGCAGGATGATCCATTCAACATAGACGACGAAAGCCAACACAACAATCCCTTCTTCCCGACTTAGACGAAGTTAAGGTTGCATTATATAAGCTGAAGTCTAACAAAGCCGCTGCTGGAGCAGATGCCTTAAATGCCGAGCTTTTGAAAGTAGCTAGAGATAATTTGGTAAGGAGCATGCACCAACTTATCTGTAAGATATGGTTAGAAAAAAGCATGCCCCATGAATGGAACCTCAGTATTGTTTTGAGCTGCAACAACTATAGAGTCATCATCATATCAGTCTACTTAACATCGCTTACAAAATCTTTACTGCCGAAATATGTGAACTTCTTAAACAACACACTGATTGGTCATTATTAGTGTGGTTTTAGACCTAGAAAGTTCACAGTCGATCAAATATTCACATTACGCCAGATTCAAGAAAAAACTCTAGAACATCCAATCGACACCCACCATCTCTTCATCCATTTCAAGGCCACATGTGACTACTCTGACCAACTGTACAGAGCCATTTCTAGTTTTGGCGCCCTGCCAAACTCGACTGTTCAGAATGAGCGTGGAGACTTCACACTGCCCTATAAAGGCTAAAAAAATCGAACCTTTCAATGTCAAAAAAGGCTTTAGACCAAGGTGATGCGCTGCCATGCGATTTCTTTAACATCATCCTTGAACTAATAGTGCAGAGCTCCCACGTCAACACAAGTGGCATAATGCTGATGACATTGACACAATCAATGATTATGCTTTTGTGAGTATTGAAGCAGAGGCGGCAAAAATGGGTCTAGCGGTTAATGAAAGAAAAACAAAATACATGCCGTCATCAAGAAAGGACTTGCAACACCGAAGTCTCGGTCAAAACGTCAACATCGACAGACGTAACTTTGAGGTAGTTAAGGACTTCGTCTACCTAGGCTCCGTTATAAATACAGAAAACAACTCCAGCGCTGAGATCAAATGAAGAATAACACTTGCTAACCTCTGTTTCTTTGGGCTAAGAAAGCAATTGAGTAGCAAAACCCTCTCTCGAGGGACCAAAGTGTCGTTATATAAAGGTGGGTGTCCATTTGAGAGTAAACGTGCTGCGAGTCGCTCTCAAGCTGCTTTCGAGAGCGATCTCGCAAGTGGACATAGTCTGGAGAGTATCTCGCGGAGAGTTGACTAATTACTCTCGACATTCGATCTTTTTGATAGTCACTCGCAAGTGGACACATGTGTTTACCACTATCCGAGATAAGCTCGCGGAATACCAACACAGTTCGTCTTTTGCGAGTAGCTGTCGAGAGTAAACATGGCAAAGCAGTGGACATTGGATATGAATATGAGTCAGTTGAATTATTGTGGAGAACTACGGATAAACCATTTCGCGATAGAAATAAAAAAAAAAAACGAATTTGCGAAACAGTTCTCGTGTTTTGAAGACGAAATAAAAAGATACTGGAATCCGAAAAAGGTACTGAAGGCTGCCGTATGAATCACCTGAACAGATCATATAATTAACTTTTAGTTTTTCCTTCGAAAATGATTTGCGATTCATAATTTAATTCCTTATATTACACCCCACGCAGTCGCCTCTGTATTACTGAAATGATTGCTTGTTCCGGCCGATCCATACGGTATTTATCATTTACAGCTTCACCAGTTGAGCTCTATCAGAAAGTAGAAAAGAGGCTGGGATGCGACCCACACTGATAACTTCCCATCCCGTCTGTCGATTTGTCTTGCTTAAAAGTTTGTCTATATGTATCAATTTTTACCAAATTTGCGTACTATTTTTTGTAGGTTTTATTTTTTTATGAAAAACAATATTTTCTGTGAAATAAAATAAGTTTGAAGCCAATATTTGTAATTTTTGAACACCTATTTGAGTCGAAAGTAAATTTTTATTGTTTTTTTTTTTAAGTTTTTATTTTTTGTAAAAAAAAACTGTCAATTCGATTTTTCTCAAAATTTTATCGAATGTTCATAACAATATTTCTTATAATATAAAATTAGTTTGAAGCCAATATCTCAAATTTTTTAAAAGATATTTACGTCGAAAAACAATTTTTACCACCTTTTATACATTTTTTTTATGTTTTTATTTTTTGTAAAAAAAACTGCCAATTCGATTTTTCTCAAAATTTGTCATAATGTTGAAAACAATATTTTTTATAAGTTAAAATTAGTTAGAAGCCATTATGTCAAATTTTTAAAAAGATATTTACGTCGAAAAACAGTTTTTACCAACTTTTGTTAAATTTTTTGTAGGTCTTTAGTTTTTGGTAAAAAACTGTCAATTCGATTTTTTTCAAAATTTTACTGAATATTGGCAATAATATTTTTTGATAGATAAAAGTAGTTTAAAGCCAATATCTCAAAGTTTTGAAAAGATATTTAAGTCGAAAATCAATTTTTACCACCTTTAATACATTTTTTTTTAGGTTTTTATTTTTTGTAAAAAAACTGCCAATTCGATTTTCCTCAAAATTTGTCATAATGTTGAAAACAATATTTTTTATAAGTTAAAATTAGCTAGAAGCCATAATGTCAAATTTTTGAAAAGATATTTGAGTCGAAAATCAATTTTGTTATATTTTTTTGCGGTTTTTAATTTTTTGTAAACAAACTGTCAATTCGATTTTTTTCAAAATTTTTCCTAATGTTGAAAACAATATTTCTTATAAGATAAAATAAGTTTGAAGCATTAATCTAAAATTTTTGAGAAAGATATTTTAGTCGAAATTCAGTTTTTACCATTTTTGAGTAATGTTTTTTTTTAGGTTTTTATTTTGTATAAAAAAAACTGTCTATTGAATTTTTTGCAAAATTTTATCATATGTCAAAAACATTATTCTTCGTTGCACAAAATTGTTTTGGAGATGAAATCATATTTTAGTCGTAAAATTTTTGAAGTGGAAATTTTTTTGTCAGATTTTATGATTTATAAAAAGAACTATTAATTGGATTTTTTTCCATAAATATAATTGTTTTGTATCACGTTACAATATATTATATAAAATTTAATTCAAGTCTCTAGCGTCATTGGTTCATGAGATATTTAGGGTTAACCAAAATTTTCACCTTTTTTTAAACTGCTATGGTAAAAAAAAACCTTCCACGCAATTTTCTTGAGAGCCCTTTCTGCATCTTTCTGCCTTATTATCTGTATAACAAAATTTATTTGAAGTCGATATCTCTTCTGGTTCTTGAGCTATGGGCGACGAAAAAAACGTCGCGAACGTACGGACGTACGAACGTACGTACACACGCACGAACAGACATCTTTCTAAAAATCTTTTATTTCGACTCTAGGGACCTTGAAACGTCGAGAAATGTCAAAATTTTCAATTCGACAAGTCGAACCCATTACAATAACTTCCTTTGGGAAGTTAATAAAACGTTGCATTTATGATGGGTGAGTATAATTCTTTGCACTTAAGGAAGACTTAAAAAGTTCGTGTTAATAAAATTATGCAAAAAGATCTGACCTAAAAAGCAAAGCAAAATTATTATATTGCGGTCAACGTGCACACTTTGCAATTGGGTATTTATTTCTTATTAAAACAATCAATAAATTTTCTAAGGAAGTATTCCCCACCAAAATTAAACTTAAATACCAAACTTTCATCAAAATTCTTCGCATGTCAAATATGATTTTCAAAAATTGTTTTCTTTTTTAATTTATTTTTTGTGAACCAATTTTTATTTAAAGAAGTAAGCAATTACACACAGGGCCCGTTGGGCACGCAACTTTTTGACGTCTTTGCGTTTAATATTACAAAATTCTTGAAAACAAAATACTAATTCAAAAATGCTTTAAGGAATTTTCCCATCATCTCGCACAACAATTTCTTCTCCCTCTCTCTCTCTCTCTCTCTCTCTCTTAATTATTTGTGCTACTGTTTAAGTTTTTTTGTTTTTTAATCGGAACTATAGCTTCCATAAGTAGCTCTTGGAACATCGAATCGAACTACCCTTCACCATCTTCACCATCATTATTCACTCAAATCTCATAACACGCAACGTATTTATGTATAGAAACTATTTAAGTGCTTGATTCTTTCAACTAAATTAAATTGAGCACGAGGATTATTTGGCTGAAGATATGAGAGAGGGTTATAGACTCCTCGAATGCTGGAATGTCGGTTTCGATGGTTTCAGATGAAAGGAATTGAACACGAACAGATTTATGATGTGCTATACATGTAGATGCCCTTTGGTACCTATATAGCTTATACAAGTTTGAAAGGAGGAAAGAAGTAAACTTGACCAATTAGATGGTTTTTAAAGAAAAAATCACAATTGCTTTTGGAATGCTTCCACAAAGGATTGTAAATAATTAGCATTTCGTGTCAAGGCTTTGATTTTAAGATTTACTCTCTAGGACCACAATTCGCATACAAAGGGATTTAAAAGAGTTCAACTTGAAGACGGTTTTTGGATTGCGTGTTTTGGAATCTGACTAAACGGAAATTAAAGTTGGTACCATAAAAATTTGGATCGGGGGTTTGACTGTGTGGAAATGATTCCTATTAATCTTATCAGAAGCCAAATCAATGGTCTCCCTGAAGCTATTTTTGAGAGTAGACCTGTTAGGATTGTCAAAACTTGCGCTATCACTTCATTTCATTTAGCCTATAGAAATTAAAGCACAAACTTGTGTAATCTTGGGTGAAGTTTTTTTTGTCAAGAAAGGTGTCTGTTTGACTTAAACTACCTGTTTTTCCTGCTAATTGTTCTTTAACGCCTGATTCATTCACCAGACCAAGTGACGAAAAAAAAGAATCCACCCAAACCACTTCAAAAGGACAATAATACCAATTAACACCTCGCTTGCTTTAGTTCGTTCACCGTAGTGTAGTGATAGATGCGCCTTTCTGTCCAAATGGTCTGCAGATATTCAAAATGACCTTACCACGTTATATATCTATACCTATACCTAGCCAAGCTATATATATTTTTATTTGTTCAAAAGACTTAAACCAAGTTGTCTTTTCGCACTTTTGCTCTCTTATGTATGTATGTAGACTATATTCAACTGATTAGCGTCCTCGTCCCGTCATCCCCTATCAAAAAGCAATAAATCTCTGCATGATCCTCGCGCATGCATAAATCTTTTGAATGCAAGACGACTTCGACTTCGACTCGCCTCAAGTCGAGTCGGCTGTGAAAATGAAATCCAAATCCACATTCTCCAGAATCCAATCCAAGCAATAAATCAAAATTATCTTCATTTCAATTGAAGATGCAGAAATGATCGTTCGTTTCTTTATATGAAAATAAGTTGGTTCCTTTTTCCTGCCTTTCAGAGAACTAAAGACGGAAAGCCTAGAAAGAGAAAGAGAGAGTACTTTTGGTGTCTGGTTTTTGCGGTTGCATGCCATTTTGATTTATTTCGGAACTTGTCAGACTTTTGTTGTCCCCTCTCTCGCCGCTGAAGACTGAGATTGTCGCGCCATCTCTTGCAATGCGTCATTGAGCTTTTGGTATAATTTACTGATTTCAAGACTTGAATCGATTAGAATCCACTTAGGTCTGTGTTCCTGCAGTACATCTAGTGATTCACTATGTTCATTATAAATTCTTCACCCTCTCAAGTCGAGCTGTAAACCTTACCTTTAGAGAGGTCTCATTATGCAAGCGCACCCGCGTCATAACTCATCGCCATAGTCATTTGCAAGGCTCGTTCTCGTTCTGTCGACTCGGCGATATGGTTGTTAGGGCTCACAAAAACTACGCTATTGTTGGCACAAAAACATCCATGGCAGCACAGCACTCGGTCGATTGTGTATGAGCACGCATATGTTGCATATCCGTTTGCCATGCACATGCAATGTTTACCGTTGGGGCGGGTCTCACCTGACCGCCCCTCATATCAAAACCTATATCGTGCTTTGGAATCAGCTCTAATTGCACACTGCATCAGCTTTTACAAAGGTAGCAAAGGTAGGTAAAAGGACGAACGGCGGCGGCGGCGGCGTACGATATGGTAAAAGGTAAACCTTATGGCAAACTTCGCATGGACATTTGTCAAAATGTATAAACAGCAAGGTTTTTGCACAAATAAACCCGCTTACCGCTTGGTGGAATCAAGAATAGGTCATGAATTATAGCCGCTATCGCTGGTGGGCAATCTGTGGAAGTTTGACCTCGCGTACATATAGTTGGGTGGTTCGGTTGTTGTACGATGAAGGGATGAATGATGACCACCCCATCATCGGTATAAAAAGCGAGTGATTCAGCAAAAACACAACAGAAAATCTGCTTCGCAAGGACATTATGGCGGACGGCTTTGTTCGGGCGCGCGATGCGGTGGTGGACTGAGATAGTGGTGGCATAAATGGGGTTGTTTTTCTAGTTTTTCTGTGTATTTGTTGTCCGCATCACGAACCATTTGAATGGATATCATAGCCACCAAAAACCTGGCACTGGCACCATAAGAAACCATAAAACACACCGTTAGCCAATAAAAACAGTTGAAGGGTGACTCGGCTCCGCTGCGCTCAGAGGGTAATTCAATTAGGGAAAAGGCAAAATGTCTGTTTGTTTTTGTTTTTGTAATTTTTGTATTGGTTTTTCTTCGCTGACCGCCGCGCTGACGTGGTCTTTATGCGGGTATTCACTTTTTTTCTTGTCCTGGACAACCATATTTGAATTTTGAAGTTTTTCTTAATAAGTTCGTCCTGCCTTTCGATGGCTGGCGAGCTAGAGGCCGGATGGTAGCACACAAGGAATGTCATCGCAGAGCTGAATTTTAATTTAGAATTATTTTACTCGACTAAAATGATAGCCCCCCAAAAAAAGGACGTATGTCAAAAAGCGAACGTTTATTTTTTGCGCGAAAAAAACAGCCATCAGGACACATTCAGAAGGATATAAAGAAATATCCTTATGAATAAAGAGCAACTTTTTCTAAATAGGTTAGGTTATATAGAAATGATTTGGTATTCTATAAGGCGCTGGCTGTGCAACGATAAAATGATATTATTAATGGAATGATAGGAAGGACAATGGGCCTGTCGTAAGCCGCTAGGCAAGCATGATTTTCTGGCATTTTTCGTCATTAATTTACTTTTATACATATTTTGTGTTTAAGGTGTGTCCGGCAGGTTCGGCGTGGCATGGCTGGGAGTAGTGTCAAGAAGCAGTTATTTGGCGAGGTGGGGGTTATATGATATGACAAACTATTTACCATAAATAGATTTTTGAAATGAAGACAACACGACGACTACGACCACGTCCACAGTTGAAGAAGTCAAAGAAGAACAAATTGGTTTTGTCAGATTATTTGTAAGTGTTAAAATATTGTTTATTGAATTTTGTATATCTGCTGAATTATATCATATTTTGTTAACAGCTTAAACAATATTAAGTTTGTCAAATGTAAAGCTTCTGTTAATTCTTACTTTCTTCTTTTTACTTTCTTTTATCTTGGTAAGTAAGAAAAGAACTGTACTCGCTTGGGTACAATGGCTAATGAGGTACACAATTTTTCTAGATGAATGTTCACATTAATTATTACTTAAAATTAAAGCATCGAAACATAAACTTTTAATGACAGAAACTTTCAAAACTTGGGACGCGCCTTAGACTTCGCTGAAACATCTTCAAACCGTAGCAATTTCGATTTTGTGTTGACGAGGAGGAAGGTGTTGCTGAAGATCTTGTTTCTTAGACCATGCCACACGATGTTCCAGGTGAAGTAGAGGTGTTTTTTAGCAGTGACATCAGTGACAGTAAAGACGATTTAAAGCTACAAGATCCACGGCGCAGAATGCACATCGTGAACATTTTCCAAAATGGTCTAACAAACCATGTTAAATTGCAATGCTAAAAAGCTAGGTTTTTTGGGACAAAAGGTAACCGCATGGTAGCTGCAATAGATGGGAAGTCGGAACTTGAAATTTTCGAGATTTTATTTGATGAAATAGAATTAAATTTAATTGTTGAGCTAGCAGTCTCGCTTTTATGCAGCAAATTCAAATGCCCTGAATTTTTCGCCCCCCGAAGACGATTGGGTATTTTGCTTAACAGCGGCTAGCACTCTTTGCCAAGAAAAACATGTACTGGCAAACAGATGAAGACACCCGTGTACCAATTGTTGCTAACAATATTTCCATCAAATATATCCACATTGTGACAAAATGACAAAAATTAGACCTCTAGCAACCCTTGTAAACCAAAACTTTGCCAGTTTGGATACATGCTTGAGAAACTTTCGGTGGATAAGTCGATGGTGAAAGTCACTCTTCAAAGCAATTCATTAGAGGCAAACCTGTAAGGTTTTGCTTTAAAAATTGGATGCTGACGAGCAGTTGTATGGTTATTTCTATCAATGCCGCTTGAAACCAGAATTGTTATTGATTTTTTGGACAAAGTTACAAATCCTACATATCATATTGTATTTTTCGACAATTTTTTCACATCACATGATCTTCTTGTTTTTCTTAAGAAAAAAGATTTTCGAGCTATCGGGATTGTAAAGAACATTGATCTTTAAACTCAAAAATTATGAAAACTTATTTAAAATTGCACTTGCATCCAGTAAACTTATTAACTTTTTCATTACTCGATACGTTCCTACATCACCTATCATCTCATTATGAAATTATCACATATTTCACATTGCCAAAAACTCTGTTAGGTTCCTAGTATTTCTCCGTTCTTGGTATTTCATGGCTCAAGAAAGAGCCATGGTTGAGTTGAATCTGTCATTGTCGATTGGATCTTCACCATTTAAAATGTCAGAATTATCAACTCTTAAATAGGAGTAAGCACTATCGAGAAAACAGTTACTAGAGGCACACCACGGGGAGGAGTCATCTCACCCCTGCTCTGGATCCTCGTAGTCAACAAAATTCTCACAAAGTTCAAAGATCAGGGCATTAAAATAGTAGCATATGCAGATGACATAGTGGTTTTGGTATTAGGCAAGTTTCTTACCATCGCATCGAAAACATTATGGAAAATGCATTAAAGGCTTTATCTTCTTGGGCAACTAAGAACGGTCTCGGGGTCAACCCTACCAAGACAGAGCTAGTTTTGTTCACGAAGAAACGGAAACTGGAGGGCTTCAACCCTCCCAAACTAAATGGTATTCCTCTAAAACTTTCTAAGGAAGCTAAATTTCTAGGAGTAATCCTTGACTCCAAGCTTACATGGAAGCGTAATACGGAGGAAAGAATGATAAAAGCACTATGTACATTCTACACATGCAAAAAGACCTTCGGTGTACGTTGGGGTATGCGACCGCAAGTCATCCAATGGATGTACACAGCGATTGTCAGACCCATTCTTACCTATGGCTCTATTGTATGGTGAAAGGCGGTGGAAAAATCAAGCTATCTCAAAAACCTGAATAAGGTACAGAGACTAGCCTGTATAGGAATAACAGGGGCTCAAAGATCCACACCACAAGCTGGGTTGGAAATGATCTTGGACCTCCCGGCTCTGGATGAGTTCATAAGGTGCACGGCAGCCAAAACTGCAATTCGTTTAAGAGAACTGAGTTTTTGGAGGCACAGCACTTATGGACACGGGTCAATCTTACAAAGATATGACACGATTCCAGGACTGATGAAGACCACCGATTACATCCCCCCCGTACTAGATTTCGATAGGAAATTTTCTATTTTCATACTAGAAAGGCAAGGTTGGGATCCTAGTTCATTTATAAGTAAACAGAGTATCCCTTTCTACACTGACGGTTCAAAAATGGAATCAGAAACAGGTGCTGGAGTGTTTTGTCAATCTCTCAACATCAGAGCGTCGCACAGTGGCCCGTTTTGACTTTTTTGGTTGCAAAAATCATATCTCCTAAACGAATAAAGATATTGCTTTAATTTTTTTTTTATCTTGAAGGAAATTTCTAAGGCTATAAAAATTGTGACTTTCAAAAAAAACTGTTCAAAGGGTGTTTCAGAAATTTGTGTTAAAATAAGAAGTCTTAGCAAAGGTCATAAACATAGCGGTATTTTAATATGCAATCGTCAAAATCATTTTTTTTAAGTAATCTGAGTGAATTGAAACAGTAGAGCAAAAAAAACTGTTTACAGGGTATTTCAGAAATTTGTGTTAAAATTAAAAGTTTTAACAAAGGTGATAAACGTAGCGGTATTTTAATATGCAATCATCAAAATCAATTTTTTAAGTAATTTAGTGAATTGAAACAGTGGAGCAAAGAGAAAAAGAACCAATTCGAATGAAACAGTGGGGAAAAAAGTATTTTTTTTTTAATTTTAAGGCATTTTTTTTTATTTTCCAGTATTCAAGAGTGCATAATGTATTTTGGTTATACATATATCAAAAGTCAGTGTAAAAAGAAATAAAGACAAAACAAATTAATATATAAACACTAAATTTCTTGAAAACTGTCATCTAAGTCCGGGGAAATGTGTAATAAACTCATCATTTCTGGAGAGTATCGTTCTTTCAGATCTTTTTGGCTTCTCACATGCCTTAATGAAGAAATAAGTGGATCCGAAGAGGTTGCAAGCATGTTAAATAGGTCCTCATTCTGCCGAATCCTTGAAACTTTACACGTATGCTGATATCGATATTTCTTGTAGTCTTTATTTTTGCATTCCTGGGCTTCGTCTGACAGTTCTCCAAGTGTAGTGATTGATATTCAATGATATTTTGACTATGAACCAATATTTTGTGTAGTGTAGATGTGAGTAATTTTTCAGGATACTTTTGTTTTAAAAGCTCTGCAGTTTTTTTTGTATACTCCCCAAATTTAACTGCATTCACTACTTCTCTGCAATTTAAAACGTTCAATATTACTTTGAGCCTCATTATAACTTCTCCATTGACTCCAGTTATTCGGGGGGGGGTGAGACACTTAAAGACGAGTTTTTGAGCACCGCTCAGGAATTGTCTGCAATGGAGGCTGATAAAATTTAAATAAGATAATGCGTATCTTAACTTCACCTAAAGTGAAGGCTTTTTTTATTAGACTATCTTAGAAAACTGTTGTCCAGCTAAACATGGGCTAACTATTTAATTTGGACGACTCCTTACTAATGAGAGCATTTCAAGATTCCAACAGTTTTCTAAATACATGATGCCATATTTAAGAGCGAAATTACATTAGTTGAGAGGGTTTTTGATGCATTTCACGCAGAAGTGTTAGAAATTGTGTTGAAACGTAGCTTTTTTCCAAAAATAATATATTCTGTTCTTATTGGAATTTCTATAAATATGCTAAGAACGCTACAAAAATATAGATGCAAAAAACCAGAAAATGAAAAATTTTACCATTACAAGTTTACCGATTACATCCCCCCTTTACTAGATTTCGATAGGAAATTTTCTATTTTCATACCAGAAAGACAAGGTTGGGATCCTAATTCACTTATAAGTAAACAGGGTATCCCTTTCTACACTGACGGTTCAAAAATGGAATCAGGAACAGGTGCTGGAGTGTTTTGCCAATCTCTCAACATCAGAGCGTCATATAAACTCCCAGCTGACTGTAGTGTCTTTCAGGCCGAGATCTTTGCCATTGGAAAAGCAGCTGAATTGGCACATCACGAAAAGCTAAGCTCTTCGGAGATTACTTTTTTCGTGGACAGCCAGGCTGCTATCAAAGCCTTAGCCAGTGAGACCATAAGATCAAAAGCAGTTTTAAACTGTAGGAAGGAATTAAATAAAATCTGCCACACTAACCAGGTAAAGCTCTGCTGGGTTCCCGGACATAGCAATATAGAAGGGAATGATATATCAGATAGATGAACTAGCCAGGAAAGGGTCCGAAGCAGACACAATTAGTAGCGACCATTCAGTCAGGGGACCACTCGTCCCGATTGGGGTACTCAAGAGGAGGATAGACCTTAGACTGAAAGAGAAAATCAACAACTCCTGGGAAATCCAGGGACGATTGCGCAATCTCTAGAAGTTTATGGCCTAACACAAATGAAAAGGAAACTCGGTATATTCTATCGCTGAGTAAAAAGAACATTAAAATCTTGATAGGTGTACTAACAGGTCATTGCGCCATTGGCACAATGGCTAACAGGATAGGGGCATTTGCACCCGATTTTTGTAGGAGCTGTCAGGATGAGGAGGAAATAGAAACCATTAAACACCTGCTCTGTGACTGTCCGAACCTCCAAACCAGCCGACTCCGTCATTTCGGAAACAGGTTTGTTGGAGAACTGGATGATCTAGCACAGGTCTCAATGGCAAACATGAGGAAATTTATAGATAGCACAGGCTGGTTCGTTAACGAGTTATCAGTCTACGTTAATCGGCAAAATTGAGGAGCATCGATGCTAACTTTTACTTTTTACAGGGGATCACAATGGACCGGTAGGCCCCCGTGTACGCAACATCTTCATGCTGTGCACACCCCTTATCACCTAACCTAACCTAACCTAACCTAACCTTGAATAAGAACGTAAGGGGTTCAACTCAAGCATTACTAGACTTTTTTAATACTATCGGTGGCATACCATCGGGACCGGCTGAACAGTTATCATTCAACGCTATTCAACGATATTCCAAGGTAGTTTTGTGGATCAGAAATATCGCCTTTTTTGAGAAGTTAGGAAACCAGCAAAAGAACACAGACAGAAGTCAAATTTTAACTGCTTATTAACGGTAAATTATTACCAACATTTAAAATTAGAAAATAAGAATTTTTAAAGCAACATGAAAGATATTTGTCAGAATTTTTACAGTCACGAAGTGTTTCATTTGACGATCTATAAGCTCGAAGATAAAGTTTTGTAATCTTCTTTTAATTATTGCTCCACTTAAAGCAACTTTAAACGCTCCTATGTATACTTTTCAACTCTAAAGTTTGTTTCCATCTAAATTTTACAAAACAAAAACAAACCAAATAAAACTTCGTTAAACTGCAGAGTATAAAACGTACCTTCTAAATAGCAACAAAATAGAAGTAAAATAGTAACAAAAACTACAAACAATTACAAGAAAAACAAAAACGTGTCACATTCCAATTGCCAACGTATCCAAGCGTTTAAGGTTAATCGAATTCAGTTCCATAAAGCATATACAAATCGCTTCAAAGCTCTGCATCTGCATCTAGAGCGAATATAGTCCGTCAATCTTCATAGTCCCTAACGACAATAAGCTGAAGCATTATATACTACACTGCACTTAAGATAATCTCTTTAGCATGAGTTGAGTATCTTTGTGTGAAGATGAGAGATCTGGCTTCATAGTACCGTTCCGTTATTTATACCAGATGCACGAGAATCTCAAGTCACCCGAATCTCTATACCTATGTATGTACATTGCAGTAAGTTATAATGGCGGAAAATGCAGTTGCAAGTTGCTGTACAGTGAGTAAGAGTTATTTAATTGCACAGAGGTCACCTTCAAACAAACTCTTATAGTCGTACCTATGCTTTCCAACAAAATGTTCATTGCATAGGTTTTTGTTTAAAATAATGAGTACCAGTAGCTGTATTCATTCAGCACTACCATCGCACCATCACCATTGGAAGTTGGAAGACCAAACCAAAGAGTTTTCTATTCGAAATCCTCATAAATATAAATGGCCGCAGAGAACCGTTATAATTGCTAACTACCGCCACAACCTGCATGCAAATGTGCCCACATGCAACTCAACTCAAGTCAATTCAACAACTTGCACCGATAGCATTGGTTACCTGCATCAAAACAGCAGTACCTAGTCGGTACAAAAGGAGGGAGGTATATGCATTAGCGGCACCAGTCGAAGGGAACAATGAGAGCGTCAGATCCTTATCACAAGCGGGTAATTCTGTTCAAGCCATGTTTTTCAAAAAACATTTAAAAAAACCTAAGTTTTTTGTACCTCTATAATAACTATTCTTTTTATGTTTTGCTTTTGAGTCTTCCTTTTTTCAGACTTTTCCATGCCTTGAGCGATGGATGACTGGATATACGGGGTGACTGGATGGATGGGAATGAGTTTGAGCTTTTTTCATCATACTTATATTATGTTAGGTAGGTATAGAAATCATCCCACAACAACAAAAAAAGCTGAGTCTCATTATTCTTATATGTGTTTGAGGCTTACGGAGGAGCCACCGCGCCGCCGGTCTTAAAGGTATACGAGCGGTGTTTTGGATGATGGTGCGATGGTAGGCAACCAGAGCGCGAACGTAATTAACGTATAAACGAATGAATTTTAATGAGGGAAAATGTTTACTTCTTATAAAGCTATACATACGACGAGTATTTACTGCATACATAATGTTTAATTCAGCTCAGTGCCCAAGTAAGGTGATGTAGGGTTTGAGCATCCCTAAAGATAGGTATATTTCTATTTTATTTAAATGAATATTTTACGTCTTTTCACTATTTGAATGTGAAAGAGGAAAACAAACCAGTAATTTACAATAACAATTTTTAGGATTAAACATAATTTCTAAGGTCTCAACACCAACTAAGGGGCCTCGAAAAATATTCAATAAAAATTCAAAGATACACTGCCAATCACTAGGATGAGGCCACATATTTTTCAACCGATTTTCGGTCCGATACCTGTTGGAATTTGTTTAACCCGGAAAATTTTACTACATGAGAGTAGGAACATATTTTCTTAAAACAAAGTGATACAATTATAGGGTTAATTAGAAAAGACCGTTGGAATTTCCCTACATTAATGAATGAGCTAACTAAAAAGGATATAAAAAAGTGAGTCACTAGGATGAGGCCATTGCGAATATTTCGTTGTAGAAGTTCAGATCAGCAATTTTTTTCAAAATTTGGGTTACAATATTTAAGAACGTTTTACAAATATCTATTTTTATTAAATTTCAACTACAAATGGGTTCCGGAAAGACGTTGACAGTAGCAGAAAGAGGACAAATCGATGCTTTCAAGGAAATGGGACTCTCAAGCCGAGAAATAGCAAGGAAGCTGAACAGAAGTAAGACAGTTGTAAACAACTATCTTGCTGATCCTCAAAACTATGGAAAAAACCAAAAAGGACGCACAGCCCAAGCAACAACATCCCGAGAAAAGCGGTTAATTTGACGTATTGCTTCAAATTCTACTCAATCAACTATTAAAATAAGGTCCAAAAGCGGAGTATCAGCCAGTATTTCGACAGTCCGAAGGATAATAAGAAAAGATGTTACTATCCAGAGAAGAAAACTCAAAAAGAAACCTGTTCTAAAGCAAGTACACAAGGAGCTGCGAATGAACTTTGCAACAGAACATGTCTCTTGGAGCAGTCAATGGAAACGCGTCGTCTTTTCGGATGAAAAAAAGTATAGCCTTGACGGCCCCGATGGTTACAACTTTTATTTCCATGATTTAAGAAAAGAGGAACTAATTTTGGGAAGACATCACAGCCGTACATCGGGTGTTATGTTGTGGGGAGCTATCACCTACTATGGCCAAATCGAATTGGAGTTTGTTTCTCTAACAATGAACGGAAACAGCTACAAATACTTGTTGGAACGCTCATTTCCGAAGATGAAAAATATTTTTGGACCTCTGCCTTGGATTTTCCAACAAGACAATGCCCCCATCCACACTTCCAGGGTTGTCAAAAGCTGGATTTTATCAGAAAACGTAGAGCTTTTGCCATGGCCACCCTATTCACCGGACTTGAACATAATCGAAAACTTATGGGCATGGCTATCTCGAAAAGTTTATGAAGGCGGTAGACAATTTGAAGACAAGGACTCTTTAATTGAAGCTATCCGTGATGCCTGGGACGAGATTTCACTTGACTATTTAAAAAAACTTTATGATTCCATTCCAAACCGTCTAATAGAGGTCATATCGAAAAATGGGGGCATACTCATTATTAATTGAGAAAAACTTAATAAATAAATGTTTGAAAACCAAAAACTGTAAACATTTCTTTCATTTTTTTGATATTTTATAAGATTTTTCATGTGGCCTCATCCAAGTGACGCACTTTTTCATACTGTTTTTAAGTAGCTCTTTAATTAATGTAGGGAAATTCCAACTGTTTTTTCTATTTAACCCCTTAATTTTATTACTTTTTTTAAAGAAAATATCTACCTACTCAAATGTAGTAAATTTTTATTGGTACGAAATTTCCAGCAGGTATAAAGAACGAAAATCGGTTGAAAAATATGAGGCCTCATCCTAGTGATTGGCAGTGTATATATTCAGATACTCGTATTCGAGATTCAGCTAAGTAACATATTGGTAGGATTATAGCTTATGAAAAATGCTGTAATTTTAATTTCTAAAGAAATTTTCTCCTTAACCGCTTTGCGCATTTTTGCCACCTGTGCCTCAATACTCACAAAAGCCTAATTGACATCGAGCTGAGTTCTTCCGATTACTACTACTTTTACTACTACAGACTTTTGGGACTTTTAAAGAAATCGCATGACAGCACATCACATCATGTCAAAAGCCTTATTTGAGATCAAAAGGTTCTGTTAAGTTGTTTCCAACCTTTATGAAGCAGCGTGATTTCTCCATGGTCGGTCATCCAACACAAACGAACGAGTTTGGTAGGGATGCCAAAACTAGACATGGCTCTATACAATCGGTCCCTATTGAACATTTGATCGACTGGCAACTTTCCTGGTCTAAAACCTCATTGATAAGGACCTATCAAGTAGTTGACAATGGGCTTTAGACTTTTACATATTACGTCAGAGAAGACTTTGCAAGCGATGGTAAGTAGACTCTATAGTTGATGCCAGTTAAGAGGGTCTTGTTTTTTGAGCTCCAACCAAATTATTTTTAGCTGCTATGAAGAGCTCGGCATTTAAGCCATTTGCCCCAATGGCTTTGTTAGACTTCAGCTTAGATATGGCAATATATTTACTTCGTCTAAGTCTGAAAGAAGGGATTGTTGGCTTTCGTCGTCTATATTAAATGGATCATCCTAAATGGCAAAGGAATTCGGTTGGTCATCGCCGTTACAGTCTGCAGAAGTGGTTCTTCCATATCCTCAGCATTGACTACAATTGTGCTATGATGTTTCGACTTTCTTCTCATTGCAGCCTTCGGTTTGAGGTTTATGCAGTTGTGAATGCCGTTTCATCATCTGAGAAGTTAGTGTTTCTCTCTCTTCTTCTGCTCATAGAGCTCGTGAGCAGCTCTCGACCTTCAACCACTGATAATAAACATCACTCCAATGGTTTTGCCCATATTCTTTCAAGCCGATATACGACGTATAGAAGCTTGACTGGTAAGTGATCACCTTAATTTTGGACTACTGCGAAAAATCGTTCCCATTTTCACCACTGACGGTGCATGCGAAAATTAAGTCAAATACAGGGTGGGCCGTTAATAAGTGCACTTTTTGTCTCGCTCTAACTCCCGAACGAAATGACGAGACGCGCGGGGATGGTATCTCCTTGCAGCTCGAGATCTAAATTTTTAGTCGCAATGAGTCCGTTCACGGGAGAGCAGCGCGCTTTCTGCGTTCGCGCCTTTTATGAAAACAATTGCTCATACTTGACTGTTCGTCGGCTTTTTCGGGTAAAGTTTGAATTACGCAACATCACCGAGTGTCCAAGTACGAATGCAATCAAAAAATGGATTGTAACATTCGAGGCAACGGGATCAACGCAAAAACTTCGACCTACAGGACGCCCACGTTCCAGGCGGACTGCAGAAACAATTGAACGCGTACAAGCTTCTGTGCGCGAGGATCCAAGAAGCTCTACACGGAAACGAGCAGCGGCCCTGGGAGTACCCAGAACGACTTTACGTCGCATTTTACGGGATGATTTGAAGTTATACCCTTACAAAATTCAGATTGTCCAAGATTTGAAAGAATCCGATTTTGTTTCACGGTTCAATTTCGCAACAGAAATGTTACGGAGATTCCCTCACTTCAATAACATTATCTTCTCAGACGAAGCTCATTTTCATGTCAACGGATTTGTTAATCGACAAAATTGTCGATACTGGGAAACAGAACATCCACGCTTAAAACATGGACGACCGTTACACTCTCCGAAAGTGACCGTTTGGGCCGGAATAGCCAAGTGGGGGATCATAGGGCCGTATTTTTATGAAGATCGATACGGGCGTAATGTTACGGTTAATTCAGAGCGTTATGTTTCGATGCTTAAAGATTTTTTAGCTCCAAAACTTCAAGAATCGAGTGGTTACACTATTCACACCTGGTTCCAGCAAGATGGCGCTACCTGCCATACAAGTAACGACTCTCTGGAGGTCGTTAGAGAAATGTTTCCTCGAAGGTTGATATCGAGGAGGGGTGATATTGCTTGGCCACCCAGGAGCCCTGACTTAACGCCACCGGATTTCTTTTTATGGGGCTACCTCAAGAGTAAGGTGTACTCTAATAATCCTTCAACGACGGCTGAATTAAAAGCGAACATTGAAGAAGAAATCCGCTTAATCACTCCGCAACTTTTGACAAAAGTGTTCCAAAATATCAGAGTCAGATTGGAAGAGTGCTGTAGGCGAAATGGACAATATTTGGATGATTTAATTTTTAAAAAATAAAAATTCATTTCGTTTTGTATAATTTAAAATAAATATTTCATTTAAAAGCGCTACAGTTTTATTAATATAATTTTTTTTTAAGTGCACGGCCCACCCTGTATAACGCTCAAGGTCCCTTGGCTTTAATTCATAAGGAATTTAATTTTTCTGATTTTGAATCATTCCTTCAATTTAGCGTCTTCGAAGCGAAGTTACTCTCACTATTAAGTATTTAACGCAATGCGAAGCAAAATCACTGGTGTGTCAAAATGATTTGATAACCATGTATCTTAGTCTTAGTCGATGACGTACTTAATGCAATTACAAACATATCTGCTTATTAAAAAGTTTGTAAACTTATAAACTGACTTTCATTAACCTTGAAGAATATTCATGAACAGAATGAAAACTTTCGTTAGCTTATGAATGTATTTTATAAAGATTTATAAAAAATATTCATAAATGTATCAAACAAAATAAATGGTTTCTCATCACAGACTTTAAATGAAATTAGTGCAGAAATCAAGCTATGACTGTTTTCTACTATAATCGCTGTTTCTTTGGACTAAATAAGCAATTGAGAAATAAGGCCATAAATAATTAAAACCGATGGGTACGTATTAAAATGTTTATAATTTTACGAATTACATTTCATTAATCTAAAAAAAAATATTCACCCTATGTAAACCGTTGAAATTTTGTCAATAATAAAGAAGTTTCTTTGTTTGATGACGCACTCGGTATGAATTCCACAGAGTTTGAAGTGTAAAGTTTATTGTTGTATATACGCAAGGATTCAGGTCAGTTACACAATTAACACTTAAGCATTCACATAAAATATTAATACCGAGATATTCTGCTACTTATGCTCAACCATAAGGTTGCATAACCAAATGGGGCTGGTCTTTCCCACATAAAGCCAACTCTTCGAATGAAAATTTAAGCAGCAATTTAGTTGAGAAGATTATCATATCCCTTAAAAAAAATATCTTCCTTGACGTTAAATCGGAAATAGCCTAATTAGGTTAAACCTAATCGCACATGCCTCCTTTATGCATCTGCCTAATTTTCAAACTCTTTATCGTCATTAACTCCTACTTTAGAAGCACTTTAGTTGCACCTATTTCTCTTGGTTTGAAGCAGGTGAATTTATTTTTATAAAATTTTCAGATTTTTTTTGTTTGTTTGTTTTTGGAAAATTCTTTCTTAAACACGCGATTAACTAAAACCCACAATAATTCCCCCCCCCCTTTCTTTGTTCTAAAACTAAAACAAAAAATTCTCACCTGCACCGTGTGTAGGTATTCACCTATAGCTCGAGCGCGTGCGCACATTAAGGTCCTAATGCACTTCTAACATATCCACATCACATAATATAACCCTGCTCTTCGCCTTGAAGGCATAACCAAACATTGTTATTAAATTAAGATTCCATCAGCTTGAAGTGTTTTTCAGCCCATATAGTGACCGCTCCAGTTTTCAAAACGATACGACCGAACGATGCAATGGCGATGATGATGATGATGATGATGATCTGATCACCCTTAATCACCGACTTTGAACCCTTTTGTCCCGCTTGCTGATGTTTTATCCATCACATTATCAACTATACGATGGCTCCTCAAAGAAAAAGTCGATTGGAATTCAAGACAAAAATTCTTTCGTCCATCGGAGGAACGGTTTCTCTAATGGATGCATCAGCTCACCAGTTAACACCTGCTGAATAAATTTACGGTCCACCCGTGATGGAATCATTAATTACCGAATGATTTTGAATGAGAAAGTGATCTTAGTTGTTGTTTTTGTTGTTGTTGACGAGTCTTTCGCTCGTCGAATCAAGTCCATAAGTCACCGAGGAAGCTTATAAACGTATATGGTACCTATAATTAAGGCATGGTCCAGACTCCAGAGTCCGTAAGTTGATGTTCGGTCGGTCGTTGGTTCTTGACGACGATGTTGTCCTAATGAAGATGTTAAGAGCACGCTACAACATATTTTCCCTAATCTGTGACTATAATTTGTCGGGTCACTATCATGAGTATCTATGAGTATATAAAAGAATAAGTCTGCGTGGAAAGGTTTTAGGTTTTTATACATATTTTTAGCCTCTTCAGTGGACAAACATCAGAGCGGTATGGTGGTGATGAAGCGATGGCGGCTCAGACTTAGCTATATCAAGCGCGCATTACTATACAGAGTGTGTCTTTGAATGCGCGTCTAAAGTGTATAAGCTAGAGATAAGTTTTCAATGTGGTCATAGTTTCGTCGTTCTTTTTGTTTTGGTATATGATGCTGATGGGACTGAGTTTTATTCCCATCAGAATGGAGGTATATATACAAAAACCATATAACCGCACTGTACCGCCTCCTACCCGCCGCCGCCGGAGATAAGAAGCTTGGGTGATTCTTTTGGGACTCGACGACTTTGAGTGCGTGTAAGAAATTAATGTAACTATAATGTTGTTTGGTAGTAGGTGCGCACAAAGGTGGAATAGAGAGATATCCTCGCCCGCCATTCCGATGAGTATGTTCTTTGATGGTGATTTCTTGAACTTAAAGGCTTGTGAGATAGGACAGCGAGCATTATCGGTTAAATGTCACAAAGAGTTGAATATATGTTGTCTGATTAAATTCATGGTAAAGGTGAACTAAGGTCCCTATATTACCTACATATACACCATACTCTTAGAATAATGTTTTTAAGAACGGAAAATTCTCATCAAATACAGGTACGTAAACAATTTTAAGGATTCATTTTCTTCTATGCTAACCTTTTCATGTTTTGACATAGGAAGAAGGTGGCTTGTGACGAACTTTGTCAGTAAAAATTGACCATACTCGTAACTTGAAGATCTATATTTGTTTTGTTGAAGTCATGATTTTGTTTTTATTCATTCAAAGTTGATGTTTTTTAACGTGACTTCTTATAGACTTTACCAACTTTAAATTTTCTAAACCCTCGAAAACTAGTCTTTCAACACAGACAATAATGATGTTGTTAGACTTGATTAAAGACTCAATAAATGTACGTTACCCTTTTTTAACAAATCGTGTACCCGTAACGTGATTGTGCCACCTAAAAGTTTGTTTCACGGGTATCGCCTCTTGCGAAAAATTGACAAATCCGCCAAGAGTAGTTCTTCCCATGTAAAGTGCTTTCTCAAATAAGCCGTTCGGTTTTGGCATAAAAACTTTAGGTCCACTTCATCCCTGAAATGGTTCGCACACAGAAATTGTGGAGAGTTGTAAGTCACTGGACCCTGGTTCTCTACGGACTGTTGCTCCATCTAATTTATTTTTTTTTAACAAATATTCGAAGAAAAAGGGATTCTTTGTATTTCTTTTTGAAATGCAAGTTGATTTTCCGGTAACTACGGTTCAACGGCTGACTGTTCGACATCTAGCTCTGCCTTTTTGCTTTCTAGTTCAACCTGAAGCACGTTTGCGTTCAAGAGCATATCTTTCTTTTAACCCTTTTTTCCATAAAAATTTAATTACAATCTGTTCTACAAAGACTCCTCAAAGTCATTCACAGACAGAATTAAGAGTCTAAGTCTCTGCAGTTATAGAATTAATAATCCGAAGGTTCAACAATTTTAGACTTATTTCTCACTAATAATGTTAAAAGTATCCAGTTATGCGATCAGCTTTCAGCTTCTGCTTACGCGAAACACGATCTTTTTTTTTTGCAACATTTATTATTGTTCCACGAACCGAAACTATTACTTTTATATACCGTGACTTTAAGAATATTGACTTGACCCGACTGGAATATGATTTATATGCAATTAATTGGCAACAAATTTACTCTATAACTTCCGCTGAAGATCAAGTAGAGTTTTTTTAAAACCATATTCGTAATTTAATTTAGTGAAATTAAATTTGGTGGCGCAACAGTCCGTAGAGAACTAGGGCCTAGTGACTTACAACTCTCAACCATTCCTGTGTGCGAGTAATTGCAGGGATGGAGGGGACCTGGGTCTACTTTTTTTATAGCAACTGGATTTCATGGGTTACATGTTTTAATTGGAACAACATACAGTTTATATGCCGAATCCGAACGGCTTATTTGAGAAAGCACTTTTTCATGACAAGAATTACTCTTGGAGAATTTGTCAATTCCTCGCGAGAGGCAGTACCCGTGAGAACTCTTTTTTTTTTTTTAAATTAAGGTGGCACAGGCAGGGATTGAACCCAAGACCTCTCGCATGACAGTCCAACGCACTAACCATCATGCCACGAGTACTACAACTACTAAGGTAGTGAAAAACCAGCATAATTTCTGGTTTACACAAGAAATAAAAGAATTGATTAAGCAAAAAGACTTAGACTTATAAGAGAAGCTAAAATCTAAATATACTCAAATCACTTGAGCTCTTAAAAACTTAAGGGAAATATCCGAGATCTTAGAGGAGGTGCGTCGAAGCAATAATTACCTGAAAATTTAAACCCTGGTGTTTTAAACTGTGAGTTGGCAAAAGTTCAATCCAAACCATTTAATTGATAAATTTTACCAAATTTCAGACCCTATGTCCCCGTTATCCCCGTACTAAAAAAAAACACCAACCCGTCTTCCTCCCCTTAAATACGGACCCACATCGATCCTTCCATTTATTTCAAAGGTCTTTTTTTTTGCATAACCAGATTTCAAGTTTAAACAATCGAGATTTTAAAACAATCACAGCTGTGTATCTGCTGTTCTTAAAGTTACTGATGGATGACGTAAGGTGGTGATGGTAAGGTTTCGTTCTTAAGATTGCTTGATTTTTCTAAGGCCTTTAAAACGGTTAGCCATAACCTTCTTATCTCAAACATGAAAAGTTAGTTCTGGGTTACGAAACCAGCTTCCAAAGTAATGCTTTGCCATACCTTTCAGGAAGAAGGCAAGCTGTAGCTGTTGGAATCCATGCCTCCGCTTTTCTTTAACTTTTTTCAGGTGTTCCTCAAGAGTCAATTCATGGGCCGTTGCTGTTTTCTATTTGTATAAAGATCTTGTAAATGAAGATGATGTACAAATTCGTTTAAATTGTAATCTGCGAATGATAAAGAATGGTGTAAACCATCTGAATTACGAAGAATTGACCAATAGGAAAATTGTCCAGTATTAGCTGAACTGTCAAAAGTCTTCCAAAAGCATCTAATAAGGTGACAATTGCCAATTTTCTATCAAATGAAAACTGTCTGTTTATATGGTTGGTTGATTTTATTCAAATATTAGACATTTTTTGTGTTTGAAAATCGACTAAAAATTGCCGAAAGTTTGTTATTTACCGAACAATATGAAAAACAAGTGAAACCCAATACTGAAGCAGGCAATAAGGGCTATCTTGTAAAATTTGTTTATGCGTCCCATCCTTTTCATTATTTTTTTGTATAACTTCTTTTTCGTTATTTTGCCAAACGAAGACTTCTTATTTCTTTCTTTTCGAAATTTTTGAAGTTTTCAAATTTTTTCAAAATTCTGTAAACTTTTGTTGTTGTTTCCTGCTTACAAACTTTCAGACAATGAAAAATTGGATAAAGTTGATTGGCAAGATTATCATCCAATATCCCTTTAGTGGACAATCGCCAAATTATTTGAAAATACAAAACATTGCAGTGCGTGAAATTATAGGTACCCCTTTTTGATATGTATTCCCGGTTCAAAAAAATAACCCCGATCCCTCCTTTAGAAAACCCACAAATTAAAAAAAAAATGTTATATCCATAATAACTCAGATCAATATGTGCCAAAGTTTCATTGAGAAATATTCAAAAACAAAGGCGGAAAGTCCAAATAGCACTTTACAATGTACCATTCTCTTAACCATATTCTGACCTCCCTTTTCTAAAATTCTAAATTCCAAAACTTGTTCCCAATTGTTCCGGGGATTTTCTGAATTGTTTTAGAGATTCGTTTCTTAAAATTTATTTATAGTATGGTTTGACCATTTTGAACATTTTCTTGAATTTTCGAATTTTGGAAAAGGGGAGCTAAAATAATGTTTACAAAATTAAAAGACAAGGAAATTTGTTTTGAAAGTTTGATCATCAGCGTAGACGGTAGTTTATTAGCCAAGTTTTGGTTTTTAAATATACAATTTACAATTCTAAGTTTTTGGAACAATGGCTAGAACACTTTTTTGAATCTAAAAATAATATAAAAAGTTAGAAATTCGAAAAAAGGAGCGCCAGAATTTTTTTTTTCGAATTTTTCAAGAGGTTCAAAAATTTGGAACAATGTTCAGAACAAATAGAACAATCTGGAACAATTTTCGAAAAAAGGGAGCTAGGTCAAAATAAGTTTTCTGCATTTTTGTGTATTTAAAAAAAAAGACTATGGCACAAACGAGAATAATAAGAAAATCGAAAAAGTGGCTAACTTAACGCACTCAAAAAATTGGGTGTTTAGACGAGTTCAAATAGTTAAGAGAAGTCGGCTAATTCCTTGATAGAAAATTTGCCGGCGCGGCGGCGGTGGACTGCAATTATTTTTTCTGTCACTTTTGACAGACACAATTGGGTGTTTACATAGTTGGCTTTAGTTTTTAAACTCGAGTAAAATTTAAAAAAAGAAACGGTTACGGTTTCAACTCTCGACTTTAAGTCAGCTGGCATTTAAACAAAATCAGCTTTAGGCTGTAAAATTTAACTTATATTGTACCTACTACACCTGGTGATGAGAAATTGAAGTTCTTGTATTTAATTTTTAAGACAACATTTTATTGAAAAACATATTTTCCGTACAACTTCATTGTTGAAAAATATTACTACGAGGTCATTTACTGTAAAGTCAATCAATAACAAAAATAACAATCCAAAATGTCAGGTCTTATAAAATAAGGAAGCACATATTAAACCTAAATTTGTAATATTTCAATAGGTGTACAAAAGTATTGCTAGTATTCTCATGTCCAGAAGATTTCTACAAACAAACAGAACTCGTCCTAGTTTCTGAGAAAACAAAACGTACGTTTACCATCTGCAGAAGTTATAACCATAAGAACGAATCTTTTTATGATGCCAGTCATGCAAAGGCGATGAAAACTCCAGAGAAACTGTCAAAATCAATTAAATTTTCATCAAAAACATGTGAATCCTATTCATTGACTTAGCTCAAAAAAAGGACCCCAAAAAATCTCATGTTAAACGTTCCAGGACCATGATGAACAACGAATGTACGGATCCGAGTGTGTTAACCCAAAAATAAAATACAAAAGTTTGGTCCATCACATCGAATTGGTTTGCCCTTCAGTGATTTAATCAAAAAACAAAAAATACAACAACAATACGAGTAACAATGAATTAACGCATTTGGATCTTCCTGGGAACTTTTTCCCAAGGAAGATATGAGTATAACCTGTGAGTTGGCGTTGTTGGCATGGAATATGATACAAGTTTTGGATGAAGCTTTTATTTTGCCATTTTATATGTGTCTATGTTGATTTTATAATTTGCTTTGGTGAAGATGCGTATGGGAAGAAAAAAAATGGTGTATTTTATGTTCACATTCAGAGGAACTGATTTTGATAGACGGTAGGGAACAGCGGGGAACTATGTATACGATACCATTCAAGAAAAACCAAATTGGATTTTGCAATATTTTGCATCCGAAACTTAAACTCCAACAGCTTCTTGTCACCTTCGATTAGATTTATAATAAAAATTCGTGTGATCCAACTTTTAGATTGATCAGTAATTGGGGATTAAAAGTTGTCTTGCAAAGACTAAAGCAAAGGTTGGTGCCTTAACATACATAAAGCCAAGTAAATGATTATATATAATATATTATACAATATTATGGCGCTTAAAGAAGGGGAAATAAAGCCAAATCTATTTTATTGCACTTTCAACAATGCAAAAGAAACTTCGCATACACTTAATCTCACACCTACCCCAAATTTTACAGTGTGCCCAAGTGGAATTAGTTAGAGAGAATTCTCTCAATTTATTTAGCTAAATTTGCTATTAATAATTACAATAGATATGTGATAAATAGGTATATAAAATATATGTTATTTACAATGGCATTGGCATTTTAATAGATTATTTAACATTTAAATAGATTGTTTAACAAAACTTATTATTTCTTTTTTAAATTCGAACTTATTAGTTGATTGTTTAACATCATTTGGTAAATCATTGAAAAGTTTAAATCCTTTATGTATCAAACTATTTTGAGATCTTGCATTTCTAAATGTTTGCAGTCTAAAATTCTCTCTATTTCTTAACAAATATGGTTGAACATCTCTGACGTAACGAATATATTTTGACAAGTATGTTGGTAATAAATTATTTTTGATTTTGAAAACAAAAAGTAAAACATTGAAATAAATACGCTGTTTAACAGACAACCACATTAAAGTATTTAACATAAGTACAATAGAAGTATATTTACTACATCGGAGTATTACACGCATTGCTTTATTTTGAAGTTTCTGTAAATTGCTCATAGAGCTTTCATTAATTAAATACAAAACAGTAGAACAGAACTCAAAATGCGGTTTAATAATTACATTGTAAATATTTATAGCAGTTATAGTGTCTACTTTATTTCGAATCCTTCGAAAGAAACCTACTTTTTTTGAAATTTTTTTTGAAATATATTGCACATGTTGTTCAAAACTTAATTTATAGTCAATAATTACACCTAAATACTTTATTTGTAAAACTTGTTCTACAATTTCTTGATCTATAGTTACGTTAACATTAACACTATCATTTAAAGCCATACACTTAGTTTTTGTTACATTTAGTTTAAGTTTATTAGCCTGCAGCCACACATTTAAAATATCAAGGTCTTCTTTTAACAGTCTTTCACATTCCTGGGTTGTTTCCGCTTCAACAAATAATAGGGAATCGTCCGCAAACAAAGCAAGCTCACAATTTTTAATAATTTTGTCCATGTCATTGATGTAGCAGTTAAACAGTAATGGTCCAAGTATTGATCCTTGCGGGACTCCCAGATCAGTAGGTTCAGGATCAGATATGACATTATTGATTTTGGTTCTTTGAGAACGTCCCAATAAAAAACTATGAAACCAATCAAGAGCGACATCATTGATTCCATACTTGCACAATTTCTCCAGCAATATATAAGGATCGATTGTCTCAAAAGCTCGTTTAAGGTCAAGAAAAACGCATACAACTTTCTTACCTTTTGAGATAGATTCTTTCCAACTTATCAGTACCATGTTTACTGCAGATTCACAAGAATGTGATTGACGGAACCCTGATTGATTTTCAATAATTATTTTATTATCAGACAGATATTTTGAGAGCTGTTTATACACAATTTTTTCAAGAACTTTTTCATACACAGGCAATGAGTTAATAGGCCTAAATTCTTCACACTTTACAGTTTTTTTTATTTTTTCAATAGGTGTCACAATTGAATTTTTCCATGTGGATGGAAATTGACCGTCTGTTAATGATGTATTGATTATTTTTAGCAAAGCAGGACCAACTACATCAAAAGCATCGAGTAGAAATTTTGGGGATAGAAGATCACTGTCTTTTTTATTATTTAGCTCTTTAATTGTTTTCTTTAATTCATGTATCGTTATTAAATTAAATACAAATGGATTTTCAACAACATAGTCTATTTGATTTATGAATGGGACATTGTCAATTGCACTATTTATTGTTTTTACACTGTTAATGAAGAATTTATTAAACCGGTTTGCTAATTCTTTGTTATCTGTGATAACATCACCACCAAATTCAACTTTTTTTATTTCACTTTTTATTTCTTGTAGTACTAATGTTTTAAGGGTTCTCCACATATCTTTTTGATTGGAACAGTTTGATAGATTTCTTTTTATATGGTTATTTTTCGCACGGTCAAGTTCTTTGGAATAGGTATTTCTAATATTTCTGAAATTACACCAATCGTCTAGACTATTTGTAAAGATAGCTTTTCTTTTTGCGACACGTTTTTGATTTTTAAGCGAATTTAAGTGCTGATTAAACCATGGGTTTTCATTTTTTCTTATGTTTTTAGTGATTTTAAACTTATTTACAACAGTGAACAACTTATTTACAAAATTTTCCGCGATTTCGTTAACATCAGTACGATCATACAAATTTATACGACTTTGATCAAATGTTAATAGTAAATTAGCCTTGGAATATTTCAAAATCTGTACTTTCTTAAGTTTTGGTTCAGGATATGATTTTTCTCTAAGGGGAAGTTTTACGCAAATGGATTCATGATCTGCAATATCAAAATCACCATTAACTTTAGTTATCAACTGAGAACAATTTGAAACAACATAATCTATTAAAGTTCTAGAAGTACTCGTTATTCTTGTTGGTTCATTTATCATCTGGGTACATCCATTTTCAAGAATTATTTTATAACAATCGCGTTTATAAATATTATTTTCATCGAACCAGTCAATATTGAAATCACCAATTAAAATAACCTTATTATTGTCTTGGACCAGACAATCCATCAACTCACTAAAATTATCACAAAATTGTCTAATGGATGACGATGGAGATCTATATAGACCAGATATTACAAAATAAAATAACCCACATCGTACTTTAATAGAAAGACACCATATATCCATGTTCACTGTTAGTGTATATAATTGTTCAAGCTGCAGATTTTCATTAACATAAATAGCAATTCCACCTGTATGTCTTGATAAACTGTCACATCTGGAGGCAGAGGGGATCAATTTGCCTCACTGTTTATCCTCACCCTGAAAGTAATTTGCTCTTATTTCTCAAAATAATTTGGCTTTATTTCATTTTGTCAAAGTACAATATGACCAACTGCTGAAAATTGGTCTTATTTTACTTCTATACAGTACCTACAATAAGGCCAATTCTTGAATGTTGATTTTATTTCACTTGATTTTATTTCGGGGTACCGCAAAGGCTGTCCTTACAAAATTGAAATAGTAATAATACGCATGTCTACAACCATTTGTTTTTAAGATGTGAGGTGAACAAGCCTAAAAAAATTGACGACTGTCAGAGACGGTGCAGTGAAATACAAAAATTAGGTGGCGCAACAGTCCGTAGAGAACTAGAGCCTATAGTGACTTAGAAGTTCAAAACTTTAGGTAGCATAAGTAGCAATGGCGGATCCAGGGGGGGGGGTGTTGGTCGTAGGGGCCATGAACTAAACCCCCCCCCCCCCTGGGAGATAATTTGTTTGATTTTTCGTAGGAATTCCCTTCAATTCAAAACTAATCGTATTGCGTTAATGGATATGACCCCCATTATATTTTGAATTATTTATTCTTTGTATGTATATGAAAACAAAATTTGTATCTTACTTCCTTAAACTTTGTTGCTAAAAGTACTACTTTTGACTGAAGATTGGACCAAGAACATAATATGAATTGGATATTCAGCCCTATTCCAAAACCACAGCACAAATTCATCAACTTTTGACCAATGGACGATCCAGGGGGGGGGGGGGGTCATATGAGCCATAAAGCTTATACAGTTAAGTTGTCAAATATTCAGGTTCTTAAGAAGAAATCTTGAATAAGAAATCATCAATTTTGTATTAAGTTGCCTTTAAATTCCTTAAACTATCCTTCAATTTTATTATTACATTTTTTTTACACACATAAATAGTGATTATCTAAGTGATTTTTACTTGCGGCATATAGGAACTTTATAGCAAGTTTTGCATTAGTAAACAATTTCAAACGAGAACTTTTAATCAAATATGATATTGCGACGGTAGAGAAGTCGAAAAAGTGGATACCCCGATTCCTTCCGTCTGTCTGTCTTTCCTGGCCCCTACAGTCCAAACAATTGTGTTGATTGAAATTAAGATTTTCAGCCGATTAGTGTTAGGCCTTTTTTTTCATTTTATTAATACGAAAAATAACAGCAGCATACAAATTTTTGGGTTCAAACATGTGATTTTTCTAAAATTTTGTGTTCTTAATTTGGATTCTTTCTACAAGAAAAACATATTTTCGTATTGGTCCAGAAGGGTAGCCCTCAAAAAACTTTTATTTTGTTTTTAAGTTTTCTCAAGAACTAATGGACCGATTTCAAAATTCTTCTCTTTCTGTGGAAGCTCTTGTCAATGATCAAATTGATGATGAATTTTTATGATCAAAAATGTATTTTTTTTTTTGATTTTTAAAAAAAAATACAAATTTTGTTTAAGAAACTCGATATCTCAGAAAGCGGACAACATTTTTTGACGAAATTTAAATGTAAAATGTACATACATATGTATATTTATAAGCTCTTTATTTAGTGCTTACCAAAAATATTTTTAAAACAAAATTTAAAATGATTTTTGAAAAAAAAAATAAGTAAATCTAGATTTTTTGACAAATAAAATGGCATTTAAATTTTTGAGAAAAACTTATTTTGCAGGTACATTTTTAAATCTTAATCTTTGAAGTGAATTTGCTATGGATGCTCTAGAACTAATATTTAAACACGAATTTCAATAATATAAATGTCACAAAAACAGCAAAAGTGACGCTTTTGTTAAACTAATGGCTAATTGAAAAACATAATAAACGTTTCATATTTATTGATCTAAAAGCTTTGAATCTCTTGAGATTTGGAGTGAAAAGAGATTCTGAAACGTTTAATTTGTGAGTGCCACACAAACGTTTCTTTACAACTATTTGTTTACCTTCATTTATTTTAATTTAATTTTTTAGAGAAATTATGTACTTAAATGCACATATGTACATATATCCTCAAATTCAAGAACCAAGCATTTTTCTCTCCACAATTTTTAAGTTTTGTTGACTCTTTTAAGGTCAAAATACGAGTAAGCAGACTGATAGCGATAGTAATAATAGACTCCCGAAAATTGAGTTCGATAAAACTTCGTCAAAAAAGCCCGACATTTCTTCATATCAGATCCTCTCTCATTTTCTGGATTTTTGAATTCTTTAGCGTTCTTAGCATAAATAGAAATGGATACAAGAAAAGTGTATTTTATTTTTGGAAAAAAAGCTACGTTTCAAAACAATTTCTAACATTTCTGTGTGAAATGCAGCAAAAACACTCTAAACCATTGTGTTTTAGCTCTAAAATATGGCACATTTATGAAACTTTTGGAATCTAGGAATGCTTTCATATGTATGGAGTCATACAAATTAAATAGTTAAACCATACCTTGCTGGACAACAGTGTTCTAAAATAATTTGATAACTAAAGTTGTCATTTTAGCAATTGAAATGTGTAAAGGTTAGGTTAATATACTCGTACACATTATGTTATTTAATTTTTGTTAGCCTCCTTTACAAAACATTAAAGAACATTTTTAAGCGGTGAGTAATAACTTATCTAAGTGTGTGACCCTCCACCCCCCCCCCCCTTCCCCTGATGAAAAGTCTGGATCCGCCCTTGATAAGTAGGGATTGAACCCAAGACTACTATTATGACAATTCTACGCAAAACTAACAATAACACCATGAGTAATACGCAGTGGTATAAAGCCAAGTGCAATAACACCACCAAAACAATGACCTTAATTAAGTTTTAATGATTTTATTTATTAACTCTCATTACAATTGACAAATTCAAATCAATTTTTCTATCGTACATCAATTATTTTAACTATTTAAAGATATGTTCACTGAATTCACATACTTTTGAAAAATTATTCAACAATTTATTTCTTAAAGGCGGCCGTTTTCATGAATGATGAACATTCTTAAATAAATTGATAAATGCTTTAAAAACTTAAAATTTCATTTTAAAACAAAATATGAATGTTTGGTTTTCAAATTCAAAAAGAAAGTTAAAAACAATAAATACTTTTGTTTTAACAAAAGACGCTGGGATGCGACCCACACTGATAACTTCCCATCCCGTCTGTCGATTTGTCTTGCTTAAAAGTTTGTGTATATGTATCAATTTTTACCAAATTTGCCTACTATTTTTTGTATATTTTATTTCATTGAATATCAAAAATAATATTTTCTGTGAAATAAAATAAGTTTGAAACCAATATTTTTAATTTTTGAAAAGCTATTTGAGTCGAAAGTAAATTTTTACCAAGTTTTAGTATTGGCTTTTTTTTAGGTTTTTAATTTTTTGTAAAAAAAACTGTCAATTCGATTTTTTTCAAAATTTTACTGAATGTTGACAACAATATTTTTTGAAAGATAAAAGTAATTTAAAGCCAATATCGCAAAGTTTTGAAAAGATATTTGTGTGGAAAATCAATTTTTACCAAGTTTTTTAAATTTTGTTTTTAGGTTTTTATTTTTTTGTAAAAAAACTGTCAATTCGATTTTTTTTTCAAAGTTTTACTGAATGTTGAAAACAATATATTTTGAAAGATAAAAGTAGTTTAAAGCCAATATCTCAAAGTTTAGAAAAGATATTTGAGTCGAAAATCAATTGTTACCAACTTTTATACATTTTTTTTTAGGTTTTTATTTTTTGTAAAAAAACTGTCAATTCGATTTTTCTCAAATTCAATTTTTACCAAATTCGAATAATGTTTTTTTTAGGTTTTTATTTTTTATAAAAAAACTGTCAATTAGATTTTTCTCAAAATTTTATAAGATAACAAAAACATTATTTTTCGTTGCACAAAATTGTTTTGGAGATGAAATCATATTTTAGTCGTAAAATTTTCGAGGTGACACATTTTTTTTTAGTTTTTTTGATTTATAAAAAAAACGTTAAAGTTCGATTCTTTTCCAAAAATATATTTAATATATACACACGCACGCACAGACATCTTTCTAAAAATCTTTTATTTCGACACTAGGGACCTTGAAACGTCGAGAAATGTCAAAATTTTCAATTTGACAAATCGGACCCATTACAATATTTTCCTATGGGAAGTTAACAAGGAACTAACAATTTTTTTGGAATTATTTGAAATATTTATAAGAGTTAAGAATAATTTAAATTCACCTTCAAACAATTGCATTATTTGATGTTGTTATAATTTTTAAAATCAAAAAGTTCGGTGATAACATTTTTAAGTTCTATGCTTTTTTTAAGTCTAAGTTGATCTTCGAAATTCTATAAGTTCTAACCATAAAAATAAAACCGAAAATTCTCAATTTTCCAAAAAGGAAACGTTGGGAAAGTTAATGTAACCTAATTTTTTAATTGCAAAAACTACAGTGACCAAAATAGCCGACGGAAAACTATATTTTCACTAATCACTATAACAACAATATCAAAATGGGAATCAAATCAGAGTTTGGTGATGCATTCCACATTCTTAAAGTGCGGCTAAGAAATGATACTCTATAGTAGTTTTAAAATTGAGTTTAGGGTAAATGAATATTTTAAACATTTTTTAGAAAATATATCGGTAAAACAACGAAAAACATAGCGATGGGCGGCGGCGGCCGGCGGCGGCGGTGTATACCCATACCTATAATTTTTAAAGCTATTTCTTTGATTTTGTCAAAAGGTTTAAACTCGTCGTTGGGACACTGCACTTGCTCAATTATGCGTGAGTTATATTCAAGTTTTAGACGAATCAAGGCTTTGTAAATTAAATCTGGATCAAAAGGGTTAAATCATTTCTTGCACCGTAGTGGGATAAATCCTAAGCACCTAGAAGAGTTTTTAAAAATATCGAATGTGATCATTTCATAAGAGGTGGTTGATGTTAAGTTTAATGCATGGCCGGTTACCTTTTAACAACAGGAGACAGCATTGAGTTTTGGAGCAATAATTCTTAACGGTTATTAAGTTTCATATTGCTGCCGAGGTCCAAATTCAATTCAATTCCATATCCGAAGGACAGGTGAATCTATAGAAATGAAAAAGAAAAACTGAGCGTGCTGTCATCAACGAACAAATTTAATGGATTAAAAGTTGCAGACAAATTTGTAAATTTTTCATACTAAAAATCAATTTTAGGAAGCGAATCTCTGGAACTATTTAGAAGAGCCCCGACAACAATTGGGAACAAGTTTTGGAATTTTTTATTTCAGAAAGGGGAGCCAGAATATGCTAAAATATTTATTTTTGAACTTTTTTAAATGAAACTTTGGAACAATTTGATCTGAGTGATTATAGATATAAAATTATTTTTTAAATATGAGTTTTTATAAAGGCGGATTGGTGGTATTTTTGGAATATAAGCATAATCATTATATAGGTATATATGTATTTCTTAGAATCGGTATTTTAAAGACTTTTGGGTCTTTCCTATGCGCCTTTCGCTATAATTGTTTATGGTTTTGGACTTAATTAGGACACGAACTGCGGGAAATATGGCTTGACCAATTTAAAACTTTTTTTTTTTAATTTTCGATTTTCTGGAAAGGGGAGCTTAAATAATATTTACAAAATTAAAAGACATGGAGATTTCTTTTGAAAGTTCGATCATCAGACAGTAGTTTAATAGCTGAGTTTTTTTTCTGCATATGTGTTTATTTACGTTTTATTAAAATGTATGCTTTTCAAAACAAAACAAAATAGTTGGAGAGACGTATTTTGCATTTTGAAAAAAAAATGGGTAGCAATATCATTTAAAATATACATACCTACATTTAACCACTCTAAGTTTTTGGAACAATGGTAACACGTTTTAGAATCTAAACATAATACAAAAAGTTAGAATTTTGAAAAAGGGGGGCTACAATGTTGCCCTTTTTTTTAGAAATTTTGATGATAGAGGTCCAAAAATTTGGAATAATGTCCAAAACAACTAGAACAACCTCGACTTGAAATTCGTAGGTCCTTTGCAGAATTTGCCTTAATGTGAATATTTGGTCTATCGTTGATCTTGCCTGGCCTTAAACAGTTAAACCAAAATGGTACGTGCCGATCATAGTGTTGCCGAAAGGTTTAAGTCGCATAGTACATAGACACATAGTATTTCAATTCAATTCAATTTATTTTGCATTCATTTCACTTATATCTAATTAACAAATATAAAATTATATAATTAAATGATGGAAACAGAATGCAATAAAATCAATCTATAACTATAAAGTTAGTGTTGATTGATCTAACATATTATTTTTAACTGAGAATAACTGACATGGGGTACTATCAGCTTTTCATAAGTTTTTTTTTTTTTTTTAATTTTTATTAAGTAATGAAAAAATAATTTATTATTTTATTATAATTTAGTATTTTGTAGGAACCGAGAAGAATCTTTGTTGTGTGTGTATTTATATGTATGTATATGTATATTATTAGGTTCTAGGAAGTAACCCTAAATAGTAACTCAACATCATTAAGGTCAATAGTAAAAAGCCATGATCTGACACTTTTAAGAAATAAGTTAAAATAATTATTAATTCTGATAGATAAGGGAAGCTTATTGAACAGTTTGGCGGAGGTGGTTAGATAAAAGTTTGTGAAAAGTGATCTACGTGCAAACGGAACATTGAAGAGTGCTAAATTATTTACTCGTAAGTTATATACGGACGAATTTCTAGTTGGTACATTGCCGCTTTGTATAAAGAATTCTCTCAAAACTTTGAAAACATAAAGATGTCTAAGAGGCAGGATGCGCAGATCACAAAAAAGAGGCCAGCTATGTGTGAATCGATTTCTACCGCATTTGATTCGTACGATATGTTTTTGAGCAACCAAGAGGGACTCAAAAGTGTTCATGTAAACGCCTCCCCAATTAACTATACCGTATTGCAGTTTTGAGTTAACAAGTCCGTAATAAATCATTGACAAAACACTACGTGAACAGTAAGGTTTTAAAAGATACATCTTTCGAGTTACTAAAGTCAAGTAGGTTCATACTGTTTCAATATGGCACTTCTAGTTCAGTTTTTTGTCGATGTGTACCCCTAAATATTTAAATGAATCAACAGAATTAATTTCAAAACAGGTTTTCGAGCAAAGATTAGAACTTTTGAAATTGTCTCTTCCACAAATATGTAGCGGTAAACTAAATTTTTTACAATCGTATGAATTATAGGAAACTTCGTAGTCATCAAAAGTGTATCCTGATGTCTCAAAATGCATCATTTTAGTTTTTTCACTCATTATTAGTTTGTGAGCTGCAAACCAGATTCTGAGCATTTGAAGGTCCTCATTCATCCTAACTATACATTCGAAAGGTGTTTTTTCCGCATAAGTGAAAGCGATATCATCAGCAAAAGCTATTGGATTACCATTAAACCTTTGTTGAAATAGGGAGTTCATATAAATAAGAAATAATAATGGCCCAAGAACAGATCCCTGTGGAACTCCATTCTTTATAAGAACCGATGTACTAAAAACTCCTTTTACACGAACCTTTTGCTCTCTGCCTACCAAATAAGATTTAAGCCACTCATAAGTGGAACCCCTAAACCCCGCATTATAAAGTTTGACTAATAGCAAATCATGGTCTACCATGTCGAACGCTTTGGTCATATCAATGAAAAGTGCCATATTTGATTGATTTTGTTCAACACCATTGTATAAGTTACAGCATACTTTTAGAATAGCATCTTCAGTGGATTTACCGGATCTAAATCCAAACTGGTCGGATGATAAATGGCAATTTTTTTCTAAAAATGAAAGCATTCGCACTTTTATTAATTTTTCAAAAAGCTTTGAAAAATTAGGAAGTAACGAGATTGGACTGTAGTCACTAATATTTTTTCTATTACCTTTTTTAAATAGTGGAATTACTTCAGCACATTTTAACAACTTCGGAAATATACCACTCTCAACGCTAATATTAAAAATAAAACTCAAAATATCAACAATTTCCCATGCAATTTCTTTTAAAAATTTTCCAGAAATACCATCACTGGTGCAAGAATTTGTATTTTTCAGGCGACTTATCATTTTAAAAACCTCTGCTGCAGTGGCGATTCCTGGTCTTCAGTTCTGGGTTGGCTACTTTGATCAAAGCTAAACGTAATAAAAACATACAATTTTATTTATTTTTTCAATTATTTTTTTTTAATTAAAAACTTATTTATTTATATAAAAAATCAAGTCGGCGCTCTATTTTCAAAAAATTTTCAAGAACTTGCTCATTTTTCTAGTAACTTGCTTTTAACTTTTCCGCTAATATGATTCGTTTAACAAGCATTCACAACAAGTTAAAAAGGTAGACATTTACCCCCCTCTTAGGTCCAGTTTCCGGCCCCTGGGGTGAGGACTTTGGGAATGTTATGCATACCTGGAGGTAACGCTTAGCATATACAAAAATAGCCAAGAGAGCATTATTTCTTGCAAGCAAAATTATTTCATTGACTTGACTATCTATGCCGAATATTCTATGAAACCCAGCAAAGATCAAATGATATTTTCTTATTTTAGAGCAGTAATGTACAATGTAAAAGATTGCATAACCCCAAAGAAAAATACAGCCGTACGCTACTAACACATACCCCACCCGCCCATACACATCATTTTGGATAGATTATTTGTATGAAAATCGCACTGTAGCTATGTACCTATGTAGTGTAGGTTATCAAAAGTAAAAAAGAATCATCGAAATTAAAATTATGAAATCTATGCTCGGTAGGTAGGTACCTATATAATTTTTTGTTTGTCAATATAAGAACCCTTATTTTGCTGGACTAAATGGTGTATGTTAAAAAACTTACATGAAACACATTGACACCCATTTTTTTGTAACAATTGAATTATGTTTTAAAACACGTTACGTAGGTTTTATCTATACCTTAAAGCTTATTTATTTTAAGAAAAAAGTTTTTGATAATAAATTTAAAGGAAAGTTCAAATTCGCCTATAAAATACTGCCACATGAAATCGCCACGCTAATAAGAACTTTTAAATAACGAACTATCTAAAAAATTGAAAAAAAATAAAATTAAATACATACATAGATTCATTGACCACTTTTTTTGCCTTTAAAATGCTTGTAAATATTAAGAAATGTACCACTCACGTCGAAAATGTTAATACGTACCTATAATTTAATTTATGATAGTTAAAAGTTTTTTAACTTCCCATAGGAAGTTATTGTAATGGGTCCGATTTGTCAAATTGAAAATTTTGACATTTCTCGACGTTTCAAGGTGCCTAGAGTCGAAATAAAAGATTTTTAGAAAGATGTCTGTGCGTGCGTGTGTACGTACGTCCGTACGTCCGTACGTTCGCGACGTTTTTTTCGTCGTCCATAGCTCAAGAACCAGAAGAGATATCGACTTCAAATAAATTTTGTTATACAGATAATAAGGCAGAAAGATGTAGAAAGGGCTCTCAAGAAAATTGCGTGGGTGGTTTTTTTACCATAGCAGTTTAAAAAAAAGGTGAAAATTTTGGTTAACCCTAAATATCTCATGAACCAATGACGCTAGAGACTTGAATTAAATTTTATATTATATATTGTAACGTGATACAAAACAATTATATTTTTGGAAAAAAATTCAATTAACGGTTTTTTTTATAAATCAAAAAAACTGAAAAAAAAAATTTGTCACTTCGAAAATTTTACGACTAAAATATGATTTCATTTCCAAAACAATTTTGTGCAATGAAGAATAATGTTTTTGACATCTGATAAAATTTTGAGAGAAATTGAATAGACAGTTTTTTTACAAAAAATAATAACCTAAAAAAAATAAAAAAAAAATTGGTAAAAATTGAGTTTTGACTCAAATATCTTTTCAAGACTTTGAGATATTGGCTTTAAACTACTTTTATCTTTTAAAAAATGTTGTTTTCAACATTCAGTAAAATTTTGAAAAAAATAGAATTGACAGTTTTTTTACAAAAAATTAAAAACCGAAAAAAAAATTTAACAAAAGTTGGTAAAAATTGATTTTCGACTTAAATATCTTTTCAAAAATTTGAGATTATGGCTTCTAACTAATTTTAACTTATAAGAAATATTGTTTTCAACATTAGGAAAAATTTTGAGAAAAATCGAATTGACAGTTTTTTTACAACAAATAAAAACCTAAACAAAAAAATTAATAAAAGTTGGTAAAAATTGATTTTCGGCTCAAATAGCTTTTCAAAAATTAAAAATATTGGCTTCAAACTTATTTTATTTCACAGAAAATATTGTTTTTTATATTCAGTAATTTTTTTATAAAAATCCAACAGTCCGTTTTTTCATAAAAAAAAAAGAGGCTGGGATGCGACCCACACTGATAACTTCCCATCCCGTCTGTCGATTTGTCTTGCTTAAAAGTTTGTCTATATGTATCAATTTTTACCAAATTTGCGTACTATTTTGTGTAGATTTTATTTTTTTATGAAAAAACGGACTGTTGAATTTTTATTAAAAAAATTACTGAATATCAGAAACAATATTTTCTGTGAAATAAAATAAGTTTGAAGCCAATATTTGTAATTTTTGAAAAGCTGTTTGAGTCGAAAGTAAATTTTTACCAAGTTTTAGTATTGTTTTTTTGTTAGGTTTTTATTTTTTGTAAAAAACCTGTCAATTAGATTTTTCTCAAAATTTTACTGAATGTTGACAACAATATCTCAAAGTTTAAAAAAGATAATTGAGTCGAAAAACAATTTTTACCAACTTTTATTATTTTTTTTGTTTAGGTTTTTATTTTTTGTAAAAAAAAACTGTCAATTCGATTTTTCTCAAAATTTTATCGAATGTTGAAATAAATATTTCTTATAAGTTAAAATTAGTCAGAAGCCGTTATCTCAAATTTTTGAAAAGATATTTGAGTCAAAAATCAATTTTTACCAACTTTTTTAAATTTTTTTTTCGGTTTTTAATTTTTTGTAAAAAAACTGTCAATTCGATTTATTTCAAAATTTTACTGAATGTTGACAACAATATTTTTGAAAGATAAAAGTAGTTTAAAGCCAATAACTCAAAGTTTTGAAAAGATATTTGAGTCGAAAATCAATTTTTACCAACTTTTATTAATTTTTTTTTAGGTTTTTATTTTTTGTAAAAAAAACTGTCAATTCGATTTTTCTCAAAATTTTATCAGATATCAAAAACATTATTCTTCATTGCACAAAATTGTTTTGGAGATGAAATCATATTTTAGTCGTAAGATTTTCGAGGTGACAAATTTTTTTTTTCAGTTTTTTTGATTTATAAAAAAAACGGTTAATTGGATTTTTTTCCAAAAATATAATTGTTTTGTATCACGTTACAATATATAATATAAAATTTAATTCAATTCTCTAGCGTCATTGGTTCATGAGATATTTAGATTTAACCAAAATTTTCACCTTTTTTTTAAACTGCTATGGTAAAAAAACCACCCACGCAATTTTCTTGAGAGCCCTTTCTGCATCTTTCTGCCTTATTATCTGTATAACAAAATTTATTTGAAGTCGATATCTCTTCTGGTTCTTGAGCTATGGACGACGAAAAAAACGTCGCGAACGTATGGACGTACGGACGTACAGACGTACGGACGTACGTACACACGCACGCACAGACATCTTTCTAAAAATCTTTTATTTCGACTCTAGGGACCTTGAAACGTCGAGAAATGTCAAAATTTTCAATTTGTCAAATCGGACCCATTACAATAACTTCCTATGGGAAGTTAATAAAATCTACAAAAAATAGAACGCAAATTTGGCAAGAATTGATACATTTAGACAAACGTTTAAGCAAGACAAATCGATAGACGGGATGGGAAGTTATCAGTGTGGGTCGCATCCCAGCCTCTTTTTTTTAATTAATTCCGCCACTGAAAAGAAAACTACAATTCAAGTTTCAAGATAAATTCATTCAAACAGAACATTCATTAACTGAAAATTAGGTTTAGGATAAACGACCAAGCAGTAAGCACACACCATCAATTTTTTTCTCGGGTTTTTCTACCCAGGTAGAGAAAACCATATCCCACAGCTACAATCCCAATGCATTTTTTCGCATGTTTTTCTCCACAGGTTCAGGCTTGCCAGATTTTTTTATAAGCCTATATCGCATTAAAAAAAAAAGGATATATCGCGCAATTTGGCCTCTGGCAATCTGGCAGCATGCCTAGTGTTCATGATTTTCGCACTGAGACTGTATCGCTACAAACGACCAAGCAGAAACACACATTTTCTTCTCGCATTTTTCTACTTGTTGCGTTGGCGCTTATTAGTAGCGCCAACTTTTGTGAATATTTTTTCGGTCTGTTCTTAAAGATAGAATGAGATAGCATATCGGCACATCGGGAATAATAGTAGAGTTTTGAATGTCATTTGATGGCGACAAATTTTATCGCCAACTCTAGACTGAAATTAAAAGCATTAAAAAGTAACTTTGTATGGGATTAATATAGCACGTACGGGTTGCAGTAAATGGCTCTATTTATATAGGTTTTGCTGGTTTTATAATGATTTAAGCACGTTGGGATGTTATGTTTTTTTGTTTTATGTATTCAAGCCTTTATAAAAATAATTTCTTTGTCTATTTAAGCTGAAATTTTAGGGTTGGCGCAGCCAACCTAGCCAACTGAGAGGAATCGCCACTGCTCTGCTGGCGTTATAGCTTGGAAACAGAAGCTATTTACTTGCATTCTATCTTCTTTTAAGTTTGATAAAATATTACAATTGCAACTGTTGTTTATTGGGAAAGATGGTTTTAAGCTATCCGAAATATTAACAAAAAAAATTGTTAAAACTATTAGCTATTTTGCTGTTATCATTAACTATGTTGTTGTTTATTAAAACATTGTTAATTTCATTGCTTTTTGGTTGTTTTCCTAGTAAGTTATTGACAACTTCCCATTCCATCTTGACATTACCCTTGAAACGATTAAAACGGTTAGTAAAGTAGGAATTACGGACATCATCTACCATTCTTTTAGTGTGTTTGCATAGTTTTTTATAATATTTTTTTGTAGATTATAGGTATATTGAGTTATTTGACCATTTACTATACTTACTTACTTTCTTACTTATCCGGCTCACAATCCATGAAGGGTCTCAGCCTGAGATACTGCAGTCTTCCAACGTGAACGATCCCTCGCATGCACTCTCCAGTCACCGAGACCAAGCGCTCTGGCATCCGCAGTCACTTGGTCCTTGTACCGTAGGTTCGGTCTTCCTTGTCGTCTTGAACCTGGGGGCTGGGATGAGAAGACTTTCTTGGCTGGAGCGTTGTCGGTCCATCCGAGCCAATGTAGTCGTCTTTTCTTGGCCTTTTGGACTACATCCACATCTTGGTACAGCTTATACAGTTCTCGGTTGTATCTTCTTCTCCATTCGCCATCGTCGCATACGGGACCAAAAATCCGTCGAAGAATTTTTCTTTCGAAAGTGCCCAGTATCAATTCCCCTTTTTTTCTTATCGTCCAGCACTCGGCGCCGCGCCGTAGAGTAGGACTGGTAAAATCAAAGTTTTGTATAGCAGACACTTTGTCTTTCGAGTGAGGAGTTTTGAACCCAGTTGTTTGGCCAAACCGAAGCAGCAGCGGTTCGCTAGGGTAATTCTTCCTTGGATCTCCACTAAGGTGTCGTTCGTGGGATTGATGTTTGTTCCAAGGTAGGTGAACTCCTTAACTACCTCGAAATTGCTGCTACCAACAGTGACGTTTTGTCCTAGGCGGTGGACAGATGTTGCTTTGTTTGTTGATAACATGTACTTTGTTTTGTCCTCATTCACTTCAAGACCAACTAGTTTCGCCTGTTCTTCAATCGCTGTGAAGGCCTCAAGCACAGCTCTCTTGGATCGACCGATTATGTCTATGATAGTGCCCTCCGTGCTCACACCTGCCTTACGCACTATCTGCTCCAGGACTATGTTGAAGAAGTCACATGACAACGCATCTCCTTGTCTAAACCCTGCGCAAGTTTGGAATAGCTCGGATGAGCTGTTACCCATTTGCACACTGCACTGCGTATTATTTAGCGTCATGCGGCACAGCTGGATCAGTTTGTTCGGGATCCCGAATTCAGACATCGCCATCATAAGCTCTTGGCGGTGGATGCTATCATAAGCAGCTTTAAAGTCGACGAAAAGATGGTGGGTTTCGACTTGAAATTCGTTGGTCTTTTCCAGGATCTTCCTCAGTGTGAATATTTGGTCTATCGTTGTTCTGCCTGGCCTAAAGCCACACTGGTACGTGCCGATTATTGTGTTGCAGAAAGGTTTAAGACGCTCACACAGTGCGTTGGATAATATTTTGTATGCAACATTAAGCAGGGATATGCCACGGTAGTTTTTGCATAACATCGGATCGCCTTTTTTGTAGATGGGGCATATGGAGCTTATCGACCAGTCAGTGGGCATGCATTCTTCCTCCCATACTTTGGTGATGACCTGGTGCATGCGGTTCATCAAAACACCTCCTCCATGTTTAAAGAGTTCCGCGGGTATGCCATCCGACCCGGCGGACTTGTTATTTTTTAGCTTTTGGATGGCTCTTTCTACCTCTTCTCTGCTGGGGGCTGGGACCATTGACTATACAATTTGTAAATCTTACAGACAAAAATCAACCTAAGTAAGTAAATGTTGCATCATAAATTAAATATCCTACAAAAATTGCCTTGCTTTGAAATTTTCATTCCAGAAGATATCAGAACAGTTTTAAAGTTGCGTATGTATGTACTAAAAACGTTTTAAAATGAATAGCAAAGTAATTTTAAAAATGAAAATATATTCATTAAATCAAAGCTTATTTTTTATTTCTTTCCCTTAAATGAAATTTAAATAAATACCTTTTTTATTTAACGTTGACTTCACCTTAAAAAACCATTCTTTTTATTTTTGTGTTTAAATCTCGATTATCCAGTTTTGTAAACTATTTGTTTTTTTTTTTTAATTGATTTTTAAAAATCTTCAATCAAAAAGATTAGATTTTTACCAATTTAAATCCGCTTTATATTTAATGAACCATATTCCCTATATCAAATTAAAAAAACAGATAAAGACTCTTAAAAATTATTTAAATCCGATAAAAAATTATTCACATTGTAGCAAATCACGTCATCATCATCAGGTCTCTATCTATCGTACACATAAACGTTCATAATACCAGACCCGCCGCCATTCACCGTCACTGCTTCTCCCGACAAGCTATTGGCAAAGGTATATAAACTAAGCTAAACTATATTAAACTTAAAAATCAATTCAAACTCAAATGTTTATAGTCCAAAAAACTAATTAACAACAAACAATAAAAAAAAGTATATCTTTTATGTTTAAAAATTGCAACAATTTTACGATCAATTAAAAATCGACTAGAAATCGTAAAATTTTAAAAAATTCACCAAACATTTCTAAAAAAAAAACAATAAAAACATACACAAAACAACAACAACAATAAATCAATAGGCATCAATATACCCCCTACCCCCCTCGAAAAACATTCATAAATCCAGCTCATCGTCATCATCATCATCATCGGCTAAAAATGAAATTAAGCGAAAAATGAGTATGTGGGGATATTTTTGTACCGAAAATTTTTATAACATTCGGTAATTCAAGCTCACATTCGAGGTAAGCCCCAGAGCCGAATCCAAATCGAATCTCAATTTTACGATCAATAAAAATCGACAGAGACACATATCAGGCAACAATATAAGCGGGCGAAGAGATGATGCGTCCGTCCGTCATCGCAACATGTTTTTGTTATGGGAGAAGGCCGCGAGGGGAAAGGAAAGGTGGTTTGATGGGTATAGTGTCAGTGGCAATGTCGATAGCACCGACGAAGACTGACGCGACGCCGCCGCCGACGCAACGAAGACGAAGACGAAGCCCACCTTAGACGAAATAAAAATCTGTCCATCAGCATCAAAGGAGGCAAAGAGAGATCGCACCCCCTGTGCGGATTTTATGCATGTTCTTAAATGAGATTTGCAACATTGTTGCGGGTGTGCACAAATTAATTGCCTTCGTTGGCTACGGTATGTTATGATGTTATACGGGTAAAGTCGTCGTCGACGAGCGGTACGGGTTATTGCGGTGTCGCTGGTGGTGGCGGTTGGCAGTGATGGTAGTTCCTGAGAACCATCAAAAGTTGGCTCTTAAAAATTGTTGCAAGTAAGTAACAAGCTGCTCATTAAAAACGCCATTAATGCAATAAACCGAAGAGCAAACATCGATTAAACAATATTTATGAGGCTTCGCAGACTTTTTGTGCGTCGCGTAGCGTTGGTCGAGTCTTGGAGCAATTGGTTATAGTGGAGTTAACTTGTCTGATGAAATAATGCCTATATACGACCAAAGCGACATCATACGATGCGGTTAACAATATGTGCAGCATGCACACAGTACACAGAAAATCGTGTTAGGCGTCATTTTATATTTTCTTTTTCGGCGATACAATGTTGCAAAAGTGCAGTGATGAGCTTCCACATCAGTGGGCAAATTGAAACAACTTTTATTCCTCATATACATATAGACACTCTCTCAAGTCTCGATGTCCGCCTTCCATCATATCGGGGTCTAATTAAGATGAAAAAAAAAGTTTATATTACCTGCCTTATGGGAGGCATGACGACGGACTCAACTGACGGACAAACGAACGTATCAAACGGTTTCCCCGCTTGATCAGATTAAATGTATGTATACGAGTTTAATCGAATGCATTTCTGGTAATTTTGTTGTGATGAATTTAATATTGATGTACTCTCAAAACCGCAAAAGCGATAAAAAAGAATATTTATATGCAAAAGTTGAAGAGACAGTGACTGATGATTGAAAGTGAGTTATGTGGCCGAAATCAATGGTTTTTCAATTGAAATGTGACATGAATCGCGAATAATGCGATAATGTTGCGAGTCGGGGATGTTCAAGTATTCGTAACAATATAGTTGAAATATAGTTCCTTATTTCTAGGCCTGAATTGAATTTGTGCTGATATTTTAAGAGTTTCCATTTCCATAAACCATGAAACCTATGTTTTGCTTTGTGTCTACAGATTTCATTCTTTTAGTATTTTAGAGTTCGTGAAAGAATTTTCTGGTCTGTTGGAAAAAGAAAGGTCAAAAAATTTGATTATACTAGGAGATTTTAATCGTAATATTTTGGAAAATAATGAAATTTGTTTTAGTTATTTAACCTTATTGGCTTCTCATGGTCTATATTCTTTTATTAATGAGCCTACACGTAATTCATCTGGCAGTTGTATAGATCACATTTACGGCCGTTTCAATAATGTGTTTGTTGGTAATTGTGAATCGGTGGTATTTGATTTGTTGATATCCGATCATTCAATGACAGGAATTCTAGTTGACATTTCCAAAAGAAAAAATTGTGGAATCTCAGAAAATTCGTATAGTTTGATGAAAATCGATTATAATAAGTTAAAACATTTGCTTTTGTATGAGTTTTGGGAAAATGTGTATTCTTGTTTAGATGCTTCAAGTTCCTATTCGCTTTTTATTGATTGCCTTAGTAAGCATATTCGTAATTCTTCTTCAACTTTTTCTCCAAAAAAAATAAATAAAAGGCTTAAGCCATGGATTTCAAGTTATTTGATAAATAAAGTAAAAAGAAAAAACAAACTAAGAATAAAATGCTATAAGAACCCTAATAATACTATTCTTAAACGTAATTATAAGAAGCTGTAAATGTAAATGTAGCCACTAATCTGCAACCACATTCTTGCCAACCTATTGGTGACGCTGAGCCGATGCAAAGCAACAGTTTCGTTTTTGAGTCCATATCTTCTCTTGAGATACTTAAAGCTATTGGTAATTTAAAAAATTCGCATTCGTCTGGGGCTGATGGTATATCAAATTTGTTTGTTAAACAAATTTCTTGTTTCGTAATTGATGTTCTCGCCTGTATTTTTAACCGCTGTGTTTTTGCAGGGATTTTCCCTGATGCTCTCAAAAATGCTGATGTCATACCATTATTTAAAAAAGGTTCGGCCAGTAATATGTGCAACTATAGACCTATATCTCTTCTTCCCGTCTTTAGTAAGATTTTTGAAAAAGTTATAAAAACAAGGATGGTTAGCTTTTTGAACAAAACAAATTTTTTTAATCCTGTCCAATTTAGGTTTCAGCAGGGAAAATCAACTGAAGAAGCGTTTTTACAGTTTTGTGACCAAATAATGCGCAATTTAGATAAAAAAAAGTGCACAGCCGGTTTATTTATTGATATAACAAAGGCTTTTGATATGGCTGGATTCCGTGGTTTTATGTTAAAGTGGTTTGGATCTTATCTGGAAAATAGGTGTCAGAGAGTGAAGTTGGATGAGATCAGAAGCGAATTTATGTTTCTCAACCTCGGTGTACCCCAAGGATCTGTTTTGGGACCAATTTTATTCCTAGTGTACATAAACTCTCTGTTTAGTCTTGATTTCAGAGGTAAACCAACTGCGTTTGCGGATGATGTTGGTTTTTCTTATGGCACTAACAGTCGATTGGATTTGGTCTCAGATATAAATTGGGACCTTGAGTTATTGAGAATATGGTTTTCGGTTCATAATTTGGTTATTAGTTCGAAAACGAAGCTAATGTTGTTCAGCTTATCATCCTTCCAAAACTTTGAAGTTGATTTTCAGTACCATGCCCCAGAATGTCAAAAGTTCAAGCTTCCTAACTGTAACTTTTTAACCGGGACCAAGACTTATCTAACTTATACTAACCAAAACTGTGCGTCCAATTGTTTTTCAATAGAAAAAGTGAATGATTTTAAATACTTAGGTCTTGTAATTGATTCCAAAATGAAATTCTCAATTCACACGGATAACTTGGGTAAGTACGTTAGGTGTACAATGAGGCACTTCTACTTTTTGCAAAATTTAGTTTCAACTGAGCTTTTAAAAACCATTTACTATGGCATTTTCCAGTCTAAGCTACAATATGGAATTGTTTGTTGGGGTGGTATCTACTTCAACAAAATTCAGCCTTTATTAGTTTTGCAAAAATATGCTATTAGAAAAATTTGCCGTAAACCAAGTAGATATCCGAGTTTTCCTCTTTTTTGTGACCTGAAAATTCTTCCAGTGCGTCATTTGTATTGTTTTAAAGTGCTTAAATCCTTTTTTATGAAGTCTGGTAATCGTAATTTCCGTTTAATTTCAAATTATAGTTTACGTGGAAACTCTTCGAACATCCTTACCGTACCCAAAATCCGTACAACTGCGTTTCGGAATTTTTATTCTATTTCATCGTTTCGGTTATTTAACAAGCTTCCACTTTCTTTAAGAACAATAACTGCTCCTGGTATGTTTGTAAGTCATTTAAAACTATGGGTTTTAGATTTTGATTATTCAAACTTGGAATTAATTGCTTCTGGTACTCTGGTTTAGTTTCACCATGTGTTCTTTATTTTCTCTATGAAATGTATTTGATTTTGTGTAACAAAGTAATTTTATTTTCATTATTGTAATTTAATAACATCTTTTTTTTCTGTGTACTCTCAAAAGGATTCGATTAAAACTTTTTTTTTTAAAACTTTAATGTTAAGGGTCACCCCACCCATTAATTGTAATTAAGTATATTAATTGAAGTGGCATTCAACACTATTTAAATTTCTTTGTAAATTGAATACAGAATGTCACTATTTTTTTCATTTTTTCATTTTATTACATTTAAATTTACATTCTTTATTAAAATTATTGTAAATATTTACTTTAAGTTTATACGAAATGAAATGAAATAAATAAATCGTAAATCTTAAAAAAAAATATTGTTGTACGAAAAATAAGAGGTTTTCCAATAAGCTATTCCTTTTTAATATATAAATTTAGCGGGTTTCAGGAAAAACTATTGCACTGTGGATCAGATATTTGTTTTAACGTCAATTTTCAAAGCAATCCAAACCAGAAATAAGAAGATTTACGCTGTTTTGGTTGATTTTAAGGCAGTTTTCGACCTTGTAAACGGAAATGCACTTTTTTTAAACTCTCTCAGATCGGAATCTCCTTTTAATTGTATTAAGGAATATGTATACTGATACGGTAGCAGCGGTTTAAGATGGATCTACGTTCTCACAATGGTTTGATAATAACGCTGATGTTAAACAAGGATGCCCTCTGGAGTGCTTTGCTGTTTGCGTTGTTCATTAACGATATTGGCAAATATCGGCTGGTACTACAATCTATGTTCTTCTGCATGCAGATCATCTAGTGATCCTTTCAGAGTAACCAGAAAATTTGCAGCTTATGATAAATCGGTTGTCAACATACTGCAGCACATGGGGACTTGTAATAAATACTGAAAATATCCAAATTGGTTGGTTGGTTCTTCAATGGCCATCGTCTTGAAAGTACTAAAGATTATAATTATATAGGCGTGAAGTTGAACAAAACGATGGATTTCATCTAATTGAAAAGGCGAAGTCTTCCCAAAGCTTGCTGAATTTGACTTGGAGGAATATTTTCTCAAGCCAAAATGTTTTGCTGTCAGCTAAATACAAAATATTCGAATGCGATGTTAAAACATCTCTTTGTTAGGCGGCACAAGTTCGGGGAACGGATGAATTTGAAGCAGTAGAAAAGCTCCAAAGAAATTTCCTAAAAAAAAACTTTTCAAGATTCCAAATGGAACACCTAACTACGCAATTTATTTAGAAACGGGAGTTGCAAAACTGTTAACCAACACCCTTAAGATGCAGGTATAAAGTTGCTTTACATTCAGATGCTCGTTTGACAAGGAAATTACTCCTTTATGAAATGCGGAATAAGGACTGGTGGTTTGCTAAATGGCAAAATATTGGCGATAACTGTGGAGAAGTTATCCAATTTGATTGATAATTCAAAAACACGAAGACTTTCTTCGAGCAAAATTAGTAGCAGAGGCTAAGCAGTCTAAGAGCCGAATAATTTACTCCCAACTTAATCATAACCTTTTAAACAATAATTATTTTGAAAACACATTCAGCTATAAAGAAATATTGTTTATATTCAAATCCAGATGTGAGCTCCTAAACCTTAAATGTCATTCCATACAACGGAAATTTCCAGCAATTCTGTACCCTCTGCAACATGAAAGCAAAAGAAACTGTATTGACAAATTTATAAATAAATTGATTGCTTACTTACTTACATAAAATCAAACAAATATTTTTTAAGAGAAATCAATTTCATTTGTAAAAAAGAAGATATGCAATTAATAAAAAAAATAAATAAGGTTGATTGAGAAAGCACTTTTCCTGACAAGAATCACTCTTGGAGGATTTGTTAATTCCTCGCAAGAGGCAATACCCATCACACCACGTTTTCTAGTTAGTTAAAAGTTAGAAATACAGAAAGTTACATTTTAGTTTACTATTTAAACAACTAAAAATCTTCTTCAAAAAGTATCTTAATGCGCTTCCAAGTTACATAGACTACGGAGAGAATTGAAAAATCACTAATTGCTAAATTTTAGGTTGCAATTTACGAAAACCCTTTTTTTAGTAAATCAAGACGATTTTATTATAAAATGAATGAGAAAGTTGTAATTCAGAATTCAAATCTTCGTAAAATACAAAATTTTATAATTTGGTAATTATTATCAAAAGTTATAATTCGAGCTTGTTGAAATGAAAGTAAATTGCAACTTTTGAGTCGCAATCTACTATTTTAATGGAATAATTTAATTTGACAACTCATTTATCTTGTTTTGCGAAATGTATGCGGTGATTTAAGCATTCTCAATTCTCAAATCAATAAAATATAATCACAATATAAATATTCAAGTTAGCAGGGAAATGAAAGTGGCTACAGTTTGTCTTCTTTGAAGAATTGTAGCAACTGTATAATTCGCAGTTGCTCTCTGCAGCTCGGATTATATGGAGTCTCGATTTATTCGGGAAAGTATGCGTCAAGACCAAAAACACTCTATTACCAAGACCGGAATCTTTCGTACGTTTCACTCTCCAAAACCCGTTTGTTTACATTGTTGTATTTGTAATTTTGACAATTAGTCCATGAATAGATGTGAGCACAAACAAAAAAAAACGATGCCGTGGGCTAGCGGCACTTTGTATAGCAAAAACAAAATGGAGGGGTTAATAAGTTTTTTTCAGGTTTTTCCTTTTACTTTTTTCGATAAAAAAGTCAGTTTTAAGCTTTAATTTTGCGGGCATTTTGTGGATAGTGAACCAATGTACCTTTTTGTCTTGAAAAAAGCATGTTCAACATCAGTTTATTATAATTAATTCACTAATTTACAGTAATCATTACGAAATTCTTTAAATTTCATAATAATCTCCGGATTTTTGTATCAAAGATGCGTTCGAAGAACCATCAATTTAAGGGTGCGAGTGCAATTTTTGTATTGAATTCTAATAAATTTTCGTTAACGAACGGCCCATTTAATTTGGTTGCAAGTAATTAAAATCTGTATCAATTTAATTAATCCAAGTATATTTATAGTTTGTTTTTAATGATTTAAGCTTGCAACTATTTTTCAATTCCATTATGATTAATAAATATTAAATTTAAAAAAAGAGTTATAATCGAAAAATATCTTATCCATAACATTCTTGATTGATGGAAGCATACATGTATTTGCTATAAAAAAAAAAACTATGCATCAAAGGAACACAAATGTTTTAAAAAAGTAATCAGAACGATTATAGCGAACCTGTTGAATAAATGCAGAGCAAATAAAATGTAAATTTTGACATATATCACAAAATGAAAACGTCTTAAAATCGTTCTGAATTCATGCACAACTAATTCAATAGAACATGTAATCGTCATAAATGTTTATTGTTTATTGTTGACGTACAGAAGTTTTGTTTTAGTGAATTTCCACAGTTTAACGCAAAATATAATTTTCATTCATTCCTTACAAATGTTTAGTTACCAAAGTTCAAGTTTACTTATTATTGTTTGAAAAGTATGTTTAGTAAAAATGCTGCTAATAATAAAAAAAAAATAATGAGTTTTACGTATATGTTTTTGTTTTTCGTAATATAATAAATACTACCGTTGATTATATTTTATAAATGCAGAACATAGAAGAAAATATACATAAACAATAGTTTTCAGATATAAAGCAGAGGTTAGCGTAGAAAAATATTTTTGAGAAAGCCAATAATATTTTAAATATGTTCATTCAAGAAATTTCCGCTTCGGCTAACCTTCATCAACTTTTTAGAAAAAAAATTAGCATTAATAGCAGCCAATTATTTCATAGCATAATTAATTTTTCAGATTGTAAAATGTCTAGAAATTTTCATACGCTACAAAATTCGTAATTTTATGCGTAAACATAGAAGATAACATTATTTAGTCAAGAAGTATGGATTTTGGCGCGTATTTCGGTTTTTTTCTATTGGGTGTTCGGTTTCCCCATACTGGAATAAAAAAAGTTACTTAAATCTATTTATTGCACTCATTTAGTTGGTATTGTGTGTAAACATATTGCCTTTTTCTATTCCTTAAAGATGCTTTACACAAAGCAACTTATTTTTAAAACATGGTTCCCTCAAATTTTTATTCCAAAATCTAACTACAAACAAAATTCCAACTCTAACATAGTCCCTTAAAAAGAAATTTTCAGGAATATTTCTGCAACAAACAAAACTAAAATTTGGTCTTGCAATTACCGAACTGCTTAAATGATGAAAATACTAATCTAATTGAGGAATCTGAACTAAAGTTGGCAATGGAACTTCACAAGTATGCTTCTCGTAGTATTGTCTGTACAAAAAAATACGGAGGGGAGGCATCCGCCTATTGTTTCCACCTGAACTTCTAACGTCGCCAAGAAAATGCACTAAACAAACTACACCTGAAAAAATTGTCTGTTTTGTTGTTTTACAAAGTATTGAGTTACACTTTTGTCCATTTGCAATAACTATACTTAACGTTGCAGCGCATGTTGCGTTCGCAAATTATTTAAGTAAACAAAATAAATAATAATAAACTAATAAATCATTAAATAATATGTATTTAGTCAATTTTATTTTATTTAATATACATTTACAACATTTATTTGGATTGAAATTAAAAAGCTATACAAATCTTCCAATTTAAGACCATGTCAGCACTTCAGATTCTGTTGGTAAGGATTGTTTAGTTTTTGAACGAGGCCATGAAACATTCAAAATGAAGCATTTAGATGGGGCTGATTACTATAATGAAGCGTTTTGATGGGCCGAAACACTAAATGTGAGATGGTGTTTGGTTTTTTGCATCATTTCACTCACACTTTCTCATATTTAGTGCTTTCTAGCTTGTAGGCAAACCGAAATGTCAGTCTGAGATTCCGGTCTTGGTAATGGAGTGTTTTTGGTCAAGACAAAGTGTAAAGCATTATTCACATGAGCACGACCAACGACCAACGAATGAACGAATATTCGTCGATTTTGACATTTCTTTCACATGAGAGTTTTTAATTCGTCGCGAATGAAGTTTGACTTTGACAATTGTTTTTTTTTGTGTTTATCATTATTGTGTTTTGTTTGAAAACAACCGATTAAGAAAATGCGGTCGAAGCTATATTTGTTAAAAAAAATTATTGGTGTCCTTGTTAATAAACAAAACAAGGAAAAGATTTCATGTGCATCCACAACCGAACACCATTCACCATCGAAATCAAAACACAAGAATGATTTTTTAGGTTATGTAGCGCGCGAACAATTTATTCGTTGCAGTGTGGATGGTATGTGGAACGCGATCAATTTATTCGTTGCAGTGTGGATGGTATGTGGGACGCGAATAAAGTTTGACAGTTCGTATCAACTAGAATTTTGTTCGCGACGAATAAATTTGTTTTCTTAAATTTATTAATATATGACATTGAAAAGTAAAAGTATGCACAATAAATCAAATAGAAACTTCATTGCTATCGTTTTGTTAAGAATTTGTGTGGAAATATGTCTTCAAACGTATATAAACTCACATTTTGTAATTCATTCGTCGTTCGTTGGTCGCGCTCATGTGAATGCTACTTAATGGTCATCTTCTGATCAGCCCAACCATTGCATCGGGGCGAAACACATATATGAACACTTATGCTGGTTTATATTTTTCATGATTTTAAATCATATTTATTAGAATAAGTTTATGTTGTAAATCACTAATAAAGATTGTTGATTTTGCAAAAAATTGTTCTTGAATCTCTACATGATTGCTTGAAAATGGAAAGTAAATTAATCTTTAAAAGCTACAAATTACGACTCAAAAGTTGCAATTTAAAGATAACTAAGTATCAAAACTGTGACTGTCATTTGCAAACTGCAGAATAACCTGTTTCAAATTACAACTCAAAAGTTGCAATTTAAAAAAAAGAAGTAGCAAAACATTAGTTGTCATTTGCAAACTAATGTATATTGTCGCAGTCTAAGAAAACAAGGGTTGAAATTTGTCACTTGTGTGTGTAGGTATTTAAAAAAACGAATCATAATCTACAAGAAAACAATTTCAATCTACAAACTCCTGCTGAAATTCACGATAAAAACAAACATTAAATTGATACAAATTGATATTAAATTGCAATTCGCTGTTTGAAATATTTGATTTCCTCGGTCGAATTATTGCTACTCAAATGTGGTGAAATATGATTTTTGAGTGTCAATATCTTCATTTTGCTCATTTTATGAAATTGCAAACAAAAAGTAGCAATTTACTTATTTCGAAGCCAAGGTCCAAAACTGGATTCATTTTTCGTGATTTGTAGCTTATTTTTCTTGATCTGATCTGATCTAAGAATTCTTTCCGTGACACAGCAAAGGCAGATCTGGTCGGTTGGGTACAAAATTAAGATTGAGTAATTCTCCTCTCGCTTTGAAAATAATGTTTATTTTATTTAATGAGTTCCTATTTAGATAGTACGAGTTCTTTTGCAGGTTATAGCTTAGAGGACTATAATAGCATCTAAACCGAGATGCGTATATCTCTCAAACAGGATGTTTCCAAACTTTCTTCTAAGTATTGACGGTAGCTCTCTTATTGTTAAGTTCATGGTAGAACCAGATGTTGTGGCAAGGCTTGTCCATTCTTCGAACATTGTATCCGTTTATCTTCCATTCCAATTACTTTTACAATATTGTTAAAGTGTATGGCAAGGGTGTCCATTATCAAAGGTGGTGTACCTGTTTCTAGGCAAATTTTATATTTTGGCGTAGTTTTTGGGAATCGAAATATTCTTTTAACAAAATGTCTTAGGAATTTTTCACAGATTCAAAGGAGGCATGTCCCCGTCAAGCAGGATTGACAGCGCTGCAGAGCGGAATAACTTAAGTTTAGCGTTGTGCTCAACGTACCTGTTCCTGATGCACCTTTCCCATAACTAAGAGATTGCGCGTTTGGCTTTCGCCAATTTTCCCTCCAGATGTTTCTTCATATTCAGGTTTGAGGTTACCAAAACTCCTAGGTATTTGTACTCGTGCACAATATCTACTGTCTGGCCATTATACTTCCAAATTTCATTTCTTTAATATCTGCCATCTTCACCTCTAAAAATCATCATCTTCGATTTTTGCAGATTAACTTCAAGGTTCCATCGATTGCAATATACTCCAAGACTATTTATCATGAGCTGCATACCATCTACTGGTTTGTGAGAACAGCACGATGTCATCTGCATACATAAGTGATGGAATAGTCAATCCTTCCACAATGATTCCACCTCTCACTTCATGAGTAATATCATTTATCAAAAATAAATAGCAGGACGCTAAGAATACAGCCTTGCTTAGACCTTAGACTTAGTTGCAAACTCTACGAATAATGACTCGCCATCACAAACTTAGGCTAAGTTGTTGTCGTACATCGCTCTTAGCACGCTTATAACTTTACTTGACACTCCTGTCACACTTAGCTTGTAAAAAAAAGCTTCACGACCGACAGAGTCAAAAGCTGCACGAAAGTCTTTAAAGAAAGCTTATATAATTTCTTCTGCATCCGTTTATAAAAATCAGTAATGTTCAGCAGTGAAAAAATATGATCTATCGTCGAATAACTTTTCCTGAAACCAACCTGAATTTCTGATAAAATTTGTATGTCATCTACCCACTTTGACAGTCTGTTGTGAAAGAGTCCAGCAAATAGCTTAGCGTAGATGTTAAGAAAAGAAATCCCTCTGTAGTTTGCTGGGTCCTCATAACTACCTTTTTTGTGAAGCGGGAAGATAATTGATTTTTGGAAAGCTTCAAGAACTGACGCACTTTCGAAAATTCAGTTGAATTCAGATGTTATCAGATAGACAAATTTTTCAGTGGCGTGTTTGAAGAATTCGAAGGGGCTACGTTCATCCCCCTGAGCTTTGTTTAATTCTGCGTTTGAGACAACTTCTTACACTTCTTGGATCGAAAAAGGGGCATCTAAGTAATCATTGAGGGTTGAGGGAGCTGCATATTGTACGAAAGGATCACTTGTAGAGTTATTGAGAAGGCTGATGAAGTAGTCTCTAAGATTGAATGCCTGTAATCCCCCAATGATTATATTTGTTTTTCTATCAAGGTGCGTTATTTATAATGGGTATATTTAAGTTTTCAAAGAAAATTTTCTTGGAATAGCATAATCGTATATCATTTTCTATATCATGTTCTTAACAGGTTCTGGTGTTTAAACGACAATTTCCTTGCGTTTATGCATTTCACATTAAACCATTTTTATTTAAATAAAGCTTTATTTTTTTGAGGACTGCCTTTTTAATAGTTTGTAAAAATGTGTTTTTATCAGCACGAATATCCAGATTTCCAAGCGTCTTCAGTTCTTTTTTTAAGTTTGTTTGGTAAACGTTTCGGTTCTTATCATTCCATATCAGTTTTGGGACAAGGTTAAACTGTTTTGTGTTGACTGGAGATTGTGATGTTGTACACGAAAGTGCAATTTCGAGCGGCATGTGGTCTGAAAATGTTTTGACTCCTACTTCCAAATTATGACATGATTCCATTTTCCAGTTATAAAGCAATAGTCAATGATAGAATGTAATGGAGGTATACTCTCCATTATAGCGTCTCCTGTACAACTTCCATTCAGAACATGACAGTTGAATTCATTTGCAAGCCAAGATTTTCGATCCCTTGCTATCGCTCAAATTGTCTTTCTAGTAACGGTTCAGGTTGAATAACGGGAAATGTGTACTGATATAGTTATGTTGAGATAGGAAAATTCTGGCATTTACATATCCAATAAGCATTATGTTTGTCGAATCAATGTCTAGTGATTACAATTAAGGTAAACTGAAACTAGGTACATTTTTCCGCCAACAGCTTCGACATCCATCACCCATGACTCTTTGGCTCTGTCAAACTCCAGATTTAAACCAAAAAGAACAAAAATATCAAAAGTTTCAATATAATTTAAAAAAAAGTCACATATGTACATTAGTTTTGTTTTTTACTCCTGGTACATTATAACTTATATTCTAATTTTATTAATAAAAATAATAGCATTCTGGTAGACTGATAAATCTCATGCCTCGTGTGAACGAGAATCAATTGTGCTTGCGCCCTAATTATCTTGTAACTCCTGTGGTGTCACCCTGTTGTCTATAAATAAATTAGGTGGCGCAACAGTCCGTAGAGAACCAGGGCCTAGTGACTTACAACTCTCAACCATTCCTGTGTGCGAGTAATGTTGTCAGGGATGGAGGGGACCTACAATTTATATGCCGAATCCGAACGGCTAATTTGAGAATGCACTTTTTCATGACAAGAATTACTCTTGGAGAATTTGTCAATTCCTCGCAAGAGGCAGTACCCGTGAAAACTCTTTTTTTTTTTTTTAATTAAGGTGGCACAGGCAGGGATTGAACCCAAGACCTCTCGCATGACAGTCCAACGCACTAACCATCATGCCACGGGCACTACCTGTTGTCTATTCTGTCATTTTTGTTGACATTTCTATTATTTGACATGTTTGACGTGAAATACAAATTCTTTTTATTTGGTAATCTTTTTTTTTATTTTGAAAACTATTTACATCGGCATCATATACTTTTCATGAATTTCCCATTAGGTACCATTTCGTTCTTTTGCGGCTGTTTGTCATCAATAACTTCATAAGTTCCATCTTTAAAGTCCACCAGAAAAAAGCCTTAAAGTGTTAAATTTCAAGATCTCAGTGACCAATTGTAGTCATTAGTTCGAGAAATAACACGACAAGGAAACTTTTCCTTCAACATTTATATTATTTCATTACAATTACACACTACGCAAAAAGTCATCTTATTGACTATTTTGGTAATCAATTTTCAACCGATAACCGCTATAGTCAATAGAACAATTTTGGGATCCGAAATTTTTTTACCATTTTGTAAGTCAATATGAAAACTGTAGTAGTCAATATGACAACTTTGATTGAAGGAAATTGAAACTACGGTTTTAATATATTGACTAATGTGGTAGTCAATACTTATACGCCTCAAGCCTTAATGGTAATATTTATAGGGGAAATAATATAACAAATCTTGGTTATGTGATACTAACTGTGGATGAAGTAAGGGCTGAGTTGTTGAGTTTGGATTCAAACCTTGCTTGTAGTCCTGACAACATTCCACCCATATTTTTCAAAAATTGTTCTGAGTTTATGGCAATAGCACTTACTTCAATCTTCAACTTATCTTTACAAACTGCGGAATTTCTGGATTCATGGAAAGTATCCTTAATAACCCCAATATTCAAATCAGGTTCAAAACAAAACATTTCTAATTATCGTCCTGTATATCTAAATTACCATTGATCCCGAAAATTTTCGAAGCAATTGTAAAACGAAGAATTTATAATGAAGTGAAAAACTACATTTGCGAACCCCAACGTGGGTTTTTTACCGGTCGATCTACCACTACTAATTTAACTTTATTTTCTAATTTCTTAAGAACTGAATTAGAGGATGGTTGTCAGGTAGATGTTATATTTACTGACTTTGCAAAGGCCTTTGACAAAATGTCAAAGGTTATCTTTAACCGATCTGGAGTTCCTCAGGGAAGTCATTTGGGACCTATAGATTTTATAGATTAGATTAGATTGATTTTATTTAGTTCTTTTCTGAATTTAACCTTAAATACATACATAAGTTTACAAAAATCTTTATGACATGGCATTTGCCGTCTGCCAGAATGACAACTATTTTATTTTGTTTGTATCATATTGCTAACAAAGCATAAGAAAACATTTTAGAACAAAGTTATTAAAAGAACATAAAAATACATAAAAGAACAAGAGGCATACATTTAATGTGTTTGTTTATCAAAAATATTCGTTAATTATTCTTTCCCTATTCCTTAGCGCAATAACACAGTATTTATAAAGTCTTTCTACGTTCATTTCGTTCAATTCCGTTAAAACTTGGACTTCTGATAAATAATCACTTCCAAAAACGCTTCTTCTCGATTCTCTTAGAGTTGGGCATCGTCCTAGAAAATGAATGATGTCTTCCCTTTCCCTTCGGTTACAAATACTGCATTCCAGAGGTAGATCAGGTCTGTGTGGGATATAATTCAAATTCAGGAGTTCGCTGCGTAGCCTGAACATGGTAGCTATGACCTTTACTTTATTGGTTACTCTGAAGTAGTTTTTTTGGGCTAGGTTGTGGTTTAACCTGCTGTAGATTGATCTGTACAGCGAATTGGAAGCTTCAGCTGTGTATGCTGCTCTGCATTTCTCGTCGATTTTTGCTATTACGTTGTAGAAGAGCACCTTACAATTACTTATATCTTCGATGTTTAAAACAAAACTTGTATTACACCCCTCCGCAAGTTCTGACCATTCTCTGTACCAGCTATTTTGATCACGTATAGCCTTGATAGCAACCTTCCTTACTAATCTGAATTCCGGCAGTCTGAAAACTCTCAGAAGAAAATCAGCTTGTAGTTTCAAGGTCTTTATGAATAACGGTGATAATCCGGTCTCAAGCATAAGCACGTAGTTTGGCGTGTTGATTGGTAGGTTGAATATCCGTTTTAAGTATAGTGAGTTAAGAGCTTTTCTACCGTAAGAAACTTCTTGCACCCCCATACTTGAGCGCCATATAACAGGATACTCTCTGACACCGCTTCGAATATTTTATGCTTGCTGCTATGCGCGATATTTCTGTTGATGAAGCAAGTTTTCCAGGCGATATTAATCGCCGTTTTCGCTTTTCTAGCTTTTCGTTGAAGTGCTTCTCCATGCTTAAATTTCTCGAAAACGTTACACCAAGGTACTTATACTCATTGACACACTCTAAAGTTTCATCGTTAAATGACCATTTTTCATGAGAGCTATTTCTGCCACCACCTTTTTTGAAGATCATCACTTTGGACTTTTGGGTATTAACAGTTAAATTCCATACACAACAGTAGTCATATAGTCTATTTATCATCAGCTGTAAGGATTCTGGGGAATACGCGAACATGACAATATCGTCCGCAAACAACAAGGCCTTAATGTGTACTCCTGCAAAATCTACACCGCCGGGGAGATAATCGATGAGATCGTTAATAAATAGCGAAAACAAAGTGGGGCTCAATGTGCATCCCTGTCTTACTCCTGATAAGGTTGCAAACCATTCCGCCAACGCCGTTCCATTCCATACAGCTGATTGCGTGTTTTTGTAGAGATTTTCTAACGCACGTCCAAACTTCCGAGATAATCCTGCGTTATATAACTTATAGAATAAGGCACCTCTGTTAACTGTGTCAAATGCTGCTTTGAAGTCAATAAAGAATACATACAATTTCTTTTTTTGATAGCAGAAATTCTCTGCAAGATTCTGCAGTACAAATATGTTATCGGTTGTCGAATAACCTGACCTAAAGCCAGCTTGGAACTCCTTCATTATGTTCTGCGAGTTAATCCACCTATTGAGTCTTTTCTGCATCATTGTTGTAAGAATCTTATAGGTTGCGTTCACAAAGGAGATGCCCCTATAGTTAGCCACATCGGAATAAGATCCTTTTTTATGTATAGGAAATATGATCGCATCTTGAAATTCTTTCACTATCATGTCCCCATCAAATACTTTATTGAGGAGCATTAAAAGTTGATCGTTAAGTACGGAAGTTCCATACTTGTAAAATTCGACTGAAATACCGTTTGCGCCAGGTGCTTTTCCATCTTTCAACGATTCTAAAGCTTGTGGTAGTTCTTGTGTGGTAAACTGTGAATCCAATATTTCGCTCGTAAATCGCGGTGTTGCATAATGCCAAATTAATAGTGTCGTGGCTGGGTTAAGAAGTTGTCTGAAGTGTGTGGCTAAAACGTTTGCCTCTATATTTCTGTGTAGACCTGGTTTTTTACCATTCAATTCCCATGTAAGTTTCCAAAATTCTGAAGCATTATTACTGTTGGCCAGTTTAACCGCTAGACGTTCATCATACTCCCGTTTTTTAGATTTACACAATTCCTTATATTTTTTATTGGCTTCGATGTATATCTGTTTCTGAATAAACCTAGGGATGAATTTCTGAAGTTTCTGAGCCGTGCGAATGATATTTTTGGGCTTTCTGGCATTCATGATCGAACCATGGCTCATTCCACTTTTTGCTCCGTAAAGTGCCGAACTGATGCCGCGGGTATGACGTCTTAACGACATGTTCTAAGCTCAGGAAGTCTTCAATTTGGTGGCGGTTGAGCATTATGTCCAGGTGCTGTCTGTATAAAGAGGCTTTTGCGGGTTTCCAGTTAAGTCTAGACATCAATAGTTCGTTATTATTCTCATCGCTTGTCAACTCCATTATTTGAAGGTCAAGACAACTGGTAAATGGCCCGAGTAAGGCAATTCTCGTATCTCAAAATTTAAGTTGTACATATTTTATTTATCTTAATATATATAATTCTTCTGTGAGTGTGTATGTCACTGAACTTCTCTTAAACGACTGGACCGATTTTGATGAAATTTTTTGTGTGTGTTCAAGGGGATCTGAGAAAGGTTTCGATTCACATTTTGGAATGTTTTACATTGGATCCGCCAGACGGCGCTACCATCGCAGTGTCAAATATTAAATAATATTCAATTTTAAAAGGTTTTAACTGATACTATCACCAATATGGACGGTTATCCATCTTATCGACGTATAGACTTAGACAATGTAGGTCAATCATATGAATTGCGTCTGTCAAATGGTGTGAGAGTAGATATTGATAATCGCTGGGTAGTTCCACATTCGCCATTGCTGTGCAAAACCTACGAAGCGCACATAAACGTTGAACTATGCAGTTCGGTGAAGTCTATCAAATACATTTGTAAGTATGTTCACAAGGGTAGTGATAAAGCTATATTTGCTGTTCAAAATGTTAACGACAATGACGAAATAACACGTTATCAAATGGGTCGATACATAAGTAGCAACGAAGCTATTTGGCGCATTTTTACGTTCCCTATACATGAAAGGGATCCTGCTGTTATACATTTGGCTGTGCATCTTGAAAACGGACAGCGTGTTTACTTTACAGAAGAAACTGCACTACAACAAGCTTTGACGGCTCCAAAAACAACTCTTACTCAATTTTTTAACCTTTGTAGTCGACAAGATGCTGTTGGTCAATTCGCAAGGACGTTGATGTACACTGATGTTCCTAAATTTTGTACATGGAATAAACAATCAAAGAATTGGGAACCGCGGAAATGAGGCATTCCAGTACCAGGATTCGCTGATATATTTATGACAAAAACTTTAGGTCGATTATATACAGTTCATCCTAAGCAACGCGAATGTTTTTTTTGCGTTTATTACTGGTTAACGTCCCTGGACCGACGTCCTTCCAATATTTGCGAAAAGTCAATGGCACTTCATACGACTCTTTCTTCGATGCGTGTCGTGAGTTACATTTATTGGAGGATGATAACCATTGGGATCTCACACTTGCAGATGCAGCACTGAGCTCATCTCCACAACAAATTCGTCAATTATTTTCAATAATATTGACAACGTGTTTTCCTTCTGATGCATCTGCTCTGTGGAACAAATATAAAGACTCAATGAGTGAGGATATTTTGCATCGGACTAGAATTACTAATCAAAATCTTAATACTGAATTCTCCGCCGAAATATACAACGAGTCATTAATAATGATTGAGGATATTTGTATTCTTATTTCAAACATGCCGCTCATCCATTTTGAAATGCCAGCGCCGAATCGCCCAGCAGTAGACATCATCAACAGCGATGTTCAACGTGAACACCAATTCGATAGGACTTCTTTGGCTACTTTTGTTGCGGAAAATGAACAATTATTGCTTACTGCTGAACAACGAAATGTATATGATCAAATTAACGTTTCAATTGCAGCACAACAAGGTGGATTCTTTTTTTTAGACGCTCCAGGTGGCACTGGTAAAACATTTCTTATCGCACTGATACTTGCGCGGGTTCGATCTCAAAATCATATTGCATTGGCCATTGCTTCATCAGGCATTGCAGCAACTTTACTTGATGGTGGACGGACTGCGCATTCTGCACTTAAATTACCTTTGAACGTTCATACAAATCCCGAAGCAATGTGTAACATAAAGAAGTATTCAGGCATGGCTGAAGTTTTGAGAAAATGTAAAATTATTATCTGGGATGAATGTACAATGGCCCACAAGCATTCGCTTGAAGCTCTCGACAGGTCCCTGAAAGATATCAAAAATAATGCTCGGCTTTTCGGTGATGCTCTACTGCGCTGCTGTCTGGTGATTTGTAAGTCACAAGGCCAAACAATGACAATTTGTGGCTTAGATTTAGAAAACCCATGTTTTTCTCACGGCCAATTATATGTTGCGTGTTCCAGAGTTGGAAAACCATCGAATTTATTTATTTATACACCTCAGGGTTTAACCAAAAATATTGTACATCCAATGGCATTACGATAAATTAAGTTTTTGTAAATAAAAAAAAATATTTTTTAAATAAAATAGTTTGAGTGTAAGCTTTTTTACCTTTAATTAAAACAAGTTGAAGATTTCATTACACATACTCACACGCTATCGATTAGTCTAATTGTAATAAATTTACATGTAATGACGTTAGATATTGTCATAACATTTGAATAATAATTTTCATCAAAATGGTCCAGAATGTTTTAGCTTATTAAAAAAAGTTTGAAATTTTCAAATTAAAGACGTGTAGACAGGACAACGTCTGTCGGGTCCGCTAACAACTAACATGCGAGTATTTTTGCAACATGATGAAACTGCAAATGTGCTTGCGAAGCAGTTGTTAGATATTGGAAATAATAAAGTTGTAATGGACACCTTTACCGGATTCATCACATTACCAACAGATTTCTGTCACATCACAGATTCAAAAGAGGAGCTTATTCAGCGTGTTTTCCCAGATATAGCGCAAAAGTTCAAAAACCATAATTGGCTGGGTGAAGGAGCAATATTGGCAGCGAAAAATAAAGATGTCGAGGATCTCAATGCGACCATTCAGAATTTTCTTCCAGGACAGTTGGTTTCCTTTAAATCAGTCGACACCGTTATGAACCAGGATGACGTAGTCAACTATCCCACGGAGTTTTTAAATTCACTGGAATTGCCTGGATTACCACCTCACAATTTGCAGTTAAAAGTAGGATCAGTTGTCATCATGCTGCGTAACATTAATCAACCTCGACTATGCAATGGAACAAGACTGGCTGTGAAAAAGCTGATGAATAACGTCATTGAGGCAACAATCATAAAAGTAAAATACAAAGGAGGGGATGTCTTGATCCCGCGAATACGGATGATTCCAACGGATTTACCATTCGATTTTAAACGCTTACAATTTCCAGTACGCCTGGCCTTTGCGATGCCAATAAATTAATCGCAAGGACAGTCTTTAGAAGTTTGCGGAATCAACTTGGAGTTTCCCTGTTTCACGCATGGACAATTATACGTCGCGTGTTCGCGCGTCGGAAAACCGTCTTCTTTGTTTATTTACGCACCAAAAAACAAAACAAAAAATATAGTTTATGAGAAAGCTTTAAATTGATTAACAAACTGTATCATAACAGTGTGTGTCTGTTAATAAAAATTTAAACCTTATAAATAGCCAGTATTTCAGGAAAACTCTGTTTTTTTAAGTATGTAAGCAACATGATGTGTCGAAAATAATAATAAAACTGCATGCTTCATTAAAAAAATGCTTTTTTATTCAATACGTTTTGTTTGTTTTGAAATTAATTTATACAAAAGTTTAGGTCTTTTATTTATCGATTGAGGCAGTATGAAGTCTGCAGGGTCAGCTAGTATTATATAATTTATTTTATCATTATTATAATATTTATTGTTAATGTTAGTCTGAAAAAAATAAAAAAAAAAATATGACAACTGCTGTAGTCAATACGACAACTGCGGTAGTCAATACCACAACTACAGTAGTCAATATGACAACTGCGGTAGTCAATATGACAATTTTTGTTTAAAACCGAAATCTAATTTGACTACCGAGCAGTCAATATCAATCCTCGATAGTCAATTTTGGTAGTCAATATGACAAACAAATTGTCATATTGAATACCGAAGTTGTTCTATGGACTACTTTTGTTGTCATATTGACTACCCAAAATTGACAATCGAAAATTGTTCTATTGACTATCCAGTAGTCAATTTCTTAAAATAAGGTTGTCATATTGACTATTTTGGTAGCCAATGCTACAATTTGGCCAAATTTCAAGTTGACTATCGGTGATTGTTAATATGACAACTATTTTTTTTCAGTGTACTTGAGTGCGACACTTAGACAATTCCTTCCATATAAACGTCATTAATTATAGCTCACTATAATATTTCCATACCAGCCTCATTTTCTAATGAGAAATGTCTAATCTCAAAGGCATCTAAAAAACCGCACCATTCACCAAGCATCAGTGATATGATATGAGGAACGAGAAGCTAATGTTAGTCCCATTTTTAGTAATGGCGTAGTTTTTATTTGTCAAACGTCAAAAGATGACAGCTTCCAAAACAGTGTTATATTCGGAATGAAACCTCTTATTGAAAAACCTTTTATAAAGCAAAGAACCAAGATTTGAAAACACACAGCTTGAGGCAGAACTTTTATTTCTGAGAAAGCCCAGTGGAGAGGAAAGTCATAGTTTCTTTAAAAAAAAAAATAGCTTCTGTTCGCATCACACAAAAATAGACACACTTTTAATGTATATTTGCTCTCAAATACAATATCGCATCTTTTTGTTAGCTTAAGTTCTTAAGCCCTCTTAAAACTCATCTATATATACCACCGATCTGTTCGACAGTACGAGCGAAGTTTGATTTCCAACGAATTGTTCCCCAAAATCAAAAACAAACAAAAAGATCAATTGACACGATCGCTTTTGATGACCGCGCTCATCCTAATCGTGTCACCACCGCTGATTTGACACATATCCAAGCATCTGTCATAAGTCCAAAAAAAGCCTATAAAAAGATTAAAGTCTTCTTTTATTTTCAAGTTGCTCTTAGAGGTTGACTTGAAAAAGGTCGATGATCGCCTATAATATGAAGAATGAAAAAAAAAGCCTTTTCAATAAACTCGCCTTACCTAATTTTAATGGCGATTTGTATTTGTTTTCTTGATGATGAGATGATTCTGATGATGCCGCTTCTATACCTACCTTCCTAGATCGAATTAAGGCTCTATATATAATCCAATTAAGATATAAGCACACAATGCGTGCAATTGATCCTATTTTACGGTCGATTTGATGAGATAAAAAATAATGAAAACGTTTTCCCTTTAAATTGGTTAATGTTTGTTAATCCTTCTTATACTCTTTTCACCGCACTGCCTTACCACCACGCCGCCGCGCCGCCGCATAGCATCATTGTGTTCGGGTCACTTGAATTTGAAATGAGATCGCACAAAGCCATCAAAACTATGACGATTGTTTTTATGCGCGCCACCACAGTGCGGCCATCGAAATCGATCTACGGTCTATGAAGACATTTTCCCATGGACGAGTACGGGCAGCACTGCAAATATAGGGTCCCGAAGTCGTCGGACTGCGCCGCACATCTTTATCATTGATCATCGAGTCCAATTATTTGCAAAATTTTGTCACATAAATAAGAAAAGGGCAAGCAACATTAACAACAATAACATCACAACAACAACAAAAAACATAAAAAAGATCATGAAACATGAAACAATGTTTTCACCTGTCATCGCATGGTGGCGCGACGACCACGACAATACTAACAGTGGGGTGATGATACACGGTGACAGCGTATAAGGCAATTCCATTGAGAGAAACAAATGTTCGCACGCCAGTTAACCCCTCGGAGGCAAACAGTAGCAAATGAAGTTCTTGTACGCGTTTATTTCAATTGGCATCCATAAAACAAAACAACCCTTACGCTGCGCTGGCTGTTAAAAAGACTAGGGTTGCCTTACCTTGTCTTGTCTTATTTCATTGACGGAAACTGGAGTAGCAGCAGCAGTTTGAATAATATATTGCAGCACCTATAACATCATACAGCCGCAATGCAACAGGACCCCTGGAAGGAACATTTAACAAGGTGTTAATTGAATTCGCTTTGCATACATTTTTCGGTTTGTCTCGCACAGCAGGAGTTGTGAGCCAGGACCTCCCTGGAATAGTTATAGGAAGATTATTTTTGTCGTTTTGTTTCTTATTATAACCGCCAGGCACGGCATAAGAAGGACACTTAAAATTGATGATGATGAGCACAAACTGAAATGTCGTGTCAACAGAGATCTTAATCAGGCCTTGACTCTATACTTCTTGACAATCGTCGATTTTTGTTTTCTTTTTTGCCAAGAAGTCTCCATCGCTGCGCCGATGTGATGATGGTTAGTTGATGAACTTGGACACACGTGAGAACATGGAAATGTTATTTCAATTGGAGAAGGGTTAATTTGATATGCGATTTTAAACGAAACTTTAAGCTGTAATTGGCAGAGTAAAGTCGTGTAATTTTCGTGAAGTTAAGAACCTTCTATACATTATATTGACTTATTCCTATAAATATAAAAGAAATCAATGTTATTTACTTCAGTTTCAAAATAATGTTATGTTTAGTATTTATACTTGAAGAATTTATCTGTATTAATTAAAATCTGTAAATGATTCGATTTCACTTAAATGTGTTTAAATTACACTAACAGTGTATACGAACTCAATTGAAGGCTGTAACTGGAGCACCAGAGTCAAGTTCGTTTCTAACTTTTCACATTCAAAATGTATTATTGAAATAAATCGAAATTATTAAAAATATATCAACTTGTCCAAATTGTTCCTCAGATTTGGTGCTTTATAGTTTAAATATCGAATTTATGCATTCATTTTATTTTGACAGTTAAACGTCTGATAACTTTTTTCGTTTTTCTAGTAAAACCCTTTTCCTTAAAATTCTCCTTGATTCAAAATAAAAATTGGCGAGTTAAAATTTCTAAAATTGTATAAATGAGTGTATTATCAGAAATAAAGGGTGTTTCAATAAGGGCGGGTAGATGTTGAATTGGAATAAAACATGCTGTGTTTAAGGTATTAACAAAATTATTTTTTTTGTTTGAAAGGCGCATGTATCGGGTGATTTTTTAAGAGCTTGAGAACTTTTTTTAAAAAAAAAAACGCATAAAATTTGCAAAATCTCATCGATTCTTTATTTGAAACGTTAGATTGGTCCATGACATTTACTTTTTAAAGCTAATTTCATTTAAATGTTGACCGCGGCTGCGTCTTAGGTGGTCCATTCGGAAAGTCCAATTTTGGGTAACTTTTTCGAGCATTTCGGCCGGAATAGCCCGAATTTCTTCGGAAATGTTGTCTTCCAAAGCTGGAATAGTTGCTGGCTTATTTGTGTAGACTTTAGACTTGACGTAGCCCCACAAAAAATAGTCTAAAGGCGTCAAATCGCATGATCTTGGTGGCCAACTTACCGGTCCATTCCTTGAGATGAATTGTTCTCCGAACTTTTCCCTCAAAATGGCCAAAGAATCGCGAGCTGTGTGGCATGTAGCGCCATCTTGTTGAAACCACATGTCAACCAAGTTCAGTTCTTCCATTTTTGGCAACAAAAAGTTTGTTAGCATTGAACGATAGCGATCGCCATTCACCGTAACGTTGCGTCCAACAGCATCTTTGAAAAAATACGGTCCAATGATTCCACCAGCGTACAAACCACACCAAACAGTGCATTTTTCGGGATGCATGGGCAGTTCTTGAACGGCTTCTGGTTGCTCTTCACTCCAAATGCGGCAATTTTGCTTATTTACGTAGCCATTCAACCAGAAATGAGCCTCATCGCTGAACAAAATTTGTCGCGAAACACATTTCGAACCGAACACTGATTTTGGTAATAAAATTCAATGATTTGCAAGCGTTGCTCGTTAGTAAGTCTATTCATGATGAAATGTCAAAGCATACTGAGCATCTTTCTCTTTGACACCATGTCTGAAATCCCGCGTGATCTGTCAAATACTAATGCATGAAAATCCTAACCTCAAAAAAATCACCCGATATATGCCATTAAGTGTGGAATATGACATCATTGAAATGCCTGCCTTGGCTTCTTACGGTGGCACGGATCCGAGTGGTCCAATTTTCAATGACTCTTCCGCATAGATCAGGCTGAATTTGAGCGATAGCCTGTGTTATATTCACCTTTAGGGCATCCGTCGATTGTGGTTTATTTGCCTAGACATGCGACTTCAAGAAACCCTACAGGAAAAAGTCTAGCGGGGTCAAATCGCATGACTTTGGTGGTCAATTCACATCACCCCTGCGAGAGATAACCTTTCCCTCAAATCGTTAATGCAAAATGTAAATCGTGGCGTTTGCTGTGTGGCACGTAGGGCCGCCGCCGTGCTGCTGGAATCACATGTCGTCTAGGTCCATATGGTTCAATTTGGGCCACAAGAAATTAGTGGCCGCCTCACTAACGTCATTTTCAAAAAAGTACTGACCAATTACGCCGCCGCCGCCGCCGCCGGCCCAAAATCCATACCAAACGGTAACTTTTTTAGGTTACATTATCACCTGGTGAAAATCGCGTGGGTTGGTGTCGTCCCATATACGGCAATTTTGCTTGTTAACACAGCCATTCATCCAAAATCAAAAAAAAATCATCGCAAAAATCTACCCGCGCCAGTTGAAAAACCCTTTATAAACGAATACGAAAATTATCAAAAGTAAACTGTACATAATAAATGATTTTTTTCAACTTTTATGTTTCAGAAGACGTCAAAGTTATCTAAGTGTCAAAATGTTTAGCAACATTTTGTATTTTATCACGCCCTGAATAACGCTCTCTGAACATGAGAAATAAAAAGTGCAAACGTTTGAGCGTGTGGGTGCCAAAAAGTATCATCGGTTTTTATTTCTTTCGGAAGGCTAAAGTGAGTAGTCTCATGTTTAAAGATTGATGGTAAGCCAAATTTCTGTGATCAGAGCTCTGTTTTCGACAAAAGTCTCATGTTTCAAAGTTATGGAGGAGAAATATGGCGTTTGAGCCATTTCACAGTAAGAATACATCTATTAGCTTCGGAAACCCCAAGAAATTTAGACATTTACTTCAAAAAATTCTGATAAAATTGAATTTTGGTACAGAACTACCATAACTACTGCATAAATGCATTTTTAAAACTTCTTTAAAAGTTCCCTAAATTTGTTTTTTGTTGTGTTATTTTTTAGTTGAAAAACGGTCATAAACATTTGGATATGAACATTTTTTTTTATTTATTATTTCGAAAACATTGCTCATATAAAACAAAGCTTTAGAAAAATTAAAAGCTGATATCTGATATATTGTGGTACCCGTGGCAAGATGGTTAGTGCGTTGGACTGTCATGCGAGAGGTCTTGGGTTCGATCCCTGCCTGTGCCACCTAACGTTTTTTTTCACGGGTACTGCCTCTTGCGAGGAATTGACAAATTCTCCAAGAATAATTCTTGTCATGAAAAGTGCATTCTCAAATTAGCCGTTCGGATTCGGCATATAAACTGTAGGTCCCCTCCATCCCTGCAATTACACGCACACAGGAATGGTTGAGAGTTGTAAGTCGCTAGGCCCTGGTTCTTTACGGACTGTTGCGCCACCTAATTTATTTTTAATTGATTTTGTTTTTGGGTTGTCTTGAAAAGATGTTATTGTTTAGCAAAGAAAATTAGTTGTTAAACTACCTAGACTACCTGTTTCAAAAATAAATAAGGTGGCGCAACAGTCCAGTGACTTTTAAGCCAAATCCGAACGGAAAATTTGAGAAAGCACTTCTTTTCATGACAAGAATTTCTCTTGGAGGATTTGTCAACTCCTCGCAAGAGGCAGTATTCCTGAAAGAAAACTTTAGATAGCACAGGCATGGATTGAACCCAAGACCTCTGGCATCACAGGCCTACGCACTAACCATCATGTCACGGGTACTACTACTAATAATGGGTGATTTTTTTGAGGTTAGGATTTTCATGCATTAGTATTTGACAGATCACGCGGGATTTCAGACATGGTGTCAAAGAGAAAGATGCTCAGTATGCTTTGACATTTCATCATGAATAGACTTACTAACGAGCAACGCTTGCAAATCATTGAATTTTATTACCAAAATCAGTGTTCGGTTCGAAATGTGTTTCGCGACAAATTTTGTTCAGCGATGAGGCTCATTTCTGGTTGAATGGCTACGTAAATAAGCAAAATTGCCGCATTTGGAGTGAAGAGCAACCAGAAGCCGTTCAAGAACTGCCCATGCATCCCATGCACTGTTTGGTGTGGTTTGTACGCTGGTGGAATCATTGGACCGTATTTTTTCAAAGATGCTGTTGGACGCAACGTTACGGTGAATGGCGATCGCTATCGTTCAATGCTAACAAACTTTTTGTTGCCAAAAATGGAAGAACTGAACTTGGTTGACATGTGGTTTCAACAAGATGGCGCTACATGCCACACAGCTCGCGATTCTATGGCCATTTTGAGGGAAAACTTCGGAGAACAATTCATCTCAAGGAATGGACCGGTAAGTTGGCCACCAAGATCATGCGATTTGACGCCTTTAAACTATTTTTTGTGGGGCTACGTCAAGTCTAAAGTCTACACAAATAAGCCAGCAACTATTCCAGCTTTGGAAGACAACATTTCCGAAGAAATTCGGGCTATTCCGGCCGAAATGCTCGAAAAAGTTACCCAAAATTGGACTTTCCGAATGGACCACCTAAGACGCAGCCGCGGTCAACATTTAAATGAAATTATCTTCAAAAAGTAAATGTCATGGACCAATCTAACGTTTCAAATAAAGAATCGATGAGATTTTGAAAATTTTATGCGTTTTTTTTAAAAAAAAGTTCTCAAGCTCTTAAAATATCACCCGATACTTATGCTGTGTTTTGCTTTAGTTTTCATTAAGCTCTTAAAAAAAATATAAAGTAAATTTTGGATTTACAATTTCTTACAGATATTTTTTGTGTTTTCGAGATTTGGCCTATTCTGTATTGAAAAAACATATTTTTTTCGAAATTTGTGTATTTCTACATCGAAGAACAAAATTAAGGTAAAACAATATCATTTAGTATGTATAGCTTTTATATTTTTTAAACTATCAATTGAATCTTTCAACAAACCTTTGCTGAATGATACCAACATATATACAATATTGTTGAAATGTAAAATAAGTTTAAGGCCAGTTTCTCTAGTTTATTTCGAAATATGCATTTGACCCGAATATATTGTTAACGAATTTTTGTAAATGTTTTGTATGTTTGTTAACTTCCCATAGGAAGTTATTGTAATGGGTCCGATTTGTCAAATTGAAAATTTTGACATTTCTCGACGTTTCAAGGTCCCTAGAGTCGAAATAAAAGATTTTTAGAAAGATGTATGTGCTGCGTGTGTACGTACGTCCGTACGTCCGTATGTCCGTACGTTCGCGACGTTTTTTTCGTTGTCCATGTCCATAGCTCAAGAACCAGAAGAGGTATCGACTTCAAATAAATTTTGTTATACAGATAATAAGGCAGAAAGATGCAGAAAGGGCTCTCAAGAAAATTGCGTGGGTGGTTTTTTACCATAGCAGTTTAAAAAAAAGGTGAAAATTTTGGTTAACCCTTAATATCTTACGAACAAAAAATGCTAGAGACTTGAATTAAATTTTATATAATATATTGTAACGTGATACCAAACAAGTATATTTTTTGAAAAAAATCCAGTTAACAGTTTTTTTTATAAATCAAAAAAACTGAAAAAAAAATTTGTCACCTCTAAAATTGTACGAATACAAAATGATTTTATCTCCAAAACAATTTTGTGCAATGAAGAATAATGTTTTTGACATCTGGTAAAATTTTGAGAAAAATCGAATTGATAGTTTTTTAAAAAAAAATTAAAAACCTAAAAAAAACATTACTCAAAGTTGGTAAAAATTGAATTTCGACGCAAATATCTTTTCAAAACTTTGAGATATTGGCTTTTATCTTTTAAAAAAAATTGTTTTCAACATTCAGTAAAATTTTGATAAAAATCTAATTAACAATTTTTTTACAAAAAATAAAAACCTAACAAAAAAGCAATACTAAAACTTGGTAAAAATTTACTTTCGACTCAAATAGCTTTTCAAAAATTAAAAATATTGTCTTCAAACTTTTTTTATTTCACAGAAAATATTGTTTTCGATATTCAGTGGTTTTTTATAAAAATCCAACAGTCCATTTTTTCATAAAAAAATAAAATCTTCAAGAAATAGTACGCAAATTTGGTAAAAATTGATGTTCGGTTCTTGATATCTCTCAAATTAATTTAATTCATCTAATTAGTAAAAATTTAAGAAATGCTACTAAAATACGTAAAAATTTGTTTTTCACTAAAAATCTATTTAACAAAACTAGATTTTCAAACTAAACTATTTCTTTATATGAAAAATATTGTTGGTAATTTTAAAATGTTTAAGAATAATTCAACTGACAACTTTTTTAACCCAACACGAAAACCTACAAACTTTGAAGCAAGACAAATCGACAGACGGGATGGGAAGTTTTCAGTGTGGGTCGCATCCCAGCCTCTTTTTTTGTTTTGTAATTTAAAACTAAATTCTCAATCGATTTTTTCCAAAAATTTCAGCACGACCTTCAAAACACCATTCTTATCATATCATACAAGAATTATGTAACAAATTACCCGTGTTGTGTTGGCAAATCTATCCATAGTATAGTAGGATTTTACACGAATTACAAAGACAATATCCATAGTATGAATAACACCGATAAAAGTTAGAGTAGAATCTTACTATGGATAGGTTTTTGACATTTATACGAGCCTCGAATGGATCTTATGTGATTTCGTTCTCAAATGTTGGTACGATTGATATTGCATTTGTATCTAGATGGCTGTGTTCGTTGAGTAGTTGTGCATTTGGAATCATGTGTGTTTTCCATTGGGGAAAAAACCAAACTACTAGTGTTGATATTATTTAAGTTTTGTTAGTGAAAATGGACTAACTGGGCTTATTTTGCAAGAGAAAACAATAGAAAAGATATTTATGTTTTGCTATGTTTCCACCAAAACTGGGCTTATTTTGCAAGAGAAAACAATAGAAAAGATATTTATGTTTTGCTATGTTTCCACCAAAGGTTTATCTAAGTTTCTTTTGGTGTTTCCACCGCACAAGAAGATTTGAAAATGATTAAGTTTGACAGCACTTTCTAAAATGCAAATAGTGTTTCGATGTTTCTTATGAAGTGCAAGTGAGATAGTTTGATTCGTGTTAAACAATGAAAAACTGAATAGTTCAGCACCATATAGAAATATGCTACCTACTCCATGTGCAATTTTTTTTTTTTTAATTTGATTAAAACAAAACTCTATTTTTTGTACACAAACATGCAAATAAACAGACTATAACGCATTATCTGTAAAATAAACTCCTCCACACAAGTTTTTCTTCACAAATTTCCGATCCCCGACCGGAATCGAGCGAATCAAGCTCATTTCAACTCGATTCAGGTATATAAAGAATTTAGGCGAGCTTCAAGCTCGCTTCAACACCACATGTTAATGTAGTAGTCTACGAACAAACCCCCTTCTTGAAGTTTTTATTTTATGTCATATTGTTTGGTTAAAACTTTGAAATCGACTTTCACATTACACAGACGTATTTTCTTGATTTTGATTGTCAACTATCAAAAATCAGCTTACACGATTTTACCCCAGGTCTGAATTTCGCTATTTTTTTTTTTTTTTTTTTGAATTTTTTGATAAATTATTCTGGCAAATATTCAGTTGTATCAACTTTCAAATATAAAAACCGGACTACTGGGGATCGTTTTGTTGACAATTTCTCACTTTACTATATATGGAATGCGAACAAAACGCACTTATTGTAAAGAAATTCTGTCGTAATATCAAAGTTAATTTTTAGTTTAAGAATGACGTCATAGAGTTCCGCATTTCGGACACTACTCTACTCTACGAACACATTCATCTAGACTTAAGAATGTATCTAACGTACGAATCATTGATTAAATAAAAGTCAAATCTCTATCCGCAGCAGAATTTCACTTTACCTTTTATCTGCAGTCTATTGCGGATGTTGCATTTAATATTCATGGAAACTTACTTTTACTGTACTGCGGATGGCTTTTTCCAAAAAAAACACTCTAATTTTTAAATTAAGATTTATTAAAAGCTAATATCTTTACTCGTTTTTAAGTACTTTTACGTATGCACATTCAAAAACCTTTAAAAAAATGATGGATTCAGTTTAAAATGAACTTGAACATGACGAAATATCTACATTTTCATTTCGACAAATCGAACCAATTACAATAAATTCCAATTTTAAGTTAATATTTGAAATAATATGCTTTCCTCCACATAAGAAATCAATTTTTGTCTAAAAAGTAAAACAAAAATCATTATTCGTTCGCAATTACCCTTACCTACTGACCAATAATATTTTATTAAGTCATTTAACAATTTCCCACCAGTTCAAACTAGATTAAGGGTAATCCGAAAATAGTTAACTATTTTATACATATGTATCTACATCTATATACAATATACATCAATCAATCGTTGCATTTTCTGCACCGTATCAATGTCACTTTGCATGTTTTTCCGACTCCGGGACAGTATCATATTATAAGGTTTCCATCGTAAGTTACACAATATAAAGAAAAAAGAAAACTAAATGGCAACCCCCTCTCTGATTGACCAGGAATCGCGTTCTAAGTCATTTATGTTCTTTGACAAATCCAATTAACAATCCTTAAGTTTTAAGTTGAGTTAAGTTTAAATTCATCATCAATTCTATAATTGAACTGTTAATTTAATGTCATTTTGTCAAGGTGTGTCCGGTTTAATCGTATAAGCACCTATGCAACAAACATACCTACATACGTATAACTTATGCAAAAGAACGTACATATATAAATAGTGGTTTATTGTCACGGTGAGGTATTATGATACTTAATCTAAATCACAAACAACGAAAAGAACACTTGAAGCTAAAACAAAATCCGGCTAGTATGACATTCGCCAACATATTTAATGGACCCCCGTTATTTAAATATCTTAGTCCATTTATTGTTAAATAACGGTGAATCAGATGTCGGTTGACATAGGATCACTGCGTATACGTGTTAAAATTTTGACACATTCTTTGAAAATCAATAACACTTCAATTCTGACACTGACACTTTGGGAGCTGTCAATTTTTCATACTCTTAGCTTTGTTGTAAATTGAATCAAAGTTGCCACCGTTTCGGTTTATATCAAAAGCCTATGTAGGTACGAACAAATGCGTTTGCATTCAGAATTCACAGAGAAACAAGACACGTCCCACATTTCAAATCTTGTCATTATTGCTGGACAACTGTGTCATTCGGTGCGTCCATAAGCGAGGTCATAAATTAACATTTTACTCTGCCCTGATGCAACGAGGAGAGCCTTTCAATTTAGTTCAATGATGCATCAAAGACAAAGTTACACGACGAACGTTGCGACAAACGTGGACGACGACAACGACGCGACGTAGAAATGCAACGCTGCTGATACACACAACTTTAGCTCAAGCTCAAACCTACTACTTCACTATTCTCCCAGATATTGTTGTCAATTGCGAAAAGGTGTCCACGCATTGGAGAATGCCTCCGATGGACAGGAGAATGCCCTTTAATGTTCAACTCTGCGGCGCGGCGGCGTTACAGCAAATTGACATGTTACTTGCATATATAGAATAGGTTGTGCTTCTGTGGCGGTCATATAAAAGCGAACTCGTAGCAAACTTTAGAGCGGCTCAGTCATACTTCCTCTTAGTTGGTTTGGTTGAAGTATATCTTGCGGATTCCATTGTTCGAAGGCATTGATATTTTTAAAGAGTTGACATAATTTACGGCCTCTCTGGGTCAGGAGTCCAAGTCCAATGGGAATTGGGAATGGATTAACCGTTAATGGAGATCTCGTGTAACCTAAAACAATTCGCAATTGATGTGAATGTTTATTTTAGTTTTCCTAGGATTACATGTAACTTCTTTTTTAAAGTGAGTTTTATTTTTTTGCTATAAAAATTATGGTGGCGCCTTTTCCAGACAGCATGAATTTTCGATCTTTTGGATGGGCCCTAACATCAAACCTTATTATACCTTACCCATTCTCATCGACAGCAATTTTCTGCATGACATTTTACGACCATATAGAAAACTTTTGGTGCCAAGACCCAATTTTCTTCGCTATATACAAGCTGTGATTACCTTCCTAACCTATAACTACCACTTTACTTTTGAGGTGAGTTGGGTGTTTTATTTTTGTGGTCGCCAACAAAATAATAAGTACCAATTCTGTCCGCACATTAGTAATGGCATGCAAAATCCCATAAAAATATACCACTAAAAGATGTAACTATAGGTATTGGTGGTACATAAAGAGTATGGTTAAACGTCACCGCAATCACTGCCATCCATAATCATATTATAGCTTAGCTAGCCAGGAGTAGCAACGAGCGACAAGGCCTGATGATTGTTTAAACGTCAGACGTCAGACGTAGGCCGGCTGTAGCGTCGTCATCGTTGTTGTCGTTTAACTGTTCGCCACTGATGATGTGACATTTTACAGCAGGCGCCATTGAAGTTTGTCACGCCAAATATAATAATGCGGTTCGGTTGGTGTGATAGTTTTTTGTAAGGCTGCAAGTACATACAATATAGTACGAAAGGTAATGTTATGCAATAATCTTAAATTTAATTAATTCTGCAGTTGCCACTGAATGACGTCGTGTGATATTAGTTTTCATTAAAAAATTTTCTGGTAAGAATGATTACAACAATAAAACACTTAACACACAACTATGACATGAACAACCCCCCTGATTCAGAATTATAGTAATTTGTCTTATAATAAGCCCGTTGGAGACAATTCTTACTACAAATGGCAAACAAAAATATTGCCATTAAATCCGAAACTAGTGACGAAACTACCAAAGCCATTAGTTTTAGTACCCGGTGTATGATGGTTAATATGCTGGACTGTTATGCCAAAGGTCTTGGGCAGAGAGAAAAAACTAAATGAGAGAACCAAATTTCCTCGTCTCCGTCTCTTCGAAACCTCTTACTCTCATTTTTTTATAGCGTGTTGAATTCGTATCGGTGTATACATGTTTTCACCTCGGAGAAGAGTACACAAAAAAACATCATTTCCGGGAAATGCGACATTTCTCATTTTTGTTTATTGATAGCCAAGAAGGCTATGTTTTTTAAAGTCTCATTATAATAGGTCCGTTCGAGTACTTCCTGCACTAAAATTCGTAAAAAGAAATATTTTAAAGAGTGGGGGTAAAATTCTCTCACCAAAAAAAAAAACTACAAAAAAGTAAGCGAACGGGAAAACAACAAATTTTTCACACAACATTACTGTCTTGTTGCTGTTCTTTGAAAATTTGTTTTTAAATTTTATAACTGACAGCAAAAGCGAGCAATTTATTTAATTTATTTGAATTTCTATCAAATTTGAAATTTTCACAAATCAGCCCACAGAAATTTCTTGGGCTAAAATTAGTAGGTTGGGGAAATATTTTAATTTTTACTTTTGCTAACGTCTTGTCGTTTCTGTATCTACAAAAATACTCCTATAATTCCAATTAATTCTAGCAAAACATTTTTGTTTGTCAATAAATAACGGAAGAAGTTATACCGGTAGTTCGTGGTGAATTTGTTTTTCCCTTCTTTTTCTCTAAGTTACAGATAGATGGCAGTAACAACCAAAACAAGAAAGGATGTGTGCAGAAAGTGTTTAACAAGGTTAAGGCTTTTTAGATTTGACTTTATTTGTATACATATATGAACGAGTACATGTTTTTTATAAATGAATGTTATGTTTATTTCAATAGTAATACCTTAACTATTAACTTAACAACTGTATTATCTAAAATATACTGCATTGAATTATTTTACATTGAATTATAAAAGGCGGAAATAATAAAGTTGTACAGTTTACCAGGAATATTTATATAAAATATCCATATCTTGCAATTGCGGTAGCAATCGATATTTTCTGGAACTTAAGGGCCAACTATAATAGGCATAAGCTAGCATATGCGCGCATAAGTAAACGTACGAATACAAAGAATCTAATACGAGTGAACATAATGGAGTCTAGCTCCGTTTCGTTCAATTTTTCTCAGTTTCGTTAACTTAAGCAAACTTAAGCAAGAGCGATCCAAGTCGCTCACCGCATAAGTAAATCTGGCAGTTTTGATCAAATACACACAGGCCAACTCCACTGCAGATAATTTCTCTCAGAATGTTTATCATAACCGGAAATCAGCCTCATTAACTTATTCATAGTGTGCGTGTCATTTCTCTTCTAATTTATGAAATTTCCCCAAAAAACTCATTAGTTATTTCTATGTATGCGTGAAAACACGTCAATCTTTCTTGTTGAATTCTTTTACATTACAAATACAACAATGTAAACAAATGGGTTTTGGAGGGTGATACGTACGAAGGATTTATATCTTCATATAGAGTGTTTTTGCATGAATATCTCATTCTGTGTATCTGTTGCAAAATTGCATTATGGCTACCCGCAGTAATTTCACAAACTTAAGTGAATTTTCGTTGGGTTTTTGACATAAGCTTATGTTTGCTTATGCCTATTATAGTTGGCCCTTTAGTGTTAACGTAAAATTTATCTGTCATAAATTAATGTTTCAGCTTTTTTATACACCAAAAAAATCAATTATGAAATTTGGCTGCAATAATAATTACTTGAACACAGCATTTTCTATGTTTATAGTTATTCAGGTTTATCCCTTAACTTTGATTTGCATTTATTTATGAATAGCCTAAAAAGTTTAGCAAACATCTATGAATAAGCCACAATGCACTTTCAGAAAAAACTGTAGTTAAAACTTTCCCTGACAGATTTTTCCTTGTCGGTATGTAACTGAAAGATAAGATATAAATAGTTAGAACTGGAAAACTTATAAAAATGATGCATAAGACTTAAATTTTAGTTGAAGAACAAATTTGTATATTCTTTTCACAAAACCACTAAACTAGCGAGAATAAAAATATTTTTACTTTTGTACAAAAGTACTTTTCGGCTTATGTAGTTAAGCCTTTAAAAGCAACACACTACCTTAGGGGAAAGCAGTAAGAATAGCTTATTATCACCTATTCACAAATCTTATGCAATGAAAATTGGTAACAGAAGTAACAAGTTGACGGTCTTTTTATTTAGTGTCTACTTAAATCACTTATTTTCAGCATTTTGGAAATGTCGTGAGTAATGTAAAGGAAATAAACAACGAGTACACACAAATAAAATAGGAATGGAAAAAAGAGATGAGTATATAAAAATGTTTTCAATGTTCCTGCGTTGTTTTATTTTCATGATCCATGTTTACATTCTGTAACTCTCGTTTTCAATGTTCCTGCAACTCTCGCATCGACAAAATTAAGTCGATAAACTCTGAAAATTGAAACAAATCTCAGTTTTTTTTGCATCTTTCAACGGTCTGAGCGAAAATTAAACGCATAAACGTAGCTAATAATACAAATAAAAGTTGTAGTGCTTTCAGAGTTTTATGTTTCTAGGTCCTAATTTTCATTGAACTGTTGCACCACATAATTTACTTTACTTACTTAATGATTAAAACTGGCTTCAAATAACTAACTAATATTTATCTAAAGGCGTAATTTAGAATTGTTTCTAAATCTTCATTGTTCTGGCACCTAACAGGAGTAATTAATTTCACTTTATATTCGAATGATATTACTCTCAAACGAACACAATGAGAGTACCAAAAAGTTGTTCATACACAATTTTGAATTTTCTTTGAACACCTCTGAACAGCTGACTACATCCGCCATTTTTCAAAGGTGGTCGCCATTTTTAAAAGTTGGTGAGCAGAGAGAAAAGAGAGAGAAATTTTTTCTCTCTCGTGGTGAGTATGTACACAAACTAGCATAAGTATTTGTTCCCCCCACATTTTTTTTATATGGAGTTAATACATATGCAAGTTGGTGGCCAAATCACAGCTTGTAGGCAAAAAGAGAGCAACCGTCGAAGTTGGTTCTCTCTATTAGTTCTTAATCGATGGTCTTGGGTTTTATTCTTACCTGTGCCATCTAAAGTGTTGTTCGCGAAAACTGCCTCTTGCAAGGAATTGACAAATCCTCCAAGAGTAATTCTTGTCATGAAAAGTGCTTTCTCAAATAAGCCGTTCGGATTCATCTTAAAACTGTAGGTCCCCTCCATCCCTGACAACATTACTCGCACACAAATATGGTTGAGAGTTAGAAGTCACCAGGCCCTAGTGCTCAACGGACTTTTGTGCCACCTTATTTACTTTAATAGCCATTAGTTGTCGTTAACTTAAATGACAAACAGAAACACTTTTATATGAAATGGTTTTGAAATTATTGACACTCATGTAAATTTAAATCAAGTAACTAGATTGACAAAGTTAATTTATTACGGTTAGTACGGTTCATTGCAGAGTTAGTGGAATTCATGCAAAATTACTAAGTCCAAAATTAAACCTTACCTCTTCAACTATAAACTGAAATAGAAAGGGTAGAAGATGAAGCTATAAAGTACTTTAAAAATAGCGCTGTTTGCAATTTCTTAACAACATGATTGTGAAAGTCTATAAGGTGTATGGTATATAAATGCATTTAGGTTAGATGCTAATTAATGTAATTTTAGGAAATTAAAGTGATTTTAAAGATTTTTCAAAATTAAGTGTAATGTGTAAATGTGAATAAATGGGTGATTAGATCTTGAGTTAGGGAAAATGACTTTCAAAATAATAACATGTTAAATGCATTTTAGTTGATGCAGTTTTTCTTAACAAATTAAACATTGTGCTACAGTGACGCAGCAGAGGTAACTAAGCTGTAAATATAATTGTATGGTTCTTTAAAAATTTCATAGACATCAAAAATTTGAAGTTTATTTAAAGAAAAAATATTTTACTTTATTTTCTGACCAATAAAAAAAATGTATTTAAAAGATTTCAAAATATAGTAATTTATACCCAAATCATTCTCGAAAATATCTCTAAGAAAATCTTAGCTTCCACATTGCTTTTGCTTGAATTTGATAAACGATAACTCAATAATTAATTTAGGACAAAGAGGACATTGAATTTCTTAATAACCAACAAAGACTCAAAAGGTTGGCTTGAACGTGTTTTGAATTTCAAAAAAAGCGGCTAAAACATATACTTTATACTTACTTATGTATATCCTCAGACTTATACAGTTCTTTAGTGGTCCCTAGTCCAGGGCCGGACAAAGCATATGTGCAAGATGTGCAAATGCACAGGGCGCAGAATTCTGGGGGCGCATTACCAGGAGCAAGAAAATGTAATCTGATCTTGCAAACAAATATGTACTACTACATATTTGCCATTCTTTAACCACAAACATTCTTAAAATAATCTCAAAAAAACATCCATCAAAACTGTCCTAAGTTATCTCTTGCGCACTAACTAACATCACTTTCATTGTTGCATTCAATGAAAATTTAACTCAAGATATCGCTGAACTAAAAATTCTACCTACCTCATTTCCAAATATTTCACCCTGTTCGTACAAGAGAAAAAAAGAAAAAAATCTCAACACAAAAAAATTCCATGCAAGAGAAAAGAAGAAAAAATCTCAACACAAAAAAGTTCCATGCCACCTCATATGTGCAAGATATATTTTATGCACACCGAGTCCCAAAATTAACATAGAAGTATGACGAAGCAAAATACTTATTCATATTGAATCGTATGGGCTAGAACGTGCAGGTTTTGTATCACGCACAGTACCCTGTATGTGAGTTCTCATCTACAAAAAAAACAACAACAAAAATATATGGAGTGTCTTTGATTAGTATTTGTAGTAGAAAGTAGCACAGCAACCTACCTGCTCTCTTCTTTCGGAGACATTTTTTTGTTGTTTTCTTTGTAGATGAGAACTCACAATGTCTCATGTGAGTTTCACATACAGGGTACTGTGCGTGATACAAAACCTGCACGTTCTAGCCCATACGATTCAATATGAATAAGTATTTTGCTTCGTCATACTTCTATGTTAATTTTGGGACTCGGTGTGCATAAAATATATCTTGCACATATGAGGTGGCATGGAACTTTTTTGTATTGAGATTTTTTCTTTTTTTCTCTTGCATGAAACTTTTTTGTGTTGAGATTTTTTCTTTTTTCTCTTGTACGAACAGGGTGAAATATTTGGAAATGAGGTAGGTAGGTGTCTTTGCTACAAATGGTCAATTGATGTGCAAGTTTTCTTTTTTGCACACTGATTATCGAAACTAACATGGGAGATATTTAAAAAAAAAACTTATTTATACGGAATCATATGGGTCAGAGCGTGCAGGTTTTCTTATTGCACACTGTGTAAGAGTTAAGTGCCTGATTACAGATGAAATTTTTAATAGAATGGAAAAGGAGCATAGAGCTTAAAAATTAAAGAGGGATGATTGTATGTGGAGTCGAATTGTTCTTGCGCAGGCAGTTTGTTTTTTTTTGTGAAAGATAATGACTGTTGTAACGGCTACTTTTAATGTATATCTAGTCTGGTGCAGAATGCAGATTGTTGCAATTGTTTTTTCGCTTTGTTGTTAATTAATATTAAATACATAGCTATCAGTTTTTAATAGAAGTGACGTATTTTGTGACAAGACCGTAATGTGACTGACTCAGTTGATTTTAGACAAGCTTGAATTACATGAAATTTTAATAAGTATCTAACTGTCAAAGCCAAAGTTATGATAATGGTTCGAATAGGCTTCGTCTTGTTGAGTGGACGTAATTTTATAAAACTAAGAGACTGTGTCTAAGAAACAACTAATGTGCTTTACAAAAATAAACTAAATTAATATAAAATAAAAACTGTGTAGCCTGACCAATTCTAAGTCGGCAAATTAATAACAAGCTATTGAAATAACTATGTATAGTATAGGTACATAGAATTAAGAATCATACCTAAGTGTAAAAAAAAATCTCAATAAAGTACATCCATACATACATACATAATGGTTCGAATATAAAAGGAAAAGAAGCGAATGTTCAGAATCGAATTCGAACCCTGGAACCAAGAGCATTTTTAGTTTCATGTTGCCCGCATTCCTTAAATTTAGTGGTTAATGATGCTGCTCGGTGCTTATTTGATGCAGTTAAATTTTTCGATACAATTCAATGTTTGTATAACTTTTTTTAAAGTTCCACAACGAGGTGGAAAATATAAATTAAACTAGTAAATATTTGCAAAGTCCGTCCGTTAATCTGTCAACTGGCATAACGGTTTTAGAAAATACAAAAAACAGTTTGATTTTCATGCGTACCGCTGAAAAATTTAATGAGTAGGTATTTTCAACCGAGCGTATTGCTAGTTCCCTAGAAATACCAAATATATTTCCTGTAGCTTCATCATTGCGATCTCAACGGAGAAAAATACTTTATACTGATGAATGTCCTAAAACTATATTAGACCCGAAACAAAGATTTAAAGTTTAATTTTTTTTTAATACTTGAAATGTTTGATACGTATAGTATCAATTTTTCATTTTTTAGTAACATAAGCGAATGTTTAAAAAATAAAAATGTACCTACGTGCTTCATGCCTTAATTTGCAGAATGTTTTAACATAAAGTAATTTTAAAGATTTAGATGGAGAAGAATTGTTTCAAGAGTTAACCGTAATATCCTTGTTACACCACAAAGCTCAAGTTTAGATGTGTTAAATTTTATTTTTAGTTCAAACCTTGAAGATTTTGCCCCGAATTTAGTAATTGCTCTCCAAATTCTTAAAACAATCCCGGTCACGAGTCACGGTAGCTTCAGGAGAACGTAGTTTTTCTAAACTTAAAATTATTAGGAATTATCTTAGGACAACCATGACTCAAGAGAGATTGGTAGGTTTATCTATAATGTCCATTGAAAAGAAATTATTATTATTGATGATCTCATTTCTGAATTTGCAAAATGTAAGGCCAGAAAAGTAAGTTTCCAAGTTTAAAAGTTTCCCCTCTGCTCATTTCTTCGCTGCGTTTTAGTTGAATGGTTTAGGCCTCCTGGGGATACCTCAATAAAAAAAAACGCATTGAAAGTCTACCTCCTGGGTAATCTGGGAAAGGCTTCTACTTGTGTATCAGTTTATGTGTAAGAAAAATATAAAAAAGGGGCGCTTTCTACAAATCTTGCACAGGGCGCAAGTTAGGCTGGGGCCGGCGCTGCCCTAGTCGCCAGACGGGCATAGGGCCTCAACTACTCCTACGTGCTATCGTTTGTGGTTTCCGGCAATGGGTTTGACTTCACTCCAGCACTTCTCCAATCTCGATAATAAGTGGATTCCATTTCATTGCCTGTCCTGCAATGCAATCACTATACCCTTTCAAAGCGTATGTCCAATCCATTATCACTTGCGTCTTCGTGTAATAGTTTCAATGGATCCCTGATCCGTTATTCTATATAGTTCATCTATTAATATATGCCTGCAATTTTCTGGTTATCGTTGTTGTTATTTGCCAGGTGCTGCAACAAAATAAAGGTATTGATTCAACGTTCGAGCGAAATAGTCTTAGTTCTGACTTCATGCTGAGAGAGTTGTCAACGTAATCTCGATTTCCCAATATGGCTAGCAATATCTTGTTAGGTTCCACTTTCAGTAGAGACCATACTTCCAAAATAATGAAAAACTCTCTAATTTTTCCACTGGTTGTTGAGCAATGTTCATTGTTCAACAGAGAGGATGAGTGGGTTCAGATGCTGAACATTTTAGTTTCTCCCGTGTTGATTTTTTGCCCCACGATTATCTTACCACACTTGTTGACTTTTTTTGAAGATCCATTATCATTGATTACCAATAAGAACAGAATTAGTGCAGGTATGCAGCGCTGTTTGACTCCACTTTGGACTTCAAACACGTTTGAACCCATCGATGAGCTTATCTGGAATACCCTTCCTCCACAAAGCAAGCCAAATAAACTTCCTATTGACGTTGTCAAAAGCCTCCTCAAAATCGAACTGAAGGTGAAGTGTTGATCGATATTTAACGCCGTGCTCGCTGACGATCAGCATTGTGTTGATGTAATCAATGCATCAATAATTTTTCTGCTAAATTCTTGATCTTCAGACATGTTCATCATTCCACGATTTTAACTTGTGACATATATGATCTATATTTTTGCATTCGTAAATGTATTTCGAACTTGAGATTTTAATCAAACATAACATTACAATGGTCCGCAGATTCCGTCCGTCTCTCTGTCTATCTGTTGTCCTGTTCCGTACAGCCCAAGGCATTGAGTCGATTGACTACAAATTTGATTTAAAAACCGATTCGCGTTAGGCGTTTTTTTAATTTTTTTTTTTTGAAGACTAAAACTACTTTAAAATTTGTTGGTAAAAAATCGAAAATCCGAATTTTCTCAAAACCAAACCAATAGATCTTGTTTAATTTTTGATAAAATTTTGTTTATTAATTTGGCTTCTTTCAATATAAGAAAAATTTGTTTGTATTGCTCCAAATGGGTACACCCCCCCCCAATCGAACCGTTATTTGGTTTTTAAGTTTTCTCAAGAACTAATCAACCGATTTCAATAATTTTGTTTCTGCACAAGATAAGATATACCACTGTCTTAATAATATTTAATTATCAAAAATGTTTGTATGTTTTTACTTTTGATTTAAAAAAAATATGAAATTTTTTTCGAAATTCGATATCTTGAAAACGGGTTATCACTTTTTTACGAAATTGAAATAAAAAACGTATATTAATTAATAAGTTCAAAATAACTGCTTACCAAATATATTTTGTAACTAAAATTGAAAAATTTTATATATAAAACATTAATTAACCGCTCTAACGATCTTCAAATAAAAATTTTGAAGTATAAGGTTTTTGTGAGAAATTAAATGGCGTTTTAATTTTTGAAAACAAACTTTTTGCAGGTACGTTTTTAAATCTGGAAATACAGGAAATATTTCTAAACAGGCTCTTTAAACACTTGAGCAAGTTCGTAGGACACAGTCGTGCATTTTATTTTTACAAGTTATCATACTTTTGTATACAAATATAAAATGTTCCCAAAGTTCTTAAAAGAAGATGGGTTTTTAAACCTATGCAGTACTTTCGTTAATCTTGAACATTTTTAAACCTTAAGTAATGGTATTTTAAATCTGATTAAAAAAACGTAAGATATTAGTTCTTAAACTAATAAATCAAATTATTTTTAATTCTAGTTTTTTTTTTAATTTAAAATGTTTAATTTTAAACAGCTGATCCGTTTCAACTTTAAAGTTAAAGGTCTATAACCATTAGAAAATGTTTCTTTTTTTAACTTTTGCTTTGAATACATGCATCTGTGAGAAATTCTTCAAAGGTTTTTAAACCTACCTTCAGAAAAACAGTAACTTTTCTCTTCTTGCACAGAAAGCATTTGAGACAACATTTAATTTTGACGCAAATACAAAATATTGGAAAATATTAATTTCTTCATTTTTTTAACAATATTAAGCTATTGTTTGAGAATTTATATTCCAAATTTTCAATAAACAGTGTAAATGGAAATTTAACGTACTTAAAAATGTGTAGTACCCGTGGCATGATGGTTAGTGCATCGGACTGTAACCGTCAAATCTTCGGTCGATAAGTCTTCTTCCGAGCATCAGCAAAATTTTCGAAAAAATCATTAATAGGGCTCTGACTAAGTGGGCTGCGGACAACAAAATAATTCCGGATAAACAGTTCGGGTTCAAGGCGGGTCATGACACAATTTATGCTGCGTCTAAACTCCAATGGAATAAAGAAAAACAACAATGCACAGGTGCTGTTCTGGTTGATTTATAAAAGGCCATTGACACTATGGTTATAGAGGGTCTTTACCTAAAACTGAGCAGGCTTGGCATAAGCAAGCCATTGTTGTATATACTTTATAATATGCTTAAAGGTAGAAAGTTTGTTGCCAAAAGTGGCAATGTAACTTCTACCACAACATTCTTAATTAAAAATTGTCTTCAACAGGGAGCGGAGAATTCGCCGATTCTCTTCAGCATTTACACCAGCGATCTGATAGGTAGTCTTACAAAGGCAATTGCGTACGCCGACACACGATCTAATTGCGTAAAGAACCACCCGAAAGGTTGAGGTTATTAGAATTCTCTTGCAGCGTAATTTCGACAAGATTCAGCGACATTGCGACGACTGGAAACTGAAAATAAATGTCCAGAAGTCGGAGACAATTCTGTTCCGGACTCCGTTGGCTAGGGCCACGAGGGATACGTGCAAGAATTGGCACAAGATGGTCATCGTTGATCTTCACGGGCAGCGATTAGCGAGCAAAAGTGTAGTGAAGTACCTCGTATCTGGTTAGATCAGTATTTATATTTCGACAGACATATAAATGCTGCTCTGACCAGGGCCAGAGGAGCCTTCGCTCTGATGAAACGGCTGTTTTTTATCAGTCGGCTTGACCCCAGAGTGAAGGTAATTTGCTACATGGCCCTCATACGGTCGATGATCGTTTATGGTTGTCCTGTGTGGTTCAACGTGGCCCCTTCCCAAATGGAGAGGTTTCGGGTGTTCGAGCGACAGTGTTTACGACGCTGTACCGGCTTATATCGAACAGCTGAATCTTCTTACGTGCACTACTATTCCAACGAGGTCCTATACAACGGGGCTCGAATCAACAGAATTGACAATTTCGTGATAAAACTCGTTCGAGGTCACATTGCAAGAGCTATGTCTTCAACCAACAATTTAATTTTCGGGGCGTTCTATCCGAACGACGAGTATTTTGAAAGTTCACGCTTGAGCGGCTTATTCCACCAGAGGCATTCCTCTTCTTAGATAGATGCGGTCTGATACAGGATAGATTGGCAGTTCCGCTAATCTACCACGTCAGACGACGAACCGTGGATAGGCGACTCCTGTACAATCGGGACGTCATGGCACAAGGCGGAGCAGAGCTCCTTCGGTTCCAGTAGGGCTGTGCCCGAAGGGGACCGAACTTATAGGGTGAAGCAGGAGAACCAGTTTTGGTAACTTCAATCGGCACTTGATAGTGGGTAGTCGGGATGGGGTTTTAAGCCTTGACCGGCTTACATACTTGTTTTATAGTTTAAGGGTTTAATTCTGTAGGTCCCCTCTATTCCTAACAAAAGTACTCGCACACAATAATGGTTGAGAGTTGTAAGTCACTAGGCCCTAGTTCTCAACGGACTGTTGCGCCACCCACTTTATTATTTATTTTATTAAATGTGTTCTAATTTTATTTGATGAACTTAATATCATCATTTATTTGATTTCAAATTCATTTGTGAAGACAAATATGCCAGGCTAGAAAAATGGGACATATCATTTAACCTTTACGCATGTTTAGTGTACATACGCACATTAGCTTGAATGAAGATAGTTAAAATATACATAACAATGACTTACTTCACTCTAATTCAAAAAAAAAACTGAAGGTATTTGTGTATTTGTGTTCCATTGTTCCCCCTCCTCACCCTTGGAATATTTTAATGGCTACGACCTTGGCATCACGCCCAATTGAGCAGTTTGGAGCCAATATACCATGAGTGGATCTATTTCGATATTAACTGATTGCCCAAGTAACATTTTCGGAGCTTTGAGTTTTAAATGTGTTCTAAGAAAGCTTTAAATTAGGGAACTTGGAAACTACTGCTCTATTTTATACTTCGTTGAAGCATCTTACATTTCTTTTTAAATAAATGCTCTATATTTGAGTTTAAGAACGTTTCCTTAAAAAGTCAGTATTTAAGAAAAACAAATGTTCCTCAGAGCCACTCAGGCGCTTTTTGTTTTTAAGTAAATGTATTGTTGATCAAAAGACATAAGTGTAAACAAAATATTTTCTACACAAAATAAATTATCAAGAAGTGAAAGAAATGTTTTATGTTGACAACTCTTCCGAACTTAATGCAGAACCCAATCAGTATAAGGCAGAAAGTTGCAAAATTGGAAGTTTAAAAATTGGGTTTTAACAATGGGCGTTAATGCATAACATCAGACATACAGTGGCTCACAGCTTATTTGATACAGTGATTAGAACAAAATGAAAACCAATGAATTATCAAAGTTTATAACAGCAGATAAAAAAATTTCACGTAGGCTTATACATAGATTCATACTCAAAGTATAATTTTGCATTAAATGAGTACCAAAATATTCTACATACTTACTCTTCTTACTACAAAAAGTAGCATTTGATCAAAAAATCACCTCACACCTCAATTGATACACCTAATTTAACCTACCCGTACCTTCACTTTTTATTTACCCGCAATTGCTTGTTAGTTTATTTATAATTCGTTAAATACTAACGTTAACAATTCTTAATATATACTTAAAATCTAAAAACTTAAACTAGACTGTTGGAAAATAATAATTTGCAATTTATACTTTTAATATTATCACTTGGCGAATTAATACAAGAGTAAAATTTATTATAAATGTCAATTAATTGATTTGAGGGGCTATGTACGCCATAGTTTGATCTGCTAAAATTAGTATTCAATGGTTTCTGGAGTCTTATACTTGAACGACTAAAACTAAAGTTTAAACTACCAAGAACTGATGGTGATGAAATTTGTCCGTTTATTATTCCAACAATAAAACAAAACTGCAAGTACTTCCTATGATTTGTCAAAGAAGGAAGATTTATGAGAGAAAGTCTTTGTGAATAAGGCGGTAATGTATGAATATCATGAAACCACGGAAGGGATCGTAGACAAAAACGCAAAAATCTTTTCTGAATGGCTTCGAGTCTTGTGACGAGTACGGCGTAGTAAGGTGACCATACTGTACAAGCATATTCCAGGACTGGTCTCACAAATGAAACAAAAAGTAATTTTTGTAAACATATGAATCACGGAAATCACGGCCAAATCTCTTAATGAAACCCAGAACTCTATTTGCTTTTTTAACTATGAAGTTAATATGTTCATTAAATGTTAGTTTCGAATCTAAGACAACACCCAAGTCAGAAAATACATATATGTATATACTCTACTTAAAGGACAAGAATCAAACATGTAACTAAAAACGATTGGAACTTTTTTGCGTGTAAAACTCATGGTTTTACATTTGTCAACATTTAAAACAAGACAATTATTATTGCACCATTCCCTGAATAATATTAAGTCTTCTTGCAAGAGAAGACAGTCAGATGTAGAGTTAATTTTTTTTTAAATTTTAATGTCATCAGCATATATTAGGACAGACGAATTTTGTATGATCGAAACCAAGTCATTTATAAATAAAACAAATAGAATAGGACCAAGGTGACTACCCTGGGGGACACCAGAATTCACAACAAATGAACTTGAACACTCATTACTAAATTTAACACTATAACGTTTATCTTGCAAATATAAGGAGATCCAGTTTGTGAAACAGTCGTTAAAACCTTGCTGTGATAGTTTTAACAGTAATGTTTTATGACACAATTTATCAAAGGCCTTGCTGAAACCAGTAAAGATACAATCTACTTGTTCACGTTTTTCAAAAACATCTAAACAAAAGGACGTAAAGTTAAACAGATTAGTAACAGTTGAACGCTTTTGAACAAAACCATGCTGGTTACCACAGAGAATTGAACTACAGTGAAAAGAAAGGACGCTACATACGATTGACTCAAATAGTTTAGGTATCACAGATAGTTTAGCAATAGGTCGGTAGTTCATTATTTCGTTTTTAGGACCTTTTTTGTGTACTGGTATTATGAAGGAGCTCTTTCAGATAAAAGGAAACAGCGAGTTACTTAAAGACGTGTTGAAAAAAACACATAACGGGTGTGCTAAATACGCAACACATTTCTTTAAAATGGATGATAGTACACCGTCGGGACCAGGACTAAAACATTCGCCAAGTTGTAGGATAACATTAAGGACAGTATCTTCACTTATTTTTTTTTTTTTTTTTTTTTTTTTTTTTTTTTTTTCCGCAGGAAGGTGAGAAATCTTCATGAGACACTATAAGCCCGGTGCTTATAGTAGTGTCAGATTTTTACTGACTAAAACTCACCTCCCTTTCCCTTATCTTCTATATTATTACTACAACTAAGTCCAGCTTAACAAGTAGTTTTAGCGTCATTTTGTTCGCGTTTTGTCAGGAAGCTCCCCAACGAGAGGACCTGAAGATTCCACAAAATTCGAGTGGAGAGATTAATTTGTTTGCGCTAGATCAGAAGGTCTTGTTCGGTGCAGACGCCGAAAAACGAACGCCTCGCTAACAGATTGTTGGATTAAGTTATTACTATGAGTTCTAAGTCGTGATCTTAGCTCTGTAGCAAATTTTTTAATTTCGTCTTCTACATATTTTATATTTAAATCTCTATGTAAGTCGCTATTTCTTACATACCATGGAGAATTTACTATTATTTTAAGTACTTTGTTTTGGTATGTTTGCAAAATTTGTATATTTCTTTCGTTGGTACAACCCCAAAGTTGTATACCGTACGTCCAAACTGGTTTCAGTACTTGCTTATAAATAAGAAGCTTGTTATAAACGCTTAGATTGGAATATCTTCCAATAAGCCATGTCAATTCGCGGAGTTTATTTTCGAGTTCATCGCGTTTCTTTTTTACATGAACTTTCCATTTAAGTTTCGCGTCTAGAGTCATGCCTAGATACTTCGCTTCATTAGCGTATGGAATTTGCACAGAATTTATATAAATAGGTAAGTTATATACTTTTTTATACGTAAAATTCGTGTGCGTCGATTTCGTTTCATTAAGAGCAATTCGCCATTTCTTTGTCCAATCTGAAATGCTATTTAATGCCTTTTGAAGCTTAGAGGTTGCCGTTTCTATTGAATCCGATATTGCGAGTACAGCTGTATCATCGGCAAAAGTGCCTAAAGTTGTGCCTTCTGTTTGGGGTATATCACGGGTATAAAGAACAAACAAAATCGGTCCAAGGACGCTACCCTGGGGAACCCCAGCGTTTATTTCTTTAAACTCCGAATACTCCGTTCCTTGCTTAACTCGAAAGAATCTATTTTCTAGGTACGATTCAAGAATGTTATATATTTGCTCTGGAAAGACTTTTAATTTATATTTTAGCCCGTCATGCCAAACTTTGTCAAAAGCTTGAGAAACGTCAAGAAATGCAGTTGAGCAAATCTTTTTTTCTTCAAATGCTTTTTCAATTTCGTTAGTTATTCGGTAAACCTGATCAATTGTCGAGTGATTATTCCGGAAACCGAATTGTTGGTCGGGAATTAAACGTTTTTCTTCAATAATTGGTAGCATTCGTTTAAGAAGCAATTTTTCAAATATTTTAGATATAATTGGTAAGAGAGAAATTGGTCTATACGATTTTTTCTCATTCGGTGGCTTACCCGGTTTGGGGATCATTATTACTTCGGCGGCTTTCCATTGCGTGGGTACGTAAGCAAGTCTTAAAGCAGCGTTAGTGAGCTGTAAGAGCTTAACCATTGCTTTTTTAGGCAACTCTTTGAGGACACGACCGTTAATCAGGTCGTAGCCAGGAGCTTTATTGTTTTTCTGCCGTTTTATTTCCTGGACAAGTTCAGTCAAAGTAATATTCCTGATAGAAAAATTTTCCGGCGCTGGTTGGAGCTCTCCGTCATTAGTCAGAAGCTCTTGACCATCGAAAGGTTTGAACGTTTCCTCAAGGTGCTTAGCAAATAAATCCGCCTTTTCCTTATCAGTTTTTGCCCATTCAGAATTATTTTTTCGAATAGGTGCCGACATTATTTGAGGCTTTTTAATACCTTTTATCGTCTTCCAAAGAGAATAATTCGTTTTTTTGTCTGCTGTTAGGCTTTCAAGATAGGCAGAATTCTCGCTGTTTTTAAAATCTCGTAACAAATTTTTAATCTTGTTTGATAAAAAGTTGACGACACTTTTATGCTGAGGAGCACGTGATTGCTGCCATACTTTTCGAGCTTTTCGTTTTTCGCGTATCAATTCTTTTATATCTTCTGGAATTTTTTCTTCGTATTGCCTTGACTTTTTACTACAGATCGGAGTATTATTCCAAGCTGCTTCTTGAACAATATTTATAAATTTTTCTGTTTCATCTTTTAACTCAAACGGAGTTTGCAAAGAGACGTTCAGTATAATTCTATTTTCGCAATCTTCTTTGAATTTATCCCAATTTGTGTTATTATTTGTTAAAATTAGGGGCTTTTCTTTTTCGATTACGTTACTGTTTATTGTTAAGATAACGGCCGAGTGATCCGTAGAAAAGTCGAAGTTATCATCTACTGTCATATATTTTCTGTTCATTCCTCTTGCGATGAAAAAGTCAACAAGATCGGGTGTTTTCGCTGTATCGGTTGGCCAATACGTTGGTTTTCCTGATGAGAAAAATTCAACGTTACATTCAATACCCGCTTTGTAGAGTTGTCTACCCTTCGTCGAAATGCAACGTGATCCCCAAAATGAATGTTTCGAATTGAAGTCGCCGCCAATAATAAATTTTGGACCTAAAGCGTTGAAAAGATCTTTAAAATCGTTTTTGTCTATCTTGGACCGAGGAGGACAGTAAATAGACGCAATATTAAAAAATACGTGTCTAACTTTTATGTTAACGGAAGTAACTTGCATTGTATCGAGCTCGATATTTATCTCAAACGAATGATTGATATTTTCTCTGATAAATACGGAAGAACCACCCCTTGCTCTTTCGGATGGATGGCATGCGTGGTAAGCCGAATAACCTTTAATACTTAAATTTGAGTCTTTTTTCAAATGAGTTTCAGAGATCAAACAAATATCTATTTTTTCGTTAAGTAGAACCGTTTCTAGTTCTTCGATTTTTGCGGTAAGTCCGTTCGCGTTCCATGTTATTATTTTGAGTTGTTGGGACAACTGATCCATGTTTACGGTAAATTTGGTGTTTTAAGAGCCGCCGACTCAAATTTGTCCAATTTCTCAAGAATAATTGTGTTAATTCTCCCTTGTTCTTCTAATCGTTCAAGTATAAGGGAAAATACATTTTGAACGGAGTCAGGTTTAATAGTTTTAGGTTGTTCGGGCGCCGTGACTTGAGCGTACGTGTTCGTCTTTTTTGTTTTTATGTTTTCTGAGGGTAAAGCGTTTTCATTATTTTTCCCGTCCGTTTTACTCGACGCTTGAGTATTAGTCTTGGTTTTTAATTTTAATTCTTTGTTTTGCTTTGAGGTATTTTTTTTAGTTTTCTTACTAAATTCTTCGCGCCTCTTTAACATTTCCTTTGCGACCTCACAGCCACGGTAATTTGCTGGATGATTACCTTTGCAATTCGCGCATGTAGCCGGAGTTTCTTTTTTAAGACGGCATACATCAGTCATGTGCTTTCCCGCGCATTTAACGCAAACGGGGTCCTTCTGACAATAAGCTTTTGTATGGTTAAAACCTTGACATCGCTTGCACTGAGGAATAAGGCGTTTGTTCTTTCTTAGTGGTTCGATTTTTACAACAATATTCATTATAGTTTTAATATTATAAACCTTGTCTACATTTTCATTTTTATCGAAACTTAGAATAAAAAGCGGAAGAGCGTGTTTTATATAAGCGGTTTCGATTCCTTTTTCTCGCTTCAAGAGATTTGTTGCGTCAAGAATCTTAAATCCTTTGGTTTTTAAGTCCGAAAGGATGTCTTCTTTTGAACAAGAGGGATGAAGTCCTCTAGCAACTACACGTAGAGGTCTTTCTTCTTTAATTGAATAACTATACCATTCAATTTTTTCATCGCTGAGTTTTTTTGACAGTTTTCTATAAGAATCTGAATCATTTACGTTAATTTTCCACGTATTATTGTGAGTGGATGTAGCTTTGAAATTCTTTTGCGCCGTTTCTTTTAGAATAGGAAGAATTTTGTTATAATCCGCTTGACCAACGATGTTTATCGGTGGAGGAAGTTTCTTATTCGCAGAAAACTGATCTTTCCGTGTAATTTTATTTGGTTTTAGCTGATTTTGAAACTTAGGCGAATTTTCAGCCTTCCGTTTTTTACTAGGTCTACTTTTTTCAGTTTCCCGAGCAAGTTCATCTTCATCAGTTTCATATTCGTGCCGATCTCGATGTTGTGGACTTAGAGTATTTACTTTCATGTTTTCAGAAGTTTTTAACATCTTGTTCTCTTCACGAAGACTTTCGACTTCTTTTTTAAGCTCTTCGTAGAGTCTTATCATTTCGTTCAGCTTCTTTTGCAGTTCACAATTGTCCTGCTCAAAACTGTTTGTTTTCGGTGAGTCGCTTTTAGTGCCTTTTGGCACAACCGGTGGACTCTTTCTGCCGGTAACTCTCGGTACAGATGGAGGTGATCGAGGGACCTTATGCGCTTTCGCGAAAGGATTTATCAAATGCAATAAATGGCTCTCCCCAGAATCCGTAGAGCCTGCCTCCGAAGAGGATGGATTTGCCAGAGAAACTGGCTTTCCACCTGGGGTAATTAATCTATTTGTTTTTTCCATTGCATATTTTGTACACTTATGTAGTTCTCAGTATACGGAGATTGGATTTTAGTCGCCTTTTACGACAAGCATACCTTACTTCGGGTAAATTCTTAACCCCTACCCGAAGGGGTAGGAAAGAAATTGATAGAATTTAAGTGGGGGAAATTTATAACAGTGGTAGATGTGTTAGGAAAACTAATAGTGTTATAATCTACAAAAGCATCTTTGAAGTAGTTTGCAAACATGTTCGCAATTATTCTCGGCTCATTACTATTTGATGTCGAATCAGTCATTAAGTTAGGGTACCCACATGTTTTCTTCTTACGATTAACGTATTTCCAAAAACTGTCAGGATTATTTTGAAGGTTTAATTCAATTTTCCGAATGTAGTCGTCATATAGGATGTTAGAGTAGTCAGTGAAAAGTTGTTTTATTATAATGAACGTCCTATAATCATCATCAGTTCTTGTTTGATTATACTTTATCCACGCTTTGTTCCTTTTGTTTTTTAAGTTTTTAACGTGAGAATCAAACCATGGTGGAACGCTCAAGTTATTTCTAGTCTTTTTAAATGGAATCGTCTTGTAGAAACAGTCAAAAAGAGTTAAATAAAAAATGTTACACATATCGTCAATATTTAAGTTACAAAATAAGTGATCCCAATTTATCGTATATAATAAGTTAAAAAGGTTTTCAAAATTACACCTACTAAAGTTGAATTCTAGTTTGTTGTTATCAGATAGCATATGAGGTGAAGCCATGTTTAAATTAAGTGCAATGTCTAATGCAGGATGATGGCGATCTTCGTTCACAATTTTGACAGCAGAAGAAATCACAGCTGCTTCAGAGCATATGGTTTCGGAGAAAAATACCAGATCGAGTGTTTTTCCAAAACGGTTCTTCACACCGTTGAGTTGACTTAAGCCACATGAAGACATACCATCTGTTAATAAAAACTCGTTTGAAGATGACGCGTTTATTGGGACGAAGAAGTTATCAATTTTAATCCAATTGAGATTGGGTAAATTAAAATCACCAACAACCAGTACTTCGTCTTCAGGCTCCAAAAGGATATAAGTACTTTCTATACAGTTGTTTAGTTTTTCATAAACCTCGTTCTTGGGGCTTGGAGGTACATATATGTATATGCTGTTACAATAAATAAATGTGCTGTTACCATTTTAATTTTTAAGCATAGTATTTCGATGTCTGTTGATCGAAAGTCGTCAATCAGGTAACCAGTGAGTGTATTGTTGATAGCGACAAGAATTCCGCCACCAACGGCGGCGTTTGAATCGTCTGAGTTATAACGACCACATCTAAAGACTTGATAAGAGGAGTGAAAAAGCTCCGAGTCCGAGATAGAGTTGTTGAGCCATGTTTCCGTCAATATTGTGATATCGTGAAGAAGATTATTAATGTTTTTGTAAACCATGTTGGTCTTTGTCCGAAGTCAATTTACGTTTTGGTAGTAGATTAATACCTTTTTAAGCTGCTTTGACGGTGGTTTGCATTGTCCGATACTGACGAAAAGGGTTGAATTCATAACCTATTACTCCTTTAGGAAAAAACGATGGTGAATTTAAAACATGGAAAATTGAGTCAGGTGCACGTATTTTAAAGGACGAATACTTAGTATGGTTTCGATGTATAATTTTCTCAACTTTTAACGTAAATGAGGAACCCAGCTTTTCGGACAAGTGATTTTTTATGTCAAGTGCATTTTTAGACGGTGCAAGTTTAGAAAGAAACAATATTTTTTGCCCTTTTTGTTAGTGAAGTAGTTTCGTTGGTGATTTTTGGCAAAAATATGTTTTTCGGCAAAGTAGAAGTCGAAGAATCCACATTTAGTCGGGTCGTTGAATTAGATGGTAAGAGATTAACAACATTAGGTGCTGATATCAGTGGTAATGTTAAAGAAGAAATAGATAACGAAGCAGGTACATTGTTGTTAGAGTTAAAATTGGCTACTGGGAGGGATATTGCAAAGTCTTTAAATACGGAGGTTGCAACTTTCTTTGGTAAATGGCATATATCAGAATTTTCGCCGCCAAGATCATCGTTTTTACGTTTGGTTAAGGTTTTAGTTTTGCTTCCTAAATCAGAAGTTTTGTCTTTATTAATATTATTTTCAATATTTCCGTTGGTGCAGGTCAGATTATCAACTTTCTTTGAAAGAAAAGTAAATTGTTTCTCCAGTTTTTCTAAGTCCTTTATATTTTTTATGACGTCTCGAACAATATTCTTTTCGGAGATCGGGTCGCATTCATCACAAAAGTAGAAAAAAGATTTTCTCTTAGCAAAAAGTTTTATGCAACTGAACGGGGCGTCAATGCAAAGTACATGAAAAACTCTTCGACAATTACCGCTACACATAATAGAGTCGATCATGTAATCAGAGATGGTATTACAAGCACCACAATTAGCCATAGTAAAAATCGATGTTAAAATTTTTTAGTTTGTATGCCGTGTTATGTTTTTTAATAATTAAGTTTTAAATTTAATTTTAAATATTGATTTAAAATTTTAATTGTTGTCTTATTATTATTGTTGCTATGGACAACGACCCGAAACACAAATCAGGAATTGTGCAGACCTGTCTGATTTGGACTTGCCTCCACTTGATGAGGCCACCAGCACAGTCACCTGACTTTAATGTCATCGAAAACTTATGGGCATTATTGGACAACAACATTCGAAAACACAAGATTTCGAAAAAAAAACGAACTGAAAAAAATAATCTTAGAAGAATGGGGGAAAATGACACCGGGAGTGACCCGTAAGTTAGTAGATTCTATGCCCAAAAGACTGCAAGCGGTTGAAAAGGCCAAGGGCTATTATACTAAACATTAAACGGCCACAAGAAGCTCTTAACTTTTAATTTTTATATGAAATATCTTTGCGTATCAAATAAGCTGTGATTTAAAATTTTATGCTGTTTTAGTTTTTTAGTTAATATGTTTTTAATTACCAATGTTTTTAAATAAAATATAGTTCTTTGTTGAGGTGCATTTCGCTTTCTGTCAAGTACAGTTGAAAATTTGTTGGTATCGTTCTTAGCTTCTATGCAATTCCGATATATGTATATTTGAAATCAAGCACTGTATCAAATAAGTTAAAGATTTGATGTTTATTTAAAATGAACATGCCCATAAGAGAAACTTCCAAACGACCCAAGCACTCTTATGAGCATTCCCCATAGTAAATATAAAAGATGCTTTAAAACATTATTATAGAAACGTTTTGGAGACATTAACATGTATAGAAGCTCATGTTTATTATTCTATTAAAATGGGGAAGTTATGAAATCTCTCTTTACAATCTTTTTAAAGCACGTTATACAATTTCGAGGTTCAACAATGTTTGGGATTAAAATAAAGTGGCACACAAAATCACTTCTTACTAATTATTTAAAGTATTACGACCATATATCGTAACTAAATATATCGCTTAGTATAACTTGAAGTTTTTCTTTGTCAATATTTATGTTTGATTAATTATTTCAAAGTTCATATACAAGCAAGCAGTTCTCTATTGCTGTTTTAATATTTATTTACTAACACTTAAGCAATTCATTCTTATATTTCCACTTAACAGCGAAGGAGTTCAAGTCAAACCGTCGTAGCGAGCAGACTTAAGTGGTAACAATGTACCAGTATAAATGCTGGAATCCGAAAGTGATAGTGTTGATTTATCTTATCCACGTGATTCCATCGATAATTCAAACATTGATCAAATTAATTCGTCCACAATTGAATTGCACTCATCTAAAAATGAGAGTGCAAGAAACGATTCCCTCTTAAATCCGTTTATCAGAGAAACAAACAAATTAAAGAGAGTTGCAAATTTGTCTCCCATTGCATCTCCAAACCAAGAGAGTAATCCTACAAAATTGTTTGCCAGCGAGACGTTAACTAACGCAAATGTAATCATGATGAACCAAAATCAGTCAACAGATCACTCAACCTCCGAGTGGATTACCGCGATGAATAATCTAAAGAGAGCAGCTACCAGCTATCAGCCAAGACGTATGACAAAACAAGATAAGGTTACAACAAATACTTCAAACCTCTCAAACAACAAATTCTTTCCGCTATTAAACCTGCCTCAGGAAAACACTCAGGTTGATCTTACCAACAAAAGTACTCATACATCAAATAACAACAAATTAGATGAACCATCTAACCAAAACTCGACATTCAACAATAACATTAATTCCACAAATTGTAATATGAAAAATATTTCATTCTGTCCACCTATCTTTATTTTTGGAGCTAATTGCTCACTTTTAAGTGACTTAATAAAACTTGCTGCAACTCAATGTAATATTATTGATCTTCAATATAAATTTGTCAATATGGGTTATCGAAAAACAAAAGTTTATGTTAGCCACTCAACTGTGCATAGGCTGATCATAGATCGCTTACGCGACACGGGTATAGGTGCATTTTCGTTTTCACCCAAGGACACGAAAAAAGTTTCAATTCTATTGAAAGGTCTTGATGGCGATACCCCAATAGATAAGATTCAAAAAGCACTAGAGTCTACAGTGCCTAATGTTAAAATTAGCAAGGTACACCTTTTGCTACCGCCAAAACTAAGCAATTAGACAAAAAATTAAATATGTTTATTGTACAATTAGAGGTAGGAGAGTCTATTAAGGATCTTATTTGTGTAAGATACTTGCTTCGTCAACGGGTATACTGGGAAAAAAAAACATAATAATGTCTGTACTAAGATGTTATAGATGTCAGCGTTTTGGCCATTCAGGTGAATGCTGTTCTTATTTTAGTCGTTGTGTTCTATGTGGAGATAACCACGATTCCCAACATTGCATTGATACTTTTAAGTCTCTAAAAGAAAAAAATGTGGTAGTTCCTATCCCTAAGTGTGTTAACTGCAATGAAACTGGTCACGCTGCTAGTTATCAAGGTTGTTCAGCATATATCAAATATAAAGAGAAGAAGGAATTATATTCTCAAAAGGTTAGAGAGACGGTAAGTACAACAAAAGATTTTGTTAATGAATTGATAAATAATTTTACAAACCCTGCAATTTCTTTTGCTGATAAGGCTAAAGCACTAAATCAGAACACTATACGAAATAAATCGGTGACAAACATCCAACCTGAAAAAAATACGTCTTTAAAAACATGTTCCAATTCAGATGCTCAAAAAAGAGAACTAAATGATTTCCTCAATGAAGCCAAAAACTTATTTAACATTTCATTTACCGAACTCCTTATTAAAATTAGGCAATTTTGGCCTAAATATAAATTGATCAAAACCCAGGAAGAGAAAATGTTTTCTTACCTGGAGTTTGTTGCTTCAATTGTGGTATAATGGTGAATTCAATTAAAATAAAAATTATATCGATGAACTTTAACTCAATAATTTCAAATCAAAGAAGACTTGCGCTTTTAAATACCTTAAAAACTAAAAAAACCACAGATTTGCTTCCTTTCCGAAAGATTCAAGCCTTCGTTTGAAGGTTTTAATATAATAAGAAATGATGCTGGCTGAGGAACAGCAGTTTTATTAGATAAGAATCTTAAGTTTGACTTTGTCATATTCAAAAGTAAAATTTTTTCTGTTTGTCTTGCTTCAGTTCCACACATTAAAGCCAACGGTTCAGTTTTTCGTCTCTTGATAGGAAGTATTTACATTTCATCTAACGCTGGCCAGGTACTACTTAGTGAGCTTGATAATCTGTATGCGATGTTTAATAATTATGATGCCATTGTAAGTTGTAAAGTTGTGTAAATATTGCCTCTGCATCTTCAATGTGTAAGACATTTTCAACTATTTCTGATCATTTTGGAATCGCTTATGAAGTATTCCTCGCAGATTGTTCTCCCATTTTCTTACCTTCACCCACATATAGAAATTTCAGAAACACAAACTGGGAAGCTTTTCAACTAAATCTGCATCGTTCGTTATCCAATATCGTTTTACCAAAGGAGAATAACATTTCAAATACGGAAATAGATGACCTTATAAAGGAAGTAAATACAATCATTTTCTCAACTGTAGAAAACCATTCCAATCTGCGGAATGTCAAAAACTGTAAGTACAAATATATTTCAGAGTTAACAAAAAAATTAATTGATCTTCGAAGAATTTGGCTAAAACAACTTAAAAGACTATATCATCGACACTTGAATAGAATTCATCCTGAGTATCGTGAGCTTTATTCAAAAATACAATGTATAAGTAAAATTATAAAGGAGAATGTTACTATAGATCTCAACGATCACTTCGTTGAGAGGCTTAAAAAAATCAGACCTTCCCCTCAAGCTTTCAAGGAAATTGACAAAATAACCGGTAGAAAATTTTATGGATCCGATATTTCGAAAGACAAACTTCTTTATAATGGACAAGAGCTAATTGACACACAGTCCAAGTTATCCGCATTTCAGGACCTATTCTCTTTAAATTATTCCAACTCAGAGTCAAATGACGACTTTGAGCAGCAAGTTATGGCATCAGTAAACCTTTTTAAAGAATCATTTATGTCAAGCACAATGATAACATTTCCCTCTATAAATAACGCGATAGATCCAGCATTGTCTCCTTTTACTTCTCCTAAAAGTGTAAATCTCTACAGATCTTCCATTAATAATAAAAAATCATCTGGAATCGACCAAATTTCTAATTACATATTAAGAAAATGTCCTTATTCTTTGGACGTAGTATTATCGTTGATTTTCAACCAATGTATAAATAACGGTTATTTTCCAAACATTTGGAAACGAGCTATGATCTTGCCAATTGCGAAAATCAAAGCTACAAGAGAAGTTAATAACTTCCGACCTATCTCTCTTCTTTCTAACGTTGGCAAACTGTTTGAGCGGGTATTAGCTGACCCATTGAACAGCTTCTGCGAAGACAGGAATATCATTCCATGCAATCAATTTGGTTTCAAAAAAGGACACTCAACAGAACATGCTTTGCTTCTATTTCAAGATAAGGTCATTCAAAATCTTAGAAATAAAATGTGCACAGTGAGTCTAGATATTGACCTTCAAAAAGCCTTCGATTCACTCTGGCATCGGGGACTTGTATATAAACTTATTAAGCTCAATTTTCCGGATTGGCTCATCAAAATAATTTTCAGTTTTTTAACGAACAGAAAAAGCTCAATTTTTATTAATTCTGAGCATACAGACTTTTTCAACGTGCATACAGGTGTTCCTCAAGGATCGATATTGGGTCCATCTTTATTCAACATTTATCTCCAAGACTTCCCTCTTTCAGAGTCTTATTCTAATGAACCTTGTTCAATACATTACGCTGATGATACTATCATATTAGCAAGTGACAGTCGACCAATTCTAGCTCTTAACAAAATTAAACTCAGGTTGCCACTTATCGAAAACTATTTCAAAAATTGGAGATTGAAAATCAATGTAAATAAGTGTGAATTGACTTGTTTCAGAAACGCCAGCGGAAAAGGACATTACCTCGCTGTTAAAGAGAGCAAGTTCCTAGATCTCAAAATAAATAACGAAGCAATCCCACTACGTCTTGAAACGAAGTATCTAGGAATAAACTTCCAGAACTGATTTCAATTTAATCAACATGCTAGGACGGTACTGAAAAAAGCAAAAATGGCTACCGCATTATTAAAAGCGCTGTTTAATTCTAAGTTCCTTTTAGCAAAAACTAAAATTCTAATATACAAGAGAAGGCCGATTTTGACATACAGTTTTTGTACTTGGTTCACCATATCACCGACAGTTGCAAATGAATTGGAAGTGTTTGAAAGAAAAATATTAAGATTTTGTTGTGGATTGTTCCGAAAGCCTGATAAAAAATGGTATTCAAATAACTCTATTTATGAGGCTACTCACACTACACCTTTGATGAAATACCAAATAGATCTTCTAGTTAAAAAACTTTCAAAAATAAATTTGCATGCAAACCCATTGATAAGATCCCTAATGGATTTTAATGCCAATGATAGTGTAGTTGACAAATATTAGCTGTCACCATTTAATATTCTTAATGAGGGGTCTATCGCTGTTTTAAGACCAGATGTAAAAGTTAACGAAATCCCTTTTTATGTAAAAGCTTCGCCTTCAAATTACAGAGGGTGATATTGTTAAAATTGAAAAAATTGTTGTTAACATAAACTTTTGTAAATATCGGTAAAGCTCCCAATAATTATATATACATATGAAAATGTTATGTAAGGAGAATTTTTAATTAATTTTAGATTAAGTGTAGTTTTAGTTTTATTTATAGTTTTTAGTGTTTAAGTTATATTTGCCAAAATAGAGCAATAATGATAATGTTCGCCGGGAGCAAGCGAACAAGTTAAAACTTGTATATTTTAAAATTTATAATTGAATAGATTATGTTTTTGAACATTTAGAATTTTGATTCAGTCAGACATATCTCTAAGTCGACCAACTAAAGTTTTTGAAATTTTTTTTTTATCAAATTGTACTGTTTTTAATTGTCTCAATAAAACTTGAACTTGAACTTAACAGCGAAATGTTTTAATATTATCTCCTGATTACCATTTAAATACCAATCACCTCACCACCCCTTCGACCAACTTTAACCAAATAGCTTTCAAAAAATAAAAATAATTTTCCCTAAATTCAATATGTTTTGTGGTCTTAATATAATTACACACGTAATATAGTTAAACAGGATGTTACATCCTCACACCATATTCCTCGTGCTATTGGGACAAATTTGTGGTCGATATCGGCCGCTGATATAATAAGTGTGTTAAACGTAATTGGTTATAATAAATTGCAGGAATAAATATTTCGTTAAAAGTCAAACACCAGACACAACACATATTATTAAAGGGATGATGGGAAAGTTTAACGCAGATATCGAGATCAAGATCCAAATTGAATACTTCCTGGCACACTCCCAAAACGTATGTTTGTACGTATGTATATAGGTAATTTCTGTGGTCAATTTTAAAGAGCATAATCAACCACCGTGATGGCGTAACCCCCAAAAAAGACCAAACAAAAATTTACTTCTCAATCTTCAAAACAAAAGGATGAAACTAAATGCCATCTGTTTCGGACCACAGAACAAACAGACGGACGGACCGACGACGCACGGTTCGCAAAAACCAAAAGTCAAGCTAAAGTCTTGCGCATATATTTACGAATATTTATTGCAATATACTTTTTGTTTTTGATGAAGGAAAAGGTATGAAACGTCCTCATTTACCGGAACTTTCCAACTTGATGCATATAGTCGTATGAATATATAGATACCCTAAACTCTCTGCTCTGTAAAGTTATTCGAACCAGAGAATACATACAAAAATGAAACGTCTCTGGCTTCTTGTTACGCCGCGCCATACATACTCTTAACTCTCGCATAATATACCCTCATTCATTTTCATGGTTTTGGGTTGTTATGACAGGATAAAGTGTTTATTTGGCCATTTATTTATACCCAAGCAAACACCAGACAAAAACGCGTCTTTGAACCCATAAATTACACTCGAAACCTACCCAAATGCAGGTGCAAATTGGTGCGGATATGATGGGCGTAGGCACATGTCAGTGATGCGAGCTCTGAGAATTGAGACTCTCTGAACTGAGACTGTGTTTTGATGTCTGTGGCATTGTTGTTAAGTGAAATTTAGCGGAAAATTTAAGAATAAACAACAAAATGTTGTTTAAACTAAAAACTGTCAAATCGAATAAAACATTTTTGCCGATTCTAAACGATCGATGTTATATTTTCAAAGCAAATCTTCCGCCACAGAGGATAATTTTGTCTAAAACTGTTCGAAGCTCACAAAATTTGCAACATTGTAGTTAAAATGTTGCAAAGTTTTGTTTCTTCTTCCGCTCTACCAATATAATAATAAAGGACCATATAGAAAGATGTCATACGCATATTATATAGACAGACAGACATACATATATATAACTTGTTGTCGGCATACCATAGGTATAATCGGATACCATACAGAACTGTCCGTCCTAATGCTTGAATAGATTTTTGTAGCAATATTGATCATAGAAGGTGAAGGCGAATTGAATTGATGGTGTATACTCGTAGCTATTGAAAATTAAAGCCAGACGTGAAATTTTCGAAGAAATATATTTTATCTTTTGTTTGGTGTTTAATGTGTATCCACTTAATCGACTGGGTGAACTTATATCACCAGCGTGGAGTTTTAATTGGTTTAATCAAGCTAAATTTATAGATTTTGTACAAGTCGGTTGATCATATTGGAAACAAAATACGACTTTGTTTAAAATAAAGTTCGTGCATCAGCTCTTTCGTTTCTTCATTAGTTTTAATTCGATTATTTTGAATTGCGCTGCAGAAAGGAGCCATTATTCATCATGACCTCAAGTTTTAAAGCTGAAAAAGCTTTTTTAAGTAGGTATATCTCATTGTTTTCCCTTTATATCCAGATGTCAAACGAAACTCAATCATATTCGAACCAAAAATTTACGACTGTGAATCGGCAAAAAGCAACCATTCCGAATTAATCCTCAAAACTTGTCCCATAAACAAAATTAATGCCACGTTTGTCTTTCTTTTATTGCATTGAACTTCCCGTCGTCGTCATCGTTGTCATCGTCGTTTGGTCATTCATGGTCTTTGCGTCGCGTCTCATTGCGTCTCTTAGCATTGGTCGTATCGTCTAGCATCATTGTCGTCGTCATGTATTCCTTTTTGAGTGTTTTGTGGTCGTGCGAATTGAGACATATTTTTTGTGTCGTCGCGCTCCTCTTTCGCAAATAACATCTTCCTCTAGATGGGATGTAGCAATTTATCGGAATCACTTGCTTTTCTGGGATAATCTTTGAACAAAGTTCTGGAACAAGTTCCCTGATGGCCTCTCCCCCTCTCTTCTTTTCTTTCTCTTCAAAAAGCAAGCTCCAGGAACACCAGGATCAAATCAAAGACATATTTGTTTGTTTTATTGTTGCATCTTTAAAAAATCAAGAAAGAAAAAACAACAATAAAAGAATAAATAAAACAAAAAATTAATAAAAAAAGAAAAAGTAAATTGATAAAGCGAAGCATGGTCACATCAAGACACCAATTAAGGCCACTTTATGCCAGGTAATTATGGCATGCTAAACGGATAAAAACCGGGCTCACAGCATCTGTGGAATCGCGCACAACGCGAAGACGCCTCGCACTCTCTTATCGGAGGTGTGAGTTCCTATACCTTTCATAATTACATTCGTTATTTATTTGCAGTTGCTGGTTTTCTTCTGATGATGATGCTGATGCTGATGTGGATGCTGAATGGTTGCTTTTATAGAACGAATGAACCCGAGTCTGTGGGTGCTTCCTTTTTGCGAGTATATTTACAGAGAAAGAAAAAAAAGGCTTGAAAACACATTTCGTGCAGAGATTAGCACATTATTTGTTCACACTCATAAATCCTCTTATATATGGCAGGACGATGACGATGGTAAAGGAGACGACGATGACAATAAAACAGAAGATGATATGGCGAATGAATATTTGGTGATAATTGGTTGAGTGGATATAACGACTATATGGAATCTTATTATTTCAAAGAATTTTAAGCTTTTATTCGGAAAGTAATATGATAAAGGAATGTTCAAGGGTTTTTAATGTATATTACAATTCTATTTTAGTTTAAAGCTTTTCATATGAACTGAGAGTCGTTTGTGAAACAATTTAACTGACTCACAGTTTAAATAAAAAATTAATATTATATGATAAAGAGAGTGGGAGACAAAACACAACCCTAAGGCAGGCCAGTATTCATATTGGGCGAGTTTCTCACTTACATAAAATATCATGTGCGAAATATGCCAGGCAAAGCAAATGTAAGAGGCTTCATCTCTTACGATATGAAATATCACTGTACTTAATAATTACTTTGCTCAGAATAATCAAATTAAAGCTTATTTATTTTTCACTGTTTCCATGTAATCATAATAATATTTTTCATTAGTAATAAAGAAGTTTTGTTCAAGTTAATACGTTTTGTTTCTTAATTTGATCAAGAAAAGCCCTATACAAATAAAGAAATACTTTATTTAAATAATATTTAAACAATTAATTTAATCATACTTCAGTGTAAAGCAAGATTTGATACGCTTGCTCCCGGCAGGCGTTAAATTTGTATTTAAATTGTATATCCTAAACTAAAGATAAAACAAAAGATATTATAATATTACTAGCGGCCCGGTACGTGCTTCGCTACGTATAAGGCATAGTAATAACAAAAAAGATTATTAAGTTCATTTATTCAAACAAAAAAATATTTTAAATTGCTAGCTATTTAAAAGTCCAAATGACCCAAATGATATATGTTTATATTATATTTATCAGCAAAGGGTAAAAACTAAAAAATAAAAAAAATTGGGTACTCTTAGTATGGTGGGTCTATATGGGTTAGTCTAAAACAGTTGGATAAACAATATTTTTTGTTTTTCCATTTTGAGCATGAATAAATAAGTAGTTGGGGGTACCGACTCTGGAACAGGCAACATAAAGTTGGCCATGTGAAAAACATGATTCCTCCAAATTGGCACCACAAACTTGAAGTGTTTGCCCTTGGGCCTTATTTATGGACATCGCAAATGATAAACGCACAGGATATTGTAATCTTTTGAATTCAAATGGCATATCAGTTGGAATCATAGGGATACGCGGTATCAAACACACTTCTCCTTTACCAGTTAAGATTGTAGCTTCAATCAAATTTGCCAATAACTTTTTCACTTCCAATCTGGTGCCATTACACAGTTTTGGTGGATTAATATTTCGCAATAATATAATCAAAGAACCAATTTTCAGATTCAAGCAATGCGGTGGTATACCAGCCGGTTCCAATGAATTTAAAAATTCAATTGGATAATTCATTGCCTCATCTTGATTCATAACACTGTCAATTGATTATATGTTGTGACTACACCTGGCAGATTCGCTTGAATTTGAAAATTAATGGCATTGATATGAATGTTATACGGTGCTAAAATGGCGCGTTCTCTCAACTAATCATGATTTCTGTAATTCTGAAGAATATTCGGAAAAACACATTCAATCAACTCATCTATAGATTGCGCAATTGTACAAAAATTGTTCGGTAAAGTCAATCCGTTGGTACTGTCGATTGGTATTTTGCCATCACCAATTTCTAACAATTGTTTTGAAAACTCATGGGCAGTTACATCATTATGTAGGTGAATACGCATATTAATGTTCAGTGTCAATTTTCGTACATATTTCCAAAGAACTGATGACTTCAAACAGGCGTTTATTTCATCAGCAGGAGTTGATCGAGAAATGACAGGCAATGTTTGACGAAAGTCCCCTGACAGCAATATCAGAGCATCACCAAAAAGCTGTTGATTACCGGGTAAATCTTGCATTGTTCGATTAAATGCTTCTATTAATTTTTTATTCGCCATTGTGCACTCATCCCATAAAATAATTGACATTTATTGCAGAACTTTTGCCATAGCAGAATTTCTCGAAATATTGCAAGTTGGAGTTTCAATCACCTGTACATTAAATGGCAATTTTAATGCAGAGTGTGCGGTCCGACCAGCTTCTAATTATGTAGCAGCAATTCCCGAAGATGCAAGTGCCAATGCAATTTTCTGTTCCGATCGAATAGTCGCTAAAATCAATGATACAACGAAAGTTTTGCCTCTACCACCAGGTGCATCCAAGAAATATAATCCACCTGCATTATTGGAAACACGGCTTGCATGATTGTGTCATATACTTGTTTTTGTTGAATATTCAATTTGGTGCTATTACAATTTTGTGATTATCAGATGGCATACGATCAAGAGCACTTTTGAACAATTGAACTAATGCGTTATGCTGATGGAAAAACCTTTGTAGCTCTTGAATAATTTCTCGTCTTGTATTTGAAACAATTGCACAACGTTGATCCAATTCACGATTTTCATCACCAATAAAATAAATTTGCAAAAATTGATGATCAGCGTCGGGGTATGGCAATAACGAACCAGCTTGATGATAAACCTTGCCCCGAATCTGTAACATGTATGTTATTTTAGGTAGATGTTGAATCAGAATTTTCAAGACTTTATGATTCAGATTGATATAAACGTGGGACAATCCTGTTGAGTTGTTTACCTTAAAAGTAGGCATAAAATTATCTCTAATAATTTTAGTAGCCCCAAAAGAAGTCATTTGAAACGCCGAATTGTATTGTTAAATATTACCCAAAACTGCTTCGACGTTTAAGATGTCCCAAAAATAAATGAATACGATGGTTTTGGTGGAGTTTCTAATGTTGGCAATCTCACTTTACCATTAGCACAACACATTCCGGGCGTTTCACCTGTAAAGTTTGCCGCACCACAATGTGGACATATTGCGTCCATCATTCCAATGTATTCGTACATACTATCAATCTGACTATTGTAATTAAAAGCAGCACGCAGCATTTCATCCAAAACAGCAAAATGTATTCGTGATTAAGTACAGGTACAGGGTCAACAGATCTATTCTGTGCAGTACGTTCACGCTGCGATGCATTAGCTGTGCCTGAGATCATCTTAATAATGCCACTTGATTTGCATTACGCGTTCGCCAGCCTACATATATTTGGTCGTCTTGCTCGTGGCATTTTACCTTCACTCAACAACTCAACAATATTTTGGAAAATATAAACACAAAGCAATAACTCAGCAATATTTTGGAAAATATAAACACAACAAGGCAATAATTATCGCTGATAAAATGAAATGACATATGATGACATTAAATTTGTTTGACAGAACTAACGTCACTTTTTTTATCTTCTATTGTTTTGCCAAAGGTTCAAATTGGCTTTTAAGTATTAGGTATTACAAAATTGTTTGTATATGTGAGTATAGAAAGATGTTGATTTTACACTTTTTCAAGATGTTTTTTTAAATTTTCTCTACGTACAAACCTTCTCTGGACTTCCACGAATAATTCAAGACCAAAATTAGTCAAATCGGTAAAGGCATTGTTAAGTTATAAGATTACAACGAAAAGTGGCATTGATATTTATATATATAGATTAAAATTTCCGCTTCATGTAATACAAAACAAAATAAATAATAAAAAAGATATAATTTTATCATATAAAAACAATTATTTAGGTGGTTTATACTCTTAACTTGGAGCATAACGCTTTCTCGTAAAAAGGACAAAGGTATCAAGCAATCCCTGTTAATGTCAGGCTCTGTTATTGGCAATGATCTTTCATTAATGGTGATATAAGGAGTAAGATAATAGTTATCTTCCAAACTGTCTGTCAGGTTTGAATCAAACAATGATCTTATAATTTCGGTGGGATGATATTAACTGCGTTTTAATGTAATTTTTTGAAAGTTTGGAAAGTTTGTTAAATATTGGTCGAGCGGTATCATTTTTCAATCTTCATAATTTGTCTTATTTGTGAAATATTTTTTATCCGCTCTTTCAAATTGTCCACAGCAAAATCTCCAAATTTTTCTCTCAAATCGTTGAAGCTTCTTTTAGTCCGGGAGCTAGCAACGTTTGGAAAACAAGAATTTTAGGTCAGTCAATTTTTTGATATGTTGTCTTACTTGATTTTTCGGTTAGAGTCTGGGCAGTCTGGCTGGCGGTAGCGGTTGCGTTTAGGGGGGAGGGGCAATTTAAAAAAATTATTACTTAAAATGGGAAAAAAATAGTTAAAAAATAACGGTAATACTTACAATTAAGTATTATACCTTTTTTTAAAGCCAACACTTTTGTCTATTAGCTTGTTTTTAAATCAAGTCAAAACAATAAAACAAAAAAACATAGTTTTTGAAAAAAATTGTTTTAAACTCAAAATTAGGTAAAAAAAAGTTAAAAATATGGTTTGAAGTGTAATTTGTCAAAACCTTAAGATTATTTACCATTTTTTTTTCATTGCTCTTATTTGTTTGTGATCAAAAACTGAAAACTCGATGATTTTATGTCTACTAGTTCTCTAAAATTGATTGATTGAAGATTACTAAAAATCGAATATGGATTAAGATATACCTAGGCTAAATTAATTTTTCAATTTTCTCAAAACTAAAAGACATAAAATCATCTAGTTTACAGTTCTTGATTAATAATTAATAAGACCAACAAATTATTAAAAAAAAAACATATTTATAAACAAATGGTTTTGAAATATTGAAGTTGAAATTTTTTTTCAACTTTTTTTACTTAAATTTTGAGTTTAAAATTACGTTTTTCAAAAACTGTGTATAGATTTGACTTGATTTAAAAAGTGGCTAATAGAACAGAATGTTGGCCTTAAAACAACGTACAAAACTTAACTGTAAGTATTACCGGTATTTTTTAACTATTTTTTTTCCATTTTAAGTAATAATTTTCTTAAATTGCCCCACCCGCCTAAGGGGGGAGATAGACCCCCCTCGCATAGTAAAAAATGCTTATTTTTAACTGTTCTATACAAATCCGTCATTTAACTTTGTCGCCTAAGTTATCGTACTCTCCCCAAACTTTTTTTACTTAAATAATTTTGTATTTAAAAAATTAAAAAAATCGCGTATGACACATAATAAACAATCATAAAAATGTCTGGCAATAATAAATGCATATTTAGGAGACCTATTTGGAAAATTGAAAATTAAGCTTTAACCAAATCTTTAAAAATTCAAAATTATCACCTGTACAGATAGGTTGCGCACTAACAAACACAACCGCTACCGCCAGCCAGACTGCCCAGACTCTAACCGAAAAAGCAAGTAAGACAACATATCAAAAAATTGACTGACCTAAAATTCTCGCTCGAAAACGTTGCGAGCTCCTATACTATTTGCTATCATTGGTGAAATAGTAAACCAGGAATAAAATCCGTAAGCCAAGATTGGTACAATCAGTTATTCATATACCAAGAGTTTTATATTTTTGGGAATTCCTGCAGAATGAATGCAGTACTGGCTTTAATCTCGCAGTGACAAATTTACTTACTTACTTAAGGTGGCGCTACAGTCCGGGGCGGACCTGGGCCTCAACCAACATGCGTCTCCAGCCAGCTCGGTCCCTAGCTAGCTGTCTTCAGTTTCGCACGCCAAGTTGGTTGAGGTCCTTACCCACCTGAGTGCGCCACCTGAGTCGCGGTCTTCCTCTACAGCACCGTCCCTCGGGATTGGATTCGAAGACCTTCCGGGCTGGAGCGTTGATGTACATTCGCTCTACATGACCCAGCCATCTAAGCCGTTGGACTTTTATTCTGCTAACTAGGTCAGTGTCGCTGTACAGCCCGTACAGTTCGTCGTTATATCTTCTCCTCCATTCTCCATCTATACGTACGGGACCAAAAATCACCCGAAGAATTTTTCTCTCGAAGCATCCTAAGACGTTCTCATCTTTCTTTGACAGGGTCCAGGCCTCAGCGCCATAAATGAGAACCGGGATGATGAGTGTCTTATAGATGGTGATTTTAGATGCTCGAGAGAGGACTTTACTTCTCAATTGTCTTCTAAGTCCAAAGAAGCAGCGATTTGCAAGAGTTATTCTTCGTTTGATTTCAGCGCTGGTGTCGTTGCCTGTGTTTATAGCGGTGCCTAGGTAGACAAAGTCCTTAACTACCTCGAAGTTATAGCTGTCCATGGTGACGTTTTGTCCAAGACGTCGTTGTTCAATGTCTTTTTTTGATGACAGCATATACTTGGTCTTGCCCTCATTGACCACTAAATCCATCTTCTTCGCTTCCGTCGCAATGCTCAAAAACGCTCCACTGACATCACGCTTTGATCGTCCAATTATGTCAATATCATCTGCGTATCCGAGTAATTGGATGGACTTTTGGAAGATTGTGCCTCTAGTGTTGACGGTTGAGTTTTGCACAATTCTTTCCAGAACGATGTTGAAGAAGTCGCATGACAGTGCATCGCCTTGTCTAAAACCTTTTTTGACATCAAATGCATCGGTGAGATCTTTTCCGACCTTGATGGAGCAGCGTGCATTCTCCATCGTCATTCTGCACAAACGGATAAGTTTGACAGGGATGCCAAAATTAGACATTTCTCTGTAGAGCTCTTCCCTATGGATGCTGTCATACGCGGCTTTAAAATCGATAAAGAGATGGTGGGTATCGATTTGAAGCTCCTGGGTTTTTTCCAAGATCTGCCGTAGTGTGAATATTTGGTCGATAGTGGACTTTCCTGGTCTGAAGCCACACTGATAAGAACCTATCAGGTTGTTGACGAACGGCTTCAGACGTTCACATAATACGGCAGAAAGGATCTTATATGCAATGTTAAGGAGACTGATCCCTCTGTAGTTGGCGCAATTTAAAGGGTCTCCTTTTTTATGTATCGGGCAAACTATGCTGAGATTCCACTCATTGAGCATGCTTTCTTCCGACCATATTTTGCAGATGAGTTGGTGCATGCTCCTTACCAAGTCATCGCCTGCTGCTTTAAATAGTTCCGCAGCGATGCCGTCAGCTCCAGCAGCTTTGTTTGACTTCAGTTTAGATATAGCTATCTTCACTTCGAATAGGTCGGGTAGGCGGAATTGTTGATCTGCGTTGCCTAGGTTGAGTGTTTCTATCTCCCTTACAGCGGAATTCCGTTCGTCATCGCCGTTATATAATTTGGAGAAGTGGTCTTTCCATATTCTCAACATAGACTGCGGTTCTACTACGATATTCCCCTGATCGTCTGTACAGGCTTCGGTGACAAATTTGGTTTTACATAATGTCTTTCGGGAATGCTCATTGAAAAGGAATCTATTCTGGAAGTGAACACCTAAGTAAATTTATTTGCTTTCGGTTCAAAATGGAATGGGAACGTGAACGTTATTTATTTTTAGAGATAAAGTTTTACTTTCTTTAATTGCCATACGATGGCCTTTTCCACTAGATTTTCAAAAGCATGTTAACCTACATTTTTCCTTATTCATATTTAAACCCCACTTTTGGTAATAGCCTAAAAGTAAGGGTACCTTTTTTCTATTTCAAATAGAGCTTTTCTATGGTCACATTGGCTACTATGGCGGTATTGTCTGCAAATAGGATGCCATCATCATTCGAAAAACAGAAAAAAAAGGGGACCCAATATTGATCTCTGGGGAATTTCTGATAGTATTTGAAAAAGATCCGACGATTCAGTTATAACAAATATTGATGAGAATCGGTTTTCATAAAACTTTAAATAACTTTGTGCCAACGATTATCAAATGCCTTTTAAATGTCTATGTTTAATGAAATCGTACATTTTTTAAATCTCAGGTTTTTATTAATTGTATTGTAAAGAAGGAGAGTTGCTTGTTCAGTTGAATCCAAATTGAGTTTGAGAAATAATGTTTTTAACCTCACAAGAAATATTGACTGGTTCAACTATTATTTTTTCGAAGAGCTTTCCTTTGTTGGAAAACAAGGAAATAAGTCAACCTACCCCCTTCGGGTAGGGGTTAAGAATTTACCCGAAGTAAGGTATGCTTGTCGTAAAAGGCGACTAAAATCCAATCTCCGTATACTGAGAACTACATAAGTATACAAAATATGCAATGGAAAAAAAAATAGATTAATTACCCCAGGTGGAAAGCCAGTTTCTCTGGCAAATCCATCCTCTTCGGAGGCAGGCTCTACGGATTCTGGGGAGAGCCATTTATTGCATTTGATAAATCCTTTCGCGAAAGCGCATAAGGTCCCTCGATCACCTCCATCTGTACCGAGAGTTACCGGCAGAAAGAGTCCACCGGTTGTGCCAAAAGACACTAAAAGCGACTCACCGAAAACAAACAGTTTTGAGCAGGACAATTGTGAACTGCAAAAGAAGCTGAACGAAATGATAAGACTCTACGAAGAGCTTAAAAAAGAAGTCGAAAGTCTTCGTGAAGAGAACAAGATGTTAAAAACTTCTGAAAACATGAAAGCAAATACTCTAAGTCCACAACATCGAGATCGGCACGAATATGAAACTGATGAAGATGAACTTGCTCGGGAAACTGAAAAAAGTAGACCTAGTAAAAAACGGAAGGCTGAAAATTCGCCTAAGTTTCAAAATCAGCTAAAACCAAATAAAATTACACGGAAAGATCAGTTTTCTGCGAATAAGAAACTTCCTCCACCGATAAACATCGTTGGTCAAGCGGATTATAACAAAATTCTTCCTATTCTAAAAGAAACGGCGCAAAAGAATTTCAAAGCTACATCCACTCACAATAATACGTGGAAAATTAACGTAAATGATTCAGATTCTTATAGAAAACTGTCGAAAAAACTCAGCGATGAAAAAATTGAATGGTATAGTTATTCAATTAAAGAAGAAAGACCTCTACGTGTAGTTGCTAGAGGACTTCATCCCTCTTGTTCAAAAGAAGACATCCTTTCGGACTTAAAAACCAAAGGATTTAAGATTCTTGACGCAACAAATCTTTTGAAGCGAGAAAAAGGAATCCAAACCGCTTATATAAAACGCGCTCTTCCGCTTTTTATTCTAAGTTTCGATAAAAATGAAAATGTAGACAAGGTTTATAATATTAAAACTATAATGAATATTGTTGTAAAAATCGAACCACTAAGAAAGAACAAACGCCTTATTCCTCAGTGCAAGCGATGTCAAGGTTTTAACAGCAGCTTATTGTCAGAAGGACCCCGTTTGCGTTAAATGCGCGGGAAAGCACATGACTGATGTATGCCGTCTTAAAAAAGAAACTCCGGCTACATGCGCGAATTGCAAAGGTAATCATCCAGCAAATTACCGTGGCTGTGAGGTCGCAAAGGAAATGTTAAAGAGGCGCGAAGAATTTAGTAAGAAAACTAAAAAAAATACCTCAAAGCAAAACAAAGAATTAAAATTAAAAACCAAGACTAATACTCAAGCGTCGAGTAAAACGGACGGGAAAAATAATAAAAACGTTTTACCCTCAGAAAACATAAAAACAAAAAAGACGAACACGTACGCTCAAGTCACGGCGCCCGAAAAACCTAAAACTATCAAACCTGACTCCATTCAAAATGTATTTTCCCTTATACTTGAACGATTAGAAGAACAAGGGAGAATTAACACAATTATTCTTGAGAAATTGGACAAATTTGAGTCGGCGGCTCTTAAAACACCAAATTTACCGTAAACATGGATCAGTTGTCCCAACAACTCAAAATAATAACATGGAACGCGAACGGACTTACCGCAAAAATCGAAGAACTAGAAACGGTTCTACTTAACGAAAGAATAGATATTTGTTTGATCTCTGAAACTCATTTGAAAAAAGACTCAAATTTAAGTATTAAAGGTTATTCGGCTTACCACGCATGCCATCCATCCGAAAGAGCAAGGGGTGGTTCTTCCGTATTTATCAGAGAAAATATCAATCATTCGTTTGAGATAAATATCGAGCTCGATACAATGCAAGTTACTTCCGTTAGCATAAAAGTTAGACACGTATTTTTTAATATTGCGTCTATTTACTGTCCTCCTCGGTCCAAGATAGACAAAAACGATTTTAAAGATCTTTTCAACGCTTTAGGTCCAAAATTTATTATTGGCGGCGACTTCAATTCAAAACATTAATTTTGGGGATCACGTTGTATTTCGACGAAGGGTAGACAACTCTACAAAGCGGGTATTGAATGTAACGTTGAATTTTTCTCATCAGGAAAACCAACGTATTGGCCAACCGATACAGCGAAAACACCCGATCTTGTTGACTTTTTCATCGCAAGAGGAATGAACAGAAAATATATGACAGTAGATGATAACTTCGATTTTTCTACGGATCACTCGGCCGTTATCTTAACAATAAACAGTAACGTAATCGAAAAAGAAAAGCCCCTAATTTTAACAAATAATAACACAAATTGGGATAAATTCAAAGAAGATTGCGAAAATAGAATTATACTGAACGTCTCTTTGCAAACTCCGTTTGAGTTAGAAGATGAAACAGAAAAATTTATAAATATTGTTCAAGAAGCAGCTTGGAATAATACTCCGATCTGTAGTAAAAAGTCAAGGCAATACGAAGAAAAAATTCCAGAAGATATAAAAGAATTGATACGCGAAAAACGAAAAGCTCGAAAAGTATGGCAGCAATCACGTGCTCCTCAGCATAAAAGTGTCGTCAACTTTTTATCAAACAAGATTAAAAATTTGTTACGAGATTTTAAAAACAGCGAGAATTCTGCCTATCTTGAAAGCCTAACAGCAGACAAAAAAACGTATTTTTCTCTTTGGAAGACGATAAAAGGTATTAAAAAGCCTCAAATAATGTCGGCACCTATTCGAAAAAATAATTCTGAATGGGCAAAAACTGATAAGGAAAAGGCGGATTTATTTGCTAAGCACCTTGAGGAAACGTTCAAACCTTTCGATGGTCAAGAGCTTCTGACTAATGACGGAGAGCTCCAACCAGCGCCGGACAATTTTTCTATCAGGAATATTACTTTGACTGAACTTGTCCAGGAAATAAAACGGCAGAAAAATAATAAAGCTCCTGGCTACGACCTGATTAACGGTCGTGTCCTCAAAGAGTTGCCTTAAAAAGCAATGGTTAAGCTCTTACAGCTCACTAACGCTGCTTTAAGACTTGCTTACGTACCCACGCAATGGAAAGTCGCCGAAGTAATAATGATCCCCAAACCGGGTAAGCCACCGAATGAGAAAAAATCGTATATACCAATTTCTCTCTTACCAATTATATCTAAAATATTTGAAAAATTGCTTCTTAAACGAATGCTACCAATTATTGAAGAAAAACGTTTAATTCCCGACCACCAATTCGGTTTCCGGAATAATCACTCGACAATTGATCAGGTTTACCGAATAACTAACGAAATTGAAAAAGCATTTGAAGAAAAAAAGATTTGCTCAACTGCATTTCTTGACGTTTCTCAAGCTTTTGACAAAGTTTGGCATGACGGGCTAAAATATAAATTAAAAGTCTTTCCAGAGCAAATATATAACATTCTTGAATCGTACCTAGAAAATAGATTCTTTCGAGTTAAGCAAGGAACGGAGTATTCGGAGTTTAAAGAAATAAACGCTGGGGTTCCCCAGGGTAGCGTCCTTGGACCGATTTTGTTTGTTCTTTATACCCGAGATATACCCCAAACAGAAGGCACAACTTTAGGCACTTTTGCCGATGATACAGCTGTACTCGCAATATCGGATTCAATAGAAACGGCAACCTCTAAGCTTCAAAAGGCATTAAATAGCATTTCAGATTGGACAAAGAAATGGCGAATTGCTCTTAATGAAACGAAATCGACGCACACAAATTTTACGTATAAAAAAGTATATAACTTACCTATTTATATAAATTCTGTGCAAATTCCATACGCTAATGAAGCGAAGTATCTAGGCATGACTCTAGACGCGAAACTTAAATGGAAAGTTCATGTAAAAAAGAAACGCGATGAACTCGAAAATAAACTCCGCGAATTGACATGGCTTATTGGAAGATATTCCAATCTAAGCGTTTATAACAAGCTTCTTATTTATAAGCAAGTACTGAAACCAGTTTGGACGTACGGTATACAACTTTGGGGTTGTACCAACGTAAGAAATATACAAATTTTGCAAACATACCAAAACAAAGTACTTAAAATAATAGTAAATGCTCCATGGTATGTAAGAAATAGCGACTTACATAGAGATTTAAATATAAAATATGTAGAAAACGAAATTAAAAAATTTGCTACAGAGCTAAGATCACGACTTAGAAATCATAGTAATAACTTAATCCAACAATCTGTTAGCGAGGCGTTCGTTTTTCGGCGTCTGCACCGAACAAGACCTTCTGATCTAGCGCAAACAAATTAATCTCTCCACTCGAATTTTGTGGAATCTTCAGGTCCTCTCGTTGGGGAGCTTCCTGACAAAACGCGAACAAAATGACGCTAAAACTACTTGTTAAGCTGGACTTAGTTGTAGTAATAATATAGAAGATAAGGGAGGTGAGTTTTAGTCAGTAAAAATCTGACACTACTATAAGCATCGGGCTTATAGTGTCTCTGAAGATTTCTCACCTTCCTGCGAAAAAAAAAAAAATTCTGTTGCAGTTCTAGTTTTGGGCTATTGGTAATAATTTTGCTCTTTTTCAAGCTGAAGGAAAGTAGCAATTGTTAATGCAGTGACTAACCAAAGATGCCAGTATTTCATCTATTGAATATCTTTTTCGTAGGATAAAGTTGGATATTCCGTCAATTCCTGAAAAGTTTTTATTTTAAGACCTTTTCTGCAAATATGTACATGTTGGTGTGTTGTGAATGGTGGAGTGGCTGGGTTATATGATGACCTAGATGGTGAAAACGTTATAATTTCTCAATCAACTAATTCTCTTAAAGCAATTTTATCGATTTCTTTGAAAACTTGTGGCGACGGACGAATCTTTTGTAATCTTAACTTAAAAGTGTTATTAATATCGATATTAACTCTTTGTTTGATAAGCTTATCAAGACATCAAATTCTGGCTGATAGCTGTTGATATTTAATATCAATTTTGTTAAGATTTTTATAAAACAGTTGTTTTAACATTTTAAGACAAGCGTTACGATTTTTTATAAGTTTCATCATGAGTTCATTCTTATATTTGTTATTCCTAGGTAAAATTTTATTCGAGTTAGCTTCAACTGAATATGTTATAGTTGAATTTTAATTGCAAACAAAACTCTTAGTTTCGGTGTTCATGTTCGATAGGGCTGGTCTCGGTCTCGTCAAAATCTTGTCTTGTCATCTGCTTATCTGCTCTCGCCTGATCTCAAGATTTCTCTCGTGAATAGTTTCATTTTTAGTTCCGTATCTTTTTTCGTTTAGTTAAGATTTGTTTCGTCAATAGTGTTAAATATTTTTTGTTCGTCAGGAAATAGGATGCAAATGTATAGAGGAAGTGAATAGATTTATCGCTAGTAAATTGCATTTTGTAAATTTTCATTTTTGATAGCCTTAAATTTGGGAATCTGTTACAGTGAATTTATTGCTCTAAAAAGCTATGACTATATGGTCAGAATTTGTATATTGACATGGATTACAAGTAACGACAAAACAAGAACTCTGCAAGAAAAGATCCCTGATCATATCATTTCTCGAAGAAGTGATCACAATTGGCCACCTAGATCTTGTGATTTAACGCACCTCAAGATCTTTTTAGCTTCCCATAGAAAGTTGTTGTAATCGGTCCGATTTATCGAATTGAAAATGTTGACATTTCTCGACGTTTCAAGGTCCGTAAGTCCGTACTCCGTACGTTCGCGAAGTTTTTTGTAGTCCATAGCTCAAGAACCAGTAAAGATATCGATTTCAAATAAATTTTGCTATACAGATAATAATGCAGAAAGATGCAGAAAGGACTCTAAAAAAATTGCGTGGGGGATTTTTTACCATAGAAATTTAAAAAAAGGTAAACATTTTGGTTAGTCCTAAATATCTCACGAACCAATAACGCTAGAGACAGAGAGTACCGTGATACCAAACGAATATATTTTTGGGAAAAAATCAATTAACGGTTTTTTATAAATCAAAAAAAAAAATGAAAAAAAAAAATTGTCACCTCGAAAATTTTACGAACCAAAAATGATTTTATCTCCAAAATAATTTTGTGGAACGAAGAATTAAGTTTTTTACATCTGGTAAAATTTTGAGAAAAAACGAAATGGCAGTTTTTTTATAAAAAATAAAAACCTAAAAAAAACATTACCTACTCAAAGTAAAAATTGGTTTTTGACTCAAATATCAGTTAAAAAATTTTAGATTATGGCTTCCAACTAATTTTAGCCTACAAAAAATATTGTTTTCAACATTCGCAAAAAAATTGAGAAAAATCGAATTCACGTATTTTTTTACAAAAAATAAAAAAATAAAAAAAAAATAATAAAAGTTGGTAAAAATTGATTTTCGGCTCAAACATCTTTTCAAAAATTTTAAATATTGACTTAAAATTAATTTAATCTTATATAAAATATTTTTTCAACATTCAATTAATTTTTGAGAAAAATTAAATAGACAGTCTTTTTTACAAAAAATAAGAACTTTGTAAAAATTGAGGCTTAAGTAATTTTCGACTCAAATACCTTTTCAAACAATTGAGATTATGACTTTAAACTTTATCTTATACGAAACTTTATCTTATACGAAATGTTGTTTTCAACATTCGGTAAAATTTTGCGAAAAATTGAATTGGCAGTTTTATTGTACAAAAAGTACATTTTTTATAAAAATCCAACAGTCAGTTTTTTCGTAAAAAATCAAAATCTACAAAAAATAGTACGCAAAATTGGTAAAAATTGATGTTCGGTTTTCAATATCTCGTGAATAATAAAAGACTTCAAATTAATATCATTAATTTAATTTGTATTTGTTTATAAAGGGTGTCCCAAAATTAACGCAAGATTTGAATTTGCCGCCATTTGTGCAGTGAAGTGTTGGCAACCCTGAAAAAAAAGCAATTTGACAGCTAACAGTATAGGGTTATTAAAAATTATTAAAGAATATTTCAAAAATAGTGAAAGCTTGGCGGCTGCAGTTCGAAAATTTCATACAAAATATGGTCGGAATAGTGTTTTAACTTCGTCAACTGTGAAGAGATTAATTGAAAAATTCATGGAGACTGGATCCGTTGGAGACGCCAAACACACTGGTCGTCCAAAAACAAGCCGTTCAAATGTGAATGTCGAAGCAGTGCGTGAGAGTGTTGCTGACAATCCAGGAACCTCAATTCGACGTCGTGGACAAGAATTGCAAATTTCAAGAACCTCTCTACAGCGTATATTCACCAAAGATCTGTGTCTTCATGCTTACAAAATTCAATTAACACAACAATTGAAGCCTAATGACCATGGACAGAGAAGAGAGTTCGTTGAATGGATTATTGAACATCAACAAATGGACCCTGATTTTTCGAGCAAAACCATCCCAAGCCATGAAGCACATTTTCATCTTGATGGCTTTGTCAATCGCCAAAATTGCCGCATTTGGGGTTCGGAGAACCCACATGTGATTGTCGAAAAACAAATGCATCCACAACGCGTGACTGTATGGTGTGGATTTTGGGCTGGAGGCATAATTGGGCCATATTTTTTTGAAAATGATGCTGGTCAAGCAGTGACTGTTACTGGTGCTCGATATCGCGACATGATTACACAGTTCTTTCTGCCAAAATTGGATGATATTGATGTGTCCAATATAATAATAATATAATAATATACAGCCCGTGAAACAATTCAATTACTGCATGAGACATTTCCAGGTCGTGTACTCTCTCGTTTCGGTGATCAAAATTGGCCTCCTAGATCGTGTGATTTAACACCATTAGACTTCTTTTTATGGGGTTATTTGAAATCACAAGTCTATGTCAACAAGCCCACAACCACCCGTGCATTAAAGGAGGAGATTCAACGCTGCATCAACGACATTCAGCCACATTTATGCAGAATGGTCATGGAAAATTTCAACAAAAGAGTGCGCATGTGCATGCAAAGCCGTGGAGGCCATTTGTCCGATGTGTTATTCCATACATAACCCTATCCTATGTACTTTACGAATCAATAAAAATATAACTATCAAAAGACTAAAAACGGCGTTTTCTATTTAATTCAAATCTTGCGTTAATTTTGGGACACCCTTTATAAGAAATAAAAACTTTTAAGAAATGCTACTAAAATTGGTAAATATTGGTTTTCAACTAAAAATCTCGTTAACTAAAATAGATTTTTAAATCAAACTATTTCATCATATGCAAAATAATTATTGGTAATTTAATTTTTTTTTTTAATAATTCAACTGACACCTTTTTTAACAAGACACGAAAACCTACAATCCTTTTAAGTAAGACAAATCAACAGTCGGGATGGGAAGTTATCAGTATGGGTCGCACTCCAGCCTCTTTTTCTTATTGAGACCACTTGAATTATAATGTTTGCTTCACAATTAATTAAAGACCTTAAGGATGGAATTCGTGAAATTATCGAGAACATAAGTTCCCAAATGTGCGATTTAATTATGGAAAATTTCATGAAAAGGATATGATGCCAAAGCGACTATTTGGCTTATATCGTTTTTCTTTGTTATTATTGTAATACCTACTAGCTTTTTAACATCAAAATTAAGAATTTGTTTTAAAAACCTATAAACTGTCAAATTCATACTTGATTCTTAACTTCAACTTGATCGTTATAGCAGCTTATTCAGAAGATCATGGTTATTTCCAAAGTTCGTTGTCCTTGTTTAATTTGTTTAGGTCGCCAACCATCAGTTAATCAATTGTTAAATCAGGAGTTTCGAAGAGTCTTTCTAATTAACTTGCTGATGGGGTCAATCATAACATTTTCATTAAACCCTCATACATTTTTATAAACTACCAATAAAAACAAACCATATTATGATTTCTTAAAGTGGCCGACAAAGTTCATGCTTTGATGTATCACTTTGCTTTTTGTTTCAATCCACTTATCACTTTAAAAGATCTTCATTTTTGTTTTACTGATCTATGACTGTCACTAAGATTTATGGTTACGCTCAATAATTTCCTCAATTAAGGAAGTCATAAACAAACTATCTTAAATATATTTTGTTTAAAAAAAAAACCTAAAGTATGATAGACACATCAATAAACAATCGTATAACTTTTCTCTCAATCCTTTATATTATCTGTTTGCGCATTAATGAGACAATTTTCTGCCGCTTAACTGCCTTCCGACTGTCTACACTTTTCTAAATAAATAATGTTGTCCTCAATAAATTGAATCTAACCAGTTCTGTGTCCATAATCATAAAATTATATATGTATATAATTTCCCCCTAAATAATCATGCGAAATAAAAATAGAAATAAATTTTATATAGACTTAGGTAAAAGAGTCATCATCATATAATAAATGTGTTGTGTTTTGGCCCAAATAAACGGCCCACGCCTCTCCTTAGGTCTTATATCGGCCACAACAACTCAATCACATCAATCTTAATTCGAGTTGAATTAGGAAGATATATTCGTAGCTTCTACAAAACTATAAGGAAGGTACACCCTCTCTTTCGAATGTAGGATAGATACGGTTTTCGGTGGCTTCATTGATTAGTTTCACCTCATAAAGAATTTGAATTTTTGGGAACCCGGTTTAACAAAAATTTATGACTAAATCTTTCCAGGCCTGGTTATTTATCTACTTATATCTTTGTATGATGATGGCAACCCATTTAGTATAAGTTCAGGTTGCCATAGGACAATAAACGGACATAGCGTCGTGCATCTACATATATTCAAAATACGAGTTATTGTGGTATGGTAAAGAATTTTAGATGTCACGATCTTAAGAAAAGGTCCAGTATTGGGATATGGAATGGATATGGTGTGGATCATGGAGCTGGAAATTTGTAGATGTTCCCGAGCCGAAAGCAACATCTCAATTTTATGTTTATCTTCTTTATTTTTCGTCATTTCGGTCTTGATGTCTTCTTTTTCCCAATTAAGCGTGAATTTGACCAAATTTATCTGTTATCTGCCTGATAATGCTCATCGAACAAAGTGAATTAAATTGCTCTTTTGGGATTTTTGAATCGGGTGTGAGTTTGGTTACGTTGAAGTTGAATTTGACGTTAACGTTGCTGTTGCTGTTGCTGTTGCTGTTTCTGTTGCCGTTGGTTGATTCTTCGGCTTCTTTTTTGGACTTTAGATTTGTTTGGTGTTTGTGGAATGACAACTCTCAGAATTAATTAACTTGTTCTAGCTCAACACAGTCACCGTGTATAATGTATCTGTGGTTGACCGGTCAAAGCGAAGAGTGAATAAGAGGAGGAAACAAAGGGCAGTGAGTGTTTCAGTGTTTCATCGGAGTGTTTATATTTTGTTTTGCTGCATCATCATCATCAGAGACACTAACCGAAGGAAAGAGCAACGTTTCAGTGATTTATTGTTTGACTTAATGAAATTTATTGACCCCTTGATTTGGATGCCATCATCACAGAGCTCCAATAATCCAGCTCCATATGATGCATCAGGAAGGTGAATTAAGGAAATTTAATGGAGGAGGATGATTTGTTTGTTCGCTTTGTTCAAAATAAAAGGGGTGCTTTATTTTAATCATACAACCAATATTTTTTGTAATTTTTGATTTTGATTCGATTATGAGGTTTAATTCTTTTTTTTTTTTTGAACATTCGAATATAAATAAAACAGCAGTCAATGGACTTACTTACCAGAAGCTGTTGTTTGTGTAATGAATTGCATTTAGTTTTGTATTGTGTTGTGCGACCCTTTTTTAAATTGTTTAAACTTCTTTTTGTATTTGGCTTAAAACCTCGAACTTTCTTGTAATCCTAAAAGTTGTGCTAGTTGATCTTTAATTTTGAAGTTATTCAAAGTTGATAAATTATATATTGTTACATAACTAATGTATATTAGTTTTTTAAGTTCCCATAGGAAGTTATTGTAATCGGTCCGATTTGTCGAATTGAAAATTTTGATATTTCTCAATGTTTCAAGGTCCCTAGAGTCCAAATAAATTTTTTTTAGAGAGATGTCGTGCGTGCATGTCTACGTATGTTCGTACGTCCGTACGCTCGCGACGTTTTTTTCGTTGTCTATAGTTTAAGAACTGTAGAAATATCGCCTTCAAATAAATTTTGTTATACAGATAACAATGCAGAAAGAAGTCTCGAAAAAATTGAGTGGGTGGTTTTTTTACCATAGCAATTTGAAAAAAGGTGAAAATGTTGTTTAACCCTAAATATCTCACGAAACAATAACGCTAGAGACTTGAATTGTATTTTATATTATATATTGTAACGTGATACCAAACAAGTATATTTTTGGAAAAAAATCCAATTAACGGTTTTTTTCATAAATCAAAGAAACTGAAAAAAAAATATTTGTCACCTCGAAAATTTTACGAACAAAAAATTTTGTACAACGAAGAATAACGTTTTTAACATCTGCATCAGTACACAAAAAAGGTCCTAAAAACGAAATAATGAACTACCGACCTATTGCAAAACTATTTGTGATACCTAAACTGTTTGAGTCAATCGTATGTAGCGTCCTTTCTTTTCATTGTAGTTCAATTATCTGTGGTAACCAGCATGGTTTTGTTCAAAAGCGTTCAACTGTTACTAATCTGTTTAACTTTACGTCCTTTTGTTTAGATGTTTTTGAAAAACGTGAACAAGTAGATTGTATCTTTACTGGTTTCAGCAAGGCCTTTGATAAATTGTGTCATAAAACATTACTTTTCAAACTATCACAGCAAGGTTTTAACGACTGTTTCACAAACTGGATCTCCTTATATTTGCAAGATAAACGTTATAGTGTTAAATTTAGTAATGAGTGTTCAAGTTCATTTGTTGTGAATTCTGGTGTCCCCCAGGGTAGTCACCTTGGTCCTATTGTATTTGTTTTGTTTATAAATGACTTGGTTTCGATCATACAAAATTCGTCTGTCCTAATATATGCTGATGACATTAAAATTTAAAAAAAAATTAACTCTACATCTGACTGTCTTCTCTTGCAAGAAGACTTAATATTATTCAGGGAATGGTGCAATAATAATTGTCTTGTTTTAAATGTTGACAAATGTAAAACCATGAGTTTTACACGAAAAAAAGTTCCAATCGTTTTTAGTTACATGTTTGATTCTTGTCCTTTAAGTAGAGTATATACATATATGTATTTTCTGACTTGGGTGTTGTCTTAGATTCGAAACTAACATTTAATGAACATATTAACTTCATAGTTAAAAAAGCAAATAGAGTTCTGGGTTTCATTAAGAGATTTGGCCGTGATTTCCGTGATTCATATGTTTACAAAAATTACTTTTTGTTTCATTTGTGAGACCAGTCCTGGAATATGCTTGTATAGTATGGTCACCTTACTACGCGCGCCGTACACGTCACAAGACTCGAAGCCATTCAGAAAAGATTTTTGCGTTTTTGCCTACGATCCCTTCCGTGGTTTCATGATATTCATACATTACCGCCTTATTCACAAAGACTTTCTCTCATAAATCTTCCTTCTTTGACAAATCATAGGAAGTACTTGCAGTTTTGTTTTATTGTTGGAATAATAAACGGACAAATTTCATCACCATCAGTTCTCGGTAGTTTAAACTTTAGTTTTGTCGTTCAAGTATAAGACTCCAGAAACCATTGAATACTAATTTTAGCAGATTAAACTATGGTGTACATAGCCCCTTAAATCAATTAATTGACATTTATAAAAAATTTTACTCTTGTATTAATTCGCCAAGTGATAATATAAAAAGTATAAATTGCAAATTATTATTTTTCAACAGTCTAGTTTAAGTTTTTAGATTTTAAGTATATATTAAAAATTGTTAACGTTAGTATTTAACGAATTATAAATAAACTAAACTAAACTGCTAAAATTTTGAGAAAAATCGAATTGACAGCTTAAAAAAAAAATTAAAAACCTCAAAAAATTTACAAAAGTTGGTAAAAATTGATTTTCGACTCGAATATCTTTTCAAAAATTTGAGATTATGGCTTCCAAGTAATTTTAACCTATAAGAAATATTGTTTTCAACATTTGGAAAAATTTTGAGAAAAATCGAATTTACAGTTTTTTTTACAAAAAAATAAAAACGATTTTTTTTTTAAATATTGATGTCAACATTCAGACAATTTTTGAGAAAAATCAAACTGACAGTTTTCTTACAAAAAATAAAAACCTAAAAAAAATTAATAAAAGTTGGTAAAAATTAATTTTTGATTCGAATACCTTTTCAAAAATTACAAAAAAAGGATTCAAACTTATTTTGTCTCACAGAAAATATTGTTTTCTACATTCAATATATTTTTTATAAAAATCCAACAGTCTTTTTTTTCATAAAAAAATAAAATCTACAAAAAAAAAGTACGCAAATTTGGTAAAAATTGTTTTTCGGTTCTGGATATCTCGTGAACAATAGAAGGTATTCACTTTAAATTAATTTCATTAATCCAATTTGTATTTTTTTATATAAGAAATACAAATTTTCGAGAAATGCTACTAAAATTGGTAAAAATTGGTTTTCGACTAAAAATCTCGTTAACAAAATTAGATTTTGAAATAAAACTATTTCATTATTTGCAAAATATTTTTGGTAATTTTAAAATTTTTAAGAATAGTTTGACTGACAACTTTTTTAACACAACACGAAAACCTACAAACTTTAAAGCAAGTCAAATCGACAGACGGGATGGGAAGTAATCAGTGTGGGTCGAATCACGGTTGCCAGTTTGGTCATTTAAGACCAAATTTGGACATTATTTTCTCACTTGTTCGCATGGTGATTTTTTATTCCATTTGGTCCCTTTTTTAAGAAATTGAAAAAAATAACTCGACTCTATTCCTTTTATAATCTCAAAAATAAAATACATACTTAAAGAATTTTGGGAAAAGTTCAATTAACATAAAAACGCTTCAAATGAATATTGTTTTCAAAATTTAAGTCAGCTCGTTTATAACTTGATGTTACTTCCTCACAGCTCAGCTGATGCTGAGAGGATTTTTTTTTAATTAGCTTTGATAAAAAAGAAAGGCAGACTTAATTTGGGTACCATTAATAATATTAGGCTGGCCAAAGAGCGTCAAGATGACAAAAATAACCATAGCGTCTGGTCTGCAAAAACATTTTTTTGGATTAATTTTATATGAATTTTATTTACCGATAGTATTCGATCTCGTGACTTATTCGATCTCCTGACATAATGTTAACATATTGTGATCTTAAAAAAAAGAGGCTGGGGTGCGTCCCACACTGATAACTTCCCATCCCGTCTGTCAATTTGTCTTGCTTAAAAGGTTTGTAGGCTTTCGTTATTTGCTAGTTTTTAGTTGAATTATTCTAAAAAAATTTAAAATTACCAACAATATTTTGAGTATGATGAAATAGTTTGATTTCAATATCTGTTCTTGTTAATGAGATTTTTAGTCGAAAACCAATTTTTACCAAATTTTCGTAGCATTTGCATACTATTTGTTGTAGATTTTAATTTTTATGAAAAAAACTGACTGTTGGATTTTTATGCACAATTTACGGAATGTCGGAAACAATATTTTGTGTGAGATGAAATTAGGTTAAAGCCAATATTTTTTTAATTTTTGAAGAAATACTTGAGTCGAGAGTAAATTTTTACCAAGTTTTACTATTGTTTTTTTAAGGTTTTTATTTTTTGTAAAAAAATGTCAATGCGATTTTCCCAAAATTTTACCAGATGTCAAAAAAGTTATTCTTCCCGAACGTACGTACACACGCACGCACAGATATCTCTCTAAAAATCTTTTATTTAGACTCTAGGAACCTTGAAACGCCGAGAAATGTCAACATTTTTAATTCAAGAAATCGAAACGATTACAATAACTTTCTATGGAAAGTTTGCGGACACAAATTATTTTGGTCATTTTTTGGTACGATTGGTCATTTTTATTTGCAGCTTTGGTCATGCAATTTTTTTTCAAGTGGCAAGCGTGGGTCGAATCCCAACCTTTTTTTGATAATATATTTATAGAGCTGGCCACGAGACGAAAAAAGTGTCGGTTCTCGGTAGTAATTTGCTATATTTTGGACCAAAATGTGCATAGAGTATTGTCAGCCTTGTCAGTCTTTTCGGGCTCTAAAGATTTAGAACACAAAACAATCTATGACTAAAATTGCTAATTGAATTATTTTTCGAAATAATACAAAATTAGGGGTTTCAATATAATTGATGGATATGACAATGACAACGTTCTTGATGTAGAGCAACATTTTATATCAACTTTTCTAAGGGAGATACCATTCTGTATATTTGAAACAAAATAATTGTAAATGATGGTATCACAGTTGAGTAACATAAACATGCCACTCCGGAGTTTTTAAAATTCATTCTAAGTTTCTTCAATAGAACATATAGTGAGGAAATAGTTTCTGTAAACCTTATATGCTCCAAAATGTCAGGTGTTTTTAAGAACGATGACCGGATTAACCAAGGCTTACGAATTGGATTGAACAATTCTGGCAACGGCCTAGTCACTGATAAAGCTTCGGTTCCCATCAATCACCGAGATCAAGCATCAGTGAGCGTGGTTAGTAGAAAGATGGGGGACCGTCTCGAAACCTACCGCATGTTGTTGTCATGTGTTCTTTCTGTCAGAAGAGAAAGAACAACTCTTCTGTCCTTCTGTCTTGTATTAATGTTTTGTGTTGTTATCACCTTATATAGTCTGGTCGCTCAAGGTGCTGTGTTCTCTACTCTGTACGTGCTGAGTAGTGTCAAATGTAATGTAATGTAATGGAATGAACAAAACAATATGATCAGTTGCTACAAAGCTGGATTTCGTTCAAACCTTTTAACTATTGGTAACATGTGTGCTAAGAACTGCATCCAGGCGATTTATTGATACAAAGAAATGCAACACAGCGAAGATGTATCACGTATATTGAGATCAGCCATCAAGTTGCGGGATACTGGAATCTCTATCCACCGAGATTATACTCGAGCTGCTCGTGATAAAAGAAGACGCCTTTTGCAAATTAAAACAAACATTCAGACATATAACAAAAACATGAAAGTGACGATTCGAGGACAAACACTTATTTGTGAAAACAAATCTTTTTATCTGGACCATAACAACATGCTTAAATGTGAAACAGATGATGAAATTGGTATGACATTAATGAACAAAATTCTGACAGCATGCAACAACTTGACAGAAACTGCACAAACAACCAACAACGTCGGTAATACAGTTCATGTGCCTACAACCAGTGCTGCAGTTGGGAGTGTAAATTGTAGTATTTAGTATTAATGCCATCTGCCGTAGTTTAAATAATTCAATCTCAAGTCATTTAGACAGTATCCAAAAATATTTAAACATTTTATCTTATAATGTGTCAGGTTTGACCAATAAAGCGCTATTTAGTGATTTTTATAAATTTGTTAACACTTTTGACATAATATTTTTATTTGAAACTTTTATAACAGAGAAAAATTACACAAGTATAGATAATAAACTAATAGATTATAAGTTTATGTGGATCCCGGCAATACGAAGTCAAACAAGAGGAAGAGCAAGTGGAGGATGTTACTTTGGTTACAAAAAAGAGTTAGTAAACTTGAAGTGTGAGTTTCTCAATCAAAATCACCTAACGTACGTTAAATTGCAAATCAATAACAAAACCCTTTTGATACTCCCCCTGTACTTGAATTGCAATAACTGGGATGAGGACTTTGATAATCTCGGCGAGATATTTAATACGATTAGTTCATTGAAAATAATGCTGATTGGGGATCTGAACGGGAGAATCGGTCAAGTTGCAGGAACAATTAACGAAGCAAAAGGAATTAATAGGCAGACTAAAGATGTAGTGTGCAATACAAGAGGAAAACGAATAATTGAACTGTGTGACTCGTTTGGATTGAGAATTCTAAATGGAACAATGCCCAGTGACGTTTCTGGTGATTTTACTTTTGTTGGTGGTCAAGGTTCATCAACTATTGATTATTCAATGATAGGCGAAGATTGGGAACCCTTTGTGACTGATTTCGAGGTGCGAGAACTTCCATACTCGGACCATCTGCCGATAGTCGTTACCTTACGGATGACTGGACATTCAACTGTAGTAAATAACATCGACCAATTACTTCCTAGACTCAACTGGAAACTCTCAAAAGCCTCATTATACAGACAACGTTTGGACACGAATCTACACAACCGCCAAAATACGGACTTTCGCTTGCTAGATCAAATCGTTAAGGCATCTTATCCACAGCAGCAGATTAGTACTACACGAAACAAAATAAGGGTAGAGCCTTGGTTTGACGAAGAATGCCAGAAGGCACGCAGAATTTCATTCGCATGGCTCAGGAATTTCAGAAACTCACCCCAAGGTCAATTTAAAAACATATACATCGAAGCTAATGCGACATATAAAAAACTGTGCAAAAGCAAAAAGCGAGAGTATGAGGAACGACAAGCGGCCAGGTTGGCCTCCTGTAAGAATGCATCCACGTTTTGGAAACTTGCATGGGAGCTAAATGGTAAAAAACCGTCAATACACCAAAATCTGTGTGCAAATATGCTAGCCGAACACTTTCGGCAACTCCTCAACCCAGAAATGATGCCTTCTATCTGGCAATATGCAACACCTGGTATAACCAATGAAATATTGGACTCGCAGTTTACTGCACAAGAATTGGAGCAAGCGTTATGTACTCTGAAAGATGGGAAAGCAGCAGGCGCAAACGGTATACCAGCCGAATTTTACAAATATGGCTCTTCTGCACTTAATGAGCAACTTTTAACGATGTTCAATAAAGTCATAGAGGGGAATTTGGTAGTGAATGAATTTCAAGAAGCTGTTATATTCCCAATACATAAGAAAGGATCATACTCGGATGCTTCAAACTATCGGGGCATTTCCTTCTTGAATGCAACATATAAAATTCTTACAACGATGATGCAGAAAAGGCTCAACAAGTGGATTAAGTCTCAGAACATACTGAAAGAGTTTCAAGCAGGTTTTAGAGCAGGCTACTCTACAATGGACAATATTTTTGTACTCCGAAGTCTTGCAGAAACCTTTATCGCTCAAAAAAAGAAATTATATGTATTTTTCATCGACTTTCAAGCGGCATTCGATACAATAAATAGAGGTGCCTTATTCTACAAGCTATATAATGCGGGGTTATCGATGAAATTTGGACGTGCGCTAGAGAATCTCTATAGAGGAACTCGAGCGGCTGTATGGAATGGTGCAGAGTTGTCAGATTGGTTTGTGACCTCATCGGGAGTAAGGCAAGGCTGCACATTGAGCCCCACTTTGTTCTCACTTTTTATAAATGACCTGATTGATTATCTTCCTGGTGGCGTGGATTTCGCAGGAACACATATGAAGGCCTTATTATTTGCAGATGATATTGTCATGTTTGCGTATTCGCCGGAAGCGTTACAGCTCATGATAAACAGGTTATATAATTACTGTTGCTTATGGAACTTAATCGTTAATACGCAAAAGTCTAAAGTGATGATATTTAAAAACGGTGGTGGAAGAAATGCTTCTAACGAGAAATGGTCATTTAATGGAGAAGCCTTAGAATGTGTAACCGAATACAAATACCTAGGGGTAATTTTTACGAGAAGTTTGAGCATGCAGAAGCATTTAACTGAGAAGTTAGAAAAGGCGAAAACAGCCATTAACATATCATGGAAAAGATGCTTCATGAACAGAAACATTGCGCATAGCAGTAAGCACAAGGTATTTGAAGCTGTATCGGAGAGCATACTTTTATATGGCGCACAAGTTTGGGGATGTATGAGATTTCAAGCGGTGGAAAAACTCTTGACACACTATATTAAAAGGATATTTAGCTTACCAGTCAACACACCAAATTACGTGGTAATGCTCGAAACAGGACTATCACCTTTACACATAAAGACCTTGAAGTTGCAAGCCGATTTTCTTCAGTACATATTCAATTTATCAGAATCCAGATTAGTCAAGAAGGTAGCTATCAGTGCCATACACGAACGAAACAGCTGGTATAGAGAGTGGTCAAAACTTGCTGAAGAATGCAATTTAAGCTTTGATTTAAACCTGGAAAACATTGGTAGTTGCAAGACTCTCTTCTACAATGTAATCTCGAAGGTGGATGAGAAATGTAGAGCTGAATATATAGCTGAAGCCTCCAGTTTCATCTACAGAACAGTTTACAGTAGATTAAACCACAATTTGAGAAAAACTATTTTCGTGACTCTAATAAAGTTAATGTTATCGCTACAATGGTCAGACTTCGCAGCGAGCTTATCAATCTGAACTTCATGCCTCACAGACCTGATCTACCATTAGAATGCAGCATTTGCAACATGAGAGAAAGAGAAGACGTCATTCACTTTTTGGGAAGATGCCCAACTCTGAAAGAAACCAGAAGAAGCGTGCTTGGGAGCGATGTTTTATCTGAAGAGCAAGTTCTGGACGAATTGAATCATATGAACGTTAATAGACTTTATGAATATTGTGTAATTGTGCTCAGATATAGAGCAAGAATAATTAACGAAGATTTTTGATTAAACCAACCTTTAACTGTATCTTATTTGAATTTTTAAATTTTATTGGTTTCCATATAATTCCTTATTTTAAACACATATGTTATTTAAAACGGTTATATCTTTGTAATTAAATTAATATATTATAGTTGTCAATCTGGCAGACGGCAAATGCCATGTCATAATGATGTTTGTAAATGTAAAAACGTATCTATTGTTAAATTCAAATGTTGATCCAATAACATCCAAATTATCTATCTATCTATCTATCTATTGATACAAAGAAATACAAAGAAATGTGACCTGAAAGCTACATTCGACCCAAACAATAGCCAGTCATTGATCTACAAGCTTTGAGTAATAGGTTTATCAACCAAATTCTTACAATTCTATGAGAAGATGCTTGAGAACAATATTTCATTTGTCCAAGATGACTATCAGACAAATCGAGAAACTTCAAATGTCAAACAGGCATTCCTTAAGGCTGTGTTTTAAGTCCTTTGTTATTTTCCTCATTTATTAATGAAGTTGAAAATCACATCCCAGGAGGTATTATTATAGGCGATGTTGATATTAAGGTCCTTATTTATGCAGACCACACCTAATTATGCCATCCATCATACGGAGTCTGGCTTACCTTGTAGTTTTCTAAAAAAAACTTAAAGGCAACTGCGGATTACAGCCCAGTTAAAAATTGGTATGATCTATATCTGTTTTGAACGATTTTCCAATCACATTGCAAACCGATAATATTGAAGAATTCAAAATGTATCTATTTATACTACTGCGTAGCTCGCTTAGACCAGAGGTTATATCAGAAATGTATGGAAAGAGTTTCTCTTTTAACGTCAAGGAGAGTCTATCGACAATTAAGTCTTACCCTAGGTGAAAACTATTATTTCAGAAATGAGCTTGATTTTTAAAGTCAGAACTAAAATACTACAATTAAATTATAGACTCCATAGATCTGATTGAAATTCTGTTTTTTGCAACCTTGGTCAGAATGAAAATAGAATGGACTGTTTAGCGTTGTGTCCCTTCTTACAGGAAACCCGAAGATTCCATTTTAACGTAGGTTTTCTTTCGTTAGAAGAATGGATCAATACTTTGAACGGTGAGTATGGTTGAAAACCTCTTAAAGGATATACTTCTCACGCAAAGAAATACCAAGATACTTATTCGAACATGTAAAAAGTCACCACTATTCGCAAAGATCTTTTCTTTCACTGTTCTCAAAAGAAAACTCTAGACATTTTAAATCATAACATCTAGTTCTCGTAGGTCTATTGTTATCACCTCTTCAAAAAATAATACGGTCTAGTAACTTTTCTAGTAAAAATACGATTGTTTCGATGCTTGTGCAGAAAAAGCACCTTCTTCTTTAAAATAAACGTCATCCACATCAATAGGGACCATTTCGGACATTACATCCTCATTTTGGAATAAAAGTAAGATTGAATAAAACCACCCGCAAACTCCAAAAAAAAACACCAAACAGTGACATACGTTGAGAGTGGTTTGGTTAGGATATCCTGTCTATTACGGTAGCCGAGATGTAAATTATGAGGCCAATGAAGATGATTTTTCGATTAAAACCCGGATCACTTGGATGCATTTTACGGATCCAATCAGCGAAGTTTTGACGTTGCTGATGATTGACAGGCTTAAGTACTTCTATTAAGTGAATTTAAAAAGCTTTAAGACCTATGTATAAGTATTTTTACAAAATACGGTGTAATGTCGTTTGTGAATTTCCTTATTCAAAAGACCGATAAGAAATCGACAAACCTGGGTCTTCGTCTATACAGCACATATGTTAGGTTAGGTCCGGGATGGAGTAGGACACATTCAGGCTAGTTTATTGGCCCATTATGATACCACATGAATCTTGAGGCCTTCTTCTAAGCTCAATGAAACCTGTTTGATCCCCTTATACGAAACTTGAAAGACTTAAAACATTAAATTAGGTGGCGCAACACCTTCCGTAGAGAACTAGGGCCTAGTGACTTACAACTCTCAACCATTCCTGTGTGCGAGTAATTGCAGGGATGGAGGGGACCTACAGTTTATATTTCAAATCCGAACTGCTAATTTGAGAAAGCACTTTTCGTGACAAGAATTACACTTGGAAAATTTGTCAATTCTTCGCAAGAGGCAGTACCCGTGAAAAAAACTTTAGGTGGCACAGGCAGGGATCGAACCCAAGACCTCTCGCATGACAGTCCAACGCACTAACCATTATGGCACGGGTACCACTTGAAAGACATATCAAGTTAAAATGATTGAGATCGTTTAGATCGTTATAGAAGACTTTCTTGTAGGTCTTGCATTTTTGAGCTCGAGCAGGGTATTTACAGAGGAGATGAAGAACTGATTCCTCTTCTTCTTGATCTATACAGCTTTTGCAAAAGTTATTTGAGAATACCCTTAGCCACGTGGCGTGCTTTCCTATTGGACAGTGTCCGGTTATGATACCGATTATCGAGCTTATATGCGATCTGCTTAGAGATAGCAAGCACCTTGAGCACTTTAAATTTAGTGCAGATGTAATTCAACGTAATGTTTGCCTTCTTCATAGCGTCTTACATTACCAATAGTTTACATGTAGCGGCTTGACTATCTGAGAAAATACAGATGTTGATATCAAGTTTTCTTTAAGCCAGAACAAGACTTCTATTATCGCTAAAAGTTCCGCCTGAAACAAGCTACAATGATTGGGAAAGCGAGGAATGAGAGACTTAATTTCAGTCTTCCAGAGTACACGCCTCCACCAACCAATTAATTTATTTTGTGATAGATCTATGTTAAAGTGGATTGACTCGTCTTCCAGGAATAACCAATCCTCCCAGAAAGATCTGGAAGGTATAGAAATCTGGAAGTTTCTATCGAATCGCATTTGGAGGATGTTGTAGTGTGCTTGTCAGTCTTTCTAAATACTTACGGAGTGGCCAATGTTGAAGCTAAGTGGCGAATAGCACAGCTTGCTGCTACAATACATGCAACAGTAGCAATATTCTCAGCAGTAAATTTGTGCATAACTTTTCTGTGTTAACAGTCAAAAAGGTACCTCAAGACGAACGGCCTAAAGGTATTTCAATTTTGCGATCTGTATACATAACTACAAAAGTTTTATCATTTTAAGTTTAAAATTAAACAGTTTAAATGTATTGTTCAAGTTTTTTTTTAATGGTGCAGTTTTTACTTGTCAAATGTCACAAAGTAAACGCTTTAAAAGTGACAACTGCACAAATAGAGGGCTATTAAAAATGAAACCTGAAACTAATACTATTCATTAACATCAATCAGTCACATTAAAGGGATTTGTCAAGACAACCCTCTCCCAACAAAACGTATTGTTCATTTTTCTGAGAAGATTAGGCTTATTAAAAATAGTCCTCCCAGTTGACTAAAACCATATATGAATGTACTACCATATTTTATTCACACTTCAAGCTTCTATTCTATAGACTTGTAGACTTTGTAAGGTTATTTGCTCCATTATTTTGTCCCTCGAACATTAACCCTCAAAACCCTCTTTCTTTAAAAATTCAATTGTTATTCTTCACATTCCTGACAGGGTTCCAGTTTGAAAGACTTGAACAGATGGAAAGACAATGAATAGTTTTCATACCCACTTCAAAAGTTTTGAATGTTTAAAAAATTTTAAAAAGGAAGACCTTATAATAAAGTTTTTAAGTCTTAATCTTCATTCATTTAATATGTATCTTTCAGCATTTTGTTTGAGTTTGTCGTCTTTTTTCCCTTAAAATAACAATTCCTTTTCTTTAATCAAATATATCGCAGAGTCGCAACCCTATAGCTGCCCCTGCTGTCCACACATCTTTTTCATTCATATCCACACATCAATGTCCCGCAGAGCGTAGCCACAGTGGGCTTCGCATTCTACCAACTTACCTCGGAAGCAACCAAAAATAATTGAATTATTGAAACCAACTGCGCGAATATTTTAAAGGTGAGTGAATTGTTTTTTCGTTTGTCTGCTGTCAATCATATAAGGACATCATTAAACCAGAACGCACCTACCGTCATCATATCAGACGTCACTAGAGCCATGGATTAAACCTGCGGAACGAACAACGCCAACGGACTGAAGGACAGACGGACGTGGATGGTGAGCTTTTTTTCTGCGTTTCTGACTGATGCAATGATGATGGTTTTTGTTCTGTCTGACCGTTTTGCTCATCGCACATCGCACTCACAATCAATTTCATCAACTGTCATTCGTCTTCTCTGATGGTCTGACGGTCTTCAGGTATGGTGTATTTCGACTTTCGATGCCCCAGGAACCATCAAACGCTTCTGTGATCTCACTCGCGCTGTTCATGCTATCAATAAAAACCATCATCATCATCATCATCCTTACCCATCATCATCATCATTGTCATTCTCATTGTCCTGGTCACAATAACATCGCTAAGGAGACGCTTACATATACAAACAACAACAACAACAAAAGAAGAACATTGCAATCATAAAATATTCATTACATGACATGACTCCCTGTTTACACATTTCAACAACATAATCATGAATTTATTTAACTTTTTGTTGCTAAGCCGAAGCGCTCCCCCCATTTCGCAACTCACCACTCACTTTATTTGTACGATTGTCCACTGCAGCGCTCCTCCAACCGACCCGATACACTTTTGCTAACAAAAAACAAAAACGTCAAGCCAATAAATTAACCCCCTAGCGCAGATGGCCACTTTGAGTGGTCGCGCGGAAGAAGCTATCTTCCAGCAGCAAGGGAACGGAAAACATTTCAGAAGTCAATTGTGGCGCGTTCAATGGTCAACAAAAGTCAGGCAAAAGTAGAGTTCGGGACGGAGACTATGGGCGAACGGCATCGAACGCAGAGAAGCTTGCTCTATACAACCTAATAAGAGACCAACCAAGCCTCACAGTGACACTAATGGAATTGTGAGAATCCATTTGACCCCTTTTACGGTGGCAAAGGGAACAGAGGACCTGAAGTATGGGGACTTGATCTGAGGGACACTGCGAGTCCGTCATGAAGTCTAACAAGAAAAAAAAAACCTTTCCCCCTAAGCCATCAGCACTTCTTCGAAAGGAACGATCGCGGAAATGTGCGTGCAAAATTTTGATTTGAGCTCGTAAATTAATTCGGTTAGTTTGCACAACCGTCATCGCATCCAATTGTCCAGCTGGTCTGTCTCCGGCTCCGACTCCGTGGTCGTGTTGTTGAATGCACAATTGACCCTTCTCTATTATAATATGAAAACCAACAGAGACACCAGAGATACGCAGACATTGCGCCATTTACAATCCAGTGGGAGTTTATAGTTAGTGATAAATTGGACTGATAAGCAAAAGCGTTCCATTCTTCCATCATTGTGGTAGATACTGTTTTAATGACTTCAATTCAGTTAACGTGAGTTTGGTTATACTTTTCTTCATTGTCCATCGTCACCAGTTACCGCGTCACAGTCACCAACGCAACGCATCACGCCTTTTTAGAAATTTCGTCAATCTAAAAAATGTTTATACCTACCGACCAAATGTCATTCGATTTTGAAAGAAAGGAAAGCAGTTAATGTGCGGCGGGTGGCGGTGACTGTGCTGTGCCTGAACTGATGGGATACTATACAAAGAATACAATGTCTTAAGGTCTTTTCTTTTTGGGATCATTTAAGGGATAACCCATTATTTGTTCTACTTTGATGCAACCACAAATTGCTTTGGCGCTGGCATTATTGGACTGATGGGCGTGCATAACCAAAAAGACCCAAAATTATAAAGGTTTCAATGATATCTACGTTTAAGTAATTTTCGAATGTTTTGTATATATAAAGATGGTAAATAAACCAAGAATGAATATATTTATAGGGTGTTATTAAATGTTTCTTTCTTTTATTTTTGGGTTGAAATGAAAATACATACCTTTACCGACCGACTTACCTTTAATCGTGGTAATTATCCTATGGACTACTGTAACGAACGGTTATGGTTAACAGAGTTTTTGAGTTATGTGAATTTAACTGTTGCAGTAATGTTTTGACTTCTAATTACTACCTTTATTTATTTATAAGAGAAGTAGGCAATCATTTATAGAAAAATATATGCAACTACAGGGTGGAAATAAATAAATTAATAAATGTAGTCCTTGACTGCTCAAAAGTTTTTGACATTTGGGTTATCAGTTAAAGATGTAAAAATGGTAGACATGTGCATTCACGATCACACAAGTGTCCATAGATTCATTTGCTCATAAACCCACCTCTGTCTATACTAACTCCTACTCTCACCTCCCCGAGGTGAACATCGGTTGCATACTACCTCAACTGGAGATTGGGTTCAAACAGCAGTTGAAAGTTGTTGGGGAGAGGTGTTTCCACTAAGGCACCTCTCCTTCTCCAGATGGCAGCGGAGAAATTCCCGAGGTGGAATTAACGGTAGCGTGTACAGTTCCAGTAAGGTTGAACTACTTAGTGACCACGTTACATTGCTTCTACTACATATTCGGAGTTCAGGCCTTTAAGGAGCGGTTATGCCTGCTCTCGCTCTTGGAGCTAAATCAAACACCTGGCCCTCCAGGTTGAAGGTCGTGCTTCAGAGTGACTTGCTGACCACGTAAAGAAAAAGCAGTTGTGAAGCACCAGTATGTCCAGTAAGCCTCGGATACGGACGGATTTGCTGTTGACAACCCAAACAAACGATTTAAAGACAACCGAAGAATTAGCGGAGGCCCTAAACTGTTACAAAGCATATGAGCAGTGTTCCTACTACTGTATTAAAGTTAGGAAGGGGAGACACTGCGCTGAAGGACGAGACCTGCTCACGAGTTCTATGGGGAGAAGAGGAGAAAGGACCACCTACTTTTCAGAAGGAAAAAGAGAGAGCATGAGATGAGTGCGGTCGAAGATGTTCAAAGCTTTAAAAGCAGAAATGAAATTAAAAAGTTGTATGAGCGGGTGAAACGAAATTTACAAGAATTTGAACCTCGAACCGAAGCAATGGCGGATCCAGGGGGGGGTCGTAGGGGTCATGACCCCCCCCTGGGAGATAATTTGTTTGCTTTTTCGTAGGAATTCCCTTCAATTCAAAACTAATCGTATTGCGTTAATGGATATGACCCCCATTATATTTTAAATTATTTATTTTTTGTATATGAAAAGAACATTTGTATTTTACTTCCTTAAACTTTGTTACTAAAAGTACTACTTTTAACTGAGGACTGGACCAAGAACATAAAATGAATCGGAAATTCAGCCTTTTCCAAAAATGCAGCATAAATTCATCAACTTTTGACCAACTGATGATCCAGGGGGGGTCATATGAGCCATAAAGCTTATACAGTTAAGTTGTATAAGTAAAGATTTCATCTAAAGATTTATTAGTAATTTAACGACATTCACCAAAAAATGGTTTGCTGTCAAAAACAAGTAAAATTTTTGTTTTTACTGAATTTAGAATTTGAAAAAACTTTAGTCATGCTTTAAAATATTTTCATAAAAATTGTTTCTAAGAAAAAGAGCAAATATTCAGGTTCTTAAGAAGAAACCTGAAAAAAGAGATCATCAATTTTATATTAAGTTGCCTTTAAATTCCTTAAACTAGCCTTCAATTTTATTATTAAATTTTTTTGACACACATAAATAGTGAACATTGGAGTGATTTTTACTGGCGACATATAGTAACTATATGGCAAGTTTTGCATTAGTAAAAAATTTCGAACTAGAGCTTTTAATCAAACATGACATTACGACGGTAGAGAAGTCGAAAAAAGTGGGTACCCCGATTCCGTCCGTCTGTCTGTCTTTCCTGGCTCCTACAGTCCAAACAATTGTGTTGATTGAAATTAAGGTTTTCAGCCGATTGGCGTAAGGCGTTTTTTTTTTCATTTTATTAATACGAAAAATAACAGCAGTCCCCATACAAATTTTTTGGTTAAAACATGTGATTTTTCTAAAACTTTCTCTAAATTGTGTGTTCTTAATTTGGCTTCTTTCTACAAGAAAAACATATTTTGGTATTGCTCCAGAAGGGTACCCCTCAAAAACCTTTATTTTGTTTTTAAGTTTTCTCAAGAACTAATGGACCGATTTCAATAATCTTCTCTTTCTGTGCAAGCTCTTTTTGATGATCAAATGATTAAATTGATGATGATTTTTTATGATCAAAAATATATTTTTTTTATTTAAAAAAAAATATTAATTTTGTTTGAAGAAATTTAAATGTAAAATGTACATATATTTATAAGCTCTTTATTTAGTGCTTACCAAAAATATTTTTAAGACAAAATTTAAAATTTAAAATGATTTTCGAAAAAAAAAAATAAGTTAATCTAGATTAAAAGAAAATGGCATTTAAATTTTTGTGAAAGTCTTATTTTGCAATTTTAAAATATAGAAAATATTTTTAAACAGACTTTTTGAAAGAAATTAGCACGACATGCATTCTATTTATTTCAAAATTGGTTTTCTGTTGAATACAAAAGATCTTAAAAGATCTTAAAAGATCTTAAACAATTAAATAAATCTGCTTTTGAAGTGAATTTGCTTTGGATGCTCTAGAACTGAGATTTAAACACGAATTTCAATAATAAAGGGTGTCCCAAAATTAACGCAAGATTTGAATTAAATAGAAAACGCCGTTTTAGTCTTTTGATAGTTATATTTTTATTGACTCGTAAAGTACATAGGATAGGGTTATGTATGGAATAACACATCGGACAAATGGCCTCCACGGCTTTGCATGCACATGCGCACTCTTTTGTTGAAATTTTCCATGACCATTCTGCATAAATGTGGCTGAATTTCGTTGATGCAGCGTTGAATCTCCTCCTTTAATGCACGGGTGGTTGTGGGCTTGTTGACATAGACTTGTGATTTCAAGTAACCCCATAAAAAGAAGTCTAATGGTGTTAAATCACACGATCTAGGAGGCCAATTTTGATCACCGAAACGAGAGAGTACACGACCTGGAAATGTCTCATGCAGTAATTGAATTGTTTCACGGGCTGTATGACATGTGGCACCGTCTTGTTGAAACCACATATTGGACACATCAATATCATCCAATTTTGGCAGAAAGAACTGTGTAATGATGTCGCGATATCGAGCACCAGTAACAGTCACAGCTTGACCAGCATCATTTTCAAAAAAATATGGCCCAATTATGCCTCCAGCCCAAAATCCACACCATACAGTCACGCGTTGTGGATGCATTTGTTTTGTTTGTTGCGGCAATTTTGGCGATTGACAAAGCCATCAAGATGAAAATGTGCTTCATCGCTTAGGATGATTTTGCTCGAAAAATCAGGGTTCATTTGTTGATGTTCAATAATCCATTCAACGAACTCTCTTCTCTGTCCATGGTCATTAGGCTTCAATTGTTGTGTTAATTGAATTTTGTAAGCATGAAGACACAGATTTTTGGTGAGTATACGCTGTAGAGAGGTTCTTGAAATTTGCAATTCTTGTCCACGACGTCGAATTGAGGTTCCTGAATTGTCAGCAACACTCTCACGCACTGCTTCGACATTCACATTTGAACGGCTTGTTTTTGGACGACCAGTGTGTTTGGCGTCTCCAACGGATCCAGTCTCCATGAATTTTTCAATTAATCTCTTCACAGTTGACGAAGTTAAAACACTATTCCGACCATATTTGGTATGAAATTTTCGAACTGCAGCCGCCAAGCTTTCACTATTTTTGAAATATTCTTTAATAATGAAGACACGTTGTTCTATCGTGTAACGCTCCATTTTTAATAACCCTATACTGTTAGCTGTCAAATTGCTTTTTTTCAGGGTTGCCAACACTTCACTGCACAAATGGCGGCAAATTCAAATCTTGCGTTAATTTTGGGACACCCTTTATAAATGTCCTAAAAACAGCAAAAGTGACACTTTTGTTAAACTAATGGCTAATTGAAAAACATAATAAACGTTTCATATTTATTGATATACAAGCTTTGAATCTCTTGAGATTTGAAGTGAAAAGAGATTCTGAAACGTGTAATTTGTGAGTGCCACACAAACGTTTATTCCCAAGTTATTTGCTTACCTTAATTTGTTTTAATTTAATTTTTTAGAGAAATTATGTACTCAAAGGCACCTATTTACTTAAATTCAAGAACCAAACATTTTTCTCTCTAAAATATTTAAGTTTTGTTGACTCCTTTAAGATCAAGCAGACTGATAGCGATAGTGATAATAGACTCCCGAAAATTGAGTTCGAAAAAACTTCGTCAAAAAAGCCCGACAGTTCTTCATATCAGATCCTCTCTTATTTTCTGGATTTTTGAATTTTTTAGCGTTTTTTTTTTAGCGATACAAGAAAAGTATATTTTATTTTTGGAAAAAAAGCTACGTTTCAAAACAATTTCTTACATTTCTGCGTGAAATGCAGCAAAAACCCTCTAAACTATTTTGTGCTTAAGCTCTTAAATATGGCATATTTAGAAAACTTTTGGAATCTAGGAATGCTTTCATATGTGAAAGTCATACAAACTAAATAGTTAGACCATACTTTGCTGGACAACAGTGTTCTAAAATAATTTAATAACTAAAGTTATCATTTTAGCAATTGAAATGTGTAAAGGTTATGTTAATATACTCGTACACATTATGTTATTTAAATTTTGTTAGCCTCCTTTACAAAACATTAAAGAACATTTTTAAGCGGTGAGTAAAAACTCATCTAAGTGTGTGACCCCCCCCTGATGAAAAGTCTGGATCCGCCCTTGAACCGAAGGCTGTAAAGATGAAGGTGGAAGCATCAAAACGGAACCGCAGTCAATGCTGAGGATATGGAAGGAAGAAGGAAGAAATCTAACAAAGTCGCTGAAGCAGATGGCTTGAATTTCAAGCTCTGGAGATATGTTTGTCACCAACTTATCTATAAAATTCTGAAAAAAGGAGACCCCTAAACTGCGCCAACTATAGAGGAACCAGTGTCCTTAATATCGCTCGTCAGTTGTCAGTGAACCTTTGTTGGGGAAGGTTGCCCCTGTGTTGTGCGTCTCCGTTCTGTCTGTGCTCGTTCTTTTTTATTTTTGTATTGTTTGTAAATCGTGTCGTGGAGCAGTTTATTTTGTATCCTCAACTAAATTATAATTATACATATACACAAAAAAGTTACAAAAACAAACAAAAAAACAATAATTTGGCACAACAAAAAATTACACATTAAAAAGTGGTTAAAAAAAAAAAACAACAACAAAAAAAACAATAACAATAGTGAACCGCCAAATAAAACAACAATAAAGAAATCACGCCACTCAAGAACAACAAAAAAACACCAATAACAAAAAAAATTACAAGCCATTCAGCACAGCCCATCACTGTGAGTACCATCCCATCCTTACTTTCCCTTCTTTCACAGTTTCACAGCCTAGTTTATGTATCAATTGCAATTGGAATTGGTGCATATGCTAATCTGTGTTTCAGCAGATTATTTGAATTGAATATACTGTTTTGCATCACAGGGTCGGATCGGATCGGTTCTCGTCACTGCTAAGGCATAACACTAGCAGTGAAGGGTATTGATAATTATTCTGTGTTTCAATTCAGTGAATTTTATTTTTCATCTCTATCTGTATTGGTTTTAGACTTTTTTTTTTATTTGCAATGACTGGACAATTCAGAGTAGATTATTGTAATATTCGTGGGCTAAGGGCAATTTTTTTGCTGGCATACCGCCATACTGTTTCATACAGGCCAGCTGTGTTGGCACTAAGTGAAACCCAAGTAGGTGAGGATTTCGATCCTGCTGAATTTTTTATTCATGGGTATAGCTTGGTGCCTTTATTCTTTTCCCACCATATCCATTAGGAATAATGTTGCTTATCAGCTCTTACCACAATATGGTCTTTGCACCAATTCCTTTTTTAATTATATGTGGTTTAAATTCTCCTTAAATAAGCAAATCATTTACTACTGGTTCCTTTATCGAAACCCAAATTTAGACAGAGTATCAACTTCTCGTGAATTTGATGCTTTGTCTGACTCCATCCAAAGAATTGTTTCGTCCTATCCTCGCACTGAAATCGTTGTTACGGGTGATTTCAATGTACACAATTCTTCATGGCTTCAACATTCAGGCCAGACAACACCCGATGGAGTGTGTGCAGAAATCTTCGCTGAGTTGAACCACCTAACTCAGCTGGTCAACGAGCCCACCCGAATATCGGACGTTGAAGGTCGAGCAGAAAACACTCTTGACTTGTTTCTTACCTCTGACCCTGATAAGTACACTGTTAGTGTTCTATCTCCTCTAGGCACATCTGACCATTGTGTTATATCAGCAAATTTCTCGTGTCAAAAATGTTCAGTTAAAGAAAGAGCTCCTAAGAGAACCGTTTGGCAATACGAGAAAGCCAACTGGGACTGTCTCAATAATTACTTCAGGATCTTTAACTGGTCACTATGCTTCCTCGATAGTGACGTTGACGCCAGCGCTGATATGATCACAAGTTTAATTCTCCTGGGAATGAGAACTTTTATACCGAATACGGGTTAAAAGTATCAGACCTAAGGAGAACGCATGGTTTGATGCGAGCTGTAAAGAGGTTATTAGGGCCAAAGAGGTAAGTTTCCGTTGCTATAAAGCCAACCGTACTGAGGAAAGCCGGAAAAAGTTCAAACAAGCCAGGAAGGCATGCAACGCCCATATTCGACGGACCAAATTTTTACATGACCAAAAATTACGGCAAAAAATAATGCAATGTCCCAAAGGCAGTAAAAATGTTTGGTCATTTGTAAAAAAAACATGAGGAATTCTTCCTCTTCATCGGTTCCTACGCTTGTTGTCAATGACACTCCTTTTGTTAGCTCTTTAGAGAAAGCTAATCTCTTTGCTAGGCAGTTCGCCGCCAATTCTACGCTGCCAGTGAGTGTTATGACTCTGCCTGTACTTGAGCGAGTTAGTGATTTTATGGGATCAATCTTTTTTCGCACTGGTACTGAGGCTAGAGTCCTTAGAGATCTAAACACACATAAATCCGCTAGTCCGGATGGTATCCCCGCTATTGTTCTGAAGAGGTGTTCTTCAACGCTGGCAAAACCACCGCGTAAGCTTTTTCATCTGTCCTACTCCTCAGGTCTCGTTCCGAGCGGATGGAAAACTGCATTTGTCCAGCCTATTCCCAAAAAAGGCGAATCTTCCTCACCCTCTAATTATCGACCGATTGCACTTACGTCCCTTCTTTCCAAGGTCATGGAAACGCTGATAAATTATCAGCTTAAGAAATATCTCGAAGATCGAAAGCTTCTTAATGACCGGCAGTACGGCTTTCGCAGCAATAGGTCCACTGGTGATCTCATGGTTCATCTCATCGAACAGTGGAACAAATCTTTACATCGTTTTTGAGAAAGTATGATTATTGCACTTGATATTTCAAAAGCATTTGATAGGGTTTGGCATCAGGCCCTCTTATCGAAAATGCGTGCTTTCGGTTTTCACGAATCCCTGCTTCATTGGATTAGTAATTACCTTTCGGATCGTTCAATACAAGTAGTATTGGATGGATTCAAATCTGAAATTCATAAAATAAATGCTGGTGTGCCCCAGGGCTCTGTTCTATCTCCAACACTCTTTCTCGTTTTTATTAATGATCTCTTGTCTGCAACATCTAATCCAATACATTGTTTCGCTGACGATAGTACTCTTAGCTTTTCATATTCGTTTTTAGACTCACATCCCTCTTCTTCGGATGTGGAACTGCAACGAAAAAATATGATAAGCTCATTAAATTCCGACCTAAACGACATTGTTCATTGGGGATTAAAAAACCGCGTGGAATTTAATGCTTCGAAAACGCAATGCTGTCTTGTATCGTTAAAGCGAGATATATCCTCATTGCCATTATCCATGGATGGCATGTGCATCAATGAGACTGAACACCTCGATATTCTCGGTATGTGTGTCACTAACCACCTCTTGTGGAACGATCACATACGCCAAAAATGCTGCAAGGTGTTTGGGTTAGAAATATTTTACCCCTTCTAATCTGGCTGTTATCTATAAGACTTATATACGTCCAAAGCTTGAATATAACTCCCATCTCTGGGCTGGTGCCCCTGCAACTTACTTAAGCCTCTTGGATAGTATTGAACGAAGAGCATTTAAATTGATGGATGATAATATCATTATAAGTTCATTTACTTTGCTTGAACATCGTCGTAAGGTCTCTTGTCTGACCCTTTCTTACCGTTATTTTAACGGCTTATGCTCTAGTGAAATAGCCAGGTGCATTCCTCCCCTTAAACTGTTCAACCGTAATAGTCGCGCTTCTAGGAATGCTCATCAGTATACCCTCGAGCCCAACTTCGGCCGTACTGTCAAATACAGAGATTCGTTCTTTAGCCGTACTACGCGAATGTGGAATGCCTTACCACACTCTGTCTTTCCTAGTCATTGCAATATTCAGGAATTCAAAACCAATGTGCACCGACATCTCCTTTTAAACCCTTTTCCTAGTGCTCACACTGTAGCTCTGCACAATAAGGGTAGTAATATTCCCTTGAGTGTGTGCTTGTTATTAAAAAAAAAAAAAAAAAAAAAAATCGCTTGCCAAATCTTCTCCTAGGCATGTTGATGCTCTGTCATGTGATTTGTTTACCATCATCCTTGAAGGAATAGTGCAGAGCTCCCGCTTCAACAGTAGCGGCACTATCTTATAAAAGGTTGTCCAATTACTGGAATATTTTGATGACATTGACATAATCGGAAAAACTCAGCGTGATGTCAATGGGACGTTTGTGAGTATTAAGGCAGAGGCCGCAAAAATAGGTTAAGCGGTAAATAAGGGCAAAATAAAGTACATACTGTCATCAAGAAATGACCTACAATACCGACGACGCGTCGCGACGCTACGTCTCGCCAAAATCCACAGACGTAACTTTAAAGTAGTTAAAGACTTTGTCTACCTAGGCTCCGATATGAACACAGAAAACAACATCAGCCCTGAGATCAAACAAAGAATTACTAATTAATAACCGCTGTTTCTTTGGGCTAAGAAAGCAATTGAATAATAAAGCCCTCTCTCGAGCCACCAAAGTGTAGCTGTATAAGACCCTCATCATGCCCGTCCTGCTATACGGTGCAGAAGCATAGACTATGACAAAAGCGGATAAAATCAGCTTGGGAGAAAAGATCTTCGCTTGATCTACGGTCCCGTATGCATAGAAGGCTAGTAAAGGAGAAGATGGAACGTTGAGCTGTACGTGCACAAAACATGTGAATAAACAAACAAAAGCTAGGAATATAATGCTTAAGGTTGAATTTTTTAACTAAAGCTATTCAGCGTTATCTAAACTGTCTAAGCGCAGTATTGGGTACCGATTATTACAAAGGGTCTTTTGAAGAATTCCATCGGATATTTTTGTTTGTCTACAAAAATGAATGAAAGAACAACAACCTTATAAATACAGAAAATGTGTTTGATTACGAATTATAGAAAAAATGGGTTTATTTCTTAAACCGAACATTTTCGAAATAAGAGAAATTAAATTCGGATTTTTCAAATGTTTCGAAAATTTCGATTAATTGCAAGCCAAAATGTTTTCGTCACATTTAAGGCCACAAGGAATTCGAAATATTCCAGACAAGACCAATTTTGAAAGCAATCACTATTCACATTATTGACAATGATTTTTGCTCCAAATCAATTGACGGAATTTCAAATGAATAAGGTAGATTATTTGAACATATGTGCCAAAAGTATTAAGCCCTTTCTGTTTTAACTGTGGTTATTGTTGATCGTGCTGCAACAAATTGCTAATTGATTCCTTAACTCCTTTAAAAAACTTCTATTAGTTTGTTTGATAAATTATAAACTAATTGATTGAAAAATTATGCAACCCAAACTACATATCTAAATTTCAAAAGTACAAGAATTCAGAATATCCCGCATTAAGAGACCAAAGCACATATCATACTACAAGGAGAACATCCCAGGAATTTCCAGTATCCAATCCACATACCAATTTACGCATTCCTAACTCCCCAAAAAATGACCCTTTATTAGTCGTTTTTCGTCGCATAAACATCTGATATTAGAATAATTAAATCAACCTGCTTTCAGTGTTATCAGACTCTCAAACAAAACCCAAAGCCTTTACCAAAAATAAAATAAAAAAAAAAAACAAGCTTCGCTTTCTTCTTCAATATACGGCTCCGGGCGGCGGCGGCGGCGGCGATGGACAGACACATGTTGCTGTGCTACAGCAGTTCAAGCGCGTGAACCCACTCACATTACATTTCAACATTTCAATTTCCAAGCCAACAAGACAAGTTGACAGCATCTTTTATTTTTTGTCGGTTTTCGTTTTTCGTTTTTTAAAGCATCTTTGTTTATGGATATGGAAATTGAATTAAGAAATTTATAAAAAGTATATAACTAAAGAAAACATCATCAAAACCATCGAATGCAATATTTTACATTTAAATCGAAATCGGAATTCTCGATTCTCGTCTTGGTTTAGGTTTTTATAAGTTGTATATTCTCTTAAGTCGTTTTGTTGAGATTCGAAAATGAAATCAATGGGTCGGGCGCTTCCCGTACAAAGCAAACAACTTAATTCCATCTGATAGCGTGTGTGATGGGTATTGTTGTTGTTTTTAGAATTTAAAGCCGAGAAAGATATCTCAAGCCAGTCCCTTGCCATCACATACAGATCCAGCGCAGTATCCAGAGTTCTAAATTGATCGCATTTGTTATTATTTGGGGGCTTTTCTGTTAATTTTTTCGGTCGATTGTCGTGTCGATTGCCGGCTCCATCTAAAGATCAGGCTTCAGATTCGGAACGGAAGAATCAGAAGGCTTAGTGTTAGCGTTATATGTATTTTTATTTTATTTGAATTTAAAACGATCTTTGAATAAAGAAAAAAAAAAGTAACAAAAGACACACACAACACAACAAAAACGATTTGAAAAGAAAAGATGTGTGTTTTTAAAAACATTTAAAATAATTTACGATTAATTCAGTGAGAAAACGGATGTTAGGAGTTAATTGAGTTTTATTTATTTTTACATGTTTTCACATTTTTTAAAGAGAATGGTTTATTTTTGAATTTGGAACTTTTTGACATTTCTGGAAGATTCATTCATTTTGTATAAATATATTTGTATTATTTTTGAAACAATGGTTGTTTGAATATAAAAAGAGGAATATGATTTATTTTTTGTGTATTGTATCAGTGGTATATAGTTTTTGGCCGGTCCTGAAAAAAGACAACTTTTACGGAAAGCTTTGATATTGTCCTTCAAACAGCTTTATTTTTAATAGATGAGTGTATATCCAATTAAAGTTCTCAGACGAGCCTAAATATTTGGATCTCATTTTAGACAACAAAAATAACCGTAACATACAAGAAAGAGTCTAGAGTCTAAGCTATTGGCTATAAAACGCGACAAACTAAATAAAGTCAATCAATTCGCACGACCTCATCTGTGGCGCTGGATATCCTACTCTACACAACACACCTCTTGATATGTCGGATTTTTCAATAAGAGCGCTACAAAAGTTTTTTTTTTTAAATAAAACAAAAACGGTTTTGGATATCAATGAAATTCTTTATTCCTGTGAAAGTACGTTCGATGCCATTATGCATGGAACTCGATTTCTTTTACATGGCTAGCACGGGCACGCTTGCAGAAGTCCAGACGTTGAACCCAATTTTGGACGGTTTTCAAGCATAAATCGGCCTATACTGCCGCAATTTCACGTTCAATATTCGTACGAAGTTCATCATAATCGTCGCTGGCTTGTTGGCATACACCATAGACTTGACGTAGCCCCACAGGAAATAGTCTAATGCCGTCAAATCGCACGACCGAGGCGGCCAAGCGACGGGACCATTTTGTGAGATAACACGTTCTCCAAACTTGGTTTACAATAAATTGATTGCGACATTCGCTGTGTGGCTTGTGGCACCGTCCTGTTGGAGTCACATGTCCTCCAAGTAAATATCATTCAATTGGGGCCAAAAATATTCGGTTATCATTGAACCGATACGGAAGCGATTCCCATTCACAGTAACGTGCCGGTCTTGATCATCACGAAAGAAGTACGGCCCAATGCCGCAGCCGCCGGCCCATAAACCACACCAAACCGCAGAGCCCTGTTTACCACTTGGCCCACTGGGCCCAGGCCCAGGGCCCCGCAATCACCAGGGGCCCCCAAATTGCTGAAACATCACTTAACCTCTATTGGTCTATTTTCAAGAAAAAAAAATATTTCGATACAATTTTAGATGCATAAAGAATGATCAGAATTCGTACTTTTCTTGCTGAACAACAACCTTTGCTGAACAATTTAAATCACATTCCCTGCGAAATTATATTCAAATTAAAACAGTATAATATGAATAACTAACTGAGTGGCAATGCAGTTTGCTTTCTGACAGAAACAAAAAAAAAACAAACACACATTTTGAATATCACTGTATCTGTATGAAAAAAGTGTGCGTGTACTAGTGTACACAGGTAAGAAGTGAAACTTCTTTATGGCCTTATTTTTCGAAAAATGATCTACATGCAACTTTCCAGAAATTGGTTAAATAAAGTTAAATTAGATAAAGTTTAAACAAAAGGATTTTATTATCATAGACATGAATACAAAAAAAAAAAATTATTGCCCTGACCTGGACTCGAACTACCATCACTTTTGCCAGAGTCTGATTTGACAATAAATTTGAAGGCAGAAATCTGAACGACCAATGGCCTAGAATTTTGGAAAATTTTCCGTTGATTCATTTTTAATTGAATTTTCCCCAGCTTCTGGAAAACACAGGAAAATGATTGATACGTCAAAATGAGCGTACACTCGTCTAGATTATAATAAAATATATATTTTTGAGATTGGTTGGAAAATGGAAAAGCCACTCCTCATTTTGTAAAAATTTGTAAATTTGTCGGTAAAAACTCTATAAGTCGGAAAATTGAAGAAAATTTGATCATTTGATATGCTTAAATTAATCGGGACAAGTTTTCCTTTAATTGGGTACCCCATTTTAAAAAATCCATCCAGTAATTTTTGAGTTATTAACGTTTTTGTGGCAATTGAAAGAAAATTTTCTTATTTTTCAGGCATTTGTCCATGAAAATAAATAAAAAATAAAAAAAAGTAGCGCATCGACTGGGAGTCGAACCGTGAGCATGAGTGTGGGGCAGCTATTTCATCTACTGAGCTGTTCTTTTACTTAAAAATAATTGGAATTTTATAAAATATAATGTGATGCGTAACCAAAAATTGTGACGCGTAACAGAAAAATGTGACGGTAAATTTTTTTCCAACACCGATAAAGAAGTTTCACTTCAAAAATAAAGATAATGGTGTTTCTATATTTGCAATGCGCATACAAGTTTGCATCAACGCAGTAACTCATACAAAGGTTTTTGTTTTTGGCCATTCAATGAGATAGATGAAAGATTACACTTCCCACTATTTGTTCTATAGGTCAATAGTAAGCGTTGATAGTACACCCGATCTGTATCACGTTGATCAACTAACATTTATTATTCGTTACGTAAAATATCACGAGCCTGTTGAAAGGTTTTTGGACTTTATTCCAATTAACAAACATAGATCTGATTATTTAGCGGAAACCATACTGAAGGTTTTGGAGGATCATGACATTTCGATAACAGATTGCAGAGGTCAAATCTACGACAACGCGGCAAATATGTCAGGAAGGTTTTCTGGTCTGCAGGCAAGAATAAAAGAAAAATGTAAATTTGCCACTTTTGTATCTACCATGTGCAGGACACTCATTTAACTTGGTAGGAGTGCATGCCGCTGGGTGTGTTTTAGAAGCAACCAAATTTTTTGACATTATTCAAAAATTGTATAACTTTTTTTCTGTATATTCTCATCGATGGAGTGTGTTGACTCTCATTTAGGTCCAAACAAATTTTAAAAAGACTTTCTCAAACAAGATGGTCGGCGCGAGCTGATGCACTTCAAGAAATTGAAGAAGCTTTGATGTCTATCGCGAACGATTTAGAACAGGCACGAGAGATCAGAGAGGCCAGAGAGGAAGCATTTAGTCTTTGCAAAAAAATCACCAAGCTTGAATTTACCATACTTACAGAACTTTGGAACTCTGTATTGTAAAGAATTAATAAAACAAGTACTTTACTTCAAAAACAAAAAAACCCGGATTCCGAATATAAGCACCTTTCTGAAAGGATGAGGTGTAGAAGCTCACGCCAGACTTTTTTGACGGCTCTGGACCCTCAGTAATTCTGACTGGGAAAGAAAGATTTAAAATTGAAACCTTTCTTCCCTTTGTCGACACACTAAGCGTTCATTTGAAACAGCGACTGGGTTCGTATACGAAGATTGGCCAACGTTTTGACTTTTGTTTCAATTAAAAAATCTGAATTCAGAAGACTTAAAAGAGAACTGCAAATCTTTTGCTAAATTTTACACCGAAGATGTGAACGGAGATGAACTACATCCTGAAAGACTATTTAAAAATTAATCAACACGAAAATGAAGAAACTGACAACATTCTAGAGCTTTATAATTTTTTCAAAACTAATAAAATTGAAGATGAATTTCCAAATGTTGAAATTGCACTAAGAATTTTCTTAAGTAGGATGGTGACCAATTGCAGTGTGGAACGTTCCTTATTCTCTTAGTTAAAAAGAATCAAAAACGAACTCAGAACTACAATGATTCAAGAAAGATTGACATGTTTGTCGCTGATGTCAATCGAAAGCGACATCCTCAAAGGCATCGATTTTGAAGATGTGATCAATAATTTTACTAATCTTTTACTACCCCTTCAATAAATATTCCTTTCTTTTACCTGAAAAAATATAGTCTGTGTCACTATATTGTTCTTTAAATTACATTCTCAATAACTTATTTAAATGTCTTTTGTTTAAATTTTGTTTATTTTTGAATTTTATATGACATATTTATTTTTTGTTTTTATTTTTACATTATTTAAAGGGTAAAGACGGCCCTGCCAAACCGTAATTTTTTCGGAATGAAATGATGACTCATGGAGTACATATGGATTTCTGCCTGACCAATACCGCATATTTTGTGTATTTACGAAGCCATTCAGCCAGAAATGAGCCTCATCGCTGAAGATGATTATTCGATGAAAATCCGAATCATTTTCAAGTTGTTGCTCGGCCTAAATCACGAACATATGACGCTTCTGGTGGTCAAGCAGCTTCAGTTCTTGCGTCAATTTAATCTTGTTAGGATGTAGGCCAAGATCTTTTCACAAAATTCACCACAACGACGTCACAGAGATGACCAACGCTTGGAAACGACGACGTGTGAGAGAAACATTTGGGCTGTCTGCAACTGAAGCCTCAGCGGCAGCAATATTCTCGACACTACGGGCAATTCTTTGTCTCACTGGCACGGAAAAATTTTGTACTGTGCCTAAATTTTTCCACTAGACGTTCAATTGTTGACCTGCTAGGACGATTATGACGACCAAAAATTGGACGTAGCGCTCTTAACGTTGAGGCAAATGCTTGCGAATTTCGGCAGTAAATTTTTAATAATTTCGACTCGTTGTTACACAGATGGATTAACAAATGAAGGGGTGGTGGAGGCGTGTACTCTGAACAAATGAAATTAAGTCACTAATTCCACCTTCCTAATCATTGTAGTGTGTTCCAGGCTGAAATTTTGTCGATAGAAGAAGTCGTAAAGAAAACGTGTTATCAACATCTAATATAAGTATGATAGTAAGGCCGCTATCAAATCTCTGGACTTTGAGTATACAAACTCTATAACAGTCCATAACTGTCGATCATTTCTAATGGAGATGCACAACAGTCTAATATTCACCTTTACTGGGTGCATGCCGGGCCATAGAGACTTTCCAAGTTATTGTAAGGCAGATTTACTCGCCAGAAATAGTACATTCTACCACTTTTGGCTAATGGGCATACCTACCAATCGATACATGTAAACTATTGCTAATACAAGACGCTATGAAGAAGGCAAATACAGCTGGAATAACATCACCACGTGTCAGATCACAAAAAATATCTGGCCTTCACTATTTTTAAAGCGCTCAAGGCGCTGGCTATCTCTTAGCAGATTGCATATAAGCTCAATAATTAGTGTCATAACCGGACAGACACTGTCCAATAGGAAAGCACGCCAATCGGCTAGGCGTATTCTCAAAAGACTTTTGCAGAAGCTGTATGAATGAGGAAGAGGGGAAAACAGTTCTTCGCTTCATCTGTACATGCCCTGCTCTAGCTCAAAAACGTTAGAGTTAACTAGGAGAATTCTTCTATAACGATCTAAGCGATCTCAATCATATCAACATAATCAGTCTTTCACGTTTCGTAAGGGATTCAAACTGGTTCATTGAGCTTAGAAGAAAGCCTCAAGATTCATGTGGTATCACAATGGGCTATTTAACTGGCCTAAGTGTGTCCTACAACCTGATCTTCATCAAGAAGACAATCGAGAAATTTAAAAAAATTCCCTTTTTTCGCCAACTTCCTACTTAATTTACTGTTGAATCCTTCAACTGCGCTTGTGGTTCTTATGACCTTTTTATGCACAGATATCGTTGTCGGTGTTCCCTATAATTCACATATTGTTCATTACATTATTATTTGTTTCCTTTTGTGTCAATATTTCAACATGTCTGATTTAAAAAATGTTGAATTCTTTAATTTGAGTTGCATGGTAGTTCAGAGTTTAAAATCGGACCGGAAGGATAAACATAAACTAAGATTTCGATTTAACATTAGGAAAAATTGTATGAAGAAAGTAATAAAAGGATATACACTTATAAACTAAAAGGAAATCCATGTTGACGATCAGATATGAAGACTAAAAAAAAATTTTAAGCCATTTCGAAGGGGTCAATTTTGGGAATCACAAAATTCGGTAATTGTCTAGAATAGCTACTTTTGATAAAAACATAGAAAAAAAATTGGAAAATAGCCAAATCGGTGTATTTTTTCGTAAACTTTAATAAAAAATTGGGGGAACTGCAATTTTGCAACAATTTTTTTTGTTATTAATTAAAAAAGTTGAAAAATGACAGATACTTGTTGCTCGATTGAAATTTTTGAAATTGGAGCCTAAAACAAGTTTTTTGAATTGATAGCACGGCGGCGTAATGTAGCAGCTAGGTATGTAGGGGGGGCATGCTGCCCCCTGCAACCTCCCTGCTTTGGATCACTATAGGATTTGGGGTGGGTGCGAGTCTGGGTATATACAAAGAACACGAATGCGTTGTGATTCTTTCATAACTGTGAGCCATACTTGCTTTTTAAATTTGGGAATTTCTTTGATTTTAGTGCTCAAATGTAAAAGTTCTTTGCATATACCCAAACTCGCACCCACCCGAAATCCTATAGTGATCCCAAGCAGGGGGGTTGCATACATACATACCTAGCTGTTAGTACACCGTGCTATCAATTCAAAAAAACTTGTTTTAGGCTCCAATTTCAAAAATTTCAATCGAGCAACAAGTATCTGTCATTTTTCAACTTTTTTAATTATTAACAAAAAAAAATTGTTGCAAAATTGCACTTCCCCCGATTTTTATTGAAGTTTACGAAAAAATACACCGATTTGGTTATTTTCCGTTTTTTTTTCTATGTTTTTAGCAAAAGTAGCTATTTTAGACAGTTACCGAATTTTGTAATTCCCAAAATTGAATAAAGAATTTAATTTAGCATAGAGAGAAAACAAAAGATAATTTTACTTTATGTTTTTTTCTAATTCTGCAAAGTTTTAAATCGAAACAATGCCAAATTGCTATTATTTCGTTTTCTAAAGCGAAATAAACCCAAATTGAAAATTTGGCCTTATTTCGTTTTCAAAAACGAAATAATGCCAAATTTTTTGAATTTGGCTTTATTTCATTTGGCGTTATTTCACGTCACCGTCATATTGCACTTTGACAAATTGAAATAAGGCCAAATTATTTTGAGAAATAAGACCAACTTATTTTTACGTTAACGCCCTGCTTGAGCACACTTTATAGGATTTGGGGTAGGTGCGAGGTTGAATATGTATATGAAAACCATAGTGTTGAAAATGAAATAAAACCAATTTGGCTTTAGTTCACTTTGTTTTAGTGTAATAGGGCTAACTGCTATAGAAATTGACTTCATTACACATTCCAAAAGTAAAATAAGGCCAACTCCTGAAATTTGGCCTTATATCACGGCACGGCACGGTGAAATCACCCGATATTTTTGGCGAATTCACGTTGCATCAGCGTGTGTTAACGATGCCATCGTTTTCGAGGAAGTACGGACCGATATGGCGCTTCCAGTCAAGAGTTTAAGAAACAGTTACTTTTTTGAGTTTCATTGGCACCTCGTGAATTTTGTGTGGATTGGTGTAAGCAAAAATATGGCAATATTGCTTTTTCACGTAAAGATGATTTTTTTAACTGCTCAAAAATCCAATTAGCGAACACACGGCATTTGGTTTGGTTTCAGAACCTGGTTCACTTGGATTTGTATGGGAGCAGTCTTAAATCACGACGAAAAATTTGCCATGTTGCGGTCTTCAACAGACCAAATTCTTGTGAAAGACACTTTCAAGAACAACGGCGATATTTTCGACAGATTTTGAGTTTTGTTCACTGTTCATCGTTGCTACTAGAGAATAGCCATTTTGATAATAAAATTTTATCATTTGCAAGTGTTGCTTGACGATGTAACTCGTCATGATAATTTGTTTTGACTGGAATAATCAAAATCAACCCGCCCCTATTGGAAAACTCATTAGATCAGTGTCTCATTCATCAAGTTTTCTTGAATCTTTCAACTTCTCTAGACGAAGTTTAGACATATTTTTTAAATATTCATGGTAACCCATTTAGTGGTTTTCTTTAAACTTCAAGGTATTTTGACATTGCCAGCTGCTTTTCGAAACAAATCTTGCAGAATGTAATTGCTTGAACATGGTTGAAAACTATTAAAACATTATTAAAGAATTGACTTATTTGTAGACCAAACAGTGCGAATGATCACCGCTGGACCAGAAGAAAAGATGTTCATCAACGAAAGCCTGACATATGGCTCGCGTCAATTATTGAAGGCAGCAGCAGCAATCAAAGATTCAAAGAAATACAAATTCTTATGGGTAAGAAATGGGATTGTTTACATGAGGAAAAAAGAGGGTGATAATTTTATAAAAATAACTTGCACTTCTGACTTAAATAAACTATGACTTCAATTAACATTGTAAACAGCCATGTAAACAATCCTTTATGCCCTAATGAAGATGAATTTAATAATGTAAATGAATTTTATTTCGATTATGATAGTGATATGAATGAAATTTTTTTAGAAGAATCTTTTTGTGTTCATCAGAATATTCGTAGCCTTAGGAAAATTTTGATAATTTTTTAGTGCACATTGAGTCATTGGTGAAATTGCCGCTAGTTATAATTTTAAGTGAAGTTTGGATATATGAGAATGAATTGAGTAATTATAATATAAATGGTTACACCTTGTATGGCAATTGTAATGAATCATATTCTGCCGGCGGTATAGTAGTTTTTGTGAAAAGTGATCTTTTGTGCGATTGCAACAAAATTGAATCTACGAGTGCAGATATTTTAAGTACATTTACTCTTAAATAATAATTAAAATTATAAATTAGGTGGCGCAACAGTCCATGGAGAACCAGGGCCTAGTGACTTACAACTCTCAACCATCCCAGTGTGCGAGTAATGTTGTCAGAGATGGAAGGGACCTACAGTTTATATGCCGAATCCGAACGGCTAGTTTGAGAAAGCACTTTTCATGACAAGAATTACTCTTGGAGAATTTGTCAATTCCTCGCAAGAGGCAGTACCCGTGAAAAAAGTTAGGTGACACAGGCAGGGATTGAACCCAAGACCCCTTGCATGACAGTCCAACGCACTAACCATCACGCTACGGGTACTACCTTAAATAATAATTGGTTTAGTTTAATTTGCATTTACCGCTTGCAATTTATATCTAAAAATATTTTTCTTGATGAACTTGAAAACATACTTAAAGTAAAAAAAGATAAAAACCTTATAGTACTAGGAGATATTAATATTGATCTTTTGGATAAATGTGATAATTATGCGGAAAATTATTCACTCTTAATGGCGTCATTTGGTCTCAAAAATGTTATAAATGAACCTACCCGTATAACAGATACTAGTGCTAGTTGTATTGACCATATGTTTGTGCGTTTCCATAAAAAAAAAAAAAAAAAAAAAAAAAAAAAAAAAAAAATAACAAAATAACGGACCACCATTTTTGTGCTTTATATATGTGCAAACATAGCTCGGATAATCAAATCCTTATAACAAGAAAAGAAAAAGTTCGGACAGACTTTTGTATACTTCGGGAAAAGTTAAGGTATGAATTTTGGGAAGAAGTTTACTTTGAATGTGATCCTACTAAAGCTTTTTATTTATTTAACTCAGTTTTAGATAAACACATCAAAGATTCTTCTCAATTTGTTTCTTCTAGACACACACAAAAAATGTTAAAAGTCTGGATGACACCTCATTTATTAAAATTAATAGATAAGAAGAAAAAACTTGCTATAAAATGTAGTAAGCATCCACAAAATATAGGCTTAAAAAAATATTATAAAAAACTATGCAAACACACTAAAAGAATGGTAGATGATGTCCGTAATTCCTACTTTACTAACCGTTTTAATCGTTTCAAGGGTAATGTCAAGATGGAATGGGAAGTTGTCAATAACTTACTAGGAAAACGACCAAAAAGCAATGAAATTAACAGTGTTTTCATAAACAACAACATAGTTAATGAAAACAGCGAAATAGCTAATAGTTTTAACGATTTTTTTGTTAATATTTCGGATAGCTTAAAACCATCTTCTCCAATAAACGACAGTTGCAATTGTAATATTTTATCAAACTTAAAAGAAGATAGAATGCAAGTAAATAGCTTCTGTTTCCAAGCTATAACGCCAGTAGAGGTTTTTTAAAATGATAAGTCGCCTGAAAAATACAAATTCTTGCACCAGTGATGGTATTTCTGGAAAATTTTTAAAAGAAATTGCATGGGAAATTGTTGATATTTTGAGTTTTATTTTTAATATTAGCGTTGAGAGTGGTATATTTCCGAAGTTGTTAAAATGTGCTGAAGTAATTCCACTATTTAAAAAAGGTAATAGAAAAAATATTAGTGACTACAGACCAATCTCGTTACTTCCTACCTTTTCAAAGCTTTTTGAAAAATTAATAAAAGTGCGAATGCTTTCATTTTTAGAAAAAAATTGCCATTTATTATCCGACCAGTTTGGATTTAGATCCGGTAAATTCACTGAAGATGCTATTCTAAAAGTATGCTGTAACTTATACAATGGTGTTGAACAAAATCAATCAAATATGGCACTTTTCATTGATATGACCAAAGCGTTCGACATGGTAGACCATGATTTGCTATTAGTCAAACTTTATAATGCGGGTTTTAGGGGTTCCACTTATGAGTGGTTTAAATCTTATTTGGTAGGCAGAGAGCAAAAGGTTCGTGTAAATGGAGTATTTAGTACATCGGTTCTTATAAAGAATGGAGTTCCACAGGTTTCTGTTCTTGGGCCATTATTATTTCTTATTTATATGAACTCCCTATTTCAACAAAGGTTTAATGGTAATCCAATAGCTTTTGCTGATGATATCGCTTTCACTTATGCGGAAAAAACACCTTTCGAATGTATAGTTAGGATGAAATGCTCAGAATCTGGTTTGCAGCTCACAAACTAATAATGAGTGAAAAAACTAAAATGATGCATTTTGAGACATCAGGATACACTTTTGATGACTACGAAGTTTCCTATCATTCATACGATTGCAAAAAATTTAGTTTACCGCTACATATTTGTGGAAGAGACAATTTCAAAGGTTCTAATCTTTGCTCGAAAACCTGTTTTAAAATTAATTCTTCTGATTCATTTAAATATTTAGGGGTACACATCGACAAAAAACTGAACTGGAAGTGTCATATTGAAACAGTAAGAACCTACTTGACTTTAGTAACTCGAAAGATGTATCTTTTAAAACCTTACTGTTCACGTAGTGTTTTGTCAATGATTTATTACGGACTTGTTAACTCAAAACTGCAATACGGTATAGTTAATTGGGGAGGCGTTTACATGAACACTTTTGAGTCCCTCTTGGTTGCTCAAAAACATATCGTACGAATCATATGCGGTAGAAATCGATTCACACATAGCTGGCCTCTTTTTTGTGATCTGCGCGTCCTGCCTCTTAGACATCTTTATGTTTTCAAAGTTTTGAGAGAATTCTTTATACAAAGCGGCAATGTACCAACTAGAAATTCGTCCGTATATAACTTACGAGTAAATAATTTAGCACTCTTCAATGTTCCGTTTGCACGTAGATCACTTTTCACAAACTTTTATCTAACCACCTCCGCCAAACTATTTAATAAGCTTCCCTTATCTACAGGGCCGGACAAAGCATATGTGCAAGATGTGCAAATGCACAGGGCGCAGAATTCTGGGGGCGCATTGCCAGGAGCAAGAAAATGTAATCTGATCTTGCAAACAAATATGTACTACTACATATTTGCCATTCTTTAACCACAAACATTCTTAAAATAATCTCAAAAAAACATCCATCAAAACTGTCCTAAGTTATCTCTTGCGCACTAACTAACATCACTTTCATTGTTGCATTCAATGAAAATTTAACTCAAGATATCGCTGAACTAAAAATTCTACCTACCTCATTTCCAAATATTTCACCCTGTTCGTACAAGAGAAAAAAAGAAAAAAATCTCAACACAAAAAAATTCCATGCAAGAGAAAAGAAGAAAAAATCTCAACACAAAAAAGTTCCATGCCACCTCATATGTGCAAGATATATTTTATGCACACCGAGTCCCAAAATTAACATAGAAGTATGACGAAGCAAAATACTTATTCATATTGAATCGTATGGGCTAGAACGTGCAGGTTTTGTATCACGCACAGTACCCTGTATGTGAGTTCTCATCTACAAAAAAAACAACAACAAAAATATATGGAGTGTCTTTGATTAGTATTTGTAGTAGAAAGTAGCACAGCAACCTACCTGCTCTCTTCTTTCGAAGACATTTTTTTGTTGTTTTCTTTGTAGATGAGAACTCACAATGTCTCATGTGAGTCTCACATACAGGGTACTGTGCGTGATACAAAACCTGCACGTTCTAGCCCATACGATTCTACATGAATAAGTATTTTGCTTCGTCATACTTCTATGTTAATTTTGGGACTCGGTGTGCATAAAATATATCTTGCACATATGAGGTGGCATGGAACTATTTTGTGTTGAGATTTTTTCTCTTGTATGAACAGGGTGATATATTTGGAAATTAGGTAGGTAGGTGTCCTTGCTACAAATAATGGTGAATGGATGTGCAAGTTTTCTTTTTTGCACACTGAGTATCGAAACTAACATGGGAGATATTTAAAAAAAAACTTATTTATACGGAATCATATGGATCAGAGCGTGCAGGTTTTCTTATTGCACACTGTGTAAGAGTTAAGTGCCTGATTACAGGAGATGAAATTTTTAATAGAATGGAAAAGGAGCATAGATTCTATTTGGAGTCGAATTGTTCTTGCGCAGGCAGTTTGTTTTTTTTTTGTTTGAAAGTTAATGACTATTGTAACGGCTACTTTTAATGTATATCTAGTCTGGTGCAGAATGCAGATTGTTTCAATTGTTTTTTCGCTTTGTTGGTTAATTAATATTAAATAAATAGCTACCAGTTTTTAATAGAAGTGACGTATTTTGAAGACAAGACAAGCCAAAGTTATGATAATGGTTCGAATATGAATATGAAAGGAAAAGAAGCGGGTGTTCCGAATCGAATTCGAACCCTGGAACCAAGAGCATTTTTGGTTCCATGTTGCCCGCATTCCTTAAATTTAGTGGTTAATGATGCTGCTCGGTTCTCATTTTATGCAGTTAAAATTTTCGATACAATTCAATGTTTGTTTAACTTTTTTTCAATTCAAGAAATATATGAAGCCCTATAGAATTAAGAAATCTAGAGGCAAAAAACATTGCAGAACCGTTAGGAAATAAAATTTCTGATTTTACATTTATTTGCTGCCTGCTAATTTGGTTTGATATTTTAGAAAATATAAATTAAACTAGTAAATATTTGCAAAGTTCGTCCGTTAATCTGTCAACTGGCATAACAGTTTTAGAAAATACAAAAAACAGTTTGATTTTAATGCGTTCCGATGAAAAATTTAATCAGTAGGTATGTTCAATTAACCGAGCGTATTGCTAGTTCCCTAGAAATACCAAATATGTTTCTTGTAGCTTCATCATTGCGATCTCAACGGAGAAAAATACTTTATGCTGATGAATGTCCTGAAACTATATTAGCCGAAACAAAGATTCAAAGTTGAATTTTTTTTTCAAATACTTGAAAGGTTTGATACGTATAGTATCAATTTTACATTTTTGAGTAACATAAGCGAATGTTTAAAAAATAAAAATGTACGTGCTTCATGCCTTAATTTGCAGAATGTTTTAACATAAAGTAGTTTTAAATATTTAGATGGAGAAGAATTGTTTCAAGAGTTAACCGTAATATCCCAGCTTGTTACGCCACAAAGCTCAAGTTTAGATATGTTAAATTTTATTTTTAGTTCAAACCTTGAAGATTTTGCTCCGAATTTAGTAACTGCTCTCCAAATCCTTAATACAATCCCGGTCACGGTAGCTTCAGGAGAACGTAGTTTTTCTAAACTTAAAATTATTAAAAATTATCTTAGGACAACCATGACTCAAGAGAGATTGGTAGGTTTATCTATAATGTCCATTGAAAAGAAATTATTAAATTCTTTAGACTTTGATAATCTCTTTTCTGAATTTGCAAAATGTAAGGCCAGAAAAGTAAGTTTCCAAGTTTAAAAGTTTCCCCTCTGCTCATTTCTTCGCTGCGTTTTAGTTTAATGGTTTAGGCCTCCTGGGGATACCTCAATAAAAAAAAACGCATTGAAAGTCTACCTCCTGGGTAGTCTGGAAAAGGCTTATGCTTGTGTATCAGTTTATGTGTAAAAAAAATATAAAAAAGGGGCGCTTTCTACAAATCTTGCACAGGGCGCAAGTTTGGCTTGGGCCGGCCCTGCTTATCTATCAGAATTAATAATAATTTTAACTTATTTCTTAAAAGTGTCAGATCATGGCTTTTTACTATTAACCTTAATGATGTTGAGTTACTATTTAGAGTTACTTCCTAGAACCTAATAATATACATATACATACATATAAATACACACACAACAAAGATTCTTCTCGGTTCCTACAAAATACTAAATTATAATAAAATAATAAATTATTTTTCATTACTTAATAAAAATTAAAAAAAAAAAAAAAACTTATGAAAAGCTGATAGTACCCCATGTCAGTTATTCTCAGTTAAAAATTATATGTTAGATCAATCAACACTAACTTTATAGTTATAGATTGATTTTATTGTATTCTGTTTCCATCATTTAATTATATAATTTTATATTTGTTAATTAGATATAAGTGAAATGAATGCAAAATAAATTGAATTGAATTGAATTGAAATTGTGTATGCAAGTTGGACAACACCTATGGCTGAAACACAAACACGCTTCAGCTTCGGCTTTGCCTGACGTTTACGAGTTCAGCCTTAGGAATTCAATGCATGCTACACAATGAAGCTTTGACCTCACAATCGTAAGGAAAAGAACGTAATGTTACGTAATGTAAATCCAAACGGAAGCTCTAGTTCAAATTTGCTGAACAAAAAATTCAACAAACAAAATACATTTGCTTTTGGAGGGATTCTCATTGGTTATTATAGACATGTCATTCAAAGCAACCTCGCAGCCGGCCCATCGTAACGCAGACGAAGTCGAAGCTGAAGCGTGTTTGTGTTTCAGCCATTATCTTCTCCCCCGAAAATTGTTGTAGCCGTTTATTTCATTGAATTTTCAAATTCACCTCTTACTTTAACTTTAGCTATCAAGCTTTTATTGTTCTTGAAGAAATATCAGCTTTCTTACTAACCCTAAACTTTCAGCTGTCAAATATTTTGATTGGGATTGTCAATAACTTAGTACACATATTGGCCGCAAATTCAAATCTTGTGTTAATATTGGAAGTTTTTATATGTAGTTATTTGTAGTGTGAAAAAATACTTGTCTTGAAAAAACCAGCAGATTTAATTCGAGACATTATCAATTCTGCTCAAATGCTTCTATATTACCTAAACCAATTTCAAACCATGTACATTTTTGTTCTTGGTTGCTATAAAAATTTGCCAAAGTATATCATGTCCACCCATAAATTTGTAGCTAAAGATCAACAACAATAATTTGTAATCTTAGCCATAAACTAATCACTCTTGTTTGTACGAACAAAAGTCTTATGATAACTTAATCATGTAGACGTTACGTACCCGTATAATATATATCCATGTCCGGTCCGGTGCATCCTCCATGATTCTTTCTTTTCGTAGCTTGTGCAGTGTGTATTTGACTTACCACAACTAACGCCGATCGACGACGCAAGCAAAAGGTATTCAATTAGACGTCATGAATCACATGCGTGGCGCTTCAAAACCACCAATTTTCGGATCCAATTGAGAAGGTACAGCTCCATACCTCGACATAGGTGCACCGCAGAAACGCATAAAGTGTTGAGTGCTTGATTCGCGGTTTCGCAAAACCATATATTGCCGTCAATCTGGCAAGTTCCACCGCAATCCCTCGTTGCCGCGTTCGTTGGTCGCCGATCAGTCGGCCTGAATCTGTTTGGTATTTTTATTTTCCGGTAAGGTGCAATAACACAATGGAGCGACGACTCGAGGTAGTTGCATGGTGCGGTGGCGGACTGCTTCAGCTGTAAAATTTATGACATAATCATATACTGCGCCGCTTGATAAACTTATACATACGATGGGGGTTCGCTCTGCCTTACCTACAAACAATTTCATCTATAGATTTTTCATCTCTGACTCATACCGCAAATGCGGCAGCAGCAGCGTTGATTGACATATTTGTCTACAAGTAGCTGGCAACAAATAAAAAATAGGTTATCTTTAGTAGCCAAATTTTCTAAGCATCCAGCTACCACAAAATTCTGAGTCGCTTATGTCTCATGTCCGCGTACGTCGCTCGTCGTCGTTGCTATTGTACTCGTATAATGACAGCCTTTAGGGAAGCGGGAGCATAATGTATACATATTTATGTAGGTAAAGGCGCGGGCGCCCTTATCCGGTAACTCTGTGTGGCGGGAAAAGATTTATGTGATCTCACAGGTAAGAAATGGTCTTGGTTGATATCTCTATTTGCGTGGAAGTTCTGTGGGCCCTATTGGAAATCACTGCTTCAGAAGCCGTTATACAGCAGCGTTATATGGTTGAAAATGTCAATGTATCATTTGAAAAGAAAGAAACACAAACAAAAGTGAAAGACTTCCAACATCGCCATTGTCATCAACATCGGCAACGTCGACCGACAATAACGCGGTTGTCGCAGAACTTGACGTATGATTACTTTTTAGTGCGTGGGTTTTATTGAAATTTTGTTTCTTTGACAGAAAAAAGAAAATGGATAGGATTGACGCATTTATATTATTCGGTAAGTTTTTTTAAGCGTTATTTACGAGATCAACGATTATATTTTTTAGTTAAAATCATTTTTTTCTAGCAGACATACAGAAGTCCTATATCGGTTATTTTTCTAAAGGTAGGTAGAGAACTTCCGATAGGTAAAACTGCCAAACTAGCTGTCATGGTTAGGTTATATTGGCTGTCCAAGATGGAAACGGACACACTTAGGCCAGTTTAATGGCCCATTGTGATACCACATGAAGCTTGAGGTTTTCTTCCTAAGCACATGCCTTCTCGAGCCAGAGCAAGGCATGTGCAGAGAAGATGAAGAACTGTTTCTTCCTCTTCCTCTTCCTCGTCCATACAGCTTCTGCAAAAGTCATTTGAGAATACGCCTAGTCACGTGGCGTACTTTCCTATTAGACAGTGTCCGGTTATGACACCTATTATCGAGCTTATATGCGATCTGCTTAGAGAGAGCAACCACCTTGAACGTTTTAAATCCAGTGTTGGCCAGATGTTCCTTGTGACTTGACACGTGGTGATGTTGTTCCACCTGGTGCCTGCCCTCCTCACAGCGTCTTGCATTAGCAACAGTTTACAAGTAGCGATTGGTATGCCAGTACGTGCCAAACGTGGTAGAAATGGCGAGGTCATCTGCTTACAGTTACCTGGAATGTCTCTATGGCCCGGCACCCAGCAAAGGTGAATATTAAACTATTGTGCCATCTCCATTAGAGATGATCGACAGAGTTTGTAGAGACAGAATCCAGAGATTTGATAGCGGCCTGACTATCTGAGAAAATACGGATATCAGATGTTGATATCACGTTTTCTTTAAGCCAGGACAAGACTTCTTTTATCGCCAAAAGTTCCGCCTGGAACACGCTACAGTGATTAGGAAGGCGAAATGAGAGACTTAATTTCAGTCGTTCAGAGTACACACCTCCACCAACCCCTTCTTTTGTTTTTGACCCATCTGTATAGAAAAACTAGCTGTCATACATTTATGAAATGTGGTTGAAGAACACGTTTACAAATCTTGAAAATCTATATGCAAAACAAAAGCTCTGTTCGCCAAACTTATAGAGTCAAAGATTTATCGTCAAGCAGCAGGGGGACACCTCCCAGGCCAGGGATTTTCTAGGGGCCCGTAAAATTGAAAGCAATGAGAATATACTCTATTTATCATCAACATACATACATACCTATTTCCACTTATTTTTAGAGGCCCGAAAATTTAAAATCATTCATGCTTTCGCAATTGGGCCTCCCGTTTGCATGTTATCTGCCAATCTATCAGCTTGCCGATCTGGGCCCCTGATTATTATTGGCGTACATTTTTGTTAATATTTAAGGGAAAATTTGGCAACTCTGAGCTATTGAAAGAAAGTTATATTAAATTGTTTCGCTTTTCTTATTTAATTTAACGTAAGGGGCCCGGCAAAATAAAACAAAACACAAATATTTATTTCGGTTTCCGTTTTTATAAAGTTTCTTTTCTTCTATTTTTGTTTCTGCTGGGAACGAAATTTTTGATTCGGTTTCGGGGGACCGGAAAATCCCACGCAAACGTTTTTCAATTGTGGTTTCCGTAATATTAATTAATTAATATTTTGAATAAATTATTTACTGAAGATTTGAAGGATATCAAGTCACCTCAAAGTGTGTATATTAAACCAGCCATACAAAAATAGCAAGGAATTCTATATAGAATATTGGACAACATTTTCTTCCTTGGCGAAAGGGGACTAGAACTACAAGCCGATAGCAATCTTATTGGAGAGCCAAATAATGGACATGTTTTGGGCATTTTGGAAATAATTAGTCATTGTGACCCCTTACGTCAGGAGCACTTGGAAAAAGTAAGAACTTCACAACAAGAGCACAAACGTTTCCAAGTCCACTACCTTTCCGTTGAGATTCAAAATGAGTTCATTAAAATTTGTGCCCAACACGTGAATTCAGCTATTTTGAAGAAGAGAAAAAACGCCAAATACTTCGCTATACCTAATTGTCGATGCAACACCCGGTTCAAGTCTTGTGGAACAAAACACATTTATTTTGCGATATCTGCGCTTGGAAGAAAATGTGTTCAAATTCCAAGAACGGTTTTTGGAATTTGTCGATTGCAACAAAAAAAAAACGTCACCGCAATAGCTGATTTGATTTGCGAAACATTGGCAAAGAACGAAATCCCTTTAGAAGACTGTTGTGCACAAGGCTATGACAATGGAAACAATATGAAAGGACAGTATAATGGTGCACAAAGTCATATTTTAAATAAAAATCCGAATGCCGTGTATTCACCATGTGCAGCTCACAGCCTTAACTTGTGTGGAGTCGATTCAGCGAAATGTTGTACTGTCGCAATCACATTTTTTGGAGTTGTTCAAAAGCGTTTCAACTTGTTTAGCAGCAGTGCCCAACGTTGGGAAATTCTTAAGAAAAATGTGCCCGATAAAAGATGGTCAGCTAGAATTGAGGCAGTGAAACCATCTGAAAAACCTTAGAACATCATTAGAAGCCTTAAGTGATATAAATTTAACTGCTGAAGCTCGAAGAGATGTAAATGGCGTTTTAAAATATATGCACAAATTTGAATGCGTCCTGATGTCTTGGATTTGGTGCAAGGTTCTTAGCGCTATAAATGAAAGAAGTATCATTCCTCAAGCCAGAAACATGACTATTGACGTTGAAATTCGAAATCTTGACAACTTGATCTCCGATTTGAACTTTATTATTTCTCGTCGGTTCGATACGATGAAGAATTTGAATGCTACATTTTTATTTTTATGGCAGTTTTCTACAATGGACGAAATTGAGATTAAAAACTCCGCTACAAGGTTCATCCAAACGTATAACTCGCATGTGTCTCAAGAGTTGAAAGAAGAAATAGTTCATCTGAAACACATTTATGAAGCCAATTTTGAAGCAGAACTTTCGCCATAGTTAACACCCTACTATAATACTTATATATAAGATAACATATTTTTCCTAACATTATATCTGTTAACACACCTAAACTCACACAGATATAAGGTAACATTTATTTCTTAACTATATATCATATAAGTCTATATTATTAAGGTACTCAAACCAAACAACCAACACATATTCACGTACATGATAAGGACTCTCTTTGTACCTGCCTATCAACACAGAAGAAAATAACATAAATACCAGGAACGAAGCGATGTACGATCACTTCTACGGTGACAAGCGACGAATGAAATATATTTAAATTTAATAAGATTAAGTCAATGCAGTGTAGTAAGTCAAAAGAAAATATTTGTATTAATAAAGGACATAGTTCCATAAAATATTTTTTTATATAATAAAACGTAAATAGTTTTATTTAATTGGCGATCCTGCCAGGAGTTTAACATACTGTTTTACTCTAGTGAGCGGACCAAAAGGAAACATTTGAAAACCAACAGATCTAGCATAGCAGACGAGTAAGTAAAGTGAATTCCAGTGACATATAGTGTTATACAATCAATAGATACATAATATCATAAAATAATTCAGTGAACAAAATAAGTTAAATCTACGAATCTAAATTAATTCAGTGTATGAAGAAATTTAAAGTCTTCGATAGTCGTAGACCCGCATTACAAGCAGAAATGGCAACCGAAGACCAAATGGCTCGTATTCTAGCAAGGCTTGAAAATTTAGAAATAAATAATCAAACATTGTTGCAAGAAAATAATAATTTAAAAATAGTCTTGAGGCAACAAGACAATATTAATAAAGAGCTCCAATCAAGAGTCAGATCGCTCACAGAAGAAATCAAAATTGTACCTGATGTACCCACCTTGAAAGAAATTACAACAATAATTTCGAATGGTAATGATATCCATTTAGATGCATTTAAGGCATTGCCAGAATTTAGTGGTGATAGGAAAGAATACAGATTATGGAGAGAAGAATCTACAAGAATAATGAACAGTATTAAAGGATTCGAGACACATCCTAAATATTACACAGCCTTAACAATTGTGAAAAATAAAATTAAAGGAACAGCGGCAGAAGTCTTAACAAATCATAATACTATTTTTAATTACGAGGCAATTCGTAATCGACTCGATTATACATATTCCAACCAGGAACCTCTCTACGTGCTGCAGGATAAACTCCGACAAATCAAACAAGGAAGATTATCATTGAGTGAATATCACGACAAAATAAACCAAGCTTTGAATCTAATTATAACAAAGATCTCAATGAGTGGAGATTCAAAATTAGTGACAGAAAGATTAACAGCTAATGCTAGAGATGATGCGGTGAGAATTTTTATTGATGGAACAAGTGATAGTTTCACAAGGGGAGCTTTATATACAGCCAAAATTGCTGATCTAGAACATGCATTCTCAATTGCATTAAAAATTGAACACGACAATGCTCACAGAGGACTTCACCTGCAAGACAGAAATCGAATACACAGCGACCCAAGAGAATTAAAAACTGAACGCCGATCAAATTATGACCAGAGGCCACACCAACAACAACCTCAAAATAACAATTTTCAACAACGAAACGGCGGCGGTCAACAAAATAACAGCCAACAACACAGGAATCTGTTTAGAGAACAAGGTCCAAGACCAATGGAAGTCAACAATAGACAAACAACGATTGCACCACGTCATTTCAACAATAACTACAATCAACAGGGACAACGTCCAAACTTCAATGAATACCAGGGGAAGAGAGATCGCGAAAACAGCGGGAACTTTCATCAACAGAAACAGCTAAGGGTGAACAATTCACAACACCAACCGTATGATGACCAGGAGAGCACATATGCAGAAAATGGAGATATGGTAAATAATAATTTACGTTTAGATCATTTAAACTAATAGGCGGGTTGCCCATTCTTACATTAACTAGTAAATTAAGTAATAAAACTTATAAAATAATGATCGATTCAGGTGCAACCCATAATTATATTTCTAAAAATTGCGATTCCAGCATAAGTACTGCAATCAAACCTATTAAAATGAGAACTATGCACGGTTTCTCGATAGTAGATAAAATTAAACGAATTATTGTAATAAATAAAAAACTCACATTCTATGAACTTGATAAAATAGAATCTTTTGACATGATTTTGGGAATACAGGGTTTAAGGGAGTTAAATGCTGAAATTAACCTAAGAGATCTAACCTTAATCACCATGTGTAGTGAGACAGTAGATCCAGAATTAAATTATGTTATAGGAGAAGTAGATGATGAATATAGACAGGAAGTTGGTGAATTAGTAAAAATTAATACTGGTGTAGGCCCACTGCCTTTCACTAATACTATTGAATGTACTATTCGAACAAAGACAGACGAACCAATTTACGTTAAACAATACCCTTACCCAATTGCAGATAACGATTTTGTCAATAAAGAAATTAATAAATTATTAGGAGAAGGAATAATTCAGAGAAGTAATTCTCCTTATAATAGTCCTATATGGACAGTGCCAAAAAAGGGCTTAGATGATAATGGAAGACCGAAACGACGTATGGTCGTCGATTTTCAAAAACTTAATACAAACACCGTTGCTGATAGATACCCAATTCCAGATGTCAATATGACAATACAAAATTTGGGTAATGCAAGCTATTTCACTACACTTGATCTAGAATCTGGCTTCCACCAAATCCTCATCAGTAAAGGAGACCGTGAGAAGACTGCATTTGCTATAAATGGCGCAAAATACGAATTTGTACGTATGCCATTTGGATTGAAAAATGCTCCCAGCATATTTCAACGCTGTGTAGATGACATACTGAGGGAATTTGTAGGAAAATTCGTACACGTTTATATTGACGATGTATTGATATATTCTTCCACGCCTGAAGAGCATATGCAACACATACGACAAGTATTTGATGTACTAAATAAAGCTACTCTTAAAGTATCAAATGAAAAAAGTAAATTTTTTCAATCCGAAGTTGAATATCTCGGACATATAATAAAAAATAACAGAATTTCAACAAACCCAGAAAAAATCCAGGCTATAGAGAATTATCCTATACCTAAAAACATTAAGGAACTTAGAGGATTTTTAGGGCTCACGGGTTATTACCGTAAATTTATTAAAAACTATGCATTAATAGCAAAACCTATAACCATTTATCTTAGAGGAGAAAATGGTGGAACAAGCAAAAATAAAAGTAAAAACATTTTAATTAATTTGGACGAAATCGCCATAGAAGCGATAAACAAATTAAAAAATGCACTGAAAGAAAGAGTTGAATTATATCAACCAAATTTTAATAAACCATTCGAGCTAACTACAGATGCTTCAAACATAGCAATAGGGGCTGTACTTAGTCAAAATAGAAATCCTATTTTCTTTCTCAGTCGAACATTAACCAAAAGTGAAGAAAAATATTCCACTAACGAAAAGGAATTACTAGCTATAATATGGTCCTTACAGAAACTTCGTAATTATATTTATGGTATAGCCGATTTGACTATATATACAGATCATCAGAGTCTGACATATTCAATTTCAGAAAAGAATCCAAACACTAAATTAAAGAGATGGAAAGCAATAATTGAAGATTATGGTGCCAAAATTCAATACAAACCAGGTAAAGAAAACGTCGTAGCCGACGCCCTTTCCAGACAAGAAATAAATTCAAGTACAGTCAGCACTATGCATTCACAAGAAAGTTCAAGTGAAGAAGTAATAAAAACTGTAAACAGATCCTTTAACTCATATGGTGAACAGATTGAAATAAAAGAATCACAAACCGATTCAAACATAGAAACAAAGAATATCTTTGAGAAACGAATTCGACACGTGGTCACGTTCAAAAATAACAATGAACTCATATCCTTGTTAAAACAGATCATAAAACCTAATAAAATTATTGCTATCCACACCACACCAGAATGTATTTTTAAATATGGTGGCCTCATAAAAAAATCTTTTATGACCACACGGTTTATTTACACTCCAGTAAAACTTGAAGATATAATAAATCGTGAGCAACAACTAAACATCATATCCGAAACGCATAATAGAGCTCATCGAGGCTATAAAAATAACATAACTGAAATAAATGAAAAATACTACTGGCCAAACAATAGTAAAGATGCAAAGGTTTATAACAAAAGATGCACAGCATGTCTTTTCGGCAGGTATGACAGGAACCCTCCTAAAGAACCATTAAGCGAATCAAGTATTCCAACACAAGCTGGAACACACATACATATGGATATCTATTTTAATGATAACCATACATTTCTTACTGTAAAAGATAAGTATTCGAAATATATAGTAGTACGTTATTTAGATAACCGTATTCATTTGTATAATAAAATAGAAGAAGTTTTGGTAAATATGTTTCCCAACTGCAAACGTCTTATGACAGACAATGAAAACTGCTTCAATACACCCATGATCAAAAACATGTGTGAAAGATATGGAATCAATAAAATAACAACACCAGTCTACCGATCAACTGCGAACGGTCAGGTTGAGCGTGCCCACAACTCAATTTCCGAACTTAGCCGTATTTTCATGATACAAAACTGTACCAATTTCCTTGAAGAAATATTCAACACAGTGAAAGAACTAAATAATACTATTCATACTGTAACTGGCTACAGACCAGTAGATATATATTTTAATCAAAATAAATTTAACAATAACAGTGATATAATTAAAAAACTAGAGTGTGCATCAAAAAAAGTGTTAGTAAGACTTAACAAAAATTCAAAACATATTGAATACAACGAAGGTGATCAAATATTGTGTATTATTAAAGGTCTTAGGAAAAAATCGAATGCTAGACACATCCGACATATAGTTAAAGAAGACCAAGGTGAAACAATATTAACAACTAAAGGAGTTGTAGTGCACAAAAACAATATTAAATCATACCGTTTTGATAAAAATGAGGACATTATTATACCAAATATTACTCGTGAGTGTAATAATGCATATTCACGGAATGATAAAAATAAGAAACGTGAATCACGAAAGATTCATACTGACGAGAACTGATGACGTTTGTTTATATACGCAAGAAGATTATCTATTTCATATAATCAATATAACTCAGATCTTAGAACCTTATATTAACATAATGAACTCGGAATATAAACCTTCTAATGAAGAGCAATTATGGATAGATAGGATAGAAAATTTAATTAAACAAATAAATCCACATCCAAATTATAGAAAACGAAGAGCATTCAATTTCATAGGCAAAATGATAAAATATTGCTATGGCAATCCAGACCATGACGATCTGATAGCTATCGAAACAAATCTGAATAATTTAATAAATAATAATAATAAGCAGAAAATTATAAACGAACAATTTGATGGAATGTTTAAAAATAGCATTAGAAATGATTTACAGCATCTAGTTATAGAGGATACTTATGTTAATATGTTAACAATTCTGAGAACAATAAATGCAGGGAAACAAAATGAATTTTTATCAGAAAGTATAAATATTAAAGATATAGAAAAAATTATGTCAAAGGAAACTATTAATATTCCAATCATAAACATTTTAGAATATTCTACAATAATTGTTACTAGAACTGAAGATTTGATTGTAGTAACATACAAATACCCATTATTAATAAAAAATTGTGAAATGTTAAAAATAACCCCTATTTCAAATAAATATGGAAAATTAACTATAGATGAGAACATTGCAAATTGTACTAATATATTTATAAGAATAACAAAGTGTCAAAACTACCTAAATAAAAACATTTGTAAAGAAATACAAAAAGATGAATGTACTATACCTATATTAAATAATGCTAAAGCAAACTGTAACATATCACAAGAATACGATAAACCTGTATATGAAATAGATAATGGCATTTTATTAACTAATGGAAAATTTATTATAAATAATAAAAATATTGAAGGTAAAAATATAGTAGAATTTTCCGAATCAATAACCATAAACGATAAAAATTATACCAATTTTAATTTCAAACTAAAAGAAGCAATAATAAAGCAACATAATCAGAGTATAAGCATAAGACACATATTAGAAACAAGTTCTCCTTATTCATTTAATAATATCGATAAACTATCTAAATTTATAATTCCGTATGAAGAGAATTTTGTAGAACACACATTTTATACTATAGTGTTTGTAATAATAATCATAATATCTGTATATTTACTCATAAAACTGGTAAAATTTGTTCAAAATTGTAAGAAATTAAATAATGAAAAAAGATTTCAAAAAATTTACCAGGAAGAATTAGAATTAAGAAGATTGAAAAATATGTCATAAACCAGGAGGTTTATATTTTTAAGGGAGGGGGGAGTTAACACCCTACTATAATACTTATATATAAGATAACATATTTTTCCTAACATTATATCTGTTAACACACCTAAACTCACACAGATATAAGGTAACATTTATTTCTTAACTATATATCATATAAGTCTATATTATTAAGGTACTCAAACCAAACAACCAACACATATTCACGTACATGATAAGGACTCTCTTTGTACCTGCCTATCAACACAGAAGAAAATAACATAAATACCAGGAACGAAGCGATGTACGATCACTTCTACGGTGACAAGCGACGAATGAAATATATTTAAATTTAATAAGATTAAGTCAATGCAGTGTAGTAAGTCAAAAGAAAATATTTGTATTAATAAAGGACATAGTTCCATAAAATATTTTTTTATATAATAAAACGTAAATAGTTTTATTTAATTCCATTGAGTTTGCTCAATACTATTTATTCCCAGAACTTGGAGACGATTTTCCCAAACATTTGAGTTGCTCTCCGTTTGTTTTCAACCATACCTGTAACCGTAGCTAGTACCGAACGTTCATTTAGCATCCTTGCAAGAACAAAGAATTTTCATCGTTCGTGCTCATCACAAGATCGTGTTTCTGGACTTGCTACACTATGCTTTAAAGCACCTTTGCAAGAAAATTGAATTTCGATGTAATTATAAGTCGTTTTGCTGCTCAGAAAGCTAGGAAAGCTCGTTTGCAAAAAGAAAATATTGCATTGAATGCAAACTAACTTTAATGAAAACATTATGATAATATTTTAATGTAAAGAAAAACAATAAAGAGTATTTAATGTAAAACTTTTAAAATACTTAGTTTTTTTTTTTAAGACAAATTTCAAATACTTTTACTTCGCTCTATTTTATTTTCATAGTAGGTTATAGATCTTCATGCTATCGACCGTATTATAAGTTACTAACATGTCGTTGGCAATATCGAATTGAATGTATGATTCAGTTCGGATTCTGTTCTAATCGCATGTAGAATAATTTTCTATCCATCCTCCATTTCAACTAAACTGGACTATACCCGTGAGATTGATTTGATGATTAACACTTTTTTTCGGTTCACTTTGCAAATGAACAATGATTATTTCCGTTAATTCCAACCAATTTCATGCTATTCGTAATTGAAATTAGAACGTACTTTATACTATCAATTTAATAGAGATTTTTCCGTACCGGGACCGGAATTCCTCTCGACGGCCCTGTCGTCAAGATATCTTTAGCAATGAGGTGCATTTCTGTCTATAAGCGGAAGCAGTGCCTCTTGAGTCTAAATAACATCCCGAAATAGTCGCTGTTTGATTTTATTCATCTATCGAACACGTTATCGGCTTATTTGTCTTCAAGTCAGAACACATTAGTAGCATTTCCGTGATTGACAAATACTGAAGACAAATAAAAAGCACGGGCAGATTTGCAGCAAGCTACTTTTTTCTGAGGAAATGTTTTAAAAATTGTTCTCACATTTCGGACGCTGTATTTTGGCCATAACTCGAAATGTTAGTTTCCATTGCGATTTTAGTTAAAGGACTATTCTAGTAGTAGTGGTTCTCCAAAAAAATCAAATGCTATTAAAGTGCATGATCTTATGATCTACAATCACCAGACACAAAAGAGATGTATAATACACTTATGCAATTTTAGCAACATTTTCGATTTTCTAACGATGAGGACCTATTATTTTTGTATATCTTCCGATCCCTTCAAATTTCTTTAAAATATTGCCAATTCCTTAAATAGGTTAGTCGATGATGACTACCATAATCAAAGTGGGGCTTTGTTTAAATCACCACTTTTGTAGAAGTTTTTCTTAATTTTAAAGCGTTTGTTTTATTGTTAAAAGATTTATTGTTGTAAATGACAAAGATTCCATTAATATTGTGATACTGGATGTTGAGGTGTGGAAAAGGCATACTACATACTATTAACCTGAAAACCCGACAAAAATGTTGGTGTGCAATAGGGTTCTATCGTGTTGCCAACACTTTTTCTCATTTGAATTATTGAGCTCTTGGCTGGAGCTTCTATAGTTCAATTAACTGTTTCGCTAACGACTGTACCCTCAGCTTCTTATTTCTGATTTCAAATTCACAACTCTGCTTTTTTGATTTGGATATTAAACGGAAATGTTTGATACATTTAATTTTGACCTTGAAATCCTAATGCTTCCTATATGTCAAAGCAATACTCATTAAATATACCAACTTCCAACGTAATGTCAAGTCCAAAGATTTGTTCTTTAGTCGTAACACGAATGTGAACTTCTTAACCACATTCTGTCCTTCCTTAAAATTTCTAATATTTTGTTTTTTTTTTTTTTTATCAAAATCTTAAAGCTAACTTAAAGCTAGACAAAAATTCCTAAAAAAAACTAGTTTAAATTTCAAAACCTTAAAAAATATCTTACTGGCCCTATGCGGGTGCTCTAAGTTAATCCATTATCTTATATCTACTGCCTTTCGGCCTAAGAACAATTTTAATACTAAATAACAAGAACTTAATCTAAAACCAAGAAAATTTAAAAGAAAACTTGGTATCTTTATCATTATTTTTTATTTTATATAAAACTTAAGACTTAAAAAAAAAAAAAAAAAAAAAACCAAACCCATTATAATACTTAAGCTACTTAAAACTAACCAAAACCAATAATACTACTTAAAAATACTTAAAACTACTTAAAACTACTTAAAACTACTTAAAAACTAGAACAGCCACAGTAAGCTTTTTTTTTTTGTTGTTTGTTTTTTGTGTTTTTTTTTTGTGTTTTTTTTTTTAATATAATTTTTTTGGTGCCACCCTGACTATCCCTAACCTAATCCTTAAACCTATGTAAGCTGGCCAAGACCAAACGAACTAGACAACTCTAAGGGGTTTTTGTATGAAATTTTTATACTTGCAGTTTAAGGCAGCTGCTTGCCGAATTTACAATTGAAAATTTAGAATGAAACAACAACAACTTGTGTGTGCTACCACCAAGTTCATAGGCTGGAGTTATAGCTATTTCACGGGGGCCAACCCGATCATCAGACTCCTTTAGTGGTGCTTAATCGCTTTTATGTTCAATTTAATTTTTTGAAGAACTTTTGCCCGAGCTGGGCTTGAACAAGCGACCTAGCGTGTGAGGAGCTAGTGCACTACGCACTACGCCACCGCACCCACATGAAAGTTGTAAGCCAATTACGGCTCCGCGAAATTAGGCCCCAAAAGAAAAAATGAAATAAGGCCCCAAATTGGGGTAATTTTTCATAATGAAATTATGCCCCAATGAAATAAGGCCCCATCAAAATGAAAAAAGGCCCCAAAAATAAATGTTTTGTCTTTTTTTATTTTTAATGAAATAAGACCCCAATTTGTTTTTTTTATATTAAAGTTTATATTCAAAAATGAAATAATACCCCAAACCATCAAACAAATACTTGGATTGTATCCTGTACAATTTCCCTGCAACAAGAACATACTTGTAACTCTCCTCTCCTTCAGCTATAACTTCAGTTTGAATTTTGAGATTGAATTCAGCACACATTTTTAAATGCCTGCAAGGCAACAGAACAATATTTGCTCGCAAATCCTTACAAACAACGCAGCTATTCTGTTACTTACTGATGCTTTTCAATATAAGGATCGTGTTGTAAACCATCAGCGAGTAACAGAATAGCTGAAAAAAATCGCGCGATTTTGTCAGCTATTCTGTTACTACTGATGCTTTTCAATATAACGATCGTGTTGTAAACCATCAGCGAGTAACAGAATAGCTGAAAAAAATCGCGCGATTTTGTCAGCTATTCTGTTACTACTGATGCTTTTCAATATAACGATCGTGTTGAAAACCATCAGCGGATTTTTACTTGCATATATAATTTGTAACATATTTTAAAATTTAAGATTTTTCCCATTTTTTTTTGTGTTATGGATAAAAGAACAAAAAATGCGGTATTTTGCTAGCTCTCGGTCCTCGATTAGCGGATTTTCTTAATACTTTTTGTGAAAACAATGATGTTTTGGCAATTTTAAGTAAATTATGCAAAATGAAATAAGGTCCCAAATTGTTTTTCAAAATAAAATGAAATTAAGCCCCAAATGTAATGTTGGGGTCTTTTTTCATTTCATTATGAAATAAGGCCAAACAAAAAATGAAATAAGGCCCCAAAAAATGAAATAAAACCTCAAAATTCAAGAATTTTCATTTTTTTTTGTTTTGTATGCATTTTTTTGGGGCCTTTTTTCATTTTTTCTTTGGGGCCTAGTTTCCTGGGGCCTAATTTCGCAGAGCCCCAATTACAGGTTTTTTTTTTTTTTTTGTTTTTTTTTTTCGTTCTATCGAACAATACTGAACCGATTAGCATTTTTTCTAAGTACACACAAGTAATTGTTGTTGTTTTAGACAACTTTAAATGACATTCTCAATTTGAAGCCACCAAAACTGGTTCTTCGCCTCACCCTATCTCTTCGGTCCCTATCGGAAACAGTCCTACTGAACCGAAGGCACTCGGCTCCGTCCAATGCGAGGACGTCTCGACTGTAAAGGAGTCGCCTATCTACAGTTTTCCGACTGACGTGGTAGATTAGCGAAACCGCCTCCCTATCCTGTATCAGCCCTCGATTGTCTAAATAGAGAAAAGCTTCGGGCGGAATGTTGCCACTTAAACGTGCACTTTAGTAGTACTCATTGTTGGGGTAGTAAGCCCCAAAAATTAAGCTGTTAGTCGGCGACATTGCTCTCGCAATGTGACCCCTACCAAGCTTGAGCAAGAAATTATCTATTCTGTTTATGTTGGCTCTGTTGTGTAGAACCTGGTTGGAATAGTAATGTTTGTATATATATATATATATTTGCTCTTACAAGCATAGTAAAGAATTGTTTTGAAAAGAAAAAGAAAATTTACGCCTTTTTCGTTGATTTTCAGGTGGCATTTGACACGGTGAACAGAGACTCTTTAATATATAAATTATCTACTTTGGGTTTACCCACTAAATTTCTAAATCTGTACAAACTCCTTATAACTGGCACCTCTGCTGCAGTCTGGAATGGAAATTCGATGTCTGACTTTTTTAATACAACATGTGGTGTTCCTCAAGGATGTGGATTGAGTCCCATTATGTTTTCACTATTTATTGACGATGTATGTAAAGATTTTCCGGGTGGAGTCATTGTCGGTGATACACTTATAAAGATGCTTTTATACGCGGATGACATTGTTATTTTGGCTGATAACCCCACATCTTTTCAGCTTCAAATTAATAAACTCAAAAGATTTTGTGATTTGTGGGATCTCAAAATTAACGCCTCAAAGTCAAAAATAATGATTTTTGAAAGTACTCAGCGAAGAAGAGCTCCCAATGAAAAATGGTTTTTAGATCGCGAACCGTTAGAAACAGTATCTCAATACAAATGCTTAGGTTTTCTAATAACGTATAACCTTGATCTCCGCCCTCATGTTAAAGAAAAATGTATTGCTGCCAAAACAGCAATAAATCTCATGTGGAGTAAATTCTTTTGCAATAAATATGTCGATGCTACTGCTAAGTTTAGAGTATTTGATGCAACTATAAGAACGTGCCTTTGTTACTCAAATCAAGTTTTTGGCTATCGAAACATGGAGGAATTCGAAGTTGTTCAACGTTTCTTTTTCAAACGCATTTTGAAACTAGCTAGTTCAAATCCAACGTATGCTATCCACGTAGAAACCGGTATAGCACAAATATTCCTAGGCAATTTAAAATCAAATGCGGACTATATTGTTAAAGTTATGAATAGACCTGATACAAACCTTCACAAAAAAATAATGCTATACGCACTCCGATCTCAATTATCGCCTTTTAAAGAATGGTACGAATTGGCTAATCAGCATTGCTTTAATCTAAATCTTAATAATACACCTCTAGCCGATTGGCAAAAAGTTTTCTATAAATGCATAGTAAAGATAGATGACTCTCTTTATTTACAGTGTTTGCATAGAGCTCAAACTTCTAGCACTAGACTCATATACAAAACACTAAACCACACACTCTACAGAAGTAATTATTTTAACGAAAAATTATCTATAAAGCAAATGAGCCTTATTTTTAATGCAAGAACTGTGATGCTGAATTTAAACTATAAGCCACATAGAGTAGACCTTGATCCAAAATGTACTTTGTGCAACCGAAATGAAATTGAGGATGTGTACCACTTCTTAGCTGTTTGTCCAATGTTACAGGAAATTAGAAGGCTTTACTTTGCACAAAACATTCTAACACTTGAATATACAAAGCAACTCTTAAATGGTAATCTAGATTGGAAACCCCTATGCTCCTATATTAGTCATGCTTTAGGTTACCGTAACAGTTTTATATAGGTATTAATTACATATTTGATAATGTGTTCCAATTTCTCTTTTTTTTTGTAATTATATTTGAATGTTTGAAGATATAATTCATTTTTTTCATTATTTTTTTTTTAAATATTGTACTATAGAATTAAACAAAATGAATAAACAAACTAGTACTATTTTCTTAAATTTTTTAATGTATGTATATACAACTCATAGTTTATAACTTTAACTTTTTTACTTAAAATGTAAACTCGAAATAAGTCAATTCAGGCAGATGGTAACATTTGCCATGCTTTTATTCTTAGCTATTAAAAGATTGTACATTTATCGAGAATAATAAAGAATTTATAATAATAATAATAATGATAGTAATGTTTGTACTCCGACTCTGGTGTTCTGTGTAATCCAAGGCAACGTCGCAGACATTGTCTCTCAAACACCCGAATCTTTTCCATTTGAGATGAGGCAACGTTGAACCATACCGGGCACCCATAGGCAATCATCGGCCGGATAAGGGCCATGTAGTAAATCACCTTCACCCTGCTGTCAAGACGGCTGCTAAAAAACAACCGTTTTGACAGGGCAAAGGCTCTCCTAGCTCTGGCCAGAGCAGCACTCATATGTCTGTCGAAATACAAGTACTGATCCAACCAGATGCCAAGGTACTTTACTACACTTTTATTCGCCAGTGGCTGTCGATTTGGTACAACGATCACTAGATTTTTCCAGTTCTTTCTCGTATCCCTTGAGGCTCCATACAGCGGAGTCCTGAACAGAATAGTTTCGCATTTCTGAATGTCTGCAAAAGTGTCTTGATAACCTCAATTTTTGGGGCCGTTCTGTACGCAATTAGGTCGTCGGCGTACGCTATTGCCTGAGTCAGACTTGCTATCAGATCACTGGTGTAAATGCTGAATAAGATCGGCGAGTTAACCGCTCCCTGTTGAAGACCATTCTTAATATCAAAGATTTTGGTATATGTTACATTGCCAATTTTGACAATAAACCGTCTACCATTAAGCATGTCATAAAGCATATACAACAGTGGTTTACTTATGCCAAGTCTGTTTAACTTTAGATACAGACCCTCTAACCATACGGTGTCGAATGCGTTCTCCAAGTCAACCAGACAAGCACCCGTACATTGTCTTTTAGATTTGTTCCACTGGATATCAGAAACAAGCTTAGACGCTTCTAATATTTTGTAATTTAATAGCAATATTCACCGATACCTCCTTCCAAACCCTCTCTTTCCTTGCGTATGCTCTCTTTCTTTGCTAATGCTCGCTTTGTGTCATAATACGAGTAGCAAAAGTAGACAAATCTTCTTGAACTTGAGATTATTATAAACAAAAAATATCTTAGGAGATTAAAAAGTCTACAAAGCGGAGTTTATCATAGTTTTTTTTTTTTTTTATTAAAAGACTCTAAGAAGTCTGTCGATTTTTTAGCGCTCACCCGTCAGTTGTTTGAGTACTGAGTTGTGTAAATTCCATCGGTGGCTTAGACTATATCAAGAACTTAACTTTTATCAAAAATTTGTGTTAATCCTGTTTCTTCACGCATTTGCATTCACACCTTCCTTAGATAACTTAAAATTAACATGTTTTGCGTGGGCTAAGCTTTCAGAAGCAGCATAGGAATTTTCTCCATGTTGAATAATCGCGCGTAATGCAAATTCAAATTTAAGATCAATAAATAAACACTTTAAAAAACACCTACTTAAGATCTTTAAGCGTTTTTAATTCTTAATTATTATTCAAGCTGAGTGTAAACCAATCACCAAATCCCTGCCAATCTAACGTGTTGTTCGCTATTAGGTCTGCAAACACTTGTCCAAGATTACAATTTCCATCATACTTATGGTACTTTTTTATATATATTATTTTTTATTTTTTAATTCAAAACAACTTTAGATGGTTCTTCGATCATTTCTAGAAATACTTTGCATTGCTTCGTTTCGTTTCAGTTTGGTGTTTGGTGTTTGGTATTTCATTTCGATTGGCTTCGTTTCTAATTAAGTGCCACTTAGAAGAATGCCCCAATGCACACATCTCAATAATCATTATGGTTTCACAATTTGCATCTAAATTGCCACCAATCTGCAGCACCCAGGCAAAAGCAGATTCGGATTGCTTATAAATTTCATTCATTTCCATTTCATTGCAATAAGCGAGTGCGCGAGATCATTGGAAAATCTCTCAGCGGCGCGTGAAAAAAGACTCCGCATGCCAATGATGATGGTCAAGTGAGTGTAATGGTCACTGCATCAGCAAGGCAAAGGAAACAAAAATACAAGCAGTGAAGGTATCACTGAAGTAAGCGATTCCATTATTTTACCATCTCTCTTGTCTTCTTCATCCCGGTGGAGATGGTGCTTCAGAATCAGCGAGCATCCAGGATAGAGACGTCCCGAAATGAAGATGCAACCATAAAGAGATAATCCAATTAGCCCAAGGAGACAACTGGACAAGAAAAAGCACTTGTTTTCGGAGCATTCAACAACCACCATCATCTCTTGTACCTATCCCAAAGCATTGCTCGATGGGTCTTTTATTTATCCAGGTTTTGTGTTTTCTGAGTTAACTTTTCCATACAAAACCATGGCAACGCATCCTGAAATGGACGAACACATTTGTCGCGTGAATTTGCGCGCCCAACTCCGGTTTAGTATTTTCTTCTTTTTTTTTTGTGAAAGGTGAAACACAACATGGTCATCGAAGGCTCTAAATCTGTCGCAGGCTTAAGGCGCACAGAACATTCGCCGGCTCCAAAGAGGCAAAGGAGAAAACAACAACAATGAAGGACATTCAACGAAAACAAATGACTTGAACCGCATAAATGGTAATTGGTTCACATTTGAAGGTTGCCCTGAAATGTTATTATACGCTTGGCCCAAAAGGAAGGCGGCTGTCAAGGATTGTATATGATGCGTATATGCAACCTTGTGATGAGAAAAGGTGCAGGATCATTGATTTTTATTGACAATGAATTTGCGAATAATTTTCTTGGCCGTAAATTTTTTATTATTTTATGTTTTGAATAAATTATTAAATTAGAGAGAAGTCAGGTTAGGTGTTGTATAAAAGGGTTTTTGTGGCATCTTGCTCTAAACTATTAGCTGTTACTATAGTGAGTGTTTTTTTCCGCTTATTTTTTTTTTTATTGGAATACCGTATAATTGCTTCTTTTTAATAAAGTAATGCAATGAGATTTAGCTACAAGGAGAATCTTTTACTACTCGTATAGAATTACGCATGATTTACTACTTGACCATAATTGTTTTAGGGATATTCACTTGGAGGTTATCGTCCTGGGTATTCTCTCTTTGGGGATATTGTTAATGGGGATTTTACTTTGGGAATTATGGATTTGGGGTTTCCCTTAGGGGATAACATCTTGGGGGAAATTATCACCAACCCATTAAAAACAAAATTTAGTTATAAACTAAAACATGTCTTCTAGTAATTGGGCAAACCATCTGACAACCTGAAATTTCTTAAAGCAAAGCGCGTGAATCTTCTTTGATTATTTTCGATCCTGTCTGAGGAATTTTGATAAAAAGGAGACCAAATAACACAACAGTATTCCAGTATGGGTAATATTAAAGATATGTATGTAAATCGTTTTCAGAGTATAACTATCTTTAAATACCCCCGTGTTGCGTTTTAAAAAACCTAGCAACGAATTCGCTTTTGAAATAAATAAAATGTATGTGTTCAGAAAAAGAAAACTTAGTGTCAAAAATAACACCAATTTCCTTTATTTCACTCACGGTTGAAAGACTTTCATTGCCGAGACTGTAACTAAACAGCACTTTGGGTGTTGTACGAGAAGCTCTAAATATTTTACATTTAGAGATATTTAGCTCGAAATGATTATATTTACACCAATTGAAAAACGCATCTATATCTTTTTGAAAGTTAACACAATTTTCAACTGAAGAAATTTGGGAATATAGTTTCAAGTCATCTGCGAACATCAAACAATTAGAAAATTGCAGACAGTTCGAAATGTCATTGACGAAAAGATTGAAAAGGAGGGGTCCCAAATGACTTCCCTGAGGCAGTCCCGATAAGACTTCAATAAAAAAGGATTGATTGACTTCGATTTTAACAATCTGTTTTCGATTTGACAAATAAGATTCTAACCATTTAAGAAAACCGAATCTGAATCCCATCCTCTCCAACTTTCTTAATAGAAGTCTATGATGGACTCTATCGAACGCTTTCACAAAATCCGTGTACAAAACATCGACCTGCATTCTTTTTTCCAAAGCAGATAAACAAAAACTTGTAAACAGACACAAATTCGTAGTAGTGGAGCGACCACTACAAAATCCATGCTGTCTCGAAGATATTAGGTATGTCTTTCACCGTGAAACTAAGTCTATTGAACACCAACTTTTCAAAAAGTTTTGGAATCGCTGAAAGTTTTGAGACTGGTCTATAGTTCTTAATTAAGTGCTTGAGACCACTTTTATAAATAGGGCTGATGGATGATATTTTCCGCTCTTCTAGAAAAACCCCAGAATGGAGCGATTTATTGAAAATAATTTTTAGTACTTTACAAAGCGAAACAGCACATTCCGATATCAAAAGAGGAGGAATCAAATCTACTCCAGCTTTTATATTAACATCAAGAGAAGCTAAGCCGTCAAATACCTCTTGATCAGATAGAGAAAACACATTAAAATCAACTTGAGAACTAATATCATTATACAGGTTTTCACTATTAGGTATAATGTCTATATTATAATTCGCTTGAAAAAACTTAGCAAAAAGATTGCATGTAGCTTCAGTACTATGGGAGGTCTCTCCATCAAGCTCCATAGAGCTAGGAAACGCAGAACTTTTGTGTTTTGAATTTAAAAAAAAAACCCAAAAAGATTTTGAGTTGCATTTGATATCCCTTTCAACTGAACTTATATATTGTGAATATAGAAATCTACTCAAAGAATCTAATTCCCGTCGCAGTTGCATAAACGAATTCTATCTTTAGATTTGCCTGTTACCTTAAATCTCTTTAAATCCTTGTTTTTTACATTTTCTAAATTCTTAAGTCTTTTATTGAACCAGGGATATTTAAAAGACGATCTCTTTCGAACTACCGGAACGAACTTCTGAACACCCTCAAACAAAAGTGTTGTAAAGATGGTATACATCTGATTTAAAGATTTATATGCAAATAGTTGCTCCCAATTTATGGTATTAAAATAATTATTTAGCGAAATGAAGTCAGCCTTCTTATAATTAAATATAAAACAGTTATTAATAATAACAGGTTGAAAATTATAAAGTTCAAATACAACCATAATGACTTTGTGATGAATTTGATTTCTTACTAAAGGAAAGTCTGATTCAAAGACCATAAATTTTAGATCCTTAATAATAAATACAAGATCGAGAAACCTATTTAAAGTATTTTTTACATGATTAATTTGGATTAAATCCTAACGAGGAAAAGTTATCAACTAATTCAACTTCCACATCCCTAGAAACATTAAAAGGGACAAGGATTTTCTCATCTTCTAGATGATGCCAATGAATAGCCGCGTTTTATTATCGCCATGATCTGAAATGGATCTTGGATTTACATGCACTACAACAATTTGAGATCCAAAATTTAATTCTTTTTTTCACACAATGAGGGCTTTATCATTGTAATTTCACATGTAAATGTTGGTATCATTGCACAAAAACTAAATGAAACCTGTATTGCCATATAAACATTTCCATTTGACTGAAATAAAATATTTTTCAAATAGAAAACGAGAAGCTTTATATTTATTTATTTTGTATATAATCCATGAAAAAATTAGTTATTTTAACAAAACTAGATATAAATTGGTGAAATTAAAATAATTAAGTTCAAAAAAATGCATTTTGACATAGTTTATGGGTATCATTGTAGGATGTGCTACTGTCAATACCCCTAATCCGTATCCCGTAAAACGATGTGCCAATACCATATCATCCCATCATCTTCTGTTAATCCTTAGCACCGTTGCTAAATCATACGACAGTCAAATAAACCACCAGCGAGAAAAAAAGAACAAACGACCAGAGAAGAAGAACAATTACGAACACGCTACGGTTACGACATCATCGCTACGCATCGACCTTTTTTTTATATTATTTGCTAATTTTGCATAAAGTTTAACTTTAGTATAATATTTTTCACAACTTAATTTTAATTTGAATTTGTACTTATATTTTAGTATTTAAAATAAAACTTTTAAATCAGTTTTACTGAACAAAACTGTCTTTTGTCGACGCACCCCTCCCACATCATTTTTCCCAAAAAAAAGAACAAAAAAAAATCATTGAGCGAAATGATCTTATGGCAACACTGCTTTAAATGTCAAAAAATATAAATAAAATCGAGAAACCTGCAAATTGGAGAAAATACAAATAAATTGTAAGTAATCTCCAAATTAAATTATTTTAGTGTCACATTTATCAAGTTCAATTTTATTAATAGGTCAAAACGAATATGGACTACAGATGAGACCACAGCAGCTTCCATTTTGGGTATTTGTTTATATTTTTTTTGCTTCCAAATGTCACTTTTGAAAGAACGAATTTGACACTGCTACCAAACTTTAAATAACAAAAAATATGATGATCCAATGCTGTTTTATTATCATGATCTGTTCTGGATCAGATCACGGTGATAATAAAACGCGGCTAATGTCACCAAGATTAAAATCACCGAAGATACATGGATATTAATTAGAAGATAAGCCATTCAATAAACAACTAACATTTGAAACAAGTTGAACATATAATTCTAAGCTACTCTTTAGTCGAATATAATCTATATCTATACTCTATACTATTATATAAAAGCGAAACCATTTTAAAGTTTGTAACGCACGATCTCAGAAAGTAGTAGAACAGATGGAACGCTGGGGGGGGCAACTTGTTCGAACTGTTATTGGTATTATTTGAAACTCAGCTGATGACGATGTTGAAGATGATGATGATGACGATGACGGTGCAGATATTGATGGGGATTCTGCAATTAATGTCGAGTCATGAGTGTTTTTTGTACCCTCAATGAATGACACTTTTTGATTTGTTTTATCTTTGTTTCTAGTTTTTGGTTTATTTTTTAAAGAGTAACTATTTTCAAGCTTCGACTTTATATCAGCAACATCATTTTTAAGTTTAACGATAAGAGATAGGATAGAGCTACTAACACAAATGCAGCTATTACATCGCCACGCGAGGTTGCGATATGATTGAAGTGATATGTCAGATTCTTGACGAACTTCTGCGCATTTTTTATGAAAACTCAGTTCACAAAAACCTTCACAATGAATAAAACCATCGCGATGCAATCTTAAGCCACAATTTTTTGGCAATTTAAAGAAGTTTAAACAGTAAAGTTATTTTGAAAAAAATATGAAAAACAGGGAACAAAAGAAAAACACGTCCGACAGCCACGACTGACAGTATTTTATTTATAATAATAGCTTAAGAGCAAAAACTATAATTAAGGCTACAAAAATATCAAGATTCCTGGTCCCTAGACCAGAAACCTTTGACTAGTTCTTATTAACTTCCCATAGGAAGTTATTGTAATGGGTCCGATTTGACAAATTGAAAATTTTGACATTTCTCGACGTTTCAAGGTCCCTAGAGTCGAAATAAAAGATTTTTAGAAAGATGTCTGTGCGTGCGTGTGTACGTACGTCCGTACGTCCGTACGTCCGTACGTTCGCGACGTTTTTTTCGTCGTCCATAGCTCAAGAACCAGAAGAGATATCGACTTCAAATAAATTTTGTTATACAGATAATAAGGCAGAAAGATGCAGAAAGGGCTCTCAAGAAAATTGCGTGGGTGGTTTTTTTACCATAGCAGTTTAAAAAAGAGGTGAAAATTTTGGTTAACCCTAAATATCTCATGAACCAATGACGCTAGAGACTTGAATTAAATTTTGTATTATATACTGCAAAGTGATACAAAACAATTATATTTTTGGAAAAAAATTCAATTAACGGTTTTTTTTATAAATCAAAAAAACTGAAAAAAAAAATGTGTCACTTCGAAAATTTTACGACTAAAATATGATTTCATCTCCAAGACAATTTTGTGCAACGAAGAATAATGTTTTTGACATCTGATAAAATTTTGAGAAAAATCGAATTGACAGTTGTTTTACAAAAAATAAAAACCTAAAAAAAAAATAAAAAAAAGTTGGTAAAAATTGAGTTTTGACTCAAATATCTTTTCAAAACTTTGAGATATTGGCTTTAAACTACTTTTATCTTTCAAAAAATATTGTTGTCAACATTCAGTAAAATTTTGAAAAAAATAGAATTGACAGTTTTTTTACAAAAAATTAAAAACCGAAAAAAAAAATTAACAAAAGTTGGTAAAAATTGATTTTCGACTTAAATATCTTTTCAAAAATTTGAGATTATGGCTTCTTACTAATTTTAACTTATAAGAAATATTGTTTTCAACATTAGGACAAATTTTGAGAAAAATCGAATTGACAGTTTTTTTACAAAAAATAAAAACCTAAACAAAAAAATTAATAAAAGTTGGTAAAAATTGATTTTCGGATCAAATAGCTTTTCAAAAATTAAAAATATTGGCTTCAAACTTATTTTATTTCACAGAAAATATTGTTTTTTATATTCAGTAATTTTTTTATAAAAATCCAACAGTCCGTTTTTTCATAAAAAAAATAAAATCTACAAAAAATAGAACGCAAATTTGGTATGAATTGATACATTTAGACAAACTTTTAAGCAAGACAAATCGATAGACGGGATGGGAAGTTATCAGTGTGGGTCGCATCCCAGCCTCTTTTTTTTTTTTTTAAAGCGAGCAGATTTCATCGGTGTCAAATGTTTTTCTAAAGAAAGTCCAAAACATGGATTAAAAGTTTTCGAACTACGCGCACGATTATAACAAACTTTATTTCGCTTAGATTAAAAATAATAGTCGATTTTTAATCCAAGCGAGATTTCCGGTAAATTTTCCTTTCGCAAATAATCATCGATATACCATTGAGTTTTAAATTCTCACCTTAAACACCCCCTCTCCCTTCTCTTAACCTCATACCACCTCTCAATTTATCAATTCACTCATAAATAACTCACTATATTCCTATATGTGCTCAATTAATTATGTACCTACTCACGTGGGTAAGACTTACAACATAGATTCGCTAGCCAATTCGGATCGTGTATCTCACTGAACCAGCTTATCCACATTAAGATCACCGATAACAAAGATTTCCCCGCCGAGCCAGCGCAACTCCATGTTCTCACCACTTGCATTCTCTAGATAGGTCTATAGGTTTAACCCACGAAATGTTGTTATTGCGAAAGGATGGATGCGGACGACTCTCAACGCGACGCGACGACTTGATGATATTGGAAAACCAAAAGATCGATAGAATCATACAACTTGAAGCGGTATATGTACGAAACGAACGAACGTTGAACACAAAACTATGCAATAAAAGCACATTTGTGCAATTTATGGGCACATTTAGCGTGAAAGGTTGAGCAAAACATTCCAAAGTCATTTGTCCATCGAATGCTGCGCGCTTCGTATTGCTCCATCATCAGCTCACAGCCTCTGGGACGACGACGACGCGACGTGTTAATGTCTCAGTTACAGCCAAAGACATAAAGTTCGTTTTTGCTGTCTCTCTCGTGTTGTGTCTCTGATTTGGACGGGACCTATGCATAAATGTATATCTGGTCCAGCAGCCGCACAGCTTGGTTGAAGGATATCTCTCAATTTCCTCCAGGGCGGCTCTGTGGTGTGTTGTGTGCGGTTTAATTTATCGATTAATACGCGGTCGGGAATTGCATTCGACAGAAATTGATAGGGTCGAAGGATGTGGGCCGCTTGCCCAACCGATCCGAAGCGAAGCGAACCGAACACCAAAGTGCGGTTCATATGGGTCTCTGGCTTTATGCGAATGTAAAATGTCGGTTTGGTTAATAAATCGCTTCCAGTCGAAGTCGATTTATAGAAGGATTTTTATTTTTGTCCTGTACATAGGTAAAGTTGTATACAAAACCTATCTATCTCTACAGAGCCTTGATGGTGGCTCTAGCCAAAGGGCTTTTATTATGAAACAGTCCCTCTCGCTTGTCTCTGATGGTGTATATCTATATGGTTAAAAATGCATGCATGTGTATAGTGACAATAATGGTTATAGACCCTCTGTGGACTTGTGAACTCCTGGAATTGCTTCTGATTTTTATTTTCGACAAGGGGCTAAACAAAAAAAGAAAAACAAAAGTCACGGGAATTTATGTGGCGCTAACAAAATTTATATCCACTCTTATGGCTCTTATGCAGTGGCGATTGTAAATCGTCAAATATTTTAAGACACCAAAGATAAATTAGAATGAATAAAATTTGAATTTTTAAAAATGTATTTTGAAGAAAATAACAAAAATTTAAACAAAAAAACTTTATTTAATCACCCAATTAACTTGTCTACATTAATAAAAAAAAAAAGAAGACTTTGAAAAACCACCAAGACTTTGATTTGTTTGTTTGTTAAAGCAACGAAATAAAATATGCAACACCGAAAAACCATTACCGGTTTCCAAATTAAATAATCAGTTATTTATTTCCTGTCAATATAGTCAATCGATTACCATGCTATTAGTTCTGTTGAAAACATCGTATTTTATACTAAAATCCACCGCTGCCGCAATATGTCCAACATCAAGTTGAGTCTCATAAATTGCTGCTTCTCATCGGCAAAGGAAGCACAGCACAGCACAGCACATTTAACCAGAAATAGCATCTTACTTCAAATAAATAACAATAAAGACCATTTCATGCTTCTTATTTCTTAACTTAACTTCTACTGCCAACTGTTGAAGCTGATGATCATTGGCTTTGATGAGAAGAAGGTATAAAGTTCCAACCAAACCAAAAATCCAAACAATAGAAATTCCCAAATAGAAAATAAAGATAAAACAACCAGCAGCCCTGGTTGTATCATCGCCTCCGCGTTAACTGTGAGTTATGGCTTTCTACGACGAAATACACAAAAAAAAATCGTTTAAAAAACGCGACAAAAATTAGAATTCGAGAAGGAAAATAAAAACATTTATCAGCCGATAAATTATCAAAGCCAATCCAAACGAAACCAAGCCACTGAACCAGCCAAACGATTCCAATTGATTTTGATAATGATGATGACGATTGCCGGGGACTGTCTTATTCACTCCCAAACTACCACAAATGAATTGATTACACCTTCGAAAAAAAGTTGTTAATTAAAATCCCAAAAAGAAAAGAAAGAAACTACAACGTCTGACCATAATCAGGATCACATACATGGGTGTAGATATTCTTCCTTACCGGAATGGACCTTTTATAACCTGACCAACTAATCAGACTTAATTTGAATTGGTGACTCTGCCCCGAGTGTTTACAAGGGCACATCTTTATCTTCTGAAATCAAATCAATGAGAAGTAGGTATGTACCAAAGTGAAGAGAGGGGACAGAAGATGTTTTAGTCGGCCAATTTGGTCGTCGCAAATCACATCAAGCATAGGTTTATTTAAATCCAAAGACCGTTTTGTAAAAAGATTTATGCTGATCATATGCGACACATATTCTTAGGCACATTAATTTATTGTGCATGCTGCACCTTAAGCATATGTTAATTTCAAACATAGTTCGGTTCTTTTTTCTTCCGCAGGCATCAGAAGAAATACTGTTGCATGGTATTGAACTAGTTTGTTTTCCACTTACAAGAAAATTAACAACAAAATAAAAAAGAGGACCAAGAAGAACTTAAGATAAAGTGATTCTAATAATGATAAAGCATCAGTCTTGATCTTGAGTTTTTGTGTGTGTTGTAAATCTTTATATGGTGTCATTTCCCATGGATCGTATAATGCATACCTTAAATATTTATTAAGATATGTGATCTGATTTCAACAGTTATTTAAAAATGTCTGCTGAGATCTGATAAAATTATTCGATATCAAAATCGAACACAAAAGAAATGACGAATGTCATCTCAATTATAGAGACAAACGATCCTATAACGAAGAAGGTGATTATCACTCATTTAAAATCTTAGATTATTGACATTTTTCTTGTTTTTTTTTTTTAAATTTTTATTGAATTTAGTGAGGAAAATGGTAATGTAGCTATTTTTCTAAATTGATATGATTTTATCATTTAATTTGTTAAAGAAATGTATTTTCAAGTTTTAACCTCAACTCTTTTGTTTTATGGTTGAATCTGCGTTATGTTTCGAATATGTGTTCTTTTAAATTGTGATCTTTCCTGTGTTAAGTTTTGAATTTTTCTTATACACTGTATAAAATATTTAAAATGAATTCAATTGAGTTTTTGAAGATTTGTTATTAGATATTTGTTAATTGCGTTTAAAGCTGCTCACGTTTAATTTAAAAATAATAAAAATACTTTTCAAAATATTTCTGCCAATATATAAGACACCATGAATTCTGCTTTCATATTATTATTTATTCTTTCTTATTAACTTCTTATAGGAAGTTATTGTAATGGGTCCGATTTGTCGAATTGAAAATTTTGACATTTCTTGACGTTTCAAGGTCCCTAGAGTCGAAATAAAAGATTTTTAAAAAGATGTCTGTGAGTGCGTGTTCGCGACGTTTTTTTCGTCGTCCATAGCTCGAGGACCAGTAGAGATATCGACTTCAAATAAATTTTGCTAGATAATAATGCAGAAAGATCTAGAAAAGACTCTCAAAAAAATTTCGTGGGTGGTTTTTTTACCATAGCAATTTAAAAAAAAATGTGAAAATTTTGGTTAATTCTAAATATCTCACGAATCAATAACGCTAGAGACTTGAATTAAATTGTAACGCGATACCAAACAAATATATTTTTGGAAAAATTTCCAAATAACGTTTTTTTTATAAATCAAAAAAACTGAAAAAAATTGTCACCTCAAAAATTTTACGAACAAAAAATGATTTTCTATCCAAAACAACGAAAAATAACGTTTTTGACATTTGGTAAAATTTTGAGAAAAATGGAATTGGCAGTTTTTTAACAAAAAATAAAAACCTAAAAAAGTAGTATACTAAAAGTTTGTAAACATTGATTTTCGTATCAAATATCTTTCCAAAAACTAGAGATTATGGCTTCAAACTAATTTTGTCTTATAAGAAATATTGTTTTCAAACATTTTGAGAAAAATCGATTTAATAATTTTCTTACAAAAAATAAAAACCAAAACAAAAAACAATGCTAAAACTTCGTAAAAATTTACCTTCGACTCAAATATCTTCTCAAAAATTAAAAGTATTGGCTTCAAACTAATTTGATCTTACAGAAAATATTGTTTTCGACATTTTTTAAATTGTTTATAAAAATTTATTAATCTATTTTTTCATTAAAAAACAAAATCTACAAAAAATAGTACTCAAATTTACTAAAAATTGATGTTCGGTTCTTGATATCTCGTGAACAATGGAAGACATTGACTTTAAATTAATTTCATTCATCAAATTTGAATTTTTTTTATAAGTAATAGAAACTTTTAAGAAACGCTGCTAAAATTTGTAAAAATTGTTTTTTAAGAATAATTCAACTGACAACTTTTTTAACACAACACGAAAACCTACAAACTTTTAAGCATCAAGACAAATCTAGAGACGGGATGGGAAGTTATCAGTGTGGGTCGCATTCCAGCGTCTTTTATGATATTGGTTTTTATGTTGAATCTCTAGTTTTTAGAAGTTTAACCGAAACGCTGACCTAATACCTGAAATAAGACAAAAAAGTTTTAAATTTTAATTTGTATCATAATTTGGCTGTAGATACGTTTTTTTTTTTTGTTGCCGTTTTGGCTTGATCAACAAATACAAAAATTAAACTAGAATATGTATATTTTGATAAAAATAGAAATTAGAGTTGAATTTTAAATTATTTCTGTAAGTAACTTAATGCTGTTTTTGATAATTAGTTCGAGCCACCTATTTCAAGAGAATTCCAAATTTTTTTTGGCGTATTTTAAGTATATCTCACGTTTTTAGTGTGACTTACTACGACATGTAAGATGGTCAGCTGGGCAATGGCGGATCCAGGGGGGGTCGTAGGGGTCTAGACCCCCCTGGGAGATAATTTGTTTGCTTTTTCGTAGGAATTCCCTTTAATTCAAAACTAATCGTATTGCGTTTATGGATAAACCACCATTATATTCTAAATTATATATTTTTCGTATATGAAAACAACATTTGTATTTTACTTCCTTAAACTTTGTTGCTTAAAGTACTAGTTTTGACTGAAGATTGGACCAAGAACATAATATAAATCGAATATTCAGCCCTATTCCAAAAACACAGCACAAATTCATCATTTTTTGACGATCCAGGGGGAGGGGTCATATGAGCCATAAAGCTTATACAGTTATGTTGTCTAAGTAAAAATTTCATCTAAATATTCATTAGTAATTTAACGACATTCACAAAAAAGTGGTTTGCTGTCCAAAACAACCAAAACTTTTGTTTTTACTCAATTTAGAATTTGAAAAAACTTTAGTCATGCTTTAAATTATTTTCATAAAAATTGTTTCTATGAAAAAGAGCAAATATTCAGGTTCTTAATAAGAAACCTTGAATAAGAGATCATCAATTTTATATTAAGTTGCCTTTAAATTCCTTAAACTAGCCTTCAATTTTATTATTAAATTTTTTTGACACACATTAATTGTGAACATTGAAATGATTTTTACTTGCGACATATAGGAACTATATAGAAAGTTTTGCATTAGTAAACAATTTCAAACTAGAGCTTTTAATCAAATATGACATTACGACGACGACGGTAGAGAAGTCGAAAAAAGTGGATACCCCGATTCCTTCCGTCTGTCTGTCTTTCCTTGCCCCTACAGTCCAAACAATTGTGTTGATTGAAATTAAGAATTTCAGCCGATTAGTATAAGGCCTTTTTTTCATTTTATTAATACGAAAAATAACAGCAGTCCCCATACAAATTTTTTGGTTCAAACATGTGATTTTTCTAAAATTTTCTCTAAATGTTGTGTTCTTAATTTGGCTTCTTTCTACAAGAAAAACATATTTTTGTATTGCTCCCCTCAAAAACTTTTATTTTGTTTTTAAGTTTTCTCAAGAACTAATGGACCGATTTCAAAATTCTTCTCTTTCTGTGCAAGCTCTTATCAATGATCAAATGATCAAATTGATGATGATTTTTTATGATCGAAAAAAAAAATAAGTAAATCTAGATTTTTTGACAAATTAAATAGCATTTAAATTTTTGAGAAAAACTTATTTTGCAGGTACATTTTTAAATCTTAAAATATAGGAAATATTTTTAAACAGACTTTTTGGAAGAAATTAGCAAGTTCTAGCGAACCGTGCATTTTATTTCTTTCAAAATTGGTTTTCTGTTGAATACAAAAGATCTTAAAAGATCTTAAAAAATTAAATAAATCTACTTTTGAAGTGAATTTGCTTTGGATGCTCTAGCACTGAGATTTAAATACGAATTTCAATAATACAAATGTCCCAAAAAAAATCAAGTGACACTTTTGTTTAACTAATGGCTAAGTGAAAAACATAATAAAGGTTTCATATCTATTGATATAAAAGCTTTGAAACGTAATTTGTGAGTGCTACAAAAACTTTTCTTCCCAACTTATTTGTTTACCTACCTTGCTTTGTTTCAATTTAATTTTTTAGAGAAATTATGTATTTAAATGCAACTATTTCCTTAAATTCAAGAACCAAACCTTTTTATCTCAACAATTTTTAAGTTTTGTTGACGCCTTTAAGATCAAAATACGAGTAAGCAGATTGATAACGATAGTAATAAGAGACTCCCGAAAATTGAGTTCGAAAAACTACGTCAAAAAAGTCCGACAATTCTACATATCAGATCTTCTCTCATTTTCTGGATTTTTGAATTTTTGCAGCGTTCTTCGCATTAATAGAAATGAAAACAAGAAAAGTGTATTTTATTTTTGGAGAAAAGCAAGGTTTCAAAACAATTTCCTACATTTCTGCTCGAAATGCACCAAAAACCCTCTAAACTATTGTGTTTTAGTTCTTAAATATGGCATATTTAGGAAACTGTTGGAATCTTGGAATGCTTTTATATGTAGGGAGTCATGCAAATTAAATAGTTAGACCATACCTTACTGGACAACAGTGTTTTAGCAATGATCAAATTTTGTTAGCCTCCTTTACAAAACATTAAAGAACATTTTTAAACGGTGAGTAAAAACTCATCTAAATGTGTGATAAGACCCCCCCCCCCTGATGGAAAGTCTGGATCCGCCCTTGCAGCTGGGTTCAATTTTAGCGTAATTTGAACCTTATAAGGATAGAGATGGTAGTATTAGTGGCATGATGGTTAACTGTCATTCCAAATATCTTGACTTTTCAGATCCAATTATTGTAATATTAGTGAGCTTAGAGCGATTTTTTTGTTGACATACCGCCATTATGCTTCATACAGGCCAGCTGTTTTGGCCAAGTACGTGAGAGCTCCGATCCTGCTGAATTTTTTATTCGGGGGTAAAGCTTGGTGCCATTATTCTTTTCGCCATATACATTAGGAATGATGTTGCTTATCAGCCCTTACCACAACAGCATGGTCCTTGCACCAATTCTTTGTTTAATTTTATGTGGTTTACATTTTCCGTAGAATTGTACATCATTTACTATTGCTTTCTTTACCTAACCTAGGCAGAGTATCAACTTTCTGTAAATGTCATGCTTTGTCTGATTCCATCCAAAGAATTGTTTCGTTCTATCCTCGCACTGAAATCGTTGTTACGGGAAAGAGTGAGCGCTAAGATCTTCACTGAGATGAACCTGGTTGGTTATATCAGCAAATTTCTCGTATCAAAACTCTCCAGAAAAAGTTCAATTAAGCAGGAAGGCCTGCAGCGCCTATATTTGAAGGAAAACATTTTTGTATGACCATAAATTACACAATGTATAAACGTAAAAATGTTTGGTCATTCGTATAAAAAATGATGATTTCTTTCTCTTCCTCGGTTTCTATGCTCGTACATTTTTGGCTCTTAAGAGAAAGCTAATCTCTTTATTGGAAATTTCACCGAAGGTCGAAAGCTTTTATTTAATAACTGACAGTATGGCTTGCGCAGCAATAGGTATACTATTGATCCCACGGTTCATCTCACCAAGCAGTGGAACAAATCTTTACATCATTTTGGAGAAAGGAAGATTTTTGCACTTGATATTTCAAAAGCATTTGATAGGGTTGGAAAATGCGTGCTTTCGGTTTTCATGAATGCCTCCTTTATTGGACTAGTAATTACCTTTCGGACCGTTTAATACAAGTAGTGTTGGAAGGGTTCAAGTCTGTAAATCACAAAATAAATGGAGGTGTACCACAGGGCTCTGTTTTGTCTACAAAACTCTTTTCATTTTTATAAATGACCTCCTGTATTCTGGAATGGCTTCTAGAAATGCTCATCAGTATACTCTTTAGCCCAACTTCACTCCTACTGTCAAATACAGAGGTTCGTTTTTTAGTCGTACTATAACGCTAACGTGGAATGCTTTACCACACTCTGTCTTTCCCAGTAATTGCAATGTTCAGGAATTTAAAACCAATGTGCACCGACACATTTATAGTAAATGTCAAACATTTAGCTATTATTATGACACTTCAAATAACAGCTGAGTTTGACAGATGTCAAATACCAGCGCTACCAACTTGAAACCTTGAAATGAATAACTCGTACAGCTGCAAATTGAAACCTTTCCGATTACTGACTTTTGTTTGTTTTTGTTTAAAAAAAAAAGTAGATATAAACAAATTCTTATCGTTCAAAGTCCAAATTCCTATCGAATTTTGTACATTTCTCCAATATTTCGTTATTATATTTATATCTCCCCATCGAGTATTTAATCTAAAAGATCAATTTGGTGTCACATTGTCCCTCAAATAGTTGTGATTTTATCTCATATACAATAACATTGAATAAATAATTTGAACTCAAAAGAATATGTGTTTGAATAAAACACGAGCATTTATTACATTCACACTAAAAATCTCGCACTATATATCTTCCCTATACGTGTTATTATATCAACCTTTTAAACATCTTAATTAGGAAAAACAAGGTCTAGAAAAAAATTAGGTATCAAAAAGCACTGTGAACTAATAACATTCGAATTAAAATTCATTTTCTTATACAGTGCCGTTCGAAAAATGTTGGTCAAAACTTTTTTTCGATTTTTTTTCGAACTTTGTCAAATGTCTTTAAAATACTTTTTAATGAGGTTTTGTTTTATTATGCGGTTTAAATCGTTTTATGATACAACAAGAATTTTGAGGTTTTTCTAAAATAGTCACATGAGCAAAAAGTGATTATACCGAAAGTGATTATACCTCATTTTTAAGAATTAAATTAAAATACTTTATTAAAATAAATAAAAAAAAAAAAATACTTTATTGGTGCTGTTTTTTTGTTGCTTCTCAGAAACATGTTGCATCTAACTTTGTTGGACCTCCTCTTGCTTTTATTACGGCTGCACATCGGCGAGACATTGAATGAGATAGGTTTTTCCATGTGGATGCAGGTATCGTGTTCCAGACCCGGGTAAGCAGTGTTTTTAATTCATCAACTGGCTCGGGCGCTTCTTCTTCTTTTTAACCTTAGAAATAAAAAAAAAGCAATATTATTTTTAGTCATAAAAGCTTTTTTTAAAGCTTAATATTAGTTGGTCATAGTTAAAATAAAAACAAGTTCAAACTTACAATTTTGGCTGTATGACAAGGAGCATTGTCCTGTTGAAAAATGAAACTGCAAGTTTCCCCTCTAGCACAGTGAACTCCAATACCTTTTCCAGGACTCGAAGGTAATCTTTTGCATTGATTTTGGATTCTAGAAAGCTCATTCTACTTATTTCATCTCGAGAGAAGCATCCCCACACCATCACACCTTCAGTTTTGGGAGGCATCCGCAAAATGCAATCAGAGCTTAGTCTTTATTTCGGTTCTCTTCGTGCAATAATCCTCCCATCTGCAACATTTAGCTTGAATTTTAATTCGTCTAAAAAGATGACATTGTTCCACATGTCTTGAGTCCAATTAAAGTGCTCCTGAGCCCAGAGCAATCGTTTTTCTTTGACTCTTTTTGGAAAATCCGGCATCAGTACCGACTTGAGTGCTGTAAGTTCAGCTTTCACGAGCAGAGTATATCTAATAATGAGTAGGGACACTCTCCACATTTTCGTTTTGGGTGCATATTTTAAATTACCGCTATGTCACACAAACACGAGAAATAGATGGTAATAAGAAGTGTTACAGTGTAAAAGAGAAGGAAGAAAAAGAGTGTTTCTTTTGACTATAGCATAGGGTGTTCCGAAAAATAAAGGCATATCTATATCACTTTTTAGAGTAATTTTATTTAGGTCTTATAAATAATATTTTACATATGTGTAACGCTTAAATATTTATGCTATTGCTAGATTTTCTCATAGTTGCATTAAAATTCTTAAGGATATGGTATACTCGAACTCGTTACAAAACTTTATAATAAGGTACTTATTTTGGTTTTTACAGCAATTGTAATCAAATTCATTTTTTAAAATATCAAACATTTTCATTTCAAAATTATTACAAAAATATAAATTTGGAAAATTAGTTATACATTTTTGTTCGAGGCTCTCTAATGCATCTAACAAATCTTGTTGTGGTCGTGTTAAATTTGCACTATCAAATTCTTTAAAATCTGTGAATATGGAGGAAATATTAGGTTGCTGGCTCAGTTCCACTTCACACTTATGGTTTTGACGGTATTTTTTCAAAATATAGCCCGCAAAATAATAAAACGCATTTTGACAACCAAAATCACCAGTTTTGTAGTCAGATTCGGTTTCAAAAGCGTAAATTACTTCGTCTTTTTTTTCTTCGTTTGATTTATTTCGATATCAATATGCGGCAGTTCCAAATTTATAGTTGGCTCGCAGTTTCCTTGGTTAATGTCCTCCATATACTTGGCCGCAAACGACCTTTTGAAAGCACATGTGAATTGAAAAGGAGTCAGCAACTTATCATTTCCTCCTCGATTGCGTAACACAGCAAATGTGTTTTTTAAACAATCTTGATTAAGGTTTCTTGTGAGAAGAAATGTAATACCTTCTTCTTTTAAGTCACTAAAAATATCAATTAGAGCATGTATATTCTGTTGCCATCCATTTATAAATCTCATTTTCTTTGTCACATTAATTGAGCTATCAAAAAAAGTGATATTTTCAAAAAAAGATTTCATTTCGTTTAGAAAATCTATTTGCTCTTTCCTTGCAAAAAATGGAAGAGGAAAACATATCTTTTGAGAAATGATTTTCGCACACCCTTAAATCTCGTGAAATTTGCTGTTCTAACAAATGTGGTTGGTAAATAGCACTTAACCACTTTGTTCTCCTGAAGAAAGAAAAAATAATTATTTTTAACCGTATTTCAAGTCGGATCGCAATCTCAGGCAGTTGATGTTATTGTGTTTACAAATCGCTGAAAGGGCGCGAAGTTACAACCAAAATTAAATTTGATCAAAAACCACACAATCTACTACCACGAACTAAAAAAGCGTTCAGATCGTACATTTTTTATAACAAAAAAAACATAATCATAGCCTGTACTCAACAGTAAAAAACCGTTGCAATTTTTACATTCTCAATAACACAACAGCAAATATTGCTTACTTTTCTATATTTTCTGGCAGTTTAAAATATTTAACACCAGAAATAACTTCTTCTTCTCGACCGCATGCCAAACACTATAATATTTAGATATTTTAATTTTTATTTTAATCACTTTTAACATACACAAGTCACCTTTTATTCAACTCACTGAAACATTCCGGACAAATGATTAAAATTGAAACCAGATCGCCTTTAAAAATGCATTATGAAAAAATGTAAACAATTCCTATTCCACCCCTGATTACATTTTAGTGTTACCAGCTGTTTTAAATACGTACTAAAGAATTAAAAAAAAATGTTTCTTATACTACTCTAAACATAGCTTTTTTTTATGTTTTTAGAAGAACAAAACAAAGATGAAGTTGCAATTTTCATATTTCAGAACAATACATTTATTTAAAAATTTCATAAGAGGTATAATTTATAAAATAAAAAAGTGACACAATAAATAAAAGAAGAGTAGAGGCTGGTCACATTCAATTAATGAAAAGCACAGCAAAACCACACACACATGCGATCAAACTGGATCGCCTTTAAAAATCCATTATGAAAAAAGACCTCATTTATGTATCATACGATCGAAGGTGTATGTGTTGGTGTTGGGAAAACCGATTGTGTATCTTTCTAACATTAGCTATGTCAGGTAAGAATTAAAATGGATACATTTGACCTGTTTTCACTCATAATAATTTTTTGTTTTGTTTTATTGTTCATTTTTAATTGTATTAGTAGGTGTTGCATATGTGTAGAGAGTGTCCCTACTCATTATTAGATATACTCTGTTCACGAGCCTTTTTCTTATTAAGTTTGACGAAATTACAACACCAATAAACGATCTACCACTGGGGTCGTCTTTTTTTACCTCCCTGAGCCTGTTTTCTAATTCCATGCCACAGTTTGTTGAGCAATATTCAGTCTCTTAGAAATTTCACGTGTTGTCAAATTGAGAAGTTACAGATACGAAATATTGGCTTTATGTTCCGAACTGATTTTTCCCATTTTTTTCCACAAAATCACTTCGGTTGGTATTGGACTACTAACACGAGCCAGATTCAGCTCTTATTGATAATAAAATTAAGTTTTATACCTGCAGTGTTTGAATGACATGTTGCTACCTATTGCAAAAAAAAACATAGCGTTCCTAAATTCCAAGAACTGATCTCGAAAAGTGTAATAAAATATTTGACTAAAAACTTTCGAACGGCACTGTATGTACCTAATTTGATTAAAGAATCTTAAAATCTCAACAACAACAAGAAAAGAGAATAAAAGATGACAAATTTAAATAATCCCATAACACTACGCTGGATTGAAAACAGGTGCTTTATTAGGGAACATACCTTTGGCTATAAGTAAATTCCCTAAATTTGAGCATATGCTTAAATTTGTATATAAATTGTTATTGATTAGGATTGAATAATTGTTTTTGATTCCTTGGCTGCATCCACAAGACTTTTCAGACTCTGCGTGTGAAAGAACCCTAATTATATTGAATTGAATGTGAGTTTGAACGAGGATTTAATTGAAAAATTACCGCTACATTCTTCTAATTTGAATAATTTTTCGATTATGAGGGTTTGTATTTTTGTTAATTTGATTTGAATAAATACATACATATATTTTTTCTTTCAATCTGAACTTCTGGAAATCTATTTTTTTTTCTACTTTAATTTTGATAGTTTTTAGGTCTTACTACGGAAACCCAAGAAATCAGAGGAAGACCTGACCTGAAGTCATAGGAAGGATCCTACTAATGCACAGAGGGAGGTACCCCACGTTCTTGGATTTTATTTCTTGATGATTAATCCGTCCTTGTTTTAATGAATTTATTATAATTCAATGAATTTTTAATAAATATACGAGCAGATAGATGTCGCCATGAAATTATACCTTCGCGCGCTTTAAAAATATGATGAAAAATGTGTGACTCTGGAGATGTAAACAAAACTTTAGATGTGTAAGATTCTTTTAACATCACAGTATGCGCCAAAAATATGAATCCGTTTATTCAAATTAAACAAAAACTAAAAACACAGAAATTAATAATTGACAGGTCCTAATTGTACTCGAGACCCTTAAGACTGGAAGGAAGGCGAAGGGGTATGCGCATTAGATTGTTCACATTAATCAATATAGTAGACGACTAGCGGGATATAAGATTTTTTGAAAATTAGTCACTAATTAATTTCTAGTTTATTAACTTAGTCGAAGATTTTGTGCTAATAAATTAGTTTTTGTGTTATTTTTATGAATAAAATATTTATTTATTTTTGTCAAGACTCTAATTTACATGCGCTGATGGTGGGTGACATTTAACCAAACATTCATTATATGGAATTATACAATATTGTGTATTCCCCCCAAGTTTTTTGGATTTATATTTTTATGATTTATGACTTATAACGGTGATATACAATATATGCAGTCATACCGAATGGTTGAGAGTAAGAGAGAGACAAAAAATACACCTTAATCCAAAGCTATTTAGCATAAAAATGATTGGATTTGTATATAAATGGTTTATGGATTCAGTTTTAGTTTTATTTAACTGGATTTAAATTTATGAAAGAATAAAGAAAATGACAGTTGAATTTATATTTTGTCTTAATTCATGTTAAAATCAAAGACGGTAAGCTTTATGTGTATATTTGAGTGTAGACATGACTGCGTGGAGTTGAGCTAACGATTGTTTATTAACAAGCTTTATATATAGACTTTCTATAAACTTAAACCCACCTTCTTCTTCTTATGGTTATATAAATGAATATAATAGATTTAAATTATATGGATTGGTGGATACAGGCCTTTTGTTAAATCAGGTGGTTATTGTTTAACTTCTTCCGAAATAGTCATTTTGTAGGTGTCACAAATACTACAGGTGTGTAACTATCATTGTTTTGTGATGGTAAGAAATCGGTTATGAGAACTCAAGGAATTTGTTAAATGAATCATTTTTGTATGTCAATATTTTCGACAAATTAGTGACTTTAAGATTTCTAAACTACACAGAACGAAAAAAGTCATCCTATTGACTATTTTGGTAGTCAATATGACAATTTGGTAGTCAATTTTCAGCCGATAACCGCGATAGTGCAGTACCCGTAGCGTGATGGTTAGCGCGTTGGACTGTCATGCAAGGGGTCTTGGGTTCAATCCCTGCCTGTGCCACCTAGGTTAGGTTAGGTTGTAAGGTGTGTGCACAGCATGAAGCTGTTGCGTACACGGGGGCCTACTGGTCCATTGTGATCCTCTGTAAAAAAGTAAAAGTTAGCATCGATGCTTTTCAATTTTACCGATTAACGTAGACTGGCTCGTTAACGAACCAGCCTGTGCTATCTATGAATTTCCTCATGTTTGCCATTGAGACCTGTGCTAGATCATCCAGTTCTACAACAAACCTGTTTCCAAAATGATGGAGTCGGCTGGTTTGGAGGTTCGGATAGTCACAGAGCAGGTGTTTAATGGTTTCTGTTTCCTCCTCATTCTGACAGCTCCTACAAAAATCGGGTGCAAATGCCCCTATCCTGTTAGCCATTGTACCAATGGCGCAATGACCTGTTAGTATAGTACACCTATCAAGATTTTAATGTTCTTTTTACTCAGCGATAAAATATACCGAGTTTCCTTTTCATTTGTGTTAGGCCATAAACTTCTAGAGATTACGCAATCGTCCCTGGATTTCCAGGAGTTATTGATTTTCTCTTTTAGTTTAAGCTCTATCTTCCTCTTGAGTACCCCAATCGGGACGAGTGGTCCCCTACCTGAATGGTCGCTACTACTTATGTCTGCTTCTGACCCTTTCCTGGCTAGTTCATCTACTATATCATTCCCTTCTATATTGCTATGTCCAGGAACCCAGCAGAGCTTTACCTGGTTAGTGTGGCAGATTTTATTTAATTCCTTCTTACAGTTTAAAACTGCTTTTGATCTTATGGTCTCACTGGCTAAGGCATTGATAGCAGCCTGGCTGTCCACGAAAAAAGTAATCTCCGAAGAGCTTAGCTTTTCGTGATGTGCCAATTCAGCTGCTTTTCCAATGGCAAAGATCTCGGCCTGAAAGACACTATAGTCAGCTGGGAGTTTATACGACGCACGCTCTGATGTTGAGAGATTGGCAAAACACTCCAGCACCTGTTCCTGATTCCATTTTTGAACCGTCAGTGTAGAAAGGGATACCCTGTTTACTTATAAGTGAACTAGGATCCCAACCCTTCCTTTCTGGTATGAAAATAGAAAATTTCCTATCGAAATCTAGTAAAGGGGGAATGTAATCGGTGGTCTCCCTCAGTCCTGGAATCGTGTCATATCTTTGTAAGATTGACCCGTGGACATAAGTGCTGTGCCTCCAAAAACTCAGTTCTCTTAAACGAATTGCAGTTTTGGCTGCCGTGCACCTTATGAACTCATCCAGAGCCGGGAGGTCCAAAATCATTTCCAACCCAGCTTGTGGTGTGGATCTTTGAGCCCCTGTTATTCCTATACAGGCTAGTCTCTGTACCTTATTCAGGTTCTTGAGATAGCTTGATTTTTCCACCGCCTTTCACCATACAATAGAGCCATAGGTAAGAATGGGTCTGACAATGGCTGTGTACATCCATTGGATGACTTGCGGTCGCATACCCCAACGTACACCGAAGGTCTTTTTGCATGTGTAGAATGCACAAAATGCTTTTTTCATTCTTTCCTCCGTATTACGCTTCTATGTAAGCTTGGAGTCAAGGATTACTCCTAGAAATTTAGCTTCCTTAGAAAGTTTTAGAGGACTACCATTTAGTTTGGGAGGATTGAAGCCCTCCAGTTTCCGTTTCTTCGTGAACAAAACTAGCTCTGTCTTGGTGGGGATGACCCCGAGACCGTTCTTAGTTGCCCAAGAAGATAAATCCTTTAATGCATTTTCCATAATGTTTTCGATGCGATGGTAAGAAACTTGCCTGATACCAAAACCACTTTGTCATCTGCATATGCTACTATTTTAATGCCCTGATCTTTGAACTTTGTGAGAATTTTGTTGACTACGAGGATCCAGAGCAGGGGTGAGATGACTCCTCCCTGTGGTGTGCCTCTAGTAACTGTTTTCTCGATAGTGCTAACTCCTATTTGAGAGTTGATAATTCTCCCATTTAACATGGTGAAGATCCCATCGACAATGACAGATTCAACTCCACCATGGCTCTTTCTTGAATGTTGAAGCTTCCATTTCAAAATGGGAAGCTCTTTGTTCTGCTTCGCCAACAGCTTAATAATGACTGCGTCCTCATGTTCTGCAGGAGGGGGGATCCAGATGCTAAACTGCTGGCGGAGTGGTAGAGCTGCGGCGGGTAGAACCTCAAGGGAGGAACCTTCCCATAGTTCGCCAATGTTGGCGATTGTACGGTTCAGGAACTCCCGTGATTTGTGGTCACCGCAGCAGACCACTTTAACTCCTCGCCGCCGCCATCCGGCACTATCAAAGATGTTATAGTCCTCAGAACTATCGTTCTCTGATGCCGCCATCATAGCTTTAAGGATCTCATTTTCCACAAGAAGCCAGTTTTTTGCCGGCTTATTATGGCGATTTGTAGGTCAATCGGGGTGGTGTCGAAGCTGCTGGTTTTCTGTTAATTAGCACCGTCTTGCTTGACTGTCTCCTCCGATCTTTGTCTCTGAACATTCCTGGTTTCATTCCAGAAGAGGTGCTTGCCGGTGCTTGGTCTTTCCTAGCGTTGGCTAGCTGTTTCTTTCTGGAAGTCGCCTGAACTTTTCCTTTGTCGTTCCGAGCGGTCGAGTTATTGCCAGCCTGTTCACGGTTTGCCTTTTTAGGGACAGACCTAGATTTGGCAGCATCTACTCCTTTGCTCTCCGACTCTTTGGTGTTCACTTGCTCTGTTGTTTCCCCGGGTGCAGTGGCAGTCTCTGCCAGCTGCCGCTCAAAGTTCCTAACTAGCTTTCTTTGCTTTTTTAGGAGAGCCTTATCTCTCGAACTGAGCGTCGCAGGGTCTTTCAACTCGGTCGTTTCCACGAATCTTTTGGAGGATCTGTAGTTGCTGCGTTGCCTCGATAGTTAAACCATCTATGGCGGGTAGAAGATCCACTGCGAGAATGACCGGTTGTCTTTTTAACTCACGTTTTTCTTCCTCGTAGTTTTTTTTTGTCACTGGCGACGAAGCCAAGCCCTCGCCGGCAGCCGTGACTTCTGCCGACTCTTGACCGTACATATATCTCCGTTCGATTTTCTTCATTGTGTAAACTTTTATCCATATTTTATTTTGATTAGCATCTCTGCTTTTGGTGGTTTTCTTAGTTCGAAAATTGTTCTATTGACTAGTCAATTTTAAAAAATTAGGTTGTCATATTGTCTATTTTGGTAGTCAATGCGACAATTTGGCCAAATTTCAGGTTGACTATCGACGATTGTTAATATGACAACTTTTTTTTTTTGTGTAAGGAGCCAAGGACGTACTCCCACAAAGAAAATGCAGTACCTTCTGTAAAGTCGCTCTTTTAATGTTTATTTCAAGAATTTTTTTATATTGTACCCCTATAATGATTAGACACAGTGCGAGAAATTAGGAAAGGCAGATAGGATTTGAAAGAAGATAGCGATGAACATTGGTTTTGAATTTCTGGACATTGTAATGACTGGGAAATATTGAGCCTGGTAAAGTATTCCACATTCGTGTAGTGCGGCTAAAGAAAGACTTTGTACATTCGAAATTGGGATCAAGGGTAAACTGATGAGTAATCCTAGAAGTTTGGATATTACGCTTGAAGTGTTTTTTTTGTAAGGGTAGAATGCAACTGGCTATTTCACATTATTTATAAAAATAACGATAAAACAAAAATAGGAATGCAACTTTGTGGCGGTGTTTAAGAGAAGCATATGTCTCAGTAAGAAAACGATCTCCTATCATTTTTAGAGCTCTCTTTTCTAATATATCCAAAATACTGAAGCACATTATTGGAGCACCAATCCAAATATGGGAATTATACTCGAGTTTTGGACGAATAAAAGCTTTGTAAATTATAGCCAGGGGTAGAATCGCCTAAGGTGATTGTTGATAAATGACAGTCAAAATAATCGAATTTGATCTATGTAAGGTGATAGTCAAATTGATACCTAAAAAACTGTCATTAGAAAAATGTGATAGTCATTTTCCTACAAATACGTCGTTTCTGAATAGAGCTACCAGACGCTTACAAGAAACGAATGGAAAATTTTGTCAGTTAGCTTTTTTAGGTACAAAAACACATTCTTTTGACGGACAAAGCTTACGACATTTGAAAACATACAAGAAAAGTAAGAACGTTATTAAAACACAACCAATTTAATACTTTTATTTAGATATTTTATAGGAATCATGTTAAAATTTCACCATAGCAAGAGCAACATAATGAATTGTGAGAATTATAATCTGAAATTGTTCAATCAAATTGAATCGAGTTGAATCATGTTACACAGACGGAACGAAAATTATAGTCAAATTTGACTATCAAAAATATGATATGATTCCACCCCAGATCAGAATGGGTAAAAAACTTCTTGCATCGGCCGGCGGCGGTGAAAACCTAAACACCTGCCAGCGTTTTTGGCGATGTCAAATATATGCTCCCTCCACAAGAGATGTTTGGGAAGCGCATAACTAAAAATGAAAGCTTTTAAGTCTCCTCGATCCAAGTACCATCCATGGATAGTGGCATTAGGGGAGGATTACGCTTTGGTGACAGTAGACAGCATTGAGTTTTCGAAACATTCAATTCTTCACGCTTTTTGATTCCTCATTGGACAATATTTAGTCAAGATCAGAATTTAATAAGCTTATTACACTATTCTGTTGATAGTCAACATCAGAAGGACAAGAATGGGAATCTAAAAACTAATATGAAAAGCTGAGGATACTGCCATCAGTGAATCGATTAAGTGAGTTAAAATTTTCTGACAAAAGATCATATATAAAAATAAAAAGAGGCTGGGATGCGACCCACACTGATAACTTCCCATCGGGTCTACCACGAAATCTAGAAAATCAAAATCTAGAAAGCAAAAATCTAGAATAAAAAAAATCTCGAAAAAATAAATCAAGAAAAAAAAATCACGAAATACAAAAATCTAGAAAAAAAAATTCTCGAATGCAAAAATCTCGAAAAAAAATATTAATTTTTGAAACAATGTTTCTATTTTCGCGCGCGAATAGAAACATTATTAATATTAATTAATATTTTAACTCATGGTAAGTAAATTATTACAATCTTTGCGATAAAAAAAACGACCTCTCTGAACTGTAGGTATAATGCAACTGTAAAAACAGGTTGCAGAGATTAGTTAAACTATTTATGGTGCTGTGTTCTCATTGTTACTTGAAGAACAATAAAAAAAATAAGAAAAAAAAGAAAAATGAAGGTGAACGAAATAACATCGAACAAAAAGTTTACAAAAATTGAAATCGATGGATTTATTTATCACTCAAAAAGTTTAAAAAATAAGGTCTATTGGATCTGCGAACTTAACAAAACTCACAACTGTCGGGGAAGAGTGATTACGGTGAAAAATAGTGCTACACACAGTGTTGTTAAACTTCCCAGTGAGCATTCCCATACCCCAACTGCATATAAAAAACACGTGTTAAAATGTAATTCATCTGTCAAAAATAAAGGAAAGTCAACTTGTGATGCACCATTTCAAATAGTGTTAAACACGAAAGTAGAAACCCCATCAGAATGTAGGGTCTATTTAACTCCTGATGTCGCTCAGAAACGAAAAATCGGTCGTGTTAGACGTCAAAACGAGAGAGAACTTACTGATCTAAGCGAAATCAATGTACCGCAACGCCTACGGTAAGTAATTCCCAACAAAAATTAAATACAAATTATAAAAACAAATCTTGTCTTCGTCTGTAGAAACTAATTTATATATGTACATGTTTTTTGTTCGTCAATATTGTTTATGTCTAATACATTTTTTTAAATATATTTTAATCTGCTAGTAAATGATTCTTATTATTTTTGTCTTCAAGGTACGTTGATTGGAAGCTTTTTGTCCTTTCTGAAAAAGATTACGAGGGAAACAAACTCATAATTTTAGGAACAACAGAGAGTCTAAACCTTCTCGGCTCTTCAAGAGTTTGGTTGATGGATGGGACGTTTGAAGTAGTGCCATCGATTATGGGGCAACTATTTTCCCTACACTGTATGGTGAAGGATGATATTGTCCCAGTAATATTTTGTATCATGAGTTCAAAATCACGGGCTTCATACGACGTTTTTTTTCTGAAATAATTAAATTGTCTGCCGAAAACAACGTAATCCTTAATCCATCAATGATAATTTCAGACTTCGAAAAAGCAAGTTACAAATCGGCACAATCTTTTTTTCCGGAAGCCCAGCCTAAAGGCTGTTTTTTTCATTTAGGCCAAATTCTCTATAGAAAAATTTAAAAAGAAGGTTTTGCCAAGAAATACGGAAGAAATGAGAACTTCAGCTTACAAATGCGAATGTTAAAATGTTTGGCGTTTGTTCCAGCACACGAAATTCCTGACTACTTCAATTCGTTGAACTTTCAATTTTGCGTAAGTAGTCGAAAAATTGGAAAATGGTTTGATAAGAACTATATTGGATCGACAAGATGTAAGCCCTTATATTCCCCTTCATTTTGGTCTTGTGCTGACCAAATAAAGCAGAACTTACCCAGGACACAAAACAAAGTTGAGTCGTGGCACAGAAGGCTGAAAGTCTTAGTGGGAAGGTCACACATTGGCCTCTATAAATTAATCGAAATTTTGGGCAAGGAATCAGTGCACGTCCTTTGCCAAGTTGAAAAGATGCACAAAGGAGAAGAAACAAGAGTCAGGCGAGAGGTTATAAAAAAAGAAAAACAAATATTGAAGGTTTTGAACGAAAAAGAAGAGAGAAGTCATGTGGGATATTTAAAAAGTCTTACATACAACTCTCATTTATAGTTTTGCTGGCTATAAATATTTATATTTACATATATAAAACTGAATAATATTCTTGTGTTTTTTTACTTTTTTTTATTGAATTTTTTTCTTCATTTTAAGTTCAGAAAATAAATAATTGTTTAACTACCTAAAGAGCTGTGTTTAACTTGAGTATTAACTCTTAATACAAAATCTCGAATCTATAATTTATGCTAGATTTTTTTTCGAGATTTTCTCTTTCGAGATTATAATTCATTCGAGATTTTTGTGCATTCGAGATTTTTGCATTCTAGATTACAAGCAATTGTATTCTAGATTTTTGTCATTCGAGATTTTTATCCTTCGATATTAAGACATGCTCCCCTTCCCATCCCGTCTGTCGATTTGTTTTGCTTAAAAGTTTGTAGGTTTTCGTGTTTTGTTAAAAAAGTTGTCAGTTGAATTATTCTTAAAAATTTTAAAGTTACCAACAATATTTTGCATTTGATGAAATAGTTTGATTTCGAAATCTATTTTTGTTAACGAGATTTTTATTCGAAAACCAATTTTTACCAATTTTATAGTAAATAAAATAAATGAATTAGGTGGCGCAACAGTACGTAGAGAACTAGGGCCTAGCGACTTACAGCTCTCAACCACAAGTTTTTTTTACTTATACAAACAAATACAAATTGGATGAATGAAACTTGAAGTCATTATCTTCTATTGTTCACGAGATATCGAGAACTGAATATCAATTTTGAACAATTTTGCGTACTTTTTTTTGTAGGTTTTAATTTTTTATGAAAAAAACAGACTGTTAGATTTTTATAAAAAACTAGCGGACCCGACAGACTTCGTCCTGTCATAAAGATTTGTAAAGTGGCAGTTATTGTTCCTACGTATTTTATACTCGTGGCTAAACATTCTCGTGAACAGAACCGTCACCCTGGTGATAGGGCGCTGTGAATTCAAAATAATTAAATGAAACATATACAAACATATAACGATTTAAAAGTAAGTAATCGCTTTACGCACTGGAAACTGTAGTCGTTTAAACTCAAATGGCACATCACTACATCAGTCGAAATCATTGGGATGCGCGGTATAAGAACATTTTCTCCTTTATACTTTCCTTTAAGTATAGTTGCTTCGCTATATCTTATCGCTAACCGTGTACCGTTGCAAAGACGCGGTTGATTGATATTTCGCAACACTATAACTATTGATCCAACCTTTAATTGAAGATTGTAAGGTGGCAATCCTGGCAAATCCAGCGAGTTTAAAAATTCCGGTTTATAATTGACTACATCATCTTGGTTAATAGCCGAATCAACTGATTTACATATACTCGTACATATATCCTCGATTCGCCTGTAATTTGTTCTTGAATTTTGAAATTCAATTCAATTACATTAATGTTTTTTGCAGCCAGTATAGCTCGTTCCCTCAACCAATCATGGTTTCTGTAATTTTGAGAAACATTTGGAAACACCTTCTAAATAGGTTCGTCTTTTAATTGCTTTATACGTTGTAATTGATCATTTCGACGATGTAAAACAAAATCACGGGATTCCAAGTTTTCTCCAACGATAACGATAACAACTTCATCAATAGTTGGTACATTTTAACGTCTTGCATGTTGACCTGCAGGCGATTTGACAGCTCTGATTACAATTTTCTGATTATCAGATGGCATCAGATCCAGTGCAGTTTTGAACAATATAATCAATTGATTGTGTTCATGAAATAAAGTTTTAATTGTTCTACAATAGACCTCTTTACTAAATTGTTATTTGCACAACGCAGATCAATTTCTTGTGGTGAATTGCCCATAAAATAAATCTGCAGGAATTTGCTGACGCTATCTGACACTGATAACAGTGAACCTGCTCTGTGATATATTTGCCCTTGTATCTCTAAATAAATAAGCAATGGGGTATAAATTTATGGATTGTCAGTGATCAAACTTAAATAATATTTGATCTTAAAAACTATATATTTAGTTGTAAGTAATATCTATCAATAAACATTTTAAATTAGGTGATATAAAATTTTGTTCGCTAAAATAATTATGAATAACTGCTATAATACATACCTTGAAAGTTGGCATGAAGTTTTCCCGAACTACATTTGTTGCCCCAAATTAAGTCATTTGAAAGCAATTGTTATAGTGTTGGATAAGTGTCAAAAAGTGTATGGAATCTGTTCCTATTCCTGAAACCAATGAGTACAATGGCTCTGGTGGTGGATCCAATGGTATCAATTTCACTTTAGCATTTGCGCAATACAATCCATTAGCTTCGTTTTTGTATTTCAATGTCTTAAAGTGTGAGCAAACCGAGTTCATAGAACCAATAACAACACAATTGACACATCGTAACTGAAAGCAGCTCGATTCAAACTTGAGCGATCATTACTTCACTTCACACTTTTGTGATAACTCTGTTTCAGCCGATTATCAGTTGACAAAAGCAAACTCAGTAGATAAGGTAACAGAAAATCCAAGAAAAACAACAGCAAATTGACATCTACACTTTTTTCTTCTTTTTTTATTTTTTTTTTTTAATTTGATATGACTTGAAGTCAAATTCTTTAAGCCGACTACTTTTTAGTTAAAAAACATTTGTATGGGAAAAAGAAAAGGGCTGTTTTTATGGTTTTTCCGGCAATTATTGGAATTTTTCTCGCCGTAAAAACCATCCTTTAGCTTCAACGAACATTTTAAAAAAAGAATTGGCCAAATTGGTCCAGGCGTTGTTGAGTTATGCGCTTACCAACACATTTTGCGATTCATTTTTATATATAAGATTTACTAAATGTCGAACACAATATTTTCTGTAAGGTAAAATAAGGTTGAAGCCAATATTTTTAATTTTTCAAAAGATATTTGAGTCAAAAATAAATTTTTACTAAGTTTTAGTATTGTTTTGTTTAGGTTTTTATTTTTTGTAAGAAAACTGTCAATTCGGTTTTTCTCAAAATTTTACTGAATGTTGAAAACAATATTTTTTATTAGAAAAAGATAGTTTGAAGACAATATTTTTAATTTTTTAAAAGATATTTGAGTCGAAAATCAATTTTTACCAACTTTTATTAATTTTTTTTAGGTGTTAATTTTTTTGTAAAAAAAACCGTCTATTTTTTTAAAAATCTTACTGAATGTTGATAACAATATTTTTTAAATACAAAATTAGTTTAAAGCCAATATCTCAAAGTTTTGAAAAGATATTTAAGTCGAAAATCAATTTGTACCAATTTTTGTTTAGGTTTTTAATTTTTTGTTAAAAAACTGTCAATTTGATTTTTCTCAAAATATTACTGAATATTGAAAACAATATTTTTTAAAAGATAAAATTAGCTTGAAGCCAATAATTCAAAGTTTTGAAAAGATATTTAAGTCGAAAATCAATTTTTACCAACTTTTAGTAATTTTTTTGTTAAGTTTTTATTTTTTGTAAAAAAAACTGTCGATTCGATTTTTCTCAAAATTTTACCAGATGTTGAAAACGTAATTTTTCGTTGCACAAAATTGTTTTGGAGATAAAATAGTTTATTGTTCATAAAATTTTCTTTGTGACAAATATTTTTTTTTAAATTTTTTTGATTTAAAAAAAACGTCAATTGCAATTTTTTACGTTTTGTATCACGGTACGGTACAATTTATAATATAAAATTTAATTCAAGTCTCTAGCGTTATTGGTTCGTGAGATATTTAGGGTTAACAAAAGTGTTTACCTTTTTTTTTATTTGAAGTCGATCAGCCCTATTGTGAGTTTCACGTGAACAAGATTCCACCCGAAAAAAATCCCTTTTTTCAGTTCGCCTATTATGAGTTTCGGGCGAAAAAAAATTCATGTTCGAAAGATTTCCCTTATTGGGAGCACTCAATTCGGGCGGAATGAAATGTCATTTGGCGCTAAAATTTCCACTTAGTTTTTAGAGGTGAACAGAAGAACAACAAATTTTACAATGTAAGTTATTTATATTAATTGTAGATAGTTGCAAAAAAAACAAAATAAATTTATTTTTTGTATCTATATGTAAGGACCAAATCAATAAATGCAAATCAAAGCGATATGCTGCTAAACAAGATGCAGGAAAATCCTGAAATCGCAAGAGGTTTTGTCAAAAAAAGTAAAAAAAAAATAAATGCATTTTTGGAAGCAGATTACACTTGAGCTTAATAGCGCTCGGCCTCCAATCAAGACTGAGTTCTAATGGAAGAAGGTAAGGGGTCAATTTAATTCACATTGCTGAAGACTGAACAAAAAAAATAACATTTTAATTAGGTTTGGACCAACCAAAAATGCTACGTGAGAATTAAGGCTGCTACAAACAAAATAACGGAAAGAGGAACAGGAGGTGGACCTAATGGGACACAAAAATTCTCTCCTGCTGAAGAAGCCATCTTCCAGTTTGTTTGGGTTAAATCTACACAAAAAGAGAAGTTTCGAAAATATGGAAAATGAAATTCAAATTGAAGATTTTTTGGACGAATTTGAAAATGATGAACAACATAACCAACAGAGTGCTGATGTTATAACCTATTCACTTTCTGATCCTATTCCAGTCGTACCTGCAACTATTCTTGCTTCAACCAGTCAAACCACCAAGAAAAAAAAATATTTGCAAAATGAGTTCCCAAGAAGTTGTTATGGAGGAACTTCAAACGCATAAAGAACTTTGTGACAAAGTGGGTGAAGCAATATCCATCATGAAAGATCATAACAACAATAGGTATACAAAATTGTATGAAAAAAACTTTACATTTTCTTTTTATTGTAAATTATAAATTACTTCTTTTTATTAATCCTTGACGGTGTCAAAACAAAAATACAATTCACTAGGGTTGTTCATTTTCTAGACACGAATACTCACATACCAAAAAACGAACAGGGAAATTTTGAATATCCACTTGCGCAAATAGGTTTTTTAGTGGTGATAAATTGATTGGGGTGGTTTTAAAAGTGTCTTGTCTTACGCAGTTTAACAGGAAATTGCGGCCCTACATAAATTTCATTGCGTTTTTATGTTCAACAAGAAATATAGGTTCAGATTTCATTCTCTGTTTTAATCAGAGATGAGGAAATTTATTGCGAACTCAGTTTGCTGAACACGACAATTATTCGAACTGTCAGTTCTGATTCGAAGTGAAATTCTATTCGGGCGAAACTCGCAATAGCTTTTTAATTTCCGGGCGAACAAAAATATTTCGGGTGAATGATTTTCCGGGCGAAACTCACAATAAGGCTGGATATCTCTACTGGTTCTTGCGCTGTGGACGACGAAAAAACGTCGCGAACGTACGGACGTACAAACGTACATACACACGCACGCACAGACATCTTCTAAAAATCTTTTATTTTTACTCTAGGGACCTTGAAACGTCGAGAAATGTCAAAATTTTCAATTCGACAAATCGGACCCATTACAATCAGCCTTATTGTGAGTTTCGCCCGGAAAATCATTCACCCGAAATATTTTTGTTCGCCCGGAATTTAAAAAGCTATTACGAGTTCGCCCGAATAGAATTTCACTTCGAATCAGAACTGACAGTTCGAATAATTGTCGTGTTCAGCAAACTGAGTTCGCAATAAATTTCCTCATCTCTGATTAAAACAGAGAATGAAATCTGAACCTATATGTCTTGTTGAGCATAAAAACGCAATGAAATTTATGTAGGGCCGCAATTTCCTGTTAAACTGCGTACGACAAGACACTTTTAAAATCACCCCAATCAATTTATCGCCACTAAAAAACCTATTTGCGCAAGTGGATATTCAAAATTTCCCTGTTCGTTTTTTGGTATGTGAGTATTCGTGTCTAGAAAACGAACAACCCTATCGAATTGTATTTTTGTTTTGACACCGTCAAGGATTAATAAAAAGAAGTTAGTTTACAATAAAAATAAAATGTAAAGTTTTTTTTATACAATTTTAACTTCCCATAGGAAGTTATTGTAATGGGTCCGATTTGTCAAATTGAAAATTTTGACATTTCTCGACGTTTCAAGGTCCCTAGAGTCGAAATAAAAGATTTTTAGAAAGATGTCTGTGCGTGCGTGTGTACGTACGTCCGTACGTTCGCGACGTTTTTTTCGTCGTCCATAGCTCAAGAACCAGAAGAGATATCGACTTAAAATAAATTTTGTTGTACAGATAATAAGGCAGAAAGATGCAGAAAGGGCTCTCAAGAAAATTGCGTGGGTGGTTTTTTTACCATAGCAGTTTAAAAAAAAGGTGAAAATTTTGGTTAACCCTAAATATCTCATGAACCAATGACGCTAGAGACTTGAATTAAATTTTATATTATATATTGTAACGTGATACAAAACAATTATATTTTTGGAAAAAAATCCAATTAACGGTTTTTTTTATAAATCAAACAAACTGAAAAAAAAATTTGTCACTTCGAAAATTTTACGACTAAAATATGATTTCATCTCCAAAACAATTTTGTGCAACGAAGAATAATGTTTTTGACATCTGATAAAATTTTGAGAAAAATCGAATTGACAGTTTTTTTACAAAAAATAATAACCTAAACAAAAATAAGAAAAAAGTTGGTAAAAATTGAGTTTTGACTCAAATATCTTTTCAAGACTTTGAGATATTGGCTTTAAACTACTTTACTCTTTCAAATTATATTGTTTTCAACATTCAGTAAAATTTTGAAAAAAATAGAATTGACAGTTTTTTTTACAAAAAATTAAAAACCGAAAAAAAAATTTAACAAAAGTTGGTAAAAATTGATTTTCGACTTAAATATCTTTTCAAAAATTTGAGATTATGGCTTCTAACTAATTTTAATTTATAAGAAATATTGTTTTCAACATTAGGAAAAATTTTGAGAAAAATCGAATTGACAGTTTTTTTACAAAAAATAAAAACCTAAACAAAAAAATTAATAAAAGTTGGTAAAAATTGAGTTTCGGCTCAAATAGCTTTTCAAAAATTAAAAATATTGGCTTCAAACTTATTTTTTTTCACAGAAAATATTGTTTTTTATATTCAGTAATTTTTTTATAAAAATCCAACAGTCCGTTTTTTCATAAAAAAAATAAAATCTACAAAAAATAGAACGCAAATTTGGTAAGAATTGATACATTTAGACAAACTTTTAAGCAAGACAAATCGATAGACGGGATGGGAAGTTATCAGTGTGGGTCGCATCCCAGCCTCTTTTTGTATATTGTTGTTATGCTCTTTCATGATGGATATTGCTTCACCCACTTTGTCACAAAGTTCTTTATGCGTTTGAAGTTCCTCCATAACAACTTCTTGGCTACTCATTTTTTTTCTTGGTGGTTTGACTGGTTGAAGCAAGAATAGTTGCAGGTACGACTGGAATAGGATCAGAAAGTGAATAGGTTATAACATCAGCACTCTGTTGGTTATGTTGTTCATCATTTTCAAATTCGTCCAAAAAATCTTCAATTTGAATTTCATTTTCCATATTTTCGAAACTTCTCTTTTTGTGTAGATTTAACCCAAACAAACTGGAAGATGGCTTCTTCAGCAGGAGAGAATTTTTGTGTCCCATTAGGTCCACCTCCTGTTCCTCTTTCCGTTATTTTGTTTGTAGCAGCCTTAATTCTCACGTAGCATTTTTGGTTGGTCCAAACCTAATTAAAATGTTATTTTTTTTGTTCAGTCTTCAGCAATGTGAATTAAATTGACCCCTTACCTTCTTCCATTAGAACTCAGTCTTGATTGGAGGCCGAGCGCTATTAAGCTCAAGTGTAATCTGCTTCCAAAAATGCATTTATTTTTTTTTTACTTTTTTTGACAAAACCTCTTGCGATTTCAGGATTTTCCTGCATCTTGTTTAGCAGCATATCGCTTTGATTTGCATTTATTGATTTGGTCCTTACATATAGATACAAAAAATAAATTTATTTTGTTTTTTTTGCAACTATCTACAATTAATATAAATAACTTACATTGTAAAATTTGTTGTTCTTCTGTTCACCTCTAAAAACTAAGTGGAAATTTTAGCGCCAAATGACATTTCATTCCGCCCGAATTGAGTGCTGCCAATAAGGGAAATCTTTCGAACATGAATTTTTTTTCGCCCGTAACTCAAAATAGGCGAATTAAAAAAAGGGATTTTTTTCGTGTGGAATCTTGTTCACGTGAAACTCACAATAGGGCTGAATAACTTCATATGGGAAGTTTAAAAAAGGTGTCGGAGTCAAAACGGAGCCCTGTGGCATAGCATCGTTTATTTTGTAGATATCAGATTTGAACCCGTTCAATACTACTTGAATTGAACCGTACAAAAGAGATTCATCACTACTAAATGCATGCATTTTCGATAAAAATATTTTAAAATGCCTTTGAAATACCAAGTGCAATAATTTTACTTTCTCCAAGACGATGAAAAGATTTGTTCCACTGTTTATTGAGAAAAACTATGAGATCACCAGTGGACCTATTGCTACGGAAGCCATACTGCAGGTCATTAAGAAGCTTTCCTCCTTCCAGATATTGGGTCATATTCTAAAAGATGAGCAAGAGCTCAGAGTCTGAGCTGACGAGCTTGAACTCACCGGTGAGATCGATCGAGCAGGGCGGAACTCAGACTCAGTTTTGTATGCAAAAAAACGAGTTCAAGCTCAACAGCTATTACTCCTTGAAATTGAGATCGATCTCAAAGCTCTTTTCGTTGCTTAGTTATGATTCTTCTTCATGTAAGGCGAGTGAAAAAAAAAAATGTCGTCTGAAAGTGAAAATGATATATGCATCAATAGTGAATCGGAAAATTTTAATAAGTTTTTAGTTAAGGAACTTAAAAACAATAAAATTTTGTTGGAAAAATCACAGTTGCCTATTCATAAGGCGAAGAAGAGTGATGCCATTCTCAAAATAATTAGATCTTATAAAAGCCAATTTGGAATTGACATCAACGACAAACAAATAACTAAAAAAGTGGCAAACATGAAGCCCCGTTTAAAAAATAAAATAGATGTCAACAAAACAGGAAATAAAAAAATAATTCTAAAAGACTGGGAAAAATAATTACTAATTTTAATTGACGCAGAAACTAATCCAACAATGAATAAAATACGAGGTAAAAATTTTCAAGCATTCTATGTACAAGAGAATGTATAGAATTATGTACCTACTTCTAATTATTTAGGCGGACTCTCGTTAGGTTCTCGTGAGAACAATTCAAGCAGTCCAGCAACAAGTTCAAGAAAACGGTCATGTGACTCCCTTCAAATGTCGTCACCAGAAATTCCAGTACAAAAATTGCGTCGGGTAAATTTTATGCCGTTTTGAGCATCTCTTTGATTATGTTGCCAACCAAGTTATACATGAAATTTTTTGACAGGTTTCTAAGTTTCAAAGAGAAACCACTTCGGCAGTAGAAAGATATAAGACTGATGAAACGAAAAACTTAAATGGATCTCAGTTGCAGCGATTGATACTCCTTAAACAAAACATACTGCTAACAAAAAAAATTGAAAGATTAAATAAGGAAGAAAATAGAACCGACAAAACCCCTGCAGAATTCAACAGTGGAGACAGAAAAAAAATCCTCGATATTGACGAATACTAACATCATACAAATGTATATTGCACATATTTTTCGCCATTTTCTACAATGTAAATAAGACCACTTCAATATTTCATTCATTTTAAGTTTTGAAATAATAGTTTTGAACATTTTTATATGCGTAATTATTAATTTTGTTAATATGACTAAAAATAAAGAATATATAGTTTTAGTTTTTAAGGGAAATCTTTCGAACATGAATTTTTTTTCGCCCGTAACTCAAAATAGGCGAATTAAAAAAAGGGATTTTTTTCGTGTGGAATCTTGTTCACGTGAAACTCACAATAGGGCTGAATAACTTCATATGGGAAGTTTAAAAAAGGTGTCGGAGTCAAAACGGAGCCCTGTGGCATAGCATCGTTTATTTTGTAGATATCAGATTTGAACCCGTTCAATACTACTTGAATTGAACCGTACAAAAGAGATTCATCACTACTAAATGCATGCATTTTCGATAAAAATATTTTAAAATGCCTTTGAAATACCAAGTGCAATAATTTTACTTTCTCCAAGACGATGAAAAGATTTGTTCCACTGTTTATTGAGAAAAACTATGAGATCACCAGTGGACCTATTGCTACGGAAGCCATACTGCAGGTCATTAAGAAGCTTTCCTCCTTCCAGATATTGGGTCATATTCTAAAAGATGAGCAAGAGCTCAGAGTCTGAGCTGACGAGCTTGAACTCACCGGTGAGATCGATCGAGCAGGGCGGAACTCAGACTCAGTTTTGTATGCAAAAAAACGAGTTCAAGCTCAACAGCTATTACTCCTTGAAATTGAGATCGATCTCAAAGCTCTTTTCGTTGCTTAGTTATGATTCTTCTTCATGTAAGGCGAGTGAAAAAAAAAAATGTCGTCTGAAAGTGAAAATGATATATGCATCAATAGTGAATCGGAAAATTTTAATAAGTTTTTAGTTAAGGAACTTAAAAACAATAAAATTTTGTTGGAAAAATCACAGTTGCCTATTCATAAGGCGAAGAAGAGTGATGCCATTCTCAAAATAATTAGATCTTATAAAAGCCAATTTGGAATTGACATCAACGACAAACAAATAACTAAAAAAGTGGCAAACATGAAGCCCCGTTTAAAAAATAAAATAGATGTCAACAAAACAGGAAATAAAAAAATAATTCTAAAAGACTGGGAAAAATAATTACTAATTTTAATTGACGCAGAAACTAATCCAACAATGAATAAAATACGAGGTAAAAATTTTCAAGCATTCTATGTACAAGAGAATGTATAGAATTATGTACCTACTTCTAATTATTTAGGCGGACTCTCGTTAGGTTCTCGTGAGAACAATTCAAGCAGTCCAGCAACAAGTTCAAGAAAACGGTCATGTGACTCCCTTCAAATGTCGTCACCAGAAATTCCAGTACAAAAATTGCGTCGGGTAAATTTTATGCCGTTTTGAGCATCTCTTTGATTATGTTGCCAACCAAGTTATACATGAAATTTTTTGACAGGTTTCTAAGTTTCAAAGAGAAACCACTTCGGCAGTAGAAAGATATAAGACTGATGAAACGAAAAACTTAAATGGATCTCAGTTGCAGCGATTGATACTCCTTAAACAAAACATACTGCTAACAAAAAAAATTGAAAGATTAAATAAGGAAGAAAATAGAACCGACAAAACCCCTGCAGAATTCAACAGTGGAGACAGAAAAAAAATCCTCGATATTGACGAATACTAACATCATACAAATGTATATTGCACATATTTTTCGCCATTTTCTACAATGTAAATAAGACCACTTCAATATTTCATTCATTTTAAGTTTTGAAATAATAGTTTTGAACATTTTTATATGCGTAATTATTAATTTTGTTAATATGACTAAAAATAAAGAATATATAGTTTTTTGTTATTCAACTCTTGAAGCAACTAGATATTTTTTGTTAGTAAACAATTGTACAGGTGCACGCCATTTTACTCCAGTCCTTTTCTTACACCAAGTCGATGAATGACGATAACGTTAGAAAAGCAATAAATTAATGTGACGATTGACATTACAGTACTTCGCACATGAATGATACAAACTACAGACACATAGTAGCACTGGCAACTGAGGCCATCGGTTGGGACTGAAACAAGAAATTAAGAAGGATGAACGGAGTAGAAACGATAAAAAAGAAAAGGAACAACATACTTTTTGTAGGTAATTTTAATATAACAAAAAAATTCATACATAGATTTGATGTGTAATATTTAAGTAATACAAGTTAAAATTTTATTGTGTAATCAATAAACGTGAAATTTCTTCTCGTCGTTGTTGTCCGGCGGCGTTTCTAAAACGGGCTGCAGTCGGAAGGGGTTGACCTTCAGTGGCATCGTTAGTTGGTATGATTTGATTGCTTTCATCAACAATTTCGTCTTCGTGTAAATACTTAGCGAAGTTATGCAAAATAAAACAAGAATCTATTAAATTTGTAATGGTTTCTTGCTTCACTCGAACTTTATATTGCAAAATAGGAAATCTCTGTTTGATTTGTCCAAAGCATCTCTCTATAATAACTCTTTCTTTTGTCAAAACAGCATTAAAATTACGTTTGATGTCATTATTCGTTTCTTTAAACGGGGTCATTAACCATGGATTTGTTACGGTAAATTTTACCGCAACAAAAACCAGCCTTTGGCTGTTTTCTTTTCCCTAGTTGTGGCTGCAAAATATCGGCAAAGTTGAGGGCAACCATGGTCTCATCAGCCACAGGTGTACCTAGCCTTTATTTTGCAAAAGCAACAAAAAGCAGGTGATCGAGTTCCAGAACGAGTTCTTTCGACAAGGTCGAAAATGCCGGCGGATGAGCCGAAGAAGTATGAGGTCAGGCGGACCCTTACTTAAACATCAACAACAACAACAATAACATACTTTCATATTTTAACGTAGATTAACTAAAATTAACATTTAATTATTAATGTACAAAATGGGTTTTTAACGCCGCGTTTTTAAGTTAACGTAATTTAATATTTGGTACAAAACTCACCTCGAACCTCGCGCGTTAAATTAGTAGTATCTAATAGGAAAATGCCTAGTTGAGACTTCTTCTCGATTTTTGTTTTTCTTTGAACTTTCTCGAAAAATAAGAATAGTTGGGAAGGGGTCTTAACTCGCCATTATGTTTCGGCAAGTTTTGGAAACTCATCCAACAACTTGTCGAAACCGTGATTGTGTGTGTGAAAGCAAAGTTTCGCTGAGAGTCAACAACGGTGGCTTTCCTGATGAGCGTAAAGCTTCCAGGAAGCCGCGATACCGTGACCGACAATCACGAAAACGGATGCTTGTGTTGGATGAATGTGTGTGTGACTGGAATGGTCGAGGGAGGAAGAAAGTAGATGGGAATTAGCTTGGAAGGCACTCTTGATAGAGCCCTACAAGCGATAAGTGATAGAGAAGGAAGTTTCGAGGAGTTTTGAAAAGAAAAAGAAAAGATTGAGAAGAAGGATTTGGATAATCGGGAAATCGAGGAAATTAGAGGGAAAAACTAATAGTCGAGGATCGAGGTGTGAGGATCGGGAGAAAGAGGAAAATAGGAAGAAAAAAAAGATAAGTAATTTGTTTCTGTCGTTTATTTGTTCTTCTCGAGTTTACATATTTTTTTTTTCAAGACGCGTCCGGTATTAAGAACCCATTTTCTTTTGCGAGTTGTTTTCTTTGTTTCATTTGAATTTTCTTTGGTTCTTTGTTTAACTTCAATTTCAATTTTATTGTAATTTTTTTTTAACTTTTATTTTGAAAACATTTTGGGTTTTAGTCCAGGGATCTTCAATCCCACGGTTTCCCAAAGAAATAAATATTACATTTAAAACCAAACGTGCGTTGTGTCTTTGTTTATTATCGTTTCACTTATCATAAAGAGTTTTGGAATTTTCTTTTTCGACTTTAAAAAAAAATTCCTGGCGCCCATTTTTATTGTAACGTACCCCACTGTAGGTACTTGCAATAACTTATTTCCAAATTGTAACAATTTGATTGATTTAGAAATCAATCAACATTGTTATAATTTATAAACAAATTCTTCCAAAAGAACCCAGCCCAGCTGAGCAGCCGCGGTTGCAGCTTCTTTAACGAGCTGTATTGTTGCACTTTTTTTCGTTCTCTCCTTTGTGTCGCATTCGTACTCGGTTGAGTGCGAGTGGCTGGTTTCGTTGCGTGCGTCGTCGTTCGTCGCTACGCAGCCGTCGCCGATTTAGTTTATTTTTAGTTTAGTTTTGTTTTGATAATTTGTTTTAAATAATTATCAATAATAATAAATAATATAATACCTCTTCGCGGTTAAGATAAAAAAGTGTAACAAATTGGCGCCCAACGTGGGGCCAAGTGGAAGAATTTCGGTAGTAATTTTGTATCGTGTTTTTTTATAAATTGTTTACTTTTAAATAGAACAATTAATTCCTCTGTGTTTTTTTTTATAGGTGATTTAAAGGAAAAGGTGTTTATTCGACTTGTTTTGGTCCGGATAAATTGATAAAGGGAGTTACCAGTGTTTTTGGTTGGTGCAAAATATACCTATAGGAATTTCTGTTTGTAAAATTTTCATCAAGGAATTTATCGAGGGAGTTTACAAAGTGCAAAATAATCGCAAGTATTTTTTTTTAATTTGTGTAGTGTAAACTCGTGTTTTTTTTACTGTGTGTTATTAGTCAGATTTGTTTTCTTTTTTATCATTTATATTTAATTAATATTTTTTGTCGACATTTTGTCTTCATAAATTTTGTTGTTGTTTTCTCTCTTTTTTGTGCAGCGATATAAATTCTCTTCTGGGCTATTGAAATCACTTGAGAGTTTTATCGCTCGCTACTTCGAGTGACTGGTTTAATTTTGAGTGATAGATTTTATTTCAAGAGAGTGTTCTATTTTTTGAGTGAAAATTTAATTTTTAAATTTTCAAAGAATTGAGTTCGTGTAGGATTTTGGTGTGACCATCCCAATTTTTTTCGATTACTTTTAGCATTTGTTAGGAAGTAATTTTTTTGTTTCATTTTTAAATTATATTTGTTTTTAATTGATAAAAATAAATTAATTTAATAATTACATTTTTAGTTTTAGGGTTACCAAGTAGTTTTTTTTAAATATTTTTTTTTATAAATAATTTTTTTCTTTAAAAGTTTTAGTTAGTTAAAATGAATATTGGTAGGTTAGCGCAGGACGAATTGGCCTACGAGATGAAGGTCAGAGGCTTAAAAGTAGGGACAGTGGAGGAAATGCGAAAGGCATTAAGATCATCGAGGTTACTCGTTAAGAGGAACTCGATGGAGGTTAGTTTAGTTTATCCCTTCACATATGAAGAGGATGTTGAGGCAATAGAAGCGAAAATTGAGGAGATTAGGGTCCTTCTTAAAGTACCTCCGAGGAATCCAAAGTCTTCGGAGTACATTAAGATAGTGACAAAAATTGAGTGGTGTATAGGCAGGTTAGCTAGGACACCTTGTGAGGCCGAAGATGAAGAAGATGAAGTTAGTTCACTTCGGAACAAGGTTTTGTGTTTGTTAGGAGATCTCACTGGTGATAGTGAGAATAGCGATAGGGAAGAGGAAGTGGAGAAAACAAAGACTCCGATTAAGATTCAAACCCAACTTCAGGCACAAGTTGGTCAGACCCTAGGTGTTGGTTCGCGGTCTGCGTTAGGGACAGAGACGTTGGCTGAGCCAAGAGTTGGTGTCAGTAGTCCTGCAGTAGGGAACATTTCTGTTAGGGTTCCGTTAGAAAGTAGGCTGGATAGGGTCGATGGGTTTTCTGAACGAGTGGTCGTTCAGCAAAAACACATTGAACGTATAGGGAAGTGGGGGGTGAAGTTTACTGGTGACTCAGGTGGAGCATCAGTAAATTCATTCCTAGAAAGAGTGGAGGAACTTCGTTTGGCTAACGATGTTCCTGAAAACCACCTTTTTAAATCCTCTTCGGAGCTATTGGCTGGTAGGGCACTTATGTGGTTTAGGACGGTTAGGGAAGACTTAGAGAATTGGCAGGAACTCGTCAAGGAACTCAAAGCGGAGTTCCTTCCTGCGAATTACGATGATCTCTTGTTGGAGGAGATTAATCGGCGTTCGCAGGGAAAGGAGGAAACTTTCGGCGCGTATCTTACCACGATGAGGACATTGTTTCGAAGATTATCGGAACCTTTGTCAGAGGGAAGGATGTTGTCGATATTGAGGAAAAATGTAGATCCATTTTATCAGGTGCAGATAGCTAGTGCCAAACCAAAGACGGTTAAGGAACTTGCTATCTTAGGTAGGGAGTTAGATACCCTGAAGGTTAATGTAGATAGTTTTACCCCGCCTTCTAGAGGCAAAAATTTGTTGGAACCGGAGTGCGGTTACCAACCAAGTTCGTCTGGACAACACCGAGTAGCGGCTGTTGCGCCAGTTTCTGAAGATCCAGTTAGGCAGTCGGTTAGGTGTTACAAATGTAACAAGGAAGGGCACATTGCTTCGAGATGTGCTGTTCAGAAACGTTGCTTCGGTTGTGGAACGGTAGGAGTGTATCGTAGGGACTGTAGGAGGTGTTCGGGAAATGGGGATCGGGCCCTTGTGTCAGCAGGACAAGGAGTCCGTCGGCGTTAGGGAGGTCGTCTGCTGACGATCAGCGTGTAGGAGTTCAACTGAGTTTCACGTTAGCGGCAAATGGTAGGGACACTAGACCATATTTAGGAGTTAGGGTTTATGGAATCAAGTTTTTGGGGTTGCTTGATTCAGGAGCCTCCCGTACCATTGTGGGTGGTGACGGGTGGAAAATTTTTAAAGAGTTAGGGCTTAGGTTAGGAAAGAGTAGTGTTGGGTCAGTAGCGTTAGCAGATGGAGCAGGTGTAGGTGTAGCTGGATCTGTTTCTCTACCAGTAGAGGTTGAGAACAAATCCTTTTTGATAGAATGTCTGGTCATTCCGAACCTTCCACACCAATTGATCTTGGGTGCCGATTTTTGGGCACTATCGGGCATAGTCCCGGATTTGAGATCAGGGGTGTGGAATTTTTCGAATCAAGAGAGATTGGCTTCGATGACAGACATGGTAGCGATTAGGGAAAAATCGGATTTGAACGATTTCGAAAATAGGAAATTAGAATTAGTGTTAGGAGAACTTTTTAAATCAATGACCGAAGGTTTAGGGTGCACCAACTTAGTTGAGCACAAGATAAGGACGTCTGCAGAACCGATAAAGCAAAGATATTACCCTGTTTCGCCAGCGATTCAGAAACATATCGATCAGGAGCTCCAGGAGATGTTGGAAGCTGGAGTGATCGAGAAGTCGAAGAGTCCTTGGGCATCGCCGATTCTTCTAGTTAAGAAGAAAGATGGCAGTTATCGGTTCTGTGTTGACTATAGGAAATTGAATGAGGTTACAGATAGGGATGCTTATCCACTACCATTTATTTCATCAATTTTAGACAAGCTTCGAAACGCGAAGTACTTGTCTTCTTTAGACATAAAATCTGCTTATTGGCAGATTCCAATGGAGAAAGAATCGCGCAAGTACACAGCCTTTACCGTGCCAGGGCGTGGCCTGTTTCAATTTTGCAGGATGCCATTCGGCTTGCACAATTCCCCGGCAACTTGGCAAAGGTTTATTGACGACGTTTTAGGTCCCGATTTAGAACCGTTCGTCTTTGTGTACTTGGATGACATTATCATCGTCACCGATTCTTTCGATAGGCACCTAGAAATTTTAAAAGAAGTTTTTAAAAGGTTAGGAGATGCAGGTTTAAAAGTAGGTAGGGAAAAGTGTAATTTCTGTAGGCCTTCTTTAAAATTTCTAGGTTATGTCGTTGATAAGAACGGGCTTCATGTTGACCCGGAAAAAGTGGAAAGCATGATTAGGATTCCTGCACCGAAAAATGTGAAGGAAATTAGGAGTTTTGTAGGGACAATTTCGTGGTACCGTAGGTTTGTACCAAATTTTGCAATTTTAGTTAGGCCACTTACCGATCTCCTAAAGAAAGGTAAGAAATTTGAGTGGACCCAAGAATGTGAGGAGAGTTTTAGGAAAGCCAAAGAGTGTTTGGTTACGGCACCGATTCTGACATGTCCGGATTTTTCAAGGCCGTTTGTTGTACAAACAGATGCGTCGGACTATGGTATCGGGGCCGTATTATCTCAGGAGTTTGAGGATGGCGAAAAAGCCATATGTTATTTAAGTCGGTCATTAAATAGGAACGAAAGGAACTACTCTACGACCGAAAAGGAATGCTTAGCGGTCCTTTGGGCGATCGAAAAGTTGCGGCCGTATCTCGAAGGTGTTCGATTTACAGTCGTAACTGATCATCACTCTTTGGTCTGGCTAAGCAACCTTAAGGACCCGCAGGGTAGATTAGCTCGTTGGGCCATTCGGCTCCAACAGTTTGATTTCAAAATCATCCACAGAAAGGGCAAAGAACATGTCGTTCCTGATATGTTGTCGCGAGGAGTTCCAGAAGTAGCTGGTGTCTCTGAGGCGGATTCGGACCCTTGGGTGATTAAAATGAAATCACAGGTAGAAAAGAGCCCGTTAGAATACCCATCTTGGCGAGTGGAGAATGGGCGGCTCTATAAACATGTTAGGTTGAACCATATAGTCGTTCATGATAATGGTGAGGAGTGGAAATTAGTGTTAGGGAAAAACGATAGGTCTAGAATACTTAACGAGTGCCATGATGCTCCGTTGTCAGGACACATGGGCGTTAAGAAAACTTTTGCTAGGGTAGCAGAAAAGTATTACTGGCCCAAAATGAGGAGTGATATTACGAGGTATGTTAGGAGTTGTAAAATTTGCCAAAGTGTGAAACCGGTGAACGAAAAACCAGCTGGTCTAATGACCGAAAGAGTAGGGAATTCCCAACCGTGGGAAATGATTTGCGTGGACTTGGTGGGTCCATTACCAAAATCGTCGCGAGGGTTCGTTTATATTTTAACGGTTGTCGACTATTTTACTAAATTCCCTTTGTTGTTCGCGTTACGGTCCGCAACGGCGAAAGCGGTATGTCGGGAATTGGAAGAAAACGTGTTTCTTCTATTCGGGATTCCTAAGTGGATCGTCTGTGACAACGGTCCCCAGTTCCGTGGCAAGGAACTGAAAACGCTTAGCGAAGCGTACGGGTCACAACTTCGGTTTACGGCGAATTATCATCCGCAAGCGAATCCGGCGGAACGGATTAATCAAATTATTAAGACTACGCACCGGGCGTATGTTTCGGAAAACCAGCGGGGTTGGGATTCGCAACTGGCAAAAGTGGCCTGTGCAATCCGAACTTCGCAACATGAGGTTTTAGGTGTGTCGCCATACTTCGCAAATTTCGGTAGGAACATGGTAACTAGTGGCCATGATGTAGGAATTAGGGACAGTGATAGGGACCAGGATATAACGGAAATTGATAGGCAGTTTCGGAAACTGAGAGAGGATATAGCTAGGAAGTTGGAAGCAGCGGGAAAGAAGGCTGCTAAGACTTATAATTTACGTAGGAGGGACGCGCAATATCACACGGGTGATCTCGTTTGGCGTAGGAACTTCGCGCTGTCCGATGCAGCAAATTATTTCGCGGCGAAGTTGGCGACCAAATTTGTAGGACCTTTCAAGGTCAGCAAGAGGATGTCACCTTGGACATACCTCTTAGTAGATGATCGCGGTAAGGAGCGAGGAACGTGGCATGTTAAGGATTTAAAACCTTTTGTTGATGTTTGAGTCAAGTCCCTTTTGTTGTAGTATTTTTTTTTTGATTGTTCATTGTCATTTTTGTTTACTTAACGTGCCATACTAATGATTTTTTTTCTCTTTTTTCTTTTAAATGTTATGATGGTAATCCTTTGTTGTTGTTGTTTACCCCTGGCGGAGCCTTAAGAAATGGTTTGCTTTTCTTGAAAAGTAAACACATTTCTTGGGAGGTAAGGGTGGGATTTGTTACGGTAAATTTTACCGCAACAAAAACCAGCCTTTGGCTGTTTTCTTTTCCCTAGTTGTGGCTGCAAAATATCGGCAAAGTTGAGGGCAACCATGGTCTCATCAGCCACAGGTGTACCTAGCCTTTATTTTGCAAAAGCAACAAAAAGCAGGTGATCGAGTTCCAGAACGAGTTCTTTCGACAAGGTCGAAAATGCCGGCGGATGAGCCGAAGAAGTATGAGGTCAGGCGGACCCTTACTTAAACATCAACAACAACAACAATAACATACTTTCATATTTTAACGTAGATTAACTAAAATTAACATTTAATTATTAATGTACAAAATGGGTTTTTAACGCCGCGTTTTTAAGTTAACGTAATTTAATATTTGGTACAAAACTCACCTCGAACCTCGCGCGTTAAATTAGTAGTATCTAATAGGAAAATGCCTAGTTGAGACTTCTTCTCGATTTTTGTTTTTCTTTGAACTTTCTCGAAAAATAAGAATAGTTGGGAAGGGGTCTTAACTCGCCATTATGTTTCGGCAAGTTTTGGAAACTCATCCAACAACTTGTCGAAACCGTGATTGTGTGTGTGAAAGCAAAGTTTCGCTGAGAGTCAACAACGGTGGCTTTCCTGATGAGCGTAAAGCTTCCAGGAAGCCGCGATACCGTGACCGACAATCACGAAAACGGATGCTTGTGTTGGATGAATGTGTGTGTGACTGGAATGGTCGAGGGAGGAAGAAAGTAGATGGGAATTAGCTTGGAAGGCACTCTTGATAGAGCCCTACAAGCGATAAGTGATAGAGAAGGAAGTTTCGAGGAGTTTTGAAAAGAAAAAGAAAAGATTGAGAAGAAGGATTTGGATAATCGGGAAATCGAGGAAATTAGAGGGAAAAACTAATAGTCGAGGATCGAGGTGTGAGGATCGGGAGAAAGAGGAAAATAGGAAGAAAAAAAAAGATAAGTAATTTGTTTCTGTCGTTTATTTGTTCTTCTCGAGTTTACATATTTTTTTTTTCAAGACGCGTCCGGTATTAAGAACCCATTTTCTTTTGCGAGTTGTTTTCTTTGTTTCATTTGAATTTTCTTTGGTTCTTTGTTTAACTTCAATTTCAATTTTATTGTAATTTTTTTTTAACTTTTATTTTGAAAACATTTTGGGTTTTAGTCCAGGGATCTTCAATCCCACGGTTTCCCAAAGAAATAAATATTACATTTAAAACCAAACGTGCGTTGTGTCTTTGTTTATTATCGTTTCACTTATCATAAAGAGTTTTGGAATTTTCTTTTTCGACTTTAAAAAAAAATTCCTGGCGCCCATTTTTATTGTAACGTACCCCACTGTAGGTACTTGCAATAACTTATTTCCAAATTGTAACAATTTGATTGATTTAGAAATCAATCAACATTGTTATAATTTATAAACAAATTCTTCCAAAAGAACCCAGCCCAGCTGAGCAGCCGCGGTTGCAGCTTCTTTAACGAGCTGTATTGTTGCACTTTTTTTTGTTCTCTCCTTTGTGTCGCATTCGTACTCGGTTGAGTGCGAGTGGCTGGTTTCGTTGCGTGCGTCGTCGTTCGTCGCTACGCAGCCGTCGCCGATTTAGTTTATTTTTAGTTTAGTTTTGTTTTGATAATTTGTTTTAAATAATTATCAATAATAATAAATAATATAATACCTCTTCGCGGTTAAGATAAAAAAGTGTAACAGAGTAATGCCATAACCTTCATCACCGAGAAGTATTCCTGATGAGTTATTATTATTCATGTGACTATATAGGAAAGAGTTTTTCAAAATACGGGAGTCGTGTACGGATCCTGGCCAGCAAACTTTAACACTTGTAAACTTTTCTTCCGCATTGCATGAAGCTTGAACATTAATGGAGTAGTATCCCTTACGGTTAATGTACTCCTCATGATAGGTCAAAGGTTTCCTTATTCGGACATGAGTGCAATCTAAAGCACCAATTGCATAAGGAAACTAGTACTTCGAGCTCCATAACCTTTGCGCTTCTAGTATTTCTTCCACAGTATGTGGGAATATAATCCAATTCTTGGCCTGGCTTGCAATTTCTGCAGAAACTTGCTGCACCACTCTAGAGACCGTAGATTGATGAAATCCAACGTCTTCACCAACTCCAATTTGGAACCCCGGGTCTCCTATGTATCGCAGAAATGTTCTTATTTTTTCTTCATTTGTGAGAGCACCACCACGCGTTTCTGAGCTCGGGTCCAAAAATTCCTCCGTTAACAATCGCACACCTTCTTCACTAAACCGGTACAAACGACGAAAATCATCACCTATTCTTTCTTCTTCTTTCCTTATAATTTCTTTTTCCGACATAATTAATTATAAATTCAGCCATCCTTACGGTTTTATGTGAACTGAGTCCGAGAAATACCATGCTTAACAATTTGTGAGATCGATCTCATGTAACCAAGTGTTTACTCAGCTTTTTGCATATGAAAACGAGCACAATCTCATGGCGAGCTTTCGTTTTGAGATCGATCTCATCCCTCTGAGATTGAACTCACCAAGTGAGATCTAACTCGGTCAGTAATTATTTTTTTGCATAAAACCTTAAGAAAGTTCTCAAAAAAGTGAGTAAAGAGTTTGATCTCATCTTTTTGCATACGACCCATTATTTAAGCTGAAAATTGATCAGCATTTCCCTGACCTTTTAAAAAGAATGAACGGGGACTTCTTTTTATTCAGTAAAAAGACTTTTATTATAAAAAATGTATACCTTTTGGAAATCGTCATTGTTTCAAACTTACATGCATTATCTCGTATGACAGTCGTCGGCACACCTTCATCCGATGGTCCAAATTTTCGATGACGCTGAGATATAATAAATCGTTAATGTGCCGAATTACCTCATCCTCTAGCTCTGGCTTATCGACGTATACTATACTTTTTATTCAAATAACCCAAAAGAAAGAAGTCCAACGGTATCAAATCACATGATCTTGGTGGCCAATGACATTACCACCACGTAAGATAACACACTCATTTAATTTTTCGCGCAAAATAGCCATTGTATCGTTAGATGCATGGCGAGTGGAACCGTCCTGTTGAAACCACATCCATATCTTCTAATTCCGTTCATAAACAGTTAGTTATCATCTCACAGTAACTGCCTGACCGGCATAATTTTGGAAAAATACAGCCGGTGATGCCGCCCAGGCAATAAACCCTACCAAACAGTCACTCGTGTTGGGTGAATTGCTTTTTCGACAATCACTTTTGGATTATCATTCACCCAAATTCGACATGCATATTGACGAATCCACTGAGGTTAAAATGTGCCTCATCTTAAGAGGATTTTTCGAAAATTGATCATCCACTGTTGCCATTTCTTGCCACTATTCTGACCATTGACGACCGACGCTTGAAATGGCCAAGAGGCTTAAATATAACTAAAAACTTTCATCAATCATTTTCAACAAATAAACTTTACTGACAGGAACCTCACCATTATTTATCAACCGTATTCTAGTGCCATTAGGCCTAGAAAAGTAACTTCTATCCTCTATGTTGATTTCCCTTTGCGACAAAATGGCATACCATCGTAATTAACTGAAGTGTAAGTAACCAGTCATCGCAGAAGCCACCTCCTACCATTATCGACATTACTACGAATAACCTATACCTACCGCAAAACTACCTTACCGATAAATTTCCTAAGCAAATTATGGTTTCTTAAACCAAAGACGCCCATAAAAAAGTAACCAATTTATAGAAGGTATAAGAGGTATCTATATATATTTACATATTGACATATTCTTCGCTCTACTATACCTACTGCGCTGCGGTCGAATAGCACCTCCACCTCCATATTGCTTATAGGTTCCCATCAACGCCATCATCGGTAATATACCTATCTATAGGTAGTTTATTATAACTTGTCACCCCACCTTTGATGTTTTAGCCTGATTTTGATTCCCACACAAAACTCCATCATCAGAAAACAAAAAAGTTAACATAGGCAGGGTATATTGAAAATTGTATTGAATTACATGACAGCCATTATTAATAGGCACAACCACCGCCATCTACCGCACACAAAATCGCACTACCTAACTGTCTATGTACACACACTCTTCTTTTCTTGTCGCCCGCCTGACCTGCCTGGGCTGCCTGTCCATCCGTCCATTGTCCATCCTCTTATAGCCCCATGGGAAGACCACAAAGTGGTGTTATGATAATGGTGATGTTGATGTGGTGTTGTGATGTGCGCCCGCTTTCCTTTGAACACCATCATCCATCCGTCCATCCATCCAACGACCAGCACAGCACTCCAGTCGATATGACCGACGACGCGACGACTACGACTACGACGATGACGATGAAAACGACGACATATCGAGTGACACCTTTGTATGGTTTCCGTTTTTGGGCAAAAACTGAACACAGAACCACCCTATCAACAACTAATAACAAAACCTGGCGGCAGAGGCAGACTTTTTAGCACAAAAATGAACGAACGAATGACAACAACAACAACAACAACTATGGGGAAAAAATGGTTGATGATGGTTGATGGTTGTCTAATAACTGTCAACCATTTGTAATGCGGCGCGAAGACCTGGAAATATGAATTTTTCGTTCGTCATTTATGTCAAATCAAAAGTGTTGAATAACTGACGACATCACAGCATAACCAGTAACGACACTTACCATATTACATATTATGTACCTTTAGGACTTATAGGTTATAGTTTAGGTTTGCATTCCGTAGATTTTTTGTTTTGTTTCTAAAAAGGAAACGCGACAAAGTTGCGGGACACATTGGACGAGCATTATAAGTAGATATGTGTCTAGTCTATGTTGCCATATTGAACATGGTCTCGTTTTGCTCTATGGACGCATTATAATAGGTACTTACCTATAGTCTGTCAAATGCGGTAAAATAGCTTATGAAAATGTCATATTTTAGGGTTAATACCACTAAAAATGGGGTTTTTTGTCCGACAAAAGGCTATAACGTACGATTTTTTGTTGGCTATTATAATACGCTGCGAAAAGTTTTCATTCTATTGTAGTTCTTATGCTCAAAACTGTTTTAATATTGCTTTGCAAACCATTAAAGTCGTATGCAAGATTATAGGTAAATTTAAAATATTTGTTAAAATTTTTGAATTAGAGCAGTTTATAAATGATTTTTTTTTTACGAAACTATGGGTACTAGGTTTTCAGATAAAGCTGTATATATATTAAGTGGAATGTACTTTAATTAAATGTAAAAGGTAGTCATATGCATTTCAGAGGAGAACTGTCACTTTGTGATAATTCAGAAAAACGTTATTTAAAGTACCTATCTAAATGTTTATAAAAGTTTTTATGACAGGTAAACTTCTATCTACTTAATGTTGATGCTTTGAACAGACGTAACATCTTTGTGTTTTGACATTTAACTTTCTGATTTTGACAGTTTGAAGCAAAAAAAGATGGTGTAAAAAGTTTGACATTAGGCAATGATGTATTGTTCATCCATTTTGTTTTCTATCATGAACAATCCACAATCATCCTTTGGAAATTAATGAATCTGACCAAAACCGATTTTTCGGCAAAAAGTTTTCGAAAACCCGGAAATCGTTCACACTGAACACCTATGTACATGTTTTCGTTTGACATTTCCTAATCCTTTAATTATTATTTGTGAAAATAAAGTGTATTTTGACCATTTGAAACTGATTTTAATACATTAAAGTTGAATATAATGTATGAAGATTTTGTTAAATCTTTTTTCATCATTTTGAAAAATCGTCATTTTATTTGCAAATTCTGGAACTTAGAAACAAAAGAAAAGAAAATTGATGAAGAAATACATATGTGGAAAAAGGTAAATTTTGTTTTATAACAATTCAATTAAAAGGGATTTATGTACCTAAATATATTCTGCAGATTCGTAAACAAGCGCTTTTTGGGAACGTGAAATGTTGCCAAGCAATGATAAATATTTTAAACAACATTTCATTAAATATTTTTGAGTCTTCTATGGGTTGAAGAGTACCTGCTGGAGTCACCCCAAACCTGGAAATAGTAGTAGTAGTAGTAATAATGACTTTATTTCAATATAAAAGTTACAAACAATTTTTGTTTTCTAAGTCTATTTTGGTTTGGCCCAAGGCCGTCTACCAGATTGGCATTGATTTAAATAAAAAGTTAAGTCTATAATTTATATTTATATTATTTTAATTTATGCGGATGGATTAGAAGTCACCCTCAATTATGCGTTTTCTGTAGTGAAGTGCGCTTACCGTGTAGTTGTACAATATGTCCCAGCCTTGTTCTCCGTTTAAAATATCGATGGCAGCAACGTCATTCAGAACATATGAACCGAAAAATTGTTTTCGAATTACCTTTAAAATTGGACATATTGCTAGAAAGTGTAAAACGTCTTCCCTAGCTTTCATATTACATATGTTGCATAATATAGGTAGTTCTGGTCGGTGTGGGATGTAATTCAAATTATCAGTTGTATAGCAGTTGTATAGCAGTTTAAAAGATATGTTTGTTCTTCTAGATTGTATTTAAGTTTGCTATAGTACACCCTGTATTGGGAAGCTTGGGCTTCATTGACATATTTTTGATATACAGTGTTGCTAGTTTTTTCTAATAAGTTATCAAACTGTCTTTTTAGAGATTCAGAATTAAGATCTGGCGTAATGTCAAGGGCTACTCTACATTCAGAAGCTAGACGCTCCCATTCTTGCATTAGATTTCCTTTTGTTCTTATAACATGCTTAAGGACTTTTTTAGGTAACCTCTCTTCCTCCATCGCAATCACTTTTATCATGTAATTGAAATGCATTTTTAATGTGTTCAAAAACATAGGAGCCGTTCCCGTTTCTAAATGTAGCATGTAGTTGGGTGTACTACTTGGTAATCTAAATATTCGCTTAAGAAAGTAGCGCAGAAATTTTTCAACTGCTTCAAATGAACAGTATCCCCACACTTGGGCTCCATATAAAAGAATTGTGGATGCTGTCGATTGGAATAGCTGTTGCTTAGCACTGTGACTTACATGTCTATTACTTATGCATTTGCCCCAAACTGAACATATCGCGCGTTTAGCTTCAGATAACTTGCTTTTAAGATGTTTGTTTAAGCTAACATTAGGGGTGATAAGAACTCCAAGGTACTTGTATTCTCGAACAATTTCAATGGGTTTATCTTGCAAAGTCCACTTTTCATTTCGACTGTATCTTCCGCCACCATTTCTAAATATCATCATTTTGGATTTTGTTAGGTTTACAGAGAGATTCCAAGTGTTGCAGTACCCATCAAGCCGGTTTATCATAAGCTGCATACATTCTACAGTATCTGCGAGAAAAACGATGTCATCTGCAAACATAAGCGTTGGAATACTTGTTCGGTCTATCTCAATCCCACCTCTTACGGTCTTCGTTATGTCGTTTATATATAGTATAAAGAGTAATGTGCTCAATTCACACCCATTGTAGTCTCAAAACCTTCGGACAAGAAGTTTCCATCCCAAACGGAAGCTATATTATTTGTATACATTGCTCGCAAAACATTTATTACTTTTGTCGATATTCCATATCCATAAAGCTTATAGAAAAGCGCCTCTCTAGAAACAGAGTCAACGCTGCTCGAAAATCTATATTGTTTTTTCTACCATTGACATGCTTAACAGCTTTCCAAAACTCTGCTGGGCATTTTGCTTTGTTTAAAAGGGCAATACCTGGAAATATATCTATTGACATCTCTGAATTGATAGTGCCCGTGGCATGATGGTTAGTGCGTTGGACTGTCATGCGAGAGGTCTTGGGTTCAATCCCTGCCTGTGCCACCTTAATTAAAAAAAAGAGTTTTCACGGGTACTGCCTCTTGCGAGGAATTGACAAATTCTCCAAGAGTAATTCTTGTCATGAAAAAGTGCATTCTCAAATTAGCCGTTCGGATTCGGAATATAAATTGTAGGTCCCCTCCATCCCTGACAACATTACTCGCACACAGGAATGGTTGAGAGTTGTAAGTCACTAGGCCCTGGTTCTCTACGGACTGTTGCGCCACCTAATTTATTTATATTTATCTCTGAAATTTAAAATGGATATGAACACACACATATTGTACATTGTGTTTTTACCTGAGGGACCGCTGTCCTCCACAAAAAAATAAAGGTTTATTTAAATTCAAACCTCTGGAGGTGTGGACAAACATTCAAAATATCAATGTAATAGGCTTTTCACACCAAGTCCAAAACCCGGTTTTCGCGAAATTATCGGTTTTCACCGAAAACCTACATACATCGAAAACTCAAGTTTTCCCATATATTTTTGGTAAACCACAAGTTTTCGTAAACCACAAGTTTTATATAAAACCTCTCGAAAACTAGTTGGAATTCAAAGTTAAACAAAACAAACAAACCTTTCGGAACATTCAGCGCTCAAATTAATGTAAACAAAACAGCTGATGGCTGCTGTCAAAACAAATATTTCATTTTGAAATAAATTTGTTGGTGGTAAGTAATATTATTTATACAATTTCCTTACGAAATAAGAAGAATTATTGCTTTTGTTTTTTATTTACAGAATATGGACAATTTGCCAACAACGTCGAGAATAAAAGCCCCGGTGACTATTTGCGGCACTGGCGATTATATTATGATCCTATAGAGTTTCAAACGCTCTTTGTTCCAACTCGTCGCTACAAATATGTTCGACGTTTTCGCTTTCTACCAGGAGAAAGACTTTTCGGTAACTCCGTGCAATCACAAGGGTTTGGGAGGTATGAGAAAGGCGATAAGTTCATTTGTGGAGGAGAATAAGTATGAAAGGAAATTTCACAATGTGGAATCGTTGTTCCAGTGAATAAAACCACAACAGTGGGCTATGGCACCTTGATTGACAGCGATTCCAGCATCAAGAAGATCCTCAGTGCTTTGGACAAGCCAGTCGAGTCCTCAAAGAAAGAAGCCAAAGAGATAGTCATGGGGAAATTGCAGCCCATCATTGCAGCTTCAGTGATCGCTCTTGATGAGTGTGTTTTTGGTACGAATCTGGAACTAGGAATTGACCTTTTCTACTCTGGCCATAAGGGCCTACACGAAATCGTGTTCAGAATCTTCTCAACCCCGCCTTTATGTTGCTCGGATGGCCACAATATATGGCGATTCTGAAGGCACATTTGGCCAACAAAAGCAATAGTCATAAGCTCAGTATTTTGGATTGAATTTGTTGTGAAAGAAGAAGAAAATGTTTTAAATAAAATTAATTTTTGTTGTAATAGTTTTGTTTTTTATTGATTTGAGCGTACATTTTCTACACAATTATCTTCTCTTTGGTGTATTGTTCTGACCTGTTGAAGTAAACAAAGAGGATAGATGCAGCCAAGCAAGCTTGTAGTTCTTGTTGGTTCATGTCGTGAGCCCATTCCACCCGTCCCCAGAACTTCAGTTGAAACTCTTCTTCGAGACGAGCTAGTGTTACGGGCTTGTCTGCGCTGATATGCTGCTCTATCACAGCACAGGAAAGGATTATCGACTTAAGGGTGTCGACAGCAAAGAAAAATCCTTAGGAGAATGTTTGCATTTCAAGAATTTTCAAAAAATTGAATCTTGAGAGAATACATACCATATAGAACATCTTCATTATGTGTGAAAGGAAGTACTTGGATATTTTCATTTTATCCGCATCCGAGACGGTGGGTGGTGATATACTGGGAGTTTTTTGTATGTTCGTATCAAAACGCTTGTTAAACCACTCAATTTGTTCTTTTGGAGCTCGTATAGATCTTTGTCTTTCTGAAAATCATCTTGATAAGTACCTACATAAGGCTAAAGTTTGTATCTTGCATTTCAAGATCCTTTATAGTTCATTGCAGAGTATATCGAAAGTTCTGTGGCTCGATCTGAAGTGTTGTTTGAAGTACTCATCATCGTTTACTTACATTTCACGTTCCCAAAAATTGCTGGTACGTACCAGAGGACTGACGAGTATATACAGTTTTGAAAGTATTATAATGAAATTTAATACAAATTAGTAAAAATCTCTTAGGATTTAATAATGATCACTTAAAATCACTTAGTAACAATTAAAAATAATTATTATCTAATATGTAATACTAGGAGAAAATACTACATCAGTTTTCAAAACAGACTTTTGACATTTGACGTAACGTTATTCACTTATCTTTTACTACTTTCACATAGTTTTACTAAATATTTCAAAGTAATCAACAAACAATATAAACAAAATCTAACAATATTCATCTTAAAAGTACTAATGATCATGAAATGAAGAACAATAACAATATACCTGACACAGGACTGACGCCATAGGACTGACGAAAAAGACGAAATTTGAGATTATACATAATCAGGACTAATGTTTTTTTTTTTGTAATTTCAAATATCAACAAACTACATTTTAACAAATCAAAGTCTAATACGAATAAATAAAAATAAACTTTAGATTAACAACAAAATAACGACTCACCATAAAACTGACGTGTTGACTGGCTAAGCACGTGTAGGTATAGACAACAAACATAACCCAAACTCTGGTCCAGTTATGGTGGCCGTCAAATTGTGCGACCCGCAACTAACTTTACTAACATTAAAATTCAAAGTGTGATTTGACGTTAAGTCGGCGATATTTCGCACGAATTTTAAATTTAAATAACACACAGGAAACTGACGAATAAAACTGAACACAAAATTTCTTATTTTTTTTAAATAAAGTGGAGAACACTGCATTATGAAAGTTGTAGTATATATTAAACTATATACATCGCAGATTGTATTAATTTAATAAGTTTTCTCAAATCAATGATAATGTTTAATAGACAGTCACTTAATGGTTGGTTTTCAGGGTTGTGACATGCCAGAGGACTGACGTTTTAAGAACTAATTGTGTTTTTTTAATAACTTCTATTCAAAATGAAGAACTGAAATTGGGTGACTAAATAAAGGTCTTTCCATTGTTTTAAAATAAATTGCAATCTCAATAAAATATAATCAGACTTTGTATATATATTGGTTGATGACATCGAATTACCCAACCATATGTACATACATATGTACATAGCTTCCTATATTAATTGAATTGTTATAATAAGCTAACCTTTGTCCACATATTTCTTTGTCGATTATGATTTTCAATTGCATCAATTAATGCTTTTCTTTTCTTTCGAAGTTCCAGGATTTGCAAAAGAAAATGACGTTTTTTTTATGATAGAGGCTTGAGATAATGAAAAAAAATTTAACAAAATCTTTATATTTTGTTCAACTTTTTTTTATGCATTAAAATCAATTTCACTTGGTTAGAATTAATTTTATTTTCACAAATAGTTTGAGAAAAACAAAACTTTTTACTCGCAAATTTTTTCATAAATACAAAATTTGACAGCCGGTGTCAAACAAATTTTAATGTCAAATGAAAACGTGTAAATGTTCGGTGTGAACGATTTTCGGGTTTTCGAAAACTTTTTGGCGAAAACCCGGTGTTGGGTTTGGTGTGAAAAGCCTATAAGATAGTTTTTTGACAGCAGCTATCAGCTGTTTTGTTTACATTTATTTGAGCGCTGAATGTTTCAAAAGGTTTGTTTGTTTAGTTCATCTTTGAATTGCTACTATAATCTGTTCAATTTCAATATGCAGTACAGGGAAGATAAGATATTTGCCTTTCATCTGTACTATTCTGAAATACAATAAGCTATGTATCTCTATTTCAAAGCTCTCACAGGCTTGCCGTAGTGATTATTTTGCATCGGCATAATTCTCTCAAAAATGTCGGTAGGGTTACCAACACCAGCAAGAGGTAAGATAGTATACGCATTTTTTAAAGAATTCCGCAGGAGGCCTAATCCCTTTCAACGTAAAAACCATTTGTTTGATGGCGCACATATCAATAATTATTTTACTTTCTTTTTGGTGTTCAATTACGACCTGGAATTTGAATTTTATTTTCATTCAAACAATTGAAAAAAGTTCGCTCTGCTACAGAAAATACATCCGCACTTTTCTGAACAACTTCCGTCTTATTTCTTTCAAGATCGTAAAATTTGATAGTTGGTGAACGATTGCCTGCTTCTTCAAACTAAAAATTCTAACGGTGTTTTTTAAGGTTTGGTTTTTATTTCATTGTTTTGAAGTAAGTTTGGAATATTTAATATGAATTTCTGACATTGTTTCCGTTCGGAATTGTTTTTAATTTGACCCAATTGTAATTTTCTGGTGTTTGTTTGAAATACAAATATGTCCCAAATAAAGACATGGTTTACATTGGTCGATATAACGTTCTCCATTCATGATGTTCTCTTTCATATTAAGGCGCCAGTTATAGTTATCATTGGTTTTCATCATTGAAAACAAACATTGGAATTTTTTTGACAGGTCGTTTATAGCTTTCATTAAAAATTTCTGTCATTGAAAAAAATTTCCTGATTGAAAGCCACCGACAAATTTTTACTAGCAGAAATCTGTCTGTGTGAAATTGGAACACAAATCAGTGGAACGATTCGTTTCACTTTTGAACATAAAATTATCAGCTGTTCAGGAAAATGAATCTCCGTCCGGAAAATAGAAAAATACATTTTTAGAGAAAAATAAATGCGTAATTACACTTTTTTTTCTTAAAAAAAAATTCTTTGTGTGATTTCCGATCGATGAGTATATAATTTTTATTTCTAATCAAAGGGAAACACCGTCAAATATCGATTCAAAAATGTTTCCGGATCGAAAACTGGCCCCTAACTGCGAGCAGCAAACAGAGAAGGAGCAACCGTTCTCATTGATCCGCGCTGGTTCTTAGGAAAGCGCCCCGACTAAAGCATCATTCACATGAGCGCGACCAACGAACGACGAATGAATTACAAAATGTGAGTTTATATTTACATTTGAAGACATATTTCCACATACACAAACGATAGCAATATAGTTTCTATTTGATTTATGATGCATACTTTTACTTTTCAATATCATGTATTAATAAATTTATGAAAACAAATTTATTCGTCGCGAAAAAATTATAGTTGATACGAACTGTCAAACTTTATTCGCGTTCCACATTATCCACACTCGCAACGAATAAAAAAATCGCGCGTACTTAACCTAAAAAAAATCGTTCTTGTTTTGGTTTCGGTGGTGATATCAAACTTCATCCGCGACGAATTAAAAACTCTCATGTGAAAGAAATGTCAAAATCGACGAATATTCGTTCATTTGTTGGTCGTTGGTCGTGCTCATGTGAATATTGCTTAAGTCATAAACTAATCTGTCAAATTAAACGAAAAAAATGTGTGCAATAAGATGCATTTTATTTTGGGCTCATGATTTAAAAAATTGAAAGAGATTGTTTAATTTTTTTACATTCGTGTAAACATAGAATTTTCTGTGAGAATATAAACAAAAGCGTCATTGTCAGCTATTCTCAGACGATCTAAAATGAAATTTTCAGTTGTGACAAAAAATTGCCAGAATTTTTTGAAATTGTGAATATAAATTACCGCCTGATCACAATGGGTGAAGCTTGAAGCTTAAAAAAACTCAGGGGACGTCCACAATAGTGAAGCTCGATAAAAATTTAAGTTTGAAGCTGTCAAAAAAAAAAACAATTCACGTGTCAGTTTTGTGTGTGAGTTTTGTTGTCGTTTTGTTTCTATTGCATAAATTTATTATTTTCATTAATTTTTTACAAAACTTTTAAAGATGATGACAAAAAAAGTAGTTTTTGTTGCATTTTCATATAGGCACTTATTTAACCACACTACAATACGAGCTTTTACTCTCCTTGGTCAAGAATTGAATCCTCAAAATCTCTCAGGAAACCAATAAGCCCTGAATGCAGGATGGTTATTACGGTAATTAATCAACTAACTTTACATGGCCGGGACTTTTCGGATGGGGGCATCAACGGTCCGAAAAATAATATTGGAAGTTTTCCAAGTTTCTTAGGATGTACTATCACTAGTGGCTGGAAAAAATAAGCGTTGAATTCAACAATCGGTGGCACATGCTCCACTGTCATGGGAGCATTGATGACAAGCACATCGAGATAAAGGTCCACCAAACTCGGGCTCCAAGTAGGTACATCTACTACAAGGGGTATTTTAGCATTGTTTAACTTGCTGTATACAATGCAAATTCTACATTTACTGCGGTTGATGTATGAGCGTATGGTAGCCAAAACGATGGTGGAGTTTTTCGAAATCCTATTTTTTTAAATAAAGTGCAATTAATACCACCAGAAAAGCTTCCGCGCACTCAGAAACAGTGGTTGCGTTCTATTTAGTGGGTGAAAGCGTGTTCCCTTTACGCGAAAACTTGATGCGGCCCTCTCCAGGAATTCTACTAAACAAGAACAATCCACCCGCGCCGGATTATTTAAAACACCTTTGGAATTTTGGCTGCTCGTTGAAGAATATTCAACAAAGGAATCGAGTTTCATCCACAAAATGCAGATACAATTTTACTTGCATGCACTATTCTCGACAATTTTATAAAAGAGACGGATACGATTTACAGCTCCGAATCTTACTACCCTAAAGGGTACTGCTATTCCTACACAGCTAATGGTGAGCAAATCGATGGAACGTGACGGCAAGAATCACGCTATTTGCCTTCTGTCCGAAGATGTGGAAGCAACAACAGGGCAGAAGAATCTTTTAGAGTTCGATAGACACTAACAATATATTTTTTAAATGAGGGTCATCATCCTTTTCAAACAAAATAATTATGATCATGATGTATGTAAGCTTTTAAATGTACGAATAAAAGTCCTATATTTGAAAACATTTCCAAAAACTCTTTTTTTCTCTTTGAATGTGAATGTGCCAAATATTAAGTCAAATGTTTTCAGCTTGATCCGTCAACTATCCACATAAGCCATACAAATGTCAAAAATGTGCGCAGCATGAAGCCAAAACTAAAAGTTCACTCAACTTGAGCTTCAGCTACGACTTCAACTTCGTATTGTAGCGCTGTGTGTTCATTTCGTAATGTTTGACTTTGACAGTACCACAAGCTTCAGCTTTAACCTTGTGAACCCACAATTTTCACCATGAAAATATTTTCAGTACCTTACAGTATTGTAAGAGAAATGTCAGTTAACCATGTGCCACTACGTTTTTTAGTATTTGAGACAAAATCTGGGAAACTTGTTAAAAAAAAGTTTTACATTGGAAGTTGTTTTCGCTATTTTCAGCTCATTGACTGCTGTTGTGAGATAATTGACAGATTTGAAAAAAATTGTGATATCTGTCAATCGCCTGTACTTTTGTAACTTTTAGTGATTCGCCCTTACTGCCTGAAAAAAAAAACAAGAACAGATAAACAGGATTGTCATCACTATATGCGAGAACTGTCAAAGTATAATAATTGTGAAAGTGTAGCATTTTTTAGTAACAATTTCATTTGCGAACAGCAACATGGTTTTGTGAAAAAAAGATCAACCGTTACAAAACTCTTTACATTCTCAAACATATGTATGTTCAAACGCTTTAGAAAAAGGTTATGAAGTTGACTGTGTATACACTGACTTTTCTAAAGCTTTTGACCAACTTAGCCACGGAATTATTTTATTTAAACTTAAAGCTCTTGGTTTTCCATCATTTTTCTTAGCTTGGATTAAATCATACCTTGAAAACACATCCTATGAGGTAAAATTTAGAAATTGTCATTCTGAACCTTTTGTTGCTCAATCTGGTGTTCCCCAGGGAAGCCATCTTGGCACTTTTCTGTTCATCCTGTCTATTAACGATGTATCGTCATGTCTATATGCTCAAGTGAAGTACTCATTTTTGCTGACGACATGAAGATTTTTAAAAGAATAAAGTCCACCCATGATCGTATTCTTTTACAAGCCGACATTGATAGTTTCACATTTTGGTTTGGGAAAAATAGCCTTTCACTCAACCCTTTCAAATGCCAGACGATAACTTTTACTAAAAAACTAATCAGTAGCGTATTTGATTATTATATATCACAGCAAAAACTCTGTCGCGTCTCCACATTTAAAGATTTAAGTGTTCATTTCTGTTCCAACTTAGAATTTACACATCCATTAATTTGATTGTTAATAAAGCAAGTTCTATGACATTAGCACTGTAGGAGGTGGACTTTTGCTTGCCGTAAAAAATTGCTTGATATGCACTTTGCTTGACGATTTTCATCAATCTGATGCTGGATCAGGACTGCTATACATTATCGCCACATATATACCTCCAAGCTCTCCTAACAACGTTTATGAAAACTTAATTAATTGCATAGACAAAATAAACGATCAAATTGAGCCACAAGACGAGTTACTAGTCTTAGGAGATTTCAATCTTCCAAACTTGATCTGGACTAAACAGACGCATGAGAGCTATCTATCTCCTATTAACATGTCCTCTACCAACGAATTCTTGACAATTGACGGTCTTTCCTCATGTGGACTAAGCCAACAACTTCAACAAAATATTGGACCTTATATTCTTCTCGGACACACTCAATGCTGATATTGCTGTAAATTCAGCCAATACCCTACTTGTCGAAGAAGACCGACATCCGACATCACCCAGCATTAGACCTATCTTTTAATTTAAATGTATGTAATGTTCCTAATTGCTCCAAAGAAAATCTTGAGTTTAACTTTAAAAAATGCAGACTTAATGAACTTATCAACCTGTTATGTAATGTTAACTGGAATCATTTGTTTGAGAACTGTGACATTAATGCTATATGCTCTAAATTCTATTGTGTTCTCTTTAACTTTTTTTATGAGACCACACCATTGAGAAAACCGCGCAATATTTCTAAATCTCCTCCATGGTTTGACTAAAAAATTTAAAGAATAAAAGAAAGAAGGCCTGGATTAAATATAATAAAACAAACGCTGATAATGACTTCGTAATTTACAATGAGCTAAGAAATATGTTTATTGACTATTCAGATATTCTTTATAATGACTTTATTTTAAATACTGAAACCGACATAAAAAACAACCCAAAAAAACTTTTGGAGCTATGTTAATAGTAAGAGAAATACTGACGGATATCCAAACTGCATGTCTTTCAACAACGAACTTATTGCCATGACTCTGAAAAAATTTCAAATATGTTTGCAAATTTTTTCAAAGATGCTTTCGAAGTAGCGAACTCCTGTCAAATGCCTGAGTTATTGGCCCCTTCACAAAATTTCCCTCATTTGAATGCAATTAATCTTTGGATCTCTGAAGATGAAATCGTTCGCAAAGCTTCAGAACTTGACGTTTGTTATAGTCCTGGTCCAGATGGTGTACCTTCTTATATTTTGAAAAAATGCGCATCCTATTTATCCTATCCTCTTCATATTCTTTTTAATGAATCCCTCAAATCTTCAATTTTTCCTGAAATTTGGAAGAGTTCGTACATAATACCGATACATAAAAAGGGTAGTAAAAATGAAATACAAAATTATCTTCCCATATTGCAAAACTGTCCGTCATCCCTAAGTTATTTGAGTCCATTATTTGTAAAGTCATATCGTTTAATTGTAAGTCTATAATTTGTGAAAGTCAACATGGTTTTGTTCAAAATAAGTCAACAGGTACTAACCTCTTTCATTTCAGTTCTTTTTGTTTAGATTCGTTTGAAAAACGGAAACAAGTTGACTGTGTCTTCACAGACTTCAGTAAGGCCTTTGATAAATTGTGTCATAAAACATTAACTTCCAAACTTAGATCCCAAGGCTTTAATGATAAATTTGTTAGTTGGGTTTCGTCGTACTTATATAATAGATCATACAGCGTAGTTTTTAGGAATGAGCGGACATCAGATTTTTATACCAACTCTGGTGTACCACAAGGTAGCCACTTAGGACCTTTACTGTTTATTTTGTACGTTAACGACTTACCTTCTATTATAAAACACTCATCTGTTTTAATTTACGCTGATGACATTAAAATTTTCAAACGTAAATTGACTCACTTGACGACTGTTTACTCCTACAAGATGATCTAAATAGTTTTCGTGAATGGTGTTTTATAAATAAGCTTTTACTAAACATAGACAAATGTAAATTAATGTGTTTTACACGCAAACAAAATGTTTTGACTTTCAATTATCAATTAGACTCTTCTTATTTGACTAAACTCTCTACTTTCTCTGACCTAGGTATTATTCTTGAATCAAAATTAACTTTTACAAATCATTATGACTATATTATTAAAAAAGCAAATAAGACACTCGGATTTATAGAACGGTTTTCACATGATTTTCGTGGCCCTTATATTCTTAAACTTCTTTATATATCATTTGTAAGACCAATATTGGAATATGGATGCATAATATGGGCTCCCTTTTATTCAGTCCATATAAACAGAATAGAAGGAGTACAAAGAAGATTCATGCGCTTCTGCTTCCGTTTCTTCCCATGGTCCAATAGGCTCGAACTTCCACCCTATGATCATAGGCTCACGCTAATAAATCTTCCATCGCTTTCTAAACACCAGAGAGTATACATACATTCAGCTGTGCTTTATTATAAAATTAATCAATGGGTCAGTCATATCACCATCAATTTTGGAACAATTAAACTTTATTTATATAGCCGTTCAAGTATTAGAAGACAAGTTCCTTTACGTGCTATATCAAGCAGATCGAACTATGGTAAAAACAGTCCCCTCAACCAATTGATTTCAGTTTACAACAAGTATTACTTTTTGGTATATTCCGTAAGCGATGATTTTAAAAGTAAAACATTTAAAGTAAATTTCTTCCATACCATACCTCAGTTTAGCTTTATTTTTTTGCAATTAGCTTAAAGCATTGTAAATCTAAAAATAAATGTAATATTAGTCTTAAGTTCTAACGTTAGTTTGTTAACGAATTCAATAAATAAATGCTTGGTTTTATAAAACGCTGGACAAAGGAGTTCAATGATCCCTATGTTACTCTTTCTTTGCTGATATGGACTCCCTATTACGAAATTCATATAGAAAACATATTGAATCGATTCATCATAATTTCATTCGCTTTGCCCTAAAGGGTCTTCCTTGGGATGATCATTATGATCTGCCTCGCTATGAGCATCGTATTCTGCTTCTTCAAATGCAATCTCTTCATCAAAGGCGTGTTAATAATGACTTAGTATTTTTTCATCAACTCATTAATGGTGAAATTGATGCACCTTATTTGCTATCTTGTGTAGGTACATTTAAATTACCGAGGCGGAACTCATCACTTGCGTACATTTGATTTTATACATGTTAACTTCCATAGAGCCAACTATGGGAAGAATAAAGCTTTAAGTTGAATGAGCATTTTATATAACTTAAACTGTTCATCGATAGATTTAAATTTAAATAAGTTGGGATTAAAATCAATGTTTAGAACCAGTGCTCCACTATCGTAAACGTTCTCATTTTATTTTTTGTTCTGTAATAATTAAATGTTTCTTATGTTTCGTATTTTGTGCGTGTGTTAGGCTATAATTGTATTATCTTTTACTAACAACTTACACATGCACTTATGATGAGCCTCTGATCGTAGTTTGACGCTTGCTATAAGCTTACTACTTTCTGCAAATTCTGAAGTGTAAACAAAAAAAAAATAATAATATTCTTCCTATTTTTATATGAAGTAAATTATTAGTCAAATTAAATTAAATATGTAAGTTTTCAGCAAATTTTAGTTTATTGGCAAATCCGTAATAACTTGAAAAGAAATAGGCTTTAAAAGAAATAGCTGTCAACATTTTTTTGTTGCATAAAAGACGCAGAAGATTTCTCCAGAACTGATAGGACATATTAGAAAATCTGCAGCAAATAATTTCATCGTGTAAAAGAGTAAAATTTGTATTACCCGTGGCATGATGGTTAGTACGTTGAACTCAGTGGCGTCTTAAGGCATGGGCCCGGTGGGCCAGGGCCCAGGGCCCCGCAATTATTTGGCCCCCAAATCCACCAACTCAAAATTAATGAACCTATACAAGAATTATATAGAAAACGAAATAAAGTTAGTAGACAGTAACAATAAAATTCACCTCCTCAACATCTTAAACTTCTGGCAACATGAATCTTTAATCATACTCCTGCACACGCTGTCAACATTATTTTAACAACTCTGCTTTCGTTCTACTCTACAGTTCTGCACACATGTTGACTTTTCAACTCACTTCATAAACAAACACAAAATTGTCCCATGAAGATTCACTCATCGCAGATCATTTAAAAAAATGTGAGAATTCAGGAAAGGGATACACTTCCTATTTATCAGCAAATGTTTTCAACGAATTCATTGATATACATAATTGGAAAACAAGTCCTAATGAAAATTTTGGGTGAAATTAGATCGACAAAATATTTTTCAATAAGTGTTGACAGTACACCCGACCTTTCTCATATCGACCAGTAGGCTTTTGTAATTCTGTATGTTAAAAATTGTGTTCCCATCGAAATGTTCTTAAAATGTATACCTACTCAAGAGAATAAATCTGAATATTTGGCTGACATAATTTTGACATTTCTGGAAAATCATGATATTTCAATAGAGGATTGTAAAAGACAGCTATGATAATGCGTCTAATATGTCGGGAAAATATTCTGGTTTGCAAGCAAGATTAAAGGAGAAGTGCGAATTTGCTACCTTTGTACCTTGTGCAGCACATTATCTTAACTTACTAGGCCTTCATTCGGCTGGTTGTGTGCAGGAGGCAACAACTTTCTTTCAAGTGGTTCGAAAAATATAAAACTTTTGTTCTGCTTCTACCCATCGCTGAAATAAATTGAATGTATGTTTAGGTTCACATAAAGTTTGTTCACTGAGGTTTTGTCTAGATCAGAACAGCACAGGACAGCACAGTTTCGTGAGAAACGTCAGATGAAGTTAGAACAGTCAGTTAAACGTCAGTTGTAAAAAAAAAACAAAACAAATTACAAATTGTGTGAATTTTTCGTTTACCGCTTATTTTTTTTTCATTTTTTGTGTTTTTACTGTGAAAAAATATTATTAAAAATTATTGAAATGGAAAATCAAGTGATTGCTAAGATAATACTAAATGAAAATGTTAGTGGTTCAGACACCGATAGTGATTTTTCGTCGGATTCCTCTTCAGATGATTGGAATGAAAGTGTGACGAATGTTATTACCTTTTCTTTGATGAAATGTAAAAGAAATTGCATTGAAAGTTATTATATTATATTTTATAATTATTTAATTAAACAAATAAAACAAATTGGCAAAATAACTTTATTTTAATTTTTTTAAATCACGAGATAAAAAACAAATCAAAACGTAAACAAAAAAAATGACAACTTCGATTTTGACATTTCTCACGAGTCTGTTCTAACCTGATCTGACTCAAAAGCAAGAACAGAACATCCTGTTCTAAACTGTTCTAGGTTTGTCAATGAACAGGAAAGTAGAACAGTTCAGCACAGAAAAAACCTCAATGAACAGCAAGAAGCTGTACTTTTCTGTCTAGAACAGTCCAGGACAGCGTCACTGAACACACTTATAGAGTTCTTAAAAGCCTTTCTGAAACAAGATGGTCTGCACGAGCTGATGCAGTTAACGCGCTCCATCATGGTTATAAGCAAATTACTGAAGCCTTGACATCTATCTCTAGAGATCCAGAGCAAGCTCTAGACACAAAAAGCGAAGCGCTAAGCCTGACTAAGAAAATGTCAAAACTGGAGTTCCTCATTTTAACAGAAATTTGGAGCACAGTATTAGAAAGAATTCATAAAACCAGCAAGAGCCTTCAAAAAGAAACAATAACGATTGACGTTGCTGCCAATTTGCTTTTTTCTTTTATAAATGATATAAGGGAGAATTTTGATAAATTTGAAGCGTGTGCCAAAATTCAGAATCCGGACTTATTGCAACGAAAAATAGTACGAAGTTCGCGTGCCACATATTTTGATGGTCCTGCACCATCCATCCAGCTAATTGGGAAAGAAAAGTTTAAAATGTCAACTTTTTTTCCAATTATTGACACCATTACTTTGCAATTAAAAATACGATCCAATTGCTATTAAGAAATTAATGCATTGTTTAGCTTTTTTTGTCGATTGCAATATTTGACTTCAGTGGAGTTGCAAAATTCTTGCGAACAGTTTTAAAAAAACCATAAATATGTTAATGCAGAAGAACTTGAGGTAGAATGCTTGCACCTCGTACAGCATTAAAAAGAATTCAATAAAGATGTAAATAAAGATCTTTCTACAATATCAAAATTGTACAGTCTAATTACAGTGGATAAAATTGAGAACTGCCTGTAGAATTTTTTTATCGTTGATGGTTTCAAACTGCATTTTCGAAATTGAACCGGATAAAAAATGAACTTCGAAGCCCAATGCCACAAGATAGACCTAACAACTTGTCAATTTTATCAATTAAAAATGAATTACTGCAGGAAATTGAATTTGATGACTTATTTCATGATTTTTCAATTGACAAAGTCAGAAAAGTATAAATAATAAATAAATTAGGTAGCGCCACAGTCCATGATGAACCAGGGCCTAGTGACTTACAACTCTCAACTATTCCTGTGTGCGAGTAATGTTATCAGAGATGGAAGGGACCTACAGTTTATATGCCGAATCCGAACGGCTATTTTGAGAAAGCACTTTTCATGCCAAGAATTACTCTTGGAGGATTTATTAATTCCTCGCAAGAGGCAATACCCGTGAAAAAAGTTTAGGTGGCACAGGCAGGGATTGAACCCAAGACCCCTTGCATGACAGTCCAACGCACTAACGCTACGGGTACTACGTCAGAAAAGTATGCCTTCAATAATATTTTATTGTATACTTAAACTTACATATACATACATCTAAAAAAAAAACCAAATCAAAAGAAATATAAAGAAATAATAATATTGTAATTTTGTAATTTTATTTATTAGCGTTAATTTATCGTTTTTTTTTTACAAAATGGCAATTGCACAATTTACATAGATATGGTTTCAATACCTTACTGATGTCAATAATATGTTTGAGAAAAAAAAATTAAAAGAACGTGATCAAATATAATTGGAAGGAAAAGCTAATGTAAAAACCTTCATCAATGATTACATAGTAAATATGTTTAAATTAAGGTGGGAACGAAAGTAGAGATGGTAGTTTTTCTAAACAAATTATTTGCAAGATACATTTATTTTACAGTTTGTGTAACAAAATAAATAAATTAAATAAATGGAAATAATGCTAACAATTGTATATAAATATCACAGTACAATACTATTTTTATTAATAGTTAAATCAGTCTTTTCATTTTGATAGAAGTAAATAAATAAATAAATAAATAAATAAATAAATAAATAAATAAATGAATAAATAAATAAAAAAATAAATGTATATATAAATAAATAAAAAATAAATATGTAATTAAATAAATAAATAAATGAATAAATAAATAATAAAATAAATAAATTATTAAATAAATAAATAAATTCACAAATACAAAGTATATATATAAATGAACAAACAAATAAATAAATAAATGAATACGTAAACAACTAAATTAATAAGTGAACAATTATGTATTATAATATCAATAGATGGACTAATAAATAATAAATAATCAAAGTAACTAGAACAAATTTATTATATACATAAATATAGAACGATATGTAAATAACTGTTTTTTATTAATTTAATAAACGCATCTATAAAATCACTTGTTTTTTTATATTTTTATTTCTTTTTTATTTTAAGAAATTAACCAAAATCGAGATTAGAAATTAAGAAATTTTCTGATGCTTGGCATGAAAGAATATACTTTACATTTAACTTTGAAATTCTATCTTGGACTAGCTCAGTATTTGTTACCGAATGAAGTTCCTGCGTTGAGAAGTGCCAAGGCAAGTTGAGCATCATTTTTAAAATTTTGTTTTGAGCTATTTGCAATTTTTTTTATATGTGTTTTTGCATATTTACCCCATACTGGAGAACCATAAAACATGAAATATGGATTTAAATATAAGTATTTTATTTTCAATACTTAATTTGGATCTTCGATTTATGAAAGGATAAAGCGTTTTTATTGTAACGTTGATTTTATTTACAATTTGACGTACATGAAATCCAAAAGTAAGTTTAGAGTCAAGGAATACCCCGAGGTACTTAACGGAATTACCCCATTCAATTATTTTACCATCGATATGGATGCTGTTATTGGGTAAGAGGCAAGACTTTCTTTTCCTTGTGAAAAAGATAGCCTGAGTATTATCACCATTAATTTTTATTTTCCAATCATTGAAATATGAATTAATTACATTTAGATCGTATTGCAGCTTGGTTTCAATAACGGAACCAAGTGAATCTGATACGTAAATGCAAGTGTCATCAGCAAAAATACCCTTTTCACAGTATCTTAAATTCGGGAAATCGGATGTATACAGTATGTATAAAATTGGCCCAAGAACAGACCCTTGAGGCACTCCTGCATTTATGTGAAATAAATCGGTAAGTTCATTGTTCACAGTAACTTGAAACTGCCTCTCGAAAAGGAAGGACTTTACAATTTTTGTTATGTATAAAGGAAAATTTAAAGTTTTTAATTTATGTATGAGCCCTTTATGCCAGACGGAGTCAAATGCCTTTTCAATATCTAAAAGTACCAAACCGGTACTTTTTCCAGAGCTTAAGTTATTTTTAACATATTGAGTTGTTCTGTTAATTTGTTGAACAGTACTGTGAAAAGCTCTAAAGCCAAACTGTTCTGGAAGCAGTAGATTATTTTGATTTATATGGATTAACATTTTAGATTTAACCAATAATTCAAAGCATTTGCTGAGTGAACTTAATAAACTTATTGGTCTATAGTGCGTGGGCTCGCAAGCACTTTTGCCGGGTTTTAATAAAGGAATAATTTTTGCTTTTTTCCATGTCGAAGGAAAATAACTAATTTTTAAACAACTATTAAATAATTTCTTCAAAAACCTAACTCCACTCTTTGGGAGATTTTTTAAATAAAGATTTTTTATAGCATCAAATCCCACAGATTTTCTTGCATTTAAATTTATCAAAACGTCACGAATATCTTTTTTGGAAACAAAATCATTCCTTTGTTCAATAATGCTATTTTCAATATACAGAAGAGATTCATCGACCATAGTTTCTAACTGATGATAGCTTATCGAGTTATTTAGGTTCGAGCGACTGGAGTAAAAAGCATTGGCTAAAGCATTCGCTTTTTCTAAGTTCGATACTTTAATAGTGTTGTCACTTCTGAGAGCAGGAATATTAGTTTGCTTTTTTTTAATGATTTTTGTAATATTCCAGAACGGTTTACTTGCATATTGCAGACTTTGAAGCTTTTGGTTCCAAGAATTATTTCTGTGAGTGTTAATCAACTTTTTAATTATTGAATTTAGTACTTGAACCTCAGACAGCAAGCCACAATCTCTTACTCTCATCCATCTTGTTCGTAAACTATTTCGTATCTTAATTAATCGAACTATTTCTAAAGGCAACTTATTTGAGCTTTCACAACGTAAAGTTATTTTTGGTACAACTTCATTGACACTTTCATGAATAGAGTTTGTGAAATAAGTGATACTTTCGTCAATGCCATTCTCACTTACTTCCTCAGAAAGAAAGTTTGGCATAGATTGAATTTTGTTGCTTAAACTGCGTTTATAAAGATTCCAATTGACGTTTTTGAAATCAAAAATTTCCTTTAATTGACAAAACGGTGACCCAAAAACCCCTAATTCAACTGGTAAGTGATCTGAGCAAAGTTCTTTTAGAACTATGGGTTGACTAAATAGTCTGGGCATGTTAGTTAGATAAATATCCAATGTTGAAGGATTGCCACGATTATTTGTAGGGTAATAAGTTGGTTCAGGTGGATATAAAATATCAAATGAATGTCTTGTATTTAAATCAAAAAGTAGATTACCCCACGTATTGGCTCTGAGACAATTCCAATGTCTATTTCTGCTATTAAGATCACCACCAATTAAATATGTACCATTTAAATTAATAAGTTTCCTAATATCATTACTAAAATCAAAGCGCTTTTGCGGTGATGCAGCTCCTCCCGGAAAGTAAGTTGAATATATTTTTATAGATGACCCATTATTAAAAGGAATTTCAATTCCAATATTTTCAATTAACTTAGTATTAATTCTAGGCAAAACTTTATGACAAATATTTCTTTTAACAACGACGGCAACTCCACCACCTCTACTCTCATTCCTGTCAAAACGATAACAACAATAATTCCTATTGGATAATTTATCACTAAAACTAAGCCAGGTTTCTGAAACTAGGCCAACATCTACATTATATTTGCTCATAAAAGCAAAAAATTCAATATATTTGTTTCGAACACTTCTAGCGTTCCAACATATTATTTTTAGTGTAACATTGTTCATTTTGAATTGTATAAATACTTAACTGCTAATTGTGCAATTACATTAAATTGATCTGCCTTAGTAATACATTTACTCAGTAAAGTGATCATCTCTGCTGTAAGCTTGTTAATCTCTTCTAAAGAGAAAAGCTCGCTAGTGTCTGTACTTGATGTGTTTTTCGTTGTTGCTGCCCATGCATTTGATTGCATTGGAGCAACAACTCCAGTTGATTGCGTTGTGTCAGCAATATTTTGGCGATGAGGTTTTAGTGGGGGGAAATCAGAAGTGTTAGGAATGAATTCACGATGAGCTTGATACGCACTTGAAATGGGTGGTATATTACGTTTTGAATGTCTCATAGATAATCGCTGTCTCATTTGAAGAAAGTTCTTTCGGCCTATGCAATCGGGGTCAGTGGCCTTGTGAGTTTCGTTGCAATTAGCACACTTAATCTTGTTTGAATCACATTTGCTTGTCTCATGATTTTCGGAGCAGATAGCACAATGGGTTTTTATATGACAATTCTTTTCACCGTGGCCAAACATTTGGCAATTGACACATTGAGTGAATTTATGTTTTTGTTTTCTAGCAAATTCCCATTTAACCTGCGTTTTGAATAAAGTTTTAAAGTTTTTCTTGAGGTCAGCAAGTCGGATAGAACCACTTTCAAGAAACACTAAATAGAATACATCTACATATAGTTGGTGTTGTTTTTTTATCATTTTTAAGTTCATACACTTAAGGCCAAGATTAACAAGCTCTTGTTGAAGGCTATTAATTGGGATCTCATCGAGCCCATAAAGAACAACTTTAAACTGCTTTTCAGATCGAAGATCATGAGTAAAAAACTGCCAATTATTATTTGTTAACAATTCACAAACTCTTTTATGAATATCAACTGAACCGCACTTAATTTGTATGCCAATTGAAACTTTTTTTGTAAAATAGTCTTCAATTTTATACTTAACTAGTAAGGCATGCACACTTTGAAGGCTTTGTTGCAAAACACAAATCGTAGGGGTTTTAGTTTTTTTAACTGGAGGTGTTATAATTTCATCTTCAATGTCTAGATCTTGATCCGTATCAGGATGACATTGTAAGGGAGTATAAAACCCGTATCTGTTAGTGTCGTTAGTATTCATTTTCCGGTTTTTATTGTTGAAAGACAAAATGTCTTCAACGTTAGAAGGGGATCTATTTCTTTTAAGAATTTTGCTTTTCTTTTGTTCGCACCGCACGGAAGATCGTCTTATCAGTTCGAAGAGCCGATTAGTACTGAAATAATAATATAAAAACATTAGAAATTAACCAAAAAACAATAAAAATTATCAAAAATCAACTATAACGAAAAATGTTCAACTATTGAAGGTAAATTTAAAAAAATATAAAAGTATAAAAAAATATCTGTTCTATGTTTTTTTTTTAGTTCTTTTAATTGTTTTAACCTAAAGAACAAAAAAAAATATATAATACCTACTTTTTTGGTCCCCAAATCCTATTGGGCCCCCAAAAGTCTAAAGACGCCTCTAGTTGGACTGTCATGCCAATGCCAAAGGTGTTGTGTTCGATATCTACATGTGTCATCTAAAGTTTTTTTCCTCTTGCGAGGAATTGACAAATTCACCAAGCGAGTAATTCTTGTCATGAAAAGTGCTTTCTGAAATTAGCCGTTCGGATTCGGCACAAAACTGTAGGTCCCCTCCATCCCTCACAACAGTACTCGCACACAGGATTGGTTGAGAGTTGCAAGTCAATAGGCCCTACTTCTCAACGGACTGTTGCGCCACCCAATTTATTTATTTTTCAAAGAGTAAAATTTTGTATCCTAAATTGTATTCTAAAGACTTAAAACGGTTCGAAGATATGTATGTGTTAAATTTCGATCGATTTCTAATCTTTCCTTAAATAGATCCTCAAAGGCTAGAACTTTGTGAAGAAATTGGATGACGTATGTGTCTAAAAGTTCAATATATCTTTTTATTAAGAATTAATTACCTAAACAATGTGACACCAAAACAAACCCTTAAATTAAATCCTTAAACAAGCTATAACTTAATAAGGCTTATTTATTTTATAACAAACTATAACACGAACACGAATTTTATAGTAACCTTTGATCTCATCTTATTGCCTTCACCTAAACCCCCTTAATCTTTTGATTTTAATATCATCTCCCTTTAAGCACGTTATATGTCTCCAATAGTCATTTAAGCCATTACAAAATTATACGACTTTAATTTGCAACAATTTTACGTACTTAAGCCAAATTGCTTAGCTTATAGATTTTGCAACAATGTTGCAAGAAACGGATATAAAAGTTCCTTTAGTTGTTTATAATCCAGGACGCAAGCAAGCAGTGCAATTTGTGAATATGCTACAATAATAATCGTAAATTTGTGTATAACGTATTTAACTGTGGCAATAAAAACGCACTCGTTTGCCAGCGCGTATACCTAATTATAAACGTGTGCGGCAAAGGAGGCCAGAAACCATCACCAGAAATGAGAAATGCGTGAGTCTCCAGCGGGCTTAAGTGCATATATCGCTGGTATATGAATGTCGTTGTTGGACCTTAAAACCTTACAAAAAATTGTAGGTCTTATTGAACATCGGGAAATAAATCATCTAAGATAGTCCAAGTTCAGCGTATTTCACATACTCCCTAGAGGCCTAGAGCCTAGTTTATGAGAATTCATCAAGGAAGTCTGCTGAGATATGGTCAAGTCAAACGGACAGAGAACGAATCACGCGCCTAAACTTAAAAACCTAACATTTTTATTGTTAATTTACAGCGCCGCCGCCGCCGCCGCCGCAGCGCCACATATACGATGACGAAGATAACTTGAAAAGACTGTAAAAGAGGTCGCTTTATGGCAATTCAAGCGCACATTGAATGCAAAACTACACTGAATATAGATAGGCGCACCATTAGACCCTACCTTTCAATATGTGTTCCCACTCATAAGAGATAAGCCAGATATTGCAAATAAAAGCCCCCTAACTGATGAGATTGCGTCTTTTCTTTATATACTCTTTTTAAGAACCAACAACAAATCAGTAGTTTTTGTTGCAACATTCTTGCAATTGATGGTCAATTCATTTGGTTTATTGTTTGTTGAGTGAGGCTGAGGGTATAGGGTATGGAATGGACTGCGTTTCTCTGTCTCATGCTCTGTGGCCAAATTACCCATAAAACCCATCAATTTTTAAAGAGCTATTTAGCGAGATGTAGCGAGAACATAACACGGCCGACGAAGACGACGACGCACGGATGCTATGCTGCGCTGGTGTGAGCTCGATACAATGTTGCAAAACTCATATGGCTTAAAAGAACTTATAAAAGTTATAGCTAAACTTTGCGTTGTTTCTTTTTGGTGATCGTTTTGTATGTTATGGCTTAAACTATTACCTGTATAGGTCACTCAACAAAATGCAAATTAAATTCAGGGTAAATGGGCATTTCGATGAAATTTTATGTTCTGGGGCTTTCTCAAAATTTAATGATTGATGGGTTTTTCGTTCAAAGGTGAAATAGAAAACTCTAAGTTGTAGTAGTAATTTCTGCGACTTTAAAATGCGGATTTTGGTCAGAGAGAGAGAGAGAATATAATTTGGCAGTGCGCGGTCTTCTCAATTATATACCTAGTGAAATAAAAGTAAAGGTACTGAAGGTTTACATTCTAAAAAAGAGTCTAATTTGATGAAAAAAAAATAAAGACTGCACACAAAGGTGTTGCCTTCTTAAGTTTGACATACATTTTTGTACATAAACTTCTTTAAGCTTAAAGACAACATTTTAAAAGCACCTTTCTACTTTTAAAGATGTTTTGAACTTCTCATATTTTACTTCTTTCTCTTCGAAAATTTGTCTGACCTTATTTCATAGTGAATGGGGAAAAAAAAACAAAATATATAAGGTTAAAGCTTTTAAGGAAATACTAATGTCCTCAAATAATTCTCTTCAGAAGCAGCAGTGTTTTGTTCATAATGCTTATAAAGTTTTCCAATAAGAGGTTTCATGTCAAGGATTTAGTTTTTAAGGTCATGAATCGATTGCGGAACATTGACATAGACGCTACGTTAAATTTTAAGTCGTCCGAAGGAACAAAGTCTATAACGGTGTTAAATCAGATGTTCTCGATGGTCAATTTTAAACACATCTTTAATGAGAAATTACACGATCAGGAAACTTTTTTTTTTCAAATTTGCAATACTTAGCGGCGCTGTATCGTGAAAAATAAACGTCGCCGTCGACGTCAATATAGTGCATATAGTAATCCATTCACCTTAACAGTTGTACCGGCTTCATTTTCGAATTTATAGGGTCCAATCGCACCACCAGTCAAAAAACTGCACCAAATAGTGAAAATTTGAGGATGGAAAGATTTTCAGTAACCTCCGATGTAAATTGGAACCTCATCATTGCGGAGACTATTTGTTTATGAACTTCCAGGTTATTTTGATGCGTTTTGAGATTTCAATTAGCAAAGATATGAACTATTTTATTGTTATAAATTAACTTTAAAAGTTTTTGCAACATCGTTTGTGGAATGCTTTATTCCAAGGATTGACAAAACTTGGTCTTCGGTAGTAATATTATAATTTTTTAGCGAATCACACAGTTTTGATTCTTGAAATCACTATACTTTCCCCAATAGTTCAATTTCTTGTTTACCAACCGAGAAGGTGTTTTTCGTCATTATTATGCAAAGACACAGTGAGATCATTAGAAAATGGAGAGAGGGTTTGAAAAAAGTTGTCGGTGCACATTGGGTTTGAATTGCTGAATATTGCAATGACTGGGAAAGACAGAGCATTCCACATTCGTATAGTACGGCTAAAGAACGAATCTCTGTATTTGACAGTACGACCGAAGTTGAGCTCGAGAGAACACTGATGAGCGTTCCAAGAAGCGCTTGTATTAGGGTTGGACTGTTTAAGGGGAGGAATGGAGCTGGCTATTTCTCTAGAGCAAAAATCGTCAAAATAACAGTAAAAAAGGGTTAGATAGGAAATCTTACGACGATGTTCAAGCGAAGTAAATGAACTTATGATAATATTATCATCAATCAATTTAAATGTTCAATAATATCCAAGAGGCTTAAGTAAGTTGCAGGGGCACAAGCCAAGAGATGGGAGTTATACTCAAGCTTTGGACGTATATAAGTCTTGTAAATAACAGCTAGATCAAAAGAAGAGAACAATTTTTTACATCGCCTTAGGAAACCCAAACCCTTGCGCAATTATTTGGTGACATCGCGTATGTGATCATACCACAAGTGGTGGTTGGTAACACACATACAGAGAATATCGAGATGTTCAGTCTCATTGATGCAAGTGCCCTCCATGAATATTGGCAAGGGGGGTATATCTCGCTTTGACGATACAAGACAGCATTGGGTTTTTGAAGCATTAAATTCCACGCGGTTTTTTATTCCCCATTGTACAATGTACAATGCTGTTTAGGTCGGAATTCAATGAGCTTATTATATTTTGTCGTTGAAGTTGCACATCCGAAAAAGATGTGAGTATGAAAAGCTAAGAGTACTATCGTGTCAGCGAAACAATGTATAGAATTAGAAGTTGCAGACAGGAGATCATTTATAAAAATGAGAAAGAGTGTTGGAGGTAGAACAGAGCCCTGGGGCACTTTCAGAATTGAACATAATCTACTTGTATTGAACGATCCGAAAGGTAATTACTAATCCAATGAAGGAGGAATTCATGAAAACCGAAAGCAGGGATTTTTGATAAGAGAGCCCGATGCCAAACTTTATCAAATGCCTTTGAAATATCAAGTGCAATAATCTTACTTTCTCCAAAAAGATGTAAAGATTTGTTCCACTGTTCGGTGATATAAACCATGAGATCACTAGTGGGCCTATTGCTGCGAAAGCCGTACTGTCGGTAATTAAGAAGCTTTCGATCTTGAGCTGATAATTAATCAGCGTTTCCATAAACTTGGAAAGAAGGGACGTAAGTGGAATCGGTCGGTAATTATAGAGTGTTAGGAAGAATCGCTTTTTTTGGGAATGGACTAGACAAATGCTGTTTTCCATCCGCTCAGCAAGAGACCTGTAAAGTAGGAAAGATGGAAAAGCTTATGCTGTGGTTTTGCCAGTGTTGAAGAACAGCTCTTCATTACAAAGTGGGTATACTATCCGGGACAGCTGATCTGTGAATGTCAAAATCTTTGAGTACTCTAGCATCTGTACGAGTGCGAAAGATGATTCGTCTCATAGAATCGCTTACGCTTTCAGGTACGGCGCAGTCACGCCACTGATTGGCAGCATCGAATTAACAGCAAACAGCACTTTATGCAAATCGGCTTTATCAATTAAGCTTACAAAAGGAGCGTCATTAAAAACCTATCATGAGGTAGATTTACACGTCATTCTAGCTTGTTTAAATTTATTCCGATTTTCCTCAGTGGGGTTGGCTTTATAAATTCGGGAACTCACATCTTTGATTCTAATAACCTCTTTTACAGCTCGAATCAAACCCATGAGTTTTCTTTGGTTTTGATAGATTTGACCATATTCGGGATAAAAAAGATAAAATTTCTCATTCCACAAAGAATTAAGTTTGTAATCATATCTGCCCTAGAAACCACGTACTACATAACTATCGAGGAAGCATAGTGACCAGGTGGCTTTCTCATTTGTCCAAAGGGTTTTATTAGGGGACATGAAACAATGATCCGATGTGCCTAGAGGCGGTAATACACCGATAGCATACTTGTTATAACCAGAGGAAAGAAACAAGTCCAGAGTCTTAGCGGACTGACCTGTAACGTTTGAAATCCAAGTTGGTTCGAGCCACAATTCTCGTCGACAATTAACTGAGTCAGCTGGAAATAGTTGAGTTCATTTACCTAAGTGATAGTTAAGTGTCTGTAGAGATATGATATCGCTTTGTCTTTTTTTGCCAGATTCTTTATGAAGATGTACAAATTATTTTTCCAATCTTCAATACTCCTATTCTCCTTGCTATAAGGTCCCACATTTTATAGAACAAAGATTTTGAAGAGATTGCATGTGTTACAATAAAATTTGTTAAACGATTTTCTGGATAAGATGAAGGCCGAATAATATAATCGAAGTGAAGCTTCAAAAGTGAAATAAATAGTGGCTACAATCCTCTCTCCAATAAAAGCATGTAATTTAGGGAACTAAATGGAAGTTTAAACACTCGTTTCAGAAAAAATTTAAGTAGTTTTATAACTCCTTCATTTTTCTGATAACCCCAAACTATGAGCGGCATAAAACAAAACTGATTTAGAAGTTTAGTTTAGTTTAGTTTAGTTTAGTTTATTCATCAAACAGAGATTACAATAATCATCTTACAGACTAGTTGCCTTGAATAGTTTATACTTCGCAATAAAACTGAGTTCATTTGTACTAATACAATATGTCGTCGCTATGCAGGCAAAATGCACTAAGTCAAAAAAAGTAGTTTTGAGTAAATCGATTTTTAAGATTATTTCTCTTGTGAAAATTCAATATTAACTGTTATTTGTAAAATAATCCCATTAAACACAAACTCAACATTTTGACATTTGTTTCCAAAAATTTATTTCGGTTTTGAAAAACCAATATGATAATTATTGTGAACGCAAATGAAAAAAGTCGTGACTTAGTGCCTTTTACCTGTAGTGATTTCCAATTATTTGTTTGTAATCAATAGTTTTCTGACATATAAAGTTAAAGGAAACAACATGATTTTAGTCCAAAAGTAAAGACAAGAGCTTTATTATAGGTTAATAAGTAATTTTACAATACAAAACAATTAAAAACTAAGTAGGATGAAAGAAGGTTTTAAATATTTGAAGGTTTTAAAAAGTTGGAATTTAAAATAATAAATTATTCAATATCACTTTCATCTAATGCATCTGGTTCTGGCAGGTAATCTTTTATGTTACATTGTGACGGTAATGATGAAAACCAAGAATGAAAAATTTCAGGAATGACACCTTTATTACACATTTCGATGAGGTCTTTTTTCTTAGCTGAGCTTATTTTAAGTGGTTCGGTGTATAGTTTTGGCCATTTTTTTTTCTATGGCACTATGCATAGAATCAACTTCCATATAAGAATGACCACTTTCTAAAAATTTTTCGTCAACAATTTGCAAATTAGATGTTTGCACTAAATTTAAAAACAGTGCAACAATATTTGCATTCCTGTTTTGGCCGGCACAAGTATCCGAAAATATTGAAAGCTCTTTTACGTGTTCAGGTAATTGCTCAATGTATTTCAGAACACAAGACCCGACTTCGCAGCTCTTACCTTTGCCATTTACCATTATTTGGCAAACCCGATTCATAAACTGTAAAATTATGAAGTATAAGTTTCCTCTTATAGTATGTTAAAGAAACATCAGTTGATGGTATTTGAAGCACACTTTGCATATCCATCGAAATTGATCTAAAGCTCTCATCCACATTTGACATTTCTTTGTCAGTTTGTTTTTCATCAAATGCCTCTTTTTTGCGACGTAGGTAAATGGCTTTCATACTCGACTTGCATATCGAGCTTTGCAGCTGTAGATGAAATTTTATATTTATTGCATAAAAGACATTGATCTTTTTTGGGTACGAAAAAAGATAAATTATAATTGTTGCAAAATGTTCTCCTATATGTGGTTTCGGATATGGTACTTTGAGGATGCTGTTTTTTGAATAAATCGTACATTTTTCTTATTGAAAGCTGACTGTCTAAAAAATACTTTTTGGCAGTTTGTCACGGAATTGCACTTTCGTTTCTTGGTCGCCTGTATTTTGGCGCAAGGCATTCAACATTCTGAAGAATAAAATTTGTTTGTTCCACAAAACTCAAAGCTCAATATGATTTACATAGTTTTAGTCGAGAGTCCTCATTAATATTCGAGCAGTTGAATGTGCATTTATGGGCCGGATTCTGTTTGGGAGCTTTTTTTGGTTTTAAATTACCTTTATTATCCTTGTATGGCAAACACTTAGATCTCATTTTTTTGTTGACATTTTTTTCCAATTTTGTGGACAAGCTTTTCTCCATCTGTTCCTTTTTGTATGAGTTTCTTCTTCCGCTGTGTCTTGATTGGTATATAATGTTTGATCTTCCATGTTGGCATTTGATCCGACCTCATCTTCGCAATTATAACTTGGATCCAAGATGCAGTCTTCGATTTCTTCTGTTGCTTCTGTCACGGCTTCATCAACATTGAAAAATTCTTCTTCACCTAGGACTATTCAAAACCAATATTTTTATGCCTTATTAATAAATTCAATCATCTAACCAAAGTTAATTTCTTGCTCGAGGGTTTCATCTAGAACCATTTCTTGAATTTCTTGTTGCGAAGGACATTTTTTTTTCAACTATTTTAAAGTAAAACACCAGTTTTTAATGGAACTATGATTACCTTACAAAAATAGACAACAACTTACCAAAAGTATTTGTATTCTTTTTAGCTAATTGGAGTATTGCCCAAGAACGAGAATTCTTATTCATTTTTTAAAATTAATTAAGACTCACACAGAATTTAGTTGATTTTTACTCACTGAGAAACTTACAATTTGTATTGATTTATTTGCATTCGACCGCTTTTTTCTTACATTTACCTCATGGCATACTTCTGAAGTCATTTTTTTCAAATTTAAAAATGTTGTTTTGAAGACAGGAAAAAGGCATTAAGTCTCAGTAATGCTTTTTTCCTGTAAACTAGTAGTGATATCATTTTTCTTGTGTTACAGGCAAATATCACTAAGTCAACTTAGTGCGTTGTGCCAGTATAAAAGTTGTTTTTTCTGACTTCGTGCAAAAAGATACCTCAAATAATTCAAAACGTACGTCAAATATTTCAACGTGTGTTATTTCACTACATCGATATCATCATTCTTAACCGTTTTGCATTTGAATCTAAAAATCCTAAAAATATGACTTAGTGCGTTTTGGCTGCATACCAACGATGTCTTCAATATTAATATTGAGTGATTTTTTTGCTAAGCTTGTTGGAAAGATAGCTATTCGTATTTAAGTTTGAGGTATTTTTATTCCTAGTTAATCATTATCCTTAACGATTTCAATATCTTTTCCAGCTAATTTAAACTTTTCGTTTCTGGCATAACTTCCACCAGACTTTCGGCATTTCATTGTTTTGGACTTTGAGTAATTCTTCAAATTCAAATACTGTGAGAAATAGTTTCCTATGTTTATCCTGAAACGACAGTGCAATATTCATCAGGGTGAAAATTTGAATAGGCGACATCATTCTTTACATATACGGCCAGCCCATGATAAGAAAAGAATAATGACACTAAACTATAACCGTGAAGGTTAAACTCCGAATGATCGGTGGTTCCACCAACATGCGTCTCGCTTAGTGCTAAAACAGCTGGCCTGTTCAAAACAATATGAACGTATGGAGCATGGAAATTTTTCCTAAGCTATTCTGAACACAAAACTTAGGAGCCATCACAATACACAAAAACAAAATGAAACCACTTATTGAAAAACAAAATTTTCGAGCCTGCCGTTCTTATTTCCTCAGTGCGTCGAATGTTGTCTTCTAAATGATAAATTGTTTTTGGTTTATCGGCTTTGACTATATTTGACGTAGGTATCACCAGAAATGGAATGAAAGAGATGGAAAAATAAAATATCCATTTCTTGAAATGATTTGGTCACAAAAGTTGTGTCTTTGTCTATTTACAATGACATAAGGATTAAAAAAAGGCAAATCGGCCAATGAAGCCATCATGAAAATTGTACTTGTTCCAAAACCCACAATTTATCTTGTTTACATAGTCTTTAAGACATAAATGACAATAATTGCTTAAGACTATTTCACAGTTAAAGGGTTCTATAAGTTTGGCGTACGAGTTTAATAATTTTTAAGCGTTGTTCTAGTGTAAGTCTGCATTCTGATTTACTAAAGAATACTGACAAAATTCAAAAAGACTTAATCTGTATCACAAGTTCTTAACTCCTAAAATAACAGCCAACAGTTTTCATTCCTGAAAATATTTGTCTAAAGGTTATTTCTTGACTGAACTTTTTAACCTTTTTGTCAGGTACAATTTTAATTTAATTAAATTTCACAGCAACTCACAATAATTTCCGGTGTCCGCAAGCTTCACGCACCAACTTGCAAATTAATTAAGTCTCATAATACCTCTACACCGCCGCGCCGCCGCCGTACCGACGATGATGTCCTATTGATATGGCATGGCAAACAAATATTCTTAAAACTTTGGTCGCACTTAATCACCTAATTAGCTGACAACTCACGCTCTCATAAGTTACCCACAAATAGCCCATCAATTAGACCTTTATATTCGCTTAACGTTGTTTTTTCTTACTTTTTTTACTCCGAATAAAGCTAAAAAAGTTGTTCCCATCATATAAACAACACCGTACAATCAAAAAATAAAATACAAAGCTGATGGTGTATTATAACGATCCGGTTTTGATATAACAAATTCAATAAAACCCAAAGATCATGGATAAAATCTGTTGAATTAATTGATTAAGCAAAAATCCTCTTTCGCTTAAATCGATATATCGCGTCTCGCTCGAAAGAGAAACAGCTTCAGCTTCTTATTTTCCAATTATAATACACATACATACATATATGTAAAGAAGCAAAGCCTCCAGGCTTGTGATTTTAAATAGCGTATCCCTGGACTGGCCTGACTTGGCCTGGCTTGGGCTGACTTGGCCTGGTAATAAGTATAAAGATGTCACGTTGGCTTTCGTTGGTTGGTTTTGAATTGAACATCATCAACTCGGGGTGATTATCAACTTAAAATCAACAGCCGAAGAATATAAAGACGTAGCTTATCCGTTTGTGTCACGTGATTAACATTAAAATATCACTTTTTTGGTGCCGATGATGGTGGATGAGTCTTGACATTTGGCAGAAATCAAATTAACTTTATACACATAAAGGTGGTACCCCATCAGGAATCGATGATAATATGATAATGACGCCTAAGCGGAGCTTTAAACTTGGTTCTTAATTTAATTTGGGAAAGAAGAAGAAGTGTCATGAATTTAATATACCTAATGACCTGAGCGTGTCCCATATTCAAAAAAAAGGAGCAACGCAAACGGTGACACTATGCGAACACTGCGGATTCTCACCTAATGATCTTTATTTTGAAGTCATTCTTTTTTTTTAAACAAAAATCAAGACATCTACGAGTATATTCCGATACTGAGTTCTTGCCTCTTATTGGGTTTTATATATTTTTGTACGAACCTACATATAAGCTAAGAATCTAAATAGGTTCATCAATGGAGATGAAGAGTCTTCATCTATATTCAGATTTTAAAATAGTAATTTGCTTAAACTTGTGGTTTTTTAGATTTATTGTATATAGACAAACATGTTTAACATATTTTATTTTCTCGATAAAGTTTTGTTATTGCTTCTCTATCGAAGTTGTTTGTCTTCATGTGAATTTAAATTGAAAAAGAGTTGTTTGGATTTTTATTACTTAGATAATAGATATTTGGTCTACTGTGGATGATTTTGAGTTTTAGTTTTTTGTGACAGTTGACATTAATTGATAGCAATCAATTTATTGTGACAGTTAATACCCACACGATTTTTAAAGAAAAGAGAAGCTGCTTCTATCTTAGATTTGTTTTTTTTTTTTTTTTTTTTTTTTTTGTAAACGATATTCGGCTAAAGAAGCTTATGAAAGAGTTAATCTCTACACGAATTGATATTTTTATTTGAATATAGTTATCGAGGTCGACTATTTGTTAATCCTTTTGCTATATTTATCTGGATTTGATATTTTACTTGTAGATATTTTTGGTTTTTGAGGTTTAAAATTGTATAATAGCTCTTAAATTTATTAAGATGTTTATAGATTAATAAGTGATACCTTTGAAGTTGGTCCACATGCAGAAAAAGTAGTTAAATTTTTAGAAGATATGAATAATAAGTAAAGTCTTTAATCTTCTTTTACAAATCGGTAGGTGAACATCCTAAGAGAAAATGAAGACAAACTAAACTACTCCACAACCAAACTAAAAAGAACTTATTTGAAACAAAACTTTGATGATGTTTGTAGAGCATTTTCACATAAATAAGTGACCAATTATAGCTATCAGGGCCGGATTTAGGAGAGGGCAACCGGGTGGAAGCGCGGGGCCTCCACAAACGGGGGACCCCCACAATAGAGACTTCGGAAAATTTTTGTTTAAAATTCCAACTAGTAAACAACTTTTCCTGTGATATGTATTTTTGTTTGTACTTTTACCTTTACCTACAGCCTACAGTACTTTGTACATACATGCATACATGATTATTTAATTATATTAATCTTAAATAACAGAAATCATTGATCTATATTTGCTCACTCCAATCAGGAAATCAGTGAAATCAAATGGCCCTGATAAGAAGCACTTCCAATTCACTACCCATCTTGAGGGAGAACCCCAATCGCTTAATGGCTGAGTGGGGTGGTACATGCCCGCAACCTCGGAGGCTGGGTATTCGATTCCGTGTCTCGACAGTTTTTTTTCTGATACATATATGTATATATGTATGTACATATAAATTAATTGCTGTATATGAAGATTCGGTGTTCTTTAATTCTTGGAAAAATTATTATTCCGCCCAATTCTAAATGACAATTCACGGGGAAATATTTCCCTTTTCCCTTCTCTCTCATTCTAAATAAAAAATTCCCGGGGATTTTGTTCCCTTTTCAATTTCCCTTATTCTAAACAAGTTCGAAATTGGGAAAAAATACTCCGGGAAAAAAAGTAGCTATTCTAAATGTCAAAAAAAAGAGAAAATACGAATTCATTTGGCGCGAATTTGTTCCCGACACTTGAGCTGGAGAGTTACGAAAATAAATGTAAGTTTTTCTTTTTTTGCAATAATAATTGATAACATTTCAAATATGTTAAGGTCAAAAACAACAAACAAGGGTCAACTTCAAATGCTTTTGAATTTGATGGAGGCTCAACGCGATATTGCGTGTGGCTTCCACAAGAAAACAAAGGAGGAAGTGGCATTGTTTTGGCAAATGGTGGAAAATGAGCTGAATTCGTGTGGACCACCAAGAAAAACACTAACGAAATGGTAGATAGAATAGTAGTTTTATTTTTAGTAACATATATAGATATGTATTTACATGTATTGTACATATGTATGTATATAATCATATGTTTAGAGTGATCAGAAAAAATATGTTCGATTAAAGGCGGCTTCGAACCTGAAAGCAAGGAATGGGACTGGTGGTGGACCTTCCTTCAGCGAAGAAACGCAAACAAGCACTCAATTTTGTTATTGGTGGAATCGCAAAACTTGTTTTAGCTGGATCACAGGCTAGAGAGTAGAGAGAATATCCAGCAAATACTTGAAGACAACCTTGTTAACTCTATAATACTTTTGAAACCTAAGAATCAAGTTGTTTACCTAATGAAACTAGAAAAACTTCTTCTTCTAACTCCTCTTCAAACAAGATTCTTGCTGCAATAATGAACATTTTTTTAATTTAATTTACTTATATATGCATAAATATCAATTTCAAAATGTTTGTTTTCCTTTTCTGAAACTTTTGTACACCTAAATTCTTGTGTCAAATACTTCGGAACAGCTGTTTGGAACATACAAAATTTTCATTCCCGAGTTCGAAGGGAAAAACTGTCTCCCAGGGAATTCGGAAAAGGAGAATTTTACTCTCGGGAGAACAAGTCTCCCGGGGAATTGTTTTCCCCGGGAATATTAAAAATTGGACTGATTGACTAATTGGTAATTTGTTTCAAATTTCTTTAAGCAGTCAGGTATGCAGTTTGATAAGCAAATAATTATTATTGTGACACAATTAAATGCCATCAATTATTCACGAACTTTACTGCACGCAAGAAATTGAAAAAAATCATAGTCGGTCAATAGTAATTTATTTGTATAATTATTAAAGAACATCGATCTCGATTGTCATAAAAAAAGCACCTCATCGTGACAAGCTCGAAAATCAAAATTTCAGAGCTACATTCCCAAACCTCGAAATTACATTGAGAATGTATTTGGTTTTGATGGTAACAAATTGCACTGGAGAGCGCTCATTTTCAAAAATGAAAATTATAAAAAATAGGCTTCGATACTCGATGGTACAAAACCGTCTATCGAAGCTTTATCTCCTGAGCATTGAAAGCGATTTAATCCGAGAACTGGATTTCAACGAAATCATCACCGATTTTTCGGCGAAAAAAGCTCGAAAGATTCCGTTCGTTAACCCTAAAATTTAATTTCAGATAATTCTTTTTTCCGTTTATATTATTATATGTATGTGTTTGTTCAATACTAAAAGAATCTACTTGGTTTCACAATAATTTATTTATTGCAAAACTCGAGTGAAAAAAAAATGTTTTACTTTATTTTGAAAATAATTTGCGTTGGGGGGCCTCCGCTCCTTTATTGCCCGAGGCCTCTGGACCTCTAAATCCGGCCCTGCTACTGAATGTCGAAAACAATATTTTCTATAAGATGAAATCAGCTTTAAAGTCAATGGGCCTTACCAATAATCAAATTTAGTGACGACTTAAATATTTAAGTGGACTCTAAATAATGAACCATACCAATAATCAATTTAATAGTCAGCTTAACGCTAAACGACACTAAATTTTAGAGTAGAGAAATGCGTGTTTAACTTCGTGAAAAAAAGCATTCTGAATGCGTTCAATTGGGCAAAAGTGACAGTTCTGATTCTGAAAAGAAGAGAATTTCCCTTCTGGTTTTAAAAACAGAATCAGAAGCAGAATCACTCACACATTCATAAATTTTAAATGTCATATGTCACACTTGACAAATGACATTTTTTTTTGTAACACATAAATTATACCAGCAGTGAAGTGATTTCTTGAAATTGATATAAAAAAATATAATCAAAATGGAAAACAATATTGAAAATATTGTAACAAGTGTTCCTAGTTTGTTAGAAACATTATTGGAGTCGTCTTCCTCATCTTCTTTATCAAGTGATGAAGATATTATTGCAGTTGATTTTCTCCTGCAGGAGTTTGCCAAAAAACCAAAAGTGCAAAACTTTGTGGAGGATGTAGTGGACAAGTATTCGGAGGAACAGCTAAAATAATATCGCAGCAATCCAAATTCACTTCCTCCATGTTTGCAGCACAAGAACAAAATAAAATTTAGCGCGAATACACATATATGTGACACATGTCATACTCAACCAATACATTCTCACCAAACTTCAGATTCTTCGGAATAAAAAAAAAACTGTTCAATTGGGATTCCGAATCGAAGAACAAACTCCAGATTGCCAATTGAAAACGACGTAAGTGTAAACGTCATGTTTGTGCTGTCATTCTGACAGTTGGTAGCAAAAGAAATTTTTCGTATCTGTTGCAAATTTATTTTTGGCCGTGACCGTGAGCTCATAAAAATTAACAAAATTAAAAAAAGGTAATTAAAATTAACAAATAGATTAATTTCTTTTTATTTAAATATATATGTACATAAGTCACATTTCAATTTATTTCAAAGTAAATTGTTATTCCAATGGCAACAAAGCGAAGTCGGTCCGTTAATTGGACACCAGCTCAATGAAGGAGTTGCAGGTTGAAGCAGTGAAGCCGTTTTCTATGACAGTGGAGAGTAAACTTAACGATGGAAAAACACTCAAAGCTAAATTTGAAGCTTGGCAGAGCATTCAGGAAATGTTCAATGCCACTGGCTATTGCTTTACAGCTGTCTGTTTGGCAACAAATGTAGTAGATAATGTAATAGAGCACAGTTTAGTTAAAGACGTGTTTAATTTGGTTACTGATTAACACACAAATAAACTCGTCTCTAAAGTTTAACGTGGCGTTTATCTAAACGCTTGTTTAGTCAATAGTTATTGGTAAGGCCCAATATCTTTAATTTTTAAAAATAAATTTAAGTCGAAAATCCATTTTTAACAATTTTTAGTTGTGTTTTTTTTATTTATTTTTTTGTAAAAAAACTGTCAATTCGATTCTTCTCAAATTTTACCAGATGCCATAAACGTTATTTTGCATTGCATTAAATTATTGTGGTGATGAAATCATTTATTATGCGTAAAATATTCGAGGTGACAATTATTTTAGTTTCAGTTATTGGTATTTTTTTTTAAATAACACATTGGTATCACGTCACAATATATAATAGAAAATTGAATTCAAGTCACTAGCGCTTACAGTTCGTGAGATATTTTGGGTTAACCAAAATTTTCCCTTTTTTTAAATTGCTATGGTAAAAAAAAACACCCAATCAATTTTTCTGATAGTCCTTTCTGCATTATTATCTGTATCGATATCTCTCTGGTTCTTAAAATATGGACGATAAAAAAAGCTTCCCGAACATACGGATGACGTACGTACGAACGTATACTTTAGGGACTTTGAAACTTCGAGAAATGTCAAAAATTTTAATTCGACTAATCGGACCGATTACAAAAACTTCACATTGGAAGTTAATAACACGCTTTCAGTGGAACGATTACGTTACACAATCTAAGGAGCCGGTTATACTTATAGCTATCAGTAAAATCCATCTATTGACACTCCTTTTGAAAGCTCGATTGATAAAGCCAATTTGCTTGCAGCACAATTTGCTGTTAATTCGATACCAATGAGTGACATGACTCTGCCTGTTCCTGAAAGCGTATACGATTCTATGGGACGAATTTTCTTTTGCACGCATGCAGTTGCTAGAGTACTTAAACATCTTGACATTCACAGATCAGCTGTCCCAGATAGTATTCCTGCTATTGTTCTGAAGAGGTGTTCTTCAACACTGGTAAAACCACTGCGTAAGCTTTTCCATCTGTCCTATTCTACAGGTCTCTTTCCGAGTAGATGGAAAATTGCATTTGTCCAGCCTATCCCTAAAGGTAATTCCTCCTCACACTTTAATTATCGTCCAATTGCACTTACGTTTCTTCTTCTCTTCAAGGTCAATCAATTTTCAGCTTAAGAAATACATAGTTTGGAGGAAGTGAGATTATTGAACTTGATATTTCAAAGGCATTTGATAAGACATCCCTGACAACAGTACTCGCACACAGGAATGGTTGAGAGTTGTAACTTGTAAGTCACTAGGACACAGTTCTCAACGGACTGTTGCACCATCCAATTTATTTTATTTTTTTTATTTGATAGATTTTGGCATCAAGCTCTCTTATCTCCTAATTACCTTTCGGACCGTTCGATTCAAGTAGTATTGGAATTGGAAGGGTTCAAATATGATATCTACAAAATACACGCTGGTATGCCACAGGGCTTCGTTTTGTCTCCGACACTCTTCCTTATTTTTATAAATGATCTTTTGTCTGAAACTTCTTACCCACTTAATTGTTTCGCTGATAACAATATCCTTACCTTTTTAACATATTCAATAATATTCAACAAAAGTTGAACTAATGGATTTTACTGATAGCGGTGCTTTAAATCATTAGTCATCTGTTCCTTGAAATCGATTTCATCATTCAAAAATTTAAAACGAACTACAAAAAAAGTTTGGGTGAAATAATGTATGTAATTTTTTAGTAGAAAAAATCTACTACCTGCTTTTTAAATCTCGAAGCTAAATTTTCAATGATGAAAACCAATGATAGCTACATAACTGCTGATTAGTGATTTTTAATGGATCAATTTATTTCATTGAACTTTTGTACCTACATAGATAAAATTCAATTAAATTTGTAATACAAATCTGATCAAAATCAAAAAACCTACCAACCAAAAAACCACTCCTGGTTATGGAATTCGCGGCGAATCGTTTTGCTAGCGAGTTTGGCATTTTTCAATTATATTGTTTTCGCTTTCGCCTTCTTTGTTTAGAATTCGACCAATTGACGAATTCGAAGGCGAATTTGAAATGTCATAATGTTTGTTGGCGAGTTAAATTGTGACAGCTTCCTTTTGTCGGATTTACAGGCGAAAGAGTGTTCACTGTTCGATTTCGTGGATTCTTTCTTGATTGTAATTATATAAAAATGTGAGTTAGCTTTATTTAAATTTTCTTATAATTTACCCACAATTCACAATAAAATATAAAATTTTGAATAAATCACCGCAAATTTCACAAATTCAATCAAAACAAAACAAAATTTATGGAAAGCTGTCACATCACTGGAATATAGGAAGGAAACGTCAAACCGAAAGTGTCAAATCACTGGAATATTTTCGCTTCGCCGCGAATTCGTTAATAAGGAAATACGATGCGAGTCGAATTGAAAACAATCCGCCGCCAACCTCATAATCAGGCCCCTAGCTTCAAAAATATTATATACTTACATTGCCAGAGCAGAGCGTCCCAAGAACTATTTAAAGTGACCATACCCAAAATAAAAAAACCAATACCATCGATTAAATTTGAATTATTTTATTTTATATAATTTTTTGATTGAATTTGAAACAGTTAATGAAAAACACTCATTTATAATAGGAGACAGAAAAAGTTTGAGTGTTTTTATTCAGAAAAAATATATATACCTTCTATAATTTTTATTCATAATCTTACTATCTATAAATTGCCTAGAACCTTATCTATAATTTTTCTTTTCTTTTTTAAATCTAAGTTTAGAGATAGGTAAATATCGATCTTAGTTTTTTAAAAAATCCACAGTTATATATAATCAAATTATCATTTATATTGCAAACTGGTAGCCTTTTTATTAATTTGTTTTGTTAAAAAATAAAACACTAATTATAGCAAAATGCAAACAAACAATTTTTAACAAAACAAGACAGCAGCTACTAACTTTGGCTTAGGAATAGAAATCTAATTATTTAAAAACAAAAAAACTATCTCAATATCTTTTATTTTTTAATGTAGTATATCTTAGGCGAGAGATAAATTCTAATTCTTTGAAAATACAAAATAAATCTGCTTAAAAATTAATCACAAACATTCGATTACACTGGTAACGGTAACTGGGTAAAATTATAGGAAAGTATCGTAGATTATTCTTCGTATGTACAACGTATTAACATAAAACTTATGAATTCATTTAACTAACGGTCATGCTTGGTCAACTGGAGCGGTGCTTTGTGGTTTTGACCGGTGGTGTCGGTGGTGCCGGTGGTTGCCGGCGCCGCCGCTGCTGATGATGTTGGGGGCAGAGAATCGTTATCGGAATCATCGTGGACGTTGATTTCCTCGTCCGAGTCGGAGTCTTCAGCCTGATGATGGTTATGGTGTTGGAGCTGTTGCTGGGAGAGTGATGCAGCGACGGCGTATTGTCGGGCCAGGCCGAGTGCAAAGGCCGCCGCGGAGGGAGACCCAGCGACCAGGGACCGGAACGCACTCCGTTCACCGCCCATTGATAATGGAGCTGATGCTGTGCCTGATGATTGGCTGGGAGGTTTCTCGGATGCCGCCGCCGTCTGCGGGGATGGTGGCGCTGCTGTCGGTGACTTCGGGCTGAGACTGGACGCCCTGGCCGACGGATGGGGATAGTGCTGATGTGGATAATGGTGCGGATTGAGGAGCAACGGTTGCGAAGGCGACTGATGATGGTGATGGGGCTGCAGGGCGTGATTCAGCGATGATCGCATGCTGGCTGTAGTTTCTGAGGTGGACACCTGGTGGTGGAGGTGGTGGTGCTGCTGTTGCTGCTGATGATGCTGATGGGATGTTAAGGCACCATGCTGATGCTGATGGTGGTCCTCGTTGCCGGAAGTACGGATGGTATGCTGCTGATTGCCGCTGCTGCTGTTGAGAGGTGGCGGCGAATCGGCGAGAGATCGCTGTTGTTGCTGTTGCTGTTGACCCATGGTTGGACTGGAACGTCGCTTCAACAGATTCATTCGCTGGTGCCGGCGCCATTTCGCTCTTCTGTTGGAAAACCAAACCTAATTCGATCAATATGAAAGGATGTTTGGTTAGTTCGCAAAAAAAGTTGACACTAGCAATGTGTGCGCAAGAGCAAAGCAAAGCAAAAAGGTCTCCTTTGAAAGTTGGAGAAGCCTTATCAATTAAAAAGGTTAGAAACATGAAACAGAAGCAGATGAGAAAGAGAGAGAGGAGAAAAGAGATATGCGTGGTGTTCCGAACTACTTATTTGACATATAGAGACGCTTACCTGGACTCGGGCTTCACTGAGAGAGGTTCGACTAGAAAGCCGTTCTCGAGTACTGACACAGGGATAGTGCGATTTATCGAACTCTTTTTCAAGCTCTTCCAATTGTTCAGGACTGAAAGTTGTGCGATTTCTTCTAAACTTCGGCTCATCGTCATCATCTAAATAATCGGAATCTAAAAAAGAAACAAACATTAGATTCAAATAATTTTTGGAGGGTTTTCAAGAAGTTCTTACCAATCAAACGATTTTCATCGGGTGACTCCAGAGTGTCGTGACTTCCCGAACCCGGAGAAATCGGTCTTGACACAGTAAGTGGAGACCCACCAACGGGCACCGAGGACAAACTTGGTGGTCCAGCTGTCGACCAGAAGTGCTGTTGGCTGGAAGCCGCAGCTGCTGCTGCAGCCGCCGGATGCCACCCGAAGCCGCCATAAGGATGAGGAGTATACAATCCGTAAGCTGCTGTTCGAGCGAACTCACTAGCAACACGTTCCGCCGCTCGATTACGCAGAATCCGATTGATCGACGATACCGAAGGAGCTGTTGCGTTCGTGCAAACACCTGATCAAGATCAAACAACATACATATTCCCCAATTAACATCCTCTGATCCTCTTCCAAATCAATCAAATTCCATATCGGAACAAAATATAACTCACCTTCTGAGATCAAACGCTCGCGTATTTCCCAAGCGAAAATTGTCGGATTCTCCCGTTTGTACTGCTCGATCTTAGATACCACAGTTGGTGTTGCTACCTTTGGCTTCGAGCCACCAATTAGACCAGGTGGTCGTAGGGAACCTACGGAATCATATAAGAACATCATAAATGAGAAATATTCTCTGAGTTAAAGAACAAAAGGAAGGAAGCACAAGCAAGTCAGCAAAATAATAGCTTTATCAAGTGATTGCTATCGAAAGATTAATATAAAGCAAAGAGTGGACGGAAGGTTAGGTACGAGTCTATAGAGGGAGCTTGAGATAACTATAATGATGGGGATAGACTCCTTCATTTAAAATTACGTAAACAAAACTCGTCCTTGTTGCAGTTTGTTTTGTGAATGTTTTCATTCATCATTTGGTATAGGTTTAGGTTCTTGTGTTTAAAATCGCCCAAGAAAAAGAACAGGTCATAAATTTCACGCTTGACACCAGAAAAATTATGACGCAAATTATATAGCTATACGTTCCTCAAGGGTGGTATTTAGTTAAGGTTAAGTGCTATGTGTTTGGTTATGGTTGAGGGATTTGTTAGGGATTTTTATTTTTGTTCAAAGGCACAAACTTACCAAGTAATTTAGAAACAGCACCTTGTTGTGTGAGCATATGCTGGGCGATATCATAGCCTCGTAGACCAAAGCGGGATAACTCAAGTATACGTTGCTGGGATACAAATGCACTGAGAGTTGTAGGCGATGGAGATCCTCCGGGAAAGAGGGCAGATCCAGGCATTTGCACTGATGGTGTGAGGCCAACTGAAAAAGAAATTGAAAAAAAGAGAAAAGTTTTAATTTCGAAACATGGTATAAACATTTCCATTGTTAAAAATTAAAGGTTTAATAATGAGAGATCTTTGATATGACATTTGAATAAAGTTCTTAAGTTAGTTTTCTGTGGTTCTTTTGCCGTTAAGCTGCATGAAGGCTACAAAAAATGGTCAAGAAAGTGGTCTATGTCGGAATGCCATGTAGTTTCAGAATTTTGAAGTAGATTTCATGGTAAGGGATAAGTCTTTTTCTGTAAAATTAATTGACGTTCTTTATAGTCATAGGTAAATTAGATTTGACAGCTTCAGTTATAATATGCGGTCTTGTCTTTTTCTGTAAACAGAAGCTTTTAAAGTGTTTCTTTTTAACTTCCCATAGGAAGTTATTGTAATGGGTCCGATTTGTCGAATTGAAAATTTTGACATTTCTCGACGTTTCAAGGTCCCTAGAGTCGAAATAAAATTTTTTTAGAAAGATGTCCGTGCGTGCGTGTGTACGTAAGTTCGTACGTCTGTACGTTAGCGACGTTTTTTTCGTCTTCCATAGCTCAAGAACCAGAACAGATATCGACTTCAAATAAATTTTGTTATACAGATAATAAGGCAGAAAGATGCAGAAAGGGCTCTCAAGAAAATTGCGTGGGTGGTTTTTTTTTACCATAACAGTTTAAAAAAAAGGTGATAATTTTGGTTAAACCTTAATATCTCATAAACCAATGACTCTATAGACTTGAATTAAATTTTATATTATATATTGTAACGTGATACAAAACAATTATATTTTTGGAAAAAAATCCAGGTAGGTTGGTAGGTACGTAGAAATGGCGATCGCAGGGCAGACCTAGCCTGAGATGCAATTAGCGCTGTAGTGCGCCGTTTTGATATCAAAACTCGTTTGACCTGTGAAAGAAAGGAGAAGATTTATAGCGATTAAATTAGAGCCATTTTGTCGCATTGAGAAAAGAGATTAGGTCTCTAATCTTTGTCACAGATAGCTCATCCAGTTCGTGAAAGAATGCTTTCCCAAAGCATTTCATTCTAGTGCTTGCCAAGGCAGGACATTTGCAGAGGAAATGGATTATCGTTTCACTTTCTCTTTGGTCGCAGCAACTACGGCAAAAGGTGTTGTAAGAGATACCCAACTTCTCTGCATGAACTCCTATGGGCCAATGTCCGGTACAAACCGCAACAATCCTGGCTATGTCTTGCCTTGGCCTGCATAGAAGATCGTTTGTACGGGTTTTATTATAGGTGGGCCATATCTTCCTAGATATAATGCAGTTGGGTAAATTGCTCCACCTTCGATTTGATTCAGTTTGGTAGATGGAAAAGATTTTACCCTTCATAGCACCAAGAGGAATGTTAACCATTTCCGCAAGTGAGCTATAAAGGGCCGATCCTTGCCTGGCTAACTCGTCAGCCCGTTCATTTTCCACGATACCACTATGGTCCGGAACCGAGATCAGGGTGACACCGAGGTTAATGTTCAGGCTCGCAAGCTCATCGCGACATTGCTGGACCAATTTAGATGAGGATGTAGCCGAGTTAATGGCTTTGATAGCTGCCTGACTGTCTGTGAAGATAGCCGCATTTCGGTTTTGGTTTGGGCTTTGTTGAAGTATCTTACATGCCTCCCTAATTGCCAGCAGTTCAGCCTGAAAAACACTAGCAAATTCAGGAAGCCTAAAGGATTTAGCTACATTTAGGGACTCAGAAAAGATCCCAGAACCAATTCCGCACTCCATCTTTGAGCCGTCAGTAAAGATGGTTGTATCGAAACCTATCGACACGATGTCATCCTCCCAATCTTCTCTGGATGGGAAAAAGACCTTAAAACCCCTACTAAGGCTCAAAGTAGGAGTGCAGTAGTCAGTGTCTACCGAGATAATATCTGAGGGAATCAATTTCGCTGTGTTGCTGTGACCATAAGGTTTTGATTGATTGATTGATTGATTGATTCAGCCTAATAGCGCTGCAGGAAACTATGTATTTAATAAAAAGGTCGATTGGTAGAAGATTCATAATAACGTTTAAGGTGTCCGTTGGGCAAGTACGCATGGCCCCTGTGGTGCCCACGCAAGCTGTTCTCTGAACCTTCTTTAGCTTATCGATATTATAGGCTTTGCTAGACGTACTACGGCTGTGTACGTCCATAAAATCATCTTCGACCGAAGTCCCCACTTTTTGCCGAAAGTTTTGCTGCAGGCGTAGAAGGCAACACAGGCCTTCTTAACCCGCACTTCAATATTTCGTTTCCAGTTTAATTTAGGGTCGAGTATAACTCCCAAATATTTTGCACTGGAAGACAATGATAGGATTTGACCGTTGAGTCGAGGTAGTGTGAAGGGCGGTACTGTAGTTTTGGTGGTAAAGAGCATCAGTTCAGTTTTACTTTGGTTAACTCCTAGATCACAACTAGTGGCCCAGCTGCTAACTTTCTTCAAAGCTGACTCCGTGATTTCACTTATCACAGAGGTGTACTTTCCTGACACCTAGAGCACCAAATCATCCGCATAGGCTACCGCCTTCACTCCACATCTCTCTTAATTAACGAGAATTGTATCCATGACCAGAAGCCACAGAAGCCAAGAGGCGAAAGGACACCACCCTGGGGTGTTCCCCTACTTACGTGTTTTGTTGCGCTTGTATTGCCTAGAGTGGCTTGAATCTTCCTACCACTGAGCATAGAAATAATATATAAGCATGCTGAGAGCTTCCGAGAGGTCTTCCATCTATGATTTCTCTAATATGGTAATCAAGAATGCGCTCCAAGGTTTTAAGTACAAAAGATGTTTAGCTTATTGGTCTGAAATCCTTCGCGGATTCGTGACCACGCCTACCCACTTTCGGGATAAAAACTACCTTCACCTGTCTCCACGACATGGGCACATGTTTGAGAAGGAGGCATCCTTTGAAAATTTGTTCCAGCCATGGAGCTGCCACATCATGCAACTTTTGAAGCATAACTGGCAGTATGCCATCCATGCCTGGGGATTTATATGGAGAGAAAGTATTGATGGCCCACACAATATTTTCTCTGGTTATAACAGAATTGATTTGCTCCACATGAGCTACGTTTAGCTCTGTGGTTTCACGCGGTTCGGGGTTATCGCTCTCGCAACCCGGAAAGTGCGTCTTCATCAGTAGCTCAAGAGATTCGGCTGGAGAGGCTGTCCAGGTTCCATCAGGCTTTTTTAGAAATGAAGGATTACAATGTTCCTTCGATAAAACTTTGCTGAGCCTTGCGGAGTCCTTTATGTCTTCGATTGATTGACAGTATTCTCTCCAGCCTTGTCTTTTAGCTGATGACAGGGCTTTCTTGTAAATTTAGAGAGTCTTTATACGGTTGGTAAAACTTATGTTTGTGGCAGATGTTGAAAATTGTCCTCGTCATTTTCCTAAGATTGGACAGTTCTTCATTCCACCAAGAAGGAAGGGTTTTACGGCTGTATTTAACTGGGCAAGAGACTCTAAAAGCTTTACTTATAGAAGTTTCAAAGGTTTTCACCTTTGATTCAAGGTCTACTATCGATTCTGCGAGATTCGGTAAGTTTCTCAGTTTGGAATTAGCAATTTGACTGAATTTCTTCCAGTCAGTTCTTTTGGGATTTCTATAAGGCGGAGGGTTTTTCGACTCGAAATTAATTTGAAAAAGAATCCACTTGTGATCCGAAAACGAATTCAAAGGGGAAACTCTCCAATTCTCCACTAATAAATTACGGTTGTTTACTAAAGTAACATCAAGCACATCCTCCCATCCATCATAATTTTCCGAGCTCGGAAAGACAAAAGTGGGAGTATTGCCTCTGTTACAAATGGTCATATTATGTGCAATAATAAAATCAAAAAGTGACTCACCTCGTTCGTTGATTTCAGAGCTTCCCCAAAGGGTATGCCGAGCATTCGCGTCGCCTCCGATCAAAAGGTTTGCCTTATCGATCTTAGCTTTGTTTATAATTTTGCGCACCTCCAAAATCCAATTAACGGTTTTTTTATAAATCGAAAAAAAATGTGTCACCTCGAAAATTTTACGACTAAAATATGATTTCATCTCCAAAATAATTTTGTGCAACGAAGAATAATGTTTTTGACATCTGATAAAATTTTGAGAAAAATCTAATTGACAGTTTTTTTTATAAAAAATAAAATCCTAAAAAAACATTATACTCAGAGCTGGAAAAATTGATTTTCGACTCAAATATCTTTTCAAAAATTTGAGATAATGGCTTCTAACTTATTTTAACTTATAAGAAATATTGTTTTCAACATTCGATAAAATTTTGAGAAAAATCGAATTGATAGTTTTTTTACAAAAAATAAAAACCCAAAAAAAAAACAATACTAAAACTTGGTAAAAATTTACTTTCGACTCAAATAGCTTTTCAAAAATTACAAATATTGGCTTCAAACTTATTTTGTTTCACAGAAAATATTGTTTATTTATATTTTTGTTCATATATCATTCGATATAAAAATCCAAAAATTCAATAGTACGCAAATTTGGTAAAAATTGATACATATAGACAAACTTTTAAGCAAGACAAATCGACAGACGGGATGGGAAGTGTTATCAGTGTGGGTCGCATCCCAGCCTCTTTTTTGTTTTTGAATCGATATAATAGCTCAGTAATGTAACACTAATTAAATTAAAGAAAATGTGGCTACGCTGTAACTTTATAATTGAGAATTTTAATGAGCCATTAAACCTGATTTAGTTATGGGGAACTTAAAAGGGAAAGTTGATTTTTATTTATAGAAATTACTTTTTTATTTGATTTGAATTTAATCATATTTATATTGTAAATTAATAATATAAATGTTTCTATTCTCAACTCATCGATTAAGATTGATTTATTTTACTAATTAAAATCTAATTACCACGTAATTGATATCAAAATATAAATATTATGCAACAACATCTTTATAGGTAATTAATATATATAATAAAAGTCAGTGAATATAAAAATTGTTGTTAATCAATGAAACATGAAAAAATGCTATATTTGCAATGCACACACTTGAATACGAGTATAATGCACACTCTGTCACTTGTGTCACCATATTGAATAAGTTTATTAAAAGTTCATGTTTGTTGTTAATTTATTTAATTGGAATTTTTAAAAAAAATTCTGTAATTCTACCTTTGTGTGTATATACAGAAAGATCTGTCAGCCAATTTGACATCTTGTTTAAGCTACTGCGGGTATACAAGTTTTAAATATTTTATTAAATTAATGAATCTAAATGCTTAGCCAATTGCTTTATGAGTTGAAATTTATGTGTACCTTCGTTAAACGTAACTTATAATATCGCATACATATATTTTATATTACTTCTTAATAGTTTAACATTCAGAAGGTAAATATGTGTTGTTAAATTTCAAATTCAAATGCAAATAAAGTACTAATGTAGTAAAAATTTAATATTAGAACTTGAACGAGGCAAATAAAAAGTTTTTCGACAAGACGTTTCATTTTAAATAGTTTGCTATTTTGAAGAACTTGAAAATATTCCAAGAAACAGCCTGTTAGGCTTCAATAAAGCCTCTATAAATGGTTAGAACACACAACCCATAATATCATATAGGTTTCATCACTCTTTGAATGAAGTCCAATACTTTCTTGGTTATCACAGTTGGCAAGTAAAAACTTTGACATTATTAATGATTGTTAAATCGAAATCGAATTGAAATTGTAAGAACGAACTTTAAAAATCTTGAATGTTTTCCAATTACAGTTCTTTATTTCACTTCGATTTTCGCAATTAGGCTTTTCAAAAGCGACTTTTAAACTTCAATAGATCGTCAGCAAAGTTTTATTTTCACTCATTTGGTGCTTGACATGCATTGGAAAGAACTTCTAGAACAAAGCTTGTGGAACTGTTTAACAAGGAAAATTCAACTGTTATGCGGTAAATAGATTGAGATATTGGAATTAGAAGTTATTGATGTGGAAGAAGTTTATTTTCAAAAAGTCGCCCGGCGAGCGCCACATGCGCGTTTTTTCCACATAACGTTTTATTTCTCGAATCACAATTTGCCTCCTTCACCAATCGAGTCACTATTAACCTCTTTCGAAGTTCTCTGCTGCCAACATAATGTATCGAGAACCAGTGGCAACATTGCCAAGATGAAATCAGAGAAGCTGCCTCTGACCGTCTGACGTGCTGGCTTTCAAGCAGCCACCAACAAGAAACCCCTGGTTTAATGAGGAATGTCGGCAGGCAAATGCAGCCAAACAACAGGCACGCAAAGCTGTGCTGCATAGAAGGAAGAGAGCTGCTCATGAGCTCTAGGAGCAGAAGAGGAGAGAGGAACACCGACGTCTCAAAAGTAAAAAGAGAGAACATGAGAAGCGTGCGGTCGAAGATGTTGAGAAATTATAGGCAAAAATGAAGTTCAAAAGTTTTATGGCTGAATCACAAACACGCTTCAGCTTCGGCTTCGCCTGACGTTTACGAGTTCAGCCATAGGAATTCAATGCATTCTATCACAATGGAGCTTCGACCTCACGTTTCGTTTGACAATCGTAAGGAAAAGAACGTAATGTAACGTAATGTGACTCCAAACGGAAGATCTAGTTCAATTATCTGAATATTTGCTTTGTCTGACAGCTGAACAGCGGTAAAAAAGTGTCAACAAACAAAATATTTGCTCTTTGGAGGGATGAAATAATAGAAATGTCATTCAAAGCAACCTCGAACCAGGCCCACCGTAACGCAGACGAAGTCGAAGCTGAAGCGTATTTGTGATTCAGCCATTATGAGCAGGTGAAACGAAATTCAAAAAGTACCTACGTAAACCTTAAAACCGAAGGCTCCAAAGGCGAAAGTGGAAACTTCATAGTCGAACCGCGTTCAATGCTGAGGATATGGAATCACCACTTCTGCAGATTGTATATCCAATTAATAAGGACGACGGAAGCCAACAATCCCGTCTTCCTTAGACTTAGACGAAGTAAAGATTGCTATCGGGTGATTTTTTAAGAGCTTGAGAACTTTTTTTTAAAAAAAAACGCATACAATTTGCAAAATCGCATCGATTCTTTACTTGAAACGTTAGATTGGTCCATGACATTTACTTTTTGAAGATAATTTCATTTAAATGTTGACCGCGGCTGCGTCTTAGGTGGTCCATTCGGAAAGTCCAATTTTGGGTAACTTTTTCGAGCATTTCGGCCGGAATAGCCCGAATTTCTTCGGAAATGTTGTCTTCCAAAGCTGGAATAGTTGCTGGTTTATTTGTGTAGACTTTAGACTTGACGTAGCCCCACAAAAAATAGTCTAAAGGCGTCAAATCGCATGATCTTGGTGGCCAACTTACCGGTCCATTCCTTGAGATGAATTGTTCTCCGAAGTTTTCCCTCAAAATGGCCATAGAATCGCGAGCTGTGTGGCATGTAGCGCCATCTTGTTGAAACCACATGTCAACCAAGTTCAGTTCTTCCATTTTTGGCAACAAAAAGTTTGTTAGCATTGAACGATAGCGATCGCCATTCGCCGTAACGTTGCGTCCAACAGCATCTTTGAAAAAATACGGTCCAATGATTCCACCAGCGTACAAACCACACCAAACAGTGCATTTTTCGGGATGCATGGGCAGTTCTTGAACGGCTTCTGGTTGCTCTTTACTCCAAATGCGGCAATTTTGCTTATTTACGTTGCCATTCAACCAGAAATGAGCCTCATCGCTGAACAAAATTTGTCGATAAAAAAGCGCGAAACACATTTCGAACCGAACACTGATTTTGGTAATAAAATTCAATGATTTGCAAGCGTTGCTCGTTAGTAAGTCTATTCATGATGAAATGTCAAAGCATACTGAGCATCTTTCTCTTTGACACCATGTCTGAAATCCCGCGTGATCTGTCAAATACTAATGCATGAAAATCCTAACCTCAAAAAAATCACCCATTATATGTACGCTGAAGTCAGTCTAAAAAAGCCGCCGCACAGTAGCCCGTTTATGCAAAACTGCTTGCAATATTCATTTTTCGAGCGAGTCCATAATGCAAAACTTTTTAGTTAACGGGATTCACAAATACTTGGAGCTCGAGTAAGCGTAAAAATATAGAGCAGGCTAAAGTTCAAGATTTTTTATCATTTATCATTTTTTTTTATTTTTTTATTTTTTTTTCCTAACTTTGAATGTAAAAACTAGAAAAAGGGCTTCGAAACGCTTTTCGTTTTTGTTTTCATAATATGCTGTGCCATTATTTTGATCGATAATTAAAAAAAAAATATTTTTTAATTGTTTAATTTAATGTTTTTGGAAACATTACTTTTTGCACACTTTTTCGACTTCAAATTGTGCTAAGACCTAAACTGATTCAGAATACTTGTATATTTCCTAACATAAATCCAAAATATCAACTGCGTCATTTTGCATCGAACTGAGCTAGGGAGATTTGAATTGATGAAGTCAGTCATTTTTTCCCCTCTATTTCCATGGAAAATTCTTTGGAAGTACGATTTCTCTGTTTTGTAAGTGCGGTGGATTTAAAAAAGATGATTTTATTTAAAAAAGGTTAATCATTTTTTTTGTATGTTTATTACCTAAGATTTTCAAGTCTAAGAGCTAATTTTTTTGAACCTGTAATTAAATTTTAAATAATGCATTTGTTCATTATGTTCCAATATGGTTAAAGAGACTAGTGACATCATAAATACCACAATCAATAATATTAAAAATCAAATAGCAGATATTCAACCAACAATATATAAACTTAATGAAGAAACAACTATATAACTGTGAATCACGAGTTCTTTTTAACTATGATAGACGGAAAAGTATTAAACGAATTAACGGAAACAAAGTCTATGCGTTCATGTCCGATATGCAGAAGCACACAAAAGAACTTCAATTAAGATGAATCAATTGAGGAAGGACATAATTACGAATATGGAATCTCTGCACGCTAATAGAATCAGATGCATGGAATTTATTTTAAAGCTTGTGTATACTCTTCGACAAGAAGGAGAAGGTACTGATGAATCGATTGGGACCAAGGAGGCGGAAAAAAAGAAGAAAACAAGAGATCCAAAGGCGTTTTCGCGATGAGCTTGGTCTTGATGTGGATAAACCAAGGGTTTAGAAACACTAATGACGGAAACACAGCAAGAAGTCACATGCAACCGCTCGAATAACTGCAGTTAATGGAGAAGTTATAATGAGGTCAAAGTAATATTGAACGTTTTGAATTGCAGAGAAGTAGTAAATGCACAGTGTTGCCACAAGCTGAAATGAAAAGTCGCTAGGCCAACCCCTAAAAGTCGCTAGATTGGCTGAAATTCTGGAGACAAAAAGTCGCTAGAAGTCGTTAGAAAAAAATTGTAAAATAAAGCTCAACAAAAATTTGTTTTAGAATAACTTTATTTTTGTTTCAAAAATTCAAAGTTATTTAACAAAAAACTTAGGGCTAGAGTAACAAAAAACAAATAAAGGTAAAACAAAAAATAATTCAGTCTCATTGTTAATAGGTATTTAGGTATCTTGAAAATCCTTAAATCTTTTGGAATAAAATACTAAGTATTTATTCTGAATCACATACAAAAAGATCACTATCGATTTCTTTAATATTCTCAGTTGCAAGAATTTCAACCGCATTATTTTTAAATACATTTGTTTTTAAAACGATTTCTGGTAGGTAGGTATGACAGTTTTTGTTAAGTAATTCAAGCTGATATCGAATAAGAATAATAGAATTTAAAGTATTTGTTGACAATTTATTTCTGGTTTTATTTTTCACAAGGTTCATCGTACTAAAAATGCGCTCAACTTCAGCATTACAATGGGGAAGTGACATCACAGTTCCAGCTAGCTCAAATAATTCTTGATAAGTATTGACATTCGCTGCATCTTTGTACTTTGAAACTTCTCCCCAAAATTTAACATTATCATGCAGTTCTTTCCATTGCACAAAGTTAATATTTGTCCACTGCTTTAAGATCTTTTCTAGAAAACCTAAGCTTTTAGCCAAATCAGTTATTGATCGATCTTTTTTTTTTAAGAGAAATACAATTACTTTTTACAGCACTTATTAAGCTGATATCCAATTTAGATTCTACTATTTTAGATTCAAATATATAACGCAGGTATGGGTGTGTCAACAAATTGTTTTCAATATCGCAAATTAAATAGTCTTTGTCAGTCTTAATAACATCGGGAATAATAATACTGCTACATAGTGAACGCAGTAACAAAATTAAAGAATTTAAAAGTTCAAATGGATCACAATGTTCACCTTCAAAAATTTTTATTGCGGATTGAACTGTACATAAGGTACTTTTTAAGAAAATAAGGTATAGACGATTGCTTTCATCACTATACATTGAGTATAATTGATCTGCGGTGTAGCAATTACTTCTTGTCACACCAAAATCAAGTTTCAATTCTTCCCACTGCCCCAAAATTCTAACTACAACTATAGTATTTACGTTTCACAACTCAGAAATGCTTGGCTTCAAAAGTCGCTAGAAAAGTCGCTAGAAATAATCTAGCGACATCAAAAAATTTTTTGTCGCGAAAGAAGTTGAAATGTCGCTAGATCTAGCGACAAAGTCGCTAGAAAGGCATCCCTGAATGCAGTTAAATTTGGGCAGTATACTAAGAAAACGGCAGAGCTTTTAAAACTAAAGTATCCTGAAAAACTACTTACACCTACTCTACACAAAATATTGGTTCAAAGTCAAAATATCATTGAATATCAATCATTACCACTTGGAGAACTGTCAGAAGAAGCCCAGGAATGCAAAAATAAAGACTACAAGAAATATCGATATCAGAATACGTGTAAAGTTTCAAGGATTCGGCAGAATGAGGACCTATTTAACATGCTTGCAACTTCTTTGGATCCACTTATTTCTTCCTTAAGGCATGTTAGAAGCCAAAAAGATATGAAAGAACGATACTCTCCAGAAATTATGAGTTTATTACACATTTCCCGGACTTAGATGATAGTTAGTAGTATAAATATCGGACTTGAGGAATAAAATGCTCCTCCCTAGTGTAAAAAATGTGCTCCGAGCATCAGCTATGACACTGGCTCGTTGGTGTAGTATCATGGGCAGTATGCATTGAGTGTCATGTGTGTGCTTGTGTGTGGAAAAAAAAGGTGGATGAAATTTGTGGGGATTGAAAATGTGATAGGAAATTTCGAATTGATAATGAATGAAAATGTAAGGAAAATGTAAGGAAAAAAAAAAAAAAAAAAAAAAAAAAAAAAAAAAAAAAAAAAAAGTGTTGGTAGAAAACTATTGTTGGGACTGTAAGAATATACTTTTTGGGCATGGGAATAGGGATGGGAAAATTTCATGCATGTTAATTACAACAACTATACAGTAGTATAAATATCGGACTTGAGGAATAGAGCATTTGGGTAAAATGTATTTTGTTGTTGTAAATTGTGAATTTTGGTGTGAATTTAGTTTTCGTGACTGTGAATTGCGGTTAGTGATGTACCTACAAAATTTTTTTATGTTTTTAGCTTGAATATTGACGTGGAGGATGCGGTGTATGTACACTGTACAGTAGGATGCTAGAAAAAAGGGATTCTTGTATGGTTTGTAGGTAGATTTCATTAGAGTATGGGTATATGAGTTTTGTATGGTAATGAGATCATATTACATCAGTGGGAGTTCATTGACTTTAAGATGCATTGGTTGTTTGAAGGTTGATAGTAATTTATGAAAAACAATTTAAGAAATAATAGAAAGGAAACAAATATTTTATGTCGTTTATAATAATTGTGATTTATTAATCCATGAATTGTTAGTCGGTGGGAAGCCGAGCCATTTAACATATACATTGTCTCCATTACTTTTAAGTACTTTTTCCACGAGATAAATATGAGGGTATTTAGTCTTTTGTAATTCTTTTTCGTAAAAACATCCACTAATAGGTTGACCATTAAAATCTTCAAGGAGATATGTTGGCGGGTTGGTTAGGTTTACTTTTCTTATCATAAAAATTTCCGTTGTCCAATTTGGTGTGATTAAAACTAAATTCCTTCCACATTTTTTTTCAGAAATTTCTGTATAAATAGCTGTTTCAGTTTAGGATGTATCTCATACCGTCGACGATGAATCTCAGAGAAGAACTTTTACAAGTTGAAGAGGAAGTTTTGTTCAAGCCTTGTAAAAAGGTTATTGAATTAAAACAAAATGAAAAATATCGTATTGGTAAACTGAAACGTTGTGTTACGAAATTTGGAGAACGAATTGTTGCTGATTTGGGCGAATTTCAGGTAATTTCCCATTTTTATTTCTTAAAACGTTTAAAAACGTAAATACTAAAGACTTTTTTCTTTCAGACTTTCTTCCCAATGCGATACAACAAATTGTCAGACGCTGCAATAACCGAAATCAATCGAGGTTCATTCAACTTTACCTATTTATGTCCGTTAGGACGAACTGCTAGTATTAAAATTGAAGAAGAACTGTAAATTATTAAATAAACCTTACATGTTCTGAGCATACATATTTTGTTTTTAATTGCCTCTTTTCATTTCATTTGCGTAAAAGTGTTTACTTTATGAGGGGAAGAGTTTGACAGGTTTCAACATGTTTACCTCTGGTTAATCAGCGAAAATAAATTAAACTGAATTCATACAAAATCAATAGTATTTAAATATACTTTTAAGGTTTTTATATTGGGCATGTAACAAGTTATTAAGGCGAGAAAAGCATATTACAGTTTCAAAATCTGTTTGCTAGCTAGAAAACCATAAAATACAAACTTAATAGCATTTTTTCTTAAAAAATCATAGATACTAAATTTATTGGGTCAAAGGATGGTCAGTAAATTTAAAAAGAATAAATTATAAACTATCTTCACGTATACCATCATCATGTAAACTTACTTTTTAAGTTATGAGACCACTAGAAAATCAGAAATATAAATATTTTACCAAAAGTAATATGTGTCAATTTTTAAAGCATGATGAACATCAGAAAATCCTAGATGAATAAATTATGATGTATACTTATCTACAGTACATAGTCAGAGATTCATTAGAAAATAATAAAATACTAAATTTATGAGGTGTAGATTACTTACTAAAGGGAGTCTGATTATCTACTAACTCGGTTTTGATATTCAAGATGTTTGAGCTATATACAAACCTAGCTGATATATTCAAAATATTCTTATTCTTAAAGAATACCTCACCCCGGTACGACCCAAAAATCAATTCAATCATGAAGTCGTTTTTATGTGAAGTTTGCGGAAAATCGTTTTCCAAAAATTTTAATTTGAAAAGACATATGAAAATTCATACGTCTTTAAGGGAATCGGTTAACGGTGAAAATAAAAACTTTTGCTATGTGTGTGAAAAAAGTGTTAAAAAGGGGCAGTGGATTGATCATGCTAAAACCAATACTCATTCGGAATTGGTTAAGCAATTATTTGAGAAAATGGATGGCTCGAAAGAAGCTGCCCCTGCAAAAAGATTATGTGTGGTGTGTGATAAAAATGTGATCCCATGTCAATGGATTTGAAGGAGCAAGGGCACATTTAAAAATGCAACAAGAACTTTTATTTGAAGACAGTTCTTTGGATCATGAAATCTTCCAAAACGGTGGATTGCTCGACTCAAGCTGGACCAGCGAAAACGCGTTGCGAAATCTGCGAAAAAGATGTTATATTTTGTCAGTGGGATAATCACTTAAAAAGTATTGAACACATCAGTTTGATAGAGGCCATGTTTTCGAACGCAGAAGAAACTCAGAAGTCTGCAATAAAATATTGTGATGTGTGTGAGCTGAACATCAATGCAAGAGATTGGACAAACCATGTACGGCGAAATGTCCATAAGCGACTTGTTGCAGAACTCCTTTCTGATGACTTCCTGGTGCTGAAAAGTTGTTTCAATGGGAGAGTAGAAACTCTCATTTATAAAAACAAGAGTGAAGAAAACCTAAGTCCCCCTGAGTTTCTCAATGAAGCAGAGTCAGCAATTCTAGGAAAATTGAAAGATCACCTGGAAAAGTTGCAAAGTGTTAAGTTCAACTTAGAATTGTTTGCTGAGTATATAAATTTACGTCGGAGGATGAAATGGAGCTAAGTCTTAAAAGTTTCAACACAAAAATGGAAATTGCACTTGAAGGCAGGTGATATAATTTCTTCATATAGGAATATGATAGATGAAATTGACACGAAAATGCAAGAATTTCAAGAAAAAGACAGTGGATGGGCCTTGCTGCGGATATGTCACGTGAAATAAACATAAATCAATACACACCAATCAAAGCGTTCAAGACATATACCGTTGCCTAGTTTTCTTTCTAGAAAAAGAGCCTGTATAAACGTTCACAACACTGATGAGTATTGTTTCAAATGGGCCCATCATCTCAGCACTTTTTAGCAAGGAAAGAACAATACCCATAAACCTGAAACATACAAGATACGAGATATCAGTTCACGAACGATTTATAAAAATAACATCAGAATTGATTTCGCTGATCTGCAATTTCCTTTAAGACTTAGCGATATTTTCTAAGTTGAAAACACTAAACCCTACTTTAAGCATCAATGTGTTTGGATTTGACGATGAGAAGAAGATAGTAGTAGGACCCTATTACATTACACCACAGGAGAAGAGAAATCACATCAATCTAATTCTCTTGCAAAACGAGGGAATTTCGCACTTTGTCTGGATTAAAAGCATATCAAGGTAAGCTTTATTGCAATTATAGATCTGATTATTACCTATTATTAAAACATATACATTTTTCTAATTTCTTTAAAATTTTTTATTTTTAGACTTGTTTCAACGCAGGCGAAAAAACTACAGAGGAAAATCTTGGTTTTGCAACACGTGCTTGCTAAGATTTATATCTGAAGAAAAACTGATGACGCACAAGGACAACTGCTGTAAAATGGTGACAAAAATGCCCAACGACGATAAAAAGACTGTATCGTTTGAACATTTTGAGCGGAAGATGGACGTGCCTTTCACAATATATGCAGATTTCGAATGCATCCTCGAGGAAGTAGGATCCCCAGGTAATGCTAGTAGTAGTAGTAGTATTAGTAGTAGTTTAAATATTCAAAAACATATCCCATGCGCAGGTGCTTACTTTATAAAATCTTGTGATAGTTCTCTCAATAGATTTAAAATGTTTAAAGGCAGCAATTGTGTAAAAGATTTTGTTAGTTCTCTGATAAAAGATTGCTATGAATTACATAAAAGAAATTCTAAACCCATGCTACTTTTATCAGAAATTGATTTAGAATATCAAAGAAATTGTCCATTATGTCATATCTGCAACAAAGAGTTAGGAACAGATCGAGTTGCAGATCATTGTCCATTATACAGGCAAATATAATGGCCCAGCGCATAATAAATGTAATTTGATTTACCAAAAACCTAAATTTTTCCCAATATTGTTCCATAATTTCACCGGGTATGATTCGCATTTACTTATCAAAGAACTTGCTTCATACAACGGAAATATTTCTTGCATTCCTCTTAATAAGGAGCGCTATATTTCTGTTTCAAAGACATTACATACGTTTGATAACAGAACTATAGAACTGAGATTTTTGGATTCTCTACGTTTTATGCCTTCTAGCATTGATTCCCTTACAAAAGACTTAACACCAAGTGATTTTAAATTAATAAGATCTAATTTTCCAATTGAAGAAGAGTTTAAGCTTCTGACAAGGAAAGGTGTATTTCCCTATGATCATGTAAAAACATGGGAGAGTTTAGAGGAAAAAACCCTTCCTCCTCAAGAGTGTTTTAAAATAAATTGACTGGTGAAGCTTGCTCCGATAGCGACTACAATCATGCTAAAAAAGTATGGACAGTTTTTAAATGTTAGACTCTTTCAGATTATATGAGTGATATTTAAAAACTGACGTTCTTCTACTAGCTGACATATTTGAAAATTTTAAAATTATTTGTAAAAGTATTTACGAACTTGATCCCTGTCATTATTACACAGCACCAGGGTTATCTTGGGATGCAATGGCTTAGAAAAACCCATATAAAGCTGGATCTTATTCAAGACATTGAAATATATAATTTCATAAAGAAGGGTATTAGAGGAGGCATCTCTTCGAATGTTCACATCGCCACTCAGTTGCAACAATAAATATATGCAAAACTATGATGAAACAAAAGATTCACAGTATTTGATGTATGTTGATGCCAACAATTTATATGGGTGGGCAATGTCTTGTCCTCTACCTTATTCATCTATTAAATGGGTTAATAATATTCAAAACATTGATTTAATGAATATTTCAGATGACTCGGAAGTCGGGTATATATATGAAGTAGACTTAGAATACCCAGATTCCTTGCATGAATGTCATAATGATTTACCATTTTTGTGTGCAAAACAAAAAAGTAAATCAATCAAGTTTCGAAATTAATAGCAGATTTAACTCCAAAACAAAATTATGTTATACATTATAAAAATCTACAACAATGTATTAAAAATGGGTTAAAACTCATTCGTATACATAGAGTTTTACAGTTTAAACAATCTAGGTGGCTTCAAAAATATATTGATTTGAATAATCAACATCGCACCTTAGCTACGAGCGATTTTGAGAAAAATTTCTTTAAGTTAATGAACAATAGTGTTTTTGGGAAAACTATGGAAAACGTAGATAAAAGAAAAGATGTTAAGATTGTAACCTCTTGGGGGAGTCACAAAAAACGTCTAGGAGCTAGAGCTTTAATAGCAAAACCGAATTTCCATAGTTTAACTAAATTCACTGATGAAATGACGGCAATTCAAATGAAAAGAGTTAATACTTATTACGATAAGCCGTTGTACTTGGGATTTTGTGTGTTAGAGTTTTCTAAATGGAAAATGTATGACTTCCATTATAGCTATATGCAACCCAAATATGGTAATTGTTTAAAATTAAACTATATGGATACAGATTCATTTATATATACAATAAAAACTCACGATTTTTATAATGATATTCAACATGATATTGATTCATATTTCGATACTTCTGCATACTCAGTTGATAATCCCTATAATATTCCAATAAAAAATAAAAAAGTCTTGGGTATGATGAAAGATGAAAATTCTGGGGAGATAATGAAGGAATTTATTGGGTTAAGATCGAAAATGTATTCTTATTCTGTTGAAGAAACGGAAGTAAAAAAAGCTAAAGGCGTCAAGAAAATAGCATTGAATGATATAAATTTAGCCAGCTATAAGGATTGTTTGTATAACAAACGAATTTTTCATGGTGAAATGTTTGTTTTTCGATCTTTTGCTCACCAAATCTATACACAACAGCTAAATAAGATTGTTTTAAGTCATCTTGATGATAAGAGATATATAAGGGAAGATGGAGTAAGCACCTACGCATGGGGTCATTATCAAATGAATACACATTAAAAACAAAAAAGAAATATTGTTAATTTTAAGTAAATTATTTTTATTTATTAACCTATTTATATAAGAAAAAACAAAACAAAAAAATGTTAAGCTTAAGGAATTTTTAAAATAAAGAACATTAAAAAAAAAAAAAAAAAAAAAAAAAAAAAAAAAAAAAAATTGTTGCTTTTTATTTCACATTACATTTTTAGGAAAACTTTAGATTCTGGCTGCATACAAAATTATTAATTAAAAATACATTTTGCAGGGCACAGCATTTGCTATGTGATAAGCATCTTGTCTCACTTGGAAAAAGTCTTTTCAGTTCTTTGAAGTTGGGGCAGTTTATATTTTCAACATTTATTACTTCAACGTTTTCATTTAGTAGTCGCTTTATCCATTGTAATTTTTCATCGCCTTTTACATAAACAATGTGATTTATAATATTATCTCGAAGAAATTCTTCCACTTTATTATATTTGGTGAATCCGCCATTCCAGTGCAAACCATGATGGTTTTGATATAGCCATTTTGCTTGTCTTTTTAATGTTGTTGGTAAATGCTTAAAGTCAAACGGAGGTGTTATAATGAAGTGCTGATGGCTACAGCCACGCTGAATAGCTATTTCCTTAACTATCAACTTGTCATTGGGACCTCTAAAACCTTGAATGTCAATGATGAATGCCATTGCTAGGGTTCGTGTGTTCTTGATTATAAGCTATATTGAACTAAATCTTTAAATTTTTCGAGATACTAATTGACTCAGAGGATTGTAATTTATTATTCGATCATGCAGCATAAGGCAATACGCTGATGTATTTGGAGGTAGTTCTTTAGCTGTTTTAATTTCCAAACGAATATCAACTGGTCCAGTTTTCACTATTTCATTCTGATGTCTACAATCAATCACAAAAATCGGTGCTTGTGATTTAAAGAGAGTTCTTGTTAGCAATGGCTCTGCAACTGAACAATTATAATAATTTTTTCTAAACTCACAGTACATCTGATAAATAATACTAAAGTTGTTGTTTTTAAATGATATATTTTGGTCTTCGTATGGATAAACGTCAGAATTTAAATATGCCTTTACGTTGGTAACGTTACAATGATCAAAATAGGTAGGATTCTCTTTCAGTTGATTTCTCTTGTTAGTTTGTAACGCAACAATAATGTATCTAGGCTTTTCAACTTGTGAAGTGGTCTTAACATTCCAAATATGATGGTCACTTGTAGGTAGGACAGGATATTCATATAAATCCCAATTACGAAATGCAATTTTCATAGTATCATTATCATTTATAGACTTGAATAGGTTCAATTTCAAAGAATCAGTAAGGTGAACATGCGGAACTTTCCATTGAACTTTGAGTAATGTTATCTTCGCTTGTTCATCTGCATCAGCTATTAGTGAATTTTCATCAGTACGAGAACGGGTTAGAATTAAGTCATGTCGAGCATTAGGAATTATTTTTTTGAAATCCTCTGCAAAACCCAAAAGTTTGTTTAGCGGCAAACAAAAATTAAAATATGGTCCATCTAAGTTTAATGAAGAATTTGGACACCAACCTCCATTATACAACATAACACTTTCATTTTGATTCAAAGAAATATAATTTTTTATAGAAGTTGTGATTCCAACATTACGATTACTATCTATTTCAATACCATTCAGTTCATATCGGATCTCATCAAAGAGAAATGCTATACAATTGTTTACAAGTTGTGTCTTTTTGACTTCCGATCCATCATTTTTCGATACAGTCCCCTCAACATAAATGTAACTTTCCGAAGGTAATATATTGAGATTTTGATGTTGCACACAGATGTGGATGATGTCATTTTTACCGAAGTTGTTTAAATACGGGGAATAGGAATGATATTCGTATTTTGAAATACTATCATCAAATGTTGGTTCTTGAAAAATATTCAGCATATCTTACTTTGTTAAATTGAATTTATTATTTTCTTTTCTTCAATGTGAATCCTAATGATAATAAAAACAATTGGTTTGCTTCTGTTAGCGTTTGTACTGTTGCTTTAGGAGTTGATGAAGCATTGATTATAGAGCCCGGTGAACCCTGTCTTTTATAGGAATTATTAGCATCAGATATAGTATTATAAATTATCATTTTTGGTGATTGAGGTGTAATCGTATCGTTATTAATTCACCTCGAAAGTTAATAAGGTTTCCGTCTTGATCTAACAAATTTATTGTTATTGAACTTATCTTCTTCACGTTCACTGGTAAATAAATAACATTTTTAGGAACCTCAATTATTTTATACCCTGGACTGACTTTGATTGAAAATTGATGAAGTATATGCGCAGATTGGTTATTTATAAATGTTCCGTCAATTAAGTTACACTCAACTCTCACCGTATTTACACGATTGATATCAACGTAAAGATCTGACTCATGCATTTGTTTTGCAACCAGTTTTCTGTTACTGAACCCCAGTAGTGAACCAATGGAATTAGGATGTGAAAAATCTATGTCTTCACTGCAGTATATTTCACATTTTAAAGTGTTGTTATTTGCTCTGATCTTTACGCTTGCCGTATTATTTTTTTTTAAAAGCCCTTCTTGAATAAAATTATTTATATCTTCAATTTCGTAAGAGCCAATAGGAAGTTTAATTACATCATTACCTAAATGAAATAAATTATTCATTACATCAACGTTAGGTATGGAGTTGTATGTTTGGAAATCCACTAATCCACAAACATAATTCGAGTCTAATACTATTGGTGGAAAGTACTCTGTTGTGAGAGTAGACTTGTTCCCGCTCAGTGTAAGTGTTATCGACATTATCAGTGGAAAAGAAATGAAACGAATTTTATAATGTATAGCTTATTTATTCTGATCAACAAGAAACTTCAAACATAAATGTCCACAATTAAATGTATTAAAACGCTGTAAACATTTATGATTGTAATAAATATTATTTCCATGCAAGTATCTTACTATTTCCTGGGGAGGTCTTAAATTACCAAAGCTATCAAAATATTGTACATTATTTTTATTTTTGTTATATGCTACCCAATGGGTACCGATCCCACTATTATCATCTAAATTTACGACTCCACTCTCTCTTTTAAATGGTTTGTTTGGCAATTCATCCCTCATAAAAACGCCTCGGAAATTTGGGATATAGTTTTTGCCAAAATGCGATATATCTATGTTAGTGAGAGGGCGGTTGGGTAGCATTTTTAATAGTTTTTTGATTCTTGCGGACTTAAAAATAACCCCAAACCAGTTTTATATGGCTTCAGATAAAGGCCCTTTCCTTGTTTAAGTTTTATTGTTTCCATAGCTTTATTGTGACGTCTATTTTCTTCCAATTGTTGTCTTCCGATCTTTGAATCGTTTATAGCTTTCGCCATTCCTGCAACACCACCGGTAAGAGAACCTACAGCTGATAACCCTGCTAAGATAGGTAGCAATGGTAAAAGTCCTCCAACTTTGGGAATTGGTATTACTCTAGGAAGTGTTATACTCCTACGTTTTTTCTTTATTATTTGTCTGGCTGCATGTAAAGCCGTTGTTGCTAATTTATTTGAGTCTTCAGTGTTCAGATTTTTTATTGCCGCTCTGGCTTCTTTTACCGCATTTTTGAATAGATTTGTTTTCTTAATCCTAGGGCACTGACGGACTTTCTTTGTTTTTGTTTTTGATGATATACCCATTCCAAGAGTAGATTTAGCCTTCATCATGCTCGTAACTAAAAGACTATTTATTTTTTCTGGTAGTGTTGAATCCTTAGCTCTAAACCTCTGCCAGGATTTCTCACCCAAAATTTTATCGGCTGTATGTCTATAATTCAAATTATTGCTTTTACTGTATGCAATATCGTGTTCTCGACAAGCTTCATCCAATTGGTTGATTCCACGGTCTCCTCTAGCAAGACGCTCTTTAAGTTTAGTTCCAGGTCCACAAAAATTATAAGATGGTAGATGTAACTCAAAAGGAAGTTTGTTTATTATTGAATTAACCAATCCGTTTCCCTGAACTGAATTATTCAAACTAACAGAGTGGGTCTTAAAATCAATCATTATATAACTGTTTTCTTAGACGCATGGAGCGATTATGAAATAATGTTTATAAAACACGGGGATTTATGTGTAAAAGCCTCATTCTACAAAATGAAGTTTGTAAGACAGCAAGAAGCTATTTCTGTACAAAACTTTGATGGAAATGTAAAACAAAAAAAGAAGCATGGAACATTATTTCCAAATAGTATTCGAGGAATAATTGTAGGCCCATCTAATTGTGGGAAAACAAACGTTATGTTAAGCATTCTTTTAGATGTCAATGGTTTAAAGTTTGAAAATATATACCTTTATTCAAAATCATTGCATCAACCAAAATATGCATATCTAAAAAAGGTTATAAAATCAATAAAAGAAATGCATTATTATGAATTTTCAAATAATTGTGAAGTTATGCTGCCTTCTAAGGCTAAACCCAATTCAGTTTTCATATTTGACGATGTAGCTTGTGAAAAACAAAATACCATAAGAGACTACTTTTGTATGGGTCGACATAGCGGTGTAGATAGCTTCTACTTATGCCAATCATATACACACATTCCAAAACATTTGATTCGAGATAACGCTAACTATATAATTCTTTTCAAGCAAGATGATCTTAATTTGAAACATATTTTTAATGATCATATTAATTCAGATATGACGTTCAAACAGTTTAAAGAGTTGTGTTCAGAATGCTGGAAAGAATTGTATGGGTTTTTAGTTATTGATAAAGATAGTTGCGTTAAAAATGGACGGTATAAAAAATCTTTTAAAGAAACAGTTATTTTATAAATTGATACAGTCGTGAAACTGCTTTTCATATTAATACACCTATCTTAATATTACCTGTATTATACTGCCTTGTATTGAACAACCCCTGTATTGAACAGCCCTGTATTGAACAGCCCTGTATTGAACAGCCCTGTATTGAATAGCCCTGTATTGAACCGACCTGTATTGAACCGTCCTGTATTGAACCGTCCTGTATTGGACTACCCATTCTTCAGATCCTATTAGAAGTAATCTAACACTCTAAATAGCTATGGATACGAATATGAATACGCTTAAAAATCTTATAAATACACAGAAAGCTTTAAAGAAAAAGTATATGCTCCTCAAGACTGGAAAATTGATTAAAGATACTGAAATTGAAAACACGTTCAAAACAATTGTTGAACCCTTACAGAAAATCGCGAAAAATGTGAAAAATAATGAAAACATAAATGATGAATTTAAAGAAATAAAACCACCTACTGTAAAACGTCGTCTTCAATTTAAAAGTCCTATAGAAGAAGAAGATGAAAAAATTTCTCTAGAGAGAGATTTAAATTTATCATTAACGAATTCAATGTTAGCCGATGACGACTCTTCATTTAAAACACCTTCAAATAGCTTCAATGAAAGTACTCCGATTAATGAAGCCATACTTTCAAATTCAGATCATGATAAAATCTATGGTCCATACTTTGACGTTGAATCAAATTCAAACAAGTTAGGGAGATCAAATTTTCGAATTAATGATGAAAACAATATTGTAATTGATAAAGAAATTTTCCGTGGAACTGATGGTCTTCTCGAACTTGTTCTACATAAAAATCCACGAAAGAGTATTTATACTAGTGAAGATTTAAAGCAGTATCAGACAATACTACAAAAAACATGTGCACACATGAAAAATCATGATATGAATTCACAGGATAAAGGTAATAGAGGACAAAAGTATAAGAAAATCATTAAACCTTTGGTCCAGGGTATGACACAAAATACACAAAAGAAAATTGGAAAAGCATACACAATTAATGCACCTGCAATGATCTACTCAACCAACCCTATTGATTTTGTGTATTGGGATGATCCAAATGAGCTTGTGGATAGGTTGAGACTTTTAATTGCTTCTGAAAAATCAGGGCATAACAACCATAAAAATGAAATAAATTCAATTGTGGAAGAGTTGCGTGAGCAAAATTTAATTTATTAGCAAAATGAGTGTTGACAAGTTCGGAAGAAGCACTAATAAATTTCAAAGAGTAATTGTTGGTCCTGCAGGACCTCCTGGTAATGGTTTTAAGCGAACTGAGAATGGTGACTTTGATATTGAAGGAAAACGTCTTCGCAACATAAAAAGTCCTACAACGCCCGATGAAGCAGTAAACAAAGCATACATAGATGATAAATTAGAAAATAAAGAAAAAATCTTAAGAGATTACATTGACATACAAAATTTGAATACAATTCGCTTGTTGGATGATCTTCGAAAGTATTTTCTTCTTCATATAGGAAAACTGAAAGAGAATCAAGAAGGTGAACCAAATATTTTCATATAAGAAATCATAGCTAACCGATCTTGGATTCAGTTTATTTGTAAATCAAAACGATAGCACATCATGTCGAATATAAACATATCTTTAATTTTAAATGAAATTATGAGTTTTTTAAGGGCTTATAAATATGATTTACTTGAAGAACATCATGATGAGATTATAAGTAATATTTCATATTTTAGTAACTATAAAAACGTTAGTAAAGTTAATTCTAAACATGGATGTCATTTTACAAACTGTTCGTGGTCTTCAAATACATGTAAAGAGGGACCAGATACGTGTGGATGTTTTATGATTGAGCATCGTTTGATAAGATTAAAAAAACTAATGTTACTATATAAAAGATTAAAATAAATGTTATTATAAAACCATACATAAATGTTTTTTTCTTGCATTCTTTAAAAAAATGAGTAAACGACAAGTTGTTGAAGAGCTTCACAGGTCAGCAAGAAAGAATTTCAATCGACGTAGGGTTGTTATCAAAGGATTTGATGACCTGTGGCAAGCTGATTTGGTTGAAATGATACCTTACCACAAGGAAAATAATGGCTATAAATACCTAATGACTGTCATTGACACATTCTCGAAATATGCATGGGCAGTTGCTTTAAAAAATAAGACCGCTTTATCTGTTGCAGAAGCGATGAAATCAATTTTCATCAGATCATCACGACAGCCTAAGAACCTTCAAACTGATGATGGAAAAGAATTTTTTAATAAGATGTTTCACGATTTAATGAAATTATACAACATAAATCATTACTCTACATACAGCTCCCTTAAGGCATCAATTGTTGAACGTTTTAATCGCACACTTAAGGAGAAAATGTGGAAGGAATTCAGTCTTAATGGTAATTACAAATGGACGTGCATTATTAATGATTTGTTGAAAGAATACAATCACTCTATGCATAGAACTATAAAAATGCGCCCAATCGATGTGAATCAGGAAAACTCTAAAAAAATCTTATCTACAGCTTATAATAGAATTAAAATCGCTCCACAGGGTAAATATAGAGTTGGCGACAATGTTAGAATAAGCAAGTTCAAACACGTTTTCGAGAAAGGCTACACACCAAATTGGACAACGGAAATTTTTATGATAAGAAAAGTAAACCTAACCAACCCGCCAACATATCTCCTTGAAGATTTTAATGGTCAACCTATTAGTGGATGTTTTTACGAAAAAGAATTACAAAAGACTAAATACCCTCATATTTATCTCGTGGAAAAAGTACTTAAAAGTAATGGAGACAATGTATATGTTAAATGGCTCGGCTTCCCACCGACTAACAATTCATGGATTAATAAATCACAATTATTATAAACGACATAAAATATTTGTTTCCTTTCTATTATTTCTTAAATTGTTTTTCATAAATTACTATCAACCTTCAAACAACCAATGCATCTTAAAGTCAATGAACTCCCACTGATGTAATATGATCTCATTACCATACAAAACTCATATACCCATACTCTAATGAAATCTACCTACAAACCATACAAGAATCCCTTTTTTCTAGCATCCTACTGTACAGTGTACATACACCGCATCCTCCACGTCAATATTCAAGCTAAAAACATAAAAAAATTTTGTAGGTACATCACTAACCGCAATTCACAGTCACGAAAACTAAATTCACACCAAAATTCACAATTTACAACAACAAAATACATTTTACCCAAATGCTCTATTCCTCAAGTCCGATATTTATACTACTGTATAGTTGTTGTAATTAACATGCATGAAATTTTCCCATCCCTATTCCCATGCCCAAAAAGTATATTCTTACAGTCCCAACAATAGTTTTCTACCAACACTTTTTTTTTTTTTTTTTTTTTTTTTTTTTTTTTTTTTTTTTCCTTACATTTTCCTTACATTTTCATTCATTATCAATTCGAAATTTCCTATCACATTTTCAATCCCCACAAATTTCATCCACCTTTTTTTTCCACACACAAGCACACACATGACACTCAATGCATACTGCCCATGATACTACACCAACGAGCCAGTGTCATAGCTGTCCTCCTTTAGGAGCAATTTTGATGCTCGGAGCACATTTTTTACACTAGGGAGGAGCATTTTATTCCTCAAGTCCGATATTTATACTACTATAGTTTTCTAGAAATTTATTGTTTATATATTAATTTGTTTTGTTTTTATTTTTTTTTCCACTGTTTGACTTTTGATATATCATCAAAATACATTATGTACTCTTGAATACTGGAAAATAAAAAAAATGCCTTAAAATAAAAAAAAAAAATGTCCCCACTGTTTCACTCGAATTGGTCCTTTTACTTTTTGCTCTACTGTTTTAATTCACTTAGATTACTTAAAAAATTGATTTTGACGATTGCATATTAAAATACCGCTATCTTTATGACCTTTGTTAAAACTTCTTATTTAAACACAAATTTCTGAAACACCCTGTGAGCAGTTTTTTTTGGAAGTCACAAATTTTATAGCCTTGGAAATTTCCTTCAAGATAAAAAAAAAATTAAAGCAATATCTTTATTCGTTTAGGAGATATGATTTTTGCAACCAAAAAAGTCAAAACGGGCCACTGTGCGCCGCGCCGGTGCAGATGGCTTGAATGCGGAGCTTTTCAAAGCAGTTGGTGATAATTTGGTTAAGAGCATGCACCAACTTATCTGTAAGATATGGTCGGAAAAAAACATGACCGATAAATGGAAGCTCAGTATTTTTTGCACGATGCAGAAAAAATTAGACCATCCATTAAAACACATCCTGGAGAAACCCAAGAACATCGAATCAACACCCACCATCTAGTGTATAGAGCCATGTCTAGTTTCCCTAATATCTGCCATACTTCGTTTGTGCACGATAATCATGGAGAATTCTCCACAAAGATTGGAAACAACTTAATGGCACCTTTCGATGTCAAAAAAGCTTTGGACAAAGTGATGCGCTGTCATATCATTTCCTTAACATCGTCCTTGAAAGAATAGTGCACAGTTACCAGTTACTGGCATATGCTGATGGCATTGACATAATCGGAAGAACTCAACGCAATGTCAATGGGACTTTTGTGAGTATTGAAACAAAGGCGTCAAAAATGTTCTCATCAAGGAAAGACCTTCAACACCGACGTCTCCGTCAAAACGTCACCATGCACTGACCTAACCTTGAGGTAGTTAAGGACTTCAAACGAGCTAAAAAAAGCAATTGAGTAGTAAAGCCCTCTCTCGAGCCGCCAAAGTCTCGCTATTCGGTGCAGAGCGGATGAAAGCACCTTGGGTCGCCTCGAGAAAAAAGTTCTGTGCGTGATCTACATTCCCGTATGTAAAGAAGGTGAGTGGAGGAGAAGATGGGACGAGGAGCTGTATGGGCTGTACAGTACAGCGACTTAGACTTAGCCAGAAGGATAAAAGTTCAACGACTGTGATGGCTAGTCACGTAGAGCGCATCGAAACTAATGCTTCGGACCGGAAAGTCTTCAAATTCACGCGTTCCACATTATCCACACTCGCAACGAATAAAAAAATCGCGCGTAATTAACCTAAAAAAATCGTTCTTGTTTTGGTTTCGGTGGTGAATGTCAAACTTAATTCGCTACGAATTAAAAACTCTCGTGTGAAAGAAATGTCAAAATCGACGAATATTCGTTCATTCGTTGGTCGTTGGTCGTGCTCATGTGAATATTGCTTAAGACCTTTTTATTTGGGGCTGTGAAAAAGATAACATCTTAAATAATGCTCCACAATCTATTCATGGCCTTTAAGATGGAATTCGTGAAGTTATCGAGGACTTACAGAGGCAAATCATAATGACCGATGACTTTAAATTAATCCGTATAATAGCAACAACGTTCTTCATGGAATTTCTAATTTCAATGCTTACAAAAAATATATTTATACATAAATTAAAAGGCAATTTAATTAAATAATCATTCAACTCCCCATGATTCATCTACCCTTAAATCCATCTCGTGGTGAGACGATATCTTCAACGTTCTTTAATCTATAAATTCGATCTCCAAATGAACGCATCACTTATAACGATTATCCAAACAAACAAAAATCCACAGGGTTCCTTATCTTATCCCTTTCTTTTTTTTTGTGTTGTTCTTCTTTTTCCTCTTACTTCATTCACACAAAATGAAGTGTGGACATTAAAATGACAAAATAGACAATAATGAACGATAAAAATCTATAAATACCGATTCCCAAAGAAAATTAATTGATCTAACTAAATCTGATCGAATATCGTTGATAGTGTCATTGTGCCATGGAAACTAATTTATGATCAAGTACCTACAAATTATTCATACATCAGAGGGATGTACTAAGAACATGACGTTCTAAAATTTTATGGATAACATATCTATAAATAAGATAAAACAAAAGATTCATCATTAATCCGTTACAATAAAACAACAAAAGATTAGATACTTTTACCTGGTAGCTAATTTTGAAGTATAATGTCATTTTTTCGATTTGTATGAAGTGAACAAAATTCCGTCGGTTAAAAATCGATATGGCTCTCTATACACTAATCGATGACAGTCCTTGTACGTTTCAATGTGTCAAAAGACAATTTTTGACAGTTTGAAAGATTTATTTGAACATTCCAAGAAAAAGACTACTTCTGTTTGAATTATCTGCGTATAAACTATTGTAAAAATTTATGGTATACAATTTTACTATTTATCGATATATATTTGCCTAATTTGATGACAGTTCATTTTCATTGATAAAATATAACGCTTACGTCACAACAGACAGAAGAAGCTTCTATTCCGGTTAAAACTTTTTTCTGAATGACAAATGACAGTAGCTGCCAAAATTTATGAGTTTACTTTTCGATGTTAATATAATCGTTTGTTGAATTTGTATACATATTTATTTTTAACAGTTTTTGTGGTGCCAAAATTTATTAAGTCATTTTTTTTGTTGTTTTGTTGTATAAATATAATAATTGACTTGTTAGCTTTATATTTTACAAAGCACAGAAGTTGATGAATAAATTAAATCGATTTGAAACTATTGAAGTGGATTTATGTAGTGTATTGGAAAATACATACTACATATATTATATAAATCAGTTAAATTTATGAGTACATCCGCATTTAAGTATTATTGTTGAATTAAAAAAAAAAATAAGCAAATTTGAATCACAATTTGATTTAAGATCTTATAAATAAATAAATCTATGTTTTTTGTTTGTGGTGATGTTTTTCTTTGGTCAATTGGGGCTTGGCCATCAACACTATTTACAAAAAGCTTCTTTTAATTCAATCTTTTTTGGTAATATAGTAAAAGACAATAGCACAGGCCTTTTAAGTGAAAGGCATGAGCACGTGTCAACTTTTGACTCATTGTTTCTTAAAAATTAATGAGCTTTACCTATATATACAAATTACACGTCTTTATTATAAAAAATGATACATATTAAACAAAAGAAAGATTTCGTGGAAAAGTTTTGAGTTCAACATTTTGAAAGTCCGATTTTTTTTATCTAGGTTTAAGCAAATTATAGACATTTACAAAATATTAACAATTCAATTGTTGATGTTTTTAGCAAATAAATTAACAGTTGTTGTTCGATTAACATTATTGTACAAAATAAAAGAAATATAGATGTGAGTAACAGAGATGCAATACAATAGGTACACTGCAAACAACAAACAACCCTTGCGATGCTTCATACAGCTGTCAATTGAATCAAATGCACGTTACGTTACGTTGACACAATCGATAAACAACACTTTTAGAAATGAAGTTAGGTGTGTTTGGTATTGGAATTTTAGATCCGTTTAAATCAATTATTGTTACTAGAAAGTTTGATTGATGGCAGAATTGTAGTGGATTGTAATTTTGATTAATGAAATGTCTCTGATTCGTTACAAAGATACTTTTTTATTTGAACTTATTTGCGAACAGTTAATTTAAAAAAAAAAAAAAGAGTATTTAATTAGGAAAACTGTTTCCTGTTAAAAACCAAAAATCCCTTTATAACTAATTTGAAGTTGCAAAAAGGAACGTCAAAAAAAAGGAATGATTTTTTCACTAATCTTTTTCCCTGAAAACTAAAATTTGTTGGAAAATAAGGTAAAATTTTCCGGAAATTGTCAATAAGGCATTTTGGCTTATAAATTGTTCGCCTTATAGAAATAAACAAGAAAAATTCAATAAAATCAAAACGAACAAATTTTGAGCTGTTAAAACTAATGTATAAGAACCACGTTACTTATTGTTATGTTTAAAAAGAAAAGTTGTGTTCGTTTTTTTACTTAAAAGAAAGTTTACACAACATTTCTACCTAAACACGAGTTCCATTTTTTTGTTATTAAAAAAAAATATCAATAACTGTGATTTAGATCAAAGTAATAATTACTAAAAGCAATCGCGCAAAATTTGGAACGATTTAGTAAAATGTTAAAGCTATTTTTAGTAATTTACTTAGCCTAAAAGTGCATTTACCTAATTTTAAACGATTTTAACATCTGGCTATATCTTTTAACAATTTTCTAAAAGATAAAATCACAGAATGACTTCTTTAACTTTTAGCAATTTGCTATAAATCCATCAAATCTGTACAATTATTCTTATAAGAGTAGTGGATGGAATGCTCTAGTCAACAATTTTCAATTAATAGGTTCGTTTAAGTGTTTGCTTTTTTTATTTTCACGAACTGTCACTTTTTAGACATGTTTGGATGCTCGTTTTTTAATAAAAGGCAATTAGCAATTTACTAGTTAGTAAAACGAAAAGAAAGGTTTAAAATTTTGGACTCCCTAAGTAAATTGCTAAATAGTAATCTTTAACCCTTTAAAATAGGTTGCTTAAAATTTTGCGTCAATAATTTTATAGATTGAGTCAAAAGATGATTTTTCTTATTTTCAACGATTTTAGCATCTTAATATCTCTTAAAATATTTTACTAAAGTTAAAACAAATACCTTAAGTTTTAATTATTTCTTGAATCCATATGACTGCTGAGTTTCTAACTTATCAAAATAAAAGGTCCGTTCTCAAAAGTTAGGTTTGTTTGCTACTTTTTTCTTCACAAAGTGTTAAGACAAGTTCAGATGCACCGTTTTTAATGACAGGGAATTTAGTATTTGAATCAGTAGTATGCAAAATAATTAAATATTCAAATAAAATATCTATTAAATTACATACTTAAATATTTAAAAAATAGGACGTTCATAAATTTTGCACCTTTTTCTTTGCGTTCTTTTTCTTAACTGAATTTTTTTTGGAAGTGTTTTTGGGAAATTTATTGATGACAATTTTTCTTAACATTTCTCTACAGTAACATAAATAAGAGCTAGTTATAAAGAGCTTTTCAATACGAGGTATTTTTTTTTAAATTTACAGACACTTAAGGGGTTATTAGTACCCTTTATATGTTTTATTTAAACACAACGCGAGCATCAGGAAAATAGGGAAGTATTTAAGATCAGATACGGGTGCATATTGGTCTTAAAGTTCTGAATATCAAAATGGGAAGGAAAAACAGATTAAGCCGAAGCATTCAACATTCTAAATGTGCGATTTAAGAAAGAATCTCTATACTTAACAGTACAGAAATTGAGCTCAAAGGTAAACTGATATGAGCATTCCTGGAAGTGAAAGTATTACGGCTGAATTGTTTAGAGAAACATTGCGACGATGTTCAAGAGATGTTAATGCTTTGGTTATAGTTCACCTATCATTTTCAAAGACCTTTTATGGATTCTATCCAAGAGATTTAAACTTGTTTTTGGGGCACCTACCCAGATATTTATATTCAATCTTTGGACAAATGAAGGCTTTTGTAAATTAGAGCCGAATCAAATTTCTTCCACCGTCGGAGAAATCCTATAAGCACCTAGCAGCAACAAAAGAGGTGATCTGTGATACACAACACATACCGAGTACTGAAAGTTGACTACTTTTCTGATGGATGTAAGTTCCACTCATGGATAGTGACATTGAGGGTGGGTTACACTTTAACGACAGGAGACATCATTGAGTTTTTAAAGCATTACATTCTACACGGTCGAAATTTAATGAGCATACATACGCTGCCGTTGAAGTTTCACCTCCAAAGGACAAGGACGTAAAAAGAATATGAGAAGCTGAGTTTACTATCGTCAGCAAAAGAGTTTCATGGATTAGAAATGGCAGACAAGAAATCGTTAATGAATATCAGGAAGAGAGTCGGAGACAAGACGGAGCCCTGGGGAACACCAATACAGTATCTATTTTATGAATTTCAGATTTGAAACCATTCAAGACAAATCGAAGATATGTTCTATTGATACGAAAACCATAATGCCGGTCATTAATAAGAATATATCTTTTAAGAGAAATCATTGAATGTTTAAATATTTTATTTATTTTAATCGACAACTTCAATTATTCTGTTCTTTAGGTTTTAAATCCATCCAGGTTTTAAATCATTTAACCGACCATTATTCACGTGGTACCAAAGAAAAAAAGACTAAAGGCTTTGAATAACAAATTGTCGGTAGTTGTTATCACCTCTTCGAAAAATATCAAAGTCAGGAAACTTTTCTTAAAAAACTGCGATTAAAAATATTTGTAATAAATTTTACCATTTTCAATGCGTTTTTGAAGAGTTTATTGTTCAATTTGTATCAATTGCGGAGGTTTTTACTTGTAAAAATATGACAGCTTTAAACTTGAGCGCTTCCCAATCAGCCAGCTTTTCAAATTAAACCTCCAACATTGAGAGAAACGTTAACATTTAAGGACTTACATTTGCTGTAATAATGACGTGTTAAATAAATAAATAAATAAATAAATTAGGTGGCGCAACAGTCCATGAAGAACCAGGGCCTAGTGACTTACAACTCTCAACCATTCCTGTGTGCGAGTACTGTTATCAGGGATGGATAAACCTACAGTTTTTAAGCCGAATCGGAACGGCTAATTTGAGAAAGCACTTTTCACGACAAGAATTACTCTTGGAGGATTTGTCAATTCCTCGCAAGAGGCAGTATGACAGTCCAACGCACTAACCATCACGCTACGGGTACTACATTATCGATCATAGAAGCTGATTTTATTTTTTGACATGTTCTCTGAAAGAAAACTTTTTTAAAACTAAAAACTGTACAATTAACTTGTATCGTGTTTTGCAAAAACTGACTTGTGTAAAATATCAATTTGCGCAGTTTTGTTGTGTCGTGAAATGCCGGCCTAAAAGAAACCAATGAATGTTTACGTTTATCTTTATGTTTACGTTTATGTTTATGACATAAACGCAATGGAACACAACGCCGCAACGACTACGGTTGCAGCACCATATGATTTTCATGACATTTCAGATGGCAATTCGGATATTTGCGGCTTTAACTGTTCCCTCGATAACTTCTCTTATTCAATTATTCACTTAGTCCCAAAGAAAAAAGACTTAAGGCCAATTGTGATCACCTCTTCAAAAATAACAAAGTCAAGATACTTTTCTTGCAAAATTGCAATATTTTAAACAGGTTGATTGCAAAATTTAACAAATGTTTGTAATAAATTTTACAGATTTCAATGCGTTGTTGAAGCGAGTATCGTTTTATTTTTATTAATGGCGGAAGTTTTTACTTGACAAAAGATGACAGCTTAAAAAGTCATTGCTTCTCAAATGGCGTGCTACTCAAATGAAACCTCTTATTGGAAACCTTTTTTATTAAAAATGGGACTAACGTTAACAGATAGATGTACCGAAATCCCACAGGATTTTAAGAATAAAGCGGTGTTAGCACTAAAAACAAGAGTTGAAATTGATAATTGACAGCTTTGTTGTTACCTCGTAATTTAGCAAGATTTTGCAATTTTATACATTAATTTCCGGTCACTCTTTGTTAGAGCTAGAATTTATTTAACTGTACCTAATTTTTATCAATTCACACTGATTTTCACACTTGTTCTTAAGTCAAAATGTCAAAAAATCACTAAACTTATTTATCGAATTTTGTAATCGACAATATATTTTTCACCAAAATAAGTCTACGTGGACGTGAAGTTGTTCGCATGTGTTTACGGAGTAATTCGAGTCAAAATAACAGTTCTTTAGACACTTCAATCTTAAATTTTGAATAGGTACAATTAAACCTACATATAGATGAACTAATCCAATTTAGTACCTAATTTAAAATTAGTTAAGTACACAAAGACATTTTTATGATATAAACACTTTTGCAGAGTAAATAAAAAACAAAACAATTACTTACTAATAAATTGACATAGACAAAGCCTAATCAACTTGCCAAATTATCAAATACACAACAGTTAGGTTTAATTTATTACCAATAACACTATGTTCACATCAGAACATGTGTTATGTATGTTTTGATTAACAAAACATAGAAAAACAAAACAATAAGGATTAATAAGCCTGCATGTTTAAACATCGAAAAGTTTAATTTAGGATATAGCGTATATAAGAAACAGCTTAATTAAGTTGGTTTAAACAGATGTTTTTTAATCAAAAATAAAATACGTTATACAGTTTTTGGGGCCAAATAGAATTTAATTGATCTTTGAAATAATTTGGTGCAGATATGTGTATTCACTTCATTTGTTTTGCATTAACAACAATCACATTGTTCGCATATGTATATCTTTACAAAATTTATAAAATGTCTGGATCAAATTAATTTTTAGCTTGTGTCTAAAACACACGATAAAATTTGTTTTTTATTGACATTTCCAGAACCATAGAAGTAAAGGCCCGTTCACATTTTGTTTTTGTTTTCCCAAACTCAACTCTTTTGACACATTAGATCATGACATAAATATTCCCGAACTGCAGCACCTGAATAATTTTTTTAATTTTAATTCTTTTAACTTTACCGATTTAATAAACATGGCGTTTTAAATAATTTGTACAAATGAGTTCATATCTAAGTAAATTTACATTCTTTAGATGACATTGGTTGATCAAATAAAAGAAACGAAGGTTTTTCATTTTTAAGAATTTTGTATTCCAATTTATTGTAAGTACTTCTAATGTAAAATGAAGCAGTTTAAAGTCATAATTGTTTCTCTGGCGTGTTAAAAATGTGAAATCAATAGCTCCTATAAAATTAAACAATTACAGATGTCAAACATAGCCATGTTTACATTATTTAGGGTTTCAAACAAATAGTGATAAATTGATAAATGTTGATTTATCACTTTGATCCCATCCGACTATTTCAACTTAAATTACAGCTTTTTTTTAGTTGACTGCTTGTTTATAATGTGCTTGTGGTCCATTACTTTCCGAACATATTTTTAACTTAAGAGGGTTAAGCCTTTGAAGAACATCGAAAAATGTCAATTTGAAACAGTTTTGTTTGTGAACTAACGAAAAAAACGTTAAAATAGTTTACATTTTTAAAAATATTGAACAAATATAAAAACAAAATATGTAATATTACTTTGATGTTTGACCCTGTTATGTTTATTGTCAAGAAGATGTCATCCGGGTTAGACTAAAAATCATTTAGATACAAAAATTAACAGTCGATTCGGTCACAAGGATCAGACAATGTTAGAATAATTAAGAAAATAAATATAGTGTTTCCATTGATTGGTTCCGTTTTAAATAGCTCACTATTTGTACAGATGTCACTTTTGAAGCTGTCATCTTTTGACATTTGAATAGTTAAAAACTACGCCATTACTAAAGTTAGAACGATGTACGCTTCAAAAAAGCATCAAAAATCTAATCTAATCTAATCATTCATTTCATAACCTTAGATTTTCAAATGAGCCAGAAAAACACAATTTCTAGAAGACTTAACTACAAATCATGTGCATCAAAATTTTTAAAAAGCCCTAACTACCACATAGGGCCTTTTATAATACACTGCATAGAGAAAGCATATTCATGTTCTTTTTTAAAAAGCCCTATGTGGCAGTTAGGGCTTTTTATAAATTTTGATGCACGAATTTTTGTAGTTAGAGCCCGTTCACATGATTCGGCCTAGTCACTGATAAAGCTTCGGTTCCCATCGATCACCGAAATCAATCATCAGTGAGCGTGGTTAGTAGAAAGATGGAGGACCGTCTCGAAACCTACCGCGTGCTGTTGTCATGTGTTCTTTCTTTCTGTTGTTCTTTCTCCTCTGTCCTTCTGTCTTGTACTAATGTCCAGTGTTGTTATCACCTTATATAGTCTAGTCGCTCAAGGTGCTGTGTTTTCTACTCTGTACATTTATGTGCTGATTAGTGTGAAATGTAATGTAATGTAATATTATTTACAATAAGTGATTAATCAAGAACCGGTCAAGAATGCTTGTTAATTTAACTTTAAATATTAATCACAGAAAAAAATAAAAAATCGAATTAATGAAAACAGAATTAAGAAATGAAAATAAAGTATAACGTAAATTGTTGTACATAGGGCCTTTTTTTCGTCCAAAGCTAAAAAGCCCTATCTACCTTGTTTTCCAAATGCATACAAATTTCGAGCTTAAAACTATTCCAAAAAATAAAGCAATAAAAAAGCTTTACAAAAAATATTTGTTGGTATTTTTCACTTTTTACTATCAGGTCGCGGTTAACGATTTAGTTTTTTCATCATTATCTGGAAATAGTGAAAATGTTAGTTAGGGCCTTTACGAGATTACGATGGGCAGCATAGGTACTTGCAGTTTTACACTTTCAGACTTTCCCTAGGAGGCACAAAAGAAATAAATAGGGAATTCATTAAGATATCAAGGGCATTCAACAGCAAATGTGTGCGCATTAATTATGGAAAATTAAGAAAAACAAGAAAATGATGCTGAAAACGAAGCGGTCATTCTTCCCTACTGGCGGAACACAATGGAGAAGCTGAAGCTTGTGGTATTGTCAAAGTTGAAAAGTACGAAAATAACTACAATGGGAAGCCGAAGCTGAAGGGCTGAAGTTGGTTGAGCTTTTACTATTGACTTCATGCTGCACAGATTTTTGAGTTGTGGGATCAAGTTGAAAACTTTTGACTTGATTATTGGTGCAGAAAGCTTCAAATTTCAATTCTTGTCGCGCTTCACTAATGTGGGCGTTCTTTGCTTCAAAATGCGCGTTTTAAATGACAGCTTCTTCTTCGAGCGTTTCTTTTTAAGTTTTCAGGCGGTTTTGTAATAAAATAAACACTTATTAATTTTTTTTAAATAAAGACTCCTTTTTTTCTAAATTTCAAAATGAATCCCATTTCTGAAAAATTGTGACATTAATGAATGATAAAATATTTTCATAATTTAAGCAATAAAACACATTTCATTAAGACTTTCAAAGATGTAACTTGTTTGAGATTTTTGGTGTCAGTATTTCTCTTGGAGTTGTAAAGTGTTCTTAGCAAAACAAAAATGAAAGATTTTTCTATAAATAAAGTTGCAAAGTAAATTGCGAACATTTGAGATGAAAGAAATGTCAAAATTTTACTCAACGGATTTAGTACAAATATTAAAAAGCAGCCGCGACGTGAACACAGTCGCATATTGATAACTTACAAAAATTACTGTAGGTACCACAAGTTGTCACTAAAGCACCGCACTGTATATCCAATATAAATAAATCCAAATAAATACCAAAGTGTAGCCACGGCTTTCAGCGAAAAAATTAACATATTATTTTTTTTTTAACTTTGGATACTGCGAATTTTGATGCCGCGATTGCAATTTTTAACTTTGAGAATACTAAAGGCCCAACTATAATTATAGACTTAACCGAGCTTAAGCCAGCTTAAGGGAACGAACCAATACGCAGCCTTATATGTTACTAACCATAATAGACGTTCTGCTCAGTTTCGTTAAATTTCGCTTACTTTTGCGCAGTTACGCAAGAGCCATTTAAATGGCTCAAGCTTAAGCAAATGTCAAATTACTGCATTACATTTGCTTAAGTTACTTGAATACATTATGGTTACTTTTTGTTTTGACGATAACTTCTGATAACTTTTCGTTCGGTTTTGACATTAGCTTACTTTCGGTAAAGTCTATTTTAGTTGGGCCTTAAAGATGGCTGCTACAGAAAAATTTTTATTCGCTGATTTGTGGAACACCTCCTGATTTTGTAGATTGTCAATTTGACAGTTCGAAGAGAATAGTTGTTGATTGTCATGAGATATTGGCACACATTATTGAGGAAGCTTTTTCTATTCTTAAATCTTACGTGTAATTAAAGTAATTTATTATCAAAACAAAATAAAACGAAAATAAATTATAACTCCTCATGTGAACGGCACTTAATTGTTTTTGTTTTATGTTTGTTCAACTTCGAAAATTATGTTGCAATATACATAGGTACATTATGTAACAACAAAAATCAAAGTTTGTTTGTTTTTAATTTTGAAGTGAAAAATGTTTAGCGTATGACAGGTTTCAAGGTTTGTGTATCCCTTGGAAAGTATTTGTTGTGAAACAGGTATGAAGTCCTAATTCAAGTCTTAAAATGGGTTGGGAGATGAAAAATTTAGATACTTTTCGTTTCACTAATTAAATAAATATTTTAAATGATTCAAAAAGCTTTCAAATTCTATTTCTCCATTTTCCATTTTTAGATATTTTTTGATCACAGGCCAAGCGAATAAAATCGCGTTTGGAAAATTTGAACGAAACTTAACGAATGTGCGAAAAGGATCGTGTGCATTTGCTATATCGTTTTTTTGTATACATAAGTGAGCTTAATTTGATTATAGTTGGGCATTTAATGAAGACCAAAAGAATTGTTTATATAGTAACAAAAAAAAAACAAAATTGAAGAAATTTCAAAGTTGTCAAAATATTTTAAAATGTTGATGTTGTTGTTTTTTAGAGATAATTGCGTTTTGGTATGACATTTCATATAAGAAGATAAATAATCCAATAAACATTTTGACAGGTGATAACAAATTTTCATGATTTTGCAGTAATTTTGTCACTTTTTTCGTACTAAATAAAAACACAGCTTAGAAAATTAAAACAACAACACTTAATCTATAAGTTAAAGTTTGTGTTCAGTTTATTGAAACGGAAATAGTGATATTTTTACTTTAGGTCCCAATTTTTTAGTCTGAGACTTAAGACAAAAAAAAATGGATCCACTGGACAGATATATGTACATACATATGTTTTTTTGATGCTTCATATTCCAAGTGTGTTGGGTCGGTTCACACTTATTTTGTGTTTGATTTAACTCACAATTGAAAATCTGTCAGTGTGCAATGATCAAGTGAATAATGTATATAACTCAAGAAGTTTTGAAATTAACCTATGTCCAATTAAATAGGTAATGTATGACTGAAGGTGAAGCAATTAATGTTGTATAATTTAACAGCTTAGTCACAAACAAAAACTTTATATCACTTTTCCAATAATTATCACGTTTAAGGTATAGTTACAATAATTTCCAGTCGATTTTACAGTCAAAAATGATCACAATCCACAATTAGAGGTTTAAATGGAAAGACGTATATAATTTGATATCTCATAATCCGTCGGTGATTGATGTTCTATGATTTTGTTGTTTTTTTTTTTTTATAAGACTCACCATTTGGTGGAGGTGGTGGTATTGAAGCGCCACCTGTCATTGGTATTCTCGGTGGCTCCATTTTCCACTGAGCTGATGATGGTAACGATCCAAATTCACGATTCACACCCGATTCAATCAACATGACCAGAGACTGCTGGTATCTTTTTCTTTTGTCAACATGCAGTTAGATTTAACACAACACAATTTTGTATTTCCTAAAAGTCACTTTATCCAACGGAAACTACAGTTTTTTTTTTAACGGAATTTTTTTAATTTTCTTCTTTAATCGAATTTTTATTTTAGTTCAGAACTGTCAAAGTTGTTACGTATGGATAGGTACCGACGATAAAACACGAAATGGGGAATAAGTACTAAACTCTATATTTTGATTTTTGTTTTCTTTTTTTATAATTCACAGAAAATTCCACTTGCGCGATCACAATATTGTAGTGTTAACAGTTCGAACGATCCATACAGGTAAACCACAGTTACTGCACTGAAATCACCGAACGGCTCAAGTTTCACTGACGGACTTGAATTCACCAACAGTTACAGAACAGGCAACAGAAACAAAGCGCGTCAGAGTAGTGCGGCGCGTTGTATGTTGTATGTCGTGTGTATTGGCTGTTTTTGGGGAGAGACCCATCTTGATGATGATGGCGGACGAAAATCAAAGGTAAAGAAGAAATACCATATATAAACCAGTTAACGGGAAGAGAAGAGACTAGAAACAGTAGTTTGACTACTCTTGCGCATAACGATTGAACGATTAATCACAGTTACCTACCCAGTGACATTTAAGAGGCAGAGCTACGCGCGCCATCCGGTGAGCATTTAGCTCAACAGCATTCTATCTCCTTTTGATGGCATAAGTTAAAAAGAGATACGTATACATTTTCATTTGCTGGAATTTGTGTCTGGAATTGGAAATGTGGAAGTTGAAAAACACTCAATTTGAGCTCACTCAAATTGTTTTTGAAGCATTTCAAATGAATGATGTTGTCTCTTTCTTTTGCATTTTTAGTGAGATGAAAATGGTCGCTTGTCAGATACCATTAGCACTTAATTGGAATACGTACTTGTCACGTGTCGTACCATAATGGAACTAAGAGTGGTATGTAATGTAAGAAGGTAGGTGTTTTGTGGTAAGGTGTTGGCGTTGAAGCACGTCATTCAATTAAATGGGGATTGTAGTTGAAGGCGTGGTTTATTCTTTCTCTTCTTTGCTTGGAGAAGTTTATAGCTGAATTCCTTGTTAATGAATGAAAAGAAAACACTTGGAAAGGCTTTAACAATAAAAATAAAAAATAAAAAATCTTATAAATAAAATGAAAATAATGGTTGGTAGGTTTTTGGTAGGTAGTTACAGATGAAACGGGGGGAGTGTTTGTTTGCTTTTTGAGTGGGTAAATTATTTTAAGAATGTGCATTGTTGGTAAGTAAGTACCTAGATAAGGTGGTAAATAGGTACCTAGCTATAGATGTAATTTAGTTATCTTTTTAGTTACTTTGCTGTTTTTTAAATGCATACTTATATTATTTTTATTTATTATTATATATTATTCTTTTATTTCATTAAAAACCATTTTTTTTACAATTTAAAAATCAAAATAATATATGAACATGAAAATAACATTTGCTTTAATAAAATAAATATAGTTGGTAGGTTTTCATTACATTTCTTGCTATAAAAATGTATAATTTGTTGTTTTACATTTGCTCAAACAGAAAAAAATTAAATGATCGTTTTAGAAATTTGTAAATTATTTTTAGAAAAACAGAATTGAAAAAAAAAGTAAGTAAGTAATTCATTCATTTATTGTTTCGTTTTGCTTTTGGTACATTGTTTATAATTTTTATGAATTTTGCAGCTATGGCATTGCCGTCAGCTCAAAAAAAAAAATTAAAAGGTTGAAAAGCTTCTTCGATAATTTAAGGCATGGTCACAGAACATGAAGAGAGTTGACCACCCAACGGATAAGTTCATTACACCAAACATTTGTTGAGAGGACACTATGTTAAAAATAGAGCCTTCGAATTTCTTGTAGTATCGGACAAATTGCTATAAAATGGTAAATATCGTCACGCTCATTTCTGTTACAATAATTACAAAGGAGAAGTAGATCTGACCGATACGGAATATAATTCAAGTTCAATATTTCAACCCTTGCTCTGAAAATTGTACCTTTAGCTCTCGCAGAAAGTCTATTATTGAAATAATTTGTCGCATAAGTGTTTAAGGAGTGGCTTAGATTTCTATAAATTTCTCTAGTTGACGATGATGATGCTCTATTTAGATGTTGAAGATATATACTTTCATAAACTTTTGCGATAACATTCGAAAAGCTATCCTGCCAATTATCTATGTTAAACTCAGTCAGTTCAAGAGTAACATTATGCAACGCGGGCAAGTTGAATCCATTCCTTAAAAGGCGATGATTTTGTTCGCAGAAGAACCTTCATGATAGATGTGTGAAGATTCGAACTTGGTTAACTCATCACTCTTGTTAGAAAATCTGCATGCAATTTCAAATTTTTAACATAAATCGGCGCAATTCCAGACTCAACATGAATTGCATAGGTTGGAGTCGAACTATAGGTAACCGAAATATAATCTTTTGAAAAAAAGGCGTTGTATCAACTCAAATTCTTCAAAATAGGTGTGACCAAAAACTTGAATACCATAAGACAGGCAAGTGTTAATGGTTGCTTGGAAAACTCGGTATTTAGATCCTAAGTCTATGTTTTTGTTTGAGGAGAAAGTTGGCCACATTATGTTGAGAGCTACTTTAGCTTCTTTACTCTTATGCTGAACATGTTTATTGAAGCTACTGTTAGCAGACATCAACACTCCCAGATATTTGAATTCCTGTATTACTTCAATAAGTTGGTTGTTAAGGAACCACTTTTCTTCTCTCAACCTTCTACAACTCCGTGCCTCAAATACCATTATCTTTGTTTTCTTTGAGTTTATTTTAAGGTCCCAGATATTGCAGTACGTTTGGACCCTATTGATTTGTAACTGGAGAGAAGATGGGTTATCCGCTAGCATAACCAAGTCATCCGCGTAAAGAAGTACTATTATACGAATATCAGAAAAACAAACTCCACCGGGTAAATTATCTGAAATATCATCAATATAAAGGCCAAACAAGATTGGGCTGAGGATACATCATTGGGGTACACCTGCAGTCGTTTGAAACCAATTTGAAATCTGTCGCATAAGTTTTACATAAACATTTTTCGTAGATATTTAGAAATTTTCTAGATATACCAAGTGAGCCCATTTTGTAAATGAGAGCTTGTCGATTGACGGTATCAAATGCAGCTTTTAAGTCAATAAACCAAGCATACATCTTCTTTTTCTTCTGGATAAATTTTTTAGCAATACTTGATAAAGCAAAAATATGGTCAACCGTAGAAAAGCCCTCACGAAAACCAGCTTGAAACATACTTAAGCGATTGTTTGATTCTACCCAAATTGATAAGTCTTGTGTATAGTATTCTAGCAAATACTTTTCTAATGGAATTTAATATTGAAATACCTCTGTAATTCTCAGGTAAGCTAGCATCACCTTTCTTAAAAATTGAACATAGATATAACAGATTTATTAAAACTCGTGGGAACGCAAGCGGAATCGTACAAGTTGTTGTAAAAAGAAAGAAGATATTGCTTGTATTCTAAAGATGAGTTTTTTAGAAATTCAACGGGAATGCCATCAATTCCTGGGGACTTATTGTTTTTCTTATCAAAAAGAGCAAGTTCCAGTTCATCAAGGACTATTACAGAATCAAGCAAATCATCAGCTGTGTCTGGGCAAGCGTAATGAAACGAGTGCAAGTCATCTTGACATGTCAACAAGGATCGGAAATGGGATGCCAGAACTTCAGCTTGTAATACACTTGAAGACATACGATTGTTTCCACCCAACTCCCGTGCCAAAAATTCTTTGAATCCTTACACCTTTCTAAGCTGGTCGCTAAATTAAGTGTGTAATTTAACTTTTTAGCCTCGCAGACTTGTTTGTATATTTTGTTAGCTTCCAGATATGCAGACTTAAAGTGGTCTAAATTATATCTTCTAAATAACTTAAGAAAAGCGAAAGATTTTTTTCTGAGCCTCATACACTCGGAATCAATCCATTTATTTCTGGGTTGCAGTTGCTTGGGACTACTAATGCGGGAAGCTGATAATCTAACAATTTCACTTATTTGTTCTCCTAATTGGTCAATTGCAGAGGGGCTAGGGGGTGGCAGCGACCTAATGTGAAGGTTTATCTTTCTCGGAATCTCTCTCCCTCCTGAGGTATCCATTTAAGCCTTGGAATTTTTTCTAAGCTTAGGCTATGTGTTTCATGCAAGAAGTTTGCATTCACCAGAATTGGTAAATGAGACGTAAAAGTTGCTAACAATACTTCAAAATCATTAACAGCCTGAAGCCAATCACCATTCACTGCACACAGATCAATAACTAAACTTCCCTGTCCACCCACAAAGGTCAGTTCACCACAAACATCACTTCTCGATACACCATTCAAGACCCAAAAACCGAAACTTTCAAGTAATTCGATTAACATTCTCCCATTTCTATTAAGTGTTGCATCTTTAGAGTTTCTGGTTGAGAATAAATCCGTTTGAGTATTCAATTCTTCGATGCTTGAATTTTGAAAAAAGCCCAATTCTGGCATTCAAATCACCGATCAACATTAAATTTTTGGATTTGAAATTATTTAAAAAATCGTACAATTCTTCATACTCGTTCAATCAATTATTACAATTTAAATATAATGGGACAATAAAGTGAGTTTTGTGGGTTGTGTTACCATCTATCTGGAAAACTAATTTACCTTCAACTATTCTAAACTTTACAAAATTACTAATTTTATTTTTTTTAATACCACACAATATTCCCCCATTTGCTCTACCGTGAATATTATTTCTTACAGCCGGAATATATGTAGCTGTTATTAAAGTCCTTAAAATATTTCGAAATTTCATTTTGTTTTTCTTCTTCTAAAAACGTTTCAATCAATATAAAAATATCGTATTTTTGAATTAAATTAAAAAAATCAGCTTGCATTAATTTGTTTTTAATTCCAGCTATATTGTAGTTTAAAATACTTAAATTAATAAATCTACTACTAGTACTTGTTGCTTGGCAGACGGCACTGTTCTCCTATTCCTTATTAATATACACCGGTGGAGGCGCTGCTGAGGGTAAAGAGCACTCAGTTTGATGTTCTCCCAACGCTGCAGTCAAAAAGTTCAAGTGCATTCGAAACCAAATTGTTGTTGGATAAATGTCATCTCTGTCGAAGTTTTGATTCCTAATCCGCGATCGAATTTGTAAACAAACGTGTTGTTGTTAATTAACATTTTATCCCCTTTAATTGTGATTTTAGCAGTAGGATTAAGGGTAGGTCTCATGCAGAAGCGAACTCAGAACTCATGTAAATGTATTTGAATGTATTAGTGAAAGAACGTTACTCTCTTCATTATCAAATTCAAAATTTGAATTTCTTATTACTCTATTTGCCTCTTGATCTTTTTTGTCTCTCAGAGCGAGGGATATATTTCCGCACAAGCACTCAAGCAGCCAATAAAAGAAATAAGAAATAGATATACACATTCACACAAAAAGATATATGGATGAACAACGTTGCATGATAAACCGTTTTTTTTTTATGTCTAGTTAGGTAGATTTGTTGTTGTCTTTTGCATATGGTTCGAATTTTATAAAGAAAATGGGGGTAGGTATTTCTGCTGTCCATGGAAATGTTTTTTCTTGAATTTGTTTGTAAATAGGTTCTTGCTTTCTACCTAGATATTTTGTTGTTGTGTTTTGCATATGGTTCGAATCTTATAAAGCAAGTGGGTATTTTGGAGATGTTTTTTTCTTGAATTTCTTTTGTTGGTCGACATTTTCTAATTATTGAAAATACTTATTTTGTTTTAATATTTTTTTGAGAATTTTTTTCGTGGGACTGGTAAAAAGAAAAGAATCGGAGTAGGCTCACTAGTATACAGTGCTGCCGCTCAGGAATTTAAAAAAACATTATTTTAGATAAAAAAGCATTATATTTTTTTTAGGAAAATTGTAAAAGCTGAAAAAAAGAGATCTTAAAAAAAAATTGAAACCACGTCTTGGCTTGTGACAAGTAAAACAAATATTTTCAAATAATTATTAGAAGTATTTTATTATAATTAGAATTAAAAAACATACTGAGCATCTTCACCACGATCCCATCATCCCATGCTCCCACCATGCAAAGTGACAGCGAAATTCCATCAAGTAGGTAGGTGTATTACATACGCGTTGGAAAAAAAGGACATACATACTTATACATAGCTACCTTCCTTTTTTATATGACTTCTGCATTTTTCCTTTATCTAAGGAAAGCAGCTGACCATGCACAAAATCACAAAAAAATGCAATATCGAGGAGTGATAGTACGCAAAAAAAATCAAGAAAACAAAATACATATATGACAGCGAATTCACGATACCTACAATACCTATTTACCCTTTTTTATACCTACACTACAATGTGCAACAACAAAACTTGCCGAAAGTTGAACCAAAAATCAAATTCTGCTTATACGATTGACTACGTAACACCCAAATCACGATTCCATGACCTTAGCACATACTAGAAATAAAAAAATATGTCTAAGAAAAGTTTTTTTTTGATATTTTCTGTTATTGTGTACCGCAAGCCTACAAAACAAAGAATAAAAAACTAAATGAGCCATGAGACCAAAAACAACAACAAAAAAAAATCTGCGAGAGAATGGGCGGGCGACATTCTTTTGCAAAGAATTCTCTTCCTAAGCGCTGTATTGCAGCGGCATTCTTGGGAACTGGAAACTTCATTGTGTGCGTTTACAAAGAAATTTGTTGTTAAAAAATGCAAAATAGACCTCTTTTATAAAAATTAAATTAAATAAATAGTGGGCGCAAGAACTTTTTACTTTTTTAAATAGAATAAACAAAATGCCAAAAAAAAATAAAAAAAATATTTTGGAATTATATAAGCTCCCAATCCCTCACAATTGCACCACAAATGTTGTTATTTTGAAATGCATTTTTAATTATGTTGCGACAAATATTTTTTTTTTTCAAAATCCACACTATGTGTAATATATATGGACCTTTTTTTTTAAAAAAAAAAGTTAAAACTAAAAAAAAAAAATCAGTTCGCCCCATGAATTACCAAAAAAAATTGGGAAAAAAAGAAAGCATTTTGGATTTTTTGTCTAAAAAAGTTACTATAACTATTTAAAAAAAAAAAAATTAAAAAGCAAATATCTGCACATATCTTTAGAATTTGAAAAAAAGTTGAATTGACTTAGCTGGCTGTTATACTTTGGAAGTCCTATCAATTATTGCACCTATGCCACAATGCAAATTTGCCCTATTTTTCATAGTTTTCTAGAATTTTTTTCGGAATAAATAAATAAATTTAAAAAAAAAAAAAAATCGGTGCTATGTATAAAAATGTATTGTTTTTTGGAAAAAAATATAAAAAAAATAAAAAATTATATTTAACACACTGCCCCATTGATTTTCCCAAGTAACTACCTGAATTTAATGATTTTTTAGTGATTCTAGTGCTGTTAAGGTACAAAAATTTTTTTTAAATTTTGGATTCCTTTATAAATATTTAGCCCAATATATTTTCAATCAAAACCCGTTTATTTCGTTTAAATATTTAAAAAAATGTGAACGCTACAAAGCTAAGCGCAAAGCACCAATCAATTTTTTTACATGAGACATGCCCTTAAATGCGAGTAATTTGTTTTTAGTTTCGAATAAAGACTGTCTTTTCTTGTGATACAGAAGTGATTGTTCGCGTGTAACACTTATTCCAGTTCCTTTTAGAATACTCGAGCCGCGGAGACGGTGTTTGCAGAGTCAAGCTCTAAGAGTACCGTGCATCTTTGTTTCCTGCTGTTAGTGAATTCCCGCGTCTTGTTTACAAGGATATTATTATTTTCCTTTAGATTGAGAAGACCCTTGCAAGTTTTTTTTGTTGAGTCAACTGCATTGGTGTTTTTTTTTAAAGGAAGATGCACAACTATGGTGTTTTCGTTGGCCTTACGTGACAGCAGCTCAATATGCGACTACAGAAACTCACATCTGTTCGTCATTTTGATGAGTTTTTCATTTAGGCGTGCATTTGTGGCTTTAAGAGAAGCAATTTCTGTCGCAAGTGATGAAATATCCGTTTTAGTTGCTATATTTTTTAGCTTATTATCTAGCAATGTGTTAAATTCTTGAACAGATAATTTGCCTATTTCGGTATTCATTACTTTTATGCTTGAATGTTTTTTGTGACAGCGAGTTATTTCTGATTCCGGTGAAAGTTCGGTTACTTTTCTTTTGTTCTTATTGCTCATAGAGATTTGAGACAAATTTTAAATGTTAAAAAGATATATTTAGTTGTGTTTTAGTGTAGCACTTTTTGTAATAAAATGTTCATGTATTATTTACGATACTATTTTTAAATAAAACTGATTAAATAAAATAAAAGAACTATTAAATTTTATTTTTTAAAAAGGAGCACTATTTTTGTACACACTACCGTTGACAGATCAAATTTCATCCCAATCCCATACTTATATAAGTATACTTAATAATTTTTGATAAAATTAAATACCTAAGTTTAAAAGCGTTTTGCCTATGAAATAATTAATTTGTTCAAAAGCAGAATTCTACTTATACAAAATTATAAAATCAAAGATAGGCATGTACCTTACAGTGATGGAAAAAATAATAGAAACTATTAAAAACCTAAGCCAAAATTCTTAACTATCATCTTCGTGTTTTTGGGATCAAATTTAGAGTTTCTTGATGGTCTGTTTAGAAAAACAAAGACAAATTTGTTTAGATAAGATGGAAAAAATCATGTCACACGATCAAGAAACTTTAAGTTTGATCCCAAATAGACGGAGATGATAGTTACGAATTTTGGCTATTTTTTTTTAAACCATCTGAAGGTAGGCCAATTTTTCAATGGAATGAAATCTAAATGACTAAATTTAGACGAAATTATGTCTTTTGCTAAAGAGGATATGTCAACTATAATGAGGACTCACGCAAGATAATGAATTGAAGCACTTATAAAAGTTGTAGAAAGAATATAATCTCCATAACACAATATATGTAGGTACATACTTAATATGGAAGGCCCATCAAAATTATTTTATTTTAAAAAAATGGAATATGTCTGGGGTGAACTTTAAAGCAGGGCCAAAGACAAAGACATCTTAAGGTTAAAAATAAAACACAAATTGACGAAATTTGTTAAGGTGGTTAATTTCATATTGAAAGATGCGATTATGCTATTTAAAATAAATGTTCAACGACCATGTTTTTATAACGTTAAGCAACAATTATAATCATCAAATTCTATTACAAAAATACCGTAGGTATACCATTCTTAATTCGTTTCTATTATTTTTTTCAAGTCAAATTATTGGGAAATACTTCAGAGATTTCTTATAACTATTTTCTTTTGTTCAAGTTTAACAATTTAATATGATATTTTTTTCTTAAAGTATGGAGAGTTGTAAGATATTTTTTAAATTTCTTTATACCTACTCTTTCCAATATGCGCTTTTTATTGCAATAGAATTTGCAAGCTAAGATCGTTTTCATTATTTTTTCCATCACTGTATGTATTTGATCAATTATATATTAATACTAGTTGAACATAAAAGAGTATCTACTTATTTTAAAGCCCGAAGCAGCTGCTTAGAGGGAAGTTTTGGTTCTACTCTAAATTTTCCACTTCCAGCCAGTGACGGATTTAGGCTTGCTGCCGCCCTAGTTTGATGCGCCGCCCTTATTGTTAAATTTTGTTTCATAAATTTGTATCCAATATTTTTTTTTCAAAATAACTTTATTTTATTGAAGTATAATTTATAAATATAATTAATTAACATGAAAGATTAATAAGTTTTAATCCTTAGATAGACAAATATAATAAATATTTTTTTTTATATTAAAAAATTTTCAAATTTGAATAAACATCTAGAAGACTCCGGGAATGCAATACATGGCATCTTCTATTTTTGCTAAGGAATCTTTGAATTGATAATGGAAATTAATACATTCATTGTCTAACGTCTCTTCCAAATAGTCAGGATACTTATTGACTAATTTATTGGCAAGATTTTCAACTCGTTTGTATCTATTTCACATTAATTGTCGAAAAAATTGAAGTGTTGGTAGTGTTGGTAAAGTGTTTCAGATGCGCTTTTACGCCCGGCTAATTGTAGGCTAAGAGTGTCTAAAATAGAGTAATAAACATTTGTGAGAACATTTTCTGGTCCCGAAAAAGGTGGTCTTTCATTTACCCGTGAGTCATCTGGCTGCATTTTTCTGGTGGCGACGAGTATCATAACGATAATAATCCTGAACTCCAGACAGTGCTTTAGCTTTTTCTTCATATTCAGAAAATTTTCTGTCTCTCATGTCTATAGATCTGCACAACGGATGATAAATCAGCTTGAGATTCTTGAAGCTTCTTACTAGCAGCATTAAAACGACCTAAAATTACATTCCAGACAACGACTAGGATTGCTCTTTCTAAATGCTGTAATTTTCGCTGCAATCTCGTAGCTTCAGATCGCGTAGTCGGTTTCTCATCTCTGCTTTCAGCAATAAATTCCAGTGCATCAATTATTACAGGCCACTCTTTTTCTAATGCGTAACATGCATCATGTGGAGCAAACCAACGAGTTTGCGAAAGACTCTTTATTCTTAAATTTGTACACTGCACCAAGATTTCCCAACGATAAGCAGATATAGTAAAGAAATTGTATAGTTCTTGTAAAGTATTTCTAGAGATTTTAACAATACATCCTTAATATCTTTAGCTTTATGGCCGATATTTGGTAGAAATTCTAGAAACCTTTTAACAATTTCACCGTTATCACGTACATATGCATATCTTATAATTATAGTAAGCTGATCGACATGTACTAAACAGGCGTAGAATCTACAATTATACCAAAATACTTAGCAGATTTCACTTCACTAGAAATTTGTTGTAGTACTTTATTTTGAATCAACAGTATAATTTCTTCATAGAGTGCTTTAGATAAACACGATGTATTCCCACTACCAGGGTGTGCATACAATTTTAAATGTTCAGATAAAAATGGAACAAATTTAGCAAGGAGTCATACTGTTCCAAAAAAATTCCCATTATGAGGATCTCCTAGTCGTTCTGAATTTCCTCGAAATGGCAGGCCTCTTATTGCTAGTGATTTAATAATTGCAATTGCTCGGTAAAAATTTTGTTTCCATTATATCTTCATCGAGTTGTTTTATTAGATTTTGATCAACACGCCCGTGAACTACTGCTCAAGCTTTAAAATGACTAACTTTAGTTTTGTGAAAGTCAGAATTTTTATGTTCTTCGATGCGTGTTTGTGATTTTTCCAGTCACGGAATCCTTCGTCAGTAAAAGCATTTATTTCACCACTTCTACCAAATAATAAGCATGGAATACAAAATACAGAGCCTTTAGTTTCTAAATAAATCTACCACTCACGGCGCGGCGTTGAATCTCTCCATTTTTGCGTACGTTGAAATAAACTTTTGAAACAATACCTTGTTTTATCACTATAAACATTTCTAGAATTTTTAAAGTCTGCATCATCCAGTATTACTGATCCCTGCAGATACAAAAACAAAGAGATGAGGTGAGATTTTTCTATCTTACAGTTCTTTTTTTTTGTATATTTGTGCCTTTCATTAAGGTATGTTTAAATGTAGAAACGCTTTCAAGTGTTAAGCATTTCATAAATTTTGCCGCTCTTCAAATTATGCCGCCCTAGGCCTGGGCCTCACGGGCCTAGGCGTAAATCCATCACTGCTTCCAGCCTTATTAACATTTTGACATTTTCTTGAGTTTGTTCAACAGTAACCTTATCATTAGGTCCATTCCATATCTTCATAAAGTATGTTAGAATGTTTAACTTACCATAAGTATAAAGGAACTAAAAAAATTCCATAAAAATAACCAAAGGGTGGTATTTTTAGATGTTTGATTAAAAATGTTAAATTAAAGAAACATCTTTCGCCAAAAGTTCTTTCCCCTATATAGTTTAAATAGTAAATTTATTTTTAAGGGGCGGGATTAATATTTTACTAAGTAGCAATTTTCTTAACTTTAAGCAATTTACTAAGCGTGGCACAAAAGTCCGTATATAATGACTATAAATCATTCCTGTGTGTTGGAGCGATTGCAGAGATAAAGGGTCCTACAGTTTTTATACTGAATTCAAACTTCACTTTTCATGAAAGGAAATACTCTTGAAGGATTCCTCACAAGAGGCAATGCCCTTGAAAAAAAATTTTAGGTGACACATTCAGGGATTGAACCCAAGTTTTTTTTATGACAGTCCTATGCATTTTTTTTTTTTAATTCAATTTTATTAATTTAATCTTAAACCTATCTTAAAGCTAGACAAAAATTCATAAAACTAGCCTAATTATCTATAACTTACAACTAACTTACTGGTCCCATACGGACACTCTAAGTTAAACAATAATACTTAATGCTAATGCCTTTCGGCCCTAAGATCTATTTAACTTTAATTCAATTTTATTTATTTTTGTATTCATTAGAAAATTTAAAAAACTAATATCAATATCCTCTTTTTTTACTTAAAAACTACTTAAAATTAGGTCCTTAAATAAAACTTAAAATCTAACTTAAGCTACCTATTCTACCTATAAACTACTTAAAACTAGAACAACCACAGCAGCAAATCTAACTATCTAACATCTTTTGTTTTTCATATTTTGTTGTCATTTTTTTTCTTTAATTCATGTTATTTTTTTTTAATGTTTTTTTTTTGTATTATTTTTTAATTTTTTTTTTTTTAATTTTTTTTTTTATTCTACTTAAAACTAAACCCTAAGACTATAAAACAAGTATGTAAGCCGGCCAAGGCTTAGTGCCGATTGAAGCCACCAAAACTGGCTCTCCTGCTTCACCCTATCAGTTCGGTCCCGTTCGGACACAACCCTACTGAACCGAAGGAGCTCTGCTCCGCCTTGTGCCATGACGTCCCGATTGTACAGGAGTCGCCTATCTACGATTCGTCGTCTGACGTGGTAGATTAGCGGAACTGCCAATCTATCCTGTATCAGACCGCAACTGTCTAAAAAGAGGAATGCCTCTGGTGGAATGAAGCCGCTCAAGCGTGCTCTCTCAAAATACTCGTCGTTCGGATAGAACGCCCCAAAAATTAAATTGTTGGTCGAAGACATAGCTCTTGCAATGTGACCTCGAACGAGTTTTATCACGAAATTGTCAATTCTGTTGATTCGATCCTCGTTGTATAGGCTCTCGTTGGAATAGTAGTGCACGTAAGAAGATTCGGCTGTTTGATATAAGCCGGTACAGCGTCGTAAACACTGCCGCTCGAACACCCGAAACTTCTCCATCTGGGAAGGGGCAACGTTGAACCACACAGGACAACCATAAACGATCATCGGCCGTATGAGGGCCATGTAGCCAATTACCTTCACTCTTCAGTCGGCTTGACTGCTAAAAAACAGCCGTTTCGTCAGAGTGAAGGCTCCTGTGGCCCTGGTCAGAGCAGCATTTATATGTCTGTCGAAATATAAATACTGATCTAACCAGATACCGAGGTACTTCACTACACTTTTGCTCGCAAATCGCTGCTCGTGAAGATCAACGATGACCATCTTGCGCCAATTCTTGCACGTATCCCTCGTGGCCCTAGCCAACGGAGTCCGGAACAGAATTGTCTCCCGACTTCTGGACATTTATTTTCAGTTTCCAGTCGTCGCAAAAGACACACTGATTACTCCCCATCCCGTCTGTCGATTTGTCTTGCTTAAAAGGTTGGTAGGTTTTCGTGTTTTGTTAAAAAAGTTATCAATTAAATTATTCTAGGAAATTTAAAAATAACCAACAATATTTTGCACATGATAAAACAGTTAACCAGATTTTTAGTCGTTAACCAATTTTTACCAATTTTAGTAGCATTTGCTTACTATTTTTTGTAGATTTTAATTTTGTATAAAAAACGGACTGTTGGATTTTTATAAAAAATTTACTGAACGTCAAAAACAATATTTTTTGTGAGATTTTTAATTTTTGAAGCGAAAATCAATTTTTACCAACTTTTATTAAGGTTTTTTTTTAGGTTTTTATTTTTTTTGTAAAATAACTGTCAATTCGATTTTGCTCAAAATTTTACTTAATATTAAAAACAATGTTTTTTAAACGATAAAATTAGTTTAAAGCTAATATCTCAATATTTTGAAAATATATTTGAGCCGAAAATCAATGTTTTCCAACTTTTTTAAATGTTTTTTTTTTAATGTTTTTTTTTTTGTAAAAAATCTGTCAATTCGATTTTTCTCAAAATCTCTTATAAGAAAAAATTAATTTGAAGCTTATATTTTTAAGTTTTGAAAAGATATTTTAGTCGAAAATCACTTTTTAAAAACTTTGAGTAATGTTTTTTTTTAGGTTTTTATTTTTTATAAAAAAAGATTTTTCTCAAAATTTTATCAGATGTTGAAAACGTTATTCTTTGGTTCACAAAATTGTTTTGGAAATAAAGTCATGTTTTGTTCATAAAATTTTCGAGGTGACAAATGTTTTTTTTTTCAATTATGTATTTTGATTTATAAAAAAAAAATGTTAATTGGAATTTTTCCAAAAAAATATTTGTTTGGTATCACGTTACAATATAAAATATACAATTTTATTCAAGTCTCGAGCGTTATTGGTTCGTAAGATATTTACGGTTGACCAAAATATTCACCTTTTTTTTTAAATTGCTATGGTAAAAAAAACCGCTAAATTTTCTTTAAAGCCCTTTCTGCATCTTTCTGAATTATTATCTCTATAACAAAATTTATTTGAAGCGATATCTTGACTAGTTCCTGAGCTATGGACGACGAAAAAAAACATCTCTCTAAAAATCTTTTATTTCGACTCTAGGGACCTTGAAACGTCCAGAAATGTCAAAATTTTCAATTCGAAAAATCGGACCCATTACAATAACAGTTAAAAAACATTACTCAAAGTTGGTAAAAATTGATTGTCAACTCAAATAACTTTTTAAAACTTTGAAATTATGGCTTTAAACTCATTTTTTTCTTTTAACAAATATTGTTGTCAACATTTAGTAAAATTTTGAGAAAAATCGAATTGACAGTTTTTTTTACAAAAAATAAAAACTTAAAAGACAATTTAACAAAAGTTGGTAAAAATTGATTTTCTACTCAAATATCTTTTCAAAAATTGGATTCAAACTTATTTTATCTCTCAGAAAATATTGTTTTCGACATTCAGTCTGTTTTTTCATAAAAAAATAAAATCTACAAAAAATAGTACGCAAATTTGGTAAAAATTGATGTTCGGTTCTCGATATCTCGTGAACAATAGAAGATATTGACTTCAAATTAATTTTATTAATTCAACTAGCAAACCCGGCGAACTCCGTTTCGCCACCAGATGGCTTCGTTTTTTTGTAACATTTCGTTTGGGCATTAAAAGATGAAGAAAAATTATTTTTTTTTTTGTTTTATATTTGAAAAGGAAAAATTTTATTTCATTTCACAACAGTAATGAATTCATTTCGACTACAAAAATGAAGTGTACGCAAATTATTTGAACTTCTTTAAGTAAAAAACAAACAAAGCGGATGGTTTCCCAACTCGTGAACACGCAACGTATAGCTGTCCATGTGAAAAACAATGATTTTCTAGATTTATCCCGCAAACACCAAGTTAATTGTCATTGCAAACGCAAAGCGAACCGGAAATTGCAATTGTTTGAAGTCAAACGGAAGATCAGTCGGAATCATAAGTATTCGAGGAATACATACATTTTCACCTGCTTACTTTCCGTTAATAATGGTTGCCTCAATCAAATTCGGCATAAGTCTTTTCACCGAAAGTCGAGTACCGTCCAACTCCGTTGGATAATTTACTACATCATCGGGATTTGATATGGAATCAACGGATTTGTATGTCACCAAATGGTGAAATTCAGTGCGTGTACATCATTATTCTTTGCAGCGAGAATTGCTCGTTGACTTAACCAAGCATAATTCTGATAATTCTCACTAATGTTTGGTAAAACATTTTCAATAAGAGCTAATTGAGAGTCTACAAATGGGCAAAATTCGTTGGTAAGAGTAATTAATCAAGTTGTCGCATCAACTGGCACTTTGCCATTTCCAGCTAACAATTGTTTGGAAAATTGTGCAGCACTTTGATCATTTTGAAGTTGAACTCTGTTCGATAGCTTAATAGAAAAAAAATGATATTAGAATTAAAAGTTAAATATATAGTGTTAAATTCTTCTTGTATATGAAATAAAACTTAAACTTCGAATTATTCTTTCGTTTATTCATATAATAATTATAGCTTAGAAATAGTTAGGTATATAAGTATAATTTAGAAGATTTAATGAACACTTATTTAGAGGCGTGTGATCGGCTTGACTTAATGATGAAGAAGAGATTCACTTTCACTTTTTCAAGCTGATCCCAGCCATAGAGATAAGGGAAAGGAAGAAAAGGAAAGAAGCCATTTTATAACACTTCACTTTTGTTAACAAAACAGGGTTGGCTTAAGGCCGTTTATAACAACTCTCCCCTTCTTAAAAAAAAAGAAACTTCTTTCATTTTGTTCCCTTTACAAAAATTCTAATTCAATATTTTTTCTTAGTACTTGTTTTAAATTCAGGTACAAATCTTTGAGTTATTTTTCTTTCTCTTTTAGATCTTCGTAATTCAGTATCAGTACCTTCCTTCTCTTTTTTTACAGAGCTTTTGTTACAATTTTCAGAAGATTTATTTTGATTTGGACAACATATATCATTATTCTTTTTATCTAATTCATTTACATTAACGTCTGATAAAAAAATTTTATTTTTTGTAGTTGAACATTTAATTTGGTTTTGATGTACATATTTTATCAACCCGTTAACTTTTATCAAATATCTTAAGTTACTTAAAACATCCATAACTTGGGCTGGTATCCAGCGTACGAAATGTTTGAATGGATTTTGATACAAAACTATATCACCTTTATTAAATTTATTTTTGATAATTTTAACTTGTTCTTGTATTTTTTCTTTATGAGAATAGTTTTTAAATTCACAAAATTTGTTATTAAAATCAAAATTTTCTTTATACTTATTATTTATTAAATCTAAAGTAGACCTAGGTTTATATGAAAAAAGCATTTGCGATGGACTTTTAGATGTGGATGTGGACGGCATATTTCTATCATTATATAAAAAGTTTTCAATTTTATTTTGCAGTGAAGTTGTGTTATTTTTATCCAAACAAAATTTAACCAAGACATTTTTAACAGACTGAACTCCACGCTCAGCCAACCCATTAGACTGTGGGTGGTATATTGGAGATTTAAGAACTTCTATGTTTTTATTTTTGAAAAATGTTATAAACTGATAAGAATTGAACGGAGGACCGTTATCGGATACTAATTGTTTTGGATAGCCAAAAATTCGAAAAGTTTTATCAAGTGCATTAAGTGTTTTTAAAACATCTGTTGAGCCCATTAGATGTATGTCCTTGAATTTACTGTGGGCGTCAACAATAATTAAGAAGGTTTTGCTTTGGAAATAAAAAAAATCGATATGAACTCGCTCAAATGGAAAATGCGTTTCAGGCCATTTCGTAATGACAACTTCTTTTTTAACGTTTCCAGTTAAGGTGCAACTTTGACAACTTTTAACGAATGCATCAATGTTTTGGTCGATAAGAGGCCACCACACATATGAACGAGCTAGCATTTTCATTCGATTAATGCCACAGTGGTTTTCGTGTAGCAATTTTAGACAAGAGTTCCTTAGACATTTCGGAATTATAATCCGGTTTCTATAAAACAAACACTTGTTCTCTGTAGATAAATTATTTTTTACTTTTTTAAACAGGTTAGACGAACATTCGTTTTTATAATCATTATCATGCACTACTTTATACACGTCTGTAAGTTCATCATCATGAGACATGTGCTGTCGGATGACGGACACATTTAACATAGGACTCTCCCATTCAGAAAAATAATTTATCGGTATTTGTTCAACATCGGTATTTTTATTTAATGGTAACCTAGATAAGGCATCCGCAGGTGCCAATGACTTTCCTTTACGATACTTTATATCATAAGAGTATGATGCCAATATTATGCTCCACCTTTGAAGCCTAGATACCGATACCGCTGAATTATTTTTCTTTGGGCTGAAAATTTCCTGCAAAGCCTGATGGTCCGTACATAAGGTAAATTTTTGACCATAAATGTAAATATGGAACTTTTTTATTGCAAAAATTATAGCTAAGGCTTCGCGGTGAAGCTGCGAATAGTTTTGTTCGGCTTCATTAAGTGTGCTAGACACAAACATTACTGGTTTTTCAGCACCGTTGACTATATGCAAGAGCACGGCACCCACCCCATAAGGTGAAGCGTCCGTTGCTACAACAATAGGTTTATTTGGGTCATATAGCTCCAATAAACTCTCACTAGTGAGAAAATGTTTACTTTTTTCAAAAGTTTCTTGGCAATCTGAAGTCCAATTGAATTTTTGGTTACCTAGAAGGTCGTAAAGCGGACGTAATTTAGACGACAAATTTGGAATATATTTTGAATAAAAATTCAATAAACCGAGATACGACTGTAGTTGCTTAAGGTTCGTAGGTGATGGGGCTTTAAGAATAGCTTCGAGTTTTTCTGGGTTTGGGCATATACCTTTACCTGAAATGACATGGCCAAGATATTTAACAGATGAAACTAAAAATTTAGACTTTTCGACATTGATTTTAATATTGTGTTCACTAAGGCGTGACAAAACCAGAAGCAATTTTTTGTAACATTCGTCTTTTGTCTTCCCCCCGATGATTATATCATCTAAGTAACAAAATACACCCTTAATTCCAAGCAACACTCTGTCCATAATGGATTGAAAAATTGAAGGTGCGCAAGACACACCGTATGGAAGACGTGTATACACCAGAAGTCCTATGAGAGTATTTATCACTAAAAGTTCTTTACAATTTTCATCCACCGATAGTTGTTGATAAGCTCCCCTTAAATCAATGACACAAAAAACTTCACAATCGGCTAACTCCGCGAATATTTCATCCATTTTCGGTAATGGGTAGTGTTGCATTAAAATGCATTTGTTGATGGTCACTTTGCAGTCCATGCAAATCCTCAATTCACCATTAGCTTTAGGCACTATTACGATAGGGGTAGCCCATCGGCTAAATTTAATTGGTTCTAAGATCTTTTCATCTACAAGCCGATTAAGCTCAGCCTTTACCCTATCCCTTAACTTGAATGGAACACTATATGCACAATGGAAAATTGGTTTTTGAACACCATCTAACACAATATTTGCGGTAAAACCTTTAATAGGATCTTTATTCTGGCTGTCCACAATGCTTGGATAATTTTCCTGAATTGACTTTAAAATTGGACACACAACTTCACTTCTTATATTATTCATACCTGTTACACTTTCTGTATAGATTTTGCGCCAGTTAGGGAATAAAACATCCTGAAAATCTCTTCCCAATAAGGGTTTCCTTGGCCAACCTCCTTTGACAACTATTATTTCACAATTCCAACATCCACTTCCAAACTCCACCATAACGCTCATAATGCCTAATTCTTCAATTTTATTACCTAAAACAATACACAAATTATTACATGACTTTTTTAATTGAACATTAGAAAAATAATCATAATATTGTTTTTCTGACATAATAGTTACCGCTGCTCCGGAATCGATCTCAAAACTGGTTCTAACGTTGTTGATAAGCAAAGAGCATTCTGCTGGCTCTGGGTGATGACTGCCAGCTCTGGGTGACTGATTGCTGGCTCTGGGTGACTTTTCTTCCTCCGCACTGACGATATTAATTCCGACTTTTTGATGACTTTGTGCTTTTCTGTATCTGCAGACTCTGGATGTGTGACCAACTTTGTGGCATGTAAAGCACTCCCAATTGTCTCTCTTTGCTGGACAGTTTTCTTGCTGATGGTTATTTCCACACCGATGACAAGACTTTTGCGACGACGAAGGCAGTTTCCTCCTACGATTTTTTTCGTAACTTCCACCAGACGTTGGATGCTGTGTACTTGATGGATGACGGGCAACTGTGTGTTTAGGCAAATAATTTGCAGGCACTTTTGATGGCACGTGTTTGTTGTTTTTTTGTTGAAAGACTGCTTGTATATTTTGTTGTGAATGTAAGGATTTTGTTGTTTTTTGAGAAAGTTCCATATTTAATGCCTTCGTGGTGTATTGCTCAAAAGTGAGGTTATCCTCGCTTAACAAGGCTTGCTGAATTCTCTCGCATGTTAATCCCACTATGAAACGATCACTCAGTACATCGTCCAACATTTTAATTTTGTACTTGTGCACATCTTCTTGAGCCTTTTCTGGAATGATGTCGCCAAAATTACAGAACTGCGCCTGAGCTTTAAGACGCACAATGAACTCATTAATAGGCTCACCGTCTTCTTGCTTAAGCTTGTTAAATTTATATCGTTCTGCTCGTTTATTATGCTTGGGAGCAAAATGAGCACGTAGCAGCGAAATAAGTTCTTCGAATGTTTTTGCACTGGGCAAATCTGGAACAGTTAGTGATATTAGGAGCTCGTGAATTTCTGCTCCTGCGATGGTGATAAAAAGTGGAGTAAGTGCTTCTTCTTCTTTTATATCGTTGACTTTAATAAATTGACGCACCCGATCTTCATACGCCAAAAAATTTCCACCACTAACAAATGGCTCAACATAGCCGATTAATCTCGACATTTCTTTTTATGTGGTTTGATTTACGGACGTGGACGTTTTTAACTTATGTGTGACTTACAGAAGTCGACTTTTTAACTTCGGTTTGACTTACACACGTGGACCTTTTAACCTCGTCGCCAATTGTTAAATTCTTCTTTTATATGAAATAAAACTTAAACTTCGAATTATTCTTTCGTTTATTCATATAATAATTATAGCTTAGAAATAGTTAGGTATATAAGTATAATTTAGAAGATTTAATGAACACTTATTTAGAGGCGTGTGATCGGCTTGACTTAATGATGAAGAAGAGATTCACTTTCACTTTTTCAAGCTGATCCCAGCCATAGAGATAAGGGAAAGGAAGAAAAGGAAAGAAGCCATTTTATAACACTTCACTTTTGTTAACAAAACAGGGTTGGCTTAAGGCCGTTTATAACATATAGTATGGAAATTTATTGCAATATAATTGAAAGTTAAAAAATATGTTAATATAAAAGAAAAGAACTTATCCCGATGCAGTTTACGGACAACTTGCTCTTGGCTTAAGCCACAGGCATTGCCATTAGTTTCGTTAAGATTTACAATATTAATTTCGGAAATAATTGTAATAGATCTTAAACAAACTCTCATATAAGTGGTTAGCGATAATGTTTTTACGTTATTCCACAAAAGTGATGCCTTCAGGCAAGCATTCAATTCATCTGCAGGCGTTCTACGGGGAATTACTGGCAACGTCTGCCTGAAATCGCCTGCCAACAATATCATCAAACCGCCAAAGAAGATCCTTCAGTGTTAAGTTAAGTGCTTCAAGTGATTTCTTATGTGGCATTGTGCAGTCATCCCAAAAAATTAGCTTGCATTGCATCAACAATTTTCCCATTGCACTGGATCGGGAAATATTGCATGTTGGAGTATCAATTGTATTTAAATTGAGTGGCAACTTAAGCGCAGAATGTGCAGTACGACGGCCATCTAGAAGAGTTGCCGCAATTCCAGATGATGCTAACGCCAAAGCTATGTCACATCTTGATCGAATAGTGGCCAAAATCAATGAAATCACAAATGTTTCCCTGTTCCTCCAGGTGCGTCCAGGAAGAATAGACCACCAGTAATATTGTCCACCGCTTGCATTAATGTTTCGTATACTTGTTTTTGCTGTCCATTCAGCAACGGCACATTATTTCAAACGAATTCCTGCAATCTATCAACAATGTATTGCAGCTCTGAATTTAATTCTTGGTTCAATGCATCGTGCATCGATCGATTTGGCGCAATCATTCCTACTTCAATCAGTAGCTTGTTTGCAATAGTCAAGCATTGATCCTCAATCAGAATCATTCCTTCATTGTAGATTTTATACTTTATTTGAAGTCGATATCTCTGACGTTTCTAGAGATATGGTTGACTAAAAAAGGTTCCCAAAAGTAAGCTTTGATTTAGAATATAGGGCCCTTGAAACGTCAAAAAATTTAAAAATTTTCAATTTCACAAATCGGAAATTTTACAAATAGCTTTCTATGGGAAGCTAAACTGAGTTCACCGCTTTTCTGTTGAAATTTTTCCTGAATTTTGTCTGCTAGAAACCTCACGGAGCTCGAGACCTTTCCAACTAATGCAAAACCGTGGAAATCGGTTCGTGCGTTCTGGAGTTATAGCGTCAAGAAAGAAAACCCGACTTATTTTTATATAGTAGACTAGTGGGCCGTCCCTGCTTCGCACGGGTAGACATAAATAGGTATACAGATATTTAAGTTATAAGCATGCTAATTAAAACGACCAGACCATGAATCAATAAATTAGAATACATTTGTTTGTCCTATCATTAATACTCTTCGCAGCGTATGCAATGAAAGACATTTTATGGCTAATTGTTTTTCACCTTCGGTTGGTTCTAATAGGAATTTCTAAAGATTTCTATAGTAATCTAGTACTAAATATATAGCCTATGTTATACAGTGATAATATAGCTTTCTAATGAAAAAAGAATTATTAAAATTTGTCCAGTACTTTTTGAGTTTATTCGTTACATACAAAAATACAAATCTTTCCTCTTTATAATATTACTAGCCTACCCGTGCTCGCGTTGCTTCGCAAATTGTTGAAATAGTTGAAAACAGAACGAAATTTTTGTCTATTTTCTTCTTTTCTTTCTTTTATTCATACCTAGAAACGTTTTTTTGCAACCGAAAAATATAGTTTGCGGTAAAAAAAAAACAAATGTGTGTTTTTAATGTTCTCATACATCTATAGGTATGCGTGTGTAAATATCCATAGACACCTTTCAACTATATTGATCAACTATTTGTGTTGCGGCCAGCCAATTTTTGATACAAAGAAATGTATATATAGTTTTTTTTTTTGTTGACGTGAAAGCTGCATTCGATACAGTCAATAGGCAATCATTGATCTACAAGCTTTAAGTATTAGATTTATTAACAAATTCGTAAAATTCTATGAGAAGATGCCCAAACAAATCGAGAGACTTGAAATGTCAAACAGGCATCCCTCAAGGCTGTGTTTTAATTCCTTTGTTATTTTCCTGATTTATTAATGATGTTGAAAATCACATCCCAGGAGGTATTATTACAGGTGATGTTGATTTTAAGGTCATCCTTTATGCAGATGATCTCGTTGGGTCTATGAAATAACTCCCACGAAATAAGTCCCACCAAAAATTGCTATTTTGAAAGTGGGAGTTATTTCGTTTTTTAAAGTGGGACTTATTTCGTCAATTGGTGGGACTTATTTCGTTACGCGTTTTTATTTTAAGTGGGACTTATTTCGTTTTGAGTGGGATTAAATTCGTTTTGTAAAGTGGGAGTTATTTCATACCCCTAAATTTATATTTTGGTGGGATTTATTTCGTTTTAAGTGGGAGTTATTTCATTGTCATAATTTTGCATTTTAATAATTTTTGCCGTTATATGTTGCTCTTCACGTTGTTTCTCATTGAATTTCATAATGTTCTTTTTGTTGCTTCTAAAAAAAAATTATTGTATTGTAGAATTTGCTTTCGAAAATTCCGTTATTTCTTGCTCTTTACGAAATGAATGGTATTGTTTCAAATTTGTTGTTAAGTGTGCTAGTTTACAAGACCTTATCATTATATTGATTAGTTAAGTTTGTGAATTTCAATAGTGAACATGAGTGTGACATACGAAATAATTGTAGGGAAGAGGAATAGGGTAAGTTCGGGCATTATGGCGCACCTAACGTTAATCTAAAATAACTTTAAAACGAACAACATTTTATAATTCAGTATTTTTTTTTATTAAATAAGAGAAAACAGTAACATAAATAAATCAAATAAAAATAATAATTCAAGTTCATTAACAAAAAATAAATTAGTTTAAAAATAGTTTAAAAAAACCATATTGCCCTACCTACGGGCAATATGGCGCACCCCTGAGGGCAATATGGCGGGGAGATTTCATTTTTGATTTAAACGCCCACATCCATCACAGGTGTTCTTAAATCCCGTACATGAATCGTGAGACCACTGTCCACAAAGGACACAATGCATCCACTCGTCCTTTTTGATTGTAGTGGTGTAATCCTCACCACATCCAGCACAAATATTTTCCCCGAAATCTTCGGGCCCATCCGACTCGTCGGCTAGCTGGATCTCAAGATTTTGTTCGTCGGATGACGTTGATGATTGCCGCTTTACCTTTATTTTTTTTTGCCTTGGAAGCTTAGTCTTCAGTTGTTTTTGTATTGATTCCTTACCCAACGAAGTTAACACCCTGGCCTTTTGCTTTCTTGTATTATTTTTCACCTGCCTAGAACAAGATGGTACGGGAGAAATTATGTTCAGCATTTTTCCAGGCGTTATATCGCTAGCAGCTTCCTCAGTTGTACTTGTAGTCGAGAAACTTCAATGGGAGGTGGAGTTGCGGGAGGCATTGGAACGGTTTCCTCATTTTGATGGTCAATGATAAAATGCAAAAAACGGGAAGAGACGAAGAGACATACTATAATTTACATGAAAACTTCATAAGGGCATTATGGCTTACCCGCGCCATAATACCCTCACATTATCTGCGCCATATTACACAAAACACACTATTTCACAACACATTACAAAAAAACTAAGTTCTCTTTTCGTTTCAAAAATTTCCCGCTACACAACAAAACTGAAACTGTATTCTGCATTACACTCTTCACACCGAACACCTGCGTTATATACCTACCAAGAAAAACGAATCCAAACACAAAGCAAAATTATAAAAACACGAGCAAACTGTAAATTTTGTTTGTATTCTTTTTTTTTTGTCCAGCGAAATTCGTCGTATCGACTAACGATGTTTACAGGGCACGTGTTCGGCAGAGACTGAAGTTTTTGCATTGTTTTTATTTTAATTAGAATTTTAGAAGTATGATATTTGCGAGGTGCGCCATAATGCCCCATGCGCCATAATGCCCGAACTTACCCTAACAGCAAGCTTCCTTATATTTTTTTGAGAAACAATTATATATAGGGTGTGTAAAGTCGCCAGGCAGGCGCCTATATCAACAACTTCTTTCAATAAAAGCACCTGTGGGTGGCCCGCTTCGCGGGTTCTCAGGATTTTAACTCCCTTTTTCGGGGTCACACCCGCTCACGCAACTCCGTTGCTCCGCTTAGGGTATGTAAAGTCGCCAGGCAGGTGCCAATATCAACAGCTTTTTTGAATAAAAGGCCATTATGGCTTTATTTCTCATTTTTTTCTTTTGCAAAAAGTTATATATTGGACATTTCGTAAAAGGGACAACCATAATTTTTTGTCCTTATCTCTTATGGCTCTCCTTTTTTTGTTATTAATTACTTTATACTTACTATAACAAAAAAAACTTTACAGAAATGTGTACAAATAGGTACCGAACTTAACTACTGGAAAAACAATATTAAAAAAAATTGTTGACGTAATTACGTATGTAAGTGTTTTATTATATTTTTAGTAGGAAATTGGAATTCGTGTTCCATGTTTTCTAAAATCACCATTACAAAATACAACTAATCCCAATGCCACGCTAAAACTATAATACCGTCTACCATGCACTGGATCTTCAAACCATTTTATAAAGGTCGATAATTTTAATCTGATGGTTCTTCCGAAACGGTTTCCATTTTAATAATAAGAACAATTGATCTGTACTTAATCCATTTACGAATCCAAACGTTGTTACTAGTGGGACTTATTTCGTTTATGAAAGTGGGACTTAATTCATTTAAGAAACATATTATTCAAGGGGGAGTTATTTCATTTTGAGTGGGAGTTATTTCATTTTAAGTAAATTTTTAAATCATTTCATTTTGGTGGGACTTATTTCGTTTTCAAAAGTGGGATTTATTTCGTGGGAGTTATTTCATTTTTTTAAGCAATTTTTGGTGGGACTTATTTCGTTTTTAAAAGTGGGACTTATTTCGTGGGAGTTATTTCATAGACCCGATCTCGTTATTATGTCATATAGTCCCTTTTCTTTTTACAGCTTCAAATCAATAAATTATAGTTGGGATCTCAAAATAATTTCCTTAAAGAATTAAAACTATGGTTTTCAGGTCATGCAATAGATCTAAAGGTTATCGTCACAACTAGACTCTTTGCGACTATATAATCGAAGTTGTTGATAAATTTATATATGTTGGTTAATGAAAAATCAAAAGTTACATGTGGTCTAATTTTATTTAGTAAAAACTATGTTGATACAAATTCAAAGTTTTACTTACATTTTTTCTAAAAACTTAAAGGCAAATGCGGATTACATTATCGATGTTCAACTGGTAGACATGTGTATTCAAGAGGACACAAGCGTCCGCAGGTTTTTCTCAAAACCCACCTCTGTCTATCAACTCCTACTCTCACCTCCCCGCGGTGGACGTCGGGTGCCTAGTACCTCAACTGGAGATTGGGTGCTAACCCCAGTGGAAAGTTGTTGGGGGCAGCAAACGAGAGAGGAGGGAGAGGTGTTTCCACTAAGGCACCTCTCCTTATCCAGACGGCAGCGGACGAATTCTCGAGATGGAAAGACATATTCTTCGAGCTCTTGGACAAGACTTATGAGCAGTGCCCTGGCTATGACATTAAAATTATCTTAGGAGATTTATACGCCAAGCTAGGAAGAGAAGACATCTTTGGTGGCACAATCGGGAGATACAGCCTGCACGACACCACCTCCGACAACGGATTCAGGCTGATCGATTTCGCTGCGGGGCGAGACGTTCTGGTAGTTAGTTCGCAGTTCGCACATCTTAATATCCACAAGGGGACATGGAAATCTCCTGATCAATCAACCGTCAACCAGATTGACCACATTGCGATCAAGGCACGACACTTCTCCAGTATACAGGATATCCGAACTTTCCAAGGGGCTAACATTGACCCGCACCACTACCTCGTTGTAGCCAAGGTACGGCTACCGATATCCCGGTCCAAGGCAAAACAAGGAAGTACTGTGAGAAGTTTCGACGTTAGACGGCTACTATCGCAAGAGACTGCCATGCCCTTTTCCGATCGAGCCTATAGTAACCTCTTAAGGAGTCCTATGCTGAATGCATTAAGCATTGAAAACTAGTGGCGACATTGCCTTGCAGCCATCAGAGATGCCACCTCTGAAGTGCTGGGTTTCACACGTCCACAACAGCGAAACCCCTGGTTTGACGACGAATGCCGACAAGCGCACGCAGCGAAACAAGAGGCATATAAAACGGCGCTGCACAGAAGGACCAAAACTGCTCGCGAGCTCTACGAGCAAAAGAGGAGAGAGGAACACCGGCTTCTTAGATGGAAAAAAAGAGAGCACGAGAAGCGCGCGATCGAGGAGATAGAGGAATGAGGTTCGTAAATTTTACCGAAAGGTAAAAAAACCTCCCAAGGGTACCAGCCACGAACCGAAGCCTGTAAAGACGATCAGGGGAACATCGTAGTAGAACCGCAGTCTATGTTGAGAATATGGAAAGACCACTTCTCCAAATTATATAACGGCGATGACGAACCGAATTCCGCTGTAAGGGAGATAGAACCACTCAACCTAGGTGACGCAGATCAACAATTCCGCCTACCCGACCTAGACGAAGTGAAGATAGCTATATCTAAACTGAAGTCAAACAAAGCTGCTGGAGCTGACGGCATAGCTGCCGGACTATTTAAAGTAGCAGGCGATGACGTGGTAGGGAGCATGCACCAACTCATCTGCAAAATATGGTCGGAAGAAAGCATGCCCGATGAGTGGAATCTCAGCATAGTTTGCCCGATACATAAAAAAGGAGACCCTTTAAATTGCGCCAATTACAGAGGGATCAGTCTCCTTAACATTGCATATAAGATCCTTTCTGCCGTATTATGTGAACGTCTGAAGCCGTTCGTCAACAACCTGATAGATCCTTATCAGTGTGGCTTCAGACCAGGAAAGTCCCCTATCGACCAAATTTTCACACTACGGCAGATCTTGGAAAAAACCCAGGAGCTTCAAATCGATACCCACCATCTCTTTATCGATCTTAAAGCCGCGTATGACAGCATCAATAGGGAAGAGCTCTACAGAGCAATGTCTAGTTTTGGCATCCCTGTCAAACTTATCCGTTTGTGCAGAATGACGATGGAGAATGCACGCTGCTCCATCAAGGTCGGAAAAGATCTCACCGATGCATTTGATGTCAAAAAAGGTTTTAGACAAGGCGATGCACTGTCATGCGACTTCTTCAATATCGTTCTGGAAAGAATTGTGCAAAACTCAACCGTCAACACTAGAGGCACAATCTTCCAAAAGTCCATCCAATTACTCGGATACGCAGATGATATTGACATAATTGGACGATCAAAGCGTGATGTCATTGGAGCGTTTTTGAGTATTGCGACGGAAGCGAAGAAGATGGGTTTAGTGGTCAATGAGGGCAAGACCAAGTATATCCTGTCATCAAAAAAGGACATTGAACAATGACGTCTTGGACAAAACGTCACCATGGACAGCTATAACTTCGAGGTAGTTAAGGACTTTGTCTACCTAGGCACCGCTATAAACACAGACAACGACATCAGCGCTGAAATCAAACGAAGAATAACTCTTGCAAATCGCTGCTGCTTTGGACTTAGAAGGCAATTGACAAGTAAAGTCCTCTCTCGAGCATCTAAAATCACCATCTATAAGACACTCATCATCCCGGTTCTCATTTATAGGCTGTGCAGCGACACTGACCTAGTTAGCAGAATTAAAGTCCAACGGCTAAGATGGCTGGGTCATGTAGAGCGAATGGACATCAACGCTCAAACCCGGAAGGTCTTGGAATCCAATCCCGAGGGACGGCGCGGCGCATTAGAGGAAGACCGCGACTCAGGTGGCGCACTCAGGTGGTCGAAGACCTCAACCAACTTGGCCTGCGAAACTGGAGACAGCTAGCTAGGGACCGAGCTGGCTGGAGACGCATGTTGGTTAAGACCCAGGTCCGCCAAGGACAGTAGCGCCACCTTAAGTAAGCAAGTAAGGACTACATTATCAAGATAATAAGTCATCAGACCTTAAACTTTAAAAATTAAATTTTAAGATAAGTTTTGATAGTGGTTACAGTCCATTCAAAAAGTGATATGATCTGCCTAGCTGTTTTGAATTACCTTCCCACAACGTTGCGTATTGATAATATCGAAGAATTAAAAATGTTTTCATGCAGATTTGCATGTCAGATTTGTATGGAAAGAGTTTCTCTTTCAACTTCAAGGAGTGTTCATGAACAATTAATACTTACCCTAGGTGGTTTTCAAAGACAAAACTGAAATACTAGAATTAAATTAAAGACCGTTTAGATCTGATTTAAGCTCCTGTTTATTTGCTTTGAAACCTTGATCAGAATGAAAATATCATACACTTTGTAGCGTTGTTTCCAATCTTACAGGAAATCCGAAGAGTCCATTTTAACTTAAGTTTTTTTTTTGCTAGAAGAATGCATCAATGTTTTGCATAATGAACGTGGTTGGAAACTTCTTAAAGGATATTTTTCTCATGCAAAAAAATACCGAGGTATTTATTTATATTTTCTCATTTCATTTTTATTTTAAATTGTATTTTCTTTACGGCAGAAGACCTGTGCCATGCTTAGTAATAATTTCTTAAAATATGTTATTGTACAACACAAATTGAACTGAATTGAATTGATATGAATTATCTACACTTATTCGTTCACGATTAACATACATGGTAGATACATTATTTACTCAGGAAACTTTGACAGCTCTTCTTCATTTGTCACTTTCTATAACTTCTAACTTCTAAAAAGCTGATACTCGTATCACTCCACATAAATACTTTTCGCTGGGTTTTTCTCTGGAATTAGAGAAGTTATATCAATTTTAAGAAGAAATTTTGGATTTTCAAACTTTAAATTTTTAAACTCTAAATAGTTTTTTCGTTTAATCTAAATCGTCATAACATACTCGTAACTTAAAACACAAAAATTATAAATAAAACAGTTTTGCCTTGAGACGGCTTTTTTTTTAACTTGAATTTTATCAAAAAACGCGTAGACAATAATTTCACCTAGTTATTATTTTGTACAATGACAAGGGTATTAGTAGATCCATAAGGTGCCTTTATACCAAATTCTTGAATGTAATTTAAAACTTGTTTCTATAAACCGCAACTTCTTTAAAACACTTTACGAGAACTATAGACGTAGTTTTCTTCTTTTTTAATGCACTTAAAATCTCGCGGGATATTTATTCTACGTGTTCATGTTCATATATTACCGCCTTTCGCACAACAATAAAAAGTTCTCATTGCATTGCGATGGTCAGTATTCGAATTTAAATATACATACCTATCTATGTATAAAAATAAATGCCGCTTTATAGATAGAAACCTAAACTTATACTTGCTCGATATGTAGGTATATGTGAAATCCCAACCTCGACCAACCCTTATTTGACTTACCTAAGTGTCGTATAATAAGATTTACCGAAGATTCAACTTTGCCATAAAGAGATCGATTTGACAATTCGATTTATAGAGAAAAGTAAAGCTTTTGATGCGGGTTCATTCTCTCTTCTTCTTTTTTGTTGCCATAAATGGGTATAAAAGGTATCAGAATTCTAATTGCAGAAGTCGAAGCAAAACTATATCATTGCATTTTTGTACATACTTTTATTTTGCTTCTCCTCGGGGCAGCAGCGGCGGTGCAGTGGTGGCGTGGTGTCTAAGCATGTTAGCATTCCAGTTGGGTTAGCAATTTCCAGCTCGTTGAATCCAATTAGGAACCCACCCTACCTTTCCTTTGCTCAAAAGCTGTCTAAGGGTTCAGTTTGTTATATCGAAACCCACCCGAAACCTAACCAAAAGACATTAGGTGTAGAGATACAATGAAATTGATGTATATTCTTGTCAGCGTTGTCATGTCCAGGCGGCCAGCTGTAGGTCGGGTTGGGGTTCGTTTTGGTTCAGTTTCAGTTCAGCATAGTTGTCATCGTCATCGTCGCGTCAACGTTGTCGAAAGTCGAAACTCGAAAAGACTGACTGTTTGTGCGCGATGATGTTGCATGTGTAAAGCATTCTATTCTAAACAAAAGAGGTGTTTTGGAGGGTGGGCTTGTTTGGGGTTTCGCAACTCAACAACCATCAAAATGCTAATCAATGAGGTGTAGTGTCATGTTCAAATCGGATTTGTGCCAACAGTGCTACACAAGTATTTCTTTCTTTTGCCCGTATTTTGGACAACAGAAAAACTGCACCTTAACCATTTTTCAACACCAAAGAAGAAACTAAATTACAAGAGCGAACATTACATTATTGGGTCTTGCGGCTCGTGTAGCGCGGAGACTCCACTTTGATGTTGTTCAAAATTAAAAGGGGGTGTTCTTTTTTTCGTTTGTCTTTGGTCTAAGTAATTGGGTTGCCAGGTGAATGAGAGTGCAAGGCTTATGTTGTCCGGTTGATAAAATAGTCGTTGTGGTCAGCAACTATAGAAATTCCAATAAGTCAAATACAATATCAATATGCCAACTTTGTATCTAGGTGCCTAGTTTCAAATGGTTTATAACATGTTCAAAAAATAAAAACAAAAATATCTATAAATCTTATATACTCGTATACCTTCTATGTTTATCAAGACGTTGTTTTCGTCGCGTCGTGTCGTCAGTCGTCGATAGAACATAATAAGCTTTTAGGTCGAACAAGTTTTATGTTATAGGAATTACCTTGACTTTGGCAACATTGATTCAAAAAGAAGTGAATAAAAGAAGTCATGTCTGAAATGGGTTTATGGGGATCTTTTGTTTCGGTTTTTGTTTTACAAACAATCTATTGATTGATTTTCATTAACATATTATGCTAGGTTGTGGTTGACGTTGACCTAAATTCATAAGTAAATTTATTTTATTTAAATATAGTATTTCTTTACTTTTACTGGTATTTATAGATATAAAATCAATTTGCTTATTTAATTGAGCTATATAAGCATTTACCATTTATTGGTATACCCCACACTTGCAATAAAGAGGCTTATATAATTTATCTACCGTTATAGCAATTAGCAATAAATGTTGTTTATGAATTGAAATAATAGATAGTATTGGGAAATGTGATTTTTATTTAAATAGTAACGGTTATTGTGGAATTTGTCGTTTTTATTTGTTTACTGTTTTTCTAACAGACATTATTGAATTTATCGAAATATTTGTGGTCTAAATGCTTACTATGTAAATAAGTTGTAATGTGTTCTATGTTTTTCTTATTTATGTCGTTTTTAACTAGGTTCCTATGAACTAAGATTAAAAAGAAAAAGTGAAATTATTACACGGAAAGAATTCTTAGATCAGATCAAGAAAAATAAGGTACAAATCACGAAAAATGAATCCAGTTTTGGACCTTGGCTTCGAAATAAATAAATTGCTACTTTTTGTTTGCAATTTCATAAAATGAGCAAAATGAAGATATTGACACTCAAAAATCATATTTCACCACATTTGAGTAGCAATAATTCGACCGAGGAAATCAAATATTTCAAACAGCGAATTGCAATTTGATATCAATTTGTATCAATTTAATGTTTGTTTTTATCGTGAATTTCAGCAGGAGTTTGTAGATTTAAATTGTTTTTTGTAGATTATGATTCGTTTTTTTAAATACCTACACACACAAGTGGCAAAAATTTCAACCCTTGTTTTCTTAGACTGCGACAATATACATTAGTTTGCAAATGACAACTAATGTTTTGCTACTTCTTTTTTTTAAATTGCAACTTTTGAGTCGTAATTTTAAACAGTTTCTGCAGCAATTTGCAGCTTTTAAAGATTAATTAACTTTCCATTTTCAAGCAATCATGTAAAGATTCAAGAACAATTTTTTGCAAAATCAACAATCTTTTTTAGTGATTGACAACATAAACGTATTCTATTCTAATAAATATGATTTAAAATCATGAAAAATATAAACCAGCATAAGTGTTCATATATATGCGTTTCGCCCCGATGCAATGGTTGGGCTCATCAGAAGATGACCATTACACCTTGTCTTGACGCATACTTTCCCGAATAATTCGAGACTCCATATAATCCGAGCTGCATAGAGCAACTGCGAATTATACAGACAAAGAATAAAAAGACAAACTGTAGCCATTTTCATTTCCCTGCTATGGGACTTTTTAAGAAGAAATATTCGACTGTTAACAGTCGAATTGTTTTTTCTGAACACAGCTTATTCTAATAAATATTATATTTTATTGATTTGAGAATTGAGAATGCTTAAACCACCGCATACATTTCGCAAAACAAGATTAATGAGTAGTCAAATTAAATAATTCCCCTAAAATAGTAGATTGCGACTCAAAAGTTGCAATTTACTTTCATTTCAACAAGCTCGAATTATAACTGTTGATAATAATTACCAAATTATAAAATTTTGTATTTTACGAAGATTTGAATACTGAATTACAACTTTCTCATTCATTTTATAATAAAATCGTCTTGATTTACTAAAAAAAGGTTTTCGTGATTAGTGATTTTTCAATTCTCTCCGTGTACAGTTTTATGTGTAGGTAAGTGAAAGACAAAACAAACATGTACGAAATTCACAGAAAACATAGAAAACATAGCAAGATTACATTGGAATTTTCACATTTCGGAAGCTACATATAAATTTACCACAAAAAACTTAGAAACCATAAGAAAAACAGATCCAAATATTTAAGAACTTAAATTACGACTATTATGACTTTTCAGTTAAAGAAAGGTAATCTCAATTATCTTTACCTTAAGTCAGTAAACCGAGAAGAAAACATAGAATAAATATGAACAGATTAGTTCTAAACTGTAACAGCAAAATGTTGAGTTTATACAACTAAAAATATGAACTTTTTAAAAACAATAAAAGTTATCCATTAAGGAAAAATATAGAAAATAATGACAAATTTATACTTTTCGAGGGTTATGTAAAATTATCAATGGAGTTTTTGAAATTTCTATCCCCCTTTAAAGCAATATTCACATGAGCACGACCAACGACCAACGAATGAACGAATATTCGTCGATTTTGACATTTCTTTCACATGAGAGTTTTTAATTCGTCGCGAATGAAGTTTGACATTCACTACCGAAACCAAAACAAGAACGATTTTTTAGGTTAAGTACGCGCGATTTTTTTATTCGTTGCGAGTGTGGATAATGTGGAACGCGAATAAAGTTTGACAGTTCGTATCAACTAATTTTTTTCGCGACGAATAAATTTGTTTTCTTAAATTTATTAATATATGATATTGAAAAGTAAAAGTATGCATCATAAATCAAATAGAAACTATATTGCTATCGTTTTGTTAAGAATCTGTGTGGAAATATGTCTTCAAACGTATATAAACTCACATTTTGTAATTCATTCGTCGTTCGTTGGTCGCGCTTATGTGAATGATGCTTAAGAGTTATGTGGTTAACAGCTTAAATGATCCAATTTTGGAAAAATTAAGGTTCAGTACCTATCTTCGAACCTAAGTGAGATAACCACTTCAATTTATTTATTGGTAATTTTTTCGTACAAAGTAAGATACAATATATTTTAAATTGAACTAAGATATAGCTCTTGAGAAATATTTAAAAATAAAGCCTAATATCCCGTTTTTAAATTTAAAAAGTGCCTAAACTGATTTAAAAAGAAAGTATATTCCAAAAATCAGCCACTGTAAAGGTAAAATAACTGTCTGCATAAAGATAAATACTTATCTTAAAATCTGAAGTCACATGTCTGACAAACGAAAAATCGTCGAAACCTCACCAAAAGAAAATTGCTACAAAGAAAATACACAAAATTGCTATAAAATCTTAAAACGCACCACCACCACCACCATTTCTAATGTCTATGTCTGATTCGGATTTACAAAAAATTAAATCAATTGTTGTATCTTCTCTACAAACTGAGCTGGCATTGGCAATTACTAACCTATAGGCTATAGCTACCAAAGAAGACCTGGTTAAGCTTAACAACGAAATAAGCTTCTTGCAAAAATAAAATGATGAAATTTCATCAAAAGTTAAGCAATTTTAACTGAGATGTAGCTCTCTGGAAGAAGAACTTGAATCACAAAGTCGTGAAATAAGAAACAAAAACAAATCCAGAAGAAAAAACTCGAACTGTCACTCGGCTTCTACTTGGTAATGAATGCACACAACAGTTTTCAGAATCCGTAAAAATAAGTGAAAATATAAATGCAATCAAAATGAATGTAAACACCACCAGTTCAAGTGAAATTACTTTGAGAATGCTTTAAAATAAATACAAGCTGAAAGAGACAGTTGTGTTTCTGAAACGCGATCTTTCAAGGAAAATGCAATTAAAACAACGTATACTCCTACACTACAGAAAAATAATAAGAAATTTTAAACCAAATAGTTTAGTTCAAATAAAAAACGATGCCATTTTATTTGTAAACAAATCATTTTATTTAAATCATGATAATAATCCTATACATACAATAACATTGATAATAATAAAACCGATGGAAAACACGAACTACAAAAATGATAGGTGACATTAACTTTAATGCTGTTAAAATAATCAACCTGCCAAATGAACGTCAGAATCAAAACCAAAATACTAGAACAATAACAATTGATCGTCTATTAAGGGTGCCACTTGTGCAAAATAGTAGTAGTAGTAGTAGTAGTATGAGAAATTGAGATATAACCGACGCCGCGCCGCCGTCAGCTCATTTAGTATTAATGTTTGTAAAATATTGTCATATAATGTATCAAAGCTTAATAATAAGATTTTGTTTATAGATTTCTTTAATTTTATTAAGACCTTCGAAATATTCTTCATTTTTGAAACACCAAATATTTTAACGGATATAAACTTTTTTTCGGCACAAATATGGGGTATGCAAGAATAGGAGGAAATTAAAAAGTTTCAAAGAAATGTCTTAAATGAAATTTTCAATATTCTCTTAACCGCACCAAACTATTCAATTTATTTGGAAACAGGCCAGCCAAAACTTTTACTCTAAGTCTAAAGCAACAGGCTGATTATTTAATTAAAGTGTTTGGTCTACGGGAAACACGGTTATGTAAAATAATGATGCTCTACGAAATTCGGAATAAGGACTGCTGGAGCTGGATGAGGACATTGCTGCTTCCTGTGGAGAAGTTGTGCAGATCAATCTCAACAATATTGGTCAGATGAAAACGAAGTTCTACGAAATCATCCAAAAACTTGAAGAATCTAACCGAAATCAGATGATTGAAAGTGCCCTTCAATCGGAGAGCAGATTACTCTATAGCCAGCTTAATCATAACTTATGTGATAAGAACTACTTCCAAGATTACCTGTCCTATAAACATATTTCCTTAATTTTTAAATCAAGATGCGAACTTCTACATTTAAATGGAAAAAATTTATGTAACTTTAGGGCTAAAGAATCTTGCTTTCATTTCACCAGTGTGTGTCCATTTTTTAACCATAAAAGAAGAGTATGCTTTAGTAAACCATCCCTATCAATACAGGAAACGATTGAAATTTTAAATGGACCATATGATATACATATGTAGTAAGGGAATGAGAAGTGATTTGGCTAAAATCATTCTTGTTTTCAATGTGATGATGTTTTCAGTAGTCCATATAATTCGTAAGCCTCCATAAACTCTTCCAATAGCTTTATATTCATGTGATTTGTAGGCAGATGAGTGTTCTATTGAATACTATCCCCAGGTTCTTTGCTGAGTCAGCAAACTAGATCGGAATTTTGTTGAGCACTACGGAGGGAAAATAAACCGTTTATAATTGATTTTTCGACATCTGATACTTGGTCAAAATCTATTAGATTGTGACCATTGTAAGACCTTGTAAAATCCTTATTTATTAACTAAATTTTATTAACTAAATTAAATTGACAGACGGGATGGGAAGTTATGAGTGTGGGTCCCATCCCAGCCTTTTTTTTATATTGTATCTAATAATTCTAATATAAGAAACGTCTTATTAGCACTTTAAGATTGTTTCAAGAGCTTTCGATAAGAATGTTAAAATAGATATAGGTTGATACTCGCTGAAGTGTTTGGATATAGGAATGCTAGTATTTAAGAGGTGGGTAATTGGTTTCAATGTATAGGGAAGAGGTATTTTATCTTGAACTCGTAAGCTATTTAAGAAAGTTAACAAGGAAACACAAATAATTTTGTATGCGTTAAAGTTATAAGGTAAAGTATTTTAAAGCAACCATTTTTAAAATAATTTTCCTTATTGTTTTTGTTATAAGTTTTTTGTTAAATAATATTTTTAAATAGGTAACTACATTTGAGCAGCAAAAACTCGTCATAAACCATTTTAAAAAAGGTCTTTCGCGGCAGAAAATTGCCCAGCAACAGACAAATAAATGTATGCACAAAAATCTTTTGGAAAAGGAAGAGAAATGCATGCAAATGCAAATGAAAACAAAGCGCGGAGTTCGCAATAGTTTTCGATGCTACCCATGGCCGCATTTGGGGGAAGGCAACCGGGGCGGAAGCCCGGGGCCTCCACAAACGGGGGGCCCCACAATAGAGACTTAGGAACATTTTTGTTTCAAATTCCAACTAGTAAATACTAGTAAACAACTTTTCCTGTGATATGTATTTTTTTTGCTCTTTTACCTTTACCTACAGCCTACAGTACTTTGTACATTGGTACATGATTATTGAATTATATTAATCTTAAATAACAGAAATCATTGATCTATATTTGTTCACTCCAATCAGGCAATCAGTGAAATCAAATGGCCCTGATAAGAAGCACTTCTAATTCACTACCCATCTTGAGGGAGTACCCCAATCGCTTAATGGCAGTACCCCAATCGCTTAATGGCTGCAGTGGGGTGGTACTTGCCCGCAACCTCGGAGGTTGGGTATTCGATTCCGTGTCTCGACATTTTTTTTTCTTATATACATATGTGAGTGAGATAAAATCATGAATAGGTACGTGTGACGACGGCCTTAGATATTATTTATGAAAATTGAGATCTCTCTAGAGTTACTAATGCCCTCTATATTCTGGCAGTAATTACGTGTGTTTTTGTTAATTTATTTTCACGTTGTCAGCTGTGCGAACATCGAAGAACATTTTATTGTTTGATTCGGTATTAGTTCTAGACAGAGAGAAAAAACTAATCGAGAGAGCCAAACTTCCTCGTCTCCGTCCCTTCGAAACCTCTTACTCTCATTTTTTATAGCGTGTTGAATTCGTATCGGTGTATACATGTTTTCACCTCACACAAAAAAACATCATTTCCGGGAAATGCGACATTTTTCATTTTTGTTTATTGATAGCCAAGAAGGCTATGTTTTTTAAAGTCTCATTATAATAATTGTAATTCTCATGAATTTCTTTTTTTTTAATTTTGCTAACATCTTGTCGTTTTTATATCTACAAAAATACTCCTATAATTCAAATTAATTCTAGCAAAACATTTTTGCTTGTCAATAAATAACGGAAGAAGTTATACCGATAGTTCGTGGTGAATTTGTTTTTCCCTTCTTTTTCTCTAAGTTACAGATAGATGGCAGTATAAACCAAAACAAGAAAGGATGTGTGCAGAAAGTGTTTAACAAGGTTAAGGCTTTTTAGATTAGACTTTACTTGTATATATGAACGAGTACATGTTTTTTATAAATGAATGTTATGTTTATTTCAATAGTAATACCTTAACTATTAACTTAACTACTGTATTATCTAAAATATACTGCATTGAATTATTTTACATTGAATTATAAAAGGCGGAAATAATAAAGTTCTATAGTTTACCGGGAATATTTATATAAAATATCCATATCTTCTGCAATTGCGGCATCAATCGATATTTTCTGGAACTTAGTGTTAACGTAACATTTATTTGTCATGAATTACTTTTTCAACATTTTTATACACCATAAAAATCAATTATAAAATTTGGCTGTGATAATAATTACTTGAACACAGCATTTTCTATGTTTATAGTTATTCAGGTTTAGCCCTTAACTTTGATTTGCATTTATTTATGAATAGCCTAAAAAGTTTAGCAAAAATCTATGAATAAGCCACAATGCACTTTCAGAAAAACTGTAGTTAGAACTTTCCCTGACAGATTTTTCTTTGTCGCTATATAACTGAAAGATAAGATATAAATAGTTAGAACTGGAAAACTTATAAAAATGATGCATAAGACTTAAATTTTGGTTGAAGAACAAATTTGTATATTCTTTTCACAAAACCACTAAACTAGCGAGAATACAAATATTTTTACTTTTGTACAAAAGTACTTTTCGGCCTATGTAGTTAAGCCTTTAAAAGCAACACACTACCTTAGGGGAAAGCAGTAAGAATAGCTTATCATCACCTATTCACAAATCTTATGCAATGAAAATTAGCAACAGAATTAACAAGTTGATGGTCTTTTTATTTAGTGTCTACTTAAATCACTTATTTTCAGCATTTTGGAAATGTCGTGAGTAATGTAAAGAGAATAAACAACGAGTACACACAAATAAAATAGGAATGGAAAAAAGAGATGAGTATATAAAAATGTTTTCAATGTTCCATGTTTACATTCTGTAACTCTCGTTTTCAATGTTCCTGCAACTCTCGCATCGACAAAATTAAGTCGATAAACTCTGAAAATTGAAACAAATCTGAGTTTTTTTTGCATCTTTTAACGGTCTGAGCGAAAATTAAACATAAACTCAGCTAATAATACAAATAATAGTTGTAGTGCTTTCAGAGTTTTATGTTTCTAGGTCCTAATTTTCATTGAACTGTTGCACCACCTAATTTATTTTACTTACTTAATAATTAAAACTGGCATCAAATAACTAACTTATATTTCTCTAAATGCGTAATTTAGAATTTTTTTTGAATCTTCATTGTTCTGGCACCTAACAAGAGTAATTAATTTCACTTCATATTCGAATGATATTACTCCCAAACGAACACAATGAAAATACCAAAAAGTTGTTCATCCACAATTTTGAATTTTCTTTGAACACCTCTGAACAGCTGACTACATCTGCCATTTTTCAGAGGTGGTCGCCATTTTTAAAGGTGGTGAGCAGAGAGAAAAGTTTTTTCTCTCTCGTGGTGAGTATGTACACAAACTTGCATAAGGATTTGTTCCCCACATTTTTTTTGTATGGAGTTAATACATATGCAAGTTGGTGGCCAAATCACAGCTTGTAGGCAAAAAGAGAGCAACCGTCGAAGTTGGTTCTCTCTATTAGTTCTTTTCTCTCTGGTTCTAGATTGTTCGCCGATGACAAAAGCATCGAGAAAGAACTAATAGAGAGAACCAAGCTCTCTTTTTGCCTACAAGCTGTGATTTGGCCACCAACTTGCATATGTATTAACTCCAAAAAATAAAAGGAATCTACTTGGTTTCACAATAAATTATTTATTGAAAAACTCGAGTGAAAAAAAATGGTTTACTTTATTTTGAAAATAATTTGGGGTGAGGGGGCCTCCGATCCTTTATTGCTACCAAAACAATGATCGGGAGCACAAAGCAAGTATTATATGCAATCCTGCTTTATATGGAACTGCAACTTCCAGCACACTCACTCGATATGAGTGTCCTCGAAAATCTGAGGGCACTGCTAGACAGGAACATAAGAAGGCATCAAGTTTTCAATAGAAATTACCTTAAGAAAGCTGTTTCATTTTTACCACACTAAAATTGATGGAATTAATGCTCAAAATGCTTAAAGCTGTGATATAGGGCAAAATTTTAATTTGGTGACATGTTGACAAATAAATATTAATTTAACGAAGTTGTTATTTCCTATTGTTAAAATTTGGGTCAAATATGTTGTAACATTAAATTTTGGTGTTGGCGAAATAATAATTATTAGAAAATCGTATACAAATTTGTAGAAATTATCAATTTTAACAATGGACGAAGCTTGCCATAAATTGTTAAACAAAACAGATTTTAATGCATTCTAGCATAAATGAAAGGTAATAGGCTTTCAAATGAACTATTTGACATGACGGCGGCAATGAACAAAGTTTTTCGCATTTAAAATTTTCAAACATTTTTTTCAAAAGAGCTATTAAAATATTCAAATTTCTACATTTTTTCCGTTGAAGTGAAGCTAAAGAAGTGAAGCTTTTCATCTCGATCTTCCAAATAATAATTTTGAAGTCGTTGAACAAATCCCAATTTTAAATTTACATTTCAAAAGGAAGCTATGCTATTAAGAATAAAAAATAATATCAGTAACCAAATGCCCCCACGGCATTTTTTTTATGAAATGCTCCTAAACCAATTTCATGTTTATAATCTTGAAACGATTTTGGGGTATAAGCATAGACTTTTGGGAAGATAGTCAGGAAGAGGTCACCGACACTGGTACTGAATAGCATGGATGCGAAAAATATTGAACTGAAAAACGCAAACTATTACCTCTTTTACCACTGACGAGTCGAATGAATAAAAGTATGTGAGTGTGAGAAATTAATACTACGGTTGACGAATTGAAAACCTTTGATTCTACTTAAGTGTCAACATTTTTTGCGAAGTTTAATATCGGCTTCTGTACTGCTCGAAGTTTAGAGTTGTATTCCTTCCGTTGGAAAAGTAATTTCTTCTGCTACGACTAAAAACTGTATAACTCGGTATGTTATACAAATCGTGTTCAATGCATAGCATGCATTCACAATTTGTTTTGCATTTTCTTTTCCTTTTAAAGGCAACGAAATCGATTCTTAAGGACACTATTAGTCCTTTATATTATATTTCTGCCTTTGGTGTGTTTCATAAGGAATAAAGACTGTCTTGAACCAGAACTTTCGAAAGGAGTGAGCAAACAAGAAGATGGTGGGTAACTGGCGTCTTCTAAAATTAAGAAAAAATTATTGAAAGACTAAATTAAAATATTAATTCTAAAAAGGAATATTGATTTTTCTCCTCTTTGGTACCATGTTTCAAGAACTGACTTAAAATTGCTGCAATTCCATACAAAGGAATCATGAGTCAATCCAGGATATCTTGAGTCAACATAACGAATACACATTTTATGGTCACATGCCTGAAACTTTGCATTACAAAATGTTCTTTTCTGTTTAATCGAAGCAACAATTCCTATATGGGTTCCGCCGCGTCAACACATCCATTACTCCTGGTAACCTGACCGTTGAAAAAAAGTAGGCGCTTGCATTTTTAAATTGGCCTAACCCACTTGTTTAATACGAAAACCAACGCTTCCTTATTCCATCGAAAATATGATCTGAATCTTAAGAAATTAATAAGAATGAAACAAATGTTCAGTACATTTTTTTGTTTTAAGACATTAGAGTTGTCTCGACTATTCTTGCGCAGGCGAAGCAAGAAGTCAAAAGTGACAGATGTCAAAAATGGCAGATGTAAAAAGTTACAGATGTCCCAACTGACAGATTTCAAAAGTGAAATATATTAAAAGTGATGGATGCTAAAAATGTCCTCGGCTTAGCTCCAAAATATAAAAATTTCAATATTTTCCTAGATGCGATAATTATTTTGATCATTCACTTCATTCCAAAGCCTATATACCTAACTTTTCCGACTCCTTACGATGATATTGGGCGCATAATATATAAGATATAAACGCACTCCAAAACCCACCGCATAAGCATTGACCCTATAATATCGTTTGGTTGCATGACGTGAAGCATTAAGGGCTTTTGATTTCGCAATATCTCTGCTCTACCTAGGTATATGTATGTATGTAAAGGGTGTCCCAAAATTAACGAAAGATTTGAATTAAATAGAAAACGCCGTTTTTAGTCTTTTGATAGTTATATTTTTATTGACTCGTAAAGTACATAGGATAGGGTTATGTATGGAATAACACATCGGACAAATGGCCTCCACGGCTTTGCATGCACATGCGCACTCTTTTGTTGAAATTTTCCATGACCATTCTGCATAAATGTGGCTGAATTTCGTTGATGCAGCGTTGAATCTCCTCCTTTAATGCACGGGTGGTTGTGGGCTTGTTGACATAGACTTGTGATTTCAAATAACCCCATAAAAAGAAGTCTAATGGTGTTAAATCACACGATCTAGGAGGCCAATTTTGATCACCGAAACGAGAGAAATGTCTCATGCAGTAATTGAATTGTTTCACGGGCTGTATGACATGTGGCACCGTCTTGTTGAAACCACATATTGGACACATCAATATCATCACACAGAAAGAACTGTGTAATCATGTCGCGATATCGAGCACCAGTAACAGTCACTGCTTGCAATTCTTGTCCACGACGTCGAATTGAGGTTCCTGGATTGTCAGCAACACTCTCACGCACTGCTTCGACATTCACATTTGAACGGCTTGTTTTTGGACGACCAGTGTGTTCGGCGTCTCCAACGGATCCAGTCTCCATGAATTTTTCAATTAATCTCTTCACAGTTGACGAAGTTAAAACACTATTCCGACCATATTTTGTATGAAATTTTCGAACTGCAGCCGCCAAGCTTTCACTATTTTTGAAATATTCTTTAATAATGAAGACACGTTGTTATCTCGTGTAACGCTTCATTTTTAATAAACCTATACTGTTAGCTGTCAAATTGCTTTTTTTTCAGGGTTGCCAACACTTCACTGCACAAATGGCGGCAAATTCAAATCTTGCGTTAATTTTGGGACACCCTTTATATTGGTGATAGTGAAGCTCACCTCTATAGCACTATAGCAGCGCATTTACCGCTCTTTAATCGCAACTCCTACAACAAAAATTGGTTTAAAAAAACATAAAACAAGAAAAAAATGTAAACAGAAATTGTATTTGCTGCAGCCTTTTGTCTCTGCCACCATTCGCACAGAATTATGCCCTGGCAAGGAGGGAAACTTGCAGCTCACAAGCAGTTCTATACGTGTCAGTTTTTGGTCGATTGCGCTCTCAGACGTATTTTGGACTTGCCTAGCCATAGGTATAAGAAAAGATGGCAATATACCTTTAAATGTGCTTTCCAGGTTAAAGGCTTGTGGTGTTATGCTAAGCTACTCCATGGCAATGAGGGGCAGTTGTAGCGGCAGTGGCGATTTCTTAGTGATTTCACCGGTTGGCTGGTTGTTGACGGTGGTCGGCGGCGATGGGTTAGCTATTTCTGTTTGTTTGCTGGTTTTCTTCTGTAGTTGGTTAGTCCGACGTTTTGCGTGCTACAGATAATTAGATTAGATTACCATCGGGCAATTAATTTCAGATAATGGAAGGCGGGCGAGTCGTCCCGAAGGGTACCATTGGCTTCCGCCATTACATCCAATGTAAGGTATAGACTGGGTGTTTTTGTTTAAGGTATGTATGGTACCTCTGTACCTAGTCTTACGAAAATATTTTCGCAAAGCTTCGGTTATATCTCTCAGGGTTATACCAGAGGTTACACATGCTCCCCGGAACCAAAAACACTGTGTTACTCCTCCTTATTGCATGTGATTGTTTGGTCAGTTTTATTTTCGCTAAAGAATCATTATTGCAATTTGCTCCATCCTTAATATGAATAGTAAGTATTTATTTTTCCTACCTCCATTTACAGAGTTCAAAGAAAAGGCACAAACTTTCTTTCGTTCTATACTCGTACATGATGGTAACAACAATATGGTGTATATAGAAGGTAGGTATTTGGTGGAGATTCGGTCATGATTTAAAGACTTGGGCAAAGGTTATATATTTTCTTCTTCTTCAGAGAGTTTATGAGTAAAATGGCCGGAACTGAAAATGTTTTTATTCATTTCTTATTTGTTTTAAAGAAAGTTAAACCAAATTATTCATTGCCTTGATGATAGGTTTGAAAGTATTAGATAAACAAGCAAAACAACGTTTACATACCGTGTAAATATACCGTGTAAATATATACAAGACGTGCCACAAAATAAGCTGGGTGTCGACACGGATAGACAAGCTTCTCAAAACTAAATTGATCAGTTCGCAATAAGTCAACGCTTCGAAGCAGTCTCTTAATGTCAGTAAAAGAAGAGGTGTTGAAATAGGGATTGCCAGTGATCACCATCTAGTAGCTTTCGTAAGATAACGTACAGCTGCAGCGGAGATAAAATTTGAACATCGGGTTTCCAGGCAAAACAGGGACATGCTGAGAGAAGATAAAACGCCGAAGGGCTACAATCCTGACGCCTCCAACGTGCTGGCTGGGTTTCAAGCAGCTACCAACAAGGAACCCCTGGTTTAAAGAGGAATATCGACAGGCAAATGCAGCCAAACAACAGGCACGCAAAGCGGCGTTGCATAGAAGGACGAGAGCTGCTCTCGAGCTCTATGAACAGAGGAACACGGACTTCTCAGAAGGAAAAAGAAAGAGCATGAGAAGCGTGTGGTCAAAGTTGTTGAGTGGTTCAAAAGCAGGAATGAAGTTTGAAAGTTTTATGAACAGGTGAAAACGAAATTCACAAGTACATAAACCTAGAACCGAAGGCCGCAAAGACAAAAGTGGAAACATCATAATAGTGGAACCGCAGTCAATGCTGAGAATATGGAGGGACCACTTCATGCAGACTGTATAACGGCGACGACGAACCGAATTCCGCTGTCAGGATGATCCATTCATTATAGACGACGAAAGCCAACAATCCTGTCTTCCCGACTTAGACGAAGTAAAGATTGCCGCATATATAAGCTGAAATCCAAGCATTTCAAAACAGCTGGAGATAATTTGGTTAGGAGCATGCACCAACTGATCTGTTATATAAATACTGAAAACCTCTCTGAACTGCACCAACTATAGATGTCCAACTATAGACGATCAAATATTCACATTACGGCAGATCCTGGAAAAACCCCAAGAACATCAAATCGACACCCACCATCTTTTCATCGATTTCAAGGCCGCATATGACAGCATCTACAGGTACAAACTGTTAGTATATATATATAATTAACTACTCGTATTTATATATATATACATATACTTTACTATAAAAACACTTATGATATTAATAGTTTATATAAAAACCTTTATACAGGCTTAATGAAGATTTGTATGCAAAGAGGGTAACACACATTGAAAAGGAATGTGTTCATACTTTTCATCGCCGATTTGGTCATCGAGATTTAAGGTCGATAATAGATGCGATACAAAAGAATTTAATTAGTGGAGTTGAACTCATTAAATGTCCTTGTCTTGAGCATTGTGATTCTTGTTTCAGAGGTAAAATGATAAGACCAGAGTTTCCAAAGCAAGCCACAAACAGATCTGATAATGTCTTGGATCTTGTTCACGCAGATCTATGTGGACCTATGAGAGAAATAACTCCAAGTGGGAACAAATATTTCTTAACAATGATTGACGACTATAGTAGGTACTGTACTGTTTATTTTTTGAAAGAAAAAAATCAAGCTGTAGAGAAAATAGTAGAGGTTATAAAACAAACTGAAAACTATTTTGAAAGACCAATGAAAATACTAAGAACTGACAGAGGTGGAGAATCCACTAGCAAAAGGTTGAAAAATTATCTTAAAAGTAAAGGTATTAATCAGCAGTACCTCCTAAAAGATATGGCTATAAAACAGCTTACCCGGATAAACACACAACTTATAGGGAAGCATTGGAAAGTTCTGACAGTGCGCAATGGATATGTGCCATGGAGGAAGAACTGCAGGCTATGAAAGGAAACAATGCTTGGGAGTTGGTGGAGTTACCGAAAGGAGTTACCGAAAGGTAGAAAGGCTATAAGCCTTCAAGATCAAAACATTAGCTGGATGAATCAAAAAGGTACAAGGCAAGACTTGTGGCGAAAGGTTTCTCGCAGAAATATGGTCAGTACTACGACCAGGTATTTGCCCCAGTGTTGAAGCAGACGACTCTTCGAACCCTTTTAGCAATTGCATCAATGAATGACATGACAGTACATGTACAACACATAGATGTTAAAACTGTATTTTTGAATGGTAACCTAGAAAATGAAATTTATTTGAAACAACCCCCAGGATTTTAACAAAGCCGAAAAGAAAATTTTGTATGTAAATTGAATAGAAGTAGGTATATATGGTCTCAAACAATCAGCTAGATGTTGGAATCAAAAGATACATTTGATCCTAATTAACTTAGGATTCAGAAGGGGTAAAGTTGACAGTTGTTTGTATGTAAAAGGCAAAGGTGACTAAATTATATATATACTTGTTTATGTTGATGATATCCTGGTTATTTCAAAAGAACAGAATTTAATTTTACAGACAATTACAGAAATTAGAAAACATTTTGAAATTACTGACATGGGAAATTTGAAGTTGTATCTTGGAATTCAAATCAAAAAGAGAAATGGAAAGTATTATATGCACCAAGAAGAATACATAAAGAAAATACTTGGTACCTTCAATATGTCAGATGCGAAGACATCCAAAATACCTTTGGATATATGGATATTTCAAAAACCCAACAACGGATGATGAGCTTTTAGACGGCAATGAAATTTATCGAAAAGCTATTGGCTGACTTCTTTACTTATCAGGACAAGGCCGGACATAGCAGCAGCTGTTTCAATTCTAGCAGAAGTAACTCAAGAACTTATTTGGCTGAGAACATTATTTCAAGACCTATACAAGTTGATTTAGAAGATGTTACAATATTCGAAAACAATCAAAGTTGTTTAAAACTTTTGCATTCAGAGAAGATAAATCTTCGAACTAAACATATAGATGTGAAGTACTATTTTCTTCGTGACATTAAAGAAATTAAAGAAGTTAAATTCATTTACTATCCAATTGAAGAAATGGTTGCAGACATTCTTACGAAACCATTACAGAATATTAAACAATCAAATTTCAGACTCCTGGCTGGTCTAAATAAGAACGATGAAGACTTTACTTAAGAAGTGTTTATTAAGAAGGGGTGTTAGTATATATATAATTAACTTTTTATATATATATACTTTACTATAAAAACACTTGTGATATTAATATTTATAGTTTTAATATCGAACAATATTGCAAGTTCGAAATTTTTCAGTTTATAATTATTCGATCATATTTTCTTGTACAATAAACATCATTTTTAATTTTTTTTGGAATTGGACTTCTTGGAATAGCCGTTCTAATACGAACTGTATAGAGCCATGTCTAGTTTTGGCATCCCTGCCAAACTCATCCGTTTGTGCAGGATGACCATGGAGAATTCACGCTGATGCTCCATAAAGCTTGCAAACAACTTTACACAACCTTTCGATGTCAAAAAAGGCCTTAGACAAGTTGATGCGCTGTCATGCGATTTTTTTAACATCATACTTGAAATAATAGTGCAGAACTCCCATGTCAAAACTAGAGGCACTTTCTTTTAAAAGTCTGTCTAATTACTAGTATATTATGACATTAACATAATCGGAATAACTCAGCGTGATGTCAATAGGGCTTTTGTGAGTATTGAGGCAGAGGCGGCAAAAATGGGTTTAACGGTTAATGAGGGCAAAACAAAGTACATGCTGTCGTCAAGAAAGGGCTTACTTATACCGACATCTCGGTCAAAACGTCACCATCGACATACGTAACTTTGAGTTAGTTAAAGACTTCGTTTACCTAGGCTCCGCTATGAACGCAGAAAACAACACCAGCGCTGCGATCAAACGGAGAATAACTCTTGCTAACCGCTGTTTCTTTGGGCTTAGAAAGCAATTGAGTGGAAAAGTCCTCTCTCGCTATATAAGACACTTATCATCCCCGTCCTGCTATACGGTGCAGAAGCATGGACTATGACAAAAGCGGATGAAAGCTACCTTCGTTTAGAGGGAAAAGTAATTCGCTTGATCTACGGTCCCGTATGCATAGAAGGGGAGTGGAGGAGAAGATGGAACGACGAACTGTACAGCTACGTAGACTTAGCCAAAAGGGTAACAGTTCAACGACTAAGATGGCTGGGTTACGTAGAGCGCATGGAAACCAATGCTCCGGCCCGGAAAGTCTTCAAATCCACACCCACAGGACAGCGCAGTAGAGGAAGACCGCGGATCAGGTGGCGCGCACAAGTGGAAAGTGACCTCACCAACTTGGAGCGCGAAACTGGAGACATATAGCTAGGGACCAAGCTAGACGGAGAAGTTTGTTGGGTGAGGCCCTAGTTCACACAGTACTTTAACGTCACATTAAGTAAGTACGTAGTAATTTTTTGTTATTCTAAAATTGCTTTTTTCCACCTTATGTGAGACAAAATTGAGCCTACTTATAGAAAGATTTTAGTGAACAGTCTATAAAATTATTTCAAAATATTTTATGTTTTAAACCATTTTCTTGGTACATTTTAGTTTTCACCTCATAAGTCGAAATATCGGGTGATTTTTTAAGAGCTTGAGAACTTTTTTTTAAAAAAAAACGCATAAAATTTGCAAAATCTCATCGATTCTTTATTTGAAACGTTAGATTGGTCCATGGCATTTACTTTTTGAAGATAATTTCATTTAAATGTTGACCGCGGCTGCGTCTTAGGTGGTCCATTCGGAAAGTCCAATTTTGGGTAACTTTTTCGAGCATTTCGGCCGGAATAGCCCGAATTTCTTCGGAAATGTTGTCTTCCAAAGCTGGAATATTTGCTGGCTTATTTGTGTAGACTTTAGACTTGACGTAGCCCCACAAAAAATAGTCTAAAGGCGTCAAATCGCATGATCTTGGTGGCCAACTTACCGGTCCATTCCTTGAGATGAATTGTTCTCCGAACTTTTCCCTCAAAATGGCCATAGAATCGCGAGCTGTGTGGCATGTAGCGCCATCTTGTTGAAACCACATGTCAACCAAGTTCAGTTCTTCCATTTTTGGCAACAAAAAGTTTGTTAGCATTGAACGATAGCGATCGCCATTCACCGTAACGTTGCGTCCAACAGCATCTTTGAAAAAATACGGTCCAATGATTCCACCAGCGTACAAACCACACCAAACAGTGCATTTTTCGGGATGCATGGGCAGTTCTTGAACGGCTTCTGGTTGCTCTTCACTCCAAATGCGGCAATTTTGCTTATTTACGTAGCCATTCAACCAGAAATGAGCCTCATCGCTGAACAAAATTTGTCGATAAAAAAGCGGATTTTCTGCCAACTTTTCTAGGGCCCATTCACTGAAAATTCGACGTTGTGGCAGATCGTTCGGCTTCAGTTCTTGCATGAGCTGTATTTTATACGGTTTTACACCAAGATCTTTGCGTAAAATCTTCCATGTGGTCGAATAACACAAACCCAATTGCTGCGAACGGCGACGAATCGACATTTCACGGTCTTCAGCAACACTCTCAGAAACAGACGCAATATTCTCTTCTGTACGCACTGTACGCATTCGTGTGGTTGGTTTAATGTCCAATAAAGTAAACTGAGTGCGAAACTTGGTCACAATCGCATTAATTGTTTGCTCACTTGGTCGATTATGTAGACCATAAATCGGACGTAAAGCGCGAAACACATTTCGAACCGAACACTGATTTTGGTAATAAAATTCAATGATTTGCGTTGCTCGTTAGTAAGTCTATTCATGATGAAATGTCAAAGCATACTGAGCATCTTTCTCTTTGACACCATGTCTGAAATCCCGCGTGATCTGTCAAATACTAATGCATGAAAATCCTAACCTCAAAAAAATCACCCATTAGAACAAAGCTTGTTCTCAATCGATCTGATGAGCACCCACTCTGTTGATCTGCCCTGTCACTGATAATGGACAAAAATAAAATCAGTTGCCTCTTATGTGTTGATGCTTGTCCGTTGTCCATCTTACTGTGGGTAGGTAGGTAGGCTCGCTCTCAAAAATATTGTCAACATTGTCCATTAAACATTTATTAAAAGTCGTTTATACAAAAATTGTCAGCCGATTATTCATAATTTAGCCACAAATGTGTTACATAAAAATAGCTTTATGAGTTGTCATGAGTTGTCGAATTTCGATTTTTGTGAGTTCTTGGCAATTTCTGTCAGATATGTTATTTCAGTAGTTACTGTATTATTTAAGCTTGTTCTCTTTTAATGTTTACTCTAGTATTTCTATAGATTAGAAAATTTGTTTTGAAAATCTTGGCCGTTAGTAGTTTCGTTGGGCTGCAAAACAGAAGATTGTATGTAAATTCAAAATCGTACAAAGACAAAATTTTTAATTTTTCATTATTTTTAGATTTGAGCAATTTGGAGCTAACTTTCTTAGAAAACAAGTGTTAAAGTGGTATTTAAAAGCCCTTCGTTTAGCGACGAATTGCATTGGGATCACACAAATTCTCATGTTGTGACCGAAACAATGGATGATGCAAGATCGTTATGTCATAGAAAGATTGAAGTTATCTCTGGCACAAGGACAATTCATATTCTAACTTCCTACTTGATTTTGTTCCAATCCTTAGTTTACATGCAAATGGACCTTTAAAGATCGAGTTTTTATTGTCTAACCCCATCAGTGCCTTATTACAATATTTGTTCTATTTCCAGATGAAATGATGAATGAATAATAATGATCAACACTTAAAATCAGTTATTGTTATTAATTTTGATCCTACGCTTGCTCATCTCATCGTACTGCTTCATTGACTGTCATTACTCCCATATCACACCTTTGAGCCTCTTATAACAATCTCAAGTGATCATTCATAATCCAAATTGAATGAAAAAAACATTTGCAGGTTATATTAAATTATTATTAATCAATTCAAGCCCCCTTCCTCCATCAGTATCAAATAAAATATTTATCTGGATCTTTGAAAAATAATGACCACCCATCTAGGTCCAGAAATAAATACCTCGTCGTCGTCGCTGGATGATGGACAATATGTTTTTGTTATGACGCAGGATTACCCAAGTCGAATTCAAAATATAAAGACGGAGAAATAAGATGATGATCGCAGAGCAAAAATATATCTGATTGCTCGAGAGCACCCCGAAGTGGCACCCAAGTGCCACTTGCAAGCCTACACACTTTATGATCGAAGACTGAACGTAACGATCCCAACACAAGTCCCAAGTGGATACTTCACAATCAATCGACTCGTGGCTTGGTGGTTTGACTATTTCACTTTGTAGCCATGAAGATTGTTGAATTTCATCTGTGATGAAAAGAGACTTAAAACAGTCTTAAATCTACCAGACTCCAGACATCACCCAGTACCAGCAGCCAGTAAGTCTGTCATCGATATACCTGATTCTGTGACTAATGATTTAAATTCCTGAACCAGACTCTGATGTCCGATGCAAGTCGCGAGTGTGATGATTTTCCTCTTTGGTGTGAGAGATTAGTGAATTGAATTTCAATTGATGAACGCGGCAATGAAAATGTAATCAATCTGAAGGACTCATCAAATGACTGGAACTTAAATATATACGGTCTGGCGTTAACTTTTTATTATTTATGTAGCTTCAAGTGGGAACTCAGATTGGTATCTTTGTGATCAAACCTTGGTCAATGTTTGTTTGGTGTATCAATTCTTGTATCAATATTGTCTTGGCAGCAGCCAACACATCACAATTTAAAAAAACGAGGTGTTGAGACTGTCAAGAATGACAAGACCATAACCTTTAGGTAAGTGTTTGTGTGCTCATCAGTTGTGAAAATATGATTCATTTCCAGAATCATCCTTAACGTTTCCATAAGTCTTGATAGGTTTTTAAGTAATGTTTATGTAAAATTGGATCAATTCTGGGCCTGTCACTTTTGAAGTTGTGAGTTTTTGACATTTCAAATCGAAAATGCCATAACCTTCCAAAAGTCTATGCCTATGGCCCTACAACCAATTCAAGACTATAAACATGGAATTCGACAAGTTATCGAGATTGAATAATAGAAAATTCTTGGAGATTTTCATGAAAAAGATACAGTGCTGCTATTCAAACATTTTTAATCGGAAAATTGAGATAAATTGCGTCAAATTTATTGCAGGCATTGACCTTGGCTTCACTAAAGCGTTAAAAATGTAGAAATTTTGGATAGTTTGATCGCTCTCTTGAAAAATGTTGGGAAATTTTAAATGCGAACAAATTTCTTCATCGTCGCCGCCGCCGGACGCCGGCCGTCATACCAAATGGTACATTTGAAAGCCTATTACCTAGCATTTATGCTACATTGTATTAAAATCTGTTTTGTAAAACATTTTATGGCAAGGTTCCGCATGCACCTTCTTCTATTGTTTTAATTGATAATTGCTACAAATTTGCATATAGATTTTCTTATAATTATTATTTTTCCACTTTTTAAACGATGATGGGGGGCGAAAGGTGGAGTAGTTATAAGAAATATGCCCGTGTATGGTCAACGGGACCCTATAATATCGTTTCGTTGCATGACGTGCAGCATAATATGGGCTTTTCGATTTCGAGGTACCTCCGTATAGGTGTATATTGATGGTGGTGAAGCCCACCTTTATACCACTATAGTAGCGCATTTAAGCTCACTTTAATCGCAACCCTTACAACAACAAAAACATGTTTTAAAAGAACAAAAAAACATAAGACAAGAGGAAAGAAAGTAAACAGAAATTGTATTTGCTGCACACCTCTGTCTCTGCCACCATCCGCACAGACTATGATGCCTCTGCAAGGAGGAAAACAGAATAATTACCCCATTAAATCAGCGCCCGAAACTTGCAGTTCGCAAGCAACGCGCTCTCAGAAGTATTTTCGACTGGCCATATAAGAAAAGATGGCAATGCCTTTAGGCTAAAGACTTGCGGTGTTATGCTACGTGATGATGACGGTGTGGCAGCGGCAGCGGCAATTTCTTGGCGATTTCACCGGTTGGTTGGTTGTTGACGGTCGGTGGTCGGCGATGGGTTTAGCTATTTCTGTTTGTTTGCTGATTTTCTTCTGTAGTTGGTTAGTCCGACGTTTTGCGTGCTACAGATAATTAGATTAGATTACCATCGGGCAATTAATTTCAGATAATGGAAGGCGAGTCGTCCCGAAGGGTACCATTGGCTTCCGCCATTACACCCAATGTAAGGTAGAAACTATGTGTACCTCTATATGTAGCTGGACTTACGAAAAGCTTCGGTTATCTCTCAGGGTTATACCAGAGGATACACATGCTTCCCGGAACCAAAAACACTGTGCTACTCCTCCTTATTGCATGTGATTGTTTGGTCAATTTTAGTCAGTTTTATATACTCGCTGAAGAGTCATTATTGCAATTTGCTCCATCCCTAATATGGATAGTATATATTTTTCCTACCTCCATTTACAGAGTTCAAGGAAAGAACACAAATTTTCTTTCGTGCTATATTCGAACATGATGGTAACAACAATATGGTGGATATAGAAGGTAGGTGTTTGCTGGAGATTCGGTCACGATTTGAAGACTTGGGCAAAGGTTATTAGATTTTCTTCTTCTTCAGTGGATTTATGAGTAAAATGGCCAGAACTTAAAAAAGATTGTTTGTTTTTATTCATTTCGTATTTGTTTTAAAGAAAATTAAACCAAATTATTCATCCTCTAGGATAGGGTTTTGAAAAGAAATAAAAATTTCTTAAAAGCCATGTGCATAACTGTGAGAGGGATATTTAAAATGTTGTTGAAAACAAGCGGTTGTAGAATATTTTTGTAAGTGTAGAACGTAGGTCTAGGAATCCGCAGTAATTTTCCTAGAATTGTGGATGAAGTTAATTCATTACAAACAAATTTTAAAAATAAACAAATTTTAAAAATAAACTGAAACTTCTTAATGACCGGCAGTATGGCTTTCGTAGCAATAGGTCCACTGGTGATCTCATAGTTTATCTCACCGAACAGTGGAACAAATTTTTACATCGTTTTGGAGAAAGTAAAATTATTGCACTTGATATTTCGAAAGCATTTGATAGAGTTTGGAAAGCTCTCTTATCGAAAATAAATTGGTATTGATGAATCCCTTCTTCGTTGGATTAGAAATTACCTTTCTAACCTTTCAATACAAGTTGTAATGGATGGTTTCAAATCTGAAATTCATAAAATAAATGCTAGTATTCCCAGGGCTCCGTTTTGTGTCCCACTCTTTTCCTCATATTCATAAACGATCTCTTGTCTGCCACTTCTAATTCATTAAACTGTTTCGCTGACGACAATACCTTCAGCTTTTCATATTCGTTTCTAGATTCACATCCTTGTTCTTCGGATACTTCAACGGCAGCGTATGATAAGCTCATTAAATTCTGATCTCGACAGCATTGTACAATGGGGAATTAAAAACCATGTAGAATTTAATGCTTCAAAAACTCAATGCTGTCTCCTGTCGTTAAAGCGTAACTCACCCTCGATGCCGCTATCCATGAGCGGCACTTTCAGTACTCGGTATGTGTATCACAGATCACCTTTTATAGAATGATCATACATATATTCGATATTGCCAAAAATGCTGCTAGGTGCTTAGGATTTCTCCGACGGGTGCAACAAATTTTTCAACCCTGTAATTTACAAAGCCTTCATTCGTCCAAAACTTGAATATAACTCGCATATTTGGCAGGTGCCTCTAAAACAATGAAACTGATAGGCGATAGAACTATAACAGAAACAATTACGTCACTCGAACACCACCGCAATGTTTCATGCATTTCGTTGTTCTACCGATATTTTTATAAACAGTGTTCTGTCGAATTAGCCAGTTGCATTCCCCCCCTCAAACAATTCAGCCGTAATACTCGTATTTCTAGGAATGCACATCAGTTTAACCTTAAGCTTACTTTCCGACGTACTGTCAAGTATAGAGATTCTTTTTTTAACCGCACATCGAGAATGTGGAATGCTTTACCCAACTCTGTTTTTCCCTATCATTTTGATATTCAAAACTTTAAGAGCAAAGTGCACCGCTATCTCCTCTTTAATCCTTCCTTATTTTCCTAAAGCTCGCACTCAACAAAGCAAAATCGCATTTCAATAACCCCTAGGCTTTATAAGAATAAATAAAGCCACCATGTCAAACGTTTACATATTTATTGCTACACTTCGGGCTCTGTATGTCAAATCTATATGTACCTTGTTGATGTAAAATAATATTCACCTATTCAGTTAATTTTAACGGGTATGTAAAAAAGTGTGTGTTATTGTTTTTTGAGTGAGCACAATTCTCATGAGAATCTTGAAACAGTACAGTACAGTGGGGTAGCATTGTCCTCATACATACATTGGAAGCGATTTGGTTGCCTAGAAATGCTTCGGCAATTCAAAACATCTCGGAACCTTGTAACTAAATTAATAAAATCAGCTAAATACAATTTTTATAACAACAGGTTCAACTCAAATCGTTCCTCTAAGTATTTTTGGAAAGAAGTCAAGAGTATTGGTTTAAGAGGATATTCTTCTATTTCCGATGACAACAATTGATTTAGAGGAATTGAATCGAAAGTTCTCTACTCCCCCAACCCAATTCCCAACTGGGCAATCTGGTGTTTCGGAAAACGATAGAGTCGATGCTTTTTCTGTTTGTTCACTAGATGAATATCAAGTAGGTAAAGCAATATTTTCTATTAAATCCAAATCGACTGGACTTGACAACATACACCCAAACTTTTTAAAAATCCTTCTTCCTTTCATACTTCCTCACATAACCCACATTTTCAACACCATCATAATGACCTCCATCTATCCCACCTCCTGGAAAAAATCTAAAGTTAGACCCATCCCTAAACGAGGAAAGAAAATGGAATACAGACCAATAGCTATCCTTCCTTTTTTATTTAAGGCTTTTAAAACTATCTTAAGTAACCAGATCAAAAATTATATTGAAGATACACGTCTTCTTAACCCTCTCCAATCGGGATTTAGATCTGGATACAGCTGCATCTCAGCCCTTTTAAAAGTTTCTGAAGATATAAGACAAGATTTGGACTATAATTATACAACTGTGATAACCCTACTTGACTTTTCCAAAGCATTTGATTGCGTTAAATCTAGCCTTCTCTGTGATAAACTGACGACTTATTTCAATTTTTCTGATACAACCAAAAATCTTATTTATTCCTACTTGACTAATCGCATGCAAGCCGTATCGTGTAACGGTAAAATGTCTTCGTTTCTTCCTGTCAATATAGGTGTTCCTCAAGGATCTATCCTTGGTCCTTTACTGTTCTCTATGTTTATTAATGATTTGCCATCTGTTTTATCTTACTGCCAGTTTCACATCTACGCTGATGATGTACAATTATATATAAGCTTTATTATCGGTATGATTAAAGATGCGATAGAAAAAATGAACATTGATTTATGCTCAATATTCGATTGGTCAACTCGGAATGAACTCGTACTTAATCCAGAAAAAACAAAAGCTATTCCAATATGTAAAAATAAACCCCACCTTGAAGATTTTCCACCCCTTTACTTAAACGCCTGCCAAATCGAATATGTCACAAATGCAAAAAACCTAGGTATAACTTTCAACAATAGGCTAACGTGGGACACCCATATCGATACTGTTATCTCCAAAATGTATGCTTCATTCCGAGGACTATCTGTTACTAGATCAATTCTGCCTACTCAAGTTAAATTAAAGCTAGTTAAATTATTTATCATACCAATAGTAACGTATGGGTGTGAGATATTTGCAGATCTTAACTCCAACTCGCTTCGTAAGCTAAAGGTAGCATTCAATACCATTGCTCGGTTTGTTTTCAACCTCCGAAGATACGATCACGTTTCGTCTCAGGCTCGTCAACTTTTAAATTGCAACCTGGAAGCTTTTTTTAAATATCGGTGTTGTTTGCTTCTCTTCAAACTAATTTTTAACAAGACTCCAAATTATTTGTTTAATAAGCTTGATTTTTGCTCTTCAAATTGTTTTACCTTGTTGCGCTCCTCCAGGTTTACCTGTTTGACATCACGGAGGCAATTTTTCGTTTATGCTGTCAGACTGTGGAATAATCTTCCCAGTTACATGAAGTCTGGAATCGCACATAGAAGGTTTCATCAACTTTGTTTTGAATATTTCTCAAATTTGAACTGAGGTAACTTTTTTGTATTTATTGTAATTTCTTCTTCTTGCGACTTTAGTTTTTAATTTTGTTTTTAATTGATTGTTATTTAATAAATTATTAATAGTTTACTACAATTGTTTTAAACATAGTGTTTTAGGTACTTTTTATAAGTCAATCTTGATGTACAGCTGTTTTTTTAAACAATAAATATCAAAAAAAAAAATACCTCAATGTGTATACGCCGTAATTCTGGATTCTATCGCTGTATTTATATAAACAAGCTTACATAAGGTTTAATAAAAAAAAGAGTAGTTTTAGTAATTTTGAATTTCTTACTTAAAAATTCTGTAAATTGCCTGAAAAAGTAAAATCGTTTTGATACTGTAAAAATGTTTGACTCGAAGCGTTTTTCCCATACAGTATTTAAAATATACACATTTTAGAATGCATAAGTATGACCTATGACGTTTTTCAATCCCAACACCCCAGGCACTGCTATTTTGGTCCTTCGAAAGATCAAACATAGTGTAAAAATAGTTTATGCTTAAAAAAATGGTTAGTGCTACCGGGCGTAAACTTCTTCTTTACCACGAAAGTTTCAAAGTTTTTTTTTTGTAATGAAAACCAAATCCAAAAACATAAACTTAAAATTCTTGACTTTTCAAAATTTGTACCTATCCCATGTCTTAGATCATCCCTATAGAAGAAACTCTGTATTTCCTGAAGGGAGGCACGTTGGTCCGTTTTTTTTTTTAAACAATTCTGGACTTTATTAAATGCGATTAATGATTCAACTGTCTCTATTTACGATGATGTCATGAAAATTATGAATGAGTTTTTTTTTACCGATACTCAGTTAAGTTTTAGAGCTTATTTTATCATATTATAAACAAGGCCAACTCATCCGTCATCCTTCCATCTCTGACAACATTACTCGCACACAGGGATGGTCATCTCTTGATTTTATCAAAAGTTGGGTCTAAGGAATTCTCAATGCCCTATAGAGCCCTATACACCAACTACATTAGACAGCACTTTAAATACACAAGCCAAGTCTGGTCTCGACATCAGAACTTTCACGCCCAAAGTATATTGAAGCTATAACAACGCAGATTTCTTCGATTTTCCTTCTGCAGTCTGATAATCTAATTTTACCACTCCGTGAAGATCGTTTACAACCCTCCAAAAACTCCCTGAAATCATTGATATTCTCTATCGTCACTAAAGCAATATTCACATGAGCACGACCAACGACCAACGAATGAACGAATATTCGTCGATTTTGACATTTCTTTCACATGAGAGTTTTTAATTCGTCGCGAATGAAGTTTGACAGCCGAACACCATTCACCACCGAAACCAAAACAAGAATGATTTTTTTAGGTTAAGTACGCGCGATTATTTTATTCGTTGCGAGTGTGGATAATGTGGAACGCGAATAAAGTTTGACAGTTCGTATCAGCTACAATTTTTTTCGCGACGAAAAAATTTGTTTTCTTAAATTTATTAATACATGATATTGAAAAGTAAAAGTATGCATCATAAATCAAATAGAAACTATATTGCTATCGTTTTGTTAAGAATTTGTGTGGAAATATGTCTTCAAACCTATGTATATAAACTCACATTTTGTAATTCATTCGTCGTTCGTTGGTCGCGCTCATGTGAATGCTACTTAACATAGACATAGGGACCATAGACTCGCCATTTTTTCTAGAAAAGAAACGTGTCAAACAAGGGTTTCTCTTTCGTCTACCTCATCACTGTACAAATTGCAGATCCTTCGAACCTATCTCTCACCTTTGACTTCCATATCAGTCCTTTCTTCCTAAGAAGCGATCCCTACATTTAACTCTAAGACCCCTTAATATGTACCCAGTCTAGCCATAAATTCTGTTACACGATTTTAAGAGCACATTGCTCATAACTTCCACTAGAAATAATGCCGTTAGTTATTTTTTCGAAACACATGCTCTTATTAGTAAAGAATGGAAGCTAGTTTGGTTTCAGCTTTTGATCGGTAATCATGGAGTGGGAAGTTAAAGAAAATCGAGTCGCAATAATCGCATTACATAAATGTGAAAAAAAATTCGAACCAAATTTTTGAACTTTTAAAACCACTTGGTTTATCGGGAATGTTTGTGTACCGTGCTATAAAACGTTTTGATGAACTGTCAAGAGTAAAGGATAGAGGTGGTCGTCCACGCATCGTTCGAACGAGCGCAAAAGTTTAAGCTGTGCGTGAACGAATTCGTAGGAATCCTCTCCGGTAGCAGATGATCATGTCCAGAGATCCGCCAGATCCATGTCAAGGCTGATCCGAGATGATTTTCACATGGAAGCCTATCGTCGAGCAACAGGACATCTTCTAACTCGAAGTCCTAAAAAAAATAAGACTTGAAAGAAGCGAAAAAGCTTCTTCTTGTTTACGGATGAAAAAATGTTCACAATAGAAGAAGTTTATAATAAACAAAATAATAAAATTTATGCGACGTCATCCAAAGAAGCTAAAAAAAGTTGTTCGAAGGGTTCAGCGTGGACACCACCCCGTTTCTGTAATGGTTTGGAGGAAGGTTATCCATAAAGGTGTCACGTCACTGTAATTTTGTGTAAAAGGTGTGAAAACCGGTGCAAAAGTGTATCAGGAGAATGTTCTCGAGGGTGTTGTTAAGAGATAAACAAATACTTTCTTCAACAGGGAAAGATGGGTCTTCCACCAAGACTCTGCTTCAGCACACAAAGTCAAAACCACACATGATTGGTTTAGAATAAAAATATTCCGGATTTTATTGCAGCTGCAGATTTGCCGTCGGGAGGTCCAGATTTCAATCCATTGGATTACAGTTTTTGGTCCGAACTGGAGAACATGGCCTGTAAGAATTCATCGGAATTTTGATAGCCTAAAAGCTGCTTTGATAACAGCAGATTCATCGACACAGTGTCGCTATATAGACAAATGGCCACAACGTTTAAAAGCCTGCATTAATGCTAAAGGCGGCCATTTTGAGTAAAACTTTTATTGTGAACTATTTTAAAAGATAAATTTGATGATATATAAATTAGGTATGTACCACACTATAAATATGTATTTATCTTTAAAAAGTTTTTTGTTTCTACCAACTTGTGTGTAGGCATTCATGCCCGCCCAAGCCTATAAGTAAACATATTTATTAGCTTAGAAAATTAATAAATAAATACAAAACTTTTAACAAGTTTTGTTGATTAGAAAATAATTTTGTCCATAAAACCTCTTCATATGAACCAAATTTAAGTATTATACCTACCTTTGAATAAGACTTTTGTATCATGAACCTGTCATACCTTAAGTCTTTTTAGTACCTATTTCCAGTGTAAATTTTACATTCTTACACATAAATCTCAATCGAACAAAGCTTGTTCTCCCTCCATCTGATGAGCGCCCACTCTATTGATCTGGCCTGTCACTGATAATGACCAAAAATAAAATCAGTTGCCTCTTATGCGTTGATGCTTGTCCGTTGTCCATCTTACAAGCAGTCATAAAATCAAATCACTCGCAACTCGTTGATTAACATGACTCCTGGTGCCCATTATCCACTCTCAGTCAAATTTACGACCATGTTAACCACATTACTTATCCATAATGTTATACTGTAGGTAGTTAGGTAGGCTCGCTCTCAAAAATATTGTCAACTTTTTCATCGTTTATAGCTAGAAGTAACATCATCATCATCTTCATCAACCACCAGGTATTCAGCTCCCAGTCCAAACCATCATCATCATATCAAAACCGAGTGTGTAGTTCGCGCGCTATCGCGAGATATTAACGGTCCTATTCAGTGGCTCATTTTGCCAAACAACAGCTAAAAGCTGTCTTTCACAAGTTTAAAAATGCAAATTCATAGCTCGTCAATGGATTGCTGGCGGGATGTTGATGGGTGATTCTGCTTCCATGCAATGGCATGGAGTGGAATGGTGGTGGCGGAGAAGGCGGTGGAAACGACGAAGCGGCGCGACGTCGCGATGGAGACGGCTCGGCGCACGATCAGCTAAATCATGTTCCAGTTCAAAATTTACGATCTCATAACTTCCGATAAAATCTGAATTTTTATGGCTTCATATCGAGTCAAACACACATAGTCGAACGCATTATTTGCCTCAAACTCTTGTTCGTGTTCAGCTTGATTTTTTGTTTTTGTAATATTTTTCATTGAAAATGTAGATTCTTTTGGGTGAGTTTTGGATTTCTAAAAAACTCAATCTCGAGCTTTTATTGATTTCGAAAAATAGAATTGAAATGTAGGTGACAAGCAAATATCAAATATTAGGTCCGTTCGCGTACTTTCTGCACTAAAATTCGTAAAAAGAAATATTTTAAAGAGTGGGGGTAAAATTCTCTCAGCAAAAAAAAAAAACTACAAAACAGTAAGCGAACGGGAAAACAACAAATTTTTCACACAATATTACTGTCTTGTTGTTGTTCTTTGAAAATTTGTTTTAAATTTTATAACTGACAGCAAAAGCGAGCAATTGAAATTTTCACAAATCAGCCCAAAGAAATTTCTTGGGCTAAAATTCGTAGGTTGGGGAAATATTTTACTCTCTCGTGAGCGCTCTCTTTTACGAAAAACTACGAAATTTTTGAGTACGCGAACAGGATTTGGTTAAATTTCGTATTTTTAGTAAAATTGGACTGTTTTAGGAGGGTACGCGAACGGACCTGTTATGAGTCTCATGATTTATTTTATTAGCTTTTGAAGCTTTTCAAGATGCCAGCTTGAACTGTCAAAAAAGCTTCAAATAAGGTATTAACTGTCAAAAAAATGCTTTAATTGGCGTTTTTCTTTTTTAGTTCAGAGCTGAGCACTGAGCAGAGTCTGAGCGAACAGAGTAGAGTAGAGTACTGAACAGAGTATGTTCAGAGCTCTCTGATTTAATTATGAAACAACTTGAGCACTAAACTGTCATGATTTGAAATATCGTCCGTTTGAAGGCGTTCATTAAATTAATTAAAAAAAACAGTCATAGCGTTGGTCCATTTGACGCCTGAAATAAATTTGATTCATAAAAATGCTATATGCAATTAGTTTTTTTTCAGAAACACTATTATTTTTTTGACAGTTCGAGCTCTGCTCTGAACTAAAAAAGAAAAACGCCAAATGAATTGTTAAGAGCTTTTTTGACAGTACATCATACTATTGACAGTAAATAGTACTTATAAATTCTAGAACATATACATACCTTTTATTTAAAATCTAATGACAGCTCCAGCCTAAAAGCTACAACAAGAATTTGCGACTTCTTCTTGACCTTAAACTTTTTTTTTTGTTAAATTTTGCTCTTCTGTCAAATCTGTGCGAGATGATTTAGTAAAATTTGTCCATAAAAATCATTGATCAGGTGGCTAGAGGTTAGACAACAAGAAACTGAGTTGATCGTTGACTTTTCTAGACTCTATAACATGCACGAGTCTAGGAAACCTAGGCATTCATTTTTAATCGATTTCGACCATCAACTGCTGCTTTAGGCCACATACCCAAATGACAAGTTAAAGGAAGTTACCACTATACGCAGTTCATGAATATGGATGAAATATATTTATTCAATAAACGTTAAGATTATGAGCGTCAAACATCATACATTTCAGGAAGGAAGATGATGGAATTTTTTCTTTTTTTTTTTATAACCAAGCTCCAAGCATCGATCTGCACCATCCCATCAGCTATCAGCCATCGGATATAGCTTATTGGTATTCCTCATCTTCATCTGCATACAAATGATCTTGGCAATTTTGTGCAATCTTCATTTTTATTGAAAGGTTTGATGTCTTTATTGATGTTGTAACGTGACGATGGGTAAATTCAGAAGGATATTTAACTTTGTCATAAAATATATTTTTGAATTGTCGTTTTCGTCTTCGTCGTTGTCGTTGTCGTATCGTTGTAGCATCATCATCATCTTCTTTGACTTTAGAAAGGACGACAAGAGCAGAAGCTGTTTTGTGTACTCATTTACATAATATAAGTTAATTTTCATTGAGTGTGAGTGGAAGCAATATTTGAGATCTTTAATCAATGGAGTTACGAGCATGAGAATAAAGTTATAAACTTGTTTTCTTCTTTTGGAATCCTGTGAAAAACTGTTTTCGTATCTAAAGGCTCTGAAGTTTATAGCTTTGTCCATATTTTACTTACGAACTTCCAATTAGCATGTACCTAATGGGTGCCAACTTGCACTCATAGCTCAAGTGTCAAGTTAGCTTTTAAGAGTTGGATGAAAACAGCGAAAGTTATACTATGTATAAATGTTTTTCATATACCTTAGATGTTTTACTTTGCATAGTCCACTATTTGAGCAGTTGTAGGTTTTGAAGGTGACATTTTTTGACTTTTGACTGCAAAGTTTTCACCACTTTTGTAGGGAATTTTTTGAATTTCTATGCGTTGTTGAAGCGTGTATCGATCCATTTTTAGTACTTCTCAAATATCAAAAACTCATAGCTTCAAAAGTGACAGTGTCAGAACTGATCCAATATTACATAAACATTACTTATGAACCTATCTAAACGAAACGTTAAGGATAATTCTACAGATTAATGATATTTTCATAACTGATGAGCACGTAAATACTTAAAGGTTATGGTCCTGGCATTCTTGACTGAACTTTACTGTCTCCATACCTCGTTCTTTAAATTGTTATATTTTGGCTCCTGCTAAGACAATATTGATACAAGAATTGATGCACCATACAAACATTGACCAAGGTGTGATCACAAAGATATCTTGAAGCTGCATAAATAATAATAAGTTAACGCCAGACCGTATATAAGCTCCAGTCATTTGATGGATTCTTCAGATTGATTACAATTTCATTGCCCGCGTGCGTCAATTGAAATTCAATTCACTAATCTCTCGCACCAAAAAGGAAAATCATCACACTTGCAACTTGCATCGGACATCAGAGTCTGGTTCTGGAATTTGAACCCATAAGTCACAGAATCAGGTATATCGAATGACAGACTTACTTGCTGCTGTTGCTGTCTGGAGTCTGGTGGATTCAAGTCTTTTTTCATCACAGATGAAATTCAACAATCTTCATGGCTACAAAGTGGAATAGTCAAACCACCAAGCCACGAGTCGATTGATTGTGAAGTATCCACTTGGGACTTGTGTTGGGATCGTTACGTTCAGTCTTCGATCATAAAGTGTGTAGGCTTACAAGTGGCACTTGGGTGCCACTTCGGGGTGCTCTCGAGCAATCAGATATATTTTTGCTCTGCGATCATTATCTTATTACACCGTCTCCATATTTTGAATTCGACTTGGGTAATCCTGCGTCATAACAAAAACATATTGTCCATCATCCAGCGACGACGACGAGGTATTTATTTCTGGACCTAGATGGGTGGCCATTATTTTTTCAATGATCCAGATAAATATTTTATTTGATACTGATGGAGGAAGGGGTCTTGAATTGATTAATAATTTAATATAACCTGCAGATGTTTTTTTTTTCATTCAATTTGGATTATGATTACTTGAGATCATAAGAGAGACTCTAAGGTGTGATATGGGAGTGATGACAGTAAATGAAGCAGTACGATGAGATGAGCATTCGTAAGATCAAAATTAATAACAATAACTGATTTTAAGTGTCGATCTTTGTTATTCTTTTATCACCTCATCTCGAAATAGAATAACATTGTTAAGGGTTTAGGCATAAGTTGTTCCGCGAATAGACAATTTTGTCAATATTTTTCAATAATAAAAACACGATGTTATACTAATCTTTAACTGTCAAACTATTTTTTTATCTTCTAAATCTTGGTTGATAATTTGTTTAATTTCGAGACAGCCTTTTAATAATATTCAAAATTTTTAAACCTCTAACTTTGTAAATTCAATAATGTTATATTTTTTTCTTTTTTTGAGTATGGTATTTTTTGGTTTCATTCAATGTCCCGAAGAAATTCTTTGAACAATAGAATTCATGAAATCTGGACTTGCCTGCGGGCTAAACAATTCCCTGAGAAAATTTAAGTAGGAAGTTAGAAAATCAACGGTGGAGTCTACAGATACAGTTATGTTGAACCCAGATCTGTAAGGAGCCTCGGATACGTACGGATTTACTGTTGACAACCCAAGGCAAATGATCTAAGGACAATGAACCTCAGGTATGCACGTGGACTGCTATGAAGCAGAAATCACCGCCATACAGGAAATGCGATGGGGTGCCCCGGGTAAGGTGGCTACCGAGAAAACCAACAACGATTATTTGAATGGTGACAACACCAAGGATATGTTCTTCGAGCTCTTGGGCAAAACATATGAGCAGTGTTACTATTAACATATGCCAAGCTAAGGTGGGAAGACATTTTTGGTGGAATAATCAGGAAAAACAGCCTGCACGACAACACTTCCGTTAATGGATGCAGGTTCATCGCGCGGCGAAATATTATGGTAACCAGTTCGCGTTTTCCACACCTCAACCGTCAACCAGATTAATCATATTGCGATCGACGCTAGATACGCTTCCAGCATCATGGATGTCCAAACTTTCTGAGGAGCCAAGGTAGCACTTCCGATTTTCAGACCCAAAGCAAAACAGGGAGATGTTTTGAGAAGATACAACGTCGAACGGCTACAATCGCAAGATATCGCCCCAAATCCTTCTCCGACCAAATCACAAGTAAGTTCTCTGCCTCCAACAAAAATATCGATAGCCAGTGGCAACATTGTCAAAATGCTGGATTTCAAACAGCCACTAAAAAGTAACCCCTGGTTTGATGACGAATATCGGCATGCAAATTGCAGCCAAACAACAGCCACATAAAGTGGCGCTGCAAAGAAGGACGAGAGCTACTCACGTGCTCTAGTTTTCCAGACAGTTTTCCAAATATCTGAAACGGTTTCGTTTCACACAATAATGTTTTCAAAACCTTGTAAAAATGGATAATTTAAATTCCATGCATACTAATGACGCAGTTATTAAAGAAGTAGAAATGTCGCATATTCCAAATGATTCTGCTTGTTTGAAACGTAAGGGTCCGGCCACGCAATGAGCGACGAGCGACTGAGCGACCGAGCGACGAGTCGCTGAGCGACGCAAAAAAATTAGAACACATGAGATCGTATGGAGGCGGCCACATAAACCCTAAGCGACTGAGCGATTTATTAAGCGACAGAGCGACGTCGCTCTGTAATCAAATCTGTTTTAATTTTTCAATCGATCGCTGAGCGACGTAGAAAAAAGAAGTGTACAATAAACACTGAAAGTTTAATTTCAGCTGTCCAAAAGCTGTTCGATTTTTCTCAAAATTTTACCAGATGTTGAAAACGTTATTCTTCGTTATATAAAAAGATAAAATCATTTTTTGTTCGTAAAATTTTCGAGGTGACACATTTTTTTTTCAGTTTTTTTTTTTTTTTTTTGATTTAAAAAAAAACCGTTTATTGAAATATTTTCCAAAAATGTATTGGTTTTGTATTACGTTACAATAAATAATACAAAATTGATTTCGAGGGTTAACCAAAATGTTCACCTTTTTTTAAATTGCTATGGTAAGAAAACCACCCACGCAATTTTCTTGAGAGCCCTTTCTGCTTTATTATCTGTATAACAAAATTTATTTGGAGTCGATATCTCTACTATTTCTTTAGCTATGGACGACGAAAAAAACGTCGCGAACGTACGGACGTACAAACGCACGTACACACACAGACATCTCTCTTAAAATCTTTTATTTAGACTCTAGGGACCTTGAAACGTCGAGAAATGTCAAAGTTTTTAATTCGACAAATCGGACCGATTACTTTCTATGGGAATATAAAAATGTCACCGATAAAGGGTGGGAAAAAGTTGGACAAATTTGTAATTGTTTTGTTAAGTTTTTATTTATTTAATCTTTAATTACAAATAGTGTTTTTTGTTCAAAAGATGGTACTGACATACGACAATATTGCAAAATCGATCTGGAAATCTGCGAAAATTCAGAAATAAATGATGAAATTCACCATAATTTTCCCTTTCACGATTTATGGGGTGTACACCAAATCTACGGAACCTCGATCTTATTACAGATCTATTTTTTCCAACTAATCGCTCAGCGACGTGTCGTTTAGAAAATGGCCACCCATCGCTCAGATTGGTCGCTCAGCGACTCGTCGCTCGGTCGCTCAGTCGCTCGTCGCTCATTGCGTGGCCGAAGCCTAAGATTGACGACATCGATTCCGAAGATAATCCCTTGACAAAAAAACTTGCTACAAACTCTACTCAACCAGAATCCTCATCTTTATAGACTCACCCAACTGAATCCATACAGCAGCCAACATCCGAAGAAACAGTGTTGATACACCCTTCACCAACCTCTCAACAACCTATAGCAACACCGACTGAACCTCCTTTTACAGACGCTCTTATGTCAACGCGATCATCATGCCCTCCTCTTCCTTTCACTACGCCATCATAGGAACCCTGCTATCGTTACCAGCGCCTTCAATTCCTACGATTAATACAAATGGACAGGGAGTTCGAAATAGTATAATAGTAAAAGTATAGTCGAAGGTCACCGTACTTTATTCATATCAAAACTCGACCCTTCAACTAATGCTCTTGATATTAAGAAATATATCTTTGGACTTCTCAACTCCGTTTCTATGTAGCCTAGTGGTATAATAGTCTTCGAATTTGAAAATAAGCGAATCAGCACAAGAATATCATCTTCTAACTATTTTCGCAATATCCAGACAATGCCACATCATCAAAGAAGCAGCTTCAAAAAATTCTAATCTATTATCAAAATGTCAACGGACTACGGACTACGGACAAAGAACAAAGAACAATAAAGTCTACAAAAATATAACCATTCTACCACACGACATAATCATTTTGACTGAAACTTGGCTAAGCAATACCTTCTTGGATACGGAACTCTTCGATTCGAATTATCAAGTGTACAGACGTGATAGACACTGCTTAAATGACATTAGCACTGTAGGAGGTGGACTTTTGCTTGCCGTAACAAATTGCTTGATATGCACTTTGGTTGACGACTTTCATCAATCTGATGTCGAAATATAATTTGCATAAAAGTTAAAACTGCGACAGGACAGCTATACATTATCGCCACATATATGGCTCAAAATCACCAAGGTGCAGAATTGGCTTCGCTAGCAATTTTATGTCTTAAACCTTGACTTAATTTAAAAAAAAAAATTAATAAAATACTATCAAACAATATAATTTATTAATAAACTAAATTTTAAATGAAATCAATATACACGCATAGAAAATCATTTCGGGAACGCGTCCCAATCTACAATCTTCAACTTCAAGCCCAAAATACAATTGAAAGATGTAAGGTATTCAACCCCGGTCATCACTTAATACACCGTATTTTTTATACAGAATCTAGTTTTAGAAACGATACTAATAGATTATTTATTTTTAACTGTAAAAAATGCAAAAGCAGTTTGTCCGATACCGCACAAGTCATTTCAGTGAACATATCGATAATCGATCAAAAATAATTTTAAGTAAATGCAGCCATTCAGTGGAAAACGTCAGTCGAGGAAGGGAACAATTACAAAGCCGGCTGCCAGAGTATTTATCGTAAAATAAATTGTATTTAAATGGTAAGTACCTTTTTATTCATTATTCGTTGAGCGTACATCAATAGCCCGTCAATCCGTGAACGCACTTATTACATTTAATTATTGATGAATTTCTTTTTTACGACACGAAATAACAAAGTAACCTCAAATATTTTCCTATTGACAAAGTCAGATCGCATTAAAGATGGCCGCCGTATAATCAAAGGGCGCGCTTATTTGAAATCGTCATTTCGTGAACGGTCATTTCGGAAACGTTCCCGGACATGATGGCAGGTTCCCGAAATGACTGTTGCGTTCTCGGAATGATGATTATTGTTTCTTAGAGCGAATCACTTACATATATATTTATAAATTTATTTTAAAATTGTGTTACTTTTTAATTACAGCGTAATGGAGACTCCTGATAAAGAAAAAAATAAAATAAAATCTCAAAAAAAGCTTAAAAAGGATAGTGCAGCTTATTTGCGGCATAGAGAAAAGGCAAATGCTAGGAAAAGAAAGTTTTTGGATAAGATGACTGAAGAACAGAAAGAAATTAAACGGGCTAAGGACAGGGAATATTATGAAAAAAAAGGCAGAAAACAAAGTGAAGAAAATTGCTGATATGACCGAGTGAGAGAAGCGAAAGCAGAGAAAATATTGGAGGGAAGCATCAAAAAAATACAGAGAAAAAAAAAAAGATCAGCAAATCTAATGATTAACACGCCACTACAATCGGACTTAGCCGCCACAGTACCTCCAGAGAGAAGACAAGTAGGTAGAATAATCGTTCGAAAAGATAGGGCCAAATCATACCGAAAAATAAAGAAGCAGGAAAAAACTATTGTTGAAATGAAGCGGAAAATTGAATCACCAAAGAAAAAGCTACAAAGAAGAGATACAAAAATAAAAACTGTTCCAAGTCCCATCAAGAAAGTTAATGCTTTAATTAAAGATTTCCCCGTACCTCCTGAAGTACGCAAACGACTTCTATATAGCGAAGTATTGACTAAACAATTGCAAGAAAAGGTTGATACTTTACCAAAAAATTCAAAAGAGAGAGAAGTCTTTCATAAATGTATCAGTGGAAGCACTTTGCGAAAATACAAAATGCTACATATGGCCAAACAAATTTTACCAGCTAGACTAAGGAAAAGAAACCATACACCAATTTTAAAGTCTGATACCAAAGTTCGCGAAATTGTTTTAAAGCAAAAAGTTCGCCAAAAGGTCATTGAATTCTTCGAACAAGATGATGTAAGTCGAATGTGCCCATCTAAGAGAGACTCTGTGAAACATAATGGTATTAAAAAACAAAGACGCGTGCTTTTACACACAGTGAAAAACCTGGTGTCAAAATTTGTAAAAGAAACTGGAATTGTCTTATCATACGCAACGCTGCTGAGAGCCAAACCATTTTGGGTTGTAGCGCCAAAATCAAGGGATAGAGAAACATGCTTGTGTGTCAAGCATGCAAATTTTGAAGAAAAGTTAAATAAACTGAAATATGCAAAAGAGCTTAAAGACGCGTCTATTGAAAAGTTCATTGAACAATACACTTGTAATGTTAAGTCTCACGACTGTATGAATAGTTTATGTGAAAAATGCAAAATTCCTGAGTTTGAATTAGGAGATAATAGAGACTCTTTGACATATTTTTTGTGGAAGTCCGTTCAAGAAGATAACATTGTAAAAGGTGTGAAAAAGACTTTTAAGATAACAAAAAAGTTCTGATTTCGAGTACGGTCGAAAAATTAAAGATTGCTTTGTTTGAAGATATTCCGGCTATGAAGAAACACTTATACGGCATTTATAGTTACAATAAATTGAAAAAAGAACTAAAAGACAATTTACGTGAAAATGAGGTGATGATACAGATAGACTTTTCAGAAAACTATACTACGAAGTACGCAAATGAAATACACTCGACACATTTTGCTAAGAAACAATTATCTATTCATACAGGCGTATATTATTTGCGAAGCTGTAACAGTGATTTAAAATCAAAATCTTTTGCTACAGTAAGTGATAATTTAGATCACCAAGCGCATGCCGTATGGACTCATATGAAACCAATTTTAAAAACAATTTTGGAAAACAAACAAATTGATACACTTCATATTTACTCTGACGGACCAACATCGCAATACCGAAATCGTACAAATGTAACCCTTTGGATAGAAACATTGATTAATCATTTTCAACAAGTGATCAAATCTACTTGGACTTTCAGCGAGCCTGGACATGGTAAGGGCCCTATGGATGGTGTAGGAGGATACTTAAAAAGAACAGCTGACAGACATGTCTTCATGGGTAATGACGTTAAAACAGCCTCAGAATTCGCCGATTTGTTCAAAAACGATACTATCGAAGTAAAAGTAATCCCAAAAGACGACGTGATTGAGGAAAAAAACCGCGTTCCAAAGTCTTTGGATGCTATTCCAGGTATAATGAACATAACAAAAGTGTACTGGCAAAAAGAATTAGACGTTTTAATACAATTATATCAATACGAACATTTCCATAAAGAGCTAAGACTACCGAAGCTTTCTAGCCTTTGTAACATGAGTGCAGTTGAATCTGAGGAAGTTTTTATGCCTTCAATTAAATCTCCTGTTGACGAAGAGCCCATGATAACAGATAACTGTTTGAAATTTAAAAATAGAGTAAGCATTTATAAATCTGTTAACGGCTTATCTTCCTCGGACAATGAAGATTTAATGACAATGTCTCGTCGGCAGCAGATTGAAGATAAACAGATTGATGTTGAAGTAAATACGTCTTATGGCAAAGAAAATATACATCCAAATCTCATATCCCCTGGGACATTCTTCCTTGTTAAAGTTCCTACTGAAAAGCGAAATATTTGCTTCAGATATGTTGCTACCTGCCAAACATGTGTCGATGACGATGATGGGGAAATCTTAGTAACTTTTTTGAGATCTGTGCATAACAATTTAAGAAAATTTAAACTGGAACCAAAGGATATATCATATATTGACTTTGAGCAAATAATCAGTATTATTCCAACACCATTGATGAAAAAAGAAAAAAATCTGGAATATTATTATTTTGATAACGATATTGATGTTTTCGAAAAATAATAAGTTTTGTTTTGTATTTTAAATATTTTTTAGTTAACTTGTTGTTTTTGACAGAATTTATTGTTGATTTTCTTACATTACTTACATAAATATATTTTGTATATTTTTTGTAGAAGTTAAGTGAAGTAGAATTTGATTTAAGGACAAAAGACTCAAATTGTAAGAACTGATTAAAACTTATAAAAGATATAACTTTGAGTATAATGTAGAAGTTTCACTAGACTAATTTATGAAAATGTTAAAACTGAATTATAATAAAAAAAAGGAGTTTTTCTTAAGTGTGAACAATATGGAAATATCAATAAATAACTTTGTTATTAAGACCGTTGTTTATAATTTAAATATTTCCTAACTTATACCTTATGATATCGATATCATCATTTCGAGAACATTTTTGTCATTCCGGGAACGGTTGATCATTTCCGGGAACTTCAATATTTCAATAAAATACTCATAAATTGAGCTATTTAAAAGAAAAGAAAAAAGAATTTATTACATTGCAGAACTTTTATTCTGTTCCTGTAACATTAATTCGATTATAAAAGTTTGAATATTTTGAAATTTCTTAAATTTTATGCACAATAATAGCAACATTTCTAATTTTTTGAGAAATTTTGCTTGTAGAAGATTTTGTATTTATTGTTTTCATTATTGCTTATTTAATACACATACATAATATACCCATGTTATTAAACAAAGCTTAAATTATGTACTTTGTTTTGTTTTTGTTGATTTTATCAAACTTAGAAAAACGTTCCCGAATTGATGGTTTTCTGTAAAATATTTAGTACTAAACAATATTACTACAAAATTATAGAATTCTGTGCGCTGCCCTGTCAAAGTTTGTTAATATACAATTTTTGCCACTGTATAAACCAAAATTCATCATTATAGCTTGCAATTTTTTTTTGTCATAAAAAATTTTTGAAATTTGCAACCTTGGTGATTTTGAGCCATATACCTCCAAGCTCTCCTAACAACGTTTATGAAAACTTAATTAATTGCATAGACAAAATAAACGATCAAATTGAGCCACAAGACAAGTTACTAGTCTTAGGAGATTTCAATCTTCCAAACTTGATCTGGACTAAACAGACGCATTAGAGCTATCTATCTCCTATTAACATGTCCTCTACCAACGAATTCTTGACAATTGACGGTCTTTCCTCATGGTGGACTAAGCCAATAAAATGGGATTGCCAACAACTTCAACAAAATATTGGACCTTATATTCTTCTCGGACACACTCAATGCTGATATTGCTGTAAATTCAGCCAATACCCTACTTGTCGAAGAAGACCGACAAAACCCAGCATTAGACCTATCTTTTAATTTAAATGTATGTAATGTTTCTAATTGCTCCAAAGAAAATCTTGAATTTAACTTTAAGAAATGCAGACTTATTGAACTTATCAACCTGATATGTAATGTTAACTGGAATCATTTGTTTGAGAACTGTGACATTAATGCTATATGCTCTAAATTCTATTGTGTTCTCTTTAACTTTTTTTATGAGACCACACCATTCAGAAAACCGCGCAATATTTCTAAATCTCCTCCATGGTTTGACTAAAAAATTTAAAGAATAAAAGAAAGAAGGCCTGGATTAAATATAATAAAACAAACGCTGATAATGACTTCGTAATTTACAATGAGCTAAGAAATATGTTTATTGACTATTCAGATATTCTTTATAATGACTTTATTTTAAATACTGAAACCGACATAAAAAACAACCAAAAAAAACTTTTGGAGCTATGTTAATAGTAAGAGAAATACTGACGGATATCCAAACTGCATGTCTTTCAACAACGAACTTATAGCCATGACTCTGAAAAAATTTAAAATATGTTTGCAAATTTTTTCAAAGATGCTTTCGAAGTAGCGAACTCCTGTCAAATGCCTGAGTTATTGGCCCCTTCACAAAATTTCCCTCATTTGAATGCAATTAATCTTTGGATCTCTGAAGATGAAATCGTTCGCAAAGCTTCAGAACTTGACGTTTGTTATAGTCCTGGTCCAGATGGTGTACCTTCTTATATTTTGAAAAAATGCGCATCCTATTTATCCTATCCTCTTCATATTCTTTTTAATGAATCGCTCAAATCTTTAATTTTTCCTGAAATTTGGAAGAGTTCGTACAGAACACCGATACATAAAAAGGGTAGTAAAAATGAAATACAAAATTATCGTCCCATTGCAAAACTGTCCGTCATCCCTAAGTTATTTGAGTCCATTATTTGTAAAGTCATATCGTTTAATTGTAAGTCTATAATTTGTGACAGTCAACATGGTTTTGTTCAAAATAAGTCAACAGTTACTAACCTCTTTCATTTCAGTTCTTTTTGTTTAGATTCGTTTGAAAAACGGAAACAAGTTGACTGTGTCTTCACATACTTCAGTAAGGCCTTTGATAAATTGTGCCATAAAACATTAACTTCCAAACTTAAATCCCAAGGCTTTAATGATAAATTTGTTAGTTCGGTTTCGTCGTACTTATATAATAGATCGTACAGTGTAGTTTTTAGGAATGAACGATCATCATATTTTTATGCCAACTCTGGCGTACCACAAGGTAGCCACTTAGGACCTTTACTGTTTATTTTGTACGTTAACGACTTACCTTTTATTATAAAACACTCATCTGTTTTAATTTACGCTGATGACATTAAAATTTTCAAACGTATTGACTCACTTGACGACTGTTTACTCCTACAAGAGTTATCTTTTGTGTCACCTTTTATCATTGTTGCGGGAGATTTTAATCATAATGTTCTAAGAAGCTCTGATCTTGTAGATAGAATGAGATCTTTTAATCTATTTCCTACTAATGTTTCAACCCCAACTCACTTTACCAGGGAGAGTAGTACATTACTCGATATGTTTTTTGTAAGTCATTTACAAAAAGTTCTTCTTTATGACCAAATTTCCACTCCCTGTTTTTCTCATCATGATCTAATTTACCTTTCTTTTCAATGTTCACCCCTGATATCTTCATCTACATTCAGCTTTCGTGATTTTAAAAATGTCAACAGGCAGCAGTTGGAAGTTGATTTGAATTCATTTGATTTTCATCAAATATATCTTATGCCATCTGTTGATGACCAGGTTTCATTTTTACAAAATAATATAAACCATCTCTATAACTTACATGTTCCTCTAGTTACGAGGCAATCTCGTTTTAAAGCTCATCCTTGGTTTAATAACCATATTATGTCGCTTGTAACAGAACGTAATCGTGCATATAAGCGCTGGAAGACTTTCAGGATTGACAAATTGCATAGTGAATACAAATCTTTGAGAAATAGAGTAGTCTTTTTAATTCGTGAAGCTAAACAACGATTTTATGCTCCAAAGCTTGACCCTTCCCTAGCTAAACAAAAACTATGGAAGAATCTGAGAGAGGTAGGTGTAGATAAAAAAATTAACAACAAAATCGTATCTATCGATTGTGATGAGCTTAACAAAAATTTTGTTACTCTTAATTCCTCTTTTTCTGAATCCCAAATTATTGAAACACAATCACAAGAAGATATTTTAAATGACCATCTGTCTACAGGTGGTTTCTGTTTCTCACCTGTTAATGAGGTTGATATTTTAGAAAGTGTTCTTTCTGTAAGATCCAACTCTGTTGGAATTGATGGTATCCATCCGGTGTTTTTAAAAGCTATACTGCCTTATGTTCTCAAATACATTACTTATGCATTCAATACTATTTTTATGACAAGCACATTCCCTTCTGCTTGGAAGCAAGCCAAGGTTATTCCTATACCTAAAAATCGCGATGCAGATGATTTTCGACCCATAGCCATTTTACCATTTCTTTCTAAAGTTTTAGAAAGACTAATGCATCATCAAATCCGGACTTTTATAAACAGAAATAAATTACTATGTATCAACCAATCAGGATTCCGGCCTAAACATAGTTGTACTACTGCCTTAATTGACGTAACAGAAAATATAAGAAATGTTTTGGATTATGGAAAAATAACTGTACTTACACTTTTGGATTTCTCTAAGGCTTTTGATACCGTCAATCGCCATATACTTTGTAAAAAGCTTAAAGATCAATTTCATTTCTCAACTCCTTCAGTAAAACTGATTCTTTCCTACTTAACCAGTAGATCTCAAGCAGTTTTTGCAAACAACTCTATGTCATGTTTTCTTCCTCTGCAGAGAGGTGTCCCTCAGGGCTCTATTTTGGGCCCTTTGCTGTTCTCCATGTATATCAATGATCTACCATCTTGCCCATTGAGTTCATCTATACACATGTATGCAGATGATGTTCAATTGTATAATAGTTTTCCACTTGGTATGCTCGAGAACGGTGTGCATGAAGTTAATGAGGATTTGAAAGAAATCCCTATCTGGTCCCGTAAAAATGATCTTTGTTTGAATCCTAAGAAATCAAAGTGCTTAGTAATTTCCAGGACTGTAATCGACACTTCATATTTCCCTGACATCTATTTAAATAATACAGTTATTGAATTTGTTGATACTGCGAAAAACCTTGGTCTCACATTTAATAAAACGCTCAGTTGGAATAACCATATTAGAATTTCGATAGGGAAAGTTTATGGAAGTCTTCGAATGCTTTGGGCATCTCATCATATAACCCTATTAAAAACCCGACTAATATTGGCTAAAACCCTGATAATACCACAAATGCTTTACTGTTGTGAGATTTTTAGCAATTGTGATTATGAACACAAACGGAAACTTAATGTTGCCTACAATAGTACTGCGCGTTATGTTTTTGGTGTAAGAAGATATGATCACATCTCTAATTTCTCTAAATCAATTTATGGTATTACCCTAGATAATTTATTTAAACTTAGAACACTAACCTTGTTTCACAATATTCTGCAAACCCATCAGCCGGAATACCTTTACAATAAAATTAACCACACACGGTGTGTAAGATCTTGCAATCTCATACCAATACGCTGCTCATTTTTAGTATCTGAACGCCAGTTTTATGTGTATGCCACTCGATTATGGAATTCCCTCCCTCAAACTTTAAAAATAATAAGCAGCTCGGCCCTGTTTTGTAGGATGCTCAAAGAATTTTTCTCCTAATTATCTTGTGGATGTTGATGGTGATGATGACAATCAAATATATTTTTTCTTTTGTTTTGAATAAAATTTTATTTTTAAGGATAAACTCATTTTTGTTTATATAAATAAATTTCGTTTATATATTTTTTTTTAATTTTAAAATTTCAATTTATATTTAACATTAAGAGAGCGATAGAATTAGCTTTTTCAATTTTCTATTGTATCTTAAAACTACATTAGAAAAACACAATGAATGTACAAATAGTATTACTATATTGATGTTTTACTCTAATTTATAAGGTACTAGCTTTTACCCGCGACTTCGTCCGCATTAGATAGTTTTTTTGGAAAGTAGTTTGAAAAAACCTGAGCTGTACTTTTTGTACTTATGTTTGAATTGTGCCGAGATGGGATGAGGCCATACTAAGTGTGACTGTCATAGGTTAGGTTAATACATTTTAAGAAGAAGATATGTTACTGCAATACATTTTTATATACGACGTTTTTTGTTTTTCCTTTCTTGGCCAGAACGTAAAGATTTTGTGGGTTTGAAACTCGTGAGCAAGCTCTATGAGCCCTATGGTTCTCAGCATCTAAAGCCAAATTGTTTGGTCTGTTCTTCGGACTCTTGGCTTCTAGCTATTTTCGAAGCTCGAGTTCTGCTAGAACTACGCGATAGATTAGATTTACGTTTTCCAAGCATATTAGCGTAATATTAAGCTAAACTTAAACGAAACCAAGATTAATTAGAAACGTAAACGAAACGGAGATTACTTAAAAGCTTCTACTTAAATTAAGTAAGTATTATACCGACTGTCGTAACTATTTACATTTTAGTTTTACTTACAGACTAAAAGGAACCAAAATGAATAGAAATTAAGTAGGTATTGTATACCGCTTATCATTTTAAAACTAAAAAATAAACACGTATAAATATTAAAAGAAATACGCAGATGCACTAAAGAAACTAACTTAAAACTACCTACCTACTTCTAGTAAATTAAATGATCAAAGACGAACCGAGTAAATCATTAAGTATTAAAGAAACAATTAAATTTACACGACAAATAAAATATTTGCAGGATTCCTCTGTAATTTGCATGTGTCCGACAACGGCGCGGCGTGTGCCCTCACGTGTGTGCCCGTTCGGATAGACCCACTCAGTGAAACAGAATTATCAGAAGTAGAAGACAGACCCAGTGAATTATTTGTTGTACCTACATGGCTCGTGTTTGGCGATGAAAGGTTGAGCATAGCAACGTTTAGGTTTAAAATTATTTTTTGTGGAACTTGGTGGGAGCCCGTAATACCAATTTTATCCAAATATTATTCAAATCTTTGGTAATTTAGGAGTGAAAGCGATCAGATTCCCTGGAAAGTAATTTTTCCCATGGGAATGCGTTGTTTTCCCGATGTCAAAAGTAACTCATGTCCTTTCTTAAGTCTCAAACTATCTCCTTACCAAATTTCATTCAAATCAGTTCAGTAGTTTAGGCGTAATAGCGATCGGCCTACCTGAATTTTCCCATGGGAATGCGTCATTTTCCCGGGGTAAAAAGTATCCTATGTCCTTTCTCGGGTATCAAAATATCTCCATATCAAATTTCATGCAAATTGGTTCAGTAGTTTAGGCGTGATTGAGTAACAGACAGACAGACAGAGTTACTTTCGCATTTATAATATTAGTATAGATTGTATCTTACTGAGTAAATTTATGCAAATAAAAAAATAAAATAAAATAAAAAATAGATGATCTAAATAGTTTTCGTGAATGGTGTTTTATAAATAAGCTTTTACTAAACATAGACAAATGTAAATTAATGTGTTTTACACGCAAACAAAATGTTTTGACTTTCAATTATCAATTAAACTCTTCTTATTTGACTAAACTCTCTAGTTTCTCTGACCTAGTTATTATTCTTGACTCAAAATTAACTTTTACAAATCATTATGACTATATTATTAAAAAAACCAAATAAGACACTCGGATTTATAAAACGGTTTTCACATGATTTTCGCGACCCTTATATTCTTAAACTTCTTTATATACTCGTATCATTTGTAAGACCAATATTGGAATATGACTGCATAATATGGGCTCCCATTTATTCAGTCCATATAAACAGAATAGATTAGATTTAGATTAGATTAGATAGATAGATTTATTGATTTATCAAGAAAAATTTTACAAAATCATTATGTTTAATTGACTTAAATCTTATAAGGCATGGCCAAAGGGGCCAGAATTGCACATTTTGCGATGAAATGAACTATATTTTCCCTTTCTTTGGTATTGCACATGGAGCAAATAAGACTTAAGTCATTGCGGTGCGGTATGAAGTTTAAAGATAACAACTCTCCTCTTGCTCGGAACAGGAAAGATATTTGTTCACAGCTAAAATTGTCATTGAAATAGTTGCCTTGGCCTAAATCATATTGGAGTTTTGAATATATTTCTCTGTGAAGTGAGCTTCTCGCCTTTTCTATGTTGTCTTCCCTTGCTTTGTAATGGAGGCTTTCCAGTAAATTACAGAGAAAAGGTTTCCACTCTGTAACATTTTCCAAAGTCAAGCTGAAAGGTATTTCGCACGAGTCTGCTAAATTTTTCCATTCTTCAAACCATGAACTTTGGGACCTTATGACTGATACTGCAATCTTCTTAGCAATTTTATCGGTGTGGCTGTTCATCAGTTTAACAATGTAATTGAAATGTAATCTAAGTGATTTTAGGTACAATGGTGATAACCCAGTTTCGATAAGAAGCATATAGTTTGGTGTTGTGTCCGGTAGACGAAACTGTCGTTTTAAAAAGAATCGGAGGAGTTTTTCAGTGGTCTCCGAAGGACACCAGCCCCATGATTCTGCAGCATACAACATGATGGACTGAGACGTTGCGGTAAAACTCGGTATTTGGTGCTGAATGAGATATCCGAATTTCCGTAAATATTTTGCCATACTGTACCAACAGCGTTTTTGGAAGCCGATAGCTTTTTTTCAAGGTGCTTTTCGGTATTCAGGTTGCTCGTTACAGTAAAACCAAGGTATTGGTATTCTTTGACATTTTCGATTAAATCTTCACCATAGTACCATTTTTCATTTGCAGCCAAAGGTCCAGTTCCTCTCCGAAAGACCATTGTTTTGGATTTGTTGAGATTTACAGTAAGGTTCCACTTAAAGCAGTAATCCCTTAATTTATTGATCATTAGCTGCAGGGACTCCTGTGATTCCGATAGCAGAACTAGGTCGTCTGCATACATAAGTATTTTAATAGGGAACCCATCGATTGTTATGCCACATGGAAATTCATTATTCAAATCTTGAATGTAAAGGCAAAATAGTGAGGGGCTGAGATTACAACCTTGTTTTAATCCAGCGAACGCAAGAAACAGAATAGAAGGAGTACAAAGAAGATTCATGCGCTTCTGCCTCCGTTTCTTCCCATGGTCCAATAGGCTCGAACTTCCACCCTACAATCATAGGCTCACGCTCATAAATCTTCCATCGCTTTCTAAACACCAGAGAGTATACATACATTCAGCTGTGCTTTATTATAAAATTAATCAATGGGTCAGTCATATCACCATCAATTTTGGAACAATTAAACTTTATTTATATAGCCGTTCAAGTATTAGAAGACAAGTTCCTTTACGTGCTATATCAAGCAGATCGAACTATGGTAAAAACAGTCCCCTCAACCAATTGATTTCAGTTTACAACAAGTATTACTTTTTGGTATATTCTGTAAGCGATGATTTTAAAAGTAAAACATTTAAAGTAAATTTCTTCCATTCCTCAGTTTACCTTTTTTTTTGCAATTAGCTTAAAGCATGTTCAAATGGTAGACATGTGCATTCAAGAGGACACAAGCGTCCACAGGTTTTTTCTCAAAACCCACCTCTGTCTATCAACTCCTACTCTCACCTCCCCGTGGTGAACATCGGGTGCCTAGTACCTCAACTGGAGATTGGGTTCTAACCCCAGTGGAAAGTTGTTGGGGGCAGCAAACGAGAGAGGGGGGGAGAGGTGTTTCCACTAAGGCACCTCTCCTTATCCAGACGGCAGCGGACGAATTCTCGAGATGGAATCAACGGTGGCGTCTACAGTTCCAGTAAGGCTGAACTACTTAGTGAACACCTTATAGGGTTTCTACGACTTATTCGGAGCCCAGGCCTATAAGGAGCGGTTTATCCGGCTCCCTGTCCTTGGAGTTATACTAAGGATCTGGCCCTCCATGTTGGGGGTTGTGCCGTCAGGGTGACTTCCTGACCACGTAAAAATTTTCTAGTTGCGAAGCACCAACAAGCCTCGGATACGGACGGATTCACTGTTGACAACCCAAGCAAACGAAATAAGGACAAAGAACTTCGGATCTGTACGTGGAATGTTAGGTCCCTTAACAGACCACGTGCAGCCGAACAATTAGCGGAAGCCCTAAACTGCTGCAAGGCAGATATTACCGCCATCCAAGAAGTGCGATGGGATGGACCGGGCAAACGCAAACTAAAAGACTGCGATATATACTACGGCGACTGCTACCGAGAACAAAGGCAGCGCCTATTTGGGTGTGGATTTGTTGTTGGAACTAGACTCAGGCAAAAAGTCTTGAGTTTCAACAGTGTGAGCGAGCGCATCACGACAATCCGCATCAAGGCTAAATTCGCCAACATAAGCCTAATATGCGCGCATGCCCCAACAGAGGAGAAAGATGAAGACACCAAAGACATATTCTTCGAGCTCTTGGACAAGACATATGAGCAGTGCCCTGGCTATGACATTAAAATTGTCTTAGGAGATTTTAATGCCAAGCTAGGAAGAGAAGACATCTTTGGTGGCACAATCGGAAGATACAGCCTGCACGACACCACCTCCGACAACGGATTCAGGCTGATCGATTTCGTTGCGGGGCGAGACGTTCTGGTAGCTAGTACGCAGTTCACACATCTCAATATCCACAAGGGGACATGGAAATCTCCTGATCAATCAACCGTCAACCAGATTGACCACATTGCGGTCGACGCACGACACTTCTCCAGTATACAGGATATCCGAACATTCCGAGGGGCCAACATTGACTCGGACCACTACCTCGTTGTAGCCAAGGTACGACTACGGATATCCCGGTCCAAGCCAAAACAAGGAAGTACTGTGAGAAGTTTCGACGTTAGACGGCTACAATCGCAAGAGACTGCCATGTCCTTTTCCGATCGAGTCTCTAGTAACCTCTTAAGGAGTCCTATGCTGCATGCATTAAGCATTGAAAACCAGTGGCAACATTGCCTTGCAGCCATCAGAGATGCCGCCTCTGAAGTGCTAGGTTTCACACGTCCACAACAGCGAAACCCCTGGTTTGACGACGAGTGCCGGCAAGCGCACGCAGCGAAGCAAAAGGCATACAAAACGGCCCTGCACAGAAGGACCAGAGCTGCTCGCGAGCTCTACGAGCAGAGGAGGAGAGAGGAACACCGGCTTCTTAGATGGAAAAAAAGAGAGCACGAGAAGCGCGCGATCGAGGAGATAGAGGGATGTTACAATAGGAATGACAGATTGAGTGTCAAAAAAGTGAGTTCGCGGTAAAATAAGCTCTCGAAAAAAGTTAAAAAATCATCCAAAATACAGAAAATTAAAGAAAAGAAAATAGATAGTAAATTAGTTATCGTTAAATAGTTCTCTTTATAACATTCTTTTTCAGTAAGTAATAGTTATTAAGTTACTAACTGGTAGCACAAAAAAAAAAGGAAAAAAAAAAAAAAAAAGATTACGCTTTGTACATAACCTTAAGCGTGTTGTTCAACTGGCTAATGTATAAAAGAGGCATCGCCGCTACATCGCCCGAGTCTTTTGGAGCAGAAAAACGTCAACAAACTAGTTGCACTATGAGCAGCGTAGGCACTATGACTATTACCGAACTGAATAGTCTCCTCGAGCGAAACTTAAGCAAACTGGCCACAAAAGACGACATTGCATCATTAGGCTATGAGATTGCTGAACTGCGAGCCAACCAAGTTGAGTGTGTTAAAAAAATTACATTTTTGGAAGCACAAAATGCGCGTTTAGAATCGGAAGTTGAAAGGTTATTAAAAAAGGAATCAGAAAATAATCTTATCGTTCACTTGCCTAGTTCTGATTTAAAGACATCTTTAGTGAAGGCAAAAGAGGTGTGTGATGGTCTTTTAGACGGTGTTTATGTTGGAGCGGTGAAGGAGACTTACCCGGTCAAATGCAACAAGGAGGGAATGGCTAATGTTGTCGTGCAACTAGTCAATCGCTCTGCAGTTGAAAATGTTCTTAAGAAGGCAAACAAATTGAAGGGAACGAATATCTTCATACATAAGGACCTGCCGTTCCGTATCCGTCAGAAAAGAAGATTCCTGGTGCAAATACAAGCAGCGATGAAGAGACAGGCCCCCAGCATTAAAACTTCCCTTAGAGATGATCGTCTTGATATTGATGGTACTTCATATACCTGGGACAACAACCTTGGCCTCAGATGTGGTAATAGGGATGGATATTTAATTTTGAGTGAGAAATTTGATTTTTTAAGTGAACTTCGAACGCAAATTGATCAACACAAAAATTCAACTCGTGTAACCAAAACGTCACCTGCTATTGCTGTCAACAGATCTGTCAATGCCTATGGAGCTGTCAATTCAATCTCCCATGATAATCTAGCGCCATCTATTGCAGAGTTACCAAGCCATCGTATAACCGGAAATTCATCCCAATGATTTCCGCCCGTCGGTCAGCAGTTATTTTTAAACAAAACTAAAATTAATAACAATAGTAATAACAATTTAAACATTAAAATTTTAAGTTATAATACAACTGGATTGAAAAATAAGCTTATGTACCCCGATTTTTTTAATTATATTAGAGAATTCGATATTTTCATTTTAATAGAAACTTTTTTAATAGAAAACCAATATGAAATATTTAACAATATGTTTAGAGGATACGAACTTGAGTGGACAGCTGCGTGTAGAGTCCATAATTTTGGAAGAGCAAGTGGCGGAATGGTGATAGGTTTCAAAAGTCATCTTAAACACATTTTAAAATTTAAGAGTACTGGCGGAACCTCCATCATTTCCTATGAAGATCAGGGCGAAAAACACGCAATTGTACCAATTTATCTTAATTGTAACCATTGGAGTGATGATTTTGAGGATCTGGATGATCTCTTGGGGCAGTTGAATGAAACAAATCTTCTGTTGCTAGGAGATTTTAACGCAAGGATTGGAAACGAGCTTGGGTGCCCCACGTACTCCTCAGTGTTATCATCATGTTTGAAACAGCACCGTGTCTCAAAAGATAATCGAAAAGATAGTAAGGGATCCAGATTAGTAGAGCTTTGTGATTCGTTCAACTTAACAGTTTTAAATGGTAGAAGTGAAGGGGATACTACAGGAGAATATACGTTCATTAGATCTTCAGGTCACTCAGTTATAGATTATGGTATAGCCGGAGGAAATTGGTTGATAATGATAACGGATTTTAAAGTAGGTGCTAAAACTTTTTCCGAGCATATGCCTTTAGTCATTTCAGTTGAGACTAATATAGCTGCCTCACATATAACGAAGGATTTGAATCTGCCCCCAAAATTAAAATGGAATGATCGTTTTTTGCAGAGTTACCAGCAAGGCTTGAATAGGGAACTATATTTGCTGAAGGAAGTATCTCCAAGTCCATCCATGGAAGAATTACTAGCTGTTATAAAGAGAGCATATCCATATCAATCTAACCTGCGTAAAACTCGAAAAAACAAGCAAATCTGGTTTGATAAGGAGTGTGAAACGGCTCGAAATCTATCGTTTTCGTTCCTAACCTTGTTTCGCTCATCTAATAATGAGAACTTTAAACTATGGTACGTAGAGTCAAACAAAAAATATAAAACCTTGTGCTTGCAAAAAAGGCTAGACTATAATACAAGCGTAGTCACCACACTGTCAATAGCAAGATCGTCTGCTGAATTTTGGAAAGGAATGAAGTTAGTAAGTGGGGCTAAGCTTACTATAGGGTGCGGTCTTAAGGCGTCTGATTTAAAGAATCATTTTGCTTCGTTGCTCAATACGGTATGCAAGGCCTCAAAGTTCCACTATGCTGCGCCATATATCAACGATAATTTTCTGGATTCAACCTTTTCGGAAGAGGAATTGATTGCAGCGATAGACAGAGCGAAACTACACAAGGCAGCTGGAACAGACCGAATTCCAGTTGAATTTTTCAAGTATGCTTCCCACGATTTAATAGCCCAACTTCTTTGCTGTTATAATGAAATCCTCGAGTTTGGAGTCATTCCTCCTAGTTTTCTGTCTTCGGTGATTTTCCCACTATTTAAAAAAGGAGATGCATCTGTTCCAGAGAATTATCGAGGGATATCGTTTTTAAACGCGTCTATGAAGATATTTGCTAGTATGATATTCAGTAGACTTACTTCGTGGGTGAACGTGAACTCCAAGCTCAGTGAGCTGCAAGCTGGATTTCGCTCTGGATATTCAACTACTGATCAGGTGTTTCTGCTACTTAATATTGCAAATGTGTACTTAAATCGTGGACAAAAACTATATGCCTTTTTTATAGATTTTAAGGCAGCATTTGACAGCATTGATCGAGAGGCACTTTTTCTTAAACTTTTGAATATCGGCATATCTTCCAAAATTATCAATATTTTAAGAGCTCTTTATGCTAAAGATTCAATAGCCGTTTGGGATGGAGAATGCCTTTCCGAAGATTTCAGTTCTACAATGGGCCTAAAACAAGGATGTGCGTTGAGTACTCTTTTATTCACTCTTTTTATTGAGGATTTAGTGGAGCACACGGGAGGAGGGGTGAACTTTGCGGGAGAAAATGTTCCAGGCTTATTGTATGCTGATGATATCGTTCTTTTATCGGAATCCCCAGACCAACTCCAAGAAATGATCGTCAAACTTGGAAAATACTGCGATACATGGAATTTATCAGTCAACCTAAGCAAATCTAACATAATGATCTTCAGAAAAGGACACGGAAGATACGCTAGTTATGAAAAATGGAAGTACCAGGATCAGGAGGTTCAAGTTGTTAAGGAAGTTAAATACCTCGGTGTGACCATAACAAGTAACCTTTGTATGAAAAAACATATTAAGTTAAAACTTCAAGAGGCGAAGGCTGCTCTCTGCGTTTCCTGGAAAAACTGCATTGCAAATAAATCCATCCACCACTCAGCAAAATATAAACTGTTTCAAGCTGTGGCAAAATCTATTATGCTTTACTCCTCGCAAGTGTGGGGCTACAAAGAATATGAGGATGTGGAAAAATTATTACGTTTCTTTTTGAAGCGAGTCTTTGCTCTCCCATCAACAACGCCTAACTATTTGCTTCATATCGAAACAGGTTTGCCACCGTTGTTCATCGACACGCTCAAGATTCATTTCGATTACGTTGTCAAAATACTCCGATTGGATTCATCAAGGCTGGTCAATAGAGTATTGAAATTTATCATCATAAATCGGCTTAATTTTGTACAAACTTGGATCGATCTTGCAAATTTGACGGGTGAATCGATCGAATTTGATTTGGATAATCTAACGGGTTTTAAAGGAAGTCTTTACTCCCTTGTTGCGAAATTGGATGAGAAATATCGGCAAAATTTCATCAACCAGGCCAAAGCATCGCAGTATAGAGACTTCTATAGTAAGTTGGAGTTTAATCTTGGAGAATCAAACTACTTTGACGACAAGAACTCAACGGATATGATTTCTTCAATTCTACAAGCCAGAGGTGAGATACTTTCTCTGAACTACATACCTCACAGACCAGACCTGCCTATCGAGTGCCAACTCTGCAACACCCATGAGAGAGAGAATATCGGACACTTTTTAGGATTTTGTCCAATTATCCAAGAAATTCGTCGGGACATTTTTGGGAAGAACCAATTTGAAGCTGAAGATGTAATCCAAACCCTTAATGGAGCAAAAGGCTGGGATAGACTTTACAAATTCCTCCAATGCGCAATGGCTTACAGGAAAAGAATTCTTACAGAGAGCTTCTAATTTCTCCAGTGCATTTAAATTTGTTTGTTCTTTTTCTTTTCTTTTTGCTGTATCTTTTCATTTAAATTTAAAAAATTTGTTTTATTTAAACTTGTTTAAAAGTAATTTCCAGTACTTTAATTTTATTAACACATTTAATCTCACTTTTTTATCTTTATTGTTTTGTTTGTTTTCGCTATCAGAATTCATATTCTGTCAATCTGACCGACGGTTTTAAAACTAGGTCTTAAAAGACTTGTAATTATTTATTGTATAACTGAATTTTGTATGTAAATAAAGTCATTTCTATTCTATTCTATTCTATTCAATAGGAATGAGGTTCCTAAATTTTACCAAAAGGTAAAAAAGAACTCCCAAGGGTACCAGCCACGAACCGAAGCCTGTAAAGACGATCAGGGGAACATCGTAGTAGAACCGCAGTCTATGTTGAGAATATGGAAAGACCACTTCTCCAAATTATATAACGGCGATGACGAACCGAATCCCGCTGTAAGGGAGGTAGAACCACTCAACTTAGGCGACGCAGATCAACAATTCCGCCTACCCGACCTAGACGAAGTGAAGATAGCTATATCTAAACTGAAGTCAAACAAAGCTGCTGGAGCTGACGGCATAGCTGCCGAACTATTTAAAGCAGCAGGCGATGACTTGGTAGGGAGCATGGACCAACTCATCTGCAAAATATGGTCGGAAGAAAGCATGCCCGATGAGTGGAATCTCAGCATAGTTTGCCCGATACATAAAAAAGGAGACCCTTTAAATTGCGCCAACTACAGAAGGATCAGTCTCCTTAACATTGCATATAAGATCCTTTCTGCCGTATTATGTGAACGTCTGAAGCCGTTCGTCAACAACCTGATAGGTCTTTATCAGTGTGGCTTCAGACCAGGAAAGTCCACTATCGACCAAATATTCACACTACGGCAGATCTTGAAAAAAACCCAGGAGCTTCGAATCGATACCCACCATCTCTTTATCGATTTTAAAGCCGCGTATGACAGCATCCATAGGGAAGAGCTCTACAGAGCAATGTCTAGTTTTGGCATCCCTGTCAAACTTATCCGTTTGTGCAGAATGACGATGGAGAATGCACGCTGCTCTATTAAGGTCGGAAAAGATCTCACCGATGCATTTGATGTCAAAAAAGGTTTTAGACAAGGCGATGCACTGTCATGCGACTTCTTCAATATCGTTCTGGAAAGAATTGTGCAAAACTCAACCGTCAACACTAGAGGCACAATCTTCCAAAAGTCCATCCAATTACTCGGATACGCAGATGATATTGACATAATTGGACGATCAAAGCGTGATGTCAGTGGAGCGTTTTTGAGTATTGCGACGGAAGCGAAGAAGATGGGTTTAGTGGTCAATGAGGGCAAGACCAAGTATATGCTGTCATCAAAAAAGGACATTGAACAACGACGTCTTGGACAAAACGTCACCATGGACAGCTATAACTTCGAGGTAGTTAAGGACTTTGTCTACCTAGGCACCGCTATAAACACAGACAACGACATCAGCGCTGAAATCAAACGAAGAATAACTCTTGCACATCGCTGCTTCTTTGGACTTAGAAGGCAATTGACAAGTAAAGTCCTCTCTCGAGCATCTAAAATCACCATCTATAAGACACTCATCATCCCGGTTCTCATTTATGGCACTGAGGCCTGGACCCTGTCAAAGAAAGATGAGAACGTCTTAGGATGCTTCGAGAGAAAAATTCTTCGGGTGATTTTTGGTCCCGTACGTATAGATGGAGAATGGAGGAGAAGATATAACGACGAACTGTACGGGCTGTACAGCGACACTGACCTAGTTAGCAGAATAAAAGTCCAACGGCTTAGATGGCTGGGTCATGTAGAGCGAATGGACATCAACGCTCCAGCCCGGAAGGTCTTCGAATCCAATCCCGAGGGACGGCGCAGTAGAGGAAGACCGCGACTCAGGTGGCGCACTCAGGTGGGTGAGGACCTCAACCAACTTGGCGTGCGAAACTGGAGACAGCTAGCTAGGGACCGAGCTGGCTGGAGACGCATGTTGGTTGAGGCCCAGGTCCGCCCCGGACTGTAGCGCCACCTTAAGTAAGTAAGTAAGCTTAAAGCATTGAAAATCTAAAAATAAATGTAATATTATTCTTAAGTTTCTAACGTTAGTTTGTTAACGAATTCAATAAATAAATAATCCTGATTTAATTTTTTACTCAAATAACTCTCCTATCGTAATAATATTTGGTTATGCACTCATTATGATTTCATTCATCAAAATGTATCATTCAATTCGTCAAACCCCATGAATTCAATGCTCGCAGAGCTTCTTATTCCCAAGGTGTTGTCTTTAAAGCTTTAAGTCGTTATATTTACATGTCTATAAGAATTTGTTTGATATTTTGAAAGTAAACCTTATACTCGTACACTGAACAATAACTGTCAATATATATATATCTATATTTAAATATATATGTATGTGCCTATATTATGGTATACCTAACTAATGTAGGGTTGATTTTTGAAATTACAAGCCTTCACTTCAAAACTGATGTAACGATTGCCGACTCGGTAGTTTGACGCCCTTCCAATTATTCGAAAAATATAATAGAAAATGTTACAAGTTACATTCCTCACTCCCATCCCGCTTATATTATTTTGGACTTATACACATGGTTCTTTGGAATCAAGAACCTGCTGCTTCCTTACCTACCCTCTCTTATTGTGTGTACATCGGATACAAAGAGCGGCCAACTAAAAAGAGTTAAAATGTAAATTTGACAGGCTTCCGATTATTTATTTCTCACCCCTCCTTTTGTTGTTGTTCTTTCTTTTTGTACACAAAATTACCCTTATATTAAATGTATAAGCGCCTGGTTTGTGGAATATGTCCTGACAATCATGGGTTGCTCTGATACCTACACGTCGTCGTCCATTTTTGCGTCATGTCCTTAGCAAGGATATAGTTTGGCTATGTACAAGGGTTCTTCATATTTTTCAACCAATTGTTTCTATACACGATAACGATAAATGTGTAAACGTTGTTACTTCTGTTGGTCAAGAGTGCGTGCGAATGTGGCCATCAGCTTAAAGGGTCCTGCCCAAGCCCATATAAGAACGAACATTTACTAACACGCTATACAAAATAACAACCAGTCGAGAACAACCACGACCAACGATTTATATCGCCCACAGCATTAATAGATTATATAAGTTCTCGCTTCACCGCGCCGCGCTGACGACGAAGACGAAGACTACGACGACGACCGCACTGTCCTGCTCCGGAGATAGAGAAACACTCGGTCTGCTCTGGCTGGCCAATGTCCATGCTGAATAATGCATCCTTGTTGTTGAGGCAGTTATATGGTGTCTGACGTCAGTTAGGACATTTAGCTAGAGGGCTCTGGTGGTGCTGCTGGGTGCAATTACATGCACAGGGTGTATCCAGTATGTGCTACTAATGCATTAAAAGGATACGGTTTGTGGAACTCATTTGCATGTTAAATAAGGACCTGTGTGTACTTTTTGTATAGAGGTATCTCTATGTACCTACGTAGGGACTTATATCAAGAGTAGATACCTATAGGCAAGCGTAAGCTAGGCGAGTGAATACATCCTTTGTGATAAATTCAATAGAAATCGATTGGATAGAATTTTGTTGGTTCTGTTGTTTTCTGGTGTATTGTTTTGTTATTATAGCTTTTGATGATAGCAATGGCATGTCCTGTTTTTGTTGTCCTTGTTTTCCTGTCTTGCACAAAGAGAGGATATGGGTGGTTAATATTATTATGCATATGAATACGCTAGAACAGATGCTATACAATGGAGGACTTTGACAATGGAATGTATATAATATGGAATAGGACTCGTCGAAGTCCTTAATTTATGGTTTATAAACACTTTAGCGGCTAATTGGATAGATCATAGGGGATGGTATGTAGATATATGACACAAAATAAAGTTGAAGTAATTGGCTATAATTTCATTAGTTTTTGTTAAAAAGATCGAAGATCAGTTAAAGTATCTAGGTGTGTAAAAAACATTTTCAACTGAGAAAATATATTGATGTTTGTGTATGAATTAAATGGAAGGGTTTTTCCAATAAGAGGTTTCATTTTGAGCTGTCCGCTTTTTATATGTAACTGTCACTTTTGAAGCTGTAATTTTTTGACATTTCTCATTTAGAAAACTCCGCCGTTACTAAGAATTGGACGATACGCGAAGGGGCTGATATAAGAAAGGATTTAATTTGATAAAATTCACTTCAAGAAAAGACTATAAGACCATTGCTGTTGTAGAATGAAGTCAAATGTAGTTAAAGAGAAATCCTGGTTTGGCCATCCATTACTTTACATTATAAAGTATTTTTCATGCAAATTTAAAGTTTAAAGATTTTTATAATTCAATTAACACAATTTCTCAAGTCGGTCGATCACCGGAAATGTCGTATCTTTACTGATTTGGTCCTTGAAACGCATCAAAATGATCCATAGACTTTTAATCGAAAAATCGTCAACAACGATGAGAACCTTGGAGAGATCGTTAATAAGCAGAATTGTTGCATTTGAGGTTTAGAAAATCACGATTGTTAAAATCCTCTACATCCTTAACGTGGTTGGAGTACATTTTGTTATATGGTAATTTGGGTAAACAATTTTATGGGACAACTTTTCTTCGCACTCCCGGACAGTATTCCTGCAGAGTGCGCGAAGTTAGCCCCCCTTTTTAGATTTTTCTATTTTGGAAAGTTGTTCCAGGTTGTTCTCGGTTTTTTCCGCATCGTTATAAAGTTTTTTTTTTTAAAAATACCCAAAAATTGGGGGTTTTAGACCCGAAAAATTGTTTTTGACCTAGCCCCCCTTTATCGAAAATCGATTTTTTTGTTGTTCGATTGTTCTAGTTGTTCTGAACATTGTTCCAAATCTTTGGACCTCTATGATAAAAATGTAAAAAAAAAAGTATGGGCATAATTTGAAAAAAATTCTAGACACCCTTTTTTCGTAATTCCAACTTTTTATATTTTTTTAGATTCTAAAAAGTGTTCTAACCATTGTTTCAAAAACTAAGAGTCGTAAAATGTAGATATGGATTTCCCCTTGATTTTTTTTTTCAAAAATGCAAAATAAGTTTCCCCATTTTGTTTGTTTTTTTTTAAAGCCTACATTTTAATAAAACTTGAATAAGCACATTGTACAGCAACCAAAACTTAGATTATAAACTATTATTTACGTTTATGATCGAACTTTCAAAAATAATCTCGTTGTCTTTTAATTTTGTAAACATTTTTTTAAGCTCCCCTTTTTAAAAAACCAAAAATTCAAAAAATTTCCAATTCAAACCATATTTCCCCCAGTTTGTGTCCAAATTTCGTCCAAAACCATAAGCAAATATAGCTATAAAGGCGCACAAAAACAAAAAAAATAATGTTTTAAATCTCTAGTCACAACCACCCCCCCCCCCCCTTGAAAGAATTTAAAATTTTAAGCCAAAGATGTATTTTTTCAGCAAAGACCAAAAGGTCTTTAGGTTTCGACTATATGAAATAAATAATGATTATGCCTATATTCAAAAAAAACATCCCTAACCATCCCATATGCATAATCACTTGGATCAAATTGTTGCAAAGTTTCATTCAAATAAGTTCAAAAATAAAGATATTAAGTCCAAATAACACTTAACAGTGTACCATTTTGTTAACCATATCCTGGCTCCCCTTTTCCGAAATTCAAAATTCCAAAACTTGTTCCCAATTGTTCGGGGGCTCTTCTAAATTGTTCTAGAGATTCGTTTCTTAAAATGGATTTTTAGTATGAAAAATTTACAAAAAATGCTCCGCCCCGCCGCCCCCTTTTCCAAAATCTAAAATCTAAAACTTGTTCCCTATCCAAAATCACTAAAATCAAATTGGTCCAAAGATTCAATAAAAAATGAAGATTTTAAACCGTAAAAAGTTTAACAGAAAAATCTTTTCAGAAAAACTAGAACAACCTGGAACAAATAAAAAAATCGGTTTTCGAAAAATGGGGGGCTAGGTCAAAAACAGTTTTTTGGGTTTAAAACACCCATTTTTGGGTATTTTTCAATAAAATTTTGGAACAATGCGGAACAAACCGGGAACAACCTGGAACAACTTTCCATAATAGGAAAATCGAAAAAAGGGGGCTAACTACACGCAATCATTCCTGTAGGTGTTCTGAAGAAATGTCCTTCAACGCTGAACAAATTACTACGTAATTCTTCTATCTGCCATACTCTACAGGCCTTTTTCCGAGTGAATGGAAGACAGCATTTTTCCAGCCTGTCCCTATAAAAAGTCGAATCCTTCTTTCCTCTAACTATCGTCCAATTGCATTTGGGTTCATTTTTTTCAAGGTCATGAAAACTTTCAATAATTTTAAGCTTAAGATATATCTTAAATACCGAAAGATTCTTTATGACCAACTAAAGCAACTAATAAAGCCAGTAATAGATTCACTGGTGATTTCATGGTTTATCTCACCGAACAGTGAGATAAACGCGTGCATTTAGTATCGATAAATCTCTTCTTTCTTTGGTTAAAAATTACCTATCTGGCCGTTCAGTTGAGTTGGATGGTATCAGTTTTGTCTTTGACGGTTAGGTTAGGTTAGATTAAAGTGGCTGTCTGTGATGGAGAAGGACACACTTATGCCAGTTTAATGGCCCATTGTGATACCTGTTGTATCGTTACTCAAATAAAATACAGTAATCTTTGGGCATTAGTTACTCGTATTTATTCAATATTTCAGATTATATTTAAGTGTTGATTGCTCAAAGGTTATTTACGCACTGAATACATAAGGTAACTTAAGTATTTGACAATTGAGAGTTTGGAGAAAGAGAATCATAATTGACACGATATAACAATACCACATGAATCTTGAGGCTTTCTTCTAAGCTAAATGAAAGACTGATTACGTTAATATGATTGTGATCGTTTAGATCGTTATAGAAGAATTCTCCTATGTAGTTTAGGTTATAGTGGCTGTCCAAGATGGAAACGGACACACTTAGGCCAGTTTAATGGCCCTTTGTAATACCACATGAATCTTTAGGCTTCCTCCTAAGCTCAATAGAACCAGTTTGAGTCCCTTACGAAACGTGAGATGCTGATTATGCTGATATAATTTAGATCGTTTAGATCGTTAAAGAAGAATTCTCCTAGGTAATTCTTGCGTTTTCGAGCCAGAACAGGGCATGTACAGAGAAGATGAAGAGTAGTTTCCTCCTCTTCCTCGTCCATACAGCTTCTGCAAAAGTCATTTGAGAATACGCCTAGTCGCGTGGCGTGCTTTCTTATTAGACAGTGTCCGGTTATGACACCTATTACCGAGCTTATATGCGATCTGCTTAGAAATAGCAAGCACCTTGAACGTTTGAAATCCAGTGCTGGCCAGATGTTCTGTATGACTTGACACGTGGTGATGTTGTTCCACCTGGTGCCTGCCCTCCTCACAGCATCTTGCATTAGCAACAGTTTACAATTAGCGATTGGTATGCCAGTACGTGCCAAACGTGGTAGGATGGGCTGTACTGTACCGTTCCTGGCGAGTTCATCTGCCTTACAGTTAACTGGAATGTCTCTATGGCCCGGCACCCAGCAAAGGTGAATATTAAACTGTTGTGCCATCTCCATTAGAGATGATTGACAGTTATGAATTATTATAGAGTGTGTAGAGACAGAGTCCAGAGATTTGATAGCGGCCTGACTATCTGAGAAAATACGGATATCAGATGTTGATATCACGTTCTCTTTAAGCCAGGACAAGACTTCTTTTATCGCCAAAAGTTCCGCCTGGAACACGCTACAATGATTGGGAAGGCGGAATGAGAGACTTAATTACAGTCGTTCAGAGTACACACCTCCACCAACCCCTTCTTTTGTTTTTGACCCATCTGTATAGAAATGGATTGACTCATCCTCCCAAAAAGATCTGGGAGGTATAGAAATCTGGAAATTTCTGTCGAATTGCAGTTGGGGGATGGTGTAGTCTGTGTGCTTTGGAATTGATTCTAAATACCTAAGAATTACGGAGTGGCCAATGTTGTTGTTAGTCCACTGCGACGAAGCTTTGAGGCGAATAGCAGAGCTTGCAGCTATTTGTTTGCTAAAAAATGTCAAGAGGTGATAGGTAGAGTAAGGTGTCCAGTGCCGCAGATGAGGTCGTGCGAAGCGATCCGCTTATACATAGGCAAGTTGAACGTTAGACTTTTGTTTAATTTGTCGCGGTTTATAGCTTTCTCTAAAGCAATCCACAGTACTGCTACACGGTACACTAAAATTAGTCTGATTACCAAAGTGTATAACCAATGCGTAATTCGGGGTTTAAGCCCCATTTACTACTAATAGCTTTTTTGCAAGAGAAGGGAGCTATAGCAGCTTTTTTGACTCTTTCTTGTATATTACGTTTCGAACTAAGTCTTTTGTCTAAAATAAGACCCATATACCTTTAATACAAGGAGGGTTAACATATGAAATTTTGTATTTCCTTGAAAAAAAGGACTAAGTCGGTTTTGTGTGGGTTGAAATCCAGTCAAAACCGATCAGCCCACAGTATTAAGATTCTTTCCTTAAACCGCGTTGGCAACGTCATCCGCATAGGCAATCAATCTGAATCCATCCGCATCCAGACCAGGCTAGTTAGGATTTCATTTACTACCAAATTCCAGAGGAGAGAGGATAGAACACAACCTTGCGATTTCCATCTACATACTAACGAATCTTCTAGCAGAAGATTGGCTAGTCAGCATTAAATGAATTATCTCAAGAAGCGAATCCTCTATACGTTCAGAGATGTTAGGGCAAATGTGATTTCAGATGTGTCTACGTTGTTAAAAACGCCTTCGATGTCAAGGAAAGTAACCATAGTAAATAGTAGTAATAGTAGGAGTGAGTACGCCGGTCGTATCCACTTATTTGCCTTTACAGGAGGCATGTTGAGGCATAGACAGAAGTCTTCTATCGATACCTGCTTTGGATATGAAACCAACTTTCACTTTTCTCAATGCTCAATAATAAAACAAATTTCGTTAAGGATTCGTGATATTATGTCTGCAACACTCTCTCTCTCTCTCTCTGACAGCAGCATTGTGAGGAATCATTACACGTGTTGAATTTAATGCTTTGAATAGTAAATCATGTCTACTGTCTCTTAAGCGTTACCGTAATGGGTGATACTTGCATTAAGAAGATCAAACAACTATTAGTTTAAGGTATAGTGTATCCCAGACCATCTTTCATGAAATAATCACACATTTCACATCACAAAATGTACTGCTAAGTGTTAAGGTTTTGAAACTCTTCTCTGATCTGACGATACAATAAAACCCTTTAAAAAAATAATACTGTGTTTTCCAGGTCGTGGTTGGGGCTAACTCTAACATTTACCTTGTACACTTGCTTGAAAGTAGCTCCCACTGTCTCCACTTTTTCCCTCGGATCTTAAAATATGTTAAAGTCATCAGCAAAGATGGCTTCTTCTGGATCTATTTGCGCTGTCATAAGTACGTCTCTGTTTGCTTCAGTTCTTTGGAGTTTCAGACATGAAATGTAATTATCATTCTTTTTCCTTATAATCTTTTTGATTTCAGGAATCATACTCGGGTTACTGGAATTAACTGACCGAATTTTGTGGTCCCAGTACTTGTTTATTGATAACCTGTAGTTATCCCTAATCAACAGATTGATATTTTTCATTGACGTCTTCAGTGTTCTAATCTCCAAATCGTGCAGGTCTGTAAATCATCTGTACAAGTTTTAAAGTCTTGTCCGTACGCCACTCTTATATTTATGTTGTGCGTCTATATTAGCGTTTCTGTAGACGTCCATCTCGTCCCATTCTTTGTACTTAGGTATTGTTTGTTCCATTGTTCGTTTTATTGTTTCATTGTTTGTAAATGTTGGCCAATTTCTGGGACTTTGGTGGGACTTTGTCACTCGAACGAAGTTATCTCGCTAAGGTGTTGGGGAAACGAGGCCAGCGCATCTTACTGTAATTGTAAGAGTGCGTTGCAATGTTTTCCTCCAACTCCCCGCGTTCGTTCGGAATCTGCCTTACAGCAGCCAGTAAACAGTGATCACAAATATATCTTCGGTCTAAAGTTTTGGAACGCATCCAAAATCATAACTTCTGTTTGCCAATTTAAAAATTCAATCTAGAAAATCTACGTTAAATTTGAAATTGCGAAAACAAACAAAATAGAACTGTAAGATAGAAAAATCTTTAAAAATTCTAGAAATGTTTATAGTGATAAAACAAGGTATTGTTTCAAAAGTTTATTTCAACGTACGCAAAAATGGAGAGATTCAACGCCGCCGCCTCCGTGAGTGGTAGATTTATTTAGAAACTAAAGGCTCTGTATTTTGTATTCCATGCTTATTATTTGGTAAAAGTGGTGAAATGAATGCTTTTAATGACGAGGGATTCCGTGACTGGAAAAAATCAAAAGCACGCATTGAAGAACATGAAAATTCTGAATTTCACAAAACTAAAGTTAGTCATTTTAAAGCTTGAGCAGTAGTTCACGGGCGTGTTGATCAAAATCTAATTAAACAACTCGATGAAGATAAAGGGTGTCCCAAAATTAACACAAGATTTGAATTTGCCGCCATTTGTGCAGTGAAGTGTTGGCAACCCTGAAAAAAAGCAATTTGACAGCTAACAGTATAGGGTTATTAAAAATGAAGCGTTACACGAGAGAACAACGTGTCTTCATTATTAAAGAATATTTCAAAAATAGTGAAAGCTTGGCGGCTGCAGTTCGAAAATTTCATACAAAATATGGTCGGAATAGTGTTTTAACTTCGTCAACTGTGAAGAGATTAATTGAAAAATTCATGGAGACTGGATCCGTTGGAGACGCCAAACACACTGTGGTCGTCCAAAAACAAGCCGTTCAAATGTGAATGTCGAAGCAGTGCGTGAGAGTGTTGCTGACAATCCAGGAACCTCAATTTGACGTTCGTGGACAAGAATTGCAAATTTCAAGAACCTCTCTACAGCGTATACTCACCAAAGATCTGTGTCTTCATGCTTACAAAATTCAATTAACACAACAATTGAAGCCTAATGACCATGGACAGAGAAGAGAGTTCGTTGAATGGATTATTGAACATCAACAAATGGACCCTGATTTTTCGAGCAAAATCATCCTAAGCGGTGAAGCACATTTTCATCTTGATGGCTTTGTCAATCGACAAAATTGCCGCATTTGGGGTTCGGAGAACCCACATGTGATTGTCGAAAAACAAATGCATCCACAACGCGTGACTGTATGGTGTGGATTTTGGGCTGGAGGCATAATTGGGCCATATTTTTTTGAAAATGATGCTGGTCAAGCAGTGACTGTTACTGGTGCTCGATATCGCGACATGATTACACAGTTCTTTCTGCCAAAATTGGATAATATTGATGTGTCCAATATGTGGTTTCAACAAGACGGTGCCACATGTCGATGTCATACAGCCCGTGAAACAATTCAATTACTGCATGAGACATTTCCAGGTCGTGTACTCTCTCGTTTCGGTGATCAAAATTGGCCTCCTAGATCGTGTGATTTAACACCATTAGACTTCTTTTTATGGGGTTATTTGAAATCACAAGTCTATGTCAACAAGCCCACAACCACCCGTGCATTAAAGGAGGAGATTCAACGCTGCATCAACGAAATTCAGCCACATTTATGCAGAATGGTCATGGAAAATTTCAACAAAAGGGTGCGCATGTGCATGCAAAGCCGTGGAGGCCATTTGTCCGATGTGTTATTCCATACATAACCCTATCCTATGTACTTTAGGAGTCAATAAAAATATAACTATCAAAAGACTAAAAACGGCGTTTTCTATTTAATTCAAATCTTGCGTTAATTTTGGGACACCCTATATAATGGAAACAAATTTTTTACCGAAAAATTGAAATTATTAAATCACTAGCAATAAGAGGCCTGCCATTTCGAGGAAATTCAGAACGAATAGGAGATCCTCATAATTGGAATTTTTTAGGAACAGTATGACTCCTTGCTAAATTTGTTCCATTTTTATCTCAACATTTAAAATTGTATGCACACCCTGGTAGAGGGAATACATCGTGTTTATCTAAAACAATCTATGAAGAAATTATACTGTTGATTCAAAATAAAGTACTACAATAAATTTCTAGTGAAGTGCAATCTGCTAAGTATTTTGGTATAATTGTAGGTTCTACGCCTGATTTAGCACATGTCGATCAGCTTACTATAATTATACAATATGCATGTACGTGATAACGGTGAAATTGTTAAAAGGTTTCTAGAATTTCTACCAAATATCGGCCATAAAGCTAAAGATATTAAGGATGTATTGTTAAAATCTCTAGAAATACTTTACAAGAACTATACAATTTCTTTGCTATATCTGCTTATAGTTGGGAAATCTTGATGCAGCGTACAAATTTAAGAATTAAGAGTCTTTCTCAAACTCGTTGGTTTGGTCCACATGATGCATGTTACGCATTAGAAAAAGAGTGACCTGCAATAATTGATGCACTGGAATTTATTGCCGAAAGCAGAGATGAGAAACCGACTACGCGATCTGAAGCTACGAGATTGCAGCGAAAATTACAACATTTAGAAAGAGCAATCCTAGTCGTTGTCTGGAATGTAATTTGAGGTCGTTTTAATGCTGCTAGTAAGAAGCTTCAAGAATCTCAAGCTGATTTATTATCCGTTGTGCAGTGCAGATCTATAGACATGAGAGACAGACAATTTTCTGAATATGAAGAAAAAGCTAAAGCACTGTCTGTCCTGTTCAGGATTATTATCGTTATGATACTCGTCGCCACCAGAAAAATGCAGCCAGATGACTCACGGGTAAATGAAAGACCACCTTTTTCTGGACCAGAAAATGTTCGCACAAATGTTTATTACTCTATCTTAGACACTCTTAGTCTACAATTAGCCGGGCGTAAAAGTGCATCTGAAACACTTTACCAACACTTCAATTTTTTCGACAATTAATGTGAAATAGATACAAGCGAGTTGAAAAATCTTGCCAATAAATTAGTCAATAAGTATCCTGGCTGTTTGGAAGAGACGTTAGACAATGAATGTATTAATTTCCATTATCAATTCAAAGATTCCTTAGCAAAAATAGAAGATGCCATGTATTGCATTCCCGGAGTCTTCTAGATGTTTATCCAAATTTGAAAATTTTTGAATTGATTATTATAAAAAAAAATATTTATTATTTGTCTATCTAAGGATTATAACTTATTAATCTTTCATGTTAATTAATTATATTTATAAATTATACTTCAATAAATCCTTTCTCAATGCCGCATACAAAATATTTGTGTCAGTTTTGAATAATCGACTATGTGATTGGATGAATCTTAACTCTAAACTTAAGGAATTCCAGGCAGGTTTTCGAAGTGGTTATTCCACGAGTGATAACATCTTTATCTTAAGAAGCATTGCAGGAACCTTTCTAGAACAAAAAAAGAAGTTATACGTATTTTTCGTTGACTTTAAGGCAGCCTTCGACACAATTGATAGAAGAGCGTTGTTTTACAAACTATATAATGCCGGAATGACTTCAAAGTTTGGCAGAGTCTTGGAAAACCTTTATGATGGAAATCATGCCACAGTATGGAACGGTGATGAAATGTCGGAATGGTTCGAAACCTCAATGGGAGTAAAGCAAGGATGCCCCTTAAGCCCAAATCTTTTTGCTTTGTTTATCGACGATCTTATTGACAGTTTACCTGGTGGGATAGAGTTTGCGGGAATGGCGATTAAAGCGCTCTTATTTGCTGATGATGTTGTGCTTTTTGCATATTCACCTGCAACACTGCAATCAATGATCAATCGGCTTAGTGAATACTCCAGGTTGTGGAATTTGACGGTCAATTTAAGCAAATCCAAAGTGATGGTCTTTAAAAGGGGATCTGGCAGAATGTCCAGGAATGAGCAGTGGTACTTAAACAGTGAACCGATCGAAGTTGTGAAAGCCTACAAATATCTTGGTGTTATTATAACCAACAATCTGAACATGGAAAATCATTTAAAAGATAAACTTATAAAAGCTAAAAGTGCTATTAGCGCGACTTGGAAGAAATGCTTCGGAAACAACTTAATTTCACACAGTGTTAAATACAAGGTTTTTATCGCAGTTGCGGAATCGGTGATGATGTATGCAGCGCAAACTTGGGGTTTTGAAAAATATGAAACGGTTGAGAAGTTGTTGAGATTTTATATAAAAAGATGTTTCCAGCTACCGATCAACACACCGAACTACATGATAAACATTGAAACTGGATTGTCACCCCTGTTTATCAAAACACTTAAGTTACATGTTGACTATATATTGAAAGTGCTTAATATGCCAAGTGGAAGACTGCCAAAAGTAATAGCATTGTTTACGATCCAGAAGAAGGGACTTTGGTATGAGAAACTAATGGAGCTTGCAGACTATTGTGATTTTAACCTGAATTTAAGCCATCAGATAAATGACAAAAAAGTAGTGAAAGATGTCCTCTATGACTTAGTATCTAAAGTTGATGAAAAATATAGGGTTGACTGTATCAACATGGCGAAGTCTTCAGTTCATAGATCAATCTACAGCATACTGAACCATAACCTGTGTGAAAAAAATTATTTTCGGGCTGAAAACAGTCAAAAACTTATATCAGCAATATTCAAAATGAGAGGAGAATTGGTAAGACTTAACTTCATACCACATCGCGAAGACTTGCCAGTTTTTTGCACTATGTGTAACCTGGCAGTAAGAGAAGATATCATTCATTTCATTGGAATATGTCCTATCCTGAAAGAGGTACGAAGAAATTTTCTTGGCAGTGACATGAAAACAGAAACGGAGGTGCTAGCGATGCTGAACTGCGAAGAAGAGGTCACCCGCCTCTATAGGTATTACATAAAGGCAATCTCTTATAGAAAACAAATTTTGAACGAGGAGTTTTAAGAAACAAAAATCATAAACACAAAGATATATATATATATATGTATTTATAATGTTTAAAAAAAAAAAAAAAAATATTTTCACTTTTGAATTCTTTTTTATTAACTATTTCCATTTTAATATGTAAATTAATGAATGTCAATCGGGCAGACGGCAAAGCCATGCTTTAACGATTTTTGTAATATATATAAGTAAATTGTACTCTATGTAAATTGTGCACTTGGAAAAAGATAATAAAATCAAATCTATCTATCTATCTATCTACTTCAATAAAATAAATTTATTTTGAAAAAAAAAATATTGGATACAAATTTATGAAATAAAATTTAACAATATGGGCGGCGCATCGAACGTGGCCTAGGCCGGCAGCAAGCCTAAATCGGTCACTGGTACTACTATAAATAATAAACCTTTATTCATCATAAATTCGAGTACAACACAAAAAAAAAAAAAAACAAGGCAGTGAGGCGTGGTGCAACTTTTACCTTTTTTTGAGGGTTATGTCAATGCCAAAAGCTACATAATATTTTCAACATCTTAAACATGGAATTCGTTATCGTTATAGCGGCAAATATCCGAATTGATCATTTAAAATTTCATGAAAAAAGTATAGTGCTGCAACCGTTACTGTGGTAACCATTCGGCTGATATTGTTTTTATTGTGAATGAGATACCTTTCCTTTATAATGAAATAAACATCAATTGATTTCTCTAACAAAATACTTGTTTTTTCAAGTATCAAAATGAAACGATTTATTAGAAAACTCATACAATATTGGCATTATGATTTCTTAATTTCACTTAATTATGTGTCAAAAACCTATCACACCCAAAGTTATGAGTTTGCTAACTTTAAACCAAGTGACAACTGATTATACCTTTCAATAAAAATTAATCACTTCACGTACCATTACTTATAGGTGCGTTAAGCTCTTTCTTTGATGTACAAAATTTTTGTCATTAACCAAAACCACTTTTAGCTCTTCCTTCATCACGTTCACAAAACCAAATATCGCTGCCGTTTATTTGTTCCTGATCCTCAACTCTCCTATACACATTTTAAATAAGTTATGAATTTTTCATTTAACAAAGTAAATATTTACCAATTCATTTTGCACTTTCAAAGAGTAGGTACCTTTTACTTTATCTTCGAAGCTATAGTTTATCTCAATGGAAACGCAACTCTTGTACCTACATATAACTACTTGTCGCTGCTGTCGCTTCTTTTGACGTCTCTAAAGCATAAAATTACTTGTCCATCGACTTTATACTTGTCACAAAACAACCAGAAAAGAACTGTCACTTATTTATGTCAAATTGATATTCTTTTCACTATAGATCTATCGTCACCAGGTACCGTGACCATATACCGACTGCCATTGTGTCACCAAAATATTATTAACAACATGACACAAAGAAGCGAAGTTTCTCTCGGATAATACAACTAACGGCTATAAGACGTTAGGTACCTCTATTAGTTGGTCTGTCATATATGTATGTATGTATGTATGTAGAAATATAAAGAGAAGAAAGACCCCAAGTTATTTGTTCACAATCTAGATAAATGTGCCATTTTGTGGCTTCCTGTCTTCATCATCATTTAAATTCAAGGCAGCATGTTAAGGCGCAGAATGTGATGCGTGATCTCCGATGAATAGTGACCACAAAACCTAATGGTAAATCAAATCCTCTCTCGCCAACCAAGCCATCCCAATCAGCCGTACCTTAAATCATCAACAAAACAATATACAGAAGCTACAGATTCATGCTTCCAGGGCAACCTGTGCAGTGTAAACCAGCCATGATTATCATTATCCTGTCAAATATATGAATAACAATTGGAGAGATTTCGTGCATCAGATCATTCACCTGTGTGGTGTCAGGGATCAGCGTCTATGCAAGGGAATAAATATACGAAGCCTTACGTCTAATGGCCATTCAAAAAAACAGAAACAATTATTTTATTGTTGAGGTGAAGTGAGAGAGTTGTATGTTGGGTTTTGTGATGCTGATGCTGATGTTGATGCTGATGCAGGAGGAAAATTGCAAACATCCTTTCGGCGTTTCATGTCTGATCAATGGGAATCGAATCCGAATGTTTGCTGTGCATGCGTTTATTTTCTTCAACTCCAACTCCAACTCCAATGATGGCAAAGCGATACTACCAACGACGAGAGTAGGTACTCGTATCATGCGAAATCTCTAGAAAATGACATTTTAATGAGCCTTTGATTGTTTCATGATGTTTTGAGTTGTTTTGTTGCATTTAAAGAGTATGCGGTTGATAGAGTCTTTTGGTTGTTGTTATATTTTTGCCACGCCACGCACAGTAGCAAATTCCTTTTGGTTAAGAAAAAAATTAAACGAAATGCGATCGGAGTTGAGGAGCTGGTGATCTCGGAATTGATCTGAGAAATAAAACCGTGGGACGTTCAAACCATATTTGAGAGGCATTACATCGCCATCGGTCGTTGGCGTTGGCATCGACTTCAGCTTCGACTTCAGCTATGACTTCAACTTCGACTTCGGCATAGTCATGCATCAGAAAGTGGTTTTAATTGCTAATTTGGATGTGTATAGTTTATAGAGAGACACGAAAGAGTAATTATTGTGTTTCCTTCTAAGTAAAATATATACGAATATCTGATATTTATATATATTTGGATGAACAACGATTGAGCCTGAAATTCTGGAATTGGTTTTGTAAACCAAACATTTAAAGAGTGTAGGATGGAGAAAGAGTTTAGACATAAATCTAATTGCAGGTTTCAGGAAATACTTTCCGTATATACATTTGTATAAACTGTGATGTGCAAAATTTACTTTCGCTTTAGTTGAGATGATAAATCGTGTTTTAATGATACTCGTCATTATCATGTGTTATTGGTCATTTAATTTGTTTGTTGTAATTCAATTGGTTGTTATGTAAGACTGTACTTTAATAGTTTGGCGGTTGTATTTATCATTCATATAAAGACGTATGCATCTTTAAGATCTCTCCTGCTAATCCACATATATGTCTATGTTTTCTAAACAAATATGCCCTACATTTTTAAAAATGAGTTCTAAATGATTTAGTTACTTTAACAATGGTTTTTGGAAAGTTTTGGGAAAACTGATTCGACAACTTAATGATCTTTCATGTCTTTCGTTGTTTTATCGACATTTTTATTGGCAATATGATCTTTCCAAGTAGATGCACTTGAGCTTCCAGTACTGACACGTCATTTTACCCGTTGAGCTAAGTTTCTATCATATACTGTCAAAAACAGAGATTCCACCTTTGTCATACTCCAAGCTTCTGCACCGTATATCAGGAGTCTAATATAGCGACACTTTAGTTGCTCGAAAGAGAGATATACTACTCAATTGCTTCCTTAGCCCAAAGAAACAGCGGTTACCAAGAGTAATTCTTCGTTTGATTTCAGCGCTGGTGTTATTATCTGCATTCATAGCGCAGCCCAGGTAGACCGCTGCACCGGACAATATTCCACCTTTAGTTTTGAAATTTTGTAAATATCACCTTAAAACCCCACTTTGCTTTATTTTTAATTTGTCCTTGAAACAAGGAGTATTTTTAGATACATGGAAACATTCTCTGATAACTCCTTTACATAAATCTGGGTTTAAAGCATCTGTGGAAAATTATAGACCTATTGCTAAGCTTCAGCTAATCCCCAAATTATTTGAAGCAATTGTTAAAATTAAACTTTATAGTTTAGTTCAAAACCATATTTCCCTGCATCAGCATGGCTTTATGAGTGGTAGGTCTACTGCAACAAATTTAGCAATTTTTACAAATTACTGTCTTGGTTGTTTAGAAAACCGTACTCAAGTGGATGTAATCTACAACGATTTTTCCAAGGCGTTTAATCGGGTACAACATAATGTTCTCTTGAAAAAACTTGAATTGCTTGGCTTTCACTCGAATCTCCTAAAATGGATTAGAAGCTATTTGGTGGGACGAAGACAATATGTTAAAATTGGTGATGTTCTGTCCAATGAAATACAAAATCTTTCCGGTGTACCGCAAGGTAGTTATCTTGGTCCAATCCTTTTCATTTTATTTATAAATGATTTACCGAATTGCATTAAAAGTTCTAGATGTCTCTTATATGCTGATGATCTCAAGACTTTTAGTTCTGTAAGTTCTTCATCAGATGCTGGTAAAATTCAATTGGATATTGATAATATTACCAAGTGGTGTTTCATAAATGGTTTAAATTTTAATGTAAAAAAGTGTAGTATTGTTACGTTTTCTAAAATAAAGGATCCGATATCTTTTGATTACAAAATTGAGAATCAGTTCTTAATGAGGTTAACAAGTCAGTTAGTTATTTCAAAAGTTAACGCCATGTTGGGATTTATTTCAAGAACTTCTAAGTCATTCGAAGATCCTTATACTTTAAAAACTCTTTTTGTATCCCTTGTAAGACCTTTACTTGAATATTGTTGCATAATATGGGATCCCTTTACACAATCAAGTATTTTAAGGATTGAAAAGGTTCAGAAGAGATTTACAAAATTTGCTTCACGAAAGCTTTATAATTATTCAAATATGCCACCTTATGAGACCAGATGTGCTTTAATTGACTTAAAAACTTTAGTATTTAGAAGAAAATTATATTCAGTACTCTTTGCTTACGATGTGGTCAACTGTAAGATAATTTGTTCATTTTTGTTGTCTTAGTTTAATATGTACCTATGTTCCATCTCGTAATTTGCGTCCTAAAAATGGTAATTTTCTACATGTTCCTTTTCATAGCAAAAATTATGCGAAACATAATCCAATAACTGCTTCTTGTATTGCTTTTAACGAATTTGAGTTCGTAATTGATTTTAATAAAAATAGATTAGATATTAAGAAAGATGTATTGAATTTGTTGTAATACTATGTTTTTACCACTGTCAATTTGTAAATATAATGTTTGATTTTAATGTAGTCTCCATAAAGTATTGTAACTTGAAAGACGAATAAATAAATAAATAAACTCCTTAACTACTTTAAAGTTACGTATTTCTATGGTAACGTTTTGACCCAGACGTGCGTCGTCGGTGTTGTAGGTCCCATTTTAGATGTTTCTGCTTTAATACTCAAAAAAACCCTATTGACATAACGCTAAGTTCTTCCTATTATGTCAATGGTTTCAGCCAGAGAGAAAAAACTAAATGAGAGAACCAAATTTCCTCGTCTCCGTCTCTTCGAAACCTCTTACTCTCATTTTTTATAGCGTGTTGAATTCGTATCGGTGTATACATGTTTTCACCTCGGAGAAGAGTACACAAAAAAACATCATTTCCGGGAAATGCGACATTTTTCATTTTTGTTTATTGGTAGCCAAGAAGGCTATGTTTTTTAAAGTCTCATTATAATAATTGTAATTCTCATGAATTTCTTTTTTTTTAATTTTGCTAACATCTTGTCGTTTTTATATCTACAAAAATACTCCTATAATTCAAATTAATTCTAGCAAAACATTTTTGTTTGTCAATAAATAACGGAAGAAGTTATACCGGTAGTTCGTGGTGAATTTGTTTTTCCCTTCTTTTTCTCTAAGTTACAGATAGATGGCAGTAACAACCAAAACAAGAAAGGATGTGTGCAGAAAGTGTTTAACAAGGTTAAGGCTTTTTAGATTAGACTTTACTTGTATATATGAACGAGTACATGTTTTTTATAAATGAATGTTATGTTTATTTCAATAGTAATACCTTAACTATTAACTTAACTACTGTATTATCAAAATATACAGCATCGAATTATTTTACATTGAATTATAAAAGGCGGAACTAATAAAGTTCTATAGTTTACCGGGAATATTTATATAAAATATCCATATCTTCTGCAATTGCGGTATCAATCGATATTTTCTGGAACTTAGTGTGAACGTAACATTTATTTGTCATGAATTACTTTTTCAACTTTTTTATACACCATAAAAATCAATTATAAAATTTGGTTGTGATAATAATTACTTGAACACAGCATTTTCTATGTTTATAGTTATTCAGGTTTAGCCCTTAACTTTGATTTGCATTTATTTATGAATAGCCTAAAAAGTTTAGCAAACATCTATGAATAAGCCACAATGCACTTTCAGAAAAACTGTAGTTAGAACTTTCCCTGACAGATTTTTCCTTGTCGCTATATAACTGAAAGATAAGATATAAATACTTAGAACTGGAAAACTTATAAAAATGATGCATGAGACTTAAATTTTGGTTGAAGAACAAATTTGTATATTCTTTTCACAAAACCACTGAACTAGCGAGAATACAAATATTTTTACTTTTGTACAAAAGTACTTTTCGGCTTATGTAGTTAAGCCTTTAAAAGCAACACACTAGCTTAGTGGAAGGCAGTAAGAATAGCTTATCACCTATTCACAAATCTTATGCAATGAAAATTGGTAACAGAAGTAACAAGTTGACGGTCTTTTTATTTAGTGTCTACTTAAATCACTTATATTCAGCATTTTGGAAATGTCGTGAGTAATGTAAAGTAAATAAACAACGAGTACACACAAATAAAATAGGAATGGAAAAAAGAGATGAATATATAAAAATGTTTTCAATGTTCCATGTTTACATTCTGTAACTCTCGTTTTCAATGTTCCTGCAACTCTCGCATCGACAAAATTAAGTCGATAAACTCTGAAAATTGAAACAAATCTGAGTTTTTTTTTGCATTTTTCAACGGTCTGAGCGAAAATTAAACGCATAAACGCAGCTAATAATACAAATAATAGTTGTAGTGCTTTCAGAGTTTTATGTTTCTAGGTCGTAATTCTCATTGGACTGTTGCACCACCTAATTTATTTTACTTACTTAATGATTAAAACTGGCTTCAAATAACAAACTAATATTTATCTAAATGCGTAATTTAGAATTGTTTCTAAATCTTCATTGTTCTGGCACCTAACAAGAGTAATTAATTTCACTTTATATTCGAATGATATTACTCTCAAACGAACACAATGAGAGTACCAAAAAGTTGTTCATCCACAATTTTGAATTTTCTTTGAACACCTCTGAACAGCTGACTACATCCGCCATTTTTCAAAGGTGATCGCCATTTTTCAAAGGTGGTGAGCAGAGAGAAAAAAGAGAAAAGCTTTTTCTCTCTCGTGGTGAGTATGTACACAAACTTGCATAAGTATTTGTTCCCCACATTTTTTTTATATGGAGTTAATACATATGCAAGTTGGTGGCCAAATCACAGCTTGTAGGCAAAAAGAGAGCAACCGTCGAAGTTGGTTTTCTCTATTAGTTCTTTCTCGATGGTTTCAGCATATACTAGTAATTGGACAGAATTACTTTGCACAGTTCTTTCAAGGATGATGTTGAAGAAATTGCATGACAGCGCATCACATTATCTAAAAGCCTTTTTTACATCGAAAGGTTCTGTTAAGTTGTTTCCAACCTTAATGGAGCAGCGTGAATTCTCCATAGTCATCCTGCAAAAACGGACGAGTTTGGCAGGGTTGCCAAACCTAGACATGGCTCTATAAAGTTCGTCTCTATAGATGTCGACATATGTTGCCTTGAAATCGATAAAGAGATGGTGGATGTTGATTTGATGTTCTTGGGTTCTTTCCAGGATCTGCCGTAATGTGAATATTTGATTGACTGTGGACTTTTCTGGTCTAAGACCACACTGATTAGGACCTATGTTGTTGACGAGTGGGCCTTAGTTGTTCACATATTATGACAGAGAATATTTTGTAAGTCATGTTAAGGTGATTGATTCCCCTAAACCCCTTTTAATAAGGTGAAATAAAAAAACAATCTCTCAACTAAAAATCTAACCACGAGTACTTTTCATAAAGTTTGCATATCAGCTCTTTTATTTAGTTTTCATGTTATGATGATTTAGTAAGTTATTAAGGCCCTGCTGTTAACTTGATCTGAAAAATGCAAGAAAATTTTAAAACTAATTAAATTTTAAGTCTATAAGTTATGCCGTGAGTGCAATAGTGTATAATAACTGTATATTTTTCATTACTTTCAGTTGGGAAAAACTAATAAATAGCTTATTTTCAGATATTTTTAGTTTCAATAGAGATATTAATAAGTAAATAGATTAGATTAGATTAGATAAATTTCTTTATTACAATATATATGTAAGTTTTACATTCTATTAAAACTAAGAACATAAGGACATGGCTAAGCTGCCGTCTGCCTGATAGACATTTTTTAAACTAAAATACATATTAGTAAAATATAAAAGTTTTTAAATCTTCAAAAAAACAGTTTTTTACATTTTTTATTTATTTTATCAACTTATTCGACTTTTAAAGAGAAAATTGTTGAAGAAAAAGCGAATCTTAAAATAGGAGTAGTTTTGTTTAAAATACAATTAGTTTATAGCAGATCATAGTAATGATAGATAATGTTGAGATACATTTTATATTTTAAATTTGAAAGATATAACACTTTTAAGCAATTTTAATGACATGGAACATACCTAAATATCTACTATTCAATTTTCACGTGATTTGAAACACAAATATTTGAAAGATATAAAGCTTTTTATGCAATTTTAATAATTTGCAACATAAATACTATACAAATTTTTCGTGATTTGAAACACAAAAATTTGAGGGATGCTTTTTATGCAATTTTAATGATTTGAAACACAAATACTAGGTATACAATTTTCACGTGATTTAAAACACAAATATTTGTTATTTTTTTAACTTGGAGAATATGCGATATGATAACGCATGTTTACAAAATTTAAAGAGATTTACCCAACCAATTGATCCGTTGAGAATATCAATAAGCTCGTTCAAAGTCAAAAAACTGGCTTGGAAATAATAATCGCCTTATGTCTTGCAATATTGGGTAAACTACTATAATATGGTGAGTACCTTCAAGTTCTCTTAAATTGCAGAGAGTGCAGATTTGTGATAAATCGGATCTATAAGGCACACAGTTTAGATTAAGTATTTCGACTCTAGCCCTAAAGATGATACCGATAGCTTCTGCAGTCAGTTCGTTGCAAAAATAACTCATATCAGATGACAATTGGTAGTTCAGGTTCCTGTAAATGTTTCTATACTTTCTGAAGAGGATGCCCTTTCTATATATTGTAAATATATCGCATTATCAGTTATCAGGTCATCAAGTAAATTCTGCCATTCAATAACGTTATTTTCAGTTAAAGGAAGCGTTACATTTTGTGCCGCAGCAAGATAGTTCCATTCTTTGAAAGGTGTTGCGTTTCTTCGAAGTTGCCTTAACAGAATTGACTTATGTAGTCCGTTTTCTCTTTTCACTACTGTAGTCAGATATTTGGCATGCGATTTAAGATTTTGGATGTAAATCGGTGCTAAACCTGACTCCACATGTAAAGCATACGTTGGTGTTGCGTTAAGTAATCTTTCTTTTTCTCATGTTTCGAATTCCTCATGTTGTGCGTACCCAAATGCTTGCACCCCATAACACATACAAGTATTAACTGTTGCTTTATGAACACTCGGTACTTCGATGCTACATCAATGTTGATGTTGCTGAAAAATGTTGGCCACATTAGATTTATAGCTAGTTTGGCTTCCCTACCTTTCTCCTTTGTATGTTTACTCCAGTTAAGGTTAGATGTTATCAACACTCACAGGTACTTGAACTCCTTTACTACATCGATGCGCTCATTGTTGATGGTCCTTGATTCCTCCGGTAGCCTTCTTTCGGTGTCTAGATTCAAAAATCATAGGTTTTGTTTTACTTGTATTGATTTTTAGGCCCCAAGTTGAACAGTAATACATACATAAGTAAATAGTTTTTGTTTTATTTTTACAATATGTTTAAAAAGAGAGTTAATTGACATTTACACCACACTCTTCAATAATGCACTGAATAATGCATATTATCCAGTGCATTGGAAGACCGCTGTGGTTTATGCTCTCCCGAAAAAGGGAAAGGACAACTCCAACCCGTCAAATCTTCGGTCGATAAGTCTTCTTCCGAGTATCAGCAAAGTTTTCGAAAAGATCATCAATAGGGCTCTGACTAAGTGGGCTGCGGACAACAAAATAATTCCGGATAAACAGTTCGGGTTCAAGGCGGGTCATGACACAATTCATGCTGCGTCTAAACTCGTTTCTGATATCCAATGGAATAATTCAAAACAACAATGCACAGGTGCTGTTCTGGTTGATTTGGAAAAAGCCTTTGACACCGTATGGTTAGATGGTCTTTAACTAAAACTGAGCAGGCTTGGCATAAGCAAGCCATTGTTGTACATATATACTTTACGATATGCTTAACGGTAGAAAGTTTGTTGTCAAAAGTGGCAATGTTACTTCTACCACAACATTCTTAATTAAAAATGGTCTTCAACAGGAAGTGGTGAATTCACCGATTCTCTTCAGCATTTACACCAGCGGTCCGATAGGTAGTCTTACAAAGGCCCGAAAGGTTGAGGTTATTAGAATTCTCTTGCAGCATGATTTCGACAAGATTCAGCGATATTGCGATGACTGGAAACTGAAAATAAATGTCCAGAAGTCGGAGACAATTCTGTTCCGGACTGCGTCGGCTAGGGCCACGAGGGAAACGTGCAAGAATTGGCGCAAGATGGTCATCGTTGATCTTCACGAGCAGCGATTAGCGAGCAAAAGTGTAGTGAAGTACCTCGGTATCTGTTTAGATCCAGTTCTTAAGATATGGCCGACGAAAAAAGGTATTCCGAAAAACCTTTGCCTTCTATTATGGGGACCTTGAAACATCGAGCAATTTCAATTAAAAAACGTTAGTAAATACTGCTCGGGAATGCCCACTGGTGGACGACACGTTGTTCCTAGTATTATTTTCAAAGAAAAATATCCCAATTATGCCACCACTAAACAATCCGCACCAAACTATCACTCTTTATGGATATATGTATAGGCTTTTTAGACAGTAACATGCAGGTTTTTGCGAACCTCTGATGTAATAATTTTTATTGTTATCGTAGTAGCCGATATGAAATTGCACCGAATCAAAATAGATGATTTTTCGACCAAAATGGTTAGCCAATGTAAGCTGCTCATAGGCCCAAACTGCAAAGGGTTAAGTGTCAACTCCTAATCATACCAGCCTCACAATCTTTTTTCACAAACATGTGAAAAGCGGACAATTTGGAGTCTTCGCAACTTATTTGAAAGAAAAACACTATTAGATTTACACAATGAAGTTTTTCTTATTCAACGTTTTTCATACATAAGGTGACTCATTCTGCTCTGCGAAGTAGGTTAAGACTGTCAAAATAGCCTATGATTTAAAAATAAACCACTATATAGCCAACCCTGTATAGTCTTCCTCCTGAGACTCATTTCTGTATGTATTTACCCTCTTCACTCAAGACCCATTTGCCTTATTTCCTTTGACTTGAGAAGAGCTTGTATTCCTAGAAACCAAATTATAAGTAATGAAATAAGTGCAACAATTTTTGTACATCAGCTCTTTCGTTTTATACTAAGCTTAACCTTAAAGAAAACTTTTAAAACATTTAATTATTATATTATTAAGTATAAACTCATAGACTAGAATCTATAGTCAATGTGCAAAAGTTTTCTTTACTAATTCACAAAAAACATAAACTTTCCCAACATTCATCTTATCTGAACATCTTCCTTCACATTTCCTAACCTCTCAGGGAGCTCATAACAGAAAAGACCATTAATCAACACTATCGAACCATTAAAATACTGAGCAATTAAAATTACTTAAACCCTTCCCAGTCACAACATATAATACCGCAACATACGAGTATTTACAAAAAGGACTCAAGTAAAAGAAAAGAACAAATTTAATTAAATGCATGTCCTTTCAGCGGTTGTTTTCTTATCCGGTTAACACAATTTGTCTTGGCAGGTAGGTATTTTATTATTTGATATCACGTATGTAAATTCTTTTTGTTATACAAAAGTTGTTAACATCCTTCGTTGTCGTCGTCGTCGTCGTGGCAGCGGACAAAATGTGTGGTTACTAGATTACCAATTTAAAACAGAAGTTCATCGCCCATTTGCATATTCCTTTTGTTAAAAAAAAGCGATACAACATTTTTGTTGGTCCTTTGGTTGCGGTCAATTAGATTTAAAAAAAAAAAAAAGAAAACACCTGATGTCCCATAGGCTTTTATAATAACCGAAGAGTGGAGAATCTATGTATCAAAATATTTATATAATTAACATTTAACAACAGCAACTGGAGCGGAAGATGAACCCTTTCTCGTCTATACCTATACAACCATACCATCGAATGCCCTTTGTAATTTTATTCCTTACATTTTTCAAAGATAAAAATAAGTAAATATTCTTTTAATAGTAATTAATCTTTTAAACACGGAAAATAAATATACTTTGTATGGAAACATGAGTAATTTTAATTCAAATACGACTTGACTTAGAGCAGTTAGAGTTAAAAGATGCATTATTATTACGGTGACCATTCGATCATTATTATAATGAACACTTCATTATTTGAAGAAAATGTTCATTATGAATTATTGTGTGTCTGAAAACATAAAAATGTTCATTATTTAAGAAACTGCTCACTATTTTATGATTTTTTTTCTTTAAGGAAAGTCTAAGGGTCCGGCCACGCAATGAGCGACGAGCGACTAAGCGACCGAGCTACGAGTCGCTGAGCGACGCAAAAAAATTAGAACACATGAGATCGTATGGAGGCGGCCACATAAACCCTAAGCGACTGAGCGATTTATTAAGCGACAGAGCGACGTCGCTCTGTAATCAAATCTGTTTTAATTTTTCAATCGATCGCTGAGCGTCGTAGAAAAAAGATGTGTAGTTGTGTACAATAAACACTGAAAGTTTAATTTCAGCTGTCCAAAAGCTGTTGATGTTGTAGATGTTGAAAACGTTATTCTTCGTTATACAAAATTGTTTTGGAGATAAAATCATTTTTTGTTCGTAAAATTTTCGAGGTGACACATTTTTTTTCAGTTTTTTTTTTATTAAAAAAAAAAAACCGTTTATTGAAATATTTTCCAAAAATGTATTGGTTTGGTTTCTTGAGCTATGGACGACAAAAAAAACCTCGCGAACGTACGGACGCACAAACGCACGTACACACACAGACATCTCTCTTAAAATCTTTTATTTAGACTCTAGGGACCTTGAAACGTCGAGAAATGTCAAAATTTTTAATTCGACAAATCGGACCGATTACAATAACTTTCTATGGGAATATAAAAATGTCACCGATAAAGGGTGGGAAAAATTTGGACAAATTTGTAATTGTTTTGTTAAGTTTTTATTTATTTAATCTTTAATTACAAATAGTGTTTTTTGTTTAAAAGATGGTACTGACATACGACAATATTGCAAAATCGATCTGGAAATCTGCGAAAAAATAATCTGGAAATCTGCGAAGAAATAAATGATGAAATTCACTATAATTTTCCCTTTCACGATTTATGGGTTGTACACCAAATCTACGGAACCTCGATCTTATTACAGATCTATTTTTCCCAACTAATCGCTCAGCGACGTGTCGTTTAGTAAATAGCCACCCATCGCTCAGATTGGTCGCTCAGCGACTCGTCGCTCAGTCGCTCGTCGCTGATTGCGTGGCCGGACGCTAAGCATGAAAACCATTAAATGTTTAATAAAAACGTACCCTTATATCATAATTCGTAGTCTTTCTTTTTCGGAACAATTCCTACTCTCACAATTACAAAAATCAGATCATATTATACATCCCCCCAACACACAGGGGAAGTTAAACTAATACTTTACACTTGCGCACAGGACAACTCACCACTGGAAATTAATTTTACCATTGAGTTTTACTGACCATGACAATGGTAAAAAAACTTTCAGTGAATGTGAATGAAACTCATATTTTTTGCATTTGGACTAGTTATGGCATTTCCCAAAAGTAATTTTAAGAATGCACTCCGACTGTTGGAATTATTGCATTGTTGAAAAATCCTTCTCTCCAAAAATAAATGAAGAGTAAGGATTACACTAATTCCTGGGACAAAGTGGAGTTTAGTTTAATGTATATATGTACATTATGAAAAGGAGAAGCAATATTTCAGTTAATGACACTGATGTTTTCGACGAGTTGTCATGTGTAAAAAATTACGTTTCTTCAGAAAAAATTGTTGAATGGAAGGAGAGCCAAATGAGTGCTGGAGATATGTAGGTGGGTTGAAATTTTCAAGTTTTTCAATAAAAAAATGAAACAGTGTAAAAACATTTCAAAAATCATAGAGTCTGGGTCTAATGTCTCTACAGAGCGAGTTTTCTCAATTTTAAAAAATGTATGGACAAACGAAAAAACAATATGAAAATTAAAACAATCAGGTCCATTTTAATTTGCAAATGGAATTATAAATTAAATTGCATCCAATTTAGGAATTATTTAAAAATAAACCCAGAATTAATAAAAAAAAATTCTATTCTTTCGAAAAGTACTTATTTTAACAATATCTACTAATATATTTTAATTCGATGTCAAAGTTGTTTGACTAGCCAATATGATATAAAAGGGTTTAAGGTTTTGTTTATTTTTGTTTGTGAATAAGTTAGATACTGAAAGAATCTTTGTTATTTTTATGTTTGTTTTGTTTATTATCGATGAAAGTTCTTTTTTGTTTATTTTATAAATATACCTAATTATACTATATTTATTAATTAATTTATATTATATTTATTTACTGTTACTCAATGAAATGAAAAAATATCTTAAAAAATGGTGAACATTTTTCATTCTTTGGGTACCTACTGTTCATTATTTTGTCTCGGAAAATATGGTCACCGTAATTATAATGGACAAAATCACATCTGCTAAATGAAACTTCTGAAACTAGGCAACAAACATATGTAGCTAAAAGAAAGGCTATCGAATTTTGTGTTGTTTTCTAAAATTATGCAATTAAATTTATTTTATATCAATTCTCCTAACACTATGCAACATTTTATTGAGTGAACCATTTGAAATTATGTATGTATACATGTATATGTATGACCAATTTCAAAAGATTTAATTGACAACAGATCCCTCAGCATCAAGTTCAATATCTTAAAACTAAAAATTAAGTTAACAAAATTTTTCATTTACAAAAAAGAAAGATACAACAATGATTGAAATAGGTTCCGGCTATCTTAACTTATAGAGAAAATGAAGCGATTGGCATTAGAGATAGAAAGAGTCTTAGTAGTTAACAGATTATGTAAAAATATACAGTGCATTAAATCAATATACTGATTTAATGTATTTCCCAAAAAGGACGTATTGTACTGTGAAATATATGTTCGTCTCTGTACCTAATCAAGTTATTGAAAGCTACTTGAATCTTACGTTGGGAAAAGGAGCAGAGTTGCAAAAATTCCAATGTCAATTCAATGCATTACTCAAAATTTTTTTAATGGATATTGTTCTAGACTGAAATAAAATATATAATGCTAATTGTACATCTATGAATTACCCATTAAACATTTAATTTATTGCCATCAATATTAAACTAAAAATTAAAAATTATTTTATTGCAAGTTTTATTGAATTAGTAAATAAATGTTATTTTATTGCAAGTTTAATTGAATTAAAATTAAAAAATAACTTCTATTCAAAATGAGCTACAATTTTTTAATTCAATGCCTAGTGGGAATTTATTCAATTATTTCCATTTATATCAATTAATATTCGAAATCTTGACGTAAAAATGTCCCAGGTTGAAGATTGACTGATACTAACAAATAAATTTTGAAAAAAAAATCGTTTTTCGGTCGAACAATGATAATAATAATAAATTATAATATTTGAATAATTGTTGTTTTTTGTGTTATAATTGCGTGATAACCGTAAGTCATAACATTAATCAGGTTAAAAATTTTGGAAATAAAAACTTAAAGTATTTTAATTAATAATTGCGAAAGTCTGCCAAATAAAATAAAAATAAGTATTTTTATTTTAAAAGTTTTGCATTGGAAAATAATATTTTAATTTGATAGAACACAATTAAAAAATAACATTAAATAATTAATGCCATACGGTAACATTGAAAAATAAAATTTAATAAATAATTAAAAAAAAAATGGAATTAAAAATTGAAAAATATTTTCTAATTTATTCAAAATGCATTATAAAATTCAATGCATTATTTGCAACTCTGCTTCAGAGTATGTTATGAGAAGTAAGATTAGACTTTTAACAAGCTGTCTTCTAGTATCGAATAAAGCTTGCAGGTCGTCACTAACTTTCGAAGACTCCCTTACATCCAAACTATAACATTGTTTGTATGATCATATCCGGATAGGTCACTATTTAGAACAAAGTCCGGACGTTTTACAATTCAGGGTTAATTTACTTTTAGTTGTTGGGATAACTTCAGGTGGAATAACACCACCACCTGTGTCGCAACTAAACTAATTTGGCCTATTCTTAGCGCCAGGCGCTCAAAACAATTAATCTCTCTGAGTTATAGGTGTCCTGACTGGGCACTGCTTAATAGGAAGGCATGCTATTCGACTTGGAGCCCCTGCAAATGATTTTTGTAGGAGTTGCATGGACGAAGAAGAAGAGGAGACAATCTCTCATCTTCTGTGCACATGCCCTGCCTTATCACAAAGACGTAGAATCCACCTTGGAGACTACTACTTTAACGATACCAGCGATCTAAAAAATTCAGACATTACTTGCCTCCTACGCTTCATTCGAAGCTCCAATTGGTTCAATGAGTTAAGCTGATTAACTGATCCATGTGGTATCACAACGGACCATACTTTGGTCTAAGTGTTTTGGACGTCCCAACCAACAGCCACTTTAACCTAACCTAACCTAACGTGGGATAACTTGAAACTTTTTGGAATTAAGTTGTAGCCCATTTGAAACAGACCATTTACTGATGTTACAAAGGTCCTCGTTTAAATATATTAGTTTCCCCTATATTGGTAACTGGCTGAGCAAAGTACAATTAAACATCATCAGCATAGAGGTATACAGCGGAATGTTTGCAAACAGATGGCAAGTCATTATTAAACAAACAGAAAAAAATAGGACCCAGGATTGATCCCTGTGGAACATTCCATTACTTATAAAATAACCATCTGAAGCCTGTCAGAAACATTCATAGCTTTCAAGTAATTTCACTGCAGAGTTTCCAAAACCAATTTTTAAATTTCCAGCATATAGTGTTATGGTTTACTTTGTCGATAAATCAAGCAGACAAAGAAGCGTAACATATCCTTTATCATAAATAAATAAATAAATTAGGTGGCGCAACAGTCCATGAAGGACCAGGGCCTAGTGACTTACAACTCTCGACCATCCCTGTGTGCGATTAATGTTGTCAGAGATGGAAGGGACCTACAGTTTATATGCCGAATCCGAACGGCTAGTTTGAGAAAGCACTTTTCATGACAAGAATTACTCTTGGAGGATTTGTCAATTCCTCGCAAGAGGCAGTACCCGTGAAAAAAGTTAGGTGGCACAGGCAGGGATTGAACCCAAGACCCCTTGCATGACAGTCCAACGCACTAACCATCACGCTACGGGTACTACATCCTTTATCATAGTCCTGTCTTATATCTTCCAGTATTTTAACCATGGCAGTAGAACAACTGTGTTAAGACCTAAAACCAGATTGGCCAGGAAATAAATGGTTATGTAAGGATATGTGCTCAAGAATCTGTTTAGCTATTAATCTTTCAAAGAATTTCGATAAGCACGGTAAAATACTTATTGGCCTAAAATCACTTGCAGACACAGAATTATTACTTTTGGGAATAGACATAACTCTTTCTTCTACATATGACTTTGGTAAGGTTGAAGTTGTAATGCAATGCAAGGGGTAATAATATGATTTAGGTAAGGTATTACGTAAGGTAGAATTGGAGTGGTATCCCATCTTCTCCAACAGCGTTTGATTTAATTAGTCCTACACAATTAATAACATCATTCCCATTAACCGCTTTAATTTGAAAACTCTTTATCGTTTGAAGGTATGGATTAATTCTTTCTGAGAATCGGTCTTCAAGAGTGTTTTTAAAAAAAAAGAAGTTATTTGGCACATCAGCATCAATTTCGCATTTAGAAAGACAGATTGAGGAAGAAATACATAACTGTCGTAAATTTTTCCAAAGCTTTTTTGGGGAAAGTTTCGTGTTTCGTACCCGTGGCATGATGGTTAGTGCGTTGGACTGTCATGCGAGAGGTCTTGGGTTCAATCCCTGCCTGTGCCACCTTAATTAAAAAAAAAAAAAGTTTTCACGGGTACTGCCTCTTGCGAGGAATTGACAAATTCTCCAAGAATAATTCTTGTCATGAAAAAGTGCTTTCTCAAATTTAGCCGTTCGGATTCGGCATATAAATTGTAGGTCCCCTCCATCCCTGACAACATTTACTCGCACACAGGAATGGTTGAGAGTTGTAAGTCACTAGGCCCTGGTTCTCTACGGACTGTTGTGCCACCTAATTTATTTATTTATTCGTGTTCAATTTCGATGCATAGTAATTCCTTTTTGAGTTTCTAGTCACTACAGTGATATGATTTCTTGATACTTTGTTAGCATTCCAATATGATTTGGAGGAAACATTTTTCCATTTTCTATACAGTTTTTGTTTAGATTAATAGCTTCGAAAACCTCCGAAGTGTACCAAGTACAACTTTTGTTACGAACATTTACCGTTTCGGTTGGAACATAATCATTAAAATTACCTGGGATACCTTGGGATACAACAATATTTTGCAAATCTCGTTAGATAACTGGTTTTATTAATCTTAATTTCTAATGGAGAAGCAAAATCATGCATCCGAAAAGCTCTAGAATAATTTTTTAACAAGTCAACATTGAAGTCACCTAAAACTATAATTTGATCATATAGAGGTGAGAATCGTGAAAGAGCAGAGAAAAACAGGCAACAAAGCATTTAGTGTAACCATCACAAATTTCAGAAAATAAGAATGTCTAGACTAACTAAACTAATAAGATGTTAACATTTTAACGAAGATCTACAATAAATTCAAATTCCACCACCCCATGTGAATTTAATTTTATAATTTCGCTACAAAGATTGATTTCCTATATAATATAACAAATTACACATATTAGGCCGAAACCCTGTCTCGTAAACACATTTAATATCGACTTCTGTTCTGGCTATACTATAAAATCCTTTGTTCTTTCGGTCCCGAAACTTGAGTACGATTCTAAAATTTGGACAAAAACCCAATTGAGTCTCTTGAACAGAATTCTTACTAAAGCATTTGCAACTCTTAAATACCACCGCAATGTTTCATGTCTCACACTATTTTCATAAAAAATGTTATAGTCAAATAAATTCAACTTTCTATGAATGATCATTAGTTTACCCTTAAGCCATTTTGAAACATGCTATTTAGCACAGAGATTTTTCAGAACTCCAAACCATTTTCAAACGTCTTAAGCATGCACCAATCTTTAATTTATTTCAGCCTGAGACATCCTCAAAAAGTTTATCTTCATACTCATATTTTTAATCTTTCATAAAATAAAAAGCTGATAAAATTTTATATTCTCTATGAACACTTATAATTATTATTGTTCCACTTTTTCATAGGCAAACATAACATCATGCGTAATTTTTGTATATACACAAATAAATTGTTTTTCTCTTATAAACGGATCTAACTTAAACTTCTCTTACTTCTCTTTATTTGATAGAGAAAAGAGAAAAACAAACAATAATAAAAAATGTTCTTCTTTAACGCTGAAAATTAACTAAACAATTACACTAAACAAATAAAAAAGTCTTCTTTACAAAAAAAATAAAAAAAACTTAATGATTTTTAACAATGAATTGCCAAGGAGAATATTGAGAGGCGGGAGTTTGTTCTGATAATGTTAAATGGTACCCTGGACCAGACTAATAGCAATTATAGCCACAAACCAGCACCACCAAAGAACTGGGCGAGGGAGATTTGGATATGATGTTTTTTGTAAGTAAAGCACGTGTATTGTCATATGTACGAAGTACGAGCGACATCTCTCTTATGACACCTTACTATGAATTTCATCTTGAGCACACTTCATCACGTCAAGAGCACCTTTACTAATCAAATCATCGGCTAGAGCTTGTCCTAGCTTTTCACTTTTCGCATATAATTCATAGTCGTAGCATTTGTGACGAAATAGTCCGCAAAACAGGTTCATTGTGTCATCGGTCAGTACTGGAAGCACTTCTGTCGATTGAGGTTTCTGTTCGTCACCATAATCGTACATGTTTATTGTCTTTTGTAGGAACGGACAACTTTCATGGCCTGGCAGTGTGGTTGTAGTTTGTTTGGCTCCACCGAATGGACATTTACTAGAACTGGGCACACAGTCTGATGGTTCAGCAGGCGGAGTATTACCCGTAATTGGACATATTTCAGCAGAATTGACTTTCACATCTGTATCCACGTACGGACACTGTCCCATAAAGTCCTGACCAACTGGTATCTTCAGCGGGCACTCATCTTTGATTAGTTTCGATTCTGTAGAGTTGCCATTCTCCTCACGATTCTTCAAGTGCACCGCACTAAATGGACACTTTTTAAAGAGTTCCCCATGGATATTAATCAACTGCTGGATGTCGGTGAATTTCTCTAGTAGGCCAGAATTCAAATCATCATTTATCACCTTAGGACTGGCTCGTTTACTCTCCGGACTTTCACTTCCGTCTTTTCGGGCACGTTTTGACGGTGGTGGTGAACCATCGTTATTCGCATTGATATCGAACTTATGCCGTTCCAATTCTAGAGAGCAGGAAAGTTCATTGCGAATTTCTGTTGTTCCATCTAAACTCCATACCGCCCCGAGGACCTTCATACCAGCTCCACAATTGTCATCGTTAAGGCAACCATTCAAAGTTGAGCAAACCGCTACCGGAGCACTGCAGCCACCTCCGAGAGTCTTAAGAAAACTACGTTCGGCCAATATACGACACGTTGTTGGTAGGCAAACCAAAGCCTGCAACATTTTCAGAATCTCCTCGTCATTTGATCGGCACTCTACAGCCAGAGCTCCTTGACCCACAGCATACAACAGGTCAGACGGTTCAAGAATCTGACTTATGCGATTCATCCATCCCATTCGCACAAGACCGGCTTGAGCAAGTATAATACCAGCGAACTTCGAGCCTGGAGCGTCTAGTTTTGCTAAGCGGGTGTTAAGATTGCCACGAATGTCGCACACAACCAAATGCGGGTATTCGCGTCGAATTTGTGCTGTTCGTCGAAGGGAGGATGTTCCTAGAAAAATCGGACCATATTATTTTGAATTCTATATCTTTTTAAGTAGTTGTTTTCTTACCTATTATACTTCCTTTAGGCAGTGATTTGATGGTATTCCCTTTGAATTTCTCATTCAACACAAGTGCATCGCGGGCATCTTCTCTCTCCAGAACAGCACCGATTGCCATTCCCGCGGGCAATGCTGTCGGCAGGTCTTTCAGTGAATGAACAACAAAGTCCACACCTCCATTGCGAAGAGCATCTTCCAAATCACGGGTAAAGAGAGATTTTTCACCGATTTTTGGCAACGATATGTTCAATACTCTGTCGCCAATTGTTGACATGGTATCTAAAGAAGAAAGAAATATAATAATCGTTAATTAGTCAAGGATTTAAAAATAATTTTTCGTGTTTGCAATTTGCTCTTTGGACACTTATTTCTTTGTAATTAATGAATACAATTAGGACAAAGTATCAATTTAGAGGGACATTTAGATAGGATCATTGATTTTAGCTAAGTCAATTAATTCGCGATTTTACTTCATTAGAGTCACGCAATTTGGGTGGCATATAAACGAAAAATGATTAAATTCATTTAAACTCTGTTTGGGCTTAATCGGTTTTATTTTGTTCGTTGAAATTATTGCATGACTTTCTAGTAACCTTTTTATGTCAATATAAAATGATTAATTTATTTTCTTATTTTTGTTTGAATAACCTAAAAAGGTCAAATGGCTATTTTTATATTAAAATCCAGATCCATAAATTTACTTTTTAATAAAAGCTGAAAGCAATTAGTTTTGATGTTGTTTTTGAATTTCAACAAATTGGGATAGTTTTAGTTTAAAAATAGAAGAAAAAAAAAATAATGCACAATCAAAATTAAGTATATCAATTTTTTTTATTTCATTATTTTAATTAATCAATTAATGTCGACCTTCGTAAGGTTAACTGATAATCCTTAAAAAATATAATTTTGTCTAGTGATTACCAAGACCAAAAATAGCAATAAACATATTTTTTAAAATATGATTTAGGTACTTAAGGTTCACAAATAATCTTGCACATGCAAATTCTAAATTTTGGAACAAGTTATTTTCTCTAATTTAATTTGAAAAATTGTTTTTATAAATAATATTCCTGAAATTATTTTATAATATAGGGTTTTCCAATAAGAGGTTTCATTTTGTAATTTAAAAGTCTGTAATTTTCTAAGAGAAAAAAATGGGTGTGTATTTTAATGTTAAGATGAAAAAACATTATTAACAATAATATCAATCAAATGGTTGTCACGGTTACGGTTACAATGCCATATCCTTTTCTTAAAATTTTCTAAGACCAATTCGCACATTTGCGGATTTCAATCCCTTCACCATAACAGTTGTCGTTTGTGAAATGCGTAATTCCAAAGATCGAAGAGGAATCGAAAAACCTGTTTTCTTTAACACTACGGCGAAAAACGGGCAGCAATATTTTCGGTTGTAGTACCCGTGGCATGATGGTTAGAGCGTTAAACTGTCATGCGAGAGGTCTTGGGTTCGATCCCTGCCTCTGCCACCTAAATTTTTTTTTCACGGGTACTGCCTCTTGTGAGGAATTGACAAATTCTTAAAGAGTAATTCTTGTCATGAAAAAGTGCGGCATATAAACTGTAGGTCCCCTCCATCCCTGCAATTACTCGCACACAGGAATGGTTGAGAGTTGTAAGTCACTAGGCCCTGGTTCTCTACGGACTGTTGCTCCACCTAATTTATTTATTTTAATATTTTCGGTTGTTTTTGACCAACGAACATGATTTTGATACTTGTTGCAACAGCTCAAATTTTTCCACCAATTTTAATAATACCAGCCGAGAATGTCAAATGTCAAAAGATGTGAACTTTAAAAATAAAATGAAACCTCTTATTTGAAAATCTTATTACAATATTTTTTAAATTTTTTCCTTAGGTTAGGTTAGGCTTTCCGTGATGGAGTAGGACATACTTATGCCAGTTTAATGACCCGTTGTCATACCACATGAATCTTGAGGCTTTGATGCTTTCTTCTTGACTCAATGAAACCAGTTTGAAGCCCTTACGAAATGTGAAAGTCTGATTATTTTAATATGATTGAGATCGTTTTCGAAAAATTCTCCTATGACAGAGGTGGTAAAAAACTGTTTCCCCCTCTTCCTCATCCATACAGCTTCTGCAAAAGTCATTTGAGAATATGCCTAGCCGCGTGGCGTACTTTCCTATTAGACCGTGCTCAGTTATGACACCGATTATCGAGTTTATATGCGATCTGCTTTGGGACAGCAAGCACCTTGATCTCTTTAAATCTAGTGTAGACCAGTTTTTCGTGACCTGACACGTGGTGATGTTATCGACGTGATACTTGCCTTCTTCATAGCGTCTTCTATTAGCAATAGTTTACATGTAGCGATGGGTATGCGAGCATTAGACAAACGTGTTGTGCCATCTACATTAGAGATGATTGACAGTTATGAATTGTAATAGAGTTTGTAGAGAAAGAGTCCAGAGATTTGATATCCGCCTGAATATCTGAGAAAACACGGATATCAGATGTTGGTATCACGTTTTTTTTAAGCCAGGGCACGACTTTTTTTTATCGCCAAAAGCCCCGCCTGAAACACAGTACAATGATTATGATTGGGAAGGCGGAATGAGAGACTTAATTTCAGTCGTTCAGAGCACACGCTTCCACCAACCCCTTCATTTGTTGTTAATCTATTTGTGTAAAACTGGATTGACTCGTCTTCCAGGAATGCCCAATCCTCGCAAAAAAGATCTGGAAGGTATACAAATATAGAAGCTTCTGTCGAGTTGTAGTTGGGGGATGGTGTAGTTTCTGTGCTTTGTAATTGATTCTAAACATTTAAGAATTACGAAGTGGCCAATTTTTTTGTTAACCCACTGCAATGAAGCTTTGAGACGAATAGCAGAGCTTGCAGGTATTTGTTTTTTAAGTATATCAAGAGGTGTAGGTAGGGAAGGTGTCCTGTGCCGCAGATGGGGTCGTGCGAAGCTATTCGCTTATAAATAGGCAAGCCTGAACATTGGACTTTATTTAGTTTGTCGGGGTTTATAGCTTTTTTTTAAGTAATCCACCATAGTGTCACACTGTAAAGTAAAATAGGTCTGATTGTCTTAAATAGAAGCAAAATGTTTCGGAGACTTTTGATTCTATAGAAAGCAGAAATTCTACAAATCGAAAAAGAACTTCCTCAAAATATATTCAATGGTAGAATGGCAGGGACCAACAGGTTTTGTGTCGAAAGACTAGTTTAAGAAATCACATTTCTTAAATCATAAGAAGCGAAACCGTGAAAAAGTCTTACGTGGCATAGACAGGGATTAAACACCGACCTGGCATGACAGTCCTACGCACTTATCATCACGTCACGAGTATCTAGTTGTCGACTCAATAATGACAATGAAAGGTCAAGTGTTTGCCAAAGTTCATCGTTTTGAGTTGTCACAAACTAAAATTTATAAAGAGCATATTTAAAGCTTTATACATTGTTCAACATCTTAAGTCATCAATCATAACTGCAGAAGCTTGATGTCATTGTTATAATAAAACTAAATTAGACAATAACAAGAAAACGGCAATATTTTACAACATCTATTACGTAAACATAAAGTTCAGTCTCATCAAGTTAAGCGAGAAACACGAAAATGACAAATTGGTGATACTGATTGTCTCACATTACTGGATCTTGATTTATAACTTTCTTTTCGCTTAAAGATCCGATGGATGCACAATAATTGGACATATTTTTTATGTCATGAACATGAATGTACAAAATGCTTTAAAAAATGAAGATTTGGCAAAATAAGACCCGTGTAGGTAAGTTAACGAAAAACAATCACCAAAGTTTGTTTTATATAACAAATACATACTATTAACACATAAGCCTTATTGTCACAAGTCACGTTATATCTTATTTATATTGGATACCTGAAAACTTTCAATTTATAAAAAAATGAGCTGATCACTCTTTGGGGTGAGCTATAGCAAATTTTGCTTTGCTTTCGATTAAAATAAGCTACATTGTTCATATACATACATATGTAATCAAAATATTCGCGTGTACACAAAACAAAAAACCTAAACCATGACCAACAAGTTCACAGATCTTCTTTATTATTATTTTTTGATTGCATTAAAACCTCCATATACCATGGGTGGGAGTCGAGATCTTGAGAAAAAGTTGTTGATTATAAAATTGTTATCAATTGTGACACACTTATTTAATTAACCCTATCTTAATCGGGAAGTCGCGTTTTCACTTTCATTTCCCACACGTGGAGGTTGTTGTTTCTATAAATAAACAAAATACATATAAATGTATAAATAAAAATAGAAAAAGCTTAAGATTCTTCAATTCATCAATGTAATACATTTTTTTGCAATGATATCTTGGTTGATACTAAGACTTTTAAATTTTGTTTAAGTTTATCATTATCATTACAAAACGATAACGGTTAGCTGATAATAAAAAGTACGTCAAATAAATAATATCTTTATCAATGCAATAGTAAAGAGAAGAAAAAAACAATGAGTTGTAAATTGGAATTGATTAAAACCAATACAACATATTTCGAATTATAAATATATACATAAGTAAATTGTACGTGGTAAACATTTATCTATATATTCTAATCGGTATTAAAATAAAAATGATGCAATGTCATCGATTTTTGTTTAAAAGAATGGTTTTTGATTATGAACAACTTTAAGTACCTGAAATGATGATACTCGTTTTGATAAATAATTGAAAAATGTTTAAATTTTTTAGGGGTGACTTCCAGTTTTTATCGATTAAACGAAAAATGTTTGTATAACATAAATCATATCATAAAGGGTTTTATAATAGGAGTTTTCATTTTTTAAAGACCCGCTGTTTTGGTAGCTGTCACTTTTGAAGCTGCCATCTTTTGGACATTTGACAGTTATACAATATGCCATTACTATAAATGGAACGCTACATGTTTCAACAATGCATTTTTTTTTTAATTTACTACAAAAACTGCGCTACGCCACACAAGCTTCATAACAATTGAAATTTTCAAAGAAAAGATTCCTGAACATTTTATATTTCGGAGATAATCAGAAATGCTAACCGATATGTTGTGATTTAACACCATCAGATTATTTTCTCTTGGGCCACGTGAAAGATCAATTTAGGTGAATGCTCCGTAATCGATACAAGACCTTAACGATGGAATTAGCTCAGTTATCGAGGTCATGCAACCAAAATTGTGAAAATGTGGTAAACATCGTTTGATATCTCTCAAGAAAAACTCGATATTTTAAATTATCAACCTCTTACTGGAAAACCATGTATAATAATACATTATTTGAAATGATCTTATTGGTTTTCAACATATTTTCCAAAGCCTCTTAACTTGATTTTAGCTTCATTCGGTTTAGAAAATTGTTGCAAAAAAATTATTTTAGATTTCTAGAAACAGGAAAAAGTGCTAAGACATCAAATCTAGGCTGTAAGGTGACCATCAATTCAATGGTTTGTGTCTACAAAAATTCAGTTGTTTGAACTGATTTGTATTCATTGTGAAGAATAATTCAACTTTTTGTATTAGTTTTTTGGTACTAAGACTACCGGAAAAAAATGCTTGTATCTCATTTCAAATTGGCCGTTCTACGATTCACATTGGAAAGAAACAGCGACCAGTTTTGTAGTCCAGCTTTAAACATGGATTTGGATATTAGAATACCCATAAGGCCAAATACTGTTTAGTTTCACTTTAATTGGCATAGATCCATGAAGTAAAATCTATATAACCACATTGTACACGGCTTTTTAGCTACCTTCATTTAATTTTTTGACCATTTGCTTACACCAATTTTAACTAGTCTATTTTTGAGCGAGTTAGAAAAGATGTGGATTCTGAGGTAATTATATCTTTTTCGCAAATAAATGTTAAGGTAGTCACATGCAGATGTTTCCTTTCCAGATTTTGAATAGCATGCATTGTGTCTGGAATTCATTTTAACAAACTTCGTCGCTAAGCGAATTCAACGCCAAATCTTTATTCAAGCTGGTCAAAGGTTCATAAGTCGATAATCAAAGTCAAGAGTAGTAAATATTATGAAGACAAAACTTCCAAATTGCTGTATGAAAAATAAATTGCTCTGAAACGCAGTAGCATTGTCAAAAAGCACTGAAAACAATTTATTTGATCAAGGTCGGAAACATAGAGGGCATTATACATATAAATACAAGCACCATTTTCTTTTGCTTAGGATTTTTTAATCAACAGCGAGCTGCAAAAATCAAGGAAATGAAATAGAAACACTGATCAATAGACACAAGATTTTCAGAAGAATATTTTCAAAACTATTTGATAGAAGCTAGTAGTACCCGTGCCGTTGCCGCCTAAACTTTTTTTTCACGAGTACTGGGGCCTGATTATGAGGTTCGCGGCGGATCGTTTTCAATTCGACTTTTCAAATTCGACTCGCTTCGTATTTCCTTATTAACGAACTCTTCCTATATTCCAGTGATTTGACACTTTTGGTTTGACAGCTTTCCACAAATTTTGTTTTGTTTTGATTGAATTTGTGAAATTTGCGGTGATTTATTTAATAAACAATATTAAAATTAAAAAATGGAATCAATTATGCTGTATATTTATTCTGAAAGGGAGGAATTTGAGGAATCCCAGGAATCCTCAAGATTACGGGTGTCCAGGAGACTACTAAGAAGCAAATCTTCTCCTCTGGATCTCCCTTCAACTGAGTTGTGCCCAAAAATGATAAATTTTAAAATAAAGAAGCAGAAACAGCATTCTATGAAAATAGTGGTTTTTCTGGGGTTATAATGTGCGTTGATGGAACGCTAGTAAGCATTATACGTTCTACAACAAATGAACACCATTTGTACAACAGAAAAGGATATCATAGCTTAAATGTAATGGTGGTGACTATATTTGTGTAAAAATAATAGCATGTAAGGGTTAAAAGAACAAAATGTATGCATACTTTCTTCCAGCTTTCAACATTTTTTCGAGGGGGTCCTAGGCTATTTAAAACTTTTGAAATATTGTCCCACAGTTCATTTGTTTTAGCCCGATATTTAGGACCGACGAGTGCTCCCGTTGCAATGCCCTTATTTTTTTCATAAACTCGACGAGAGCCAAAAATTGATGTCGATTTGTTTGCTTGTTTTTATCGTTCCTTGAATGAATTTTAAAATTTTATATTTTATTGTGGATAAGTTATAAGAAAATTAAAATAAAGCTAACTCACATTTTTAAATTAAAATAAAGAAATAATTCACGAAATCGAACACTGAATAATAATAAACACTCTTTCGCCCGTGAATCCGCCAAAAAAAAGCTATCGGATTCAACTCGCCAACAAACATTATGACATTTCAAACTCGCCTTCGAATTCGTTAATTGGTCGAATTCAAAACGAAGAAGGCGAAAGCGAAAGCAATAATTGAAAAATGGCAAACTCGCTAGCAAAACGATTCGCCGCAAACCTCATAATCAGTTCCTGCCTTTTACGACGAAGTGACAAATCCTCCAAGAGTAATTTTTGTCATGAAAAGTGCTTTCTCAAATCCCTGCAATTATCGAACACAGAAATGGTTGGGAGTTGTAAGTAACTAGGCCCTGATTCTTTACGGACGGTTGCGCCAACTAATTTATTTATTTTTATTTGATAGAAGCAACAGTAAAACAAAGCAAGAATACATATATTGGGCCTGGTCTTCTTAATAACCTAAATGAGGTCTATGAAAATGAAAAGGTACTGTGCAGTGTACGGCTGAACTTTTCAAAGTTGTATATCTCTGACAACAGTACTCTCAGCTTTTCATATTCGTTTCTAGATTCACATCCCTGTCCCTCTTTAAATTCCGAACTCTTCAGAATTGCCTAATGGGGAATAATTAGCAATGTAGTATTCAATGTTTCAAGCATTCAATGCTGTCTCCTGTCGTTAAACTTAACTTACCCCCGATGCCACTACCCAAGAGCGGCACTTGCATCCAGGAAACTAAACAACTATCAGTACTCGGTATGTGTATCACAGATCACCTCTTACATATGAAAAGATAACATATTCGATATTGCCAAAAATGCTGATGGGTGCTTAGAATTTTTCCGACGGTGCAAGACATTTTTCATCCCTCCTGATTTGGCTGTAATTTACAAAGCATTCGTTCGTCCAAAACTGTAATGTAACTCGCATATTTGGGCAGGTGACTCTAAACAAAGTTTACGTCTTTTAGATAGGATCCAAAAAAGAACTTCGAAATAATTACATCACTCGAACACTCCCGCAATGTTTCATACTTTTCGTTGAAATACCGTTATTTTTAAAAACAGTGTTCTGTCCAATTAGCCAGTTGAGGGGGGCTCAAACAATTCATACGTAATACTCGCACTTCCAGGAATGTTCATCAGTTTAACCTTGAGCTCAATTTCAGGCGTCAAGTATAGAGATTCTATTTTTAACTGCACATCGAGAATGTGGAATGCTTTTCCTGAACTCTTGTTTTTCATTATCATTTTGATATTCAAAGCTTTAAGACCAATGTGCATCGATATCTCCTATTTAATCCTTCTCTATTTTCCTAAAGTTCGCACTGTGTTTAAGCTTTAAACATGTTAGGGGTATTAATAACCCCTTGAGTGCCTGTTTATTATAAAAAAAAAATATATCATTTGCGGTAAAAATTATTCCCATTCATTAATTTTACTAAAATAAAATTTGTTTGCATCAACCATGATTTTATTCCATATTGTTGGACACTTGTATAATAGTTCCCTTATTTTAGGACACATTTAGTTCATTAAAATTGACCAATTTTGTCACCAATGGAACACTATTGCAAATAATGTTTGCTCTAATAGCATTCCCTTTTGCCATATACTGCCTAAATCCCATGGTTACAGCTTTACAGCTTTACTTGGGCTTAGCTTTCCAACGACTTATGTATCATTCGTAGCATTAGATAGACTAAAATTCCAGTTTTTTTTTATTAAAAACAAATGAATGTCATTTTTGTTTTCAATTTGGCAAACAATTTCTAATTCACATACCGTTTTCTTTATGAACCTTCACTAATAGTGGCAATTTTAAATATATTTGTCTAACAATTTAAGTTATAATCTATATCACCTAACAGCTGCATATTTTCATTAAACTTTATCTGCGCTCTTTAACTTCATTAAAAATAATAATTTATGTATGTCACTTCTTGAACTTTTTTTACCTATCTAAAATTCTAAACACAAAAATAATTGAATTTTTAAAATTATTTCATGCATATACTCAAAATGATAAGTTATCAACTCTAACCACGATTTATTGTTTGCATTTGATGTCATAATTTTAACATTTACATGTTTCTTCTATTTTAAAACAAAAAGAATAAGATTTTTAAACTAAAATCATACGAAAACAAAAGACAAGAAGCAAATAATATTTAATATTATTTCCGATGAACTTCATGCTTATACATATGTATCTACCTATGTATACCTAACCAAACCAATGTAGCTATCTTGTCTTATCCGTTATTATTTTTGTATATATTCATATTAAAAACAAACAATCTTAATGGCTATAATATTTTAAGTGCAATAATCTCACAACCAATTGAAGGTAGATAGATACCGAAAGGAAAAAACAAAACAGTACAAAAACCCATTTAATTATTATAAATTATAAAGTGTTAGTCACATTAATTGAACCGGATTTTGGGAATAATGTTGTTAAACCATAACTTAACTTGATAATTTCAATGAATCGATAGGTCTTTCCAAATATGTAAGTCCTACAACAGCAAACTGAAAGTTGGTTTAGTCGTCGTTATCGTTAATAAGTGCTTCCTATTCTATTAGGTGTTCATAAAACTCTTTAACGTTCTGTGGAATACTATTTTATTAGCATTAATCTTAAATAAAACTTTGTTAAAAAATTAAACTACCCAAACATGTACATATGTACGTCAAAATTGCTTCAATAAAATAAATAAAACAAAACATTGTAGAAAGAAAAAATAGACTGCTCAGCATTTTGAATTTCAAATTAATTCAAATTTATTTTATTTTTCAAATGAATACGTAAATGTAAGTACTAAGGGTCTCAAACTATGTGACGTGTTTTTGTTGTTTTGTGTTGCATGGAACACACGAGACACGACTGCGTGTATCTATTTTTTTATTTTGAAAATAACAATTAAAACTAAAAGATACATTAAAACGCATACCTTACCTCCAAGCATACATACATATAATGTACGTGTATACATAAAATCACGAGTTCAAATCTGTGACAAGGTCATGTCTCATGAAATGTTATTGGTTAATACGAAGACTGCTACAAAATACAAATATACAAATAAAAACGACAGAAGAACTCATAAATAAATCAAAATCATCTAATTTTGTCGGTTTTAAAAGTAAAGCAAATTGACATTTTTAATATTTAAAAACTAAATTATCATGATTAACCTTGCAATTGTACTTAAAAGAAAAGAAGAATTCCTTCCATTAAACACGATTATTATATTTCGCAAATTACTTTCTAATTTAACAATAAGTAGTACCTTTGTTGAATTTCATATAGAGACGACATCGTACTTGGGATTGCGGTGCCGCATAGTGGGACAAGTGATTTATTTAACTGGCAAATAATCAATTTATATGTCTTCTGCCTACTTTGTTTGAAAATAGTTGGTTACTTTAATATAACCTATAATATATAATTCAATTTTTTTTCATTTCTCAACGATTAGATCCTTGGGGAAATTAACGATAAAATAAGGGACATATTTATTTTATTCCAATTTCACTGAGACATATTATATTAAATAAAACAGTTGGGTAGGTAGGAGCAGTTCAAGGTTAAACATTTTGAATTTTAATGGTCATTTCAGAAGTCATTAGCTAACAATTATGTTCTCTGTTAATTGACATTATAAAAAATATATTTTAGGGTCTTAAAATTACTTAAATTTGATACCATGCATCTTAAACAACTCATGATCATTAAATTTTGTTGGTTGTTAATTTGATTTTAAATAGTTCAAGATTATTTTATTTGCAAACAGTTAGGAGGTAATTAATACTCGTGGCTTGATGGTTACTAATTAGGGATGACATGAAAGAAATAAATGGTTAATATCTGTCTGAGTGGCAGTACTGGTACCACATAAAAGTTTTTAGTTCTTATCATCAAAACATGCTGCACGAATTTGTTGTTTGCATTCGGAATAAAATTGTGGATCCTCTTTATTCTAGAGTTTACACTCGTAAATGAATTTTGGATACTTGCGCTGCCAAATAATTTCTGAGTTCTAGCCCAGACTCTCAACGAAGCATATAAACCACTTTTTCAGTTGATTTCAGTCTCGTTTTGAAATTTAAAATTTGTTTACTGAATGAACTGAGGAGATTATAAAAGAATTTTTCATTAATGAAATAACATCATTTATTTTTTTTCGAATACGCATAATTTTAGAACTCTTGTATTAAGCTTTGATCTCAAAACGTTATAATCAAATAGTAGAATAGAAGACTATTTTAAACAAATTTGAACACAAATCTACACAACCAAAGCTTAATGTTCTGAACTAAAAATATTTCGAGAAATTTAGGGCTACGAAAGGCAACAACAGAATTCCAGAATTTTAAGTTTGTAAAGACGTCATCTCTAGTCTTCAATCTGGTGTCGGACGGAGCCTGTGATAAGGCCGAAGATCAGCAAATTAAAAATATTGTGTTCAATAAAATTAACCTTCCTGTACTCGCGCATTTTGACAGGACACATATACTCGCGCACGGTCTCTCAGACCGAGATTTTATCTCGTCTCTACTTTCATGAATATGTATTTTTCAAGTAGTTTTGCGGTTTATTTTAAAGAAAGTAATAAAGTGAAATAAAACAAATAGAAAAACATATGTAGGAACCTTATACTTTATTTGGTAGCAATTTCATTTTAAGAATAGTTAGTTTTCTTAAAGTTAGCCACCATAAGACTTTTACAGAATTTTTTTGACGGAAGTGTTTGGAAAAATGAGGAAAATTGATAAATGAGGTCGAAACATTCCAGAATATAAAGGCGCATATCAGATTAAAAAACCGAATTTTTGGAAACTTAAAACATTGGATTAAAAGGTCATCCACCGTAAGGCCTTGACTTGACATTTAATGATTTTTTCTAGATCCCAAACATTAAAAATAAATTGTATAAACAACTATATTGTATAAAAGAAAAAGCTAAAACAATGCAAATCGAGTGAAATTATTTTCAGAGAGCTATCATTCGATCGATTTCATAACTTCGAATACTTTTTGAAATCACTTCAAGTGAAATTAAAGCAGCTGACATACGAGTATATCAGATCAGTCAATAAACAATTTATGTAGTTCTTTGTCATAATTTGTATAACTTCTTATGTTCTTATTTGTTCTATACTTTTTAATAAAATAATTATAAAATTTGCGGTTCATTGCGATAAACAGGGTCCAAATATCGGTTAGAAGTATAGTTTCGGAATGAGTTTTTGTTTTTGAAAGCATATTGTTTTTGGCAATAGTACCCGTGGCATGATTGTTAATGCGTTGGACTGTCATGCCAGAGGTCTTGGGTTCGATCCCTGCCCCTGCCATCTAAAGTTTTTTTCACGGGTACTGCCTCTGGCGAGGAATTGGGCAGGTTTAGGCGACATAAGGGACTTGAAAGTTAGGCAAGTTTCTAGTATCTGATTGGTCTGCTGCCAAAAATTTGCCTTCCAATTAAGGCAACTTCATTGGAAAGTTGACTGGAAAGTTAGCCAAAAAATATCTCCCTAACTATCAAGTCAAGTCTACTTCTGTCAAAATGATAGTTGATAATGTTTTTTCATTCAATTAAAAGCTGAACTTTGTTACACTATGATTTATTTATTTTCTGCACAATTTCATTTAATGTTTTGTGTAAAAAGGTTCCTTGTCAATTTGGAAAACAAATAAATAATATTATTTTTCAATACAAAATACAAATCGTGATGGACATGCAGCTTGCCTTATGAATGTTTTTAGACAATAATGCTTTTGTTAGTTTTTGTACTATGAACTTAAAGTAGAGGTTTGTGAAGTAAAGTTCTGAATTTGAAACTCATGACATTTTAAAAACTAACTAGTTGCCTTGGTCAAAATTCACGTTCAAAGAATGAAGTTGACTGCAAATGAAGTCCCTTATGTTGTCTGAACCTGCCCATTGACAAATTCTCCAAGAGTAATTCTTGTCATGAAAAGTGCTTTCTCAAATTAGCCGTTCGGATTCGGATTAAAATTGTAGGTCTCCTCTATCCCTGACCCTGACAGCAGTACTCGCATACAGGAATGGTTGAGAGTCGTAAGTCACTAGGCCCTAGTTCTCAAGGGACTGTTACCAATTTATTTTTACTTTTTATTTCTTTTGGCATAAAGAAGCAATGGTGTGTTGAAAAATCATTTGCATTATCTTTTTCCTCAAGTACAAAGTAGAAGTTCCAACTTCTCACGAATCAAGTGCATTTTATAAAAAAATGTACGGTTTATTTCCTTTAATTCAAACTATTATTGTTTTTAAACAATTTCCTCTTGCGGAGTTAAAATCACTCAAACTTAATCTTGTCAAATTCAAATCACTTTAAAATCGCAAAAATGAAAATGTAGAAAACGTAAATTCACTTCGTTTTAAGTTCGAAAAAAAAAAAATTAAATCTATATCGACAAAAGTGAGTTCAGAAGTTCAATTTATGTACAGTGAACCAAAAAAAAAGTTGTACACTCGATTTTCTTTTGTTAAAATGCAATTATCTATGGAGTTAATTGCAATAAAAAAACAAAATACTTACCAAAAATAGGGGTTTTTTTTTAACCTCCAGATTAAGTAAAACACATTTTTTTAAATAAATTATTTTAGTAAAAAAAACCAATTCAATGAATAAAGTCCGTTCTATGAAACCAAAAAAAAAACTTGTACACTTTGTAGTTACAATACTGTATAGAACCGTTATGCATTAGGCTTTATCAGATCATCTTTTTTTTGAAAGGTTTAGTTTTTTCATGTTGCCAGAGTAATAATTTGTTAAAAATTTATAAGAGAAATTAAAAAAAAATGGAAAACAAACAAACTTCACTTGATATGAAAAAAACTTATTGTTAAGTTGTGGGACGAAAAGAAAAGTCTAAGACAAATCGCTGATATTGTGAAAAGCCACATTCCACAGTTCAGTACGTTATTAATTCTTACAAAAAAACGGATTTTTAACAAGACCAAGTGGAAGTGGGAGACCGAGAAAAATTGATACTAAACAAACCAAGAGGCGTATAGTAAGGATTATACAAAGTAACACCAAAATTTCGGCATTGGAAATAGCGGAAGACCTCAATAGAAACAAAATTGTCCAAGTTCATCCACAGGCGGTAAGAAATTTTTTACATTCGGAAGAGTTTAGAGGTTTTACGCCTCGAAACGAACCACTTTTATCCGCCATAAATGTAAAGAAGCGCCTACAATATGCCAAAGAGTATATAAATGAGCCGATAGGGTTTTGGAATTCCGTTATTTATACCGACGAATCCAAATTCAACATTTTTGGATCCGATGGGCGACGTTTTGTTTGGAGAAAAAGGGGTACAGCGTTAGATCCGAAGAATGTAAATTGCACAGTAAAACATGGTGGTGGCAGCGTTATGGTGTGGGGTGCGATGGGAGCAAATGGAGTTGGAAATTTTCAATTTGTGGAAGGGACAATGAATAAGTTTGATTACCTGAACATCTTGAAAAATAATTTAAGAAGTACTGCATCAAAATTGGACCTTGGAGATAATTTTAGTTTCGTTCATGACAATGACCCAAAACATTCCGCGTTGATAGTGAAGGAATGGTTGTTATATAACGTGAAAAAAGTACTCCCTCATCCACCTCACAGTCCGGATTTAAATCCAATTGAACATCTTTGGGCTCATGTTGAAAAAAAGTTGAGGGAAAGGAAAGTACAAAATAAAGAACAGTTAAAAGATGCAATACAGAGGATGTGGTTTGAAATTACGCTAGATGTTACAAAAAAATTGGCCCTTTCAATGCCAAAGAGGTTGCAAATGGTCTTAGATGCAAAAAGACATTATACAAAATATTAAACCATTTGGGTTTTCGAAATGTTGCTGTTTTTTAATTGAATTTTTCAAATGTACAAGTTTTTTTTTGGTTTCATAAAACAGACTTTATTCATTGAATTTGTTTTTTTTTTATTAAAATAATTTATTAAAAAAAATGTATTTGACTAAATCTGGAGGTTAAAAAAAATCCCTATTTTTGGTAAGTATTTTGTTTTTTTATTGCAATTACCTCCATAGATAATTTCATTATAACAAAAGAAAATCGACTGTACAACTTTTTTTTTGGTTCACTGTATATTTTAAATAGATTTTAATTTGTTAAACAAATAAGAACCGTTATTATATTATACTCACATAGGTACATCGAATGAAAAAATAACCCAAAAGAAACATAATTGCAGCTCAGGCAGAAACAAAACTGAAATGTTTATACACCAAACGACAGAAAAATATAAAATTTAAAAAAAAAAAACGAATTTTCCCTTCATTTAAAAACTATTGCCCTACTGTTTAGACCATAGATAGAGTGAATCCATTAAGAAATCGGCTTTTGATCTTTTATATTTCCATAAACCGATTGAAAATAAAAAGACTATTTTCAAGGATTTTTTTTAAAACTGTCAAATAATTCCTGAATAAAATCAAAACATATTCTCTATTTTATTTGTTTACTTAAATTAATTTAAAATAAATATTATGCATATAACAAATAAAAATAAAATAAAAATACTTACGAATTTCAAATTTCCTATGAGAAAAAATCTTCTGCAATCGAGCGATCACATGTTTTGTTTGAATCAAAGCCAACTGAAAGTGTTAAGAAATAAAAAGAAGAAGAATAACGTCAATATTTTCATCTATATCCGATAATTTATTAAAAGTTCATAATAATTTAAGAATGCTGCAGTGATAACTCATGGATTTGGGTCAGTTTTAATGAATCTGTGTATAGTGTAGCCAATAGCAAGATCTTAATTCAAGTTCATCGTAGGTATAGCAAAAGACTACAGTCTGTCTATTGGTCTGTTTGTCGGTTCGCCAGTCTTCTCTCTTTTATTAACAGAGAGACGGTTATTCAACCTTTTTAGAAGTGATATAACATGACACGCACTTCTACTTATAGAGCGGATATATTGAATTATTGCTTTATCACTTATTGTTTCTTTTTTTTTTTGATTAATTTTGTGTTGTACCCCACCAAATCAAAAGACAACATTTCTAAATGAATTATTCAAAGGAATTCAATAGCAAAATAAAAACCTTCATGAAATGTTATTCAAAAACTTACTTCACTTTTTCTAGATCCAACACGGATTATTTTTTCGTCTCCGCTCATTTCTTCAAAAACTACTTGAGGTCGTTTTCACTGCTTCTTTTTTTTTCCTTTTGTTTGAACTTTTTTGTATCGGACGATTGGCCGATTGGCAGTCTTAAGTTTTCAAGATTTTTTTAGCGAATTTAGTGTATTTGGTGTATTTCTTGTAAACTTGTAAGTTGTAACACACAAGGTAAGATATATAAAAGGAAGAGTGAAAGTTGGCAGTGGGGCGGAAAATGTTGAAATATTTTCAATTTTTAAGTAAAACACTTTGTGAATTTTTGATATGATAACAGAGGAACACTGAAGAGATTTAAATTGATTGCATTTTGATGGAGTTATTGTCGATTTATGAGTTTATTTGATTAATTTTTATTCCACTTGTTGGAAAAGGAAAAAGTTCGAAGTGGAGGAAATCCATACGCTACACTTGCTCGTTTGGTTGGGAAGAGATGAATGGCAAAACGTGAGCGAGTATTTTATTTACGTAATTTTTTTTTTTTGATGGACTTGAATGTGTCAAAACGTAACGTAAGCGAGGAGGTGTGTATTGTGTAATGCGTTTATGTTTTGAATTTTTGCAAAAGAATTTATAGATTAGGGTAGGGACACAATGGAGAAGGGAATTTTTAGCATTTTGGGTGATTGGTTTGTAAAAGATATTTCTTCTTATGAAAATTATATCTTTTCGATCACCAGCAACGTCTGTATTTATTTATTTATTTCACCTACGAATAACAAGCTCCACAGATTACTTTAAAATTATTTAGGTAAATAAAGTTAACATTAAACAATAATGAAATTACATTCTTATAAATAAGTACAATAAATCATTTTTGAATTTTATTATAGAAAGTGAAAGATCAAGATGTCCATTTATTTCATTGAACTCCCTAACTGACCTTGAAATTGGTTCATTCATTCCGTAGTTTGTTCTATGTCTTGGTTGAAAAAGAAGGTGTCTTTCCCTCAACGGTCTTGTTGGAGCGTAAATAAAAATTAAAGACAGTAAGGTAGGGCATTTAATATGGTAGCACATAATATCACGCACACAAATTATATCATGAATAGTTCTTCGAGATTTGAGCATCTGCAGACCTAAAAGGCTTTGCCTGGCTAGGGAGTTTGGACAGAAATTCCAATGCATTTTATAAAAAACATACCTTGTAAAACGATTTTGGATCTTTTGAATTCTATCGGAGAATATTTGTTGGTGAGGGTTCCAGATGACATCAGCATATTCCAAAATAGATCTTACTAATGTAGTATAGAGCGCAACAAAGGTGTAGGGGTCGGAAAAATCAGTTGAATTTGTTTTTATAAATCCTAACATTGAGTTGGCTTTGGTGACAATGGCATCAACATGTGGAACAAAAGAAAATTTGTGATCGAATGTAACCCCTAGATCTTTAACTTTAAATGTTCTTTGAAGGTGGCTGGCTCCTAGAGAATAAAGAAACTCATAAATAAAGTGTTTCTTGGAGATAGAAATAACAAAGCATTTTTTAACGTTAAGGTTTAGGCTATTTGACTTACACCAACAGGATAGGTTATCTAAATCCATTTGAAGTTTAATGCAGTCGTAGTCGCTTGTTACTTTCAAAAATAGTTTGAGGCCATCAGCATATATTAAACATTGGCTAAAATTAATATGGTTGACAATATCATCAATAAATATTATAAACAGCAAAGGACCAAGATGACTACCTTGAGGGACACCTGAAGTACATCTAATAGGCCTTGAAGTATATTCCTCTATTTTCACTTCTTGCACTCTACCAATTAGGAATGAGCTGATCCATTTAAGTAGACTTGAGTGTATGCTAACTTAAGTATCTTCGCTAAGTTGTACGCATCAACTTGATTGGGATGGTAATCGAAAAAATCATTTAATCATTTTAACCTCCGAGATTAACGTGAATAAGCAAAATTGTTGCATTTGGGGATCAAAAATCCATGAATGATTGTTGAAAACAAAAACACTCTATATGAAGATATAAATCCTTCGTACGTATCACCTTCACCCTCCAAAAACAATTTGTTTACATTGTTGTATTTGTAATGTGGACGAATTCAATGAGAAAAATTGACGTGTTTTCACGCATACATAGAATTAACTACTGAGTTTTTAGGGGAAATGTCATAAATTAGAGGAGAAATGACACGCATCCTTAAATGAGTTTATGAATCTGACTTCCGGTTTAGCTTGCAGGCAAACCACGATGGCTACCGAGGATTTATATCTTTATTAAAGTTGAAAAGGTTTTAGTTGAAAAGGTTTCCAAAATTCTATGGTTAAAAAGCTTGAGACTTTTTACTATCGTCTAATTGCACTAACGTCCCTTCTTTCTAAGGTCTTGGAAATGCTGATTAGTTTTCATCTTAGGAAATATCTTGAAGAACGAAAGCTTCTGAACGACTGGCAGTATGGCTTTCGTAGCTATAAGTCCACCGGTGATGGTTTATCTCACTGAACAGTGGAACAAATCTTTACATCGTTTTGGAGAAAGTAATATTATTACACTTTAAAGGCATTTGATAGAGTTTGGTTTCAAGCTCTCTTATTGAAAATACCTGCATTTGGTATTGATGAACACCTTCTTCGTTGGGTGAGTAATTATATTTCGAACCGTTCAATTCAAGTAGCATTGGACGTGCTCAAATTTGATCCCCACAAAACAAACGCTGATGTTCCCCGGGGCTCCGTTTTGTCTCTGACACTCTTCTTTATTTTTAAAAATGAACTTCTGTCAGAAAATTTTAACCTTTTTTTTTTGTTTCGCTAATGACAGTACCCTTAGCTTCTCATATTTGTTTTTAGATTCTCATCCTTGTTCTTCGGATAGGGACTACCAACGGAACCTTATGATAAGCTCATTAAATGCTTATCTTGACAACATTGTCCAATTGAGAATCAAAAACCGTGTAGAATTTAATTTAAAAGCGTCACCCTCCCCAATGCCACTATCCATGGGTTATACTTGCATCGAGGAGACTGAACAGCTTTAAGATCTGGTACCTCTTATTGTCATCGAGAAAGAACTAATAGAGAGAACCAACTTCGACGGTAGCTCTCTTTTTGCCTACAAGCTGTGATTTGGCCACCAACTTGCATATGTATTAACTCCATATAAAAAAAATGTGGGGAACAAATACTTATGCAAGTTTGTGTACATACTCACCACGAGAGAGAAAAAACTTTTCTCTCTTTTCTCTCTGCTCACCACCTTTTAAAAATGGCGACCACCTTTGAAAAATGGCGAGCACCTTTGAAAAATGGCGGATGTAGTCAGCTGTTCAGAGGTGTTCAAAGAAAATTCAAAATTGTGGATGAACAACTTTTTGGTACTCTCATTGTGTTCGTTTGAGAGTAATATCATTCGAATATGAAGTGAAATTAATTACTCTTAGGTGCCAGAACAATGAAGATTTAGAAACAATTCTAAATTACGCATTTAGATAAATATTAGTTAGTTATTTGAAGCCAGTTTTAATCATTAAGTAAGTAAAATAAATTAGGTGGTGCAACAGTCCAATGAGAAATAGGACCTAGAAACATAAAACTCTGAAAGCACAACAACTATTATTTGTATGTATTGTTAGCTGCATTTATGCATTTAATTTTCGCTCAGACCGTTGAAAGATGCAAAAAAAACTCAGATTTGTTTCAATTTTCAGAGTTTATCGACTTAATTTTGTCGATGCGAGAGTTGCAGGAACATTGAAAACGAGAGTTACAGAATGTAAACATGGAACATTGAAAACATTTTTATATACTCATCTCTTTTTTCCATTCCTATTTTATTTGTGTGTACTCGTTGTTTATTTCCTTTACATTACTCACGACATTTCCAAAATGCTGAAAGTACTTTTGTACAAAAGTAAAAATATTTGTATTCTCGCTAGTTCAGTGGTTTTGTGAAAAGAATATACAAATTTGTTCTTCAACCAAAATTTAAGTCTCATGCATCATTTTTATAAGTTTTCCAGTTCTAACTATTTATATCTTATCTTTCAGTTATATACCGACAAGGGAAAATCTGTGAGGGAAAGTTAAGGGCTAAACCTGAATAACTAAAAACATAGAAAATGCTGTGTTCAAGTAATTATTATCGCAGCCAAATTTCATAATTGATTTGTTTGGTGTATAAAAAAGGTGAAAAAGTAATTCATGACAAATAAATGTTACGTTAACACTAAGTTCCAGAAAATATCGATTGATACCGCAATTGAAGAATATATGGATATATTTTTAAAATATTTCCGGTAAACTGTAGAACTTTATTAATTCCGCCTTTTATAATTGAATGTAAAATATTTCAATGCAGTATATTTTAGATATTATCTAGCAGTAGTTAAGTTATTAGTTAAGGTATTACTATTGAAATAAACATAGCATACATTTATTAAAAACATGTACTCGTTCATATATACAAATAAAGTCTAATCTAAAAAGCCTTAACCTTGTTAAACACTTTCTGCACACATCCTTTCTTGTTTTGGTTGTTCCTGCCATCTATCTGTAACTTAGAGAAAAAGAAGAGAAAAACAAAATTCACCACGAACTACCGGTATAACTTCTTCCGTTATTTATTGACAAACAAAAATTTTTTGCTAGAATTAATTTGAATTATAGGAGTACTTTTGTAGATATAAAAACGACAAGATGTTAGCAAAATTAAAAAAAAAAATTCATGAGAATTACAAATATTATAATGAGACTTTAAAAAACATAGCCTTCTTGGCTATCAATAAACAAAAATGAAAAATGTCGCATTTCCCGGAAATGGTGTTTTTTTGTGTACTCTTCTCCGAGGTGAAAACATGTATACACCGATACGAATTCAACACGCTATAAAAAATGAGAGTAAGAGGTTTCGAAGAGACGGAGACGAGGAAATTTGGTTCTCTCATTTAGTTTTTTCTCTCTGTTATTGTGGAGTGTTCACGTCATATTCGGCATCGTTAAAAATGTTGCTAAGTTTTTAGGTGTTTTTTGGAGTGATTGAGGTGTACCAAAAAGCTATAGCATGACTCTGTTACTGTTTATTTTTAATATTTTGTATTTTTTTTGTGAAATTCACCCTTCCGTCTAACAGAGGTAAATAGCCCCCCTCCCATACGGTGTTGTCTTGAATTAAACCAATTTAATCACTCTTTCCTTTTGGTGCACCTCATTACAATCTCCCTATATATAACATTACCTTTTCAAGCCATCAAACGTCACGACGAATCACCCTTTATTTTCTTCTGCTTTAAAATAAAAACAATGTTTATAGAACCTCTTTGATTCCCAACTTTACACCAATTGTAATTATAAAAACAAAGGACAGGTGTATTGATAATGAATGCAAAAATTGACAGATGTCGAAATTGACAAATGTTAAAGTTGATACATACAAAAAGTGACAGGTGTCAAAAAAGGAAAGGTTTTAAAAGTGACAGATGCTAAAAACAATAGATGTCAAAAAATAGTGACTTTTACCATTTGCCACTTTGGCACCTTCCGGAAAAAGTGGAACTGGTGGAAAAACTTGATCTATTCGGACAAGTTACTGATAGGTATTATTTAAAGCGTGCACATGTGCATAGCCCAAAAGCAATATTGCGCTGCCCGTTGTGTTGAAGAATAAAAAATGTTAATAGAAAACGAAATTCTCTATGGATTTTAAAAATGTTTAAGGTAGAAATTTTATTGAATTAGCAAAAATCGCCATTAAGACAAAAATAAATAAACAGCGACCATTCTGTTTTGAGCCCGAAGACTGTTAAAATTTCCCTTTTCATAAATGCCCACAATGCATGCGTAAAAAAGAGAAAGAAAAATTTGCTATCTCCTGAAAAACTGCATAGATAAACGTCACTTGCCAAAGGGTGACGTAAAAGCCTTACCTTTTTTTTTTTGTAAACAATTTGTTTTTTTGAGAAATTTAATGCAAAAATTATATCTTATAAAATCTCATTCCCCGAAATTCAGTTGCATGAATAAGTCACAAAACAATTCCGCGACTATAAATTATCATATTGATAATAAAATCACCGTGAATGCTGTTCCAGTTGTGGAATCGGCCACTGGCAGCTGCAACTAGAGCTGCTAGAACCAGAGAACGCCTTGGTGATGATTTGATCGATAAACTTGATAGGCTACACGATGGTGCCCTTCGGACGGGTGTTGTCACAGAGTCTGATTTACGAATGGCTTATCGTAAGTCACTCGAACAAGAACAACGGAATCACTTAAATCCATGGTATGCCATTGGAATACTTTTATTTATAATGCTGGCCACGCCTGTGTTCTTTGGGACGATACATTTCATCTTGGGTGTTCGTTGCTTCTTGCCAAATAATTATCTTGTCTGGGAGGCAACTCGTCCCATCAGTGACTGTGGATTTTGCAGGTGAGTTTGTGTAAACCTGAATTTAAAATGTCAATAAATGATGACCTACTAATTTGTCTATTTTTCATTTAATTTCAGTTCTGTTCAAGGTCCATTGATATTACAGAATCTCACACGTGAAGAATTTGCCCCATTCGCATACTCCTCTCAGCCAATTATTATTAAAAATGCCGTTGCTCATTGGCCAGCAGCAAAAAGTCTGAATTTTAGTTATTTGAAAGATTTATACGAACGAATTCCAGGTGCCCTGGATGAAGACTGCCAATTTTTGCACTTTCGCTCTGATTTTAAGTCTCTAAAAGAGGTCTTTATGATGTCTGATCAGAGGGCTAAATTTATTGGTGGCAATCATCCGTGGTATGTGGGTTGGAGTAATTGTCATCCAACTGTGCTGGAAGAACTTAGAAAATTATATCCACGACCACATTTCCTTCCCGAAGATGCAGAAATGCCAAATACGGATTATATATTTCTTGGATATGAACAGGGTGCATTTATGCATGTAAGTATAATTTAGAACAAAAGAACCGAGAGACGTACCGACCTATAAAGAAATCCTTAACCCATGTAGCAACTTTATTTCATTGGGTAAACATTTTATTTTGTTATGAAGTCAATTTTATCTTGTTGTTGTTTACAAAGTTATGACTCACTTTCTGTTAAAAGTTAACAAACAAAAATGTCACACTTGCTTCAATAATGATAAGGTTCTGTGTACAAAGTTGGTCAATGGGTCATTGCTCTCAAAAATATTTGAAAAACTCTTTTACAAAGATGAAATTCTGGATGCTCTTATAACAGAGCAAGAAGTTTGCGTGACTATAAAGAAGCTTAAAAATGGAAAAGCACAAGGAGCTGATAGAATTACGGTAGAAGTTTTTAAAATATGGAACGGTGTCTTGTTAAAAAAAACGTATGCAAGCCTTTAAAACCAAGCTATAATCCTATTCATAGATTTCAAATCCGCCTTCGATAGTATCAAAAAAAGGAGAAAGTCAACAAAATTAAAACCAAGCTATATGTCCTATTCATATATTTCAAGGCCGCCTTCGATAGTATCGAAAACAGGAGAAAGTCGACAAAATTTTAAAGAGCGCTAGAAAACCTTTTTTGAAGGAAATATGACTGCGGCGTGGAATGGTGAGAAAAATGCGGATTGGTTTGAAACAACAATGGGAGTTAAACAAGGATGTCACTTGAGTCCGTATCTATCTACCAAGTGTGATAGAGTCTGCTTAAATAATTCACCTCAAATACTGCAACTAATGATCAACCGCCTTGTTGTGTACTTCGAACAGTGAAATTTGACGGTTAATTTAAATAAATCAAAGGCTATGGTATTTAAAAATGATGGTGGCAGACTGGCCAATAATGAAAAGTAATATTTCAACAGCGAACCAATCGAAGTGTTGAAAGCATATAAATATTTTGGTGTAATGATAACAAGCAACTTACAAATTTAAACCCATTTACATCATCATTGAAACTAGACTGTCTCCTCTCTTTATTAAAACGCTTAAGATACATATTGACTATCTTTTCAGAGTTCTTAAAATGCCTTATCAAAGACTACGAAGACGAAGTAAAGATTGCCATATCCAAGCTTAAATCTAACAAAGCCGCTGGAACAGATGGCTTAAATGCCGAGCTCTTCAAAGAAGCTGGAGATAATTTGGTTAGGAGCATGCATTAACTTTTCTGTAAGATATAGTCGAGGAAAGCATGCTCGATGAATGGAACCTTAGTATTGTTTGTCCGATTCTGAAAAAAGGAGACCCTCTAAACTGCACCAATTATAGAGGCATCAGTCTACTTAACATCGCTTACAAAATCCTCTTTGCCGTAATATGTAAACGTCTAAAGCCCATCGTCAACAACCTAATAGGTCCTTGTTAGTGTGGTTTTAGACCAATAAAGTCCACAGTCGATCAAATATTCACATTACAGTAGATCCTGGAAAAAAACCCAAGAACATCAAATCGATACCCACCATCTTTTCATCGATTTCAAGGCCGCATATGACAGCATCTACAGGGACGAGCTGTATACAGCCATGTCTAGTTTTGGCCAAACTCGTCCGTTTGTGCAGGATGGAAACAACTTAAAAGAACCTTTCGATGTCAACTAAAAAAAGAGCTCCCACGTCAACACTAGAATATGCTGATGACGTTGACATAATCGGAAGAACTCACCATGATGTCAATCGGGCTTTTGTGGGTATTGAGGCAGAGGAGACAAAAATGGGTTTAACGGTTAATGAAGGCAAAACAAAGTCCATGCTGTCGTCAAGAAAGGACTTACTTATACCGACGTCTCGGTCAAAACGTCACCATCGACATACGTAACTTTGAGTTAGTTAAAGACTTCGTCTACCTAGGCTCCGCTATGAACGCAGAAAACAACACCAGCGATGAGATCAAACGAAGAATAACTCTTGCTAACCGCCGTTTCTTTGGTAGCAAAGCCCTCTCTCGAGGGACCAAAGTTTCGCTGTATAAGACCCTCATCATCCCCGTTCAGCGATACGGTGCAGAAGCATGGACTATGACAAAAGCGGATGAAAGCACTTTGGGTCGTTTCGAGAGAAAAGTTCTTCGCGTGATCTTCAGGGGTAGAGGAGAAGATGGAACGACGAGCTGTACGGGCTGTACAGCGACGTAGACTTAGCCAAAAGGATAAAAGTCCAACGATAATAATGACTGGGTTACGTAGAGCGCATGGAAACCAATGCTGCGGCCCGGAGTCTTCAAATCCACACCCACAGGACAGCGCATTAGAGGAAGACCGCGGATCAGGTGTCGCGCACAAGTAGAAAGTGACCTCACCCAACTTGGAGCGCAAAACTGGAGACATATAGCTAGGGACCGAGCTCACCCAACTTGGAGCGCAAAACTGGAGACATATAGCTAGGGACCGAGCTAGATGGAGAAGTTTGTTGGGTGAGGCCCTAGTTCACACAGGACTGTAGCGCCACCTTAAGTAAGTTAATAAGTAATCAAAGATTGCCAAAAGTTATAGCTCTATATACTCTTTGGTTCAAAAAATTAAAGGAACTGGCTGAATGTGATATATATTTTACCCTCAACGTGAAGTCATGCAATGAAAGAGATGTCAAAAACGCACTCTATGATATTATCGCCAAATTAGACGAACAAAATATATCTATTTATCAAGCGACTTCATCTGTACATAGAGATACATTCAGCGTTCTTCAACACAATCTTTATGAAAGAAATTAATTTAGGATTGATTCTAATCAAAAATTAATATCGGCTATATTTAAGATAAGAAGAGAGTTGGTAAGATTGAACTTCATGTCGCCTTCCAATAATTTGCATACTGTGCAGCATGTCGGTGTGAGAAGACATTATGCATTTCATTCTAAAAGAAGCGAGAAGAACCTTTCTTGCCAGTGATGTATTAAGCGATGTAGAGGTAATATCACTTCTTAACTGCGATGTCAATTTAACACAGCTGTATTTCTACTATCAAAAAGCAATGTCCTATAGCATCCAAATCATTAATGAATCCTTTTAATACCAGCCTAGCCAAAGAATTATGTTCACTGTTTTATATTTCTTCTTTTCTTTTCTTATATGAAAACTTGAATTTACCTCTTTTAACTTTTAAAATATACTTTGAGTAAATAATGTCAATCGGGGAGACGTCGAAGCCATGCTTAACAGATCTTTATATCTTAATAATTATTAATTGATCTAAATCTATCTTTTGAATATTATCTTCAGAGTTTCAATCAAAACAAAGGCGACTACGCCTCATCGTTTTTGTTTTGTCTTTTAATATTTTTTTTTGTTTTTGTTTTCCTTTTTTTTACAGTTAGATTACATCCCCCGCCTTATGTGGCAAGCTCAATTACAGGGCAATAAAAGCTGGATCCTTGCCCCTACACCAGAATGTGATCATTTATGTCATTCCTTTTCGTTCTATGTGGAACCTGGCGATGCTGGTAAGTTTACGAATATACATACCTTACAAAACAAGAACCTTCCTAACAATCTCTTAAACTTTTTATTCTTCTTAAAAAATCAAACAAAGTTCTTGTCGACACCCGCATATGGTACCATGGAACTTCAATACCAAAAGGTCAATTTGCTCTGACCATACAATCCGAGTACGGTTAATCGAAAGTTTCTTAATTTAAACTGAAAATAGTATCAATACTAAAAAAAGAAAACTATAAATATTTATGTATAATCTATAAAAATATGTATTTAAATTATTTATCCAAAATTATTCCATACTTCGTACGCATCTAATTAATTAAGAAGGAAAAAAAAAACAAGAAAGATGATTTAGTTCAGCTTTTACCAAAAATCTTGCCACAAAATTATGGTAACTAAATAAATTAATAAACTATTTTACATTAATTAAGTCTTGTAGTTTATAGAAAGTCCGAGCCACATTCACTGAGATTTAAATACATCTAAACAATGATTCTCAATTTTCAATAAAACAAAAATTATTACTATTGTGTTATTCAACCTATAAATAAATTATCAGTATCACTAAAAATTCCATTTACCTAAGTTTTACTAACGTTTTTATTTCGGTTTAATCAGAATGTTAAATTATTAATTAAAAAAGAAATGTGTATAAATTAAAATTAAAATTATTGCATGTGTTACATTTTAGAAAATCACTTGCAAATCATTGAATCAAAGACTGTTTGAAAATTAAAACATTTTCGATTAAAAAAAAATGGAAAAAAAAACTAAAACGAAGAAAACCTTTTTACCTAAAAACTTTTATGTATAAAAAAAAAACAAACGTAAAACCAAATTCTTGTCAAAATCTCACTTAAACAATTTTATATTTATAATAATTTATTTGAGCACTATTTTAACGCACTATATAGTCCCAAAAAAAGAAGCAGCTTTGGTGCAAACAAAATTATCATTTTCGAATATTATTAGAATTAATTTATTTGTTTTATTTATTTATCTAAAAATAAATTTTATACACAAACGAAAATAATAAATTGTATAAAAATAAAAAAAAAACATTTGAAAACGAGTAAAGTCTTATTATAACTATAAAAGTTAGTTATGTAAAAAAACTTTTTTTGTGTAACAAATTGTGATTCTCTAGTTCATTGCACTGAATTTGAAAATATGTATTTTTTCTTTACTATGTGCCGTTTTATGTAATGTATGAAATTATTTATTAATAAATAATAAACAAAAAATGTTTATATATCACTTTTACATTTCAATTAGGTTAAGTTCAAAAATAGAGATCGAATTATAAACAAACATGTGCATAGTGTTATTCGAAGAAATATTTTAAAGTACTCGTTTTTTTTTTAATTTTTAGAGATAATTTTATTTTTTCAAACAAATTTAATCAACGAAAAAAAAATCTATTATCAGTTATTTAATTATATTTTGACATTTAAAACAAAAAATAAAAATTATTATTTATCTATACTATCTATTTTATTTATGAGGATGTACGGTCGAAATAGATATTATAGGCAGATATAGAGTGGTAGGGAATTTCACATTCGTGTAGTTCGGTTAAAGAAAGAATCTCTGTACTTCAAAGTATGGACGAAGGAAGTAAGGCTTAAATGTAAACTGATGGGAATTCCTGGAAGCGCGAGTATTATGGAAAAAACTGTTTTTGGGGAGGAATGCAACTGAATATTTCACTATAGTCCATAGAAATTACGGTAAAAAATGAGAGACTCGAAACTACGACGATGTTCAAGTGGCATAATTGAGTTAATGATGTTATTTTTACAAATCATTTTTAAAGCTCTTCTTTGAATACCGTGCAACAGACTTAATTAAGTGCCTGGATCACTAGCCTAGAGATAAGAGTTATACTTAAGTTTTAAACGTTCCGTGTTTTTTATTATTATAATTATTATTTATTAGCAGATACTTAAAAGCTATCTGGTAATTAAAATTTTTTTTTATAGAGCCTAGCTGCGAGGACTATTAGCTCTGATATTTAACATAGGTAATTAAATTTTATATTGGAGATTACATATGAGTTAATTTATTATTTGTCTATTTTTTAAATTTTGAGTTTTTAAAATTTCTATTATATTTAAGTTTTTTGAAATTGCGTTTAATTGTTTTTTGTTTCGGTACAGTTTTTTAACAAATGTTGTAAATTGTGTTTTACGTTACGTTTGAGGAGCATACGTTTGAGGAGCATACGGGAGGGTTTAGTTTTTTTAGAAGATGTACGTGTGTGATTGAAGTGTGTTCAAGTCTTCGGCGAACACAATTAGTTATTTGCGTTTTTGGGATGTTTGGGTATCGAAGATGAGATCCATCGCTGTTGATTTCCTTATAATGGTGATGTAATGGCTCCAATCGTTTAGCTGCTTCGTCTTTATTAAATTTCGTATGAAATTGGTTATGTCACGTTAAGTAAATATATTAAAATTGTATACGGGTGAATCTTTCGTTGATCTTGCTGCACGGTCTGCTTCTTCGTTCGTATTAGGTCATCGTTGTTATTTGGATTGGATATAGCTTGCAAAACGGATATACTGTCGGAGCAGATCAAAGTATTTTAGCGAATCTTTGTCGCTGCTGTAATGGCCTGCAAGATACCAAACGCTTCAGCCGTAAAAACAGATGAGAAACTTGGTAAGATCCCATAGCTAAGAATGTATCCGTCCTATCGTGTTACTGCGAATGACATATTTACATGTGTCTTTGATAAGTCAGTGAAATAGAACTTTCATCCTTCATCTTCAAATTTTGATTTGATTTCAGTGAACAGCACTCGGTAAACGGATTGATTGGTGTTGTTTTTTTTTGTATTGCGATAGTGTCATATCAATCGATTTGAGTTTAATATGCCAAGGAGGAAATCTGAGTTTAAAGTAATAAGAATAACCTCGTTTTGTTGGAAGTTGTAGTTGACTAGTTTTGGTAGGTAGAGATAGGATGGTTCCGAAAAAAGAAGTGAAATTTTGTCTTAGAATTAATGATGGCTTTTTTATCGGTTTAGTCAAGACTATTTGAAGAGTACCTTTAGGTTAGGTTAGGTTAAAGTGGCTGCGGATTTAGAATCCACACACTTAGGCCAAAAGAGAAAGCCCATTGTGATACCACATGAATCTAGAGAATTACTTCTTACTAGTCGAGCCATTTTGAGCTTTTTATAAAGCGAAAAAGATATTTGATATCCTTTTTAGCTAGTTCACTGGGATTATCAAAAGTTTGCGTCTTAGTGAAAGAGCAATGCAAGTGCAGAGAAGGTGAGAGATTGTTTCCTCTTTTTCTTTGTCCATACAGCTCCTGCAGAAGTCATTTGAGGCTACAACAAGTCGTATTGCGTGTCTGCCTATAAGACAGTGTCCCGTAAGGACACCTATTAGGGAGCTAATATGAAGTCTGCTTTGAGATAACAAGTCTTTAAAGCGCTTTAGGTCCAGTGAAGGCCATGAGTTTTGTGGCTGCGCATGTTGGTAAATTGTGCCAACTAGAGTTTGCTATCGGAAAAGCTGTTTCTTTTAGCATAAGTTTACGTGTGGCTATCGGTATACCTATCTCCTCCCTTTCAGGTGAAATAGGCATGACGGTTCCATTTTTAGCGAGTTCATCGGCTCTACAATTTCCCGTGACGTATTTGTGGCCCAGCACCCAACATAGGTGAATGTTAAATTGCTGCGCCATCTCCATAAGAGATGATCGACAATCGAGGGCCGTTTGAGATTTGCTTGAGACACCGTCAAGAGATTTAATAGCTGCCTGACTGTGAGAGAAGATGCGGACATCAGAAGTTGATATCACGTTTTCTCTTAGCCAGGAAAGAACCTCTTTGATCGCTAAAATTTCCGCTTGGAAGACGCTATACAATGATTAGGGAGGCGGAATGAGATGCTTACATTAAGCTTTTCTGAGTACACACTACTACCAACTCCCTCATTTGTCTTGGATCCATCTGTATAAAAATGAATACTTTTGTTATCCAGGAGTTTTTTGTCTTCCCATTCATCTCTGGATGGAACGAATACCAGGAAGTTTTTTCCAAATAGGGGTTTAAGAATAGTGTAAAAAGTACCTTTAGTTTCCGCAATATTTTCTAATTGACAAGTGTTGCCTGAACATGAACAATCAGTCTTATCATAAGCCACGTAGGAGAAGGTTAGTTATAAATGGCAATTAAAAGGGGGTCACATCTTACCTTCTAACACATATTTTTGTCATAGATTTTGTCATTTGTAGTACCTATAAATCACCTCCGACGCACGGGTTGTTTCAAGCTGCAGGTTGTAAAATTAACACAGATATTTTTTGTATGCATTTCAGTTTCATACATATTATACCTATGTACATACATACTTAATGAAAATGATGCTAAGAAAGTTCGTTCTAGGTATGAATTGTAATTGGTTACCATCAATAAATATCGAAATTGAAAAACGAGTGAATTTGTTTTAAGTATTCCATATTTCGAATGATTTTAGGAACTTCTCTAATTCATTCAAGCCAAGTCAATAGGACCTTATTATTAGTTTCAATAGCGTTGAGTACCTAGAATTTTGTTTCTGTCTCTTGTGAAATTCAAATCCATCCATTCCACCCTTACGAAGGTTATCTAATTAATCGATTTCTTATGTCTTGTAGGTATACACCTAAATTATGTCTCTATGCGTTCAAATTGTTATGGAATACCAACCCAATTGCAATTTTTCCTGCTTTTCTTATCAGAACTGTCTTAAAACTCCTTTTTTGTAAATCACAACACAATAAGAAAATTAGAGATGAAGCACTGCAGCGATGTGCATTCATGAATCATTTATCATGTGATGTGGAAAAACTCCCTTCCTACAAAATTATTTCTTTTGCTTTGAAAAGGCAATCAAGAAAAATAAATCTATTTAGCGATGCATATGATTTCCATATCGAAGAAAATAAAAAGTAAAAACTTCCCAAAACACATGTCCTAACCTCACAATGACCCGAGTCCAAGTTCATATCATCACTACACTCCGCGCAGAACCATCTGAGTACCCACAACCATGTAACTAGCTTTGCTATGTAATAGGTAAATAAACAAAATTCATTGAACCCGTTGCGGCATGTTGCATAATACTTATTCAATTTTAAATCACAAATTTCATATTTATGAGCCAAATTTAGGTGTACAACAAATTGATTTATATCGCCACCCTTTTTTCCCACAGCACATTTTATTTTAGGTTATGTTAGGCTTTTGCATAACAGCACATCGACATCGTCGGCGACAGAGAAGAATGAAACGATTACGTAACAAAAAGAATCAAAAAGAAGGAATAAAACGAGAAAAATCTTTCTTTTTCGCCAAAAATTCTGATTTTATTTATGCACTTTTGGACTCACATATTTTTAAATGCCTAATTATTAGGAAGGAAAAGAAAAAGATAACTGTTTTATGTGTTTTTGTTGTTGTTTTGTTTAATTACTTAAGATACGAAAGAACTCCCCTGTCCCCTCCTTTTTTCAGCGTAGGTGTGGCAGTTAGTAGTTTATCATCCTTAAGCAGCAGCTTCCTTAGCCAAACGTTCGGCCTTCTCGACAACCTCTTCGATGGGTCCAACCATGTAGAAAGCAACCTCTGGCAAATGATCGTACTCGCCAGCCAAGATCTGTGTGAATCCCTTGATGGTTTCCTCCAAGGGGACCAATTTACCGGCATGACCGGTGAACACCTCAGCGACCTGGAAAGGCTGTGACAAGAAACGTTGGATCTTCCTGGCACGGGCGACGGTCAATTTGTCTTCCTCAGACAATTCATCCATACCCAAGATAGCAATGATATCCTGGAGGGACTTGTAATCTTGCAAGATCTTTTGGACGCCACGAGCGATGTTGTAATGCTCATTACCAATGATGTTGGGGTCCATGATACGGGAGGTGGAATCGAGGGGATCTACAGCTGGGTAGATACCCAATTCAGCGATGGCACGGGACAACACAGTGGTGGCGTCCAAGTGAGCGAATGTTGTAGCTGGAGCGGGATCAGTCAAATCGTCAGCGGGCACATAGATGGCCTGCACTGAAGTGATGGAACCCTTCTTGGTGGTGGTAATACGTTCCTGCATAGAACCCATGTCAGTGGCCAAAGTGGGTTGGTAACCGACAGCAGATGGGATACGACCCAAAAGGGCAGACACCTCGGAACCGGCCTGGGTGAAACGGAAAATGTTGTCGATGAAAAGAAGCACATCCTGTCCTTCTTGATCACGGAAGTATTCAGCAACGGTCAATCCAGTCAAAGCGACACGGGCACGGGCGCCTGGGGGCTCGTTCATTTGACCGTAGACAAGTGCTACCTTGGAGCTCTTGTCCTTCAAAGAGATGACACCTCCCTCAATCATTTCATTGTACAGATCGTTTCCCTCACGGGTACGTTCTCCTACTCCGGCAAACACGGAGTAACCACCATGGGCCTTGGCGACGTTGTTAATCAACTCCATGATAAGTACGGTCTTGCCGACTCCGGCACCACCGAACAAACCAATCTTACCTCCCTTAGCGTAGGGAGCGAGCAAGTCGACGACCTTGATACCAGTGACCAAGATTTCCTGTTCGACGCTCATGTCCACGAATTCGGGGGCTTCAGCGTGGATGGGGGCGGTCTTGTCGGTTGGGATGGGACCACGTTCATCGATTGGCTCTCCGATGACGTTCATGATGCGACCCAAAGTCTCAACACCCACTGGGATACGGATTGGGAAGCCAGTGTCGACGACTTTCTGGCCACGCACCAAACCCTCAGTACCGTCCATGGCAATGGTACGGACGGTGTTCTCTCCCAAATGTTGGGCGACTTCCAACACCAAACGGGGGGTCCTCTTGTCTACTTCTAGGGCATTTAGAATTGGGGGCAAATCCTGGTCGAATTGGACATCGACGACGGCACCAATAACGGCAACGATTTTACCGTTGCTTACACCAGCAGCAGCTGCGGCTTTAGCAGCATATTCGCGATTGATTTGCTGGAGTAGTGATATAACTTTCTTGTCCGAAGACTTGGTCACGGCCGATCGTACAGCAGAGAACATTTTTGGGCAGATTTTCGCAAAATTCTCTGGGAAAGTTTAAAATTTCTTATTAGTTACACCTAAATGAGAAAGAATTTGATATTTTTTGTAAGTTTTATGCAATTTTAAGCAGAAAATTTGATGAGTGAAAAATTAGGAAAAAATTTTTTCCAATCTTACCGATTACGAAACCACAATTTGCGAGCAGGGTGACCGAAGAAGTAGAAGTGTCACTTAATTTTAATACTTCGCCATGCCGTTCGTTGTAAAAATTCGAGCCGAACGAAAATTCCCAGTATTTTGTTGCTACACAAAATGGTGGGCAGTGTTACAGGTCGAAGCAAAAGTTTGATTTAAAGGTAGAGTTACATTCGGTGTGGGTACACTTTTTTGACCAAAACTGGTTTGCATTGAAGGTAAGAGTGCACTTGGAGACATTGTTGAATTTGAAAATTATTATATTTATATAGATTTTCAAATTGTTTTGCAAAAAGCACATGGAAAGTAAATGGTTGTATAAAAATGATTGGTTTTTAAGCCCATGAAGGACATTTTATTATTAATTTCAATTAAAGAAAGTATTCCTATTTATGAACGCTTTTGGAATATAATTGTTAATACGTAATAGTAGTTATGTTTAGCTTAAATTTTATATTTGGTTTCAATTTGTTTTCATTGTAAAGAGAATGGTAGAAAATGAAAAATGGAAATCGATGTCAGACACGGCTACGGTTGTAGGTTGTAGCATTAACTCCTTTATTTGCACATTTGTAGCAATATGTCCCTGATAACATCACGAATCTCGTCTCTGTGGTCTTGAATCGATCGTGGGGCATAGGAAAAGACCAAATAATTAAATGAATCAGTGAACAGTTGTGATCGCTTTTTTCAGAAATATCACGGTCATTAAGAATTCTTTGGTAAATTTCGATTTGTTCGTTGCTTGTGAGCAGTCTTATTAATTTCAATGTGTTGTTGACGTCTTTTTGGCTACGCTTTTAGTAATTGTATATTTATTACTTGTCAAAAGATGACAGTTTCAAAGTTGAAAGCAGTTCAAAGTGCTGCAATTCAAAATAAAACCTCTTATTGGAAGTCACTATTGTGAGTTCTTTTAATGGCAGAATTCAGCAAGTTTCGTAAATTAAATCGGTTGTTGTTACAATAACTTTCACCTAATGATCCTGGGAAACCATTTTACCCTGCAAACGGACCACAAACTGCTTTTATCCATTTTTGGATCTAAGAATTGAATCCCAGTTTACACAGCCAATCACACTTCTAAGGTATGATTTTATAATTCAATATATATCTACCAAAGATTGTGGCAATGTAGATGTGTTATCAAGATTGCTAAGTCAGCATCCAAAACCAGACTCCGAAGTTTTTGTCATCGCAATGTCGACAGTAGAGAATGATGCTAGTGCAGATCTCAGAAAAACTATCACAGCTACCAATCACGTGCAATATGGTACACAAAGCAACCCAAAATCACGGTTGCCAGTTTGGTCTTTTACGACCAAATTTGGTCATTATTTTCTCACTTGGTCGCATGGTCATTTTTTATTCCATTTGGTCCCTTTTTTAAGAAATTGAAAAAAATAACTCGACTCTATTCCTTTTATAATCTCAAAAATACAATACATACCTAAAGAATTTTGGGGAAAATTCAATTATCATAAAAACGCTTAAAATGAATATTGTTTTCAAAATTTAAGTTAGTTCGTTTATAACTTGATGTTACTTCCTCACAGCTCAGCTGCTGCTCAAAGGAATTTTTTTCAATTAACTTTGATAAAAACGAAAGACAGACTTAATTTGGGTACCATTTATAATGTAATGCTGTCCAAAGAGCGTCAAGATGACAAAAATAACCATACCGTTTGGTCTGCAAAAAAAATGTTTTGAATTATTTTTATTTGAATTTTATTTAGCGATAGTATTCGATCTCCTGACATAATGTTAACATATTGTGATCTTAAAAAAAATGAGGCTGGGGTGCGTCCCACACTGATAGCTTCACATCCCGTCTGCCGATTTGTTTGTTTGCTTAAAAGGTTTGTAGGCTTTCGTGATTTGCTAGTTGTTAGTTGAATTATTCTAAAAAAAATTAAAAATTACCAACAATATTTTGAGTATGATGAAATAGTTTGATTTCAATATCTGTTCTTGTTAACGAGATTTTTAGTCGAAAACCAATTTTTACCAAATTTTCGTAGCATTTGCGTACTATTTTTTGTAGGTTTTAATTTTTTATGAAAAAACTGACTGTTGGATTTTTATGCACAATCTACGGAATGTCGGAAACAGTATTTTCTGTGAGATAAAATTAGCTTAAAGCCAATTTTTTTTTAATTTTTGAAGAGATACTTGAGTCGAAAATAAATGTTTACCAAGTTTTACTATTGTTTTTTAAGGTTTTTATATTTTGTAAAAAAATGTCAATTCGATTTTCTCAAAATTTTACCAGATGTCAAAAACGTTATTCTTCCCGAACGTACGTACACACGCACGCACAGACATCTCTCTAAAAATCTATTATTTAGACTCTAGAAACCTTGAAACGTCGAGAAATGTCAAAATTTTTAATTCTAGAAATCAGACCGATTGCAATAACTTTCTATCGGAAGTTAAAAGCCATTGCGGACACAAATTATTTTGGTCCTTTTTGGTACGATTGGTCATTTTTATTTTCAGCTTTGGTCATGCAATTTTTTTTTCAAGTGGCAACCGTGCCCACAATAATGCCGAACTAAGTAAAATAAGCAAATTCGTCCGATCGACATGGCCAAGCAAAGAAAAACTTTCTTATGGCGAACTTCAGTTGTGTGCAGATGTTAATCATATCCGAACGTCATGTCTCCATCTCCAGTGAACATCCCGAGGGACAACTCCAAACACAAACGTTCCAAATGATTTATCACCTTCCGAAGCCTAAACAAATAGTCATTAATAAAAAACAAAAGGAAAGTTTCAACCATCAACAAAGAGCTAAATTCAGATCATTTGCAGTGGGAAACAGATTTTTTAAAAACTATTTCGTAACAACAAAGCAGGGGGGTTATTATGAAAACGATAATCGTTTTTAATATGGAGTATTTGTGAAATTGCGATTACGAAAAACGATTGCAGAAGCGCGTATTTGTAAAATTGCGATTACGAGAAACGAGAATCGTAAAAAAACGGATACTCGTATTTTTATTTACGAGTGCCTTCAAGCACTCGTTCAGCTTTTGTTTTGGCGGCTTACTGTCAAGTGTCAAACATTATTGTGTTTTGTTTTTTTTTTTTTTTGGTTTGGTTTTCATTTTGATGAGTTAGAAAAATGTAAGTCAAATAATAAATGTAATGGTGAAAAACATAAAAATAAAATATTTCTAATATTTAGGCCTACAACGAATGCTAAACAAATAGACTTGATGGTAGTTTTCATGGAAAGTAATAAAAAAAACCCTTTTTCATTTTTGGCTGGCAACATTTTCTTGATTCCGTTTTCATTTCTCATAATCGCTCTACGCCATGAGTTTCGTTTTTCTGGGTTTCATTTTTTGTGCCGTTCGTTTCGTGTTTCATAATAAGGGCCCAGAGTGGATACCGGTAGAGATTATTGAAAAGGTAGGTTTAGTGAACTACAACGTTTTTGTCTCAAGAGAGAAATTAGTTCTTCACACACAAACCAAATCCTTCCCAAAAACGCACAACAGCAAGATGAAGCCATCAAACCATCAGATTCAGGTCTTCCAATGTCAGTAATTTTGAGAGACTTTAAATTGAGTCCTAACACATATTTGCAAAAAAGCTAACGAAATTCCAAACTTCATCACATCTGGACCTTCAACTGTTCCACATTTCAACATCAAACAGTACTAGTCCAACATCTTTGGTCTCTAGAGAACAAGAAGTTACTCCACACATCCCAACCAGAGGATCCAACAGAAAACGTAGGGCACCGAAGAGGTATTTCCCTCTATCACCAGCAACTAAAAGGGAAGGTGTTACGACTCATTGAAGGAATCAAATGTAAATTTTGTACATAAATCTCTCTTAGGCTAGGCACGCACATGCAACTTTTTCGAAACCAAATAGTTCGATCGTTAGTTGCCCAAACATCGCGCACATAAGCAACTCTGAAAGTAATCAACGAAATAAACCAATACACAGGAAACATTTATTCACCTTGACTAAATTTTTCTCTCTCTTGCACTTACAGAAAATTATTCAACGATTTAGTTGAATGTCCGCACAGTTACCTATAATTCCTTGTGACACAAACTAAGGAATTGGTTCGAGGTGATCGTCTAGTTTCTGTCAAAACACAAACTAAAAAGTTGCTCGAATGGGCGACAGAATGGTTTCTGCATGTGCGCGGACTCTCATATAAGTCTATAGTGAACACTTTAAAACCAAACAGTTTCGAAACTAAAAGTTGCATGTACGCGCCAGCCTTAAAGCAATTCGCAACTCATTCAAGGGGTTCACATTCTCAAATATGTTTGACAAATGCGGTTTGATTGAATTTTGAAAATTTTAAAGATTTAGCAATTGTATTGTCAACATTTTGTATGAAAGAAAAACAGACATCAAAAATAAAAATGTATGACATTTTTTCATCTTTTAAATTTTGATTGGTATTCCTAGTAGATCCACACCGATAAAAATTTGACGTGATATTTGACGATAATGATAATCAATAAATCCATCAAACATACATCAAATCATATTTGTTAAACATATATGAGAATTTATAACCCTCCTATTTTTCAGATTCTGCAATCGTCATGAATTAAAAGAAAAATGCCAAAACGTCAAAATCATTTGCCTTAGGCGCCAGTTATAGTTATCATTGAAATCGATCCGGAAAAATTTTTGAATCGATATTTGACTTTGTTTCCCTTTGATTAGAAATGAAAATTATATACGACTGATCGATCGGAAATCACACAAAGAATTTTTTTTTGAAAAAAAAGTGTAATTACGCATTTATTTTTCTCTAAAATGTATTTTTCTATTTTCCGGACGAAAATTCATTTTCCTGAACAGCTGATACTTTTATGTTCAAAAGTGAAACGAATCGTTCCACTGATTTGTGTTGCAATTTCACACAATTCCAATGACAGATTTCTGTCAGTAAACATTTTTCGGTGGTTTTCAATCAGGAAGTTATTTTCAATGACAGAAATTTTTAATAATAGCTATAAACGACCTGCCAAAAAAATTCCAATGTTTGTTTTCAATGATGAAAACCAATGATAGCTATAACTGGCGCCTTAAATTTGAACGTCAATGAAAACAATATACACCACCCTGTAAATACCTTCTTATTAATCCCTCTATTCTGGTGTTCCCACCCTATAAATAATGTTCGAACTGTACTAAGATTTATGTCGAACTGTACATACAAAAGGGGAATTTTCCATCTCCAACGGCAATCCCAAATTTCCCTATATTACATCCGTCATTTACCAAATTTTAAAATAATTTTTAACTATTAATTAATTTTCTTTAACAAAAATGGAAAAATCAAGAACCATAGACTTCGACGAAGTCTCCAGAACCATTAATTCCGATTTCGATGAACACAAGAAAGTAATTCATAAATGTTGCATAACATCGTCCATTATTCCTCTAAGTGAATACTATGAAGCACTCCAAAAGGAATACAAAACTATCGAGAATTGTACAACTCCCCGAAAAGACAAACCTAATCCACTCGAGTACATAGACTTATTCAAGTCATTCGAAGAATATCCTGCAAACCTACCTAAACCGAAGAAACAAACAGCTCGAGAAAATGCTCGATTACATCTCACAATTAAGTCCAAAACCAATTCCTCTTCGACTTCTATTAATTCTTCAAAGATCGTTGACGATCAACCATCAGCGGCGGTGATTTGCAATGAATTCTCCAAATTCACTGAGAAACTTGCAAACTTCAAAAAGGAACTCGCCATCCAATCCAGTTCGAAGGAGTACAACGAGAAACTGGGACAGATTAACACCTTCGCAAGGGAATTGGACAAACTTTCGCAGGCGGACGAAGTTGGAAACGATGCATTTACAGAGGAAGAGGAGGCAAAGATAAGACAGATATCAGAAAACATGGAACATTTTGCATTTATTCAAGAAAATCAAGATCTCTATAGTAATTTGCAACCAAATGATACAAACTCGGCTAGATTAAATGATTTGGTGGATATTGTCACCGATGCCCTAGTGGCAGTTAATTGTTATAAGCCTTAAGAATTAAATATTAATATTTTTGTAATCCAATTTGTGTTTTTGTTTTATTCGCTGCTATTGGACTCATCGGCAGAAGTTGAACACAGTTCAAAATCACTGTCATGCCGAAGTTCACTCCCAATCTGGTTGACAGAGTCATTCAGAGCCAACAGCTTACGCAGACCACTTGCAAGAAAGTCGATCTTAGCACGAGTTGTTGTGATGTATGTCTCGAAGTCAACTCCCGGTGGCTGAATTGGAGTTTGTAAATCTCGATTCAGTACACGGTCAAACGTTTCTATCGTCTTGGCCAAAGCATGCAATGTTTCCTTGCGATATTTGAAACGAGCACCTGTGGCATTTGCAGGAGCAGATTTGGCTTTTTGAGAGGCTTCAATCTGCAGGAGGATGTGGTTAGATTTCTCATAGATATCCGAAATATATCCAATTTGCTTTTGTTTTGTTATACGGGCTCGTTCTGGAAACAAAGGTGGTTATAAATTGGATTTAAATTTCTCTCAATTTCAAAGGTATTTACCGAGTTCATCAATCATTTCATCAATTAATTCAGATTTTTGTGTTGTATTCATTTTGTTTGTTTTATAAATTATTAGAAATTTCTTTAGATTCGGTTTTAATTTTTAAATTTGAAAATATAATTCGGCAAATGTCAAAACAAAAACTGACAAGGACATTTTTTGATGGGATATTTCTCACAAGTATTATTTTTACAGAGTGACCCTATTAATATTATTTCATAGTTAGGATCGAACTCCATAGAGCACATTTTACAAAAATTATCACTTTCTTTCAAAAATTAAAAATTCAAACATTCGCTACAGATGCTAAAAAAAGAAAGCTTATTCATACTTCGAGTATAATCTTGAAGCTTATATTTTGTTTTGCATTTTCCTAGTTTTGTACTACATATATATTTTTCCACTACAGTCGAATGAATAACGATATCAGTCTAATCCATATCCTTTTCATAAAATGTTCCATGACCAAATAACACATTTTCGACTTTATGTCCTCCATAACTTCACGAATTCCATCGTTAAGGTCATTGGCAGAGACCAAATCTCTCAAGCGGCCTCAAGAAAATAACTCTAAAGGTGTGAACAAGATCTCTTTGACAAATTCTGATCACCTTTTGTAGAAATAAAATGATCAGTAAACTTTTTTTTTGCCAAACTTGTGACTGCAAAGTTTTCACAGTTTTTGTAGCGAATTTCGACAAATTTAGTACATTGGGCAGGTATAGACAACACAAGGGACTTTATTTGCAGTCAACTGCCTTCTTTTCGCGTACATTTTCACCAAGGCAAATATTTACTTTTTCAAGTGTCATGTATTTCAAACTCGGAACTTCATTTTACTTACCTCTACCTTCAGTTGATCGTGCAAAAACTTTCAAAAACATTATTGTTTACAAAACGCTCCTTAGGCAATGTACAGGTCCATCACGGCTTGTATTTTGTATTTGAAAGAAATTTACTTATTAATTTTCAAATTAAATAGACTGATGATTAAATGACTGATGACTTGACAATTAGGGAGATATATCTTGACAAACTTTTCAGTCAACTTTCCAATAAAGTTGCGTTAATTCGAGGGCAATTTTTTGGCAGCTTGTCAATCAGGCTCTGGAAACTTGCCTTACTTTCAAGTCCCTTATGTACTTTCAACCTACCTATTGTTTAGCATTAGCGCAGTTCTCACTTGTCAAAAGATGACAGATTCAAGAATGACAGCTGCCCAAAATCAAACTTCTTATTGGATAACCCTATATAAAGTTAAGTTTCAAATTTTCAATTTGTATCGTTACTTAACTATGTTTACTTTACCAATCCTATCCCAAAAACAATTATTAAAATGTGCTTAAAGAAAGTCCTAAAGTCCACATCATGTACTACAAACTCTTATCTGAGCACCCAGTCAAAACGAGAAGACAGCTGTTCCTTGTAGTACAGTGAATCAAAAACACGGGTACTACTGCATCTTTCTTTAAGCCCAATTTGCCAAGTGCATTCAGTTTGTTTTCTATAAAAATCTATTTAATCTAAATCTAAACAAAACATGAACCGAACAATTAAAAATAATACAAACTATATAATTCGTGTCGAAGGCAAAAATGCCTTCCGTCGAGGTGATACATTCGATAATTTCGAACAAGTAGCCGAACGATTACGGGCACACACTCAGGAGTCTCTAGTCTATTATTGGACAAGGGATAGTCGTCTTGTGAAATTTGCACATCGCAAAGTGTCTCGAAAGTTGAATGAAGATATACTCTACTACAGCATAAGATTCTCCTGTATATTCGGGGGTCAGCGTTTTAAATCCAAAGCTAATGGGGTACGTCCTTGTAAGCGACAAACACGACAGATGGATTGTCCAGCGTTTATTTCGTTGCGTGCAACAAAATGTGGTCGGAAGTTAGAAGTAATCGATGTGTGCAATGATCATACTCACGAAATCACCGAACAAGCTGTCAAGGAGTTGCCACAGAAGCGAAGACCATCACAAAAATTATTGGAGGAGGTAAGAAGTTAAGTAAAAAGATTATTTAAAGAGTTATCCATCTTTTCCTTTTGAAGATTCATGAATTGCTTCACTTAAATATCGAAAAGAAGATGATAATCGACTATGTTAAGCAAAAGGAGAATAAGACTATCCTGAAGAAGGATCTCTTTAACATGACAACTCATTTGGGATTGTCAAGGACGCGCAGCGAAGACGAACAAAAATCGATTCTCCAAAGAATTCATCGTAAGTTTATTTTGTATTATTATGATACCTTTCTGTTTAAAAGCATAGGTATACACTTTTTCAGAGACTGCAACAGAAGATGCCATCCAACACGCTGTCATCAACAGATTCTTCCAATTTGAATCAAGTTATTCCCTCAATACAGAAACTTTCCAAGAAGATCTCAAACCAAAGCCAGAATCTCTTGATATCTTTGAGAGTAGTAGAAATTCTCCTTCATCAATGGACTTTCCCTCCCTGAATCCTCAAGTTGATTTGCTTAATTCGACCAACAACTCAAATCAGGAGTATGATGAACTTCTGAGTAATCGTATAGTCGTCGATTACGAAGAAGAATCTGAGGTTTTGGAGGAAAAGACAGACCTGGAAACAAATACAGCTCCTATTTCGGAGAACAGTTGGAATGAGGTAGGCGAAAGTAGACCAACAATAATCTACGAAGACCTTATCTGTGGAGAGGAGGAAAATGGATATGGTTATGATGATGAACTAAATCTTACTAAAGAAATCCCGGAACAAATTGAGGAGCAGCCCGTCGAAGTACCCAGTACTCCAAGTCACTCAAATGACTTGGACGATAAGGAAGAATTTTTTAATGATTTTATCCTCATGAGTCCAGTTCCAACGGTTTGTCTCACTGAAATGGCATTAGGTGAACAGAATAAAACACAAAATCTAATTGAAGAGGAAATCGAACAAGAAATCGACTTTGCGAAAGACCAAATATCCAATAATCGCGTCCCAACAAAACGTGTTGTTGATAGAAAAGAATTAGCGAAATATGCAACATTACGAACTCGTCGAAAAATATTGAAATGTCGTAGTTGTGGAACAAATGCTAGATTAATTAAAATGCAAATGTCATATTTGAGACAACAACGGTTAAAACTTTTCGAAGAAACTAAAGTATTGAGGTTGCAGAAGCTTAAACTGAAGGCCGAGATTGATGCTATCAATAGCGGTTTATTGTGATTTAGTACACTTACAAGTAGGAGTACAATTATTTTTAGTTAATGTTTAATGCTTGTGATAGTGGAAATATATTTTTGTTGACATAGAAAGCTACGATTAAATTTTTTTTTAAAAAGAAATATTTACTTGAGAATTTTTAAATACTGTATAAATACAAAACCGTTAAAGCCAGTCTTACCATAATTCATGATGAAATTACAGAATTAGTCAATTACCATCTATACTAGTATGTTAAAAATACAAAATATACATTATTTAGGATTCTGGAAATATTGACAACATTGGTGGAATGCATGTCTACTAAGCACTTTTAAATATCCCAATCAGGAAATCTCCTTATTTATTTAAAAAAACATTTTTTTCTTCCTCATATTTATAAAGAGTTTTCAAAAAATTACTTAATGTATTAACTACAGTCCTACATATGTGAACTAGGACTTCAGCCAACAAACCTCTTTATCTATTTCGGTCCCAAGCTAGATATCTCCAGTTGCGCATTCCAAGTTGTGTGTCGACACTTTCCACTTGTGCGCGCTACCTGATCCGTGGTCTTTCTCTACTTCGTCGACTTTCCGGGCCGGAGCATTGGCTCTACGTGACCCAGCTTTCAGTCGTTCGACCTTTATCCTAATGGCTAAGTCTACGTCGCTGTGCAGCTCCTCGGTCCATCTTCTCCTCCACTCACCTTTTATGCATACAGGACCTTAGATTTTTTTCTTATCTCAGCGCTGGTATTTTTTTTGTGTTCATAGCGGAGCCTAGGTAGACAAAGTTCTTAATTACCTCAAAGCACAGATAAGAAACTATATAGTTTCTTATATGTGCTCAAAGTTACGTCTGTCGATTGTTAAGGTTTTGCCAAGACGTGTCGGTGTTGTAGGTCCTTTCTTGATGTTCTTTGTTTTGCCCTCATTTACCGTTAAACTCAATACTCACTCTTCAATATGTCATCAGCATATGTAAGTAATTGAACAGACTTTTGAAAGATAGTGCCTCTGTTGTTGACGTGTGATCTCTGCAGTATTCTTTCAAGGACGATGTCAAAGAAATCGCATGACTTTGTCTTAATGTTAAATGTTAATCCTTTTTTGACATTGGAAGGTTCTGTTAAGTTGCGCGAATTGTCCATGGTCATCCTGAACAAACGAACGAGTTTGGGAGGGAAGCCAAAACTAGACAGTTCGTCACTACAGATGCTGTCATATGCGGAGTTGAAATTTATGAAGTAGGGTGTCTATTTGATGTTCTTGGGTTTTCTCAAGGATCTACCGTAATGTGAATATTTGATCGACTATGGACTTTCCTGGCCTAAAACCACACTCATAAGGACATACTAGGTTGTTGTAAACGATGTTAAGTGGACTGACTGATTCATTTATAGTTGGTGCAGTTTAGAGGGCCTTCTTTAATGAGTATCGGGCAAACAATACTGAGGTTCCATTCATCGATTTTTAAGGAAGAGGTTTTAGTTTTAAAAGGTCGCTTTTTGTTTAACTTCTTTTTCCGTCATTTGAAATGTTAAAATAAAACCATTCCTTTAAATGCAACGATCCACCTTTAGCTACTAATTCACTGCACTATGGTGCTAAGTACTACAAAAGTAACTAAATAAAAACAATTTTGCAAGAAAAACGTCATTTCTGAAAGACTGGATCACAATTGGCACCGAGATTAAAACCCTTCAGACTTTTTCTTTGGGACACCGTAAGTCTATGCCAATGCTATTTAATCAATTTAAGATCTTGAAGATGGAGTTTGTTATTGAGGACATAGAGTTGCAAATGTACGAATCATTCATACATAAAAAAGGATATACTGTTGCAACCGAAGCCTCAATGGATTACTCTACTCTTTTTTATTGTCAAAATGAAACCTCTTATTAGAAAACCTCCTTCAATACGTCCTTCCACCTATTACCATCGGGAGTGGACGTCATCCAGTTACGTACCCGTTGGGCTTTATTGTCTACGTCATCTTCTCATTGTAAAAATGTACTACAAATGACTTTCCAAACAGGGTCTTCTTCACTGATGAGGGCTTTATATATGTAACCTGCCCACCGAATACTAACATTATCACATCTGCTTCAAATCCAGAATCCCCTTTCTCAACGAATCTCCGATAGGCTTTTCCCTTGAACACTGCTAAAAGGTCAGAATGCTTTTAACTAAACACCCAAGTTTTAGATCTTTAGTAGTAAAATATTTTTTATTTTCAATTTAATATTTTTATACATTTTTGAGTTTAACTTGAAAGTTATGTTGAAAGATTTAAAAAACTTACGACTGTAAAGAATATTCTTTATACCATGGTACACGCCTAATGAAATGACATAAAGAGTCGTCTGTCGGGTAAGTGAAAAGATACAAATAATTTTACATTTAAGTACATTTATAAAAACGATACAATTTTTGATTTTAGATGAATTTAAAAATAAATCCTAAATTTTAAAGTTTTAAGGTGATGTGTACTGTACACGTTCATAGTTCACACTATTTTCAAATCAAATAAACTCTGTTAAGATTTGTTTTCTATAGCTTATAGCCACGTTAATATAACTCGAGAGTCTGTTCCAATCAGCCCTGCAATTTCCCTTAAGGACAGCAACAATTTTAGCTTTATTTAGAGTTGCCTTTTCAACATGTCTTATCCTGAATTCTCTTAGTACGGGACACCTGCCTAGGAAATGCTTCTTCTTCTTCTCTCATGTTGCACAGGCTACATAATGTTGATGCGTTGCCTCCACGCCTATTTCCGTTGAGTGAGATAAGATCGCATCTAGCTTTGAAAATCCATGATATTTTGTAAGGCTCTAAGTCATCTGTGACTATACCTCCCAGGTCTTCTTGTGAGAATACATCATTTTTGAACGATGGTCCTATAAACTTCTATACAGACGGATCAAAAACGGAGGATGGGGTTGGTGGAGGCGTATACTCAGATAGACTAAACTTAAGTCTCTCCTTTCGTCTACCCGATCATTGTAGCGTGTTCCAAGCTGAAATCCTGGCTATAAAAGAAGTCCCATCCTGGCTTAGAGAAAACGTTATATCAACTAATGATATACGCATCTTCTCGGATAGCCAAGCCGCGTTAAAGTCCCTAAACTCTGTCTCCACAAACTCATTAACAGCCCTAAATTGTCGATCATCTCTTACGGAGACATTCCAGGAAATTGCAAAGCTGACGAACTTGCAAAAAGCGGAACAACTTTACCTCTGCTGGCTCATAATGCTAACATAGGTATCCCTCTAGCTACATGTAAACTTATGCTAAAGCAAGATACCATAGAGAAAACAAACCTCAGGTGGAATAACACCACCACCTGTGTCGCAACAAAACTAATTTGGCCTATTCTTAGCGCCAGGCGCTAAAAACAATTAATCTCTCTGAGTAGATTGCACATTAGCTACGTTATAGGTGTCCTGACTGGGCACTGCTTAATAGGAAGGCATGCTATTCGACTTGGAGCCCCTGCAAATGATTTTTGTAGGAGTTGCATGGACGAAGAAGAAGAGGAGACAATCTCTCATCTTCTGTGCACATGCCCTGCCTTATCACACAGACGTAGAATCCACCTTGGAGACTACTACTTTAACGATACCAGCGATCTAAAAAATTCAGACATTACTTGTCTCCTACGCTTCATTCGACGCTCCAATTGGTTCAACGAGTTAAGCTGATTAACTGATCCATGTGGTATCACAATGGACCATACTTTGGTCTAAGTGTGTTTTATGTCCCAACCAACAGCCACTTTAACCTAACCCAACCTAACCTAAGTCATCTGTTATGTATTGCGGTCCTATTGAATAATCCAACATCTTAAAAATTCGTGTGCTGCTTCCCCTCGCTCTCTGCTCTGGCTTCTTGATTTGCATGCGATTTCAGTTGATCAAGAATTTGTGAGTTATTGACAATCCAATCTCTCATTTGTCATGTTCTCATCCCAGTGCAAGCCGAACCTGTTTCCGATCATATTAATCTCCTTAACCCAAAAAAGTTGCTTTGCTAAGAGGATTTTGGGAAGTTGCTTAGGTAGTCTCATGTCACTGTATTCAAATATAGTCTTTTGTACATATCTAAGGTGTAAGTCCAGTGTGTAGTAGTGCCCGTCTTCAGCTGCGGTTTCAATCGGTAATGCATAGTTTGGAGTGTATGATAGTAACTTTAAAACTCTTTTCAGAAACCCCAGACTAGTGCACTATAAGTTTGAATAGCTCTGCATACTGCCAAAAAGAGTTTCCATTTTGAACTGAGGTTGATATTCTGCTTACTCAAAAAACAATGCCATGTCGCGTTAATATTGTTCTTTGCTGCTGCATTTCTTTTCTCTACATGCTTAAAAAAGTTCATCTTTGGAGTGAGCAGAACACCAAGATATGTGTACTGAGGGACTATCCGAATTTCTTCTCCGTTGAAAATCCACTTTTCGCTATTTGATAGCCTGCCACCATTTCGGAAGACCATAATTTCCGAGTTTGTGAGATTCACTTCGAAATTCCAATTGGTGCAGTACTCTTCAAAACGTTCTATCATGCCTTGCAAAACCTCCACATCCTCTGCTAAAATCACCATGTCGTCAGCATACAGCAACGACCTTATATTTAAACTGGCGATATTAAGACCTCCTTCAATAATCGCATGTAGATCATTTATATATAAAGCAAAAAGTAAAGGTTATAAAAGGCATCCTTGTTTCAACCCATATAGTGTTTCGAAGTACTCCGATAACTCCCTTCCTGTCCACACATCTGAATTGAGTATCAGAGTAGTATTTTAGATCTTTATATGTATAGCATTAGCATAGAAACTTATGGGTGATCAAATTATTACTGCCACTAGAAATTAAATGATTTTAATAAATATAAACGCACATAAGTTTTAAGGTCTGTATCTTTGTATTTTGACATTCTTTGAGTTTAAATGCATTTGGAGGAATTATTTTTATATTTTCACTTCTGTGTCATACTTTAATGTGTCTATTATTGTTATATGTTATCTCTTCCTATTTCTCTCTACACGAGATCCCAAATATTTTCTATGGGATCCAAGTCGGCAGAGATTTTCTTGTCATTCCAATACCTCTACAATATTCTCCTCCAAAAAGTAGTTAATGTTATGGCCTTGTGACAAGATATAAACCCATGCATAAACACATAAGTCATCGTTTGGAAAGCAGCCCTTAATTTGGGGCAACATTTTTCCTTTCCTATACGTTTTAAAAAACAAATGTAAAAACTACCAATAGGGTGTTTTATATTCAGGTGTTTTTATTGAATCGTATGCCATCTTTTAACATTCTAAAGAAGCTTAACGCGGAATTATGGCAAATTAAATGGTAAACACATAAGGAGGCAGTTGTTTAAAAGCTGTCATACTTCGTTTTAACATTCTTATTTCTTGTTCAAGACAATTATATATTTTTTTGGTAGGTATTTTGTTTCATTAACACGTTGTTTTTTTAAAGTTAGTTAATTTTTGTTTATTTATTAATTAATTACACATTTTTGTTTTTTATTCATAAACATCTTCTTTGTCGGCAACGTATCGAATAATATCGGCAGGCCTCAAAAGCTTCTCAGCATCAGCATCAGGAATCTCAAAACCGAATTCATCTTCCATTGCCATGATAACTTCAACATGATCCAATGAATCAAGACCAAGATCGGTAATGAAATGTGAGTCAACGGAAAGCTAAAAAAATATATATATTTTATTAATTTTGACAATTTAACTTATTTTATAATGCATGATTTTTATTAATTTATAATTTGTGAGTTTGGCAATTGCAATCGAGATAATACTCGAACTTTACCTTTTTAGGATCAACCTTATCGTACAAGTTCAACACCAGCAGAACACGTTCTTTGATTAATTTCAATGAAAGTGGTGGTAAACCCGAATAAAAGCGTATCGATTGCGACTGCCAAAGACTCCTTCTGTCCTAAGGACAAAGAAATAAAAAAAAACAAAAACATGCATTAGTAAGGTTGAATTTGCTATAAATTACCTTATCAGCTGTGACTTTATCGTATGCAGCTACTACTTTAAGAACACGCTCACGAATGTCTTCTTTTGTTAGTTTCGAAGAGTATAATCGTTTGATGGTAAGTTTATTCTTGAAATATAGAAAAATGTGCAAAATAATATAATAACAATGCAAACTAGGACAAAATTAGTTAGTTTTTCATCAAGACTTATTCATCAAGATTAACAAGTTTCACGTAATGTCGCAGTTTTCTTCATGTAAGAATTGATACTAGCTCAAGGAAGTCTATTTGAAATCTCTTAGACTATTTTATTTGAAAACAACAAAAATAATATTAACTTTTAAAGCAATCGACTTGTCCTACTTGACGAAATTTTGTCAAAAAGTTTAAATGATTATTTAATTGATGGTATTAAACTAAAATAAAATCTTGATTGATCAACTAAGACTTAACAGCTCAGTTCTTAAAAAACAACAACATACCTACAAAGTATTTCATAATATTTAAACATATTTTTTCCTCGCTGTTTTTTGAATTGTTGACGGAAATTAAGCTACAAAGAAACACCCAATTTAGAAATTAAAAATTTCATTGAACAGTTTTTGAATTCCGATGAATAAACTAAAACATATGATCAAGACCTCATGAAGAAAATAAAGGGTGTCAACATGAATCTCAAAAACATATTTTCCTGCTCTTCCACTTAAAAGTTGTACCTATGTAGGTATTCAATTGAGGTTAGAATTATGATTCTATATTACTTTTGATAACCCCTGGGAGGTCAGACCTGCTCTACCATAAATAACCAGTTCATATCTATTATTATATTATTAATTGAAATATAAAAGAGAGGAAAATTACTTGATTGATCTTAGTGCAAATCGCCGGTGCAGGATTCATGTGCATCTTGCGAATAGCAGGAACAATTGCTGGAGCAATACGCCGACCATTTGCACGAACAGCATTTGCTGCAACATTGAAGCCACGGCTACAGCTACGAACAACTTGAGTCAGTGACATGGTTTAAGCCTGTAATAATTCCAATAAGAAACACTTTATATTTGAACACAATCTTTTTTTAAATGGAATTAAATTAAATTTAAAGAAAATTACACTGAATTTTTCGTTCTCAGTTGAATTATGTAAAAACTTCTGCTGTCTGAGCGACGTGAATTAAGACAAAAGAAAAGGATAGTTAGATATTTGGTTGTCAAAAATATTTAAATGTCAAAATATAAATTCCCAAATTGTCTTTAGTCACGAATTTTGCAGGGATGTCATAGAACTTTTTTTTATTAAACGGAAATAGAAGGAAATTAAATTTCCTAGGCGATGGCGGTTAAGAAAATCTTAAGTTGGTCATTGAGGAATGAGTAAAACTGTTTAGTTTGATTTGCTTGTCGACTTAATTCGAATTATCTAGAGTGCCTCGGAAATACACTCCTCGTCAACTGAATACGCACAAACTTTTTTTAATATACTTTATCCATTTTTTCCAAACAGTGATGGTTATTATGCCATCTGTTGATGCTAACTATTCCCTTAAGATGTTCAGCAGATAATTCCGAAAGAATTATCCAAAAACAACCATGAGTTTTTCTTCAACCACTTGCAAAGTGTTTTATATGCAAAGTCGAAGGATTTTTTTTTTAGTCAACTGAATAGGTACAACGTCATTTTCTTCGTTGTTTATAATTTTTTTGGAGTGCTTGACAGTTTAAATTAACGATTTTAGTGTTTTCAGTAAAACTTAATTCTTGACTTCAAATTTTAAGAAAAATGGGTAGATCTACGTGTCTTAACAGTGTTGAAAAAGCTAAAATCGATTTACTTAGAGAACAAGGCCTAACTGGACGTGCAATAGCTGATAAAGTTGGCCGAAGTTTTAATGTAGTTTATTCTTACTTGAAAAATAAAGATGCATACGGCAAAAACATGAAAGGAGGTAAGTAAACAGCAACAACAGCAGCTGAGAGACGAAGAATTTTAAGATGTGCATCAAATTCTTCTGATTCTGTGGCAAAAATAAAACAAAAAGTCGGCGTAAACGCAAGTTGCTCAACAGTTTTAAGAGTAATCAACAACTTAAGCCCTCTTAAACGAATGAAACTTAAGAAAAAACCACCACTTGACGAGAGACGGAAAATGTTGCGATTAGATTTTTCAAGACTTCACATGAGTTGGAAAAAAGAATGGTATCACGTGGTTTTTTCAGATGAAAAAAAGTTTAATTTCGATGGACCTGATGGGTTCAACTTCTATTTCCACGACTTAAGAAAAGAAAAAAGATTTTTAAAGCGCCATCATAGTCGTGAAGGAGGTGTCATGATATGGGGAGCAGTCAGTTATTATGGAACAGTTGAGCTCGAGGTTGTAACATCAAAAATGACAGCAGCTGGGTATAAAGTAATTTTGGAAAGAAATTTTCCTAAATTTTCTAACATCTTTGGACCCATAAACTGAACCTACCAACATGATAATGCGCCTATTCACTCAGCGCGCATAATAAAAACATGGATAGAAGAGCAACAAGTGCAGTTGCTTCAATGGCCGCCGTACTCACCTGATCTAAACATCATAGAAAATGTCTGCGGATGGTTAGTACGCAAAGTTTATGAGGGTGATCGTCAGTTCGAAGACAAAGAAACCTTAATTTCTGCAATCAAATTAGCGTGGAGCGAAATTTCGTTAAATTACATTAAAAAGCTATACGATTCCATGACGGATCGAATTTACGAAGTAATTAAAAATAAAGGTGGAAGTACCCACTACTAAACTTAAACAAAAACTTGTTTCATTCCATTCCAATACCAATTTTAATTTTTGTACCTATTCAGTTGACTCAAAAAAAAACTTCTACTTTGCATAAGTTACACTTTGGAAGTGGTTGAAGGAAAAACTCACGGTTGTTTTTGGATAAAACTTTGAAATTCTGTTATTTATATGTTACGAAAATTTTTACCATCAACAGATGGCATAATAACCATCACTGTTTGGAAAAAATGGATAAAATATATTCAAAAATGTTTGTGCGTATTCAGTTGACGAGGAGTGTATTAGTCTTCCACTTCCACAATTTGAACTAGCTAAAAATTAAATTGTTCCTCAATCAAATTTATAATGTTTTTCATGAGTAAAATAAATCAATTTATTTTTGATCTAAATCTGTCAAAACACAAAAGTTTTTGCATTCCAAGGGGCAAAATAAATTGATGTATTATTGATTTGGATATGTTTGCAGCTTTGCCCTTCATTTCACTAGAACTAACAGTTTTCAGCTGTTAGCTAGCAGATACAATTTTTTCTTTTTATTTGAAATTTCTTTACGTCAGACAAGAGTTTTCTATTAAACAAAAATTGGGTTCCAGACTTTGTAAAGGATCTTTTAAATAAAAAGTAGGAGAAAGAGGTAAGTGATAAACAGTATTTTATAATAAATATTTTAGTTTGGAGAAAATAGCAGACTTTCCACAGAAACTGTGCAAGAAATAACACTTATACCATGCTACAAAAAAAAACAATGCCACAAAAGCCACAAAAAAATCAATCTTGACGGAAATATTAACTTACCTATGGAAAACCCCATAAGAGATTCAATAACAATTTTTGAAATTAGATAGAAAAATGGAACCCCATTTTTAATGCTTGTATATAATTGATTTTGTGGTTCAAGTTGGTAGCTGTCATTTGAAGTGTCTTAATATTAGATGAATGTTTGTTATTTACGATTATGGATTGCTTAGCAATTAAAACATTATATTAGTACACACTATAAAATTGGTAGTTCAAAACTAGACACTTTTCGCAAAGGATGGTGGGCGTCAAAATCGACCCACGAAGGAAGTAATTGGTAAAATTATGGAGATATTTGTAAAGAGTGGAAGATCGTGAAACATGTATTTAACGCTCACTCTAAAGGTCTTGCTGCTGCAAATGCAAGAGTTGCCGATGGCCGTGTCATCGATTTATCGGTATTCCGAGTGAAAACTGAGCTTTTAGGGGCAGCGTTCAAAATTACTCAATTGTGTGAACTAGGGTCTCACCCAACAAACTTCTTCGTCTAGCTCGGTCCCTAGCTAGATGTCTCCAGCTATCTCAGTCGTTGAACTTTTATCCTTCTGGCTAAGTCTACGTTTGCTGTACAGCCGGTACAGCTTTCTTTCCACTCACCTTCTATGCAAACGAAACCGCAGATCACGCGAAGAACTTTTTTGTTAAAACGACTTAGGGTGTTTTCATCCGCTTTTGTCATAGACTATGCTTCTGTACCGTATAGAAGGACAGGGATGATGAGGGTCTTATATAGCGACACTTCGGTCGCCCGAGAGCGGGCTTTACAATTCAATTACTTTCTTAGCCCAAGAAAACAGCGATAAGCAATAGTATTTCTTCGTTTGATTTCAGCGCTGGTGTTTTGTTTGTGTTCATAGCAAAGCCTAGGTAGACAAAGTCCTTAATAACCTCAAAGTTACGTCTGTCGATGGTGACGTTTTGACCGAGACGTCGTCGGTGTTGTACGTTCTTTTTTGATGACATCATATACTTTGTTTTGCCCTCATTAACCACTAAACCCATTTTTGCCGCTGCTGCCTCAATACTCACAAAGGCCCCATTGACATAGCGCTGAGTTAGTCCGATTATGTTAATGTCATCATATGCTAGTAATTGGACAGGCTTTTAAAGAAAGTGTTAACGTGGGAGATCTGCACTATTTTTTCAAGGAAGACGTTAAAGAAATCGCCAGACAGTGCTTTACCTTCTGTAAAGTCTTTTTTTGATATCGATAGGTTATGTTGAGTTGTTTCCAACCATAATGAAGCAGCGCGAATTCTCCATTGGCATCCTGCACAAACGGACGAGTTTGACAGGAATGCCAAAACTAAACATGGCTCTATACTGCTCGTCACTGTAGATGCTGTCATATGCGGCCTTTAAATCAATGTCGATTTTATGTTCTTGGGGTTTTTCCTGCCGTAATGTGAATATTCGATCGACTGTGGACTTTCCTGGTCTAAAACTACACTGATATAGACCATGTTGACGATGGGCTTAACGGCAGAGAAGGTTTTGTAAGCGATTTTAAATAGACTGATTCCTCTGTATGTACATATATCGGGTGATTTTTTTGAGGTTAGGATTTTCATGCATTAGTATTTGACAGATCACGCGGGATTTCAGACATGGTGTCAAAGAGAAAGATGCTCAGTATGCTTTGACATTTCATCATGAATAGACTTACTAACGAGCAACGCTTGCAAATCATTGAATTTTATTACCAAAATCAGTGTTCGGTTCGAAATGTGTTTCGCGCTTTACGCAAATTTTATGCGTTTTTTTTTTTTTTAAAGTTCTCAAGCTCTCAAGCAAGTTCTCAAGAAATTATGTGTGACAGTGTTAGTTGTTCTTATTTCAATAGAAGTGTGGAAATTTTGTATGAATTAAGAAAATAACTTATCTTTCAATGTATTTTTCTAGAAATGGGGTCAAAAAAGTCGCATAATTTTTTAAAAAGGGTCAAAATAGACATTTTTTAAAAAGTCGTATCATGGTCGCATGAGGCACAAAAAAGGTCAAAATGCGACTAAAGTCGCATAGCGGTAACACTGTTTCTGACATAGCAAAACTGTCAATAAAATAACTCCAAAACCAATCGAATCTTAATCGGCATGGTTATCAAATATTTTCGTTAAAATATAATATACAATTTTTCGGTGGAATTTAATCAGGTAATTTTTCCGGATTGATTTCAATGGTCCCTTAGTGCCTGTCTACACGCGTTGTGCCCACAACGTTGTGACGAGAGTTTGTTTGGCAAGCGAGGAGCTGAGTAAAGGAACGGGATGCTCATGACAAAAATTGAATTTTCTGCTTGGGCAGTACAGTTCCTTTCTCATTTCGTTCCGAATTTCTCATTATTTTCTGTTCGTCGATGCGAAAGGTATACTTGTTTTGCTCTTCGGCTTTGCACATATTGTATGCACGGCTACCACGTTAGTCATCTGTGACCAAATTTGGTCATTATTTTTTCACTTGGTCAAATGGTCATTTCTTATTCCGTTTGGTCATATTTTTCGGAAACGACAAAATATGTTCGACAATTTGAGTAACGAAAACCATCTTTTAACTTACTCACTTGGCTAAATAGAAATAACTGTTAAACTTATTTAAGCAACTTTGATCTAATGTTCAAGCTTTGTTTTTATATTTCGTCATCTTTGTTTGGGTTAATCTTATTTAATTATAAGTATGTTATGGATTTTGTGAGTTTGTTTGTACGTAATTAAAAAATAAATGTCATCTGCATAATATGGAAAATATGTTAAACAAAATGTGTTGGTCATTTTTACCTACCTCTTTAATCCTTCCCTATTTTCCTAAAACTCGCACTGTGTTTAAACTTTAAACACGTTAAGGGTATTAATAACCCGCTCATTATAAAAAATGGTCATTTTTATTTTCAAATTTGGACACAAACTTTTCTTTCAAGTGGCAATCGTAACTGCATGTCGGTCGGCAGTATCACCGGCTCAAAATTTCAAACACAAATGTTTCAAGTTTGTCGTTCCACAACACAAAATGGAAAAGGGGTCATGAGTAGTCACAACACATGTAGACACATAGTGTTGTAAGCACAACGTTGTGGGCATCGAGAAAGAACTAATAGAGAGAACCAACTTTGACGGTTGCTCTCTTTTTGCCTACAAGCTGTGATTTGGCCACCAACTTGCATATGTATTAACTCCATATAAAAAAATGTGGGGAACAAATACTTATGCAAGTTTGTGCACATACTCACCACGAGAGAGAAAAAACTTTTCTCTCTTTTCTCTCTGCTCACCACCTTTTAAAAAATGCGACCACTTTTGAAAAATGGCGGATGTAGTCAGCTGTTCAGAGGTGTTCAAAGAAAATTCAAAATTGTGTATGAACAACTTTTTGGTACTCTCATTGTGTTCGTTTGAGAGTAATATCATTCGAATATGAAGTGAAATTAATTACTCTTGTTAGGTGCAGGAAAACAATGAAGATTTAGAAACAATTCTAAATTACGCATTTAGATAAATATAAGTTAGTTATTTGAAGCCAGTTTTAATCATTAAGTAAGTAAAATAAAACTCTGAAAGCACTACAACTATTATTTGTATTATTAGCTGCGTTTATGCGTTTAATTTTCGCTCAGACCGTTGAAAGATGCAAACAAAACTCAGATTTGTTTCAATTTTCAGAGTTTATCGACTTAATTTTGTTGCAGGAACATTGAAAACGAGAGTTACAGAATGTAAACATGGAACATTGAAAACATTTTTATATACTCATCTCTTTTTTCCATTCCTATTTTATTTGTGTTTACTCGTTGTTTATTTTCTTTACATTACTCACAACATTTCCAAAATGCTGAAAATAATTGATTTAAGTAGACACTAAATAAAAAGACCGTCAACTTGTTACTTCTGTGCTAATTTTCATTGCATAAGATTTGTGAATAGGTGATAAGCTATTCTTACTGCTTTCCCCTAAGGTAGTGTGTTGCTTTTAAAGGCTTAACTATATAAGCCGAAAAGTACTTTTGTACAAAAGTAAAAATATTTGTATTATCGCTAGTTCAGTGGTTTTGTGAAAAGAATATACAAATTTGTTCTTCAACCAAAATTTAAGTCTTATGTATCATTTTTATAAGTTTTCCGGTTCTAACTATTTATATCTTATCTTTCAGTTATATAGCGACAAGGAAAAATCTGTCAGGGAAAGTTCTAACTACAGTTTTTCTGAAAGTGCATTGTGGCTTATTCATAGATGTTTGCTAAACTTTTTAGGCTATTCATAAATAAATGCAAATCAAAGTTAAGGGCTAAACCTGAATAACTATAAACATAGAAAATGCTGTGTTCAAGTAATTATTATCGCAGCCAAATTTCATAATTGATTTTTTTTGGTGTATAAAAAAGCTGCAAAAGTAATTCATGACAAATAAATGTGACGTTAGCACTAAGTTCCAGAAAATATCAATTGATACCGCAATTGCAGAAGATATGGATATTTTATATAAATATTCCCGGTAAACTGTAGAACTTTATTATTTCCGCCTTTTATAATTCAATGCAGTATATTTTACATAAAACAGTAGTTAAGTTATTAGTTAAGGTATTACTATTGAAATAAACATAACATACATACATTTATAAAAAACATGTACTCATTCATATATACAAATAAAGTCTAATCTAAAGAGCCTTAACCTTGTTAAACACTTTCTGCACACATCCTTTCTTGTTTTGGTTGTTCCTGCCATCTATCTGTAACTTAGAGAAAAAGAAGAGAAGAACAAATTCACCACGAAGTACCGGTATAACTTCTTCCGTTATTTATTGACAAACAAAAATGTTTTGCTAGAATCAATTTGAATTATAGGTGTAGATATAAAAACGACAAGATATTAGCAAAATTAAAAAAAAATTCATGAGAATTACAAATATTATAATGAGACTTTAAAAAACATAGCCTTCTTGGCTATCAATAAACAAAAATGAGAAATGTCGCATTTCCCGGAAATGATGTTTTTTTGTGTACTCTTCTCCGAGGTGAAAACATGTATACACCGATACGAATTCAACACGCTATAAATAATGAGAGTAAGAGGTTTCGAAGAGACGGAGACGAGGAAATTTGGTTCTCTCATTTAGTTTTTTCTCTCTGGTTCTGGGCACAACGCGTATAGACAGGCACTTATATACCCTAAATTGGAATCTTGCCTTTAAATTTTTCTATCACATCAGGTTTTTAAAATATAACACTATAAAAATGCTAAAAACAAACAAAAACGGGGTCTTTGAGCCTAAGTTAAAACTCAAAATAACTCTTAACAATAAATTGTATGATGATTTTGAAAAGTATAAATCTTTCTCTTTAAGATGTATGTAATTTAAAGCCTTTTAGTATCCTACTTAGTTTCTAAAAATTCTCATTAGTTATGAGTTTTTATTTGAATCTATATGAAGTTTCGAGAAAAACTTGAATTCGATACTTTAATAGTTTTGGAAAATACGTTTTGGACTTAATTTTTAGTGCTGATTTCGAATAAAAACTCTAATTTTAACTATTTGTCATGTTTTAAAAATTGTTTTTATATTTCTTAATATATTTCAAAAACTTCATATAATAGAATTGTTTGGACAATAGATTCGTTACAAGAACAAAACTTACATTCAATTTTAATGCCAGTAAGAAAACCGAGAGTTATTTATAAAATTACCTAAAGTTATATACATAATTTAGAAATTTAACGTACCATTTTAGCTTTAAATAAAAATTCAACATGAAAATTCAATTTATATCGCTTTATTACAAAAATCTTTATATTAACAATAAACATTAAAAGTACATACTGTTGCCAATTATACAATATAAATAAATCAAAAATTATATAAAAAAAGAAATGGAAATTTCCATGAAAATTAAAAAAGGACGCATTTTATATCATATGTGGATTAAAAAATATATACTTATAAAATATTTTTTGTTTATTATGCACCACATTTTATAATAAAAACAAAACTTAATAAAAATAAAATTGCAATAAATAATTGCATATACACATTTAAGTATAATAAATCATATGCTTCATGGCACAAAAAAAGTACACAATTTCTAGAATTCATATTTATTTATTTTTAAATTTATTCATTTTTAAGTGTGCAGTTGTTTTTTCTTATTTTTAATTTAATTATTTATTTAATACTTAAAGAAATTAAAAACTTGTCTTCGTTGTATATATGTAAATTTAGTTTAAAACACAAAAATATTATAGTTAAAGCCATCTTTAAGAGGTCTCTCCTTGGTTAGGTTGTTTTTGTTAGTAATATTGTTTTATAAACATTTGCAAGTTGCTCATTGTCCAGCAATCTGAGAATGGAAAAGAAAAATTAAGTTTGTACATTGGATAAGATGTTCACTTTTTTAAGTACTTACAACAACTAGATGTCCATTTTTGTCTCGGTTTATACCAGGTTGTCCTCCTGTTTGAATATCTATAACACCTGACTTGCCCTTGACAACATTGTGCTCCAGTCTAAAAATAAACCAAATCCATTTTACTGAAATCTGTTTCTTTACCTATGCCAAAAGCTCTATAACTTACGAATCTCTGTCCACAATACTGATTATGTTCGCTGTGCCCACGGTGTGAATAATGTACGTACAGCATTCAATAATTGCAGGAATCTCTAGAATAAGATCACCCTTGTCTTTCTTTAAGTCTAATGGAATCCGAACCAACATCAGATGATCACTGTGGTTTGTTAGCACAAAATCAATTTTGTCCAATGGCAGTCGATGCTTTTGTTTGTAGGTTTTTGCGTCAAGAAGGTAGATAGCTTTGTTGCTGAGAAGGATGAACCGATCTCTGGGCTTGTAGCCGTGTCGATCATATTTGACACAAGGAGAGGAATATTTAAGTTCTTCGGAACCAAGTGTTGTTGTAACGAAGTTGCTGACTTGCGTGGCATGTTCCTTGGGAATGTGATCTTCATTGAACCATTTGGCAATACTTTGGGGGTAATTCTTCTTTTTATCTATAAAAATAAATAAGTTTGATTTAGGAAAAAGAACATAACTTTAGAAAACAAAAACCTTCTTACCTTTAAAGACTTTTTCAGCGGTAACTTTGAGCTCGAATTGCTGTTTCTTTTCATTGCTTAGCTGCTGACGGTAATTCCTTGCTAGGTGAAGTCTGTGCACTCTGTGGAGGTATCTAGAGGCTTCCTGGCAATGTTTAGGGGATGGAGGCCAACTCATGTCGAGAACTTTTGTTGGCAGCTCTTTGGACAACCTCATGAGCCACGATCTCTTTGCATTGGCAATGAATGCTTCGTTCAAACCATTTGGTGGATCTTCTCTGGTAATGAAACCTTTAATGAATGCCCGAATCTTATCAGCAGCCTCTCGTCGTTTCTTGGCAGCTTGAATTGCCAGATAACGTCGGCAATATGATTGCAGGACAATAGTATTCTCACGAAGTTTAAGATAGACTTGGCGTTGTTTACGTCCCTTCCAGTGTGACTGAATAATGGCAGCGACATCGTGTTTCTTGGCCTGGAAGGCATCTTCTGTGTCGAAGAGGGTCTTAGGGAATCGAATGAAAATCTTAGTCTGTCCCAATCGGTAGTCCTCGGGTCCGAAACCGATTTCCTTGACTAGGATTTCCACTCCATTCTTTGCAGAACCTTTGTAGTTTGGCCAAGTTTTCTTGCTCAAACACTTGTATCGCTGCAAGAACATCTCATAAGTTCTTCGATATGCGAATCCAGCTCTGCGAACTCTCAAATTTTCCATCAAGCCAAGGTATTTTACTTGATGTAACACCAAACTGTCATTAAAGATGCCAGCTGCTTGTTGGTCATTTGGTTTGATACAACGAATGTACGATGGCTCTTTGCACATTAGGATGTCCATAAGATTGTTAAGTGAGATCCTGAACTGAGTCACTGCAGTGTCAGGTCTCTTCTTCGATAGATATTCCTGTTGGGGGAAGCACGCCTGGACAATAGTATTCTGAGCTTTGCTCATTGTTTCTTTTAGATCTCTGAACAGAAGATCGTTGTTCTTATCCAAAAATCCAACCACATTATAAGTCACATCTCCAGCGTAGTGAACCAAACGGAATTCATCCCGTCCCATTGTCTTTTGCACTTGGGTTGGTGCCTTATGATGGCAAATGTAATGTGGATGATTGCCCAACTGGTTGGTTAGCTTAGCCAGGAATGTCAAATCTGTTGGGTCACCTGGCCGCAAGCACTCCTCATCTAAGATTGAAATAATTCCCTTGTATTTCTCTTCGATTAGGTTGCAAATGACTTTATTATCAAAGTACTCTACTGGAACCCATTCAATTCCTTCGCGATTGTACTCTTCTTGCTCGGACTTTAATGTAAGTTCGATGAAGAGCTGTTGCAGTTTCTCATTGCAGAAATTAATACAGAATTGCTCGAAGTTGTTCTTTTGGAAGATCTCAAAACCATAGATATCGAGGATACCCATGACATTTTTTCGTGCTGCACGAACGTCTTTAGCCTGGAGGGAGACATTCAATCGGTGAACCAACCAAGTGAAGAGACGGTCATAGACAGCCTTGGCTAAAGCATCACGAGCGTAGATAGCCATTTCTCTGCTCAATGGGGATGTAACTACATCACCTTGAGCATCGATTGTTCTATGAGTCATAGCTGCAGAAAGTTCCTCAACATTGCATCCAAGAAGCTAAAAAATAGTTATATACCATGTGTAACAGAGGAGGACCTTAAAAAACCTACCTTAGCTACAGCTGCAACTGATTCAGGTTTTAAAATCTTGGCATGACCTTCCTCTTCAGTGAAACCAACGTTGCCCATATGCAAGACACTTCCAATAATATTAAAGATCTCCCTTTGCTCTTCTTCGGTGAAATCAATAACACTCATTGCTTCTTTGATGGTTTTGAAATTAGCTTTGTCGTTAATACGAGCAACTGATCCTTTTTCCTAAGAAAAACAAAATTGATTATTTAAATGAAAACAAAGTCCCAAACTTTTATCCTTACCCCATCACTCAAATAATAATAGCTATCCAAGTTTCTTTTCAATTGCAAGTCCTTCAATTGCTCATCACTAGCTCCAGCCAAAAGTTGATAGAAAATGTGGAAGTTTCTTTCACCATTATTTTGATGGACAACTCGAGATTTCTCGAGAAGATAATTCAAAATATTGCCACCAATTGGAACTCCTGTGAAGTCAAATTGTACATCCATGTATTTGCCGAAACGAGATGAGTTGTCATTGCGATTGGTCTTGGCATTTCCGAAAGCCTCCAAGACTGGATTACTCTTCAGAAGTTTATCTTTAACACCTTCGATGGTTGTCTGATGTCCGGAGGCAGCAGCAATGTATTGAAGCACTTTTTTTGAGGCCTCTGTTTTACCAGAACCACTTTCACCTGAAAAATTACAGTGACATGATAAATATAATGTAATATATTAGGCAGGTTCAGACAACATAAGGGACTTCATTTGCAGTCAACTTCAGTGTTTGAACGTACATTTTGAGTAAGGCAACTAGTTAGTTCTTCAAATGTCATGAATTTCAAATTCAGAACTTTACTTCACAAACCTCTACTTCAAGTTCATAGTACAAAAACTACCAAAATCACTATTTTCTACAAAACACTCCTCAGGCAAGCTACAAGTCCATCACGAATTGTATTTTGTATTGTAAAGAAATATTACTTATTTCTTTTCCAAATTTACAAGGAACCTTTTTACAGAAAGCATTAAATGAAGTTATGCAGAAAATAAAGAAATCATTAAATAATAAAGTTCAGCTTTTAGTTGAATGAAAAAACATGATCAATTGTCATTTTGACATAAGTTGACTTGACTTGATAGTAAGGGAGATTTTTCTTGACTAACTTTCCAGTCAACTTTCCAATTAAGCTGCCTTAATTGGAAGGCAATTTTTGGCAGCTGGCCAATCAGATACTAGAAACTTGCCTTACTTTCAAGTCCCTTATGTTGTCTGAATCTGCCCATTGTGTCTTTGAACTTAATCATCGAGTATCCAAAATTAACGGTAGCCCGTCACAGACTCTTAAAGATAAGTAACTATTTTTATAAAACATGAGACAAGATTTTTATCAAAAGTCAATGTCCCGAAGAAGTACTAAAGACAAATTTTTGTAAGTACATACTTACGTCAGAAACCATATTTCACATGATCACATATTTGATTTATTTAAATTTTTTAAGTTCTTATTTTGTGTCAAGGCTGAAAATCGTATCAATGTCAAATAAGTCAATTTAATACTTATTTTGGTGATAAGTTAAGTATAAAGTTAATGATTTTATCATGTATGTAGTTATTATGGATTAAAATTAATAAAATAATTATGGGATATTATAACTGACATCGATAAGCACATGAAACAATTATTGAATCAACTTGAATTATGATAAGAGTGTAAAGGTTTTCACCATTATCGTGCGTCAATAACATTTTTTTTTCCATTTCATGAAATAAAACGACGACAATAATTAACTATCGATATGAAACTTCCAAGCTTTTTTGATAAATTTTGTTCAATAGATTTCATTTCCGACGGCAAATGATTAATTTTTTCTTAAAAGCAATAGGTTTCCTTTTTAAAAGCAATAGGTTATCATTAAAGGAAACAGTTTTGCAGAATCATTAAAACTTACTTTAGAAAAGAGTCTCAACAATTATCACAAATTCTTTAAATTCATGTTAAAATCTAATAAATTTAATATTCGTAAGTAAACAATTTCAAAAATGTACCTGAGATAAGCACGCACTGTGCTTTATTCTCTTCGATGAGGGATCTGAACGCATTGTCTGTTACTGCAAACCTGTAATAAAATCAAAATTAAATTATCAAAAAGTAAATAAAGTTTGAAATTGACATAATAAAAGGTTTAATTTTAAATAGCCCGTAATTTGGGTTTGGTCACTTTTCAAGCTGTCATCATTTTAATTTTGACAAGTAAAAACTACGTCATTAAAAAAAAATGTACGTTGCACTCTTCGAAAAAGCATTGGGTAGGTTCAGACAACATAAGGGTCTTCATTTGCAGTTAACTGCATTCTTTGAACGTAAGTTTTTACCAAGGCAACTAGTGAGTTTTCCAAGTGTCATCCTAGATAGGTTTTGTATACAAAGGTGTCAAATTTCAAACTACGAAATTTACTTCACTAACCACTACCTTTAACTCATCGTACAAAAACTATCAAAAACATTATACTTTACAAAACACTCCTTAGCCAAGCTACAAGTCCGTCACGATTTGTATTTTGTATTTTAAAGAAATATTACTTGTTTCTTTTCCAATTTGACAAGGAACCCTTGTACACAAAACATTAAATGGAACTGCGCAGGAAATAAATAAACCATAGAGTAATAAAGTTCAGCTTTCAGTTGAATAAAAAAAAACATGATCAGTTGTCATTTTGACATAAGAAGACTTTACTTGATAGGTAGGAAGATTTTTCTTGACTAACTTTCTTATAAAGTTGCCTTAATTGGCAGCTGGTAAATCAGATACTAGAAACTTGCCTTACATTCAAGTCCTTTATGTTGTTCGAATATTCATTACAAGTTAAGTTCACTCCACAGGAACTTAAGCCGGTCGACGCGACGATCAGAAGCATTGTCATATTTTTGCGGATTGGGTGCTTAAAATGCATCAATGTTATCGTCAATAAATCGGAACTGTCGCATTTCGGGCTTAGAAAATACAAGAATAATAATTGCTGAAAAACCTCTCTATCCCCAAACGTGTCACTGTTTGCTTTGGTTTTTGGGCTGACGTATATTATGCTATCGAACTTTAATTAATAATTTTTGTAGGACCGGAATTGGAAGATATTGATGTGTCTTTGGGGCCATGTGAAAGATAAGGTCAATGAAAATATTGCAAAGTCGAATCAAGACTATCAAGATAGAGTTCGTGAAGTTATCGAGGTCATATACAAGCAAATGTGTGTAGCCGTGTGTCGCCTATAATTGTTTTGATTGTTAATGGCAAACGTTTTACTTTGCAATCAGATAAACTTTTAAAAAAAAAAAAACGAGTTTTTCTTGTCAAAAACTAAAATGAAACCTTTTACTGGAAGACCCTTTATACCATAATATTAACAATGAAAATATTATTTAAGCTAAGTACAGATGACATTCAGATTTTTTGCCTTAATGTCTTACAATAGTGTGAATATACAATTATGTTTGACAATGCCGTCAGAATCATTAAAAAAAATAAATCGGGTGGCGCAAAAGTCCGTTGAGAACTAGGGCCTAGTGACTTACAACTCTCAACCATTCCTGTGTGCGAGTACTGTTGTCAGGAATGGAGGGGACCTACAGTTTTAAGCCGAATCCGAAAGGCTAATTTGAGAAAGCACTTTTCATGACAAGAATTACTCTTGGAGAATTTGTCAATTCCTCGCAAGAGGCAGTACCCGTGAAAAAACTTTAGATGGCATAGGCAGGGATCGAACCCAAGACCTCTGGCATGACAGTCCAACGCACTAACCATCATGCCACGGGTACTACGTCAGAATCATTATTGACAGCTATTATCAGACGACATTTAAAATATCAAAATGACTATTAGATTTTCAGACTTTGAAACAAAATCTGTCAAACGTGTAATCACACAATTTTCAATTGAAAGGTGTGTAGCTTTTTTAGGCAGCTATTTTCAGATTGTTGATGAAAAATATTAAAAAAGCGGAACTCCACTCGATTTTAGTTACAATTAAATGTCACTATTTAAAATCCACAATGAACGTTAACTTTCTAATCAACAAAATTTTGTCAGAGTGAGAATAAAATGTTAAAATTGTTTGACATATGAATACTTTAGATCGTAAATTCTTTTATATTTTGACGTTAATGGCTTCAATACAAATTTAAATTAATATTCAAATAAATAAACTTACACATGGGGTGGTGCTTCAAAGAAATGTCTGTTCCTATATTCCTTGATTTCATTTTCTGAATAAATTGGCAACTCTTTGTAAGGGTTAACTGAAACCAGTACCTGACCGATGTATGTCTGAAATAAAAACAAATAAAAACAACAAAAAAAAAAGAAAAAAAAAACAATTTATTATTATCATTAAATCCGTGTGAAATAAGTTATTTAACAAGTTTTTCAAGTGCAATATATTGAGTGCAAAGCGTACAAGTGATAAAAGCTTTACATGAATTAGACATCAACTATTTAAAAAATAAAAAGAATCATCTTACACCGTTCATCATAGTCTATTTTTATAAATATGAATGCATAATTAGCCAAATTGTAGCAGAATTTCAAAAAGGCACGAAATGAATAATTTATTTTTATCAACAATCACCATAAAAAGAATAACTTTTAATATTGTAGTCAACTTACATAGATGAGGTTCTCTTGAAAACGTTTTCTCAAATTATCAATGAATGCGTCTTCACTTTGATAGTTTTCCAACAAAACAGAATCTTGTACTCCAACACGATCCCGATCGTGAAGTCCTTTCTCCATTGCGCCGTGTTTAGCAGGTAAATTTGTGCTGCAATAAAAATAAAATAAAGTCAATTGTTTATTATCTTTAACTTGAATCTTAAAGCAATTATTAACTTCTAAATTGAATTTATTCATAATGTTGAGATTGCTTATTGCATCCAAAAAAATTTGTTCAATCAAAAACACTTGAATTTTGAAGACATTTCTAATTCAAAATGCTGACAGTTATAGAATTTAGATTTGATATATTTTTTGTTTGATAATTTAAGCCTCAAGTGTAAGCTTATAATGTTTTTAAATCCTAAAGGGGTTAAATATACATAGCTACTCTATAGGATTTAAGAAAAGATAGTGAATCACATTGATTTTAAAATTTTGAATATCTGAGGGTAAAACAGATTTGGAAAAAGCATTGCTCATTCTTGATATGTGGCTGAAATAATAATTTCTCCACACTTTTCAATTCGTCGGAAATATAATTTAAGGGTAAATTGATGAGTACTCCTAAGAATCTCGAGTTTTGGATTATGCTTTAACGACAACATTGGGTCTTGAAACTAGCGGTTAATAAATCCCCATTGGACAGTACTGTCGATATAAGAAATTAATAAGTTTTTATCAAAAACCATATCCGAAGAACAAAGGTGTGAATCTAGAAACCAACCTGGAAATCTAAAATGGATAAGAAGTTTCAGAAAAATGTTTAGGTATTTATGAATAAAATCAACAGAGTCGGAGACAAAACGGAGCCTTGTGGAATACCAATATTTATTTTCTGAATTTCAGTATTGAAACAACCCAATGAAAATTATTAATTCAAAATGATTCCACCTACAATATGGTCCATTTTTTAGTTGTGATTTAACACAGTTAACTTAAATAGTCTGTTGCATATTTTCATTCAATCAACATATAGTGTTATTTGACATAATTTGGTGATTAGCTTAGGTTTAAACTTAATTCATCGTAGTATAATATCGTAGCATGATAAACACTTCACATTTTACTTTTACGTATATGGCAACATAAATTACATTTATTGTCTATTAAGTGTTCAAACTATGATAAAGATTTGCTAACATTGGTATTTGATGATGTAACGTTGAAAGTAATTAAGAAAATAGCACCATAAAAGAAAAAAAAAAGAGTAAGAGGAAGAAAATTATAAATAGTTGCAATTTCTTGGTCGTATAGAAACAAGTTACAGCATTATGAGTGAATCGCTTTGAAAATAAGTAAGTACATTTTATTTATTTAAATAGGGGAAATGCTAATACAAGGTCATTCATTTTTTGGTTTTGAAAGTAAAGCTAAATAAGATACATGGAGTGATATACAGGGTCCGGCAAAAAAACCTCCCGTATTTTTAGACGTTTATAATTAAAGCTATTTATAGATAAAATGGTATTGCGGGTATAGATAGATAGAGGTCTACGTGCCGTTTTTAGTAATCATAATGGCGTGGCACGGTGAGCAACGCGCATTTGTCGTAGAGGAATATATCTGTAATGGTGGTTCTGCGATTACTACTCAGCGAGATTTTTTCGAAGAAAATGGGCAAAAAGTTACAGTTAATGCGGATCGCTACTGTCACATGATTGAGACCTTCCTCCAACCAAATTTAAATCAGTTTACTAGGAACCACAAAGAAGTCTGGTTCCAACAAGATGGAGCCACAGCACACACTTCACGGCGGCGTTCAGTAACCATTTTGAGAGAGATGTTTCCAGGGCATCTTATTTCTTTACGAGGAGACATTACCTGGCCCCAAGGTCCCCCGATTTATCACCTTGTGATTTTTTTCTTTGGGGACATTTAAAGGCCCAAGTCTACACTCATCGCCCAACATCTTTGGAAGCACTTAAGGAGGCAATCGCTCAGGAAGTGGCAGCCATTACACCACAAATGACTCGACGAGCAATGGAAAACTTCCGGGCAAGGCTTCGTAAATGTATTAATAATAGAGGACAATATTTAACGGATATAATGTTTAAAACTAAGTAATTGTTTTATTTAATGTAAAATGGCATAGTATTTAATTAAAAAAAATAAAATTTTTCTGTTAAATTTTTTATTTATTTGTCATTGCCTTTTAAAATATGGGAGTCTTTATGCCGGACCCTGTATTTTCGAGGAATATGTTATTTCATTTAGGATAAAAAAGAGAGGCTGGTATGCGACCCACATTTAGTCTTGCTTAAAATTTTAACAAAATATTCATAATAATAATAATTTGAAGTCAATATTTGTCTTTGTTCTTCTAATACTTGAGTCGAAAACCATTTCCTATGAGTTTTTGGTTGTTTTTGTTGGTTTTCGGGTTTTATTAAAAAAGTTGTAAGTTGATTTTTTCTAAAAAAAACAAGATTTTTAGTAGAAAAAAAAATGTTTACCAATTTTCTTGAAAGTTTTTATTTCTTATATAAACAAATACATATTGTCTTTTTTTAAGAATTAAGAATAGATTTTAATTTTTTTTTTTAAATAACTGACTGCTGAATTTTTATAAAAATTTACTGTATTCTGAAAACAATATTTTCTAAAAGACTGCAATTTTTTAATCTTTGGTATTATATTTGAATCGAAAATCAATTTTTACCAAGTTTTAGTAATGTTTTTTTTTTTAACGGGTTATCCATTTTGCGGTTTCAAAAGTACAGCGCTGGAATCCAACATTTGTCAAACTAAGTTGTTAAAACAATTTTTTTTTAGTTCAAAGTCTGACATTTACAAAAATGGATCGCTTAACTATCACACAACGCGTACAAATTGTTAAAACCTACTACAAACATGGCGATTCTGCCACAGCCACATGTCGTGCTTTAAGAAGAGATTATGGTTTACATAATCATCCAACTACGCAAGAAATTGGCAAAATTGTGAACTTGAAATTTGAAAAGAATGGCTGGGTTACAGATATTGTAAGGCCTGTGCATCATTGTTTCGCTTGTACCACTGAAAATATCGCTGCTATAAGTGAAAGTATTGCCAAAGACCCGAATGTGTCGATTCCTCGTCGTTCTCAGGAATTAGGACTATCTTACGGCACATTATGGCATATTTTGCATTTGGATCTACACCTACATCGATATAAAGTCCATATCACATAACAACTGGAGCCAGCTGACTGGTCGTAGATACGTCGAATAGGTGCTTGTACAACCGGCGGCGATGGACGGCGATTTTTCGAACACAATTTTCTTCAGCGATGAAGCACATTTCTCACTCGGTGGGTATGTTAAAAAACAAAATTCACGTATTTGTGGGTTCTGAGAATCCTCAAGTAATTGAAGAGAAGCCATTACATCCACAAAAAGTCACTGTTTGGTGCGCTCTTTGGTCCGGAGGTATGATTTGACCTTACTTCTTTGAAAACCACTATAGAACGAAAGTCACCGTCAATTTGGAGCCTTATGGTCATATGATAACCGACTTTTTTGCCTGCTATTAAAGAATACGACTTGGAGGATATGTGGTTTCAACAAGAGGGTGTTCACTCGAGCGAATATGGGTTTATTGCAAGATACATTTCCTGGTCGCGTAATTTCTCGTGCGTCGTGGCGATAGCAACTGGCAACCAAGATCAAGCGATTTGAAACCGATCGACTTTTTTTTTGGAGGTTACGCGAAAGACCTTTGTTATGCAGATAAACCTCTAACTCTTGAAACTCGAAAATTACCTCAAAAGAATCGATGCTTGCAACAATTCGCGTGGTGGTCATTTAAATGATTTACTGTTTCACACATAATGTTCAATAACTTTCAAAATTTATAATAAAAAAGAAATATCATGAAATAAAATATCTTATTAGTGATTTATTTACGTTTACTTTTGAAACCGCAGTTAGTCAAGAATAATCTTCCTAACTATCAAGTCAATTATACTTACATATGTCAAAATGACAGCTAATCTTAATTTTTCATTCAACTGAAAGCTGAACTTTATTACTCTGTGATTAATTTATTTTCTGCACAATTCTATTTGATGTTTTATGTAAAAGAGTTCCTTGTAAAATTGGAAAAGGAATAAGTAACATTTCCTTAAAATACAAAATACAAGTCAAGATGGACTTGTAGCTTGCCTGAGAAATGTTTTGTAGACAATTATGTTGCAATTGCACGATCAATTCAAGGAAGAGTTAAGAGTTAACTAATTGCTTTGGTCAAAACTTACGTTCAAAGAATGTAGTTGACTGCAAATGAAGTCCCTTATATTTTCTGAACTTAACCATTGTAAATGAAAAACAGTCAATTAATATTATGACATTTAGATTGACAGCTGAGTTTCACAGGTGTTAAATGGCAGCGCTACCAACATGAAACAACGAAATAAGAGTCCCTTTATACAAATAAATTAGATTTGGCAAGCCATCGTTAAACAAATTGAATCAACAAATATATACATATGTAAATGATAACTCCTTTCTGGTGTCTTGGATTTCATTTTATTTAATTTTATTTAAAGACTTATTGTAGGACTGTCACTTACAACATGACGTGGAAGTGTTGATGTTTGTTGTTTAAGATTATGTTTAAAAAAAAAATTGATAATTCGTTCAAGGCCTTGCCTTGGTAAATTGTCAACAGCTGCGATAGGTATCAAATTTTGTTAGGTCTATTTTCGTTTGAAAACTTGATTTAATCTCAATAACTTAATTTTTTGATTTAAAATACGAGTATAATTTCGATACAACTTTTTTACCTCCATAGAATTCTAAATTAACATAACTTTAAAAATGGACAAAAACAATATAAGATTCATAAAGATATAAATTTCACTGTTTCAATTCAAAAGTCGATAAGGGCTCTTATGGAAAAAAATATAGTTAGTTATAAAGTTCGTAGACGCTTTTGTCTTTTATTTGGTTATTCTGATAAAATAATCTATTGATAAAAGACATATGACGCAATTCACTTGTTGAAAATTGCAGGAAATACCATTAGTTTTGTTAAACTCTTTAAAAAATACACCCTCACTGCACAGCAACTCATTTAATACCAATTTCGAACAAATTTCCGAATCACAAACCCATAGCCGCATGTATACGATATCTCTAGACTTTAGAGTTTCGTTGTATGTTTGACATCAGTTGCTATAAAAATAAGTCATTGATGGCCTAGACAAAAGTTTTTCCCATAATGATTCATACAAAATTTATAGAAATTGTTTACATTGAGCGGGAATTTTGAACAAAGGGCAATTACTTTGAAGCTGCAACTGATAATACAACATCTCTCATCAATTAAGATTGCTCCTGCAACTGCGACACTTTGTTTATACAAAGAAGTAAAGTATTTTTTAGTTTTCGTGATAAACAACAACTGTTTCATAAAAACTAAAACAATAAAATCTCAAATTAATTTCTTGAAGTACATATTTAAAAATTAGCACAGAGTACTTTTATATAAAAAGCAATAGAACTTCAATTTATCAAACAAAACCGCATAAGACCTTCAAAATTACACTGGAAAACATGCGTTGTAAATTATATTATGTGCATTAATATTTCAGTTGGTTGTTCTAATTTTATAAAATAAAATATTAGCTTGTTAAGTTGTGGTGAAAACAACCATAAATAATGTTTATAAAATAAAGATAAATCTCAAATTGCCACCAAATCGCATACAATACACTACAAAATTGTGTTTTGTTATTAAAAGTTTAAATATGTTTCAACTTTTGGGCAATTATTTATAATGAATAAGACATTAATTGATTGCTTGATATGAACATATGTACATAATGTTGATTAATAAAACAGGTGCTATTTTTTCGAAGTCATACCTTATTGATATGAGATCAAGATGATAAAGTACAACAGATAATACAGATTGTTGATATAAAAATAATTCAAATTTTGATAACAACAAAAGTAGGATTTAAAGTATTATTACTCGATAAGCTTTAAAATTGGAAAAATTAAAAGTTAATTCGTTACTAGAGTAACGAATTGGAATATTGAATTTACAATGTTTTATACATTCAACTACACTAGTCGACAAAATTACGTATTTTTTCTGTTGTACGATGTCTTAAATTCGAATCTGGCCTCTAAATTTTAAAATATACCCTTTTAAAAATACTAAAAACAACCAAAAACGGGGTTTTCGAGCCTAAGTTAAAATTCAAAATATCTCTTAACAATAAATTGCATGATGATTCTGAAAAGTAAAAATCTTTCTCTTTTAGATACAATTCAAAGCATTTTAGTATATCTACTTAGTTTCTGGAAATACTCATTAGTTTTGAGTCTTTATTTGAATCTGTATATGAAGTTTTGAGAAAAACTCGAGTTTTATACTTTAATAGTTTTGGAAAAAACGTTTTTGGACTTAATTTTTAGTGCTGATTTCAAATCCAAACTCTTATTTTAACTATTTGCTCAAGTTTTAAAAATACCCCTTTGCAACATTATTTGTATATTTTTTATTATATTTCAAAAACTTGATTTAATTGAGGTGTTTAGGCAACAGATTCGTTACAAAAGCAAATCTTACTTTCAAACCGTTTTGCCTTTTTTAGTTGAAAACCATTTTAGCAAAAATGGTTTTGCATTTCTTTAAGATTTTTGTAAGACAAGAAAAATCTAACAACTTTTGAAGTTTTTTTTTCGAATATCATATGAAATAATACAAATATCAATTGAATTTTAAAAAAAGAGGCTGGGATGCGACCCAAACTGATAACTTTCCATCCCGTCTATCGATTTGTCTTGCTTAAAAGTTTGTCTAAATGTATCAATTCTTACCAAATTTGCGTTCTATTTTTTGTAGATTTTATTTTTTTTATGAAAAAACGGACTGATGGATTTTTATAAAAAAATTACTGAATATAAAAAACAATATTTTCTGTGAAATAAAATAAGTTTGAAGCCAATATTTTTAATTTTTGAAAAACTATTTGAGCCGAAAATCATTTTTTACCAACTTTTATTAATTTTTTTGTTTAGGTTTTTATTTTTTGTAAAAAACTGTCGATTCGATTTTTCTCAAAATTTTTCCTAATGTTGAAAACAATATTTCTTATAAGTTAAAATTAGTTAGAAGCCATAACCTCAAATTTTTGAAAAGATATTTAAGTCGAAAATCAATTTTTACCAACTTTTGTTAACTTTTTTTTTTCGGTTTTTAATTTTTTGTAAAAAAACTGTCAATGCTATTTTTTTCAAAATTTGACTGAATGTTGAAAACAATATTTTTTGAAAGATAAAAGTAGTTTAAAGCCAATATCTCAAAGTCTTGAAAAGATATTTGAGTCAAAACTCCATTTTTACCAACTTTTTTTTTTTATTTTTTTTAGGTTATTATTTTTTGTAAAAAAACTGTCAATTCGATTTTTCTCAAAATTTTATCAGATGTCAAAAACATTATTCTTCGTTGCACAAAATTGTTTTGGAGATGAAATCATATTTTAGTCGTAAAATTTTCGAAGTGACAAATTTTTTTTCAGTTTTTTTGATTTATAAAAAAAACCGTTAATTGAATTTTTTTCCAAAAATATAATTGTTTTGTATCACGTTACAATATATAACATAAAATTTAATTCAAGTCTCTAGCATCATTGGTTCATGAGATATTTAGGGTTAACCAAAATTTTCACCTTTTTTTTAAACTGCTATGGTAAAAAAACCACCCACGCAATTTTCTTGAGAGCCCTTTCTGCATCTTTCTGCCTTATTATCTGTATAACAAAATTCATTTGAAGTCGATATCTCTTCGTCGCGAACGTACGGACGTACGGACGTACGGACGTACGTACACACGCACGCACAGACATCTTTCTAAAAATCTTTTATTTCGACTCTAGGGACCTTGAAACGTCGAGAAATGTCAAAATTTTCAATTTGACAAATCGGACCCATTACAATAACTTCCTATGGGAAGTTAAAAAAAGGATTATAGATTTTGAAAACCATCACAGATTTTATTGAAAAAAAAGAAACTACTTTATAAATTTATATAGCTCTAAATAGCCTTATATACGTGATTTTTCAAGTTTAAAAAGTGATATCTCAAAAATCCGACGTGATTCATTTATTTTACAGTCTAATTTGAATTAAGGCCACCACAATCCATTGGAAAAGTGCAATTTTATTACCAGTGAGAAAACTTTGCCGGCCAATGTAACTAAAAGCCTTCTTTCTTCATTGATTAAATTTGAAAAATGGTTCGTTGAGCTTAACCAAATAAAAATAAATCAAAAAGAAAAAAGTTATATGATGACTTTTGGGGAAATTGTATTAATTTTGGAATAAATTACGTAGATATGTAAAGGGTACATTTAAGACTGGTTCATGAAAAATAAATGATTTTACTGATGGAATAATGTTTGTCGATATCATCAGAAACTGTTAAAACTAAAATTTCCTATCAACTTCAATTGCAAATGCTTTTTAAAGGTTTTTTCTATTACCAAAAAAGTATTAATAGGGAAATAAACTTCTTGAAAGAAATCTGTTTTGGTCGATTCCAGAGCTAAAAATGTTAAATAATTGATTAAAGGGTACCGTTTTTTGTGCGGACTTCAATTTCCTACAAAAATGTGTACAAAAACAAATTGTGTAACTCAAACTCAATGATTTGTAAAATTTTGAGGCTAAATATTTATAAGGAATTAAAGGTATAAGATTGCGATAATAGCCATCTTAAAAGAGCTAAAATTTGTTTCCGTCTATAATGTAAATTTTATACTAAAAAACTTAAGCAATTGTATTCTCATATTTTTTTAATGAAACTTCAAAATTCAAGCATTTCAAGCGCCACTTCAACATTTTTGTTCATAAATATGAGTTCTTAAGAAAAAATGTATTAAATATATAAAAGCATAATATTCTCAACAATGTTTATCTAACCAAGTTTTTTATAAAAACGAAATAAAATTAAATCTCCAGATTACACAATTTAGCATTAAATATAATTCATTTGAAGGATTTTCTAGTTTTCAATGTTAAATAATACCACAGTAAAACCCTCTTAGAAAAGACAGTTCAAGAGAAAACCCAAAGTAGCTAAAACACGTTAAGTCAATTTCAGCAAATTTCCTTTAAAAACTCCACTTAAGCGGTACTCTCTTAAGATTTAAGTGAAAAGCCCGGATACTTGTAAAAAATTGTTGGTACAATGTTATGCGACCCACACAGATAACATCTCATCTCTGTCGATTTGCCTTGCTTAAAACTTAATCAAAATATTCATAACAATATTTTGTGTAAGATAAATAAGTTGAAGTGAATATCTTTTTCTATTCCCCCAATACTTGAGTCGAAAACCATTTCTTTTTTCTTGTTTTTGAAGGTTTTCATGTTTCGTTAATTGAATTTTTCTAAAAAAAAAACTTTGAATTACCAACAATATTTCATATGATGAAATAGTTTGATTTCAAGATCTATTCTTGTTAGCAAGATTTTTAATCGAAAACCAATTTTTACCAATTTCAATGGCATTTCTTGAAAGTTTTTATTTCTTATATAAACAAATACAGATTGGATTTTTCTAAGAAAATTTAGCACAGAATGAAATCATTTTGAAATCAATACTTTAATTTATTAACAATTTTTTTTTTTTGTATGTAGTACCCGTGGCATGATAGTTAGTGCGTTGGACTGTCATGCCAGAGGTCTTGGGTTCGATCCCTGTCTGTGCCACCTAAATAAATAAAAAAAAAAGGTTTCACGGGTACTGCCTCTTGCGAGGAATTCACAAATTCTCCAAGAGTAATTCTTGTCATGAAAAGTGCTTTCTCAAAATTTGCCGTTCGGATTCGGCTTAAAACTGTAGGTCCCCTCCATTCCTGACAACAGTACTCGCACACAGAAATGGTTGAGAGTTGTAAGTCACTAGGCCCTAGTTCTCAACCACTGTTGCGCCACCCAATTTTATTTTTTTTTGTATAAAAATTGTCAATTCGATTTATAATTATCTTTATAACAAAATTTAATTGAAGTCGATATCTTTACTGGTTCTTGAGATATGGATGGTGAAAAAAGCTTCCCGAACGCACGGACGTACGGACGTACGTACACAAACACACACAGACATTGAATTGTCGAAAAATGTCAAAATTTTCAATTTGACAAATCGGACCGGTTACAATTATTTCCTATGAAAAGTTAAAAACTCTTTGTAGTGAAAAAAAAAATGCTGAACGCTTCCATTTCTTCTTAATTTTTCACTTTCACCACATTTTCATCACAAAAATGACATTTGTCTTTTTAATTATGTCCGGGCAACTCTATAATATAAATTCACTTGCTTATAGCTTTCAATTAATAGAATTTTCAATGGAATTTTCATTTAAGTGACATTTTTCTACTTAATCTGAGTTAGTTTAAGTTCAAAACGCGCATAAGCAAAACAAAGGCAATAACATTTTGACGTTTCTCTTAAACGGGTTTTACTGTATATTAAGTTGAGTACGTATGATATGTAGAAATATACTCGTACGTAATATGAAGGTGCTATATATTTTGTGTTTCTTCAGTTTGCAATCTCTTCACCACTTCAAATTTGTTATCTTGAATGAATTTTTGTATTAAATAAAACCTTATGGAGAATATTAATATTTATACTTTATCAATATCACTTAAAGCAGTTGGAATTTAGTTAATTATTTTCTGTTGAGGCTCATAATATAGACACTTTGCAAAACTGTCCGAATTAATATTTAAGTGTTTAATATTAAATAAAAAGAGCAATAAACCTATAGAGTTATAAAATTTTATGACAGAAGCTCATGCTTTTCAATGATACGAGTACTTAACACTTCCAATACTGCTTATGTTATATATTTGAACGAACTGTTCATAATATAATAATTTCCTGATCTTTACAAAATTCAAATTTATAGGCCGAAGTTTAATTCATTTTTAACTTTGTTTTTCAAAGTCTTTTGTTTATCAATTGCACTTTTATCAACTTAAATACGAGCTTTACAAGGAGTTGAAGGAATTGTTGTCTTAAATTGATAGATGAATATTTAAAATCAATATACATGTAACTGTAAGAAAAGACCTCAGTTTATTCAGATCTACTGTAAATTGAACTGAATAAATAATTAATTGTTCTTAAATTGACACATAAAGAACTTCTTTTTTTTCAAAAGCATACCTTGCCATTTTCTTTATGTTGTGTTGAAGGAATGTACTTGATATTAAAACTTTGTAAGCCGACAATAGTTTTATTTAAAAAACACGTTTCAGTTTCTTGCTTGTTTTATAACTTTTTATTTATGTTTTTTTATTTGTTTAAAGAAAGACAACATCAAACGATAACAAAACGCACGATCATTTGTTACATCAGCAATAAATGTTTGAATTTCACATTTCACTTTGCCCCCCGATCAAATTATTTACTTTTTTCTTCCCTTTTCGAGGTGTTGATATTTTTCTTTTTTTTTTATGCTGAAATGCGTTTTCCCGAAAGACAAGAACACAAAACACACAAAAATAAAAAATATTAGATAAAAATATGAAAAGAAAGTAAACAATTGAAGAAATTGAGGAAACACAAAACTGCCGCACTTGTTGCCAGCACAATTCCAAATGTGCAATTCAAGTCTCAATATTCGCACCTTGGGTGCCAATCGAACCACGATAAAATTATTGTTGTCAGCATATTGTTGGGAGTTGTTGTTGTTGTTATTCTACACGTAATCATAGGTGGAGAAGAAATCAAATTGAAAAATAATAAAATTAATTCTGTAGATTGATAGGAATCATTTATTTATTAAAAGTTATTATTTATTCTTAAAAGTATGTAGAAATCAGAAGCTGGACAAAATTCAGAAAAAAAAAACAAATATACGCCGTGGATAATATTTGCACGATACCGATAACTTATCACGACTTCATCGATATTTCTTGGTGTGTTATCATTCAAAGCTCCCGGTTTTATCAAACGTGTGGTAAAAATATCTTTTTTACTACGAGTACATGTAATATTGAGGTATTTGGTATTATTCGTTTTAGGAGTATTAAACACGATTATAAACTATTACCTTATGAAATAAGCAACATTTATAATTTACTCTTCCACTGTACGCAATCCGGATCGCGTTAATGGTCTATTAAACCAAAAGAGCTTTTGTTTATCAGTTTCTTATCAGTATAACTTATTTTTGTTGTGAATTTATTTATTTTTTCTCATTTGTATGACTATTTCAATTTATTGTGTATGATTATATTGATTTAACAACAAAGCAATTTGGAATACTTTTTCACTATAAAATCATCTATTAGGCGAAATAAATAAACTAATTGCAAAAAACATTATTAACTCGGATAGATGTTTTTTAAGACGAGACAAAGCGGCAGCTCATTGTTTTGTGCTTCTAGACCAAATTGTAAGGTTTTATAAAATACACACATTTAGTTTAAAACTTTGTTTTTTTTTTTTTAATTATTTTGTATTATATAGTTGCAATACCTAAGAACTCTTGCAAGTAATAAAATACAAACATTTTAATCATTATAAACTTTTTATTCGGTTAAAGTTGATAAGACTTATAAAAATATAAATCTCGGCTTTCAAGGTATTTTTTGTTTTGTATTTTGCAAATGGAGCAATATCTTAAATTATCGTTAGAAATGTAGTTGTTTAATAATGATATAGCCTTTGAAGGCGGCGCGGCGGTGGCGGGCGTTAACGCGGTGTATTATAAATAGAAAGTGAAGGTTATGGTTAATATGATAAACACTACAAATTTGAATTGTGTTTTTTTAAAGCTTATCTTATTGAATACCAAAGTATAAGATAAAAAGAAGCAAGACAAAATCGTGGAATTAAAAAGTATCTTTTTCCTAATCCACTGTTCATTCTAATTCTAATTTACAGTCTCTAAAAATGTGTGTAAATGAGTATCTGTACGAGTAAATGCATTTTATTAGGTATAACTCTGTTTTTATATTATTTGATATCTAACCTTTAAGAAATGTTATTTGACCTACATAGATAAGAAAAACTTAGGTCAGAAAAATAATGAGTAGAAACTTAGGCCCGTATTTTTGCTGCAAATTTATTTTTTTCCTCTAATCAACGACAACTTATTTTGTATGTTTTAAGTTCATGATACATTTTTAAATGTCCTTCCTCGAAATTATTTTCAATTGAATTGGATATGCAAAGATAAACAACTTTATTCTGGTATTAATTTATTCAAACCAAGTGTTTTAGTACCAAATTAAAGTTTAGTTTATCAATAAAATATTGTTCTACTATTTAACTTTTTTCGCTTTCTCCTCTTATGCTTTCTTTCAGGAATTTTCCATATCAAAACGTCTTTAGAAAGTTAAAAAACTTTGTCTTAATTTAAAAAAGATGATTTTAACATTTAAGTTAAGCTTAAATAACAACACTTTAAGTAATTACTTAAATTTATATGAAATTGACTTCTGTGTTTTTGACACTATAAATTAATAGGTCCTTTCTCCAGATTTAGGTTTGTTTGTATTTTTGTTTAATGATTTTTTTTTAGAAGTGTTCAAATGATACTTGTTAAGTATTAAGCACAATTCAACCAATAAAAGAGGGTGGGATGCGACCCACACTGAAAACTTCCCATCCCATCTGTCGATTTGTCTTGCTTAAGAGGTTTGCACGTTTTCGTGCTTTGTTAAAAAAGTTATCAGTTAAATTATTCTAATAAATTTAAAAATCACCAACAACATTTTGCATATGATGAAATAGTTTCATTTCAAAATCTATTTTTATTAACGATGAGGTTCTTACCAATTTTAGTAATATTTCTTAAAAGTTTTTATTTCTCAAATAAACAAATACAAATTTGATGAATGAAATGAATTTGAAGTCAATACCTTTTATTTTTCACGAGATATCAAGAACCGAACATCATTTTTTACCAAATTTGCGTACTATTTTTTGTAGATTTTATTTTTTCTTATAAAAAAACTGACTGTTTGATTTTAATAAAAAATTTACTGAATGTCGAAAATTATATTTTCTGTGAGTAAATTAGTTTGCAGTTAATATTTTTAATTTTAAAAAAGATAATTGAGTCGAAAACCTATTTTTATCAAGTTTTGTGAATTTTTGTTTAGGTTTTTAATTTGTTTGTAAAAAAATTGTCAATTCGATTTTTCTCAAAATGTTACTAATGTTGAAAACAATATTTTTTAAAAAATAAAATTAGTTTAAGGTCTGTGTCTCAAATTTTTGAAAAGTTATTTGAGTCGAAAATCAATTTTTACTAACTTTTATTAATTTTTGTTTAAGGTTTTTATTTTTTGTAAAAAAAAACTGTTAATTCGATTTTTCTCAAAATTTTACCGAACGTTGAAAACAATACTTTTTATAAGATAAAATAAGTAAGAAGCCATAATCTCAAATTTTCGAAAAGATATTTAAGTGGAAATTCAATTTTTACCAACTTTGAGTAATGTTTTTTTAGGTTTTTATTTTTTACAAAAAAACTATCAATTTGATTTTTCTAAAAATTTTACCAGATGTTGAAAACGTTATTCTTCGTTGCACAAAATTGTTTTGGAGATAAAATCATTTTTTATTCGTAAAATTTTCGAGGTGAACAATTTTTTTTTTTCAGTTTTTTTGATTTATAAAAAAACCGTTACCTAATTGGATTTTTTTCCAAAAATATAGTTTTTTGGTATCACGTTACAATGTATAATATAAAATTTAATTCAAGTCTTTAGCGTCATTGGTTCTTGAGATATTTAGGGTTAACCAAAATTGTCACCTTTTTTAAAACTGCAATGGTAAAAAAAACCACCCACGCAATTTTCTTGAGAGCCCTTTCTGCATCTTTCTGCCCTATTATCTGTATAACAAAATTTATTTGAAGTCGATATCTCTTCTGGTTCTTGAGCTATAGACGACGAAAAAAACGTCGCGAACGTACGGACGTACGAACGTATGTACATACGTACAAACGCACGCACAGACATCTTTCTAAAAATCTTTTATTTCGACTCTAGGGGCTTTGAAACGTCGAGAAATTCAATTTGACAAATTGGACCCATTACAATAACTTCCTATGGGAAGTTAAAAATACTAAGTTCTAAAGGACTATTAACATAAAAGCGACCGACCAATGAATAAATAAATGTGATTTTAAACAATTCATAAACCTAAATTTTGTGCAAAATTGTAAACAAAAACGTAGAAATATACAAAGCTTAAGTTAATCTTAAGGTAATAAAATTAGCTTATTCATAGCCAAAATAAGTGAAATCTAAGAAAACAAATTGTTCGTCGAGAAATGCAATTTGATTGTAAAGAACTGTCGAACTCAATTCGAGTTCCACATACAATCCAAACTCCAACAAATAAAATGTTCGAACGCGTCTTAACCTAAAAAAAAACAATGACGAATAAAAACAAGCCATTTGAAAGAAATGTCATAATGGACCAATATTACTTAATTCGTTAGTCGTTGGTCGGTCTCATGTGATTGATCCTTAAGGCTGTGGCTTTTGAAGCTGTCATCTTTTGACATGTACAAATTATGCAGTTATTCACATCACAGTTCGCAAACCTTAAGCGTTTTTGGGTGCAGAATAGTGAAAATGGTGACAAATATATGTTTTGGCAAAACGATAGGCTTGTTGATTGCTCGTTGATCGTTGGAATCAGACATTTGAAAAAAACGACATCCTATTTTGCAGTTAACACAACAATTGAAGTTTACTGTTATCACCTGCAATCGCTGATTAATTATCTACCAAAAGCACAAACATGATTTTCGACTCAAATATCTTTTCAAAATTTGAGATTTTGCCTTCAAACTTTAATCTTATGAAAATAATTTACATTCAGTAAAATTTTAAGAAAAATTGAATTGACAGTTTTTCTATACAAATAAAATAGTACGCAAATGCTACTAAAATTATTAAAAATGGGTTTTCAACTAAAAATCTCGTTAACTAAAATAGATTATGAAAATAAACTATTTCATCATATATGCAAAATATTGTTGGTAATTTTAAAATTTTTTAGAATAATTCAACTGACAACTTTTTTAACAAAACACGAAAACCTACAAACCTTTTAAGCAAGACAAATCGGCAGACGAGATGGGAACCTATCGGTGTGGGTCGCATCCCATCCTCTTTTTTCAAATTCAAATTATGGTCCACATTATAAGTCACAAAAGTATACCGTAATAAAGTTAAAAAGCTCAGCCTATTTCTATGCAATGAAAAAGAAAAAGCAACCACAACTTTTAAACAAAACGTCAAACATATGGAAGTAGTATTGAGAAATAAAAGATATACACATCTTGTTTATGAAAACGTCAGTAACATTCATGAGTAAAATTACACAGCAAGAAAAAAATATAAAAATTGGATGTATTGGTCCAAATTTAAAAAACAAATTACGTTTATCACACACGGGCTCATCAGTAAACTTGTGAGGGCCTTGTTAGTTGTTAATATTATTTTTTATTTTTGTAATGCTAAATGTCTTATCTCTAATCCTAAACGGTCTGTCGATAAAAAAATGTGCTCCAAAATTCCCCGCGATATGTAAGTTATTTTTCGTCAGCTACATAGAATGACTAAGATATACGTTACTTCACTGCTTTGTCATTTCGTTGCAATGTTCTATAAATAAAGTTGACATTGCTACTTTCAATCTCGAAATATCTTATCCTTGCGGATAAAGTTTAGAAAAACACAAAATAAAGTTATTACTTCTAAGTAAGGTTGCACATGATATGAACACAAAATGTGTTAATTTCTTTGCAAAAATAAAAACGTGATTAATTTTGAAATCTTATCATGTTTTTGTCATTCTGTTAAATTTATGAATTCAACAAACATTTCATTCATAAACTATCGTAATAATTCTCCAATAAACTGGATAAATAAACAAAACAAAAAATATCAAATAATCAATGAAATCACCTTTCATATCAGCAAAACCGTTTTGCCCCGTAGTCAAACCTACATATATTCATTCTTCGAATTGGCCAATTTTTACATCCATTGCAATTTTCTCAAGTTTGATTTATGTATGATACACTCTTGGTCACTTGCATAGGTACTTAGGTACCAGATCCCAAATGATCTTGTTAAAAATACTCTTTAATAATGCAGTTTCTTTTATAAGCAATATAAAATAAAAAATAATGCGTTTTATAATAATGTGGGAGGAAAATATTTATAGCCTAGGAAAACACACAACAAATCTCAACTTTGGTGGGGTTAAGACCTAAGTCTAGTGACTGCAATCAGAAAGATCAAAGTCAATTAACTAAAGTTTTAACCTAAATTTAACTTTGACTTCAAAAATAAAAGTTAAACGTCATGACTAGAATGCAAAGTCCATTTGACCACAGTCAAACGTAAGGAATTTGGCAGTGGTAACCGTTATTTAAAAATGTATTTGTATATATGAAAATTATGAACTCCATTTTTTCTTAATTCAAAAATCACTTTCTGCATTAGACAAATACCTGTTTTATGCGTTCAAAAGAATAAGTTTAAAACCTTTATAAAGCCAAGAAGACTGCAATTAAACTTACTTTTTGGAATTGATTTTCATTTTTAATAGCTTGTGGAAGTGTTGTACCCGAAAACATTTAATACCTGTGAATGGGTACGTAGTTTTATCATTACAAATTCATAAACTTAAATGGCAAATTAGAAAAGAGCGTTGAAATTTCCCAATATCAAATAATGAACTACTAAAAAAGCTTATAAAAAGGTGGTTCACTTGGATAAGGCCATTGCGAATATTTCCGTGCAGGAGTTTACAGGTGCGATCTTTATAAAACTTTTTGTATAGAATATCCAAAAGAGTGTTGAAAAAAACTATTTTTATTTAATTTCAAAAACATACATGGGCTCTGGAAACACTTTGACAGCTATGTATACAGAAAGAACAAATTTAGATGCTTTCAAGGATTTAGGACTCTCAGGACGTGAAATCGCAAGGAGACTTATCAGAAGCAAGAAAGTACACAATCATATTGCTGATCCACAAAAATGTTGGAAAAATCAGCGCAGAAACAACAACATCATGAGAAGAGCGGTTAATTCTATGGTTTGTCTAAAATTCCACTCTACTAAAATAAGGGCTAAAAGATGATTTTCAGCCAGATAATACAAATAAGTGATTATATCCAGAGAAGAAAACTAAAAACTAAACGTGTTATGAGTAAAGTACACATGGAGCATCAGAATTTGTCAAGAAAGCATATTGTAATGTGTATGTGCCGAATATTACAATATTATTACTTAGAGCAGCGTATGAAAAAAAGTTTAACCTTGACGTCTCGTTGGTTACAACTTGATCGGAGAAAAGATGAGCTCATTTTGGAAAGACATCATAGCCATAGGATCAGGTGTAATGGTGTACGGAGCTATAACCTACTATGTCACAATCGGAAAGCTAGTTTTTTTGTCCACAAAAATGAACGGGAATAACTGAATGAAAAGCATTTTTGGACCTCTGCCTTGGATTTTCTTAAAAGACAATGCCTCCATTCACACTTCAAGGGTTGTTAGAAGTTGAATTCAATCAGAAGACGTGGAACTTTTGCCATGGCCCTTATATTTACTGCACTGGCCATGTGTTTTTCGTAACGTTTATGGAGTTGGCAGACAATTTTGTTTTTTCATATATGTAAGTATGTCAAAGTTTTAGAGAAAAAACTGTCGAAAAAATTGAGGTGCATACAAATTTGTATCAAAATGTCAATTTGTATTCTATTCATGCAACGTAGTAGTTAAACATTAGATAAGAATTAACTTCTTTGTATAAACTTACTCATTAGTTCTAAAACTTAATAGCTTGTTTATACTTTTTGAGACATCTTTAATTTAAAAGTTGAGCATTTCAAACAGTTCTAGACCTATAAAATCATTGAACATGTTTAAATGATCTAGAGTGTATGCATTGGGTACTTTGAGTAATATCACATGCAATGTATACCCATACGATGGAATTTTTATTTTTTTTTAATTGAAATCAAAACAGTTTAATACAAAGTTTTCAAAAAGAATGTCACACCATCTTGATAATTGGCAAGAAGCGAAGACTGAAAAGACTAACTCACCTACGAAAAGGCTTTCACGCGCAAAATAATGCAATTTCTATTGTGGGAAGGTGGCGATTCTGTTATGTGAAGGAGTTAATGAGTTTTGCGTGAGCGAACGTCTTTTATATAGCACATACATTATTGTGTACTTTAAGAATCTAAGAACCCGATACACACGTCATTGCAAACTTGACAAGTAGATATACTTGTAGTGTACTGTGCTTAATTCTTATGAATTCTGTAAGGCAGCATATAAATACATTGTAGTCTAGGTTTAAAGTGCTAGTTTCTTAGAAAATTGTCTGGTGATTGTCTATACCTTGTTTAATATCATCTTCAATAAAAAATAAAAGAAGAAGATACCTGTGAATTAATGAAATATGAATATTTATAACCAATAAAGTATCATGATCATGAATATACATATAAATAAGAAGTTTGTTAAAAAGTTCTTGATTGTTCTACAATATGAGATTGAAAAATTTATTGAACCAATTTATGTTTCAAACCAATTTCTTTTTAGATATTTAAAGGTATTATATGTATTCCCAAACATAACTACTTATATTGCCAATAAACACATCTAAACTGGTTTACATAGCTCATAGATCAAAACCCATGTTTGCCGATTCCTCGCGATCTTTGGTATTAGGCATTCCACAAAGCATATAACAACTAAGGTATTAAAGCTTTTAAAGTTTAGGAAATCTAATAATATTTCCAAGGTGCAATCAGAGAAGCCGCCTCTGACGTGCTGGGTTTCAAACAGCCACCAACAAGAAAACCCTGGTTTGATGAGAAATGTCGGCATTCAAAGTGGCGCTCCATAGAAGAATGAGAGCCGCTCAATACCTCTATGATCATAAGAGGAGAGAGGGATACGACGAAAAAGAGATAACATGAGAAGCTTGAGGTCGAAGATGTTGCGAGGTTCAAAAGCAGGAATAAAGTTCGAAAGTTTTATAAGCAGGTGAAACAAAAATTCATAAACTTTGAAGCGAAGGCTGCAAAGACGAAAGTGGAAACATCATAGTGGAACCCCAAATCCTATAGTGATCCCTAGCATTGGGGTTGCACAGGGGACAGCCCCCTTACATACCTAGCTGTTAGTACACCGTGCTATCAATTCAAAAAAACTTTTTAGCAAAAGTAGCTATTTTAGACAATAAATCAACCATTTTTGCGTGTTTTGTATGTAAAAAAGTGAACTTTAAAATGTTTTTATTAAAGTTTACGAAAAAATACACCGATTTGCTATTTTTCCATTTTGCAAACGAAATATTGCCAACTTTCGAATTTTAAAATATTCGGCGTTGTTTCCATTATTTTGTTGGCCTTATTTCTTTTTATAAATCGAAATAAAGCTAAATTGGTTTTATTTCGTTTTGAACAATGAAATAAGGCCAAATTTGAAATTTGGTGTTATTTCATTTGGTACTATTTCACGTCACCAAAAAAAAGGAACCCTCTAAACTGCACCAACTATAAAGGATTCATAAAGGTCTACTTAACATCGCTTACAAAATCTTCTCTGCCGTAATACATGAACGTCTAAAGCCCATCTTCAACAACCTGATAGGTCCTTATCAGTGTAGTGAGACGAGCTGTATAGAGCCAGGTCTAGTTTTGACATGGAGAACTCGCGTTGCTCCATAAAGATTATAAACAACATAACCGAACCCTTCGATGACAAAAAAGTCTTTAAACAAAATGATGCGCTGTCATGCGATTTCTTTATCATCGTCCTTGAAAGAATAGTGTAGAGCTCCAACGTCAACACTAGAGGCACTATCTTTCAAAAGTCTGTCCAATTACTAACATATGCTGATGACATTGACAAAATCGGAAGAACTCAGCGTGAAGTCAATGGGGCTTTTGCAAGCATTGAGGCAGAGGCGGCAAAAATCGGCTAAGAAAGCAATTGTGTAGTGAAGCCTTCTCCCGAACGACCAAAGTGTCGCTTTATAAGATTTTAAAGCATGGGCTAATGACAAAGCGCATGAAGGAACCTTGGGTTGTTTCGAGAGAAAAGTTCTTGGCGTGATCTACGTTCCCGTGTACATAGACGATGAGTGGAGGAGAAGACGGAACAAGGAGCTGTACGGGCTGTACAGCGACATAGCCTTAGCCAGAAGGATTAAAGTCAAACTACTGAGATGTGAGATGGCTGGGTCACGTAGAGCTCATGCAAACGAATGTTCCGACTTAGTTATATCGATAACCACCAACGTCACATCCTTCTTTCATTTATTAGCATCAAAATAATCAGAATTTTCATCGTAAAATCATTTATGTTGATGAAGCACATTTTCGCAGAAAAATTATTTCAACAGCAATATAAAATTTCCGAACTCATTTAAGAGCCTTAAAACCGATTTGTCTTTAGTTTTCGATTTTAAATTTGTTTCTAAAGTCATAAAAACCATATCAGAAATTCTGTCTCAACACCTTAACCAGACCAAGGTCGAACAATAAGTGCAATTAACTTAGGTAGTTACATGAAGTCTACACGAAGATATCATCTTTCTATTTCACTTTCCACCATATTCTTTTTTTTTTTTTTTTTGAACCAAATATCTTGAATATCTTGATAGTTTTAACACAAATAATTCAAACCAAAAATTACGCAATTTAAATGGTTTTACTCAAGGTCCATAACATTCTTTTGTTTGTTTCTTTCTTTCACATCAAATCATCACAATGCTCTTCAGTTTTCACTAAATCAACTTTTATATGGGTTAACAAAACAAAGACCAAACTAAACCTACATTTATTTTCTATTGTTATTCATCAGATACTTTAGCACATTTTAATATATTTCGTCTTTTTTTGTCTAAACTAACTTCTTTGTATGCGAGCAAAACAAATATTTTCGATGAACAAATATTGATAGTAGATATTTCGAAAAAAAGACAAGTTAAAGAACTTACCGTTAAATATTTAAAAAAGCTGTTGAAATATCTGAAAGAAAGAGAAAGAAAATATTATTAAATGAATTTGTTAATACTTAATATAGTGTTTTGCAAATTAGTCAAAACTTGCATAATTAGTTAAAATGCAAACAAAAAAATAATCCTCATGCTTGACTAAACAAAATGTATGTTAATTTTTAGTTAATTATATTAATGAAAAAATTTGTCTGCAAAGTGATGTAGTAACACTTCATCGATATCGAAATAATCACCCATGAAGTATTTTTCCTTGTCAGACAGTTTTTAAATAGTTATTTGTCATGTTGGAGTAAGACAGGGGTGGATGCGGGCTTTTTATTAAGGGGGGGGGGGGTGAGACACTCAATTTAAAGATGAGTTTTTGAGCACCGCTCAGGAATTGTCTGCAATGGAGGCTGATAAAATTTAAATAAGATAATGCGTATCTTAACCTCACCTAAAGTGAAGGCTTTAATTATTAGATTATCTAAGAAAACTGTTGTCCAGCTAAACATGGGCTAACTATTTAATTTGGACGACTCCTTAATAATGAGAGCATTTCAAGATTCCAACAGTTTTCTAAATACATGATGCCATATTTAAGAGCGAAATTACATTAGTTGAGAGGGTTTTTGATGCATTTCACGCAGAAGTGTTAGAAATTGTGTTGAAACGTAGCTTTTTTCCAAAAATAATATATTCTGTTCTTATTGGAATTTCTATAAATATGCTAAGAACGCTACAAAAATATAGATGCAAAAAACCAGAAAATGAAAAATTTTACCATTACAAGTTTACCGATTACATCCCCCCTTTACTAGATTACGATAGGAAATTTTCTATTTTCATACCAGAAAGACAAGGTTGGGATCCTAATTCACTTATAAGTAAACAGGGTATCCCTTTCTACACTGACGGTTCAAAAATGGAATCAGGAACAGGTGCTGGAGTGTTTTGCCAATCTCTCAACATCAGAGCGTCATATAAACTCCCAGCTGACTGTAGTGTCTTTCAGGCCGAGATCTTTGCCATTGGAAAAGCAGCTGAATTGGCACATCACGAAAAGCTAAGCTCTTCGGAGATTACTTTTTTCGTGGACAGCCAGGCTGCTATCAAAGCCTTAGCCAGTGAGACCATAAGATCAAAAGCAGTTTTAAACTGTAGGAAGGAATTAAATAAAATCTGCCACACTAACCAGGTAAAGCTCTGCTGGGTTCCTGGACATAGCAATATAGAAGGGAATGATATAGTAGATGAACTAAAAAGGAAAGGGTCAGAAGCAGACACAAGTAGTAGCGACCATTCAGTTAGGGGACCACTCGTCCCGATTGGGGGTACTCAAGAGGAAGATAGACCTTAAACTAAATGAGAAAATAAATAACTCCTGGAAATCCAGGGACGATTGCGTAATCTCTAGAAGTTTATGGCCTAACACAAATGAAAAGGAAACTCGGTATATTCTATCGCTGAGTAAAAAGAACATTAAAATCCTGATAGGTGTACTAACAGGTCATTGCACCATTGGCACAATGGCTAACAGGATAGGGGCATTTGCACCCGATTTTTGTAGGAGCTGTCAGGATGAGGAGGAAATAGAAACCATTAAACACCTGCTCTGTGACTGTCCGAACCTCCAAACCACCCGACTCCGTCATTTCGGAAGCAGGTTTGTTGGAGAACTGGATGATCTAGCATCTAGCACAGGTCTCAATGGCAAACATGAGGAAATTTATAGATAGCACAGGCTGGTTCGTTAACGAGCCAGTCTACGTTAATCGGCAAAATTGAGGAGCATCGATGCTAATTTTTACTTTTTACAGGGGATCACAATGGACCGGTAGGCTCCCGTGTACGCAACAGCTTCATGCTGTGCACACCCCTTATCACCTAACCTAACCTAACCTTACCAGAAAAATATGATCTTTTTTGTAATGAAATTAAATAGAATTTGAAATGAAGAATTTTATGGTTTTTGTTTGTAGAGAGAAAAATGTTTGGCTCTCTAATTTAAGGAAATATAGGTGAATTTAAGTTCATAATTTCTCTAAAAATTAAATACAAACAAATTAAGATAAACAAATAAGTTGGGAAGAAACTTTAGTGTGGCACTCACAAATTACACGTTGCACAGCACAATCTCTTTTCACTTTCAAAGCTTTTATCTATGTACATATATTAAATTAATATAACGAAAGTGTCACTTTTACTGTTTTTAGGACATTTATACTCTTGAAACTCGAGTTTGAATCTCAGTTCTAGAGCATCTAAATTGAATTCACTTTAAAAAGTAGATTTCTTTTATTTTGAAAGATCCTAAAAGTTTTTGTATTTAAATCAATTTTGAAAGTAAGAACATTTTAAGAAAGCCTTACAATTTTTAGTTGCGTCAAAAAAATTTAAGATGGAATTGAAGACGAGATTCAGGAATTAAAAGGCAGCTTAATATCAAATTGGCGATGTTTTATTAAAAGGTTTCTTCTTATAAACCTAAATATTATGAAACATAACTTAAGTTTTTTTGTAGTACCCGTGGCGTGATGGTTAGTGCGTAGGACTTTCATGCCAGAGATCTTGGGTTCAATCCCTGCCTGTGCCATCTAAAGTTTTTTTCACGGGTACTGCCTCTTGCGAGAAATTGAGAAGTCCTCCAAGCGTATTTCTTGTCATGAAAAGTGCTTTCTCAAATTAGCCTTTCGGATTCGGCTTTAAACTGTAGGTCCCCTCCATCCCTGACAACATTACTCGCACACAGAAATGGTTGTGAGTTGTAAGTCACTTGGCCCTATTTCTGAACGGACTGGTGCGTCATCTAATCTATTTATTTTATTACTTAAATTTTTCTAAATTCTAAACTCTGTGAAAACAAAGATTTTAGTTGTTTTTGACAGCAAACCACTTTTTGGTGAATATCGTTAAATTACTAACAAATCTTTAGATGAATTCTAAGCTTATACAACTTAACAGTATAAGCTTTATGGCTTACATAAACCCCCCTTGATCGTCCATTGGCCAAAAGTTGATGAATTTGTACTGCGCGATTGGAATAGGGCTGGATTTACGATTTATATTATGTTCTTGGCCCAGTTCTCTGTTAAAAGTAGTACTTTTAGCAACAAAGTTTAAAGCAGTAAAATACAAATTTTATTTTCATATAAAATAAAAAATTTAAAAATGTAAGGAGGGTCATATCCATTAACGCAATACGAAAACTTTTGAATTAAGGTAATATAAAAAAAATAATCTCCTAGGGGAGCCATAACCCCTACGACCCCCCTTCCCCTGAATCCGCTCTTGGAGAAACAGCCTTATTATGAGTATCAATTTGATAGTCGATAAATTTCTATCAATTATTTTATAAATCGGTATTATGGGTATCAACTGGTAATTTTAGACCGATTGTGAATATTTATCAAAAGTTCATTGCGAATGAGTTTTATTTATTTTGTTTGACGTTTCACATGTAAAGTATTTGTTGTTTTTTTGGCCACTAAATCAAAAATTCTTTGTGCGAAAATGTAGTTGCTCTTATAAGAAATTACTTTGCTTCCTTATGTGGTATTTTTGTATTTAAGAACAGAATGGTAAGCAACGTTTCCTTCGCTCAATTGGTAACTTCCTTAAAAGCGCTGCTAGTTTTAGTACATTTGAAATGGATTGCTGACTTTTGATCGGTTTAAGTTTTTCCTCAATATTGTTTATCACCTCCAGGAAGGCTTGTTTGGAAAGCCTGAAGTTTTGAATGAATCTGCAATAAAGTTTCATCAGCCAAAGCAAAAATTAAAGAAAAGCATCTTATTACATCTGTTCGTCCAAATCCATTTGGTTGGAAGAATCACGTAATGCTCTGCGTATTTTTAGTTGTTGACATGCGTTAACTTCATCATAACTCCCTTCAAAAAACAATTCCTTCAAAGTCATAATTCCTTAAATTTTGTTTGCCTTTGAAAATCCTGAAATATAAGTTTTTTGTTTGCATGCGAAAATACATACATATGTATACCTATAGCAACCGAATTAAACATCATCAATAAAAAGTAATTTAAAAAATAAAATGCATACAAATCGCTGTTTCTTTATATTTAGATATACATATTTTATTATGAAGGGAAAGAAAAAAACGTACCTTTTATAATTATTTTTCTAAATCAAAAAGTATTTGAGACGTATCAACCAAGAATTTGTGGTTGATATGAAAATTGATGTGTATCTATTTTTTTGATATTCGTAATACCAAGTATGTCAAAAAATCATTCACAATAATGATAAAATTCACAATTCATCAACAAAGTTGATAGTTGATAGCCATAATACCAATGCACCAAAAATATTGTTATGTATCAATTATCTAGTTGATAGTTGATAGCTATAATAGGGCTGAAAGATCAATCAAAATTAATAAAGACATTTCCCATGATTTATTTCAATTACCTTACCTTATCTTAAAACAAAATATAAATATGTAATTTTTCCGAAAAAGTGCGGTTAAAACTGAAATTATCTATGTATCTCCAATTACCCTGTCAAAATTTTGAAACTGGAAAATTCCAGATGACATGCACTAGAAACTCTAATAGATTTTTAGCCAAATAAACTCTGTACGTTTGAGGTGTGATAAAATTATACACTATTACGAGTAAGTAACAACAAAAACAAAGAGTCAATTTAATTTTTCTAGGAAAATTTATTTATAGACTAAACCTATGCGAGAGCTTGTCCGTTCATCATTGTTCTTGATGAGTAAAATGAAAATTTATCAAACGAAAAAAGAAGTATGTACATAGTACATACACCTCACGTTTTCATTTGATACGATGCTTGAGTTGTAGCCACGAAATTGCATGCACTTTATGACCTCAAGTTGTAAATCTATTTTTGGCAAAATGAAAAAGATACACCAAGAAAAGGGCTGACAGAAAAATCTTGTTTTCTTTCTTTTTTCTCTGAAAACTATTTTAAGATTTTAGGCCTAGAAAATTTGTATTTACCGGTGGTGGTGTAAAAGTATCAGATATGCACTGGCCAGGACTTTCGGAATTTAAGTGCATTACTTTGATGAAAATTGTAAAAAATATGCAAAGCAATGTCACACGAATTATTAAAAACAATTACCAAAAAAGAAGAATTTTTAAAGTTTGAATTATCAAAGCAAATATTCTGTTTTGACTTCCTTCCAGTTCCAGATGCGCCAGATGTTTGTCGTAATGTTTCAGACGCTCAAAAAGTTCTCAACCAATGAAAAAAAAAACAGCTTGATTTAAGGAATCTTTTGATTGTTTTTGTTTATGTTTACAATTAATATTTGAGATACTCTACATTTCCTTTGGTGCATTGTCTGAAAATTTTCGAAGTTGAAGATGATGCGACACTAATTTATTATTTTCTGCAAATACAACAAATATGGTTAAATATTATTAACTTATGTAGCATCGTTGAAACCATTTCAAGTGATCAATCGCAACTTCAGTTCAAAACACAATAGCCTAGATAGACTTCTAGCTGGTACACTGATACCCACTTTACCTACACTTAAGATCTGAAAGACTTATAGTCCAGGAGGCGACGGTAAAAGTGCCTACCTCATCGAGTCAATGGAAAATTTGGTCATTAACGAATGGTAAATGACACGAAGATTACAAAACCGCTGGTCGGACAGACTTTTTCCGGGCCTTTTGGCCGCAAAATGGTCACTTCCGGTTGCGTTTTTTGGTGTTGGGGTATACCATCAGGTCAATGAAAAATTTAAATAGTAGTTGGTAGAGATCTGGTGGTAGATTTAAAATCATTTGGTCGGACAGACACAATCCGGGACCAACCCTTTGTCCGACCATCTCAAAAAACGGTATTTTTGGTGTTGACCTACCTCATCGGGTCAATGGACAAATGGGGTATCAAATGAAAGCTTGGACCATCTACTTTAAGAATCTACTGGTCGGACAAACTTTTCATGGGCCAAACATACGTCCGACCGCTTTTTCCCCAAAAAAATGCTTTCATCTTTTTTCACCTTTTTTCATCTTTTTTCATTTTTTTTCAACTCAATATCAAACATTTTTAAGTCAAATAAATATAAAATTTGTATCAGATAAAAGTTAACATTGTCACCTAAATAAATTATATAAAAAAGTTTAAAAAAAAATTACAAAAAGCCATAACAAAATCTATTGATCATTTTTTTCTCAGGAAATTATTTTTTTTTTATAAATTAAATAAATGACATACTTACCGACGAACTATCTACTTCCAGCAGGGAAAAGTTAATCCAAATTATTAATTAAATGTTACTCATACATATGTAGGTATGTCTATATAAAATAAACATAATATCAAATATCAATACATAGAATACAACAATAAACTTTGCATATATCCTAGTAATTATTCAACGACAATTAAAATAATAAAAAATTAAGAAATATCGTCTTCAACAGAATCTTCCTCACTCAAATATTCCAATTCTTTGTCTTTTAAAATAATATCATCAACATTAAGCGGAGTGGGATCCCCTTGAAACCAAAGTTGTATAAACTTTTCATCCTTCAATACCCACCCAAAATCTTCTGCCCTCAGTTTGACGCATTCTGCTTCTGTGGCATTAGCCCACATAGAACTTACACAAATTGTTCTTTTAATTTTTTCATTGAGTGATTTAAAACATGGTGGAATCAAGCTAGGGTCAAAGTTTTTTATATTTTTACAAAAAATACCTATTGACGTTTTTTTAGAAGCATATACATATGTTTTGAAACCTTTGAAATCTAGCTTCATTTACACTTTTGCAGTTCCGTAGACCATACATGTGGGTGAATATACAAAAGTTGGGTAACTCGATGTCTTCACCCAATATATACAAAGTCTGATTATATTTTATTAAGATTGCAATTTATTTTAAAACAATGGAAAGACCTTTATTTGGTCACCCAATTTCAGTTCTTCATTTTGAATACAAGTTATTAAAAAAACACAAATAGTTCTTAAAACGTCAGTCCTCTGGCATGTCACAACCCTGAAAACCAACCATTAAGTGACTGTCTATTAAACATTATCATTGATTTGAGAAAACTTATTAATTTAATACAATCTGCGATGTATATAGTTTAATGTATACTACAACTTTCATAATGCAGTGTTCTCCACTTTATTTAAAAAAATAAGAAATTTTGTGTTCAGTTTTATTCGTCAGTTACTTGTGTGTTATTTAAATTTAAAATTCGTGCGAAATATCGCCGACTCAACGTCAAATCCCACTTTGAATTTTAATGTTGGTAAAAAAGTTAGTTGCGGGTCGCACAATTTGACGGCCACCATAACTGTACCAGTGTTTGGGTTATGTTTGCTGTCTATACACGTGCTTAGCCAGTCAACACGTCAGTTTTATGTCGAGTCGTTATTTTTTTGTTAATCTAAAGTTTATTTTTATTTATTCGTATTAGACTTTGATTTGTTAAAATGTAGTTTGTTGATATTTGACATTACAAAAAAAAACATTAGTCCAGATTATAATCTCAAATTTCGTCTTTTTCGTCAGTAGTGTGGCGTCAGTTCTGTGTCAGGTAAATTGTTATTGTTCTTCATTTCTTGATCATTAGTAGGTACTTTTAAGATGAACCAATATTGTTAGATTTTGTTTGTTGATTTCTTTGAAATATTTAGTAAAACTATGTGAAAGTAATAAAAGATAAGTGAATAACGTTACGTTAAATGTCAAAAGTCTGTTTTGAAAAATGATGTAGTATTACATATTAATAATTATTTTTAATTGTTGCTTAGTGATTTAAAGTGATCATTATTAAATCCTAATAGATTTTCACTAATTTGTAGATATAAAATTTCATTATAATACTTTCAAAACTGTGTATACTCGTCAGTCCTCTGGCAGTCAAATTCTGAAATTTTGAAATATCTTACAATGTACTCAAAAAAGTGACTGGCCCGATTGGGAACAATATATTAATTAGATTAGCTATCATATACACCCGAATTTATAGAAGTTTGATTTAAAAACTATCGTAAACAAAATATCCTCAAAAGTTACCCAACTTTTGTATAATCACCCATATGTGAAGTAAAGTTTTGAATATATTCTGTATCTTTTTCCAGTAAAAGATCAGTTTGTTTAATGTTTACTTAATGCTTCAAAGGCAGCTTGATAACAACCACTTTTTTGAAGGATATCTAGAGGTTTAGCTTTTCCTTTTCTAAAAAAAACTGGTAGCGCATCCCATACTAAATTCACTCCCGATGTCGAAGCTAGTTGCGTACAGTTTATGCAATTGAAATAATTTCTTTTCGAGCTGCCACTTGCTAACCAAATCTCTAAGTCCTTGAATTTGTGCATATTCCCCAGTAAAATAACGAGTATGTCTGTGTCAGATGCTCGAACCATAATGTTGGAATTAGGTTTTGATTTGCTTATATATTAAATTAATCTGGTATCGGCTTCTTCATGGCTGCAACTATATTTATATTCCTCACGTTTAGAAATACATTGGTTTAAACTTCATAGGAGAAACACGTGTCATCTACCGTCAAAAAAAAACAATTTTGTCTCCAAAATTGGAATCAAGGAACTATCCTCCCAGTGCAGCCCTAAAAATCTTACGAGTGATTTTTTAAATTTAGGGCTTTTAAGGCATTTAAGAAAATCATCTGTGCTTTTTTGAAGTGGTCCAGAAATCGTGAAATTTGAGACTTCTACTTCATTTCGAACGCAATGTTCAGAGTCTTTGATGAGTGGGTGTAAATAGCGGTCAAAAATAACATGAACTCCCGGGGCATCCGTCTAACATACCCTTGTTAAAATCATCTCCGATATTTTGTTAAATGTTTGAGGAACTAATGACCCTAAGAGATGGATTAAGTAAAAGCCATCAATTAATTCTATATCTTCTTTTAACGGCTCGGAGGGAGAAATTCTAGATTTCAGTTTTTTTGCCAAAACTGCTTTATCAGTTTTGTGCATTTCACCAGTATAGTGACAAAGGCCCCCAACCCTTTGTCACTATACTGGTGAAATGCACAAAACAAGACAATGGATATGATAAACAAACCTCCATGTCAATTTTTTTTTCTAAAGCTATTGCTAATATAGTCTCCCAAAGTCATCCCGTTCCATTTTTATAAGGCTCTGTTTTGTACTATCTCTACTTTTTTGATATTTTTTTAAGCATTCTGATGCGAAGTTCAGAATATTGTTGCGCTTTAAAGGTTTTTCAAATCGACCAATGTTTTCAGAACACTCTTCAATAAGTGTTACCTTTTGTTTTTGCCTATTTCATTGACATTTAGAACAAAGTCAGCTGTCTGTTTACTTGTCGCTCTACCTGTTGTTATGTTAAAAAGAAATTCTTTTCCCAAGTTTTTATCAAAAGAATTTATATTTTGTTTGAAAACATTAACGATATCAGTTAATGCTTTCTTGTCCTTTTGAATTCTATTTCTGGCAAGCTCATGACATAATATATATCATCCAATTGTCCGATTTTTATTTAAGTTAACATTTGGGAAATAATTTTTGTTCTTAAGTTATGACTTAGTGCCCAGCGTTGTCTTGCTGAAACTGAATTTGAAAAATGGGTAACACCAGTCAACGAGTTAGCAGCATCCGCATTAATAGTTTGTTCGAGAATCAGGTCAACATGGTGACTTAGAAAAACTTTTTGCTGTACGCCTTATACCAAAAGCACCACGCCTAAATTCGTTTATTAAATTAAAATTTTGTATTTTTAATTCGACTAAACTAGAATGATATTTTAATATCCACCTTGCATAATTAGGTTAGTTAAACACAAAAAATAAATTGGAAAGTTCGAAAATAAAATCCACATACAATTCAAAATCACTCGTTCTTACACTCCTTGAAAACCTGAAAAAAACGTTCATGAAAATGTGTTGAAAAAACAATTTTGTCTTTATTAAATACCTTATTAATTATCATTAGAACCAAAAAATATAATTTTATTAGATACCTGCTGCAATTTTAAGTACAGAAACAGGATTGCATTTTAATTGGAGTTAGTAGTTCGTCGGTAAGTATGTCATTTATTTAATTTATAAAAAAAAAAAATAATTTCCTGAGAAAAAAATGATCAATAGATTTTGTTATGGCTTTTTGTAATTTTTTTTTAAACTTTTTTATATAATTTATTTAGGTGACAATTATAACTTTTATCTGATACAAATTTTATATTTATTTGACTTAAAAATGTTTGATATTGAGTTGAAAAAAAATGAAAAAAGATGAAAAAAGGTGAAAAAAGATGAAAGCATTTTTTTGGGGAAAAAGCGGTCGGACGTATGTTTGGCCCATGAAAAGTTTGTCCGACCAGTAGATTCTTAAAGTAGATGGCCCAAGCTTTCATTTGATACCCCATTTGTCCATTGACCCGATGAGGTAGGTCAACACCAAAAATACCGTTTTTTGAGATGGTCGGACAAAGGGTTGGTCCCGGATTGTGTCTGTCCGACCAAATGATTTTAAATCTACCACCAGATCTCTACCAACTACTATTTAAATTTTTCATTGACCTGATGGTATACCCCAACACCAAAAAACGCAACCGGAAGTGACCATTTTGCGGCCAAAAGGCCCGGAAAAAGTCTGTCCGACCAGCGGTTTTGTAATCTTTGTGTCATTTACCATTCGTTAATAACCAAATTTTCTATTGACTCGATGAGGTAGGTACTTTTACCGTCGCCTCCCATACTATTAGAGCCATTTTCTTCACTGTTTGTCAACGTTTCGCAAACTCTTAACTTGACCAACTCTAGAGTTTACACAAACTTGAGAGTTAAAGACAAGTTGAGATTTGTTTTCTTCACTATTTTAAATCTCAACTACAGATCTGAAATTTAAAACATAGCCTACTTGTGTTTTTAAAAATTTTCCTGGAAGGAAATTTTTGACAGGTTATTACTTAACAAGGCTAGGTTTGTACAAATGTAATTTGTACATTTGTCTCGAACTCGAAACCTTGCGTTCTCAACCGTTTCCAAAGGTAATTCATGTTGCCTTGTCGACGGAACATTAGTAGGTATACGTAACATATCGTCAAATCCAGGCATATCCAGTGGAGTTTGTGGTTCTTTTTCATCGATTGCTATATTATGAAGCACGGCACAAGCAATTAAACTTTTTGAACTCGGTATTTTAACCCCATGGCCAATATTGAAAACCATTTTTTCCAAACTCTATAGGAACGCTCGACACAATTTCGAATGCGAATCTGAAACTCATTGTATAAATTTTCAACAGAGTTAAAAACATTTTGAAAAGGTGTCGCCAAGTATTTTGAGTTTGAGTAGCCAGAGTCACCGATTATAATAAAGTGCTCAAATTCATCCTCTTTAAATCATTGCCCAAAAATTGACGAGTTGAAAATACGTTGGTCGTGCGTGGAACCCTGAGAAAAGAATAGAACCGAAAGTCAGGGGCATAATTTGTATGCCAACGAGCAACGATATCTTTTATTTTCAGGTCTGCAGCTGCCACAGTTTTAGATTTCTAAAAATTTTTGCAATGTTACACCAGGCGATTAGATTCTTACATGCGTGCAATTGCAAGAATTCTCTTGCTGCTTGTAACCGTTCTAATCGCACCAGTTTGTTCGTGGCATACGAACAAAACAAACAGGTTCGAGTTATGAATGTTAGCATAGTTAAAGCTAAGGAAAGATATTTTACTGCGTATCTTGTTTCAGCTCAAGACAAACGATCACATACGCCATGTCGCCAAAAATGCCGCAAGGTGTTTGGGTTTCCTAAGGCGATGAAAGAAATGTTTCACCCCTTCTGATCTGGCTGATATCTACAAGACTTATATACGAGTACGTCCAAAGTCTGGGCTGATGCTCCTGCAACTTACTTAAGCCTCTTGGATAGTATTGAACGTAGAGCATTTAAATTGATAAGTGATACTTCGCTTGAACATCGTCGTAAGGTTTCTTGTCTGACCCTTTTTTACCGTTATTTTAACGGTTTATGCTCTAGTGAAATAGCCAGCTGAATTCCTTCCCTTAAACAGTTCAACCGTAATACTCGCGCTTCTAGGAATGCTCATCAATATACCCTCAAATCTAACTTCGGCCGTACTGTCAAATACAGAGATTCGTTCTTTAGCAGTACTACGCGAATGTGGAATGCCTTACCACACTCTGTCCTTCCTAGTCATTGCAATATTCAGGATTTCAAAACCAATGTGCACTTACATCTCCTTTCGAACCCTCCCTCTCTCCTCTTCCTAGTGCTCACACTGTGCCTTTGCATAATAAGGGTAGTAATATCCCTTTGAGCTATTATCAATTCCAACAGCAAAATTGTCGTTCGCTTTGAAATACGAAATCGGTAGAAAAAATCATGGTCGTCCAATTTTTTTAGTCCGACACTGCGACAAATTTTATATGTCTTCTTTCAATTCTTAACAATTGTTTTTCTTATTCGCTTCCGAAAGCGATGGATGATTTGACCAATAATAATTTTTTCGAAACATTTTATTTTAAGAATATTTTTATTCAAAACGAATAATTGTTGACAGAAGCTGCAACAAAATGTGTTACAAATTTGAATTTGACAGAAAACTCTCAAGTTTGCTCTCTCAATGGCTGCGTTCAATCTCGTGTTGGGTAGGGTATCTTGGATAGGTGGATTTTTAGATACCTTGTTGAACGAGTTGGATAGCTGTATTAAGATAGCCCTCAAAAAATAAAAACAACTTTCAGCTGTTCACAAAAAGCAGAGAACCATTTAAGCTTCGAAGTCAAAATTGTTGTAAGATAAAACATAAAAATAGATCATAAATACCTTCTAAAATTCGGAGGCAAATAGCTTCTTCATCCTCTATTATGTACAGAACATCCTCAAATACAACTTCAACTAACATTTTGTATCTTTTTGTTTACCAACAAATACAAAAAGCTGAAATCAATTTTCAAGTTTCTTGAAATTCAACCATATGTTGAATCAGCTGTTCTGTCAGATACCTACATACCCCAGAAATTCTTGGATACTTTGGATTCCTTTTTTGACATCTCAGCTATTTTTGATCAGATGTTATTTTACACGTAAAACACTAACAAAAAGGTATCCGGATACCCTATCTGTCTAAGATTGAACGCAGCCAATGCTACTATTTTCAATAGTTGAGATAACAAGAAGTTGATTAACTCGAGAGTTGAGAATTGAAAGTTGAGACTGTCAACTTTAAGTGAAGAAAAACAAAATCAAAAGTTGAGAATAAAAATCCTGAAGTTGCGTTCAAGTTGTAGTGAAGAAAATGGCTCTTAATCTATTAAAAATTATAAAATCGAACAGAATCAACAATTTGGTGAACGCTTTCACTTCCTCTTTAATTCATAAGTATGACGAAAATGGCCCATTTTGATCACATCCAATTTTTAAAATCGCTTAAATTTCATTTTTTCACTTGAGCGGGGTTTTGTCAAATGAAAAACTTGCTTAAGCGAAATAAAACCCATCATATTTTGCAGTTTCTTTTAGCGGATTTTACTGTACCGTTTCTTTAAATGAAAGAAATCGCTTCAACAAAAATATTGTCAGCAGTCACTGATCAAGATTTATTACATACAGTATAGCATTTCTGAAAAATAAATCTTCAAAACACCTATTTAGGGTATATGTAGGATGGCCTAACCCATTAAAACAGAACTCATAATCATAATGTAGATGAACACAACAAATCATTGTGGAGCTTTACATTTAATGTTCGAAAGATGCATGAAACTTCATTTGAAACAACGGTCATTGACGAAAGCATTTTAACAATGTGTGATGAGTTCTCTGGAATTACCGAACCCAGCCAACATATAATGCGGTCAACAATCGAAGACCGAAATTCACAAGGCCCCAATAGCCCCATCAACAAACTTGGAAACGAGGCACCTTAAATATCAACAACTTGTTGCTAAAAGCCGCCCCCAAATTAATCTTTAAATTTTATAAACGTCAAACAAGAAATACTGACAATTTTTTTAATAATTTTGCTTTATCCGGAAAACTGTATTTGTATGAATATTTTTCTTCGAAAAGTTACACATGTTGTTATAAAGGATTAAACAGTTCTTTTACGAAACATAATTTTCTTCTTTAGCGTGGAGTACCAAGTTGGTGTTAACATTTGCTCTGATGATTGACTTGATGATTGAACCGATGATGATGAAGAAGATGATGATGATGGTTTTTGATTGATAGCAACCACTTCTTGTTCTTGATTTTCATCATTTACGTCACCAAGTTTATCAAATAAGTTCCACAAAAAATCAGTTCCTTGATTTAGTAAATCACCGGGCCTAGGTATACTCGGTCCCGAACTGCTGGTAGTCGAAGTGCTTTCAATTATTGTTGCAGATGGTTTCATGGGACGTGGATTGTAGTAAGATCCTGGTGGTGGTGGATAATAGGGATATGTTGGTGGAGGATGAAGTGGAGCTCCAGCTGTGTAGGCTTGAGGCATGATTCCATGAGAATATGGCAGATAGTGATGATGGGTTGGATAGTAACCTGCATAAGGTGGGGGATAATGGTGATAATTTGGAGGTGGTGGATGATGGTGATCTATATGATGATCTAGATGATGATGATGATGCGGTGGTGGTGGTGGTTGGCGAGAAGGTGGTGGATGATGGTAATCATGTTCATGATGATGATGATCGCGGTCCACATGGTATCCATCGCGATCATGAATTACCACTATTTCACGAACAATGTTCTCTTTCACACTAGGCGTACTATATAATTTTGGGTTCTTATTTACTGGACTCGGTGTGGTTTCTTTAGACTCAGGTGCTAATTTTATAAGTTTTTCCGTTACAACATCAACAGTAGGAACATGAGTAGTGGTCGGTGTTGCTAATGGGGTAGATGCGATAGGGTTCTCTGATGCAATATCATCTTCAGCTAGAACCAGGACCGCCGAAATGCAGACTAAACACAAATAGGAATTTGTTAAAATGGAAATAAAAATAAAATAAAGTGTATATTTTTTACCTAGTAGAACATAACGACCAACCAGCAGCTTCATTTTGTAAGTTCTAATCGATAAGTTCAATCCCAACGACCTTTTATACCTAACAAATATATGGCTGAGATGAGAGGTATAAAAGAAAATGATATGCCTATAATATTTAACCTACGCATTCAAGAAGTCAAACAAGTTTTTACCTTGAGGAAAATTCAGAGATCTCAAATAACGTATCTGAATTTCCTAATCAATTGGTGCATCCAAGATAGGTTCAAGAACTTTCTCTATAGTTTAACTGCCAATTGGGATTTTCCACTTCTTCGTTTGATCTCACTGACATTTGTACAGACATACATATGTGGCGCTATTGTTCTTATAGCAATAAAATTTTATTATTTTTATGACAGAAAGGTGTGTCTTGTGATCAGGTAAATTAAAAAGAACCTGCTCCTGAAAATAACAACTTTAATTAATGCATAATAGCATTTTCGGTTCAGTAGATTTTCTTTTTGTCACATAGAAATTTTTTTAAAAAGGTCATTAAACCTTGTCGCTTTTCGATTTAATTACAAACTTTATGAGAGGGTTTTCCCCATACATTTTGATCCAAGAAATTGAAAGAAAAAAAGATTTGTGTAATTTTTTATCACTAGTGTATACAAAATGTAATATGATTTCGTAGGAGAAAATAACACTAAAGTTGTTAAAAATGTTCCCCAATAAAATTAAAAAAAAAAAACAGTTTGAATTTGTTTACAGGAGAAAATTGACACACTTTAGTTCTATGCGTCAAAAGAAAATGGCGGATCTAGTGCTTCGTCAAATGTCATGTCTGTCGGGAGAAAAAAATACTAATAGAACGCATCAAACCGATCTAGAAGTTTTTGAAGTTTGTTGATATAATTTCATAGTTGTCATTTCTTTTGATTTTTTTTTATATTGAGCGCACACTAAATGGGTTATGAATACCCTTATAATGATTAAAAACAGGGCGAGCATTTAGGAAGGGAGGACTACATTAGAAAGGAGATGCCGATGCACATTAGTTTTGAATGTCTGCACATTGTAATAAGTGGGAAATGTGGAGCCTGGTAAAACGTTCCACATTCGTGTAGTGCGGCTAAAAAAAGAATCCCCATACTTAAAAGCACGTCCGAGGTTGTTTCAAAGGTAAGCTGATGAGAATGCCTAGTAGTACGGGTATTAGGGTTGAATTGCTTGAAGGGAGGAACACAACAAGCTATTTCACTATAGAGTATTGTTGGTGAAAATATCGATAAAACAATGATAGGCTTGAAACCTTGCAGTGGTTTTCAAGAGAAGAACACTTTTCAGTAATAGAACGATAACCTATTATTTCCAAAGCTCTTTTTTCAATTCTATCCAAAAGACTCAAGCAAGTTAGTTTTAGACGAATAAAATAAAGCCAGATTGGAAGGGGTAAAAAAATTCTTGCATCGGCGAAGAAAACCTAAACGTTTTGCAGCAGTTTTGGCGATGACGAATATGTGATCACTTCACAAAAAGTGGAACTGAAAACTGTGCAGTCTTCTCGATGCAAGCACCACCCATGGATAGTGGCATTGCGGGAGGGTTACGCTTTTGCGACAGTAGACAGCTGCGAAAGCCGTTTTGTCGGTCATTAAGAAGCTTTCGACCTTCGAGATATTTCTTGAGCTGATAAATAATCAGCGTTTCTATGATGTAGGAAAGAAGTGACGTAAGTGCTATTAAAGTGACGTAAGTGCTATTAGACTATAGTTAGAGGATGAGGAGGTTTCACCTTTTTTAGGCTGGACAGGACATGCTGAACAAATGCTATTTTACATGCACTCGGAAAGAGACCTGTAGAATAGGACAGATGAAAAAGCTTACGCAGTGGTTTTGCCAGCATTGAAGAACAACTCTTCAGAACAATAGCGGGGATACTATCCGGGCTGGCGGATTTGTGTATGTCAAGATCTTTAAGTACTTTAGCAACTGTACTAGTGCGAAAGAAGATTCGTCTCCTAGATTCGTTTACGATTTCAAGTACAGGAGGAGGATAAACGGCAAACTGTGCTGAAAGCAAATTTGCTTTGTCATCGAGCTTACAATGGAATAAAACCCGACAATGAGGTTATGCTAAAGTACTTTCTAGCTTGTTTGATCATATTCCGGTTTTGCTGAGTAATGTTGGCTTTATAAATCCAGAAACTAAAATCTTTGATCCTAATAACCTCTGAAAACTCGAGTCAAACCATGAGTTTTCTTTGGGTTTGATAGATTTTTCCCTATTCGGGATAAAATTTCTAATTCCACAAAGAATTAAGTTTGTAATCATATCTGCGCTGGAATCCACATCACTATCGAGGAAGCATAGTGATCAGGTTGCTCTCTCATCTACCAAAACGTTTCTGTTAGGGGTTTTCTCTTTTACTGGAGTTTTTTTGGCATGGGAAATTTTCAGATATGACTCAATGGTCTGATGTACCTAGAGGCGATAAAACAGTGATCGCAAATTTGTTAGGATCGGAGGTAAGAAACAAGTCTAGAGTGTTGACGGACTGATCTGCAACGTCAGGAATCCGAGTTGGCTCGTCAACTAACTGAGTCAAGTGGTTTAACTCAGCAAAAATCTCGACATACCTTCCTTCGGGCGTTGTCTGACCAGACATTGTGTACATAGAAATCGCCCACTTTAACTTTAAACTTTAAAAAGCTGAGAACAAATTCAGTTCTCAAAAATGATTTCCTTCAAATTTTCAATTATTACGAACAAAATCAATGCGTATTGCTTACAAATAATTTGAATGCGTTGTTCGATTGGTAAACGATCCATTGTCATGACACTTCAAATGACATCTGAGTTTGACAGATGTCAAATGCCAGCAATACCAACTTGAAACTAGGAAATTAATGGCTGCGTTCAATGTCTGACAGATATGGTATATCCGGATATACGTTTTTGTTATTGTTTTAGATGCAATTGAACAGCTGATCCAAAACAGCTGGGATGTCAATAAAGCAATCCAAAAGGTATCCAGGAATTTCTGGTATATGTGGGTATCTAACAAAACAGTTGATTTAACATATGATTGAATTTGAAGGAACTCGAAGATGAATTTCAAATTTGTATGGTTTTTGGTAAAAATCCTGTGAATTATTAAAATAATCCATTGAAATTTTTGTCTTACAATAATTTTGGTCCTCGAAATCTAAATGTTTGTCTGCGTTTTCTGAACAGTTAAAAATAAGGTATCCAGCTTTTAATAAGGTATTCAAAAATTCAAATATCCAGGATATCCTATCCAACTCGATATTGAATGCAGCCAATGACTTCTTTTATAACCCATTCAAATTTATTTGTTTGCTACAAAGAGTCTACGTGACCAAGTACTGCAAAAAAGTATCTTTATTTAAAAAAAAAACACTTTCTAAAACCTTTTTTTTTCCTTTAGATTGAGTATATTATCAATAAACTAATAAAGATACAAGACTTACGATCAAACTGCAAAGTGCAGAACAACACCATAGCATGCCATATAATTGAATATACACTTTTCCAATATTATACTCTGATAAGAACTTCAAAGGGATTGGTTAAGTGTATTTTGGTTGGTTGCAGTGCAGATATATTCTATTTTAACCAGGTCAATAACGTTTCGTATGTTATAAATTAACAAAAAATAAAATTGAATGTCTGCTTTGCTTCCAAACACAATCTATTAATGTTAATTATACATACGATTCGATAAAAAATACAATCCGGTACTATTTGGTTTAATTACTTCAATTGAACAAAGCAAGACATTTATTCAATCTATGAATCTACCCACGCACTAAAGTTCATACAAAAGAGTCCGTATATTAGTCTGTTTCTATACAAATTGTGTGAGCGATCTAATGTCCTAATTTAATTTTTGGTACAACTTTCGTTACAATTTTTATGACAATAACAATAAAAAGATGAATAGATACTTAGATACATGGCACATATCTTTCATATCTCGAGGCAATTTGGTGTTGTGTCCAAAATGATTTATTTTTGAATAAAAAATTAATTGGTGGGTTATGATTTTTTTTTTCATTACTTTCAATTATTAGTTTTGTTCGTATTTATGTGTTTCTTCCAGATAAATCATTCGAAAACAGTGACTCAATAACCTCTCTTGTAAATTTAATTACAAAATCAACAATCATTCTCAACAGCTCCGCCCACAAGGCTGCCATTCCCTTCAGAAAAATTGAAGTCTGATGATCATCGAACTTCGGAGGATAATTGGATTTTATCCGATTGTTTCATATTCTTAATGTATTCGTCCGTCGTCATCTTCAGGTCAATAACTTATCATTTTTAAAATTAAAAATGACCAAAAATCGAGTTTTGTATCTTTCGAAAGATATTATAAGACAACAAACAAAATTTAAGATAAAGGTCAAAGTAAAGTAAATACAAAATATCTGTTCAAGACGGTTCTGTCTCAAGACTATGCATCTTTTGGATCTTATAATTAAAATAAACATCAATATTTTGTATATGAAAAAGTATAGAATCTTTATAAATTTCCTCCCTTGTTAAGACCTTGACAAGAGTGATAATTACTGTATAAGGCATAATAATTAATAAATAAACTTGTCGGCACCATGTTGGCTCTTTATATTATAAAAAAAAATGAATGAAATCCATTCAGCAAGAAAATACGCATATTTATTGTGTGTTGAAAATGTTATAAGTAAAAGAAGCGAATTGCAGGTGTTAATTGCAACAGAAACAACTTTTGTTTAAAACGTGTTTGGCTTAATGTCTGGCTCATTATTGGTACTCATATGCATCAGATGAGTCAGAGCTTGAACTGATGAATCAATAATGTTTATTGTTATTGAAGGATTCATAGCAAAAAATATATTTATGTTCATAATGAAGTCATCGCAAAATTATAACATTGAATGTATTCAGATTTGTATTCACAGCTTTAGATATCCAAAGAATATTTTTTGAAAATTTAGAGGAACATTTAATGCCACTATCCATAGTAGGCACCTAGATTGAGTAAATTGAACAGCTTTCAGTTCTTGGTATGTGTATTAAAGACCAGCTCTTGTAGAGTGTTTAGGTTATCTCAATTAATGCAAGAAGTTCTTAACTGATTTATGATCTAGCTATAAATTATATACGAGTATTAACCCGCTTGAGTTATATTGGACAGATTTCTAGGAATGATCAACAGTTTTCCCTTGAGCTTCTTTGGGCTGATTGGTGTAGACTGGATGTCAACCCACACAAAACCGATTTAGTTCTATTTTCGAGGAAATACAAAATTCCATATATTAACCCTCCCTATATCAAAGGTATTCAATTCTTTGAAAAGACTTAGTATCTGGGACTTATTTTAGACAAAAAACTAAGTTGGAAACGTAATAAACAAGAAAGAGTCAAAAAAGCTACTGTAAGTCTACCTAACACCTCTTCATATATTTAGCAAACAATAAGCTGCAAGCTCTGCTATTCGCCTCATAGCTTCATTTCAGTGGGTTAACAACAACATTGACCACTCTGTAATTCTTAAGTATTTATAATCAATTCCAAAGCACACCGACTACACCATCCCCCAACTACAATTCGACTAAATATTCCAGATTTCTATACCTACCAGATCTTTCTGGGAGGATAGGGCATTCTTGGAAGACGAGTCAGTCCACTTTTATACAGATGGATCAAAAACAAATGAAGAGGTTGGTGTAGGTGGTGTGTACTCTGAACGACTGAAATTAAGTCTCTCAATCCGCCTTCCCAATCATTTTTAGAGTGTTCCAGGAAGAACTTTTGGCGATAAAAGAAGTCTTGTCTTGGCTTAAAGAAAACTTGATATCAACAAGGGTGCCAGGCCTTAGAGACATTCCAGGAAATTTGTGTGGGAGATGAATTCGCCAAAATTGGTACAGTACAACCCATTCTACCACGTTTGGCTAATGCTGGAATACCAAACGCTACATGTAAACTATTGCTGATGCAAGACTCTATGAAAAAAGAAAACATCAAGTGGAATACGATCAACACGTGTCGGTCACGAAAAACAACTGGCCTATTTTATGCAGATCGCATATATTCTCTACAATCGGTGTCAAAACCGGACGCTGTCTAATAGGAAAGCACGCCACGCGGCTAGTCGTTATCTTAAATGACTTAAAAACGAAGGACTTGCCTAGGAGGATTCTTCCATAACGATCTCAATCATTTTAACATAATCAGTCTTTCACGACCCTCTTAACTGCACCAACTATAGAGGCAGCAGTCCACAGTTGATCAAATATTAGGGTAAATGTTTAGTTTATTTTTCATCAAGCAGAGTTTTACAATCTCTTATAGATTACTACTTATATAATAAATATAATAATAAAATAATAGTATTAATAATAATAAATATAATAAATATGTATAAATACGTACAATCGGCGTTAGTAAATAAATAAATAAATATGAATTTAAGTAACTATGTGTTGATTAGATAGCAAAACAAGCATGACATCTATATATATAAAAGAAAGTCATGTTAGTTACACTATTTATAACTCAAGAACGGCTGTACCGATATGGCTGAAAATTGGTGGGTAGGTAGCTTAGAGCCAGGAGACGGACATAGGATACTATTTATCACATTTGACAGAGTTCCCGTGTGACTTGACATAAAACGTTAGTTACTATAAAACGTAGTATAAAAAAAAGAATCAGATTTGGAATAACAAAACGCAAATGACTATGTAATGGACGTATGGGTAACAATTTGATTTTTGTAAGAAATCAATAATAAAACTATTTCTATTAAATAAATAATTAACAATCATAATCATAATGTAATGTAAGGTGGTAAACCAAAAACGCATCAGACTTGGAATAACAAAACGCGCATCTCAAACAGCTAAGTAATTTTGTCTATGAATGAATGGTTGAAAATTTGAGTTGGGCAATAAATTTTTAGGTGAATTGAAGTGAAGTTTAATTAACAATGCCGCGACCAAGAAGATCGAATCTTTCCCGACGAAGCGGTAATGCAAAAAAGATACGAAACACTGCAAATGAAAGGACTGAAGAAAAACAAGAAATCGCATGCGAACAGCGTCGCGTTAGTATGAATCGACTTCGTGCTTATCAATCACAAGCGCAAGTTAGGAATGCCAGCCTCAAATCGTGAAATGAATGACGCATTTAATAGAGAATTAGAACAGGAACGTGAATATGATCACCAGGAATTAGTTTTAGTAGTTGAAACGAATGTACCCCTATTAAATTCCCAAAAAAAGGAAGTTTGTGATACTTTAATGAAGGAAATCGATGATGAAATCGGTGGTTTATATTTCCTAGATGCCCCTGGTGGAACTGGTACCTCATGTCTGTAGTTTTAGCCACTGTTAATCGTGCGAGATCCAACATAGCGGTTGCAGTTGCTTCTTCTAGATTAGCAGCCACATTGTTAGAAGGATGCCGTACGGCTCATTCAGCATTAAAATCACAGTTAAATCTTCAAACTATCGAAGAAACGTGTATTTTTGAAAAATACTCAGCAATGACCAAAGTTTTATCGGCATCGAAAACCATCACCTGGGACGAATGCACAATGGCGCATAAACGTGCATTAGAAGCACTTAACCGAAAAATGAAAGATTTACGCAATTACTCGAGATATTTTGGAGAAGCAATGCCTTTACTGCCTGGCGATTTCCGCGAAACACTGCCAGTAATTCCAAGATCCAGGGCTGCCGACGAAATAAACGCTGGCCTCAAATCGTCGAATCTATGGCGCTATGTGAAGAAACTGCAGCTGACAACAAACATGAGAGTTGCATTGCTTAATGATACATCTGCTGAAGATTTCTCTGATCAATTGCTGACTATAGGAAATGGTCAAGTATGTACCTCTGTCGACGATTCGAGCGGATTGATATCATTTCCAAATAATTTCTGTAATTTTGTCTCATCAAACGACGAACTTATCATAAATGTATTTCCAAAAATTATTTCTAACTACAAAAACAATGTATGGTTGAGTGAGCGAGCAATTTTAGGGGCTAAGAATAAAGATGTAGATGACCTGAACTACATAATTCAAAATAAGATCATTGGAACGATACATTCATTCAAATCTATTGATTGCGTCACAAATGAAGATGAAGCCACTTACTATCCAATTGAATTTTTAAACTCCTTGGATGTGCCTGGTACAATTTACGACTAAAGGTTGGCTTCGTAGTAATCATGCTTCGAAACATAAACCAACCAAAAATATGCAACGGTACGCGTTTGGTGGTTAGAAAATTAATGAACAATGTAATTTACGCGACGATACTGAAAGGAAAATTCAAAGGTGGGGAAGTTCTCATTCCGAGTATCACGATGATCCCAACCGATCCGTCTTGCATTTGTCATGACCATCAACAAATCACAAGGCCAATCCTTAAAAGTTTGTGGTTTGAATCTAGAACATCCATGTTTTTTCCATGGTCAATTATATGTGTCATGTTCACGGCCATCTGCGTTGTTTGTTTTCGCGCCTGATAATAAAACCAAAAAATGTAGTGTATCACAAGGTACTTAAGTAAAGAGCAACCTATTGTAGGTACTTGATTTTTTTTTGTTTTTTCTAATAAAAAGAAAAATATAAAATTAAAAAATCTGCTTATTTATTGCCTTTAAGGTCGAAGAGAGTTCGCCGGGTCAGCTAGTATCTTTTAAAACTATCTCTTAAACAGAGTTGAAATATATCAATCGAGTGTAAAACACTATTTGTCACTTTGATGCAACGCGATATGGGTTCATTCCTACTGTAGTTGCTTCTAAAAAATTCATCACGTAGGTAGAAAACCATACGGAGACTTCTGCAAGGAAAATACAAATTAATACATTCAAGCAAATAAGAACAATTTATGTGATTACTTAGGATATCTTTTATCATCATTACTGAGAAATATCTCCTTCTTAACTCAAGCGTTTGCATACCAAAGAGCTGACACCTTACAGGATATGGAGGTCTATCAATACTCCAGTTCAGCTTATTAAAAGCATATCTAGTGAAGGATTTCTGCACTCTTTCTATTCTTAAGGTATGAGTGTTATAGTTCGGATTCCAAACAACACTACAATACTCCAGATTTGATCTGATAAAGGCTGAGTAAAGGCTTTTGAGCGCGTAAGGATCAGTAAATTCCTTTGTGTTCCTTCGTACAAAGCCGAGCATCTTATAAGCTTTATTCACAACAAAATCAATGTGGAAATTAAAAGAAAGTTTATAATCTAATACAACTCCCAAGTCTTTTTTTTGAGTAACTTTTTCCAAAACAATGTCATTAATTGAGTAATCAAACAAAATGTATGATTTTCTCCTAAAACACGTAAAACTTTGACTCTTAGAGACATTCAGAAAGAGTAAATTTCTATTACACCACAATGCCAATTCATTTAGATCCTCTTGCAATAATAGACAATCATCAACAGATTTAATGGTTTTAAAAATTTTAACATCATCAGCATACAATAAATAATTAGAAAATTTAAAAGTATCAGGAATATCATTTATAAAAAGTATAAAAAACAAAGGTCCAATATGACTCCCCTGTGGAACACCTGATATTACTTTGATAGCTTTAGATTTGAATTTATCTATTTTGACGAATTGGGTCCGGTTGCTCAAATAAGAGCTTATCCATTTTAAAAAATGAGAATGGAATTCCAGCAAAGAAAGTTTATGAACAAGAATTTCATGATTTACCCTATCAAAGGCCTTAGCAAAATCTGTGAAAACTATGTCTGTCTGAAAACCTTTATCAAAACCTTTTACTACGGAATTACATAAAACAGTGAGATTAGAAGTTGTTGATCTGCCTGACACGAAACCGTGCTGAGATTCAGCAATTACATTTTTGGTAAAAAAATAAAGTTTATCACAAACAATCTTTTCAAATATTTTTGGAATTACAGATAGCTTACAAATTGGTCTATAGCTACATACTTTTTGTCTCGATCCTGCTTTAAAAATTGGAGAGATGAAAGATGTTTTCCATTCATCTATAAATTGACCAGTTCGCAGGGAAATATTAAAAATAAAGCAAAGGGGTATCGCAAGAGATGTTGCACATTTTTTAATGATCTTAGGAGAAATACCATCCGGTCCAGCACTTTTATTTTCATTAATACCTCTTAAGGCTTCAGAAACTTCCATTAAGCTTAAATTGATGCTACCAACATCTATAACATTATGTGGTGAGAACTGTGGAAGTACATTAGGTGATGTAAGAGAATATACCGACTCAAAATAAACAGCAAAAAGATTGCATGTGGTTAACAAATCACTGGAAGTGCAGCCACAAAACTCCATGCAATTTGGTAATCCAGTTGATTTTTTCTTTGTATTAATAAATTTCCTTGATTTGTGATTCAGCATTTAAGATAAAATTATTATATAAAAACTTATTAAGCACATCAAACTCTTTTTGTAAGGTTAAATACTTATGAAGATTAACCAAAATAGTTCTATCCTTTTTATAATTCTTAAAAGCTTTATTTTTTCTATTTTTAAGATTTGATAGCATTTTGTTAAACCAAGGAGGGTTGGAGTTTTTTTTTAATAATTTTTTTGGAATATAACTATGAGAGGCTTGTTTTAAATACAATTTGAATATGTCAAACACTTAAGTTAAATCTTTATCCAAAAAGATAGTCTCCCAGTCAATGGAACCAAGAAATATATTCATTGCATCAAAGTTTCCGCGTATTAAAATCATAGAACTCAATAATGTCATGAGAGTTTGAGATATATGCCAATAACTTTCACATTACGGCAGGTCCTGGAAAAAACCCAAGAACATCAAATCGACACCCACCATCTCTTCATCGATTTCAAAGCCGCATATGACAGCATCTACAAGGACGAGCTGTATAGAGCCATGTCTAGTTAGAACAAGTCCGTTTGTGCAGGTTGACCATGGAGAATTCGCGCTGCTCCATAAAGGTTGGAAACAAGTTAACAGAACCTTTCAATGTCAAAAAATGCTTTAGACAAGGTGATGCGCGGCCATGCGATTTCTTTAACATCGTCCTTAAAAGAAGAGTGCAGAGCTCCCATGTCAATACTAGAGGAACTTCTTTCAAAAGTTTGTCCAATTACTGGCACATGCTGATGACATTGACATAATCGGAAGAACTCAGCGTGATGCTATTGCTGCCTTTGTGAGTATTGAGGCAGAGGCGGAAAAATGGGTTTAATGGTTAATGAGGGCAAAACAAAGTACATGTTGTCATCAAGAAAGAACCTACAACACCGATGTCTCGGTCAAAACGTCACCATCGACAGACGTTACTTTGTGGTAGTTAAGGGCTTCGTTTACCTAGGCTCCGATATGAACGCAGAAAACAACACCAGCGCGCGCTGAGAATAAACGAAGAATAATTCTAGCTAACCGCTTTTTCTTTGGGCTAAGAAAGCAATTAAGTAGCAAAGCCCTCACTCGAGCGACCAAAGTGTCGCTAAATAAGACCCTCGGTGCAGAAGCATGGACTATGATAAAAGCGAGGAAAAGATGGAACGACGAGCTGTATGGGCTGAATAGCGACGTAGACTTAGTCCAAAGGATAAAAGTCCAACGATTAAGATGGCTGGGTCACGTAGAGCAGATGTAAACCAATGCTCTGGCCCGGTAAGTCTTCGAATCCATGCCAACAGGACAGCGCAGTAGAGGAAGACCGCGGATCAGGTGGCTCATAAGTGGAAAGTGACCTCACCCAACTTCAAGTGTTCAACAGGCGACATCTAGCTAGGGTAAATGAAGAATTTTGTTGGGTGAGGCCCTAGTTCACACAGGACTGTAGTGTCACCTTAAGTAAGTAAGTAAGTCTTTCACGTACTCAAACTGGTTTCATTGAGCTTAGAAGAAAGCTCCTTCTTTAGCCGGACTACACGAATGTGGCACTGCACTTGGGTATCTTCTTTTAAACCGTATTCTTTTTTTTAATTGCTATCAATGTCTTTAATCACCGTTTGACGATAGCTCTCAATCTGTAGACAGGCAGACAGGTTGTCAAAACAAATATCAATAAGTTAACAACCAAAAATCACCTAAGCCAATTCTACCCTTGGGTTAAGCTAACTTAAGTCAAACTGTTGCAAAACTTAACTAAAGTCAAACTGTTGCAAAAGATCAATATTTCGGATGTATTGATTTTATTTTGTGTCAATGTGAAAGTATTAATATGACTAAAATGTCTCCGTGTAGTTCATTAATGCCTATGAAGTCAAACAAAGAACTTGCCTTAATATAAAGCCATGGAATATTAAAAACAAGAAAATAGTCACATTTCTCTAAAATTTTCTGTAAAGTCAACTTTTCATCACAGCTCCAGTCGACTTGGTTTACAACACACAAGTTTAAACTATGGGTCTACATCTATTTATAGACGACTGCAGGTGGGAGCAATTCATGCATTTTAAGTTTAACTTGATACTTTTCTTCAAATTGATAAATCTGACTCCAATTGATGTGATTGTCAATGAATCTATAATTACTAATTAACTCTTATCAGCATTTTTGCTCATAAATAACTTTCTCCTTTAATTGGCTATGAAGCCTATTTCACTTTAAAAGCTTATTTTCTAGCAGTATTATTAAAATATCAATTAGTTTTTCTAAAGAAATAAATTAAATGTCAACAATTCCAACAAGTAGACATACATAGACAAGACATATCTTATTTCAGCAAAAGGTCGGTCGTGGAAATAACGATGATGATTCCATCATCGCTACAATTTTAATCTTTTAAGAAACTAATACCTAAAATAAAAATAATGCAAAGCAATTTACATATGCGCTAAGCGCTTACTAACGTTTGTTTCTTTTTGCGGGCAAAAATGGTACTAGTGAACATACTTAACCTTAATACGAAACGTCACTTTGGCATTTTCTTGTTTTGTAAAGTCGGCTTCGTTCAGTGTGTCAAAAGCAATTAAATGCAAGTTGTTGTTGATGTGCGTTCGTTGAATAGCAAGCTAGCTTATGGGGGAGCCGGTAATGCAACTTATGGCAAGACAGCTCTGACCGGAAAAACTCTCATAGTTACTCGTAGTTATAGATATAAGTGTGAAATGTAGCCGGGTTAAATCTTATAAGTTTTGCTTCACATCACGAAGAGAGATATATTGATATACTACGTACTTTAAAAAATATATAATTTTTGTACTCTCCGTCTCGTTATTTTCTTCTTTATTGAAAAACGCGTGCACTTTTACTTTGAACTTGAGACTCATTATGTTGTGTTGTTAATCGTTCGTCACACAACTGGGTCATTGTCCAATGAATTTATTATAATAAATTACAAGAATTTATTTATCGTTTTAATGAACTTACATTGTTTCGATGTAAAATAAATTAAAAATGTGTTATTGGTTGAATCAGAGAAGTTCACAACCGAAAACAAAAAAAAATACCTAACATGAGTCATCGATATTTTCTGATTTTCGTTAAAAGTCTGCACAAAAGAGAAACCTCAAAAAATGACCTCATCGAAGAACAAGGTGGCTTATATGTAGGTATTTTGGAGACTTAAATACGATAAATTGATAGGTATTCAAATTTTCTATAAGTTTTATCTTTTGTAACAAGTTTATTTTTTGGTATTATAGAACTCGTTTTGAAAAAGTGTAGATGACTAAGCTGGTGGAAGAAATGGGGCAATAAATCAATTAATCAAATTTGAAGATGTGCTTTTAGAAATTAGAACAATTGCTTCAGGTATTAAAAGTTTAAAAACTAATACAGGGTGCCACACAGTCAAGGCCATAGAAGAAAACCATAGGTTCCCCAGGGCATTTAAAGTCGGAAACCTCGTGAGCTAGGTAATTTTATGGTTTTCGCTCTTTTTCGACTTACTACCGGTTTTCTTAATTACTGGTATCTTTTCTGTAACCATCTTAATTTTTTTTGTTTTAATTGATTTCCGGAATTCATAGTTTTCTTTTACGGTTGTGACTGTGAGACACCCTGTATTTTTAATAATAATTTAATAACACTGCGGTTCTAACAGCTTACTGTCAAAATTCTTCATATTGGTCATTAATTTAATCATTGAAAATTATTGAATTTTATTAGTAGTACCCGTGGCTTGATGGTTAATGCTTAGGATTATCATGCCAGAGGTTTTGGTTTCAATCCCTACTTGTGTCATCTAAAGTACTGAGAAATTGTCAAATTCCCGAGAGTAATTCTTGCCAAGAGAAGTGCTTCTTCAATATAGTCGTTCGGAGTCGGCTTAAAAAAAAGGACATCGAAGGACGAACGTCTTGGACAAAACGTCACTATGGACAGCTATAACTTTGAGGTAGTTGAGGACTTGGTCTACCTAGGCACCGCTATAAACTCAGACAACGACACCAGCGCTAAAATCAAACGAAGAAGAACTCTTTCAAATCGCTGCTTCTTTGAACATGAAAGCAATTGAGTAGTAAAGTCCTCTCTCGAGCATCTAAAATACCATCTATACGACACTCATCATCCCGGTTCTCATTTATGACGCTGAGGCATGGACCCTGTCAAAGAAAGATGAGAGCGTCCTAGGATGCTTCGAGAAAAAAAATTCTTCGGGTGATTTTTGGTCAGAAGATACAACGACGAATTGTACGGGCTGTACAGCGATACTGACCTGGTTAACAGACTTAAAGTGCAACGACTTAGATGGCTGGGTCATGTAGAGCGAATGGACAGCAACGCTTCAGCCCGGAAGGTCTTCGAATCCAATCCCGATGGACGGCGCAGTAGAGGAAAACCGCGACTCAGGTGGCGCACGCAGATGGGTGAAGACCTCAACCAACTTGGCGTGCGAAACTGGAGACAGCTAGCTAGGGATCGAGCTGGCTGGAGACGCATGTTGGTTAAGGCCCAGATCCGCCCCGGACTGTTGCGCCACCTTAAGTAAGTAAGTCGGCTTAAAACTACATCCCTGACATGGCTCGCACACAGAAATGGTTGAGAGTTGTAAGTCACTAAGCCCTAGTTCTCAACAGACTGTTGCGCGAGCTTCTTCTATTTTATGGTCAGGTCAATCGACCTATTGAGGCGGCTATTCGGGCTATTGTGACTAATACGCACCAAATTATATGTATACATTGCTGGACATTAAACTATTAACTGGATTACGTTGCGTGCGAACTGAGGAAAATATCTTATAGCTCCATCGGCCAGTGTTAGTGATGAGCGTAAATTATCGCTTAGGAGCCATTCGCAGCAATCGGGCCTCTGATCAGCGTTGCCGCGAGGACAAAAATTTTAAGGGCCATTTTGAGGGCCATTTCCAAAATGTGCGGGCCACTAGCCCACTACGCTAGAAAAAATTTGTTTAAGAAAATAATACCTAACAATTTATCTTTTCTAAATAAACTTATTATATTTCGAATTAAATTAATTAAATTCAATTTTTGAATAAGTCATCAAATCCGTAGCCAAATTATATTCCATTTAAGGGTTTCAAAGAGAACTGTTCGAATTAAACTTCAAATATATTGTCTAGGCTTTCTAAGTACTCAGCTTTAACAATTTTTTTTAAAATAACATTACATTTTTTGTTTGCGTTGCAACAACTTTCTTTATTTTGGTGTTCTTCAAATCAAGATACTCTTGAAAAACTTAAAGTTCTTCTTGCCTTTTTGGGCTGTGTTTTAAGAAATTGTAGATATAACAAAACGAACAGACGAGGTAGGTGAAAAAAATAAAGTGGCGATTGGCGAAAACAAATGCAAAGCAAACGTCATGTCAGTCTGAATGAATGAGTTAAGTGTCATTTTCAATATGGTAAGTTGTATATGGAGGAAACAAATTGATAATTTTGTTGATGGAATAAATAGATTGGATTTGTTGTTTTAGAATAAAAAAAATATATGAATGCGGGCCATTTCATGTTGGCCCCGGGCCAAAATAAAAATTTATTTTTATTAGTGCCAAATGGCCCGATCCGGCACATTTTGGCAACGCTGCCTCTGATGCTCCACTTTGCTGAAGAATTTAGGTGTGAAGTCGAATAAAGCAGGTCCAAGAATTGGAGCCGAAGGATCTGCCACAACGACTAATTTTTGGTGATTAGGCACTTGAAAAGTTGGCGGAAGATACACTTTTTTTTATCAAAAATGTGTGTCCAGTGACGATGCTCATTTCTGGTTGAATGGAAAAGTAAACAACCCTGCTGTATTTAGAATGAAGAGCAACCAGAAGCATTGCAAGAGCTATGACAATGCATCCAGAAAAAGTTACTGGTTGGTCCGGATTATATGGGCTGGCGGAATCATTGTACTCGGAGTATTTACTTTTGAAATAATTTTCTCTAGCAATTAATTGATGGTTGAGGCTTTTGTAGAACAGTCTAGATTCTGATGATGAAGCTCTAGCTTAGATCATATAAAATATGTCCTTCCAATCGCGAACGTTACTCTTAGATAACAATAGTGTGATGTAATGCGATAAGGCTAGTTGGTTCCATTCCCTGAAAGGATAAGTATTGGTTCTCATTGATCTTAAAGCAATTGATCTATGAAGACTCTTTTCATTTCTTTTCATCATTTTTATTAGATAGTCTGAATGCGCTTTCAGGTTTGGCAGATAAATGGGAGGTAAACTAGATTTTACCAGATTTGAACAGCTTCAAATTCTTCAATGGTATTGATGCTAAACGCCATAACACATAAATACATGTTTTGACAGTAGCGTTAATGACTTGATATTTAGTGGCAAAATCAATATTTGGATTTGCGAAAAATTTCGACCACAACAAGTTTATTGCCAACTAAGCTTCAGTGCTTTTTTCTTTCCAAGTTTGCCAAAGCTTACGTTTGAAGATAATAATATAACAAGGTATTCGAATTCTGTCACTACATCTATCCCCTCAATTTTTAGTCGCCAAATATCTTCCCATAGTCTTCCTGTTTGTCGATTCTCGAAAATCATGATTTTCGTTTTCAATATTTTAATATGAAGATCCCATGTCTTGCAGTACGCTTCAAATCGATTTATTTGAAGTTAAAGCGAAAAGGGATTATCTGACATTAGTACCAAGTCATCTGCAAAGAGAAGAACCTTTATGAGATTTGCCGCAAAGTTTACGCACCCCGGTAGAATATCAGCTACATCATCAATGCACAAGGCGAACAGAATAGGACTCAAAATACATCCCTGTGGTACACCTGCAGACGTATGTATCAAACCATTCTTAAAACTTAGAACCATCCCATACAGATGCACTTGATGACGCCAGACATTTCATTTAGAACATTAAAAACTTTGTTGAAACTCCAGTCGATGCCAGTTTATAAATCAATGACTGCCTATTAACCTTGTCGAATGCAGCTTTAAGGTCCACAAAACACACATACAGCTGCTTATTCCTCTTGATATATTTTCTAGTAGTACTAGTTACACCAAAAATATTATCTATGGTTAAAAATCCGGTCGGAAACCGTAGTGGAAATTGCTGAGATAACGAACTTTTTTGCACAAAACGAAAGATCTTCAGACATGTGGATTCAACAAGACGAGGCCACATACCACACAATTGAGAGACGAGTTTAGTGAACAGTTGGGGCCAGTCAATTCAATGCCTAGATCGTGCGATTGCCCCTCTTGAATATTGTTTGTGGGGCTATGTTAAGTCCCGTGTCTATACAGCAACAAGCTCTCTTCTATTGTCGCACTAGAAGCCAACATTGAAGCATTTGTTCGTGAGATATCTATGGAAATGTTATAAATAGTATGTCAAAATTGGACAAAGCGGATGGACCATTTGCAACATTTGCATGAAATAATGTTTAAATATTAAATTATGTTGAGCGTAGTATCGATTTAAATAAAGATTTCATGCATTTTTCTGAATTTTGCGTCCGTCTGTATATTTAAATTTCCATGCGGACATTAACACTTCTAAAACTCAAAATATAATTGAATCTAAAATAAATTATTTCCTCTGCAGAACGTTTGAAAGCTTACACATAAATTATTATCTATGCTTTAAAAATTCAAATTCAACAGAAAAAACATCACGTGTAAAAGTCATGTTAAAATTAACAAAATTGAACTGAAACAAATCGCATTATTGGACACCAATCAATACAAAAATTAATGTAGGTTTAACGTTTATTTATCAATAAATAAAACAAACCCATTTAATAATTTTATAAATGGTCATAAAATTTCCGCCAACTCGCATCACATTATCTTCATCTACATCAAAAATCAACACCTACCTTAAAACTTAGTTGATTCAAAAATTTTGCAAATCAGTTTATTAATCAAAACCATCAATTTTATTATTATCTTAAAGTGTGCTAAAGTTTATTTTGTTTAGTTGCTAAATACGAGTAGATACGGGTGTCTAATATAGTTTTTCCTATTTTGTATAGTTTTTACTATTTGTTTACTCTTGGCCAAAAAAAAGCACACGTTAACACAAAACCAAATACAAAAATTCCTCACCTACCTACACCCACTTTATACGAGTATCGTGAAAACTCAATTCGGGTCAAATCAATCTTGTTTATTATTTTTGTTTTCGTTCTGTTTGTATAGAATACAAAAATTGTTTCCCTATTATTTTATTGGTAATGTCTTCCTGAAGTATTTAAGAATGAATATTTACAACACGTCAACATTTGGCGTAAAAATTAATGGAATAGTAAATGGTAAAAGTTGTTTGACTTTGATTAATTTCCATTGGGTTAAAAGAACCTTAAACTTTATGTACATACATTTTGAGGCTATTTGACATTTAAACATTTCTTCTACTAAATGTAACTTAGTTGCTCTTCATTTTAAAATGTTTGTATTGGAGAAATTATTTGTAGCACTTTTCACTGAAAATATAGATGTGCAACAAATCTGCTATCAGAACACATCGTCAACGTTTTTGAGAATTTTGACACATGTCAGAACGAAAACTTTAACGAAATCTTATTCAAGAATGACAGGTTCTTTCATTCTATTAATTTTAATAATGCCAGTTATCAATTAGTGTCCGTAGCGTTGTGGATAGTGAGTTGAACAGTTTTTCTAGAAGTCTGCATTTAATCTCTGCCTGTGCAACGTAAATGTTTTTTTTTTGTCTGCCTCTTGTAATACCTCACAGTAATAAATTATCCAGTTATAATTATTCATGTCATGAAAAGTGCTTTCTCAAATAAACTGTTAGAATTCGTCACAAAAATTGTGGGTTCCCTCCATCTTGCAAAGGAATGGTTGAGAGTTGTAAGTCACCAGGAACTAGGGCCTAGCTTCTCTTGAGCTGTTCCGCCCCCAGATTTATTTAATATTTATGTAGATATCAATTATTTTGATACTGACAATGAATACAGAGTACAATAAAGCTTGGCAGAACATTTAAAAAAAGAAACATGCAACCCTCTTACAATTACGCTTCCATAATAGAATATGCTATTTAAATTTGCTGTATGAATAAATCGGACAATTTACTGTTGACAACTTACGCAAACGATGTAAAGACAACGACTTTCGGATATGCACTTGAAATGTTAGGTCCCTTAACCACATGCAGCAGAAGAATTAGCAGAGGCCCTAGACTGCTATAAAGCAGATATCACCGCCATCTAGGAAATGCGATGGGATGGGCCGGCCAAAAATATGATGAAAAATTGCGATACCTATTATGTTGAATGCTACCAAGAAAACCAACAATGTTTATTTGAATGTCGCTTTGTCATTGGAGCCAGACGAAGGCAAAAAGTCTTGAGCTAGAGGTTCATCATCCGCCAAGGCTAAATTCGGCAACATTAGCCGAATATGCGCACAAGGCCCACAGAAGAGAAGAATGACAACACCAAGGATATGTTCTTCGAGCTCTTGGACAAAACATATGAGCAGTATCGTAGCTACGATATTAAAATTGTCCTTGGCGATTTTAATGGTGATGGGAGAAGATACAAAGTCGAACGGCTACAATTGCAAGCGATCGCCAAATCCTTCTCCGACCGAGTCACAAGTAACCTATTTCGAAGTTCTCTGCCACCAACACAATGTATCTAGAACCAGTGGCAATATTGCAAGAAACCTCTGGTTTGATAAGGAAAGTCGGCAGGCAAATGTAGCCAAACAACAGGCACGCAAAGTGACCCTTTATAGAAGGACAAGAGCTTCTCACGAGCTCTATGAGCAAAAGGGGTGAGAAGAAAACCGATTTCTCAGAAGAAAAAAGAGTGCGCTTGAAGATGTTGAAGTGTTCAACGAGCAGGAGAAACGAAATTCACAAGTACACAAACCTCGAACCGAAGGCTGCAAAGACGAAAGTGGAAACATCATAGTAGAACCGCAGTCAATGCTTAGGATATGGAAGGACCACTTCTGCAGATTGTAATAACAGCGACGACGAACTCAATTCCGCTGTCAGACAGGATGATCCATTCATCCATTCAACATAGACGACGAAAGCCGACTTAGACGAAGTGAAGATTGCCATATCTAAGCTGAAGTCTAACAAAACCGCTGGACCAGATGGCTTGAACGCCGAGCTCTTCAAAGCAGCTGGAGATAATTTGGTTTGGAGCATGCACCAACTTATCTATAAGATATGGACGGAAGAAATCATGCCCGATAATTGGAACCTCAGTACTGTTTTCCCGATACTGAAAAAAGGAGACCCTCTAAACTGCCCAACTATAGAGGAATCAGTCTACTTAACATCGCTTACAAAATCCTCTCTACCGTATTATAGGTTCTTATCAGTGTAGTGTTAGACCAGGAAAGCCCACAGTCGATCAAATATTCACATTACGGCAGATGCTGGAGAAAAACAGTTTCGAGAAAAAAGTTCTTAGAGTGATCTACGGTCCCATATGCATAGAAGGTGAGTGGAGGAGAAGATGGAACGACGAGCTGTACGGGCTGTACAGCTACGTAGACTTAGCCAGAAGGATAAAAGTCCAAAGACTAATATGGCTGAGTCACGTAGAGCGCATGGAAACCAATGCTCCAACCAAGCTAGATGGATAAGTTTGTTGGGTGGAGCCCTAGCTCACAGAGGACTGTAACGCCACCTTAAGCAAGTAAGTTAGTATGCATGAATCTACGCATTTGGTTCAGCCTTAAGGAAACCAAAAATTTTAATTGAGCTTATATTTCCAGGACATAATGTTTCTTTCTTCATCAATTGATTCTTAAAGACATTTAAAGAAAACATTAACAAATCTCCATCACCATGTTTTCTAGTGGAAAATAATAATACAGTAATTGAATCACTCGACTTGAAGTAACATTTATTACTATACCTAGCAGTTTAATATCTTTAAGTTAGATATGTCTGGATAATATTTCATTTGATTTATTTTTTTGTAATCAATTATTTTTTCAGGTGAATTGGAATAATATGTATATTTTTTCCCCATATGTTAACATTGTATGAAAACAACGTATATTTAACTTCCTTTGACGGCAGATAAAGTAAAACATCTGCCGCATGCCGTCGTCGTGTCTTGTAGTTCAGTTGTATTAAATGACATCATCCCTATTTTATAGTTTCCTCTTTCTTTTAGACTTCAGTGAGTCAATTGATCGTCTTAGGAAAGAATAAAATATTACGAGAGAGGTAAGTGGTGATCTACATTAAAGTAGTTTATATAGGAAACTTCACATATAAGGTTAATGGCAGGTTTTACAGAAGAATCACCAGGAAAATACAAATATAGAAAACCACGTCGTAGGTTTTTCGTCATAAACGATTGATATATGGATCCACAGTATTTTTAACTTTCATACTACCACAGTATATTAAGCCCTAGAAATAAAATTGGCACTTTCTAAGTGGATAGATTTTCGTATCATGACTTATTTCAATTATGTAACCTACTTGTGACTTGATTGGATTAAAATTTTTAATTAAAATTAATAAAAAATAGGCTTAAATATTGCAAATTTCAAGCGTACCAGATGCAAATGATTAAGTTTTATAAACAAAAAACATTTCAACGACTTTTGAAACAACTTAACATCATTAATATACATATAATTATTTATAATATACACTGATAGAAAAACCTCCAAAGAAAGGTGTGCTACCATTTCAAACTTTTTAAAATCCAAACATTTAAGATTTTTTTGATACATAATTCAAAATGCGTACTATTTTTTCCGCGTAGTACGGCTAAAAAAAGAATCTCTGTACTTCATAGTACGGCCGAAGTTGGGCTCAAGGGTAAACTGATGAGCATTCCCAGAAGCTATTGTATTACGGTTAAATTTTTTAAGAGGAGGAATGTAACTGGCTATTTCGCTAGAGCATAGTCCGTTAAAATAACGGCAAAAAAGGGTGAGGCAAGAAACCTTGCGTCGATGTTCGAGTGATGTACACGAGTTGATGATGTTAATGTCACCAATCATTTTAAAAGCTCTTTTTTGAATACTGTCCAAGAGGCTTAAATAAGTTACTGGAGCACCAGCCCAGAGATGAGAGTTATATTCAAGTTTCGGACGTATATAGGTTTTGTATATTGTAGCTAGATCAGATGGAGAGAAAAATTTCTTGCAACGTCTCAAAAAACCTAGACATCTTGCGGCATTTTTGGCAACATCGCGTATGTGAACGCTCTACAAAAGGTGGTTGCTGTCAAAATTTTCCGTTTCGTTGATGCAAGTGCCACTTATAGATAGTGGCAAAGAGAGGTTATCTTGCTTTAACGATACAAGACAACATTGCCCGAAGAGGAGGGTTGTGAGTCTGCAAACGAATATGAAAAGCTAAGAGTGCTGTCGTCAGCGAAATTTTAGATAATTTGAGCCTTAGAATTTGATTTCTATTTCTACGATTCCAAAACTTGCGCTAATTATCATAAATTCGTTCTTTATTGATGATACAACATTAAATCTCCATATTAAATATTTTAAATATATACAAATTTATAATTATATGTTTACCTACATGTAAATATTTTTTTCTTTTGAAAGTTTGTTGAACTAAAGCCTGCATTCACCATACAACACGTCTTCAAGTTAAAACCTAATATACGGAAAAGGTTAACCTCTGTGAATCATATACATATTGTCTTTCTTTTTTGTTTTGATTTAGCACCAATTTCTTTGCACGTTATTTTTGTTTTGGTTTTTATTTTTATTACTATCACGTTTAGGTTTATTTTTCTCAAGTAAGTTACCCACTCCGTGACAATATAACGATGTGAACAGCACCTTTTACATCATTGAACTGTTGTTTAGTTACCAGTTTCACTACAAGAGGTTATTTTCATAAATTTCCAAGAAATACAAAAACAAAAATTAAATGGGGCAGCAACATTTTAAAATATGTGGCGTTAAATTATATAGAAAGCAGAGGCTCAAGTCTTTTTCATGTTAAATGTAAATTTTGTTTGTTTAAATTATAATTTTAAACTTGTTTACATATATAACTAAGTCAGCGATAAGACATTTTTCCTAAGTAATCGGAATGTCAAAAAAAAAAAAAAATAGCTGATAAAATTCTTAAGAAAAGGTTGTTGTTTAAATGGAGGTCCAATTTTAGAGTACATACGAGTGCTTGCTATAAAAATGAGGTATTTGAGATTTCCATGTATTTTGCATTTAAGGCTCAGTTGCCAAAAGGTTACTTCTTGATATTGAAAAAAAGAATATTATTTTTAAGAAAATTATTTTATAGACAATGGAAAAAATATCACACATATGGCCACCACGGCTAATGTCGCAGAACCGATGTTATATCCTTTTATCTAATTTACACATTTTCCGCTGTATACGTCTCGATATCTTCACGAATTCCATCTTTATGGCTGAAATACAAACACGCTTCAGCTTCGGCTTCGCCTGACGTTTACGAGATCAGCCATAGGAATTCAATGCATGCATGAATTCACAATCACAATGAAGCTTTGACCTCACGTTTCGTTTGACAATTGTAAGGAAAAGAACGTAATGTGACTCCAAACGGAAGCTCTAGTTCAAATTTGCTTAACATTTGTTTTGTCTGACAGCTTCACAGCTGAAAAAAATAACAACAACAACAGCAAACAAAATACATTTGCTTTTGGGGGGATTCCCATTAGTTATTATAGAAATGTCATTCAAAGCAACCTAGAAGCAGGCTCATTGTAACGCAGACGAAGCCCAAGCTGAAGCGTGTTTGTGTTTCAGCCATTAAGGTCTTGAATTGATTAACATAGACTATTTTTCCTGAAGACGTCGATTGTTTGACTGGCTAAATTTTTGTTTTCAAAAACCTTAAGACCTGAATCTTTATGCCAAATACAATTCCCAAAATCGATAAACCTGGGTTTTTGTCACCACTACGAGCAACGGCATCAATACCCCAAATTTTGTTCGATTCTTTTCATCTCTAACTTGTCCCAAGAAATCAAGTTTGTGCACCATTCTTATTTTGGACAGGCAAGAAGGTATTTTGCGACGATCTAAAAGTACTTTAGTTTTCCGAGCTGTGCGTGCACAATTTTCATAGTTATTTATATTTTTTGGTAATGACATCATTTTTACTTGTCAAATGTCAAAAGTTGACAGCTTCAACAGTGACACCTGTCCACACAGGGGGCTACTCTTATCGGAAAAATCTTAAGCAATTTCCTTAAATTTAAGCTATGTACATACATACATAACTTGAAATAGAATCATTCAATTTTTTCTTGGCCAAACATAAAGAAAAAAAGGAACCTGGTGTTTCCATCCTGTCTGTCGATTTGTCTTGCTTATATCAGTTTTTTGTTACATTACATTACATTACATTACATTACACACTAATCAGCACATAAATGTACAGAGTAGAGAACACAGCTCCTTGAGCGACTAGACTATATAAGGTGATAACAACACAAGACATTAGTACAAGACAGAAGGACAGAAGAGAAAGAACAACAGAAAGAAAGAGAACATGACAACAGCACGCGGTAGGTTTCGAGACGGTCCCCCATCTGAGTACTAACCATGCTCAGTTTTTTGTTGTTTTTGTCAGTTGAATTTTTCTAAGAAATTAACTAAAAATTACCAAACAATATTTTGCATATGATGAAATATGTAGTTTAACTTCAAAATTAAATATTCAAATATAAATATGTAAATATTTAAATATTTTTGCTAACGAGATTTTAAGACGAGATAATTGAGTTTCTATGCCATTAATGTGCCGAATCATCTCATCCTTTACCCCAAAGAAAGAAGTCCAACACTGTCAAATCACATGATCTTGTTGGCCAATTGACATCGCGACCACGTGAGGTAACATGGTAAAATTTGTCGTGCAAAAGAGCAATTGACGCTTGAAATTGAGTTAGTATGAAATTGAGAAATGTCAAATGAAATGCAGCAAAAGCCTTGATGTTTAGGTGTGGTTCACATTCAAAATCGGTCCTAAAAATTTAACAAGTTTACATTTTTGAGTTTAAAGAAATCTCCCAGATCGGGCCAATTATCACAAAAAACTAATAATAATTTACTGACCAGATTCAAAAACATTGTATTGACAATCATACAAAATTGCCTTTATTCAATTGTTGCTTTGCAATTTTTGATTGTCAATCTTGAAACAAATAATGGTAATCCTTAAGGTTAATTTAAAAATGTTTGTTAATGATTCCTTCAGGCACTATATAAAGGTCGAAGCCCTTCTGTAATGTTCATACTTAATTTTGAACAGTCCTTGTGGCACGAGTACGATAACTTTGGCGCCGAGATATAATAACGGTTTTTGGTAGAGGGTCTTAATACAAGCATTTTTTACTATGGGAGGGGGGGTCTATCTTCCCCCGTTTAGGCGGGAAGGGCAATTTAAAAAAGTCATTATTTAAAATGGAAAAAAATAATTAAAAAATAACGGTGATACTTACAATTAAGTTGTATACATTTTTTTAAAGCCAACACTCTGTTCTATTATCCAGTTTTTAAATCAAGTCAAAACTATGCGTAGTTTTTGAAAAATTTAATTTTAAACTCAAAATTTGAGTAAAAAAAGTTAAAAAAAGGTTTAAAGTGTAACTTTTTCAATACTTCAAGATTATCTACCATTGTTTTTATTTCAGAACTTATTGCTCTTATTTGTTTTTGATCAAAAACTGAAAACTAGATGATTTTATGTCTTTTAGTTTTTGAGAAAATTGAAAATAACCACAACTACTATTTTAATTTAATTCTTTTTTTTTTGCTTGAGTGGTCTTATTTTGATAGTAATAATGGTATTTGCGTATGCGTAATGCGTGTTTGGGTGTATGCAACAGTAAGGTGTGCGCGAGTGTGGGTGTATGCAACAGTGGCATCTATAAGGGGGGGCATGCTGCCCCCCTGCAACCCCCCTGCTTGGGCACACTATAGGATTTGGGGTGGGTGCAAGTTGGTGTGTGTGCAAGGTTGGGAGGGTGCAAGGTGCGGTGGGTGCAAGATGGGGTGCATGCAAAGTTTCTTTTGCATTTAAATAAGCTGGATTTAAGAAAAATTAATTTACCCTAGGTGTATCTTAATCCATATTCGATTATTACTATCAAAATAAGACTACGTTAGCAAGGAAAAAGTAATTTAATTAAAATATTTTTTTTGGTAACTTTCAATTTTCTCAAGAACTAGAAGACATAAAGTCATCTAGTTTTCAGTTTTCGATTAAAAATAAATAAGAGCAATGTATTCTAAAAAAAAAATTGTAGATAATCTAAAAGTTTTGAAATATTACACTCTAAACCATATTTTTAACTGTTTTTTTGACCAAATTTTAAGTTTAAAACAGTTTTTTTCGAAAACTATGCATAGTTTTGACTTGATTTAAAAACAGGCTACTAGACACAAGTGTTGGCTTTAAAAAAAGGTATAATACTTAATTGTAAGTATTACCGTTATTTTTTAATTATTTTTTTTCCATTTAAAGTACATGTTTTTTTAAATTGCCCCTACCGCCTAAACGGGGGGAGATAGACCCCCCTCCCATAGTAAAAAATGCTTGTATTAAGCCCCTCTACCAAAAACCGTTATTATATCTCGGCGCCAAAGTTATCGTACTCTCCCCGTCCTTGTAGTGTAGACATCTGTCAAGACGAGAAAAGTTTTAGAAGTGTTTCTTTTTTCCGTGTACTTTGTGCATTGTCGGCATAAGTCAAAAGAATCAATCTGATTATCTTTTAAATCGGTCAATGTTCTTACCAGATTCATCTACAATGCAATTGAATATTATTTATTTTTATTGATAATCATAAGTCTAAACAATGGAAAAACCAGTATTTACTTGTAGAGTACCTCAACTTCCATCATCAGTTGCTATAATAATTATAAGAAAAAACATTAATTCAATGAAATCCATAATGAAACTTAATGCCTTTTATGGTCAGGTCAGTATGATGATGATGATGTCTCGCTATCGCACTAATTGAAACAAAAAACTCACCTGTTTTGTTTTCATCTTTTTTTTTTATTTTGATTTTCTTTATTTTATACGACAACGACAATATTGAGTTTCATACATGTGCTGTTAGTGGTTTTCATTAAGTTTTGTTATTACCTATGAACATATATTTTTTGTTTGTATTTTGTGGTAACGTCACCTTGCTTTGTATAAACCTGAACTTATATCTGATATGTTCAATTCCATCAGGCTCGAGGACTGACAAAAAAAAAATGTGTGTAAAACTAAAAATATGAAATTTAATATCGTAATGAGATTTTGGGTATATGTATGTAAATAATGTGAGATACCTAACCTTCCTATAATAATCTGCGAAAATTATGTTTGTTTATATTTTTTTCTGTCTTGACATTTTTATTTTTATTTTTAGAAACCTAAATACATGCATAAACCTTAATTTTTCCTGATTCAGGTGGGAAATTCTTTTGATAAACTTTCCCATGAACTATAACTTATAAACATTTTTACTATAATTGGTAATGGACTAGCTATAATTTATCCAAACTGATCATTCAAACATCAAATCAATATTTTATGGTGAACCTTTTTTAAAGATCATTAAATAATGTTCGTTATTAATAACATAAAACTACACAAATATTTATGTATGTGCTGTGCAGAGATTTAAATTGATTAAAAAAATTAATTTCACTTCATTAAAGTTTTATAGCTTTCTCTGGTGATTTCTTGACATTTTTTTACATCAGCCAAATAAAATTCTTCTTCATTAATATTCTTTTACCTACATCTTTACATGTAATGTATGTATATTTATTTTATTTTTATTTTTTATATATTTTGATACTTAAGTATTTGAGTATATTGAACAATAATAAAAAACTATTAAGTATGCATCTCAGGTTCTTTTTACTGACTGGCATAGATACTCACTTAGTTTATGTATCACTTGTCAGTTCAATATCCCATACCCATTTTTGTCGCGATATTTTTCAAAGTCAGTGGGACAATAGTAGAACGTGCCCTATAAAATCGAATAGTTAGGCGCACACCTTAATGTCTCTAAAAACATGCGTTAATTTGATAACAAAATTTGGCTCAGAGTCAAATTAATAAAAAATTTACGGATTGGGTACATAAGAGCTTAGATTTGAAAAATCAATTTCAATTATAGTATTCGTAAAAATTTTCTCAAAAACACACCCTAATTCAAGAAAATATGTTTTGAAGCCCTACATGCAATGATATTCAGTATCCATTTAAGGTATTTGCATGTTCCACACCCCTCGATGGGGTGTGGAAGGCATAAGTACAAAATTCACAGGAGTATAAGACCACATCGTTTCTACCAATTAATTAATCAGTTTTCGATTAAGTCCAAAATTATTTTTTTACTACGAAGAATCAGGTTGTTATGAGAGGTATGTGAAAACGTTTTACCGACTGCCTTCCTCTAGAACGCCAATCAGTGCACTCTTGGGTAAATTTCAGTTGTAAAGTGAAGTACAGATATTTGTTCTTTTACCGTACTACATGAATGTAAAATGCCTTACCATGTTCTGTCTTTCCCGGTCATTGCAATGTTCAAGTATTTAAAACTAACTTATTTTTAACCCTTCCTCTTTCCTTATGCTCACACTGTGTCTCAGGCATCCATATAAAGGTTATCAATTTTTGGTCAGCTTCTTATATCAAATTGTCCATTGTATACAAATGGAATTTGTCACTTGTGTATATTTAGGTAAAATGTATACCAAAAGCAAAAATCTTCTGTAACTGGTTTAAGTTGATCCACAGATCTGCACTTGATTCGAGGGTGATTCATTTTATGTGCCAATCTTATAAAAATCTCACTCGCTCACTCAGACTCAGTGATTTTATTAAGTGAGTTAATTTTTTTTTTTTGTTGTTGTTGTTGTTGCTTACATTGCATTGGTCTGATACTAGCATAGGCGTTTGGCATAAAATATATGTAGGTACGTACATACTTTATGAACATTTTCCGCTACGTGAAGCGAAAGCTAATTTTTTGACATTTGCGTATTTTTTGTTTGTTTTATTTGAAATTAGCATATTAATGTAATTTTTATACATAGACGTTGGTATACTTTAACTTAACAATACGAGTAACAACAAGATTTTGGAGATAAGATTTGCTTGAATTCCAAAATACTCACTTTTAAAATATTTGTGTTGGTTTAGTGTGAAAAAGGAACATAAAATCACTATTTTTAAAATAAATGCTCATCATGCTAGATTTATCAAAAAGACTGGAACAAAATAATTGTCACCTCAAATATTTTACGAACATTTTGAGAAAAAAAACAAAAAATACAAATCTTAAAAACATTACTAAAACTTGGTAAAAATTGACTTTCGACTTAAATATCTTTTCAAAAATAAAAAATATTGACTTAAAATTTAATTTAATCTTATAGAAAATATTGTTTCAGTAAATTTTTTATAAATGTCCAACTGTAAGTTTTTTTTTATAAAAATTAAAATCTACAAACAAAATAGTACGCGAAATTGGAAAAAAAATGATTTTCGAAGCTCGATATCTTGTGAATAAACAAAGGTATTAATTCAAAAATGATTTTATTCTGTGATAAATTTTCTCAAAAAAAATCAAACTTGTATTTGTTTACAAAGGGTGGTTAAATTTTAAGGGCCAATGTTGAATGTGAACCACACCTTAACGTCAAGTTTTTTTCTGCATTTCATTTGACATTTCTCAATTTCAGACCAACTTAATTTGAACCATGAAAAGATACATAATCCGCGTTAAAGTTATTCAGTCTTATTTTGAAAATGGGCATTCAAATAAAAACGCCTATCGTGCTCTCCCTGATTTTATCGGTCGTACAAAGAGCAAAAATTTGAGCAAACCGGGTCTCAAGAAGATGTCAAAACACTAGTTTATGCTCCTACAACTCGTACTGCAGAGAATATTGCTGCTATTCGCGATGATGGTGTGGCTTAAGATCCGTCCACCTCAACTCGTCGTCATACCCATCAATTGCACCTCTCACGCTCGTCGTTTATAAACATTGTGCATAAAGGCTTGGATTTACATGCTTACAAAGTGCAATTGAGTCAAGAACTAAAGCTACTTGACCATTTCAAGCGTCGTCGAAAATCATCTTCAGTGATGGATGAGGCACATTTTCACCTCAGTGGATTCGTTAATAAGCAAATTTTCCGCATTTGGTCGAATGATAATCCAAGAGAGTCTAAAGATTGACGAACCCACAACGAAAGACTGTTTGGTGCGCTTCATAGGCTGGCGGCTAAAATGAGGCTGGTCAGGCATTTACTGTAAATGGTGTTCTCTATTGTGATGACAACGAACTTTTAAGGGCCCGGATTGGAAGATACGGATGTGGACGATATGTGATTTCAACAGGACGGTGCCACTTGTCACACAACTAAACAATGGTTCTTTTGCGCGACGAATTCAATGGTCCCCAAGATCATGTGATTTGACATCGTTGGACTTTTGGGGTATTTAAAAGAACAGGTGTACGTTCAAGAGCTAAGGGATTAGATAATTCGACACATTAACGGTATAGAATAGATATGGTCGGGAAAAAGCATGCCCGATGAATGGAACCTCAGCATTGTTTTGCCCGATCCTGAAAAAAGGAGACCCTTTAAACTGCACCAATTATAGAGGAATCAGTCTACTTAACATCGCCTACAAAACCTTCTCTGCCGTAATATGTGAACGTCTAAAGCCCATCGTCAACAACCTGATAAGTCCTTATCAGTGTGGTTTTAGACCAGGAAAGTCCACAGTCGATCAAATATTCACATTACGGCAGAACCTGGAAAAAACCCAAGAACACCAGATCGACACCCACCACCTTTTCATCGATTTCAAGGCCGCATATGACAGCATCAACAGGGACGAGCTTTCCTCGAAGGACCAAAGTGTCGCTATATAAGACCCTTGTCATCCCCGTCCTGCTATGCGATGCAGAAGCATGGACTATGACAAAAGCGGATGAAAGCACCTTGGGTCGTTTCGAGAGAAAGGTTCTTCGTGTGATCTACGGGCCCGTATGCATCGAAGGAGAGTGGAGATGATGGAGATGAAACGACGAGCTGTACGGGCTGTACAGCGAAGTAGACTTAGCCAGAAGGGTAAAAGTCAAACGACTAAGATGGCTGGGTCACGTAGAGCGCATGGAAACCAATGCTCCGGCCCGGAAAGTCTTCGAATCCACTCCACACCCACAGGACAGCGCAGTAGAGGAAGGCCGCGGATCAGGTGGCGCGCACAAGTGGAAAGTGACCTCACCCAACTTGGAGCGCGAAACTGGAGACATCTAGCTAGGGACCGAGCTAGATGGAGAAGTTTGTTGGGTGAGGCCCTAGTTCACACAGGACTGTAGGGCCACCTTAAGAAAGTAACGGTATAGAACCTCATATGGCATTTAGAACTGTCATCTATTTTTGTTTAAAGATATGACAATTGCTGACAATTTTGTTATGACGTTTTTTGAATAGCCCGTGTTTGTTATTTCTTGAAAAAGCGGTCACAATTGGTCATAAAAATCTTGTCATTTAACACCCTTGCACCATTTTTATTCGAGGCCACATGAATAATAAGGTCTATGCCAGTGCTCCATGATCCATTCAAGATGTAATACGTGAGGCTATAAAACCGCAAATATGCAAATTGAGCATGACAAATTACATGTAAAGGATATAGTGACGCAGCCGTAGAAAATGCGACCATTTAGCTGTTATAATTTTCCATTGTAAATTACATATTTTGTTCTTTAAACTTAAATTGATTTCTTAATTTATTTGAAAAGCCTATATAAAACAAACCAAATCAATATGTTTGGCTATTTTAAGTCAAACTATTTAGAACCACACTAGAACTTTAGTAGTCGTCGTACATCTTTACATTTGCCATTTATGTATATTTGTTGTCTTAAATGTCAATATGAATACCATTCCTTAAATGTTAAGAACTTTCAATCAATCTATTGGCACACCCAATGTTATTCAAAACATTTTATTCATAGTATATCTTATACATGTTTATGGTTTGTATATACCGGAAATGTCTGCATGTCGTATTTTAAATGTTGCCATACTTTAAACGGGTTATAGCCAACAACCATTTGAAAAACAAAATTACAACATACCCATCCGTGTCATCTTCCTGCACAACTCTATATAACTGCGTTAAATTTAATCAAATTATATGGGTAATTAAATTCATATACCTTACCTACCTAGAGCGCAGCGCAGCGGTTAGATACTGTTGATGATGGTTTATAAGTTTTCTTATCACGCAATGCAAACAGCAGTTATTTACATTGACAAATTGACAGAGACAGTATATGAACGCATTCAACTACAAATTTTATATTAATACAGAGGTTGAGAAAATATCAACTCAAGCGAATGTAAAGAGTGCATTAACCAAACCATTATATGGGTCTATTACAATAACAACAGTGTTTCCTTTGTTTCTATACATGATATACAAAAACAAGGCTAATCAATTAAACTTAAGAAGAGTTGTTGTTCTTTAAGGACATTAACTTTAACAATATTTGTATGCAGATTTCTTGAGACTTCCCATATAAATGTTATTGACAATAAGTAAGCGACGTCATTGAATCAATAAAGAAATACATATTTTACATTTTTAGTTGAGTTCCAATGAATTTGTTTTTTGAACCCATGTAATGCTCACGTTAATTGAGTATTTACATAGTTAAAAATGTGTGCTTCAAAGAATGACTCTATTTAAATATGAATGCAAATTTGATCTACAAGTGATTCAATGGAACATCTTTTTATTTATACCAACCTTAAATGTCGAGTGGGCAGCGTTCATACTCGAATATATATTTCAGGTAGTTAATTTGGATTAAACATCAGTGTGATCAAATATTTTTAAATGTCACCTTGTACTCAAAATCAGACAAACATTTAATATTAATTGAAATTTCGATGTGTCATTAACATTTGCGGTACAATTGTATGTTTTTAAAGGCATTTAATATGAACACACAAAATAAAAAGAAACAGATGCAAATGTTAATGCAATTTGCAATCAAATGAAGATACTTGACATAGTTGTTTAAAATTCAGGTTTCTTTTTCTATTAAAAAAAAACAAAAATTAATATTTTTGGTTTGGTGTTGGTTTTTGCATACAATAATTTTCAATTATTTTGAAAAGCTAGACTGTCCATTGACTTTCTAGGTATGAAACAATGTGTAGGGTTTTTCATTACAAGAGGGTCGATTTTGAAACTGAGTAAATCAAGTTGTAATAAGATATCAATGAGTTTTTTTCTTTATTATTTGAGAGCCCTATCAATGATATTATATATGTATGCGGCTTCGCTAGATAGCGCTCTTACGAAAGATCCAGTTTTGGATGACTTTGGCGCATAAATCAGACTGAATTTGAACGATTGCATCGATTGTGTTGTCTTTGAGGTCCACGGTGGTAGATGTGAGACTTAAGAAAGTCCTACAAAAAAAAAGTAAAGAAGTCAATTCACACGATCCTGGTGGCCAACTCACGGATTCTGTTGCACACTTTCAGCTCTAGCTTATCTTCAACTCAATAAAAAACAAAAAGTCAACAGGTGCCGTGGTATATCCAACAACATTTACCGATATGGAGGCAATTGACATTTATACCACACTTTTCAATAATGCACTGACTAATGCATAAGCAGTGCATTGAAAGACCGCTGTGGTTCATCCTCTCCCGAAAAAGGGAGAAGACAACTCCAACCCGGCAAATTTTCTGTCGATAAGCCTTCTTCCGAGCATCAGCAAAGTTTTCGAGAAGTCCTCAATAGGACTCTGACTAAGTGGGCTGCGGAGCGGACTACAAAATAATTCCGGATAAACAGTTCGGGTACAAGTCGGGTAATGAAACAATTCATGATGCTTCTAAACCTGTTTCTGATATCCAATGATATAGGTATATAAAAAAACCAATGGAAAGGCGCTGTTTTGGTTGATTTGGAAAAGATTTTCGACACCGTATGGTTAGAGGGTATTTATCTAAAACTGAGCAGGCTTAGCATAAGCAAACAATTGCTGTATATGCTTTATGATATGCTAAACGGTAGAAAATTGGTTTGTTTGTCTGTTTGTGGCAATGTAACTCTTACCACAAAATTCCAAATAAAAAAAGGGGCTGGGATGCGACCCACACTGATAACTTCCCATCCCGTCTGTGGATTTGTCTTGCTTAAAAGTTTGTCTATATGTGTCAATTTTTATCAAATTTGCGTAATATTTTTTGTAGATTTTATTTTTTTATGAAAAAACGGACTGTTGAATTTTTATTAAAAAAATTACTGAATATCAGAAACAATATTTTCTGTGAAATAAAATAAGTTTGAAGCCAATATATGTAATTTTTAAAAAGCTATTTGAGTCGAAAGTAAATTTTTACCAAGTCTTAGTATTGTTTTTTTGTTAGGTTTTTATTTTTTGTACAAAAACCTGTCAATTAGATTTTTCTCAAAATTTTACTGAATGTTGACAACAATATCTCAAAGTTTTAAAAAGATATTTAAGTCGAAAAACAATTTTTACCAACTTTTATTAATTTTTTTGTTTAGGTTTTTATTTTTTGTAAAAAAAACTGTCCATTCGATTTTTCTCAAAATTTAGTCAGAAGCCGTTATCTCAAATTTTTGAAAAGATATTTGAGTCGAAAATCAATTTTTACACTTTTATTAATTTTTTTTAGGTTTTTATTTTTTGTAAAAAAAAACTGTCAATTCGATTTTTCTCAAAATTTTATCAGATGTCAAAAACATTATTCTTCATTGCACAAAATTGTTTTGGAGATGAAATCATATTTTAGTCGTAAAATTTTCGAGGTGACACCCACGCAATTTTCTTGAGAGCCCTTTCTGCATCTTTCTGCCTTATTATCTGTATAACAAAATTTATTTGAAGTCGATATCTCTTCTGGTTCTTGAGCTATGGACGACGAAAAAAACGTCGCGAACGTACGGACGTACGGACGTACGGACGTACAGACGTACGGACGTACGTACACACGCACGCACAGACATCTTTCTAAAAATCTTTTATTTCGACTCTAGGGACCTTGAAACGTCGAGAAATGTCAAAATTTTCAATTTGTCAAATCGGACCCATTACAATAACTTCCTATGGGAAGTTAAAATGACTTTCAACAGGGAACGGTGAGTTCGCCAATTCTCTTCAGCATTTACACAAGCGATCTAATAGGTAGTCAAACCAAGGCAATTGCGTACTCCGACGATCTAATTGCGTACAGAACGGCCCGGAAGGTTGAGGTTATTAGAATTCTCTTGCAGCGTAATTTTGACAAGATTCAGCGGTATTGCGACTACTGGAAACTGAAAATAAACCCCCAGAAGTCGAAGAAAATTCTTTTCCGGTCTCCGTTGGCGCAAGAATTGGTGCAAGATGGTCATCGTTTATCTTCACGGGCAGCGATTATTGAACAAAAGTGTAGTGAAATACGTCGGTATCTGGTTTGATCAGTATTTTTTATATTTCGGCAGACATATAAAAGCTGCTCTGACCAGGGCCAGAGAAGAACTGGTCTCTGACGAAATGGCTGTTTTACAGAAGTCAGTCGGCTTGACACCAGAGCAAAGGTAATTTGCTATATGGCCCTCATACGGTCGATTATAGTGTATGGTTGTTCTGTGTCGTTAAACGTTACACCTTCCTAGATGGAGAGGTTTTGGGTGTTCGAGCGGCAGTGTTTACAACGCTGTACCGGCTTACATCGAACAGCCGAATCTTCTTATGTTAATTATATACAATGGTCTTCGAATACACTGAATTAAAAATATCGTGATAAAACTCGTTCAAGGTCACATTGCGAGAGCTACATATGTCTTAGACCAACAAATTAATTTTTGTGGCGTTATATCCGAACGACGAATATTTTGAAAGTGCACGTTTGAGCAGCTTCATTCCACCAGAGGCATTCCTTTTTTAGATAAATGCGGTGTGATACAGGATAGATTGACAGTTCCGCTAATCTGCAACGACAAAGAACCATGGATATGCAACTCCTTTACAATAAGGACGTCAAGGCACAAGAAGAAGCAGAGCTTCTTCGGTTAATAGGGTGAAAAGGGATAAGCAGTTTGGGGTTCTAAGCCTAGGCTGGCTTAAATACCTATCCAATAGTTTTAGAGTTTCATTTAAGCAGAGTAGGCATAGTGGCGAATTTAAAAAGAAGAAAATTAAAAAATAGATCTTAAAGCCGAAAGGCATTATTATTAAGTATTATAGTTTAACTTAGAGTGTCCGTATGGGGCCAGTAAGTTAGTCGCAAGTTATGGTTAATTAGGCTATTTTTATCAATGTTTGTCTAGCTTTAAGATAGTTGTAAGAATAAAGAATAAGTGATGTTTACGGCAGATTTTGCGTATCGTTAACGTTTGCATGTGTGTTGGCTGATTGTTCACAGAGCCAGTGGACTAAAATTTGACCACCAAACGTTAAAAAATCGACTTGGAAGGACTACCATGTACCCCATAAAAAGAACGCAACGTGCTTACTGTTGCATCATTGATAAAAAAGTTAAATCAGTTGGTAATTTTGCTACTTGCCATGATGATTTACATATCTTTATTGACTGATTAAACTAGTTTGTATGAATATTTCTAAGATATCATAGATTTCCGTATTCTCAGAAATATAAACAAAATTTATCATACAAATTTTTCACTTTTGATGTCTGAGAACAGAATTTATATAATTCGATTTCTCAAGAATCCCCTATCTCATTATTCGAAAAGGAAGGCTCGGTAAGAATGAAAAGTAAATTGTGATAATATTTCATTCACCTGCTCTGTCAATCCATCTGAGAAAATTCTCAGAAATCTTAGAAACATAACCTAGCCAATTAAAAGAAGATATTTTGACAGAAATTAAAAGAAAAAATATGGCCACGAGCTGTTAAAATCAAACGGTAACTATGGGAAACCCTTTACATTGAAAAGTTTAAAACTTTTTTAAAAATCCGTGTTTCAGCTAATTTTGGTTGACCAATTTATTTTCTACCGTAGTTCAACCATATGAATGTATTGACTTATATCAGATTTATCAAACCTTGAACCGCAGGTGAATATCAATCAATCCCCAAAAGTTATTGAATCAAAAATGTTTCAAAATTAATCTTAGATCACGTGACCACCATACAATTCGAAGAAAGACAATTCTATTATCACTAAATTGATCTTATCAGAATTGATTTATCAAATAAAAATTAAATCAAGTGCAACTTGCAACACAAGTGTTTTGAAAAGCAATAAGTCAACATACAATAATTTAGTTTGTTATTTCCTTGTTTTCTTAGAAATACCTATGTACACATAATAAATTGTTATTATTGCCATTTATCGCATTATCATTTTGTCACTTTCAAATCAAATGAAAATAACCCAAACCGTTAAATCAATCATTTTTTTTTTTAATTCGCTGAACTGTCACATGATAAATAAACTTATATATGGGCAACTTATGTGGATAACAATAAAATCAAAAAATGTAATCAAAATGTTTTAAACTAATACATATTCATATTAATTTTGCATTAATTGAGGTCATCAAATGTTTTAACACAAACATTTTATTTTAAGCCAATTGCGGGTAGCAAAACATAAGTTATTTATAAAAATAAAAAATGAGAATATTTAAATTTACTATATGCAAATGCATTTGTGAAGAAAGAATTTGTCATGCTAAATACTTGATGTACAACACATACACAGCTATGGCCAAAATAATAGGAACATTTTTTAATTAAAAGTTTAACAGTTTTTTTTTAACTTTAATAAACCAAACACGTCGTGAGAAAGCTAATTATACTTACTGTTAAATTGTTTTTAAACTATTAATTAAGAATTGTATAAGTAAAGGGTGTCCCAAAATTAACGCAAGATTTGAATTTGCCGCCATTTGTGCAGTGAAGTGTTGGCAACCCTGAAAAAAAAAGCAATTTGACAGCTAACAGTATAGGGTTATTAAAAATGGAGCGTTACACGATAGAACAACGTGTCTTCATTATTAAAGAATATTTCAAAAATAGTGAAAGCTTGGCGGCTGATTTTTCGAGCAAAATCATCCTAAGCGATGAAGCACATTTTCATCTTGATGGCTTTGTCAATCGCCAAAATTGCCGCATTTGGGTTCGGAGAACCCACATGTGATTGTCGAAAAACAAATGCATCCACAACGCGTGACTGTATGGTGTGGATTTTGGGCTGGAGGCATAATTGGGCCATATTTTTTTGAAAATGATGCTGGTCAAGCAGTGACTGTTACTGGTGCTCGATATCGCGACATGATTACCTTTTTTTCGGCCAAAATTGGATGATATTGATGTGTCCAATATGTGGTTTCAACAAGACGGTGCCACATGTCATACAGCCCGTGAAACAATTCAATTACTGCATGAGACATTTCCAGGTCGTGTACTCTCTCGTTTCGGTGATCAAAATTGGCCTCCTAGATCGTGTGATTTAACACCATTATACTTCTTTTTATGGGGTTATTTGAAATCACAAGTCTATGTCAACAAGCCCACAACCACCCGTGCATTAAAGGAGGAGATTCAACGCTGCATCAACGAAATTCAGCCACATTTATGCAGAATGGTCATGGAAAATTTCAACAAAAGAGTGCGCATGTGCATGCAAAGCCGTGGAGGCCATTTGTCCTATGTGTTATTCCATACGTAACCTTATCATGTACTTTACGAGTCAATAAAAATATAACTATCAAAAGACTAAAAACGGCGTTTTCTATTTAATTCAAATCTTGGGTTAATTTTGGGACACCCTTTATATAAACTATTATGTGCCCTATAGTACGCATATATGTATAGTTTATAAAGATTTAAAATTTAGCTGGTCAAAATAATAGAAACACTTGAAGAAAAATACCACTCAATAGTTTTGTCTGGTCTAAAATTTAATTTTTTAGTTAGGTTTTTAATCTATGAGTTACTGATTTTAAAAATATGTCTATTAATGCAGCGAAACCGAAGTTTTGCAAGAACATTTTTAATGTCATACAGATGGAAGAATTCCAAGAAACCAGAAGACTGCATTTCAAAAATAATCTATTGACCAATAAAACTGATTGACATTTGCTGTCGAAATTTATTGTTTTTTATTTTAAAATTAAACCAAATTGTACTATTTTTTGGTCAGTTTGTTTGGTAAAACCTTATTAAATTTTAAGTTAAAACACAAACACCTTTTAAACTCATTTAATGTTGCTTCTACAACGTTTTAATTCAGAATGATCAAAAAGTAGGATACAAAAACATATAGTACTTAAGAAGGGATTTCCCCGTTTAAAATTCAAATTCTTATGTTACTATGTTTTCTGAATTGAACAATGAAAAAGTATTTTATTTTAATCAGTGATGCCACATTAGGTTTATATAATAGCAAATATTTTTTTTTTGTTCAAATTCAATAAACCTGCAACAAATGGACTCAAAATTTTGACAACTTATAATACATTTACAAATATTTAACACTAAAACTAAATGATAAAATTTATGATTTGTTGCCTCCGAAAGTGCTAATGTGTTTCTATTATTTTGGCCATAGATGTATATTATGTGTACGATACGATACGTCAATATGATCAAATGTCACTTCGTTATCCAAAAAGATCAATTGTCAAATTAAAACTGTTTTCAATTTGTGTATTTCTGTTTTTTGGTGCATGATAACGTTGCCGTTGTGTTGTGGCTTTTGTGACACGAGGAATTATGGGGATGCATATTATGTGGTATGACAATTCGATATGTACATAAAATCATTATGACATTATGAACATATTTTGTAGACATCTTATTCTTAAATGATTGTATTACATTTACGGCCACAAGACATGATAATGCAATACCATTGTCGATATACAAAATGAACAAATGTAAGTGTTATCCATTGGTCAAGTGGTGTCTTATTCATCGGTAACAATTACATAACATACATACGATTTTATACAATACTTGCATCTTAAGAAATCACGCTTGCAAACAAAATTTAATGGCATAGAAGCTATGTAACTATAAAAGAAAATTAAAGCTTAAAAGTGCATTAAACAGTGGCGCGGAATGTATTAATCGAAACATTCTTCTTTAGGCAGAGATCCATAATGATGTAAAATAAATGTGTACCCAACACAATAAAATCTATTATAGCTCCACATCTTTCAATAACAAATCAGGAAATTGATTTATTTAAATTATGTATGTTTCATGTAACAACTCAATTATTGTGAATGCGTGATCAATCAAATGTTGTGCAAGTCTCCTAATACATAGATGTAAATAAATAGTTTAAAAATGTTTACAACTAGAACGACAAGAACCGCCGCACGGGCGCCAGTTAATAAAATTCGGTCTTAAATAATTTGAAGTGTTTAGGGTTTAAATTGAAACTGAAAACAAATTAGTTAGCATAAATTTATCAATTCGAGTAAGAGTCATTAACCTATTGAAAGATGGTAGATACAATTATTTCAAATATGGCATTCGTAAAAAATGTTTAACTAAAGATTTTAATTAAACGTGCCATTATGTAGTGAAGTCGAAAAAAGTAGGTCCCCGATTCAGTCTGACTGTCGATTGGATCGATTGAGTTCAAACTTGGAATTTAAGTTTTTAAGCAGATTGACGTTTTTTTTAAATTTTTTTTTAAGATCAAATATAACAGCAGTTCCCATACAAAATTTTTGGTCAAACATATAAAACTCGAATTTTCTTACAAATGAACCTTTAGATTTGTATTCAATTTTCCCTAAAATTTTGTTTCTTAACTTGACTTCTCTCAATTAAAAAATGTTTTTGTATTGCTTTTTAAGTTTTCTCAAGACCTAATGAACCGATTTTTATCATTTTTTTTTTGATTATTGATAAAAATATTTAAAAAATTATTTTCAAAATTCGATATCTCAAAAACGTGTTATCATTGCTTTACGATAAAAAATTGATAAATGAAGGTTTTTTTGAGGAATAAAATGGTGTTTAAATTTTTGAGGACAAACTTATTTTATAGGTACCTACATTTTTAATTTTTAAGATATAAATAGTATCTATTTGTAAACAGCCATGAAGCATAGAGAAACAAAAAACACAACATATTTTAAATTACACATGCAACGTTCTTTTTGCTACAAAATTTGTTTGATTGTTATAAATCTTTAATTTCTGCCACGCCCACTTTTCAAGTATTAGGGGCTGATTACATTATAATTTAAATCAATTTGGAAATGATGTTTTACCGTTATATTTTTTGACTAGAAATGCAAATTATGAACTGATCGATTTGACATTTTCTTTAATTTTGTATAAATTAGATATTTGCAGTTTTGTTTTTAATCTTCTATAGCAATTCCCAATTATTATCGTGCTGCAGTTAATTTTTTAAGAAGCTTTTTTTTTAAACTCTTTTAATATTTTTCGTTAAAACATAATTTATTATTTTCAAATTCATTATCTGTCTAATTCTTTAGAAAACACTGTACAAAATTGAAACTAATAACTTCTTATTACACTGGTTGACAAGGTTTTCTTACTGGCATTAAAATTACACTTTTTAAAGGGTTTTGATGGCCTTAATTCAGATCCGACTTCGAAATGAATGCACTACGTCAGGTTATTGAGATTTTAATTTTTAAAATTGAAAAAACAGGTAGATACATACATATAAGGGATTTTGAGGATATCTACATAAATTTATGAAGTACCTACATACATATCTATTTTTCAATAAAATCCGTGATAGTTTTCCAAATCTATAATCCTTTTCCTTAATATTTATATATTATTTCATATAATATTCGAAAAATCATCATAAGTTGTTAAATTTTAAATGTCTTACAAATCTCTGAAAGAAACGCTAAACCATTTATGGTAAAACTGTTTTCAAAAGAAAAATTAAAAACGGTTTGAAAGCAATTTTTGTTCTTGTAGCGAATCTGTTATCTAAACAATTTTATTATATCAAGTTTTTAAAATATATTAACAAATATAAAAATGGTGTTGAAAACGAGTATTTTTAAAACTTGAGAAAATACTTAAAATTTAAGTTTGGATTCGAAATCGGCAAGTGTTAAAGTATTCAGTTCAAGGTTTGCACACAACTTCACATAGAGTCAAATAAAGACTCATGTCATAACTAATGAAAAATTCCAGAAACTAAGCAAGGTTCTAAAATGATTGTAATTGTATTTAAAGGAAATTGATTTGTACTTTGCAAAATCATCATACAATTTATTGTTTAGAGATATTTTGAGTTTTAACTTAGCCTTAAAAACCCTGTTTTGAATTGTTTTTAACATTTTTAAGTTGAAGTTTAATATTTTGAAAAATTTGTTATAGAAAAATTTTAAGGCGAGATTCAAATTTGAGAAATCTTTATCATTTCCCGAAAACAATACCTTATTTTGTCGATCAGTGTAATTAGTCTCTTAACACATTTCTCAGAACATATTTTTGTCTTAGTTTCCAAATATAAGCTTAAGTTATCACAAACTACTAATAAAACCTTTAAATGGCGCCCAACTAAAAGAAATTTATCTAACGAATTCGTTTGATTTGACTTCATTTTTATATTAAATACGTTTATATAAGTTTATTCAGCAGACTTACCAGCTATATGTATATAATAATAATAGTTATCCTTGACGTCGTGTCGTCGTCGGTCGGTCGTCAAACAGCTTAGCAAAATCACAAAACTCAATGATCAATGATTTCACAAATTCACACAATTATTGATAAGTTGTTCACTCTTCGAATATATGTAATTGAACGAAATGCATATACACTCTCTCTCCACTGCAATAAATTTATTATTAAATATCAATAATTGAAACAACAAACTTTAACAAAACAAAAAATGTTTATAATAAACTTTGTATAGTTAATAATATGAAAAACAAAAAGACCAAATAAGCAAAACAAATAAGAAAAAGATAATCAGCTGCACAGATTCAAACGAGATAAAATCACACAAAACTTGCTAGGTACTCGTTTAATGGTAAACACAGGTATGTAAATAATTTTGATACTCCAACTTTATCATTTTCACTTTTATAACCGACAATATCCAAGAAGCACACGCCAAAGGTGAATTATAATTCCGATCAAATTATTTGACACTCGATTAAGTCAGCTAACTAGTTTCTAGTAAAAGATGTTCAGTTTAGTCAAAATGACAATTTGGAAGTCTTATTAAATTCCAATAAATCATCCGACACGACAGATTTTACTTTTTTTTTTCAATTTTCTCTAAATTTTTACTTCAAAAGCCTTTTCCTTTTACTCGTGTCATCGGCGAAAATGTGCTGACTGTCAGAAAAGAAAACCTGAATTCTAAGTAACTATAAATTCGTACCTTATAAAAAGATACAAATAGCTGTGCTGTTGTCGATGTCGAATGACAACAACAACTCTAACAGACAAAACAAAAGTTAGATTTAAAAAACCTGACCCTCTAATAAACAGCTATAGAGCTAGAGCACCAAAAGATCGAAAGGCTCTTTCTCTTAAAATGCAAAAAAAAAAAACCAAGACGAAACAAAAGAAAGAAGCACCCAAAAAGCACCACCGAGCACCGAAATGAAAACAAGAATACGTAAACGAGGCACGAAAATGATAGAACAACAACAAAATATACATATATCAACAAGAAAACCGGCCTAGCAGGCTCTGTCCTCTTTGAACTTCAAAAAGGAGAACATCAGCCTGATGATGACTTGAAGACACGAATGCACATAAAATGTACATATTTAAAAAATAAACATAAAGTTAGGCACTTCGATCATATGAATTCTCTTTTTTAAAAAATAAAATAAAAGATCACTTTAAGGGTTCAGACGAATTATAGTTAACCCTTTAAATAAACACCCTGTTCCTTCTACTGAAATAAAATGCGGAAAAAACTCTGAAGGTATTTCCGAATCGTCATTATTATTTATGAAAAGTTCATATACGAGTAATATCTTTTTCTTTTCTTTTATTAATATATGCAGGCAGGTACCTAGGTTTTTAATAGTGATGATTTACTATAAGCAAGTATAGCCGGTGTTTTGTATAATTTTACGCGAATTTTAATTATTTGTGATTAAGCACGGGTCTTACAAGAAGCGAATATGCTAGCGCTCGATTCGAAAGACAAACGATGACTGGCAAGCAACTTGCTGGCTAAACGATAATTTTCAAACGAAAAACTCTACCATGCTACCACTGACTGACAGTGCTGTGCTGCTATGCTAGCACTATAGCGACGACATCAGAGAGCCGTCAGCCTTACTTTGCCTAGTGCCTGTGTCTGCCTGCCTAACTAACAGAACAGGAACAGCGGTTTGTTGACGTAAAACCAAAAACAAAAAGATTCGATTCGATATGTGCCCTACACCATCGCCATGCACTGCACAGTACATAGCCGTACCATCGCTCGCAGAGAAGTGGATAGTGGAGTGACTTCAGACGGAGAGATGACGAAGACTCAAAGACGATGTTGGAGGAGGAGTGCACAGTGGATCCAAATAGGGGTTTGTTAAAGTAATTAGCTCTTTTATGTTTAACTATTTCTTAAGCTGTCTCTAAAGTAGATCAAGAGCTGTGAAGATACATATGTATGTACATATGTAGCGCCCCGTGGTGGCCATTTTGTTTTGGTGACATCTGTCAAATCTTTTATTTATTATTCAGTTGTTTATGCCAAATCATCATGGCAAGTTACACAATTGAACAGCACGTTCAAATGATAAAACTTTATTATCAAAATGAGAGTTCGTTACACAAACGTTGTGCCCATCTTACGGTAGACGTGGTGGCCCTTCACAGTCGACTCTTAAACGTCTGTTGGCCAAATTTGAGACGACCGGTTAAGTAAACAATCAGTCAACACCCGTACGTTTAAGGAACACAAGATCGGTCGAGAACATCGCCGTACTCCCTGAAAGTGTACAGCAGAACCCGAGGCAGTCTATTCCTCACCGTGCACAAGAACTCGGCCTTTCGCATACTCCAACTTGGCGAATTTTTCATCGGAACTTGGGCCTACACCCGTACAAGATCCAACTGACCCAGGAGCTCAAAGTTCATGACCATAGAGCAAGCCGTTTGTTCGCTGACTGGGCTTTGAACCGTTTGGAAGAGGACCACAATTTTGGCCGAAAAGTCATCTTTAGTGACGAGGAGCATTTTTGGATGAATGGCTGTGTTAACAAGCAAAATTGCCATATATGGCACGACACCAATCCACGCGAGGTTCACCAAGCTATAATGCATCCTCAAAAAGTTACCGTTTGGTGTGGATTTTGGGCCGGCAGCGTAATTGGTCCGTACTTTTTTGAAAACGACACTAGTGAGGCGGTCACCGTCAACAATGAGCCCTACATAACGATGATAACTAATTTCGTATGGCCCAAATTGAACCATATGGACCTAGACGACATGTGGTTCCAGCAGGACGACGCTACGTGCCACACAGCAATTATCTCTTGCAGTGCTGATGTGAATTGGCCACCAAGGTCATGTGCTTTGACCCCGCTAGACTTTTTCCTGTATGGGGTTTCTTGAAGTCGCAGGTCTATGTAATTAAACCACAATCGGCCGATGCCCTAAGAGTGAACATAAGACATGCCATCGCTTAAATTCAGCCGGATCAACGCGGAAGAGTCATTAAAAATTGGACCAATCGGACCCGTGCCACCGTAAGAAACCGAGGCGGTCATTTGAATGATGTCATATTTCACACTTAATTGCATACATGCGCCTTTCAAACAAAAAAATAATTTTGTTAATACCTCACACACAGCTTGTTTTATTCAATTTCAACATCTACCCTCCTTAATTGAAAACCCCTTTATTTAACCAATCCGGATATTTTAAAATCGGAATACTTATGAACGAGACAGTTTAGATCTGGCCCTATCCGGATAGTTAGCCTTAGTCTCTGATATCAGGATTTTCGATTTTAATAAAATTAAATACTCTAGATCCCACATTATCCGGATAGTGTCAGAGACCTTGATCCAGATACGTTTTTATAACGGTAATATACAGACTAATTTAGTTTTTGGTTTCAAAAGTAAAGGTAATGAAAACAAAAAATTTAATTATAAGGTTTTGACTGTTTTGTATTAATTGTGAAGAATAATATCATTCGCCTTGGGAAGATTCTTGCGATTCATTTAAGGTAATTTAAAACAACTGTTTATACATTTCGGGCGGTAAATAGATAGATAAGATAAAATTTGCAATTTATTATTCTATATTGTTAAGTTTTAATAAATCTTTTATGACATGGCAAAGGCCGTCTGCTAGATTAACAATTTTATGAAAACATACTTTATTAATAATTGTGCATTAGATGCTTATAATGGGTGATTTTTTTAGGTTAGGATTTTCATGCATTAGTATTTGACAGATCACGCGGGATTTCAGACATGGTGTCAAAGAGAAAGATGCTCAGTATGCTTTGACATTTCATCATGAATAGACTTACTAACGAGCAACGCTTGCAAATCATTGAATTTTATTACCAAAATCAGTGTTCGGTTCGAAATGTGTTTCGCGCTTTTTTATCGACAAATTTTGTTCAGCGATGAGGCTCATTTCTGGTTGAATGGCTACGTAAATAAGCAAAATTGCCGCATTTGGAGTGAAGAGCAACCAGAAGCCGTTCAAGAACTGCCCATGCATCCCAAAAAATGCACTGTTTGGTTTGGTTTGTACGCTGGTGGAATCATTGGACCGTATTTTTTCAAAGATGCTGTTGGAAGCAACGTTACGGTGAATGGCGATCGCTATCGTTCAATGCTAACAAACTTTTTGTTGCCAAAAATGGAAGAACTGAACTTGGTTGACATGTGGTTTCAACAAGATGGCGCTACATGCCACACAGCTCGCGATTCTATGGCCATTTTGAGGGAAAACTTCGGAGAACAATTCATCTCAAGGAATGGACCGGTAAGTTGGCCACCAAGATCATGCGATTTGACGCCTTTAGACTATTTTTTGTGGGGCTACGTCAAGTCTAAAGTCTACACAAATAAGCCAGCAACTATTCCAGCTTTGGAAGACAACATTTCCGAAGAAATTCGGGCTATTCCGGCCGAAATGCTCGAAAAAGTTACCCAAAATTGGACTTTCCGAATGGACCACCTAAGACGCAGCCGCGGTCAACATTTAAATGAAATTATCTTCAAAAAGTAAATGTCATGGACCAATCTAACGTTTCAAATAAAGAATCGATGAGATTTTGCAAATTTTATGCGTTTTTTTTTAAAAAAAGTTTTCAAGCTCTTAAAAAATCACCCGATAGATTATAAATTTTAAATTTTTTAATACACAAATAATATAAATACAAATAAAGACGATATCGAGTATTTGTCTTAGTTAAAATTGTTCTCTTAAAATTTGGTGTCTAAAACTTAGCGCAGCTTTTACAAATGTATACATTTTCTTCCATTGAGTATTTCAAGAACTTCATTCGTGGTATAAGTGGCTTTTCCAAGGTATAGTTTTCTCAGCTCTTCAAGTACTGGGCAAACTCTTGTGAAGTGCATTATATCTTCTCGGGCGTTCATACTACAAAGATTGCATTGAATGGGGATATGTGGTCTGAGTGTCAAATAGTTTGACGTAAAAAGCTCTCCTCTTGTTTTAAAAATTGTTGATATTTGGTGAACTCCGGCGCTTATATCAAAACAGCTTATCCTGCTTGAGTCATGTATGTATGTATCAATTCTTAGTAATAATCTCTATAGATGGATGACCGCACTTCTTCCATGAATGATTCGTGTATCTTTTCGTCGAGAACTTTAAGGATGTTATACAGATCAGCTTTCATCTGCAGAGAATTTCCCATTTCTAGAAGTAGAGGACGTTCAGCACTCTCAGCCAGCTCCTTCTACTGTTTAAAACATGATGCATTTTTTCAAGATTAGTGCCACAATCCTTGGTAGACGTTTAACGTTCATATTAAGAACTTTAAGGATATATCATATGATCGAAGTGTAGCTTCAAAGTCGTAATGAACATTGTCATTTGAGATTTACTTCGATTTACTGTAAGGTTCCACATTTTGGTGTATTTTTCAAGTTTCGTGATCATCATCTGGAGCTTAATTGGTGTATTATCAATGTCATCAGTACTTTTATTCTAAAATTATGTATGTAATGTATTACAATTCCTTCATTGAAATATGAAACTATATTATTCAAGAACAAAGAGAATAGGAGCGTACTCAAAGTGCATCCCTGTCTAAGCCCCGTAGATGTAGTAAACGTTTCTGACATACTGTACTGCTATACCATCCTAGACTTTTGCTATACAGTTTTTATAATTTTTTTTAGCGTTTTCAACATTTTAGTAGGTATTTCCGTAGGAGATAGTTTAAAAAACATAAAATCTTGATCTACGCTATCGTATGCAGCTTTAAAATATAAAAAGTATACATAAATATTTGTTTGTAGCTTGTGAAAAGTTTATATGAATGACAGTATAAAGGTGAAAATTTGGTCTGCAGTAGAGTACCCATGACAAAAACCTGCTTGACACTCACTAAATATGTCATTTTTATCGATTTTTATTCGTCAGTCGCTTTAAAAGAATACTTCCAAAAACCTCGCGGACAGTATTTAGCAGTGAAATTCCTCTATAGTTTTCAGACAAGTTTCTGTTAACGGGTGATATCTCGGCCACAACTCTAATAAAATATGTTTTTATTGTGTTTAGAGATCGGTGATTATTTGCTTATAAACAGTCTTTTACGTACCTCAAAAAAAACTTCAATTGCGGCCAATCGCATGATCTTGGTGACCAAATTGACGTTGCCAAAACGACCAGTAACTCTCCCAATCCCTTGTAATTTCTCTTAACTTTAATGATTGCTTGCGTAGTCAGGCGATTAGTGCCTCCATTATCATTACAATTAAAATGCACGGCTGAGTCGTAATAAGTTTCTCATGTATCCAAAGAGTCTGTTAAAAAATATTGCCTGTATTTTAAGATTTAAAATTGTACCTACATAAAAAGTTTGTTTTCAAAAATTTAAACGCCATTTGATTTTCCAAAAGAACCTTAATTTTTCACAATTTTTATTTGAAAATCGCAGGAGCGGTTTTTATAAATTAATTTTGAACTTGTAAAATTTTTAAATCTTAGTTTAAAATTTCGATTTCGTAAGAAAATGATGACCTGTTTTCGAGATTTTGAGTTTCGAAAAAAAATGTTTAGTTTTTTTTTTTGAAAATAAAAAATAAAAACAGTGCAATTTTTAATAATCAAAGATTAATGAGACAGTATAAGAGCTTGTGCAAAACTCGGTTCAAAAACTTAATTTTCAAATTTGAAGTCAATCGACCCAATTTTTTGGACTTTTTCCACTTCTCTGCCATCGTAGTGTCATGTTTGATTAAAATTTTGAGTTAAAATATTGTTTACGAATGCAAAACTTGGCACATATGTAGAACCTTTATGTAGCAAGTAAGAAAGTGACTACATTTGAATGAGCACTTTTGTAGTAAGTTTTGAACGCGTTATTCGATTGTTAAGCGTTCCTTTGGAAATATCCTAAATGACAAACATGTAACTATTAGTTATGACACCTTAAATGTTGGCTGAGTTTGACAGGTGACAAATGCCAGGGTTACCAACTCGAAACCTCAAAATTAATGACCCATATACCTATTTAGGCAGTATTATAAATTGGTGTTGTTTAGTTTTAAGATGCAAAAACATTCATCAAAAAAAATTAGGTAACTTGTTTTTTGTTTGACCTCACTGTCACTTTCGCTGTGACGTCATAAAGTGCTCTAAATGTTCCCTTTACCTAGATTCCTTTTTTTTGTATTCATTTACCAGCCATCCATTTGTGTTGAGCTTTCTCCCAACAAAAGTAAGAACCAAAATCTACTTTAAATTCCATAGAAACTTTTTGTCCTCATCCTCATCCACATCCGAACCCCACCCAATAACCACCATCAGGATGTGAAATGCATTTCGTATATAGCCCTAACTTGACTATATTTTTGTTTAGCTCTATAGGTCATGCTCATGACTATGATTTTTGTATGACTCCACTTGGCGTTCTTTGGCACAATGGCGAATTTTAATATTTTTTGACAAACTGGAAAACTGTATTAAATTCATATTATGATAGTCGTGTGATGTTGTAGAGTTACGTTCGGGATGGGCTGGACTGTCCATATACATATATTGTTCTTAACGGGGTCACTAAATCTGTACCATATCCTAAAAACGAAAAAAAAAGAGGACTTGAGGCTTCCATTGCGCTTGTGAACTATGAAATGGGATGTTTGCAATTGCAAGGATGTCAAGGTTATACATGGTGTATGCTATCGCGGTTACCAATAATCATCTGTTTCCGATTAGGTAATGCGACTCTAGAGAGTATGAAAATTCTATCTGCGCAGGAATTCTATCTTGCTGTTAACTGAATGTCAAACTAAAAATAAAAAAAATCTTCCTATGTAAATTTGTGTGGTTTGGTGTTTTAACTCTGGCAGGATGTTGTGATGTTTTGAGAGTGCAGATAAAATTAAACAGGATATTATATAAACAAACACTCGATGTTTATTTGCGGCATTTTTGTAATCACAAGGTGCATTTTATAATATGGATTCAACTTAATGAGAAAAAGAAATTTGAGGTGTGATTTGAATATTTATTAACTTTGACACTAACTTTGACACACTAGGTTCTTGTCCTAATAATTTCCCATCCGTGTGAAATGAATAAATTTGAAGTCAATATCTTTCTTTGTTTTCGTAATACTTAAGTAGAAAACCATTTCTTATCAGTTTTTTTTATGTTTTTGTAGGTTTTCGTGTTCTGTAAAAAAAGTTGTTAGTTGAATTTTTCTAAAAAAAAAAATAGCTTAAATTTATCAACAATATTTTGCATATGATAAAATAAATTTTGTTTTAAAAACTGTTTTTGTTAACGAGATTTTTATTCGAAAACCAATTTTTACCAATTTCATTAGCATTTTTTGTAATGTTTTGTTTCTTATCTTTTTAAAAAAAATACAGATTTGAATTTTCCAAGACCAATTATCTTATGTTGACAACAAAATTTAGCACAGTATGAAGTCATTTTGAAGTCAATACCTTCAATTTTTATGAAAAAAACTGACTGTTCTATTTTTATTAAAATTTTACTGAAGTCAATATCATTAATTTTAGAAAAGATATTTGATCGGAAATCACGTTTTTAGTTTTTTTTTGTAAAAAACGTCACTTCGACGTTTTTAAAAATTGTACCAGATGTCAAAAACGATATTCTTCGTTATATAATCATTTTAGAGGTAAAATAACTTTTTGTCCTTAAAGTATTCGAGGTGATAAATATTTTGTTTAGCCCCCATACAACTTGTTTAGTCAAAAATTGAAAAATCGAATTTTATCAAAAACGGCCCGATAAATTTGTATATAATTATCTCTAAAATATTGTTTATTACATAGCTTGGCTTCTTTTATTTTGTTCTTAAATATTCTCAAGAAGTAATAAACGAATTTATATATATCGGGTGATTTTTTAAGAGCTTGAGAACTTTTAAAAAAAAAAAACGCATAAAATTTGCAAAATCTCATCGATTCTTTATTTGAAACGTTAGATTGGTCCATGACATTTACTTTTTGAAGATAATTTCATTTAAATGTTGACCGCGGCTGCGTCTTAGGTGGTCCATTCCGAAAGTCCAATTTTGGGTAACTTTTTCGAGCATTTCGGCCGGAATAGCCCGAATTTCTTCGGAAATGTTGTCTTCCAAAGCTGGAATAGTTGCTGGCTTATTTGGGTAGACTTTAGACTTGACGTATCCCCACAAAAAATAGTCTAAAGGCGTCAAATCGCATGATCTTGGTGGGCAACTTACCGGTCCATTCCTTGAGATAAATTGTTCTCCGAAGTTTTCCCTCAAAATGGCCATAGAATCGCGAGCTGTGTGGCATGTAGCGCCATCTTGTTGAAACCACATGTCAACCAAGTTCAGTTCTTCCATTTTTGGCAACAAAAAGTTTGTTAGCATTGAACGATAGCGATCGCCATTCACCGTAACGTTGCGTCCAACAGCATCTTTGAAAAAATACGGTCCAATGATTCCACCAGCGTACAAACCACACCAAACAGTGCATTTTTCGGGATGCATGGGCAGTTCTTGAACGGCTTCTGGTTGCTCTTCACTCCAAATGCGGCAATTTTGCTTATTTACGTAGCCATTCAACCAGAAATGAGCCTCATCGCTGAACAAAATTTGTCGATAAAAAAGCGCGAAACACATTTCGAACCGAACACTGATTTTGGTAATAAAATTCAATGATTTGCAAGCGTTGCTCGTTAGTAAGTCTATTCATGATGAAATGTCAAAGCATACTGAGCATCTTTCTCTTTGACACCATGTCTGAAATCCCGCGTGATCTGTCAAATACTAATGCATGAAAATCCTAACCTCAAAAAAATCACCCGATATTTTTTTAAGCAATATCTTATATTATTTTAATAATATTTGATGTGAGAAATGTCCAAATTTTTTTGTTGGACTCTTAAAAATTATTTATTTTTTTTTTTTCAAAATTCCACATTTCAAGAACGGGTCAACATTTTTAAACGAAATTCAAATGTACAACGTTTATTTTTCAGAACTAAGTTATGTAACTGCATACCAAAATATTTGTAAGGAAAATTGAAAATTAATTTTTAATAAGATTTTTGAGGAATTAAATTTAATTTAATTTTTGTTTTAATAAACGTTTTTTGCTGATGGTATATTTTTAAATCTTAAAATATAAATATTATTTTTACACACACTTCTTTATATTTGGTGCGACCCAGTCTTGCATTTTATTTGTGAAGGGTAGATATATTTTCAGGGTTGATGTTTATTTTGAATAAAATATAATATATATATAATATAAAATATTTAGGATATTATTGTCACTACTTTTAATTATGATAATGTTGGTATGGTTCAGTTATGTGTGGGGCAAAATATCGGCCGAATGGACGCCGCGACTTCGACGACACACATCCATCAGATGGTACAAATTTTTAATGACACTGAGGCATAATTGAGTTCTTTGCCGTTAATGTGTTAAATAATCTCATCCATTAGCTCTTGAATTGTTGCTGGTTTATCGACGTACACCTTTTCTTTCAAATAACCCCAAAGAAAGAAGTCCAACTGATAACACCAAAAACACTCTATATGAAGATATAAATCCTTCGTACGTATATCACCCTCCAAAACCCATTTCTTTACATAGTTGTATTTGTAATGTGGACGAATTCAACGAGAAAAATTGACGTGTTTTCACGCATGCACAGACACAATTACTGAGTTTTTAGGGGAAATTTAATAAATTAGAGGAGAAATTACACGCTCACTAAGAATAATTTTATGAGGCTGATTTCCGGTTTAGCTTGTAGGCAAACCAAGATGTCTACCGAGATTTATATCTTCAAATAGAGTGTTTTTGGATAACACGGCTATTGAATTTGTCGCCCAAAACAGCCATTGTTTGCTAATGTGGCAAGTGGCGCCGTCCTGTTGAAACCAGATATCATCTACATCCATATCTTCCAATTTAGGCCATACAAAGTTCATTTACAGTAACTGCCTGACCGGTTTCATTTTGGAAAAAAATACGGCCCGATGGCCAACAGCAGAAAAATTTTCTGCAGTTCGAGCATGCACTGCAGTTTTTATATCTCCTACAGACCCGATTTTTCCGATTGTACGGATATTTGGTCGATTAAATTGACCGATAAAATCACGAAGTGCACGATATGCATTTAAATGCCCATTTTCATAATAAGCCTGAATGACTTTAACGCGTTGCTCTATTGTGTATATTTCCATGGTTCAAATTGAGTTCGAAATTGAGAAATGTCAAAAGAAATGCAGACAAAAATTTGACGTTTGGGTTTCACATTCAATATCGGCGCTTAAGATTTAACCAGTGAATTTGTATTTCATTGTCAAGAGGAAGGTATGCGAGTAGCAATAAAAAACGATGTCAGTCAAACAGTCAGTCGCCACAACTACAGTTGTAGCACCATATCACTTTCACGATAACTTCCGTGAACAATTCGCACATTTGAGGCTATTGCGCCAGTTAAAGCTATCATTGGTTTTCATCATAAAAACAAAAATTGGAATTTTAATTTTAACCATTTCTGTCGTTGAAAAAAAATTCATGATTGAAATCCACCGAACAAATTTTACTGACAGAAATCTGTCATTGGAATTGTGCAAAATTGGATCACAAATCAGTGGAACGATTCGTTTCACTTTTCAACATAAAAGTATCAGCTGTTCAGGAAAATGAATTTCCGCCCGGAAAATAGAAAAATACATTTTTAGAGAAAAATTCATGCGCAATTACATTTTTTTCCTAAAAAAAAAAACTCTGTGTGATTTCCGATCGATCAGTATGTAATTTTCATTTCTAATCAAAGGAAACACCTATGTATAGGTCCTCGATAGCTTTACGAATTCCATTTTAAATCCATAGTAGATCATATGTGTACATTATCTTTCACTTGGCCCCAAGGAAAAAAAAAATAAATAACAAGAACTCTGTGGGCAATTATGTGATTACATCTTTGACATGTAAAACGTGATTATGTAGCACGTAGCGCATTTGTTAGGGAATTTAAACATTTAATGCTTTGCTGAAGCCTTCATCGTTCTACTTTTTATAATGTCAAGTTTCAAAAAGTGACAGCTTCAGAAGTGACATCTTCAAAAGTGCCCAAAAACCGGGCAATTCAAAATGAAACCTCTTATTTGAAAACCCTATAACCAATGACATACTACATCTGGACTGCTTTAAGTCAACTTAGCGTTGATGTCATCTATTCCTTAACGCTACTTGTTCTTCTGTAGGTTCAGCGTAAATATGGAGAAGCTTCTGGAACTTGATGTTCGTATTTTGTCTATTTTTTCAAAATTTATAAAAATAGATGTCCTTAGTTTTGTTTGAAAAAAAAAACTTGTTAAGCCTTAAAAACAACAAATGGCGTTTTAAAATTAATTATTTTTTCCACTTAACCTTTAAAAGGGAAATCATAGTCTAAAGGGGATTTTCTATGTCAATATGAATCGACTGGCAGTCCATATCAAGTATGTTAATGCCTATATGAATGTACTACTTGTGGATTGTGATATTTATATTATACAAACTTAACAATCCCATATAATTTAATTTAAATTGAATTGGTATAAAAATTTTGCATTAGCATCAGGAAAGGTTAACCGTGGCATGAAGGTTAGTGCGTTGGCGTACAGAACGACCGATAGGTTGAGGTTATTAGAATTCTCTTGTAGCGTGATTTCGACAAGATTCAGCGATATTGCGACGACTGGAAACTGAAAATAAATGTCCAGAAGTCGGAGACAATTCTGTTCCGGACGCCGTTGGCTGGGGCCACGGGGGATACGTGCAAGAATCGGCGCAAGATGGTCATCGTTGATCTTCACGGGCAGCGATTAGCGAGCAAAAGTGTAGTGAAGTACCTCGGTATCTGGTTAGATCAGTATTTATATTTCGACAGACATATAAATGCTGCTCTGACAAGGGCCAGAGGAGCCTTCGCTCTGACGAAACGGCTGTTTTTTAGCAGTCGGCTTGACCCCAGAGTGAAGGTAATTTGCTACATGGCCCTCATACGCCCGATGATCGTTTATGGTTGTCCTGTGTGGTTCAACGTTGCCCCTTCCCAGATGGAGAAGTTTCGGATGTTCGAGCGGCAGTGTTTACGACGCTGTACCGGCTTATACAGAACAGCCGAATCTTCTTATGTGCATTACTATTCCAACGAGGTCCTATACAACGGGGCTCGAATCAACAGAATTGACAATTTCGTGATAAAACTTGTTCGAGGTCACATTGCAAGAGCTATGTCTTCGACCAACAATTTAATTTTCGGGGCGTTCTATCCGAACGACGAGTATATTGAGAGTGCACGCTTGAGCGGCTTCATTCCACCAGAGGCATTCCTCTTTTTAGACAGTTGCGGTCTGATACAGGATAGATTGGCAGTTCCGCTAATCTACCACGTCAGACGACGAACCATAGATAGGCGACTCCTGTACAATCGGGAAGTCATGGCACAAGTCGGAGCAGAGCTCCTTCGGTTCAGCAGGGCTGTGTCCGAACGGGACCGAACTGATAGGGTGAAGCAGGAGAACCAGTTTTGGTGGCTTCAATCGGCGCTTGATAGTGGGTAGTCGGGATGGGGTTTAAAGCCTTGGCCGGCTTACGTACTTGTTTTATAGTTTAAGGGTTTAGTTTTAAGTAGAATAGGCATGGTGGCACAAAAAAAATACAAAAAAAAATACAAAAAAAAAAAAACAAAAATACAAAAATAAAAATTAAAATTAAAAAAAAAAAACATGGAAAACAATAAAAAAAAAGACAAAATATGAAAAACAAAAAACGTTAGATAGTTAGATTTGCTGCTGTGGTTGTTCTAGTTTTAAGTAGTATTCACATGAGCGCGACCAACGAACGACGAATGAATTACAAAATGTGAGTTTATATACGTTTGAAGACATATTTCCACACAAATTCTTAACAAAACGATAGCAATATAGTTTCTATTTGAATTATGATGCATACTATTACTTTTCAATATCATATATTAATAAATTTAAGAAAACAAATTTATTCGTCGCGAACAAAATTTTAGTTGATACGAACTGTCAAACTTTATTCGCGTTCCACATTATCCACACTCGCAACGAATAAAATAATCGCGCGTACTTAACCTAAAAAAATCATTCTTGTTTTGGTTTCGGTGGTGAATGGTGTTCGGCTGTCAAACTTTATTCGCGAAACTCTCATGTGAAAGAAATGTCAAAATCGACGAATATTCGTTCATTCGTTTGTCGTTGGTCGTGCTCATGTGAATATTACTTTAAGTAGTTTATAGGTAGAATAGGTAGTTTTAGTTAGCTTTAGGTTTTATATTAAGGACTTTATTTTAATTAGTTTTTAAGTAAAAATAAAAAAGGATATTGATATTAGTTTTTTTGAAATTTTCTAATGAATACAAAAATAAATAAAATGAATTAAAGTTAAATAGATCTTAGGGCCGAAAGGCATTAGTATTAAGTATTATTGTTTAGAGTGTCCGTATGGGACCAGTAAGTTAGTTGTAAGTTATGGTTAATTAGGCTAGTTTTATGAATTTTTGTCTAGCTTTAAGATAGATTTAAGATTGAATTAATAAAAATGAATTTGGAAAAAAAAAGTGCGTTGGCCTGTCATGCCAGAGGTCTTAGGTTCGATCCCTGCCTATGCAGTCTAAAGTTTTTTTTACGGGTACTGCCTCTTGCTAGGAATTGACAAATTCTCCAAGAGTAATTCTTGTCATCAAAAGTGCTTTCTCGAATTAGCCGTTCGGATTCGGCTTAAAACTGTAGGTCCCCTCCATCCCTGACAACAGTACTCGCACACAGGAATGGTTGAGAGTTGTAAGTCACTAGGCCCTAGTTCTCAACGGACTGTTGCGCCACCCAATTTATTTATTTATCAGGAAAGATTATTAAATACATTTTGAACAAAGCACATAAGCAAAAACACTCTATATGGAGATAAAAATCCTCGGTAGCCATCTTAGTTTGCCCACAATCTAAAACGAACAGCTGATTCATTAGTTGATTAAATCTGTGCTTGACTTTTGCACGCAAATCTTATTAGCTAATTCTATGTATGCGTTACAACAAGACAAATCTTTTTCAAATCTTTTCATCAAAATTATGTACAAATATGACAATAACGAAGGATGTATACCTTCATATAGAGTGTTTTTGCACATAATCTAATTTGAAGCCATTACTAGCTCAAAAACAATTTGGTTGAAATTTAAGTATCAAATCAAAAAGAAAAATCATATATAATTCCTTTGATTGGCCTCTTAATTTAATCTTTTTTTTTCGTGTTTGAATGCCCTAAGGCATCATTCACATGAGCGCGACCAACGAACGACGAATGAATTACAAAATGTGAGTTTATATACGTTTAAAGACATATTTCCACACAAATTCTTAACAAAACTATAGCAATATAGTTTCTATTTGATTTATGATGCATACTTTTACTTTTCAATATCATAATATTAATAAATTTAAGAAAACAAATTTATTCGTCGCGAAAAAAAATGTCGTTGATACAAACTGTCAAACTTCATTCGCGTTCCACATTGTCCACACTCGCAACGAATAAAATAATCGCGCGTACTTAACCTAAAAAAAGCATTCTTGATTTGGTTTCGGTGGTGAATGTCAAACTTCATTCGCGACGAATTAAAAACTCTCATGTGAAAGAAATGTCAAAATCGACGAATATTCGTTCATTCGTTGGTCGTTGGTCGTGCTCATGTGAATATTGCTTAACGCCTTTAATTTAAACGTATCTTTATTTTTCTCAACGTTATCCTAGGCTCCATGATATGAAACTCATTTTGACTTTACCAGCTGTGAGTTTCGAACAACGATGACAGTTCTCTTTTCCATCTCTTTTCCACACTAGAAAGTAATCCCAAGTAAGAGAGAGTTCACAACAACTTAATCCAGCTGATTTGTAAGACTCCTCTCAGCTGTTCTCTTGTTTTTCGACCAGCTGGATAAGAAAAAAAGCTTCACTGTTCGCTCCACAATCTCCAATTCTCCCCCTTTCCATTTCCAACCACATTCAAAAAAAAAATAAGTCAGCCATAGCCATCATTTGCGTTTCATTTGCCGGTGTCAGTTCAGTGTTTTCTTGTTTAATTTTAAAATCATCCCAACCTAAAGATTCTCATCGTTAATTTAGTCGATTAACATCATTCTACTCTTAATTCAAATCAAATATAATAAACTAAGTAAGTTTTATCAAATCCAATCAAAATTCAAAATAATTGATTAATTAAATTCTCAATACTTTGCATGTTTAAAGAAAAAAAGTTACAATACCCAAAGCTCGAGCTCCATCAACTACTCCTCATCCTCATTCTCTACGTCTGCCTCAACCAACCAACTTCTGAACTTCGAAAAAGCTTTTTAATTTTTTGACATTTCGCAACTTGCGTTTTTCAATTCCAAGTCAGAGACGTCAGGCCAGGCCAAAGAGTGGATTTTTTTGTTCGTTTTCACACAAGGGCGACGTTTTTCAACTCCCATCAAAAAAGAAAAAGATTTCTTCTAATTTTTGTGTTGCAAAAGTTACTAACCAAAACCAATCTGTTCAGTTTTTCTGTTTGTTTAAATAAATAATTGAAAACATTTGTGATTTCCGCGTTGAAAAGAGTGAAGAAAGAAAAGAAAAAGAAATTACCTAAACGCCTGACAACGACGACGACGACCACTTACTTCTCTAGTTCCCCTCAACCTAAGAAAGACCAAGACACTTTTTTTTCTTTCTTATTGTCTAGCAATTATTAATTAATATACCTAAGAGAAGAACAAAAATTGAACAAAGTTTTTTAACTTACTTTGTCTTTTATTGCTAAACCTTTTTTCCTTTCCTCAATTTCAACAACTTCAACTTTAAGTGTTTTGTGCCCGTGAAAACGAATTTGGAAAAACCATCATTATCATCAGAGGTGTTTGGATTAACCAGAAAAATCCGAAAAGTAAGTGTTTTTCTTTTGAAATGGTGGAATAAAAGAAAAAAGGGTGAGGGTTGGGTGGCCAAAATGGGGGTGAGAGAACGGAATTATGGTGGAAAATTTGTTTTGAACAAAAATCAATTTTTCAAATATTGAGTTGAGGAAACAAAGAAAAATGTTCTTGCCTAAAATCATCATCATCAAGTTAAACGACGACGATGGCGGCGGGGACAACGACAACGAAGACCTACATCTCTTCTCCAATATTACTGCAAAGTTAAGGAAAAGAGATGAAGAAAAACCACAGGCAGAGGCAAAGTCAGAGGCAGCAGGAACGACAAACGAACGAACAAACATTTTGTTCCGATTTTAATTTTAATTTTTTTTTATTTCAATATTTTGCACCGAGACTGCGTTGTCACAAGTCAATTGCAGTTTGTACTCTTTTTTTCACATTTCATTTGTGTGTTTTGTTGTTGGTGTTCCTCCTGCCTTCATCATGAGAAATGCACTTGGAAACAGCAGCGCGGAGCTGGCTCTGCTGTCTGATGTACGAAAAATGAAATATTGTTGCCAACCTGCCAGTGATTGCCTTTGCCGAACGTCTTTCGCCGCACCCGTTTTCTCTTCTGTTCTGCCTGTTTGTAGATATTCCCAAGAAGGGAATGCTGTGTAGCTATATTATATTGTTATTATATAGAAAAGAAGACATAAAGAAAAAAAGAAGCCCCACAAAACTAACAGAAACAAATTGTCGCATGTTAAAAGATTTATATACAGTGAGTCAGTGGACAGATCAAAATTTATTTTAGAAGTCATTATTTTTTCTTTTTTAAATTTTTAAATTATTTTTATTTTGTGGGATGCCGTTTAAAGATTTAATTTTAAATTTAAAGATGATTTTGAAATTAACAAGATTCTCTTGTTTTTATGCCCTTTTGTTATTATAATGGTGGGAGATACTAGAGAGGTCTGGTAGCTCTCAAAGTCCCTTTAGAAACCTTCAATGAGTTGAAATTAACTTAAATCGACACGATCGCTATTTGAAAACAAAAAGTAGGACAGAAATTGTTTACAAAATAACTCGGAACTGATTTTGTTATGTACTGAAATCTAAACATCATTTAAATCACCTGAAAGAAGACAGAGTTACAATTCGGATCTCACTCCATCTAATCTTTTTTTCTTGATAAAGCTTTCACCCAAAAAAAATCGATGGATTTTTTTTTTAAAGTAATGAAGTGAAGTTGAAATAAGAAAAGCAAGAAAGTATTAGAGAAATGAGTTTTCGGTAACATCGGTTTTGAATTCCAGATCGAGATAAATCACTTTCAATTCGCATTGTCCGGTCAAAGGACGTACCTTTATACTTGACGTAAGTTTAACTCGAGCTTATATTGATGAGTAATTCAAGAAACGCGAATTGATTAAGGAGAGCAATGCAACTACCTCTTTTTGACAAGAGGATAATCCGTTCAAATATCGGTATAAAAGGATAAGTTAAAAAGAGACACTACGACAATTTTTAAGCAACATTAATGAATCAACGATTGTATTGTTATCGATCATTTTGAAAGTACTTCTTTGAACTATGTTTCAGATATTTAAACAAGTTTCTGGAACAGCAACCCAGAGATAAGCGATTACTCGAACTTTGGACGTTTATAAGTTTTATAGATAATATCCAGGTAGTACATATGACATGATAATCAGGGCGTTGGACTGTTATGCCAGATTTCTTTGGTTTAATCTTTGCCAGTGCCATCTAAAGTTTCTTTCACGGGTACTGCCTTTTCCGAGAAATTGACAAATCTTCCAAGAGTAGTTCTTGTCATAAAAAATGCTTACTCAAATTAGCTGTTTGGATTTGGCTTAAAACTGTAGGTCCCCTCTTTTAATGAAAACAGTACTCGCACACAGTAATGGTTGAGAGTTGTAAGTCATTGGGCCCTAGTTCTCAACGGACTGTAGCGCCACATATTTTTTTTTTTTTTTAAATAATAGCCAGAGGTTAAGAAAACTTTTGCAGTACCTTTTACACAAAATTTAAATGAAAAAGTTATATTTTCAAACGCAATAAGTAATAAAGCCCTGATTTTAAAAAGACAAATAATACCGTTGCCCCTTCCGTCTCGATTGAATTTGTTTAACGCCCAGGGCCATAAAACACAACTTTTTATTTTGACCTTATATCCCGATTGAGTAAAAAACAGTAATGGAGTTAAGGCTTCAATTTAATTCCAAGTAGAATCCAGAGCTTAAACAAAAATGGTGGGCATCATGTCCCAATAAGTGAAAATTGACAAGTTAAAAGACTTAGGGGATTTCAAGGCGGAAAATTCTTATTTTTTACTAATTATGTAATATAGTTTTGCAGTGAAATAATGAGCAGCCTTTTCCCTCATTTTTGAAAATAGAGTTACAAATAATATTAAAAGTTTCTCTTCGAATTTATTGATATTTGATATTAATTTTCTAAGGGACTTATGTAAGTTCACATTATGGTTAAATGTAAACGGTTCCAATGGTGCCAGTGAAAAAAAAACTGTAAAATGAAACCTCGTACAAAATTATACACTCTATACACTCTCCGACAGGCTCTAAAAAAAGTGTATTTAAGAAAAATAAATAATACCCTGCAGCAAGCAACTTTGCATCTAATGCACTTTGGCAAATTATTTGGTACCTCAACTCGCTTCAGTTTGCCCAAATAACGAAATAACGTACTTGAGTCTTTGGATAGAATTCAAAAAAGTGCACTAAAGATTATAGGAGATCGTTCTCTTCAACACCGCCGCGCCGCAGGGTCTCATGCCTATCATTGTTTTATCGTTATTTGTATAAACAATGCTCTAGTTATTATTTATTTTATTCACACGCGTACTTTAAGGAATGCTCATCAGTTTACGCTTGACCATAATTTCGGACGTACTTTAAGTACAGGAATTCTTTCCTTAGCCGCACTACACGAATGTGAAATCCTCTACGAGGATCAATATTTCCCACTCATGTGCAGACATTCAAAACCAATGTGCATCGGTATCTCCTTTCTTATCTTATCCTCATTTCCTAATTTCTCGCACTGAGTCCAATCATTATAAGAGTGTTCATAACCCCTTAATCACGCTCACAATATACATATAAAAAAGGTAAATCCCTTAAGCTGATTGAGGATGTGTTCAGGGCGATCTAGAGGATTTAAAACGTTAAAGGTTTAAAAAAAAAAACACTAAAGGACGACCTCATTAAGGCTTTGACCTCTCAATTCTTAACTTTATGATGGAAAAATCAGCTTTATCTCGAGCTATCTCTTCAAAGTTATTTAATTCATAATGCCCACATTTTACTTACCAAAATGCTTATCATTAAGTGTCAACAAAAAAATAAGGACCAGAGGTCAACAATTTTGAAATATAAAAAACAAAAAACTGATCCGCTGAGTCGCAAAATGTGGCTCCAAAGTTTAATTGGGACCAATTATCTGATACAAAACTTGAATAAAAGTATTCTTGTTATAATTGTATGTTAAGAAAAAGAAGCAAACCAAAACGTTTTAGTTGAACTTGAAAATAGGTATGTACATATTTGAATGTTCCTTTAAAATTCAGTTTAAAATGAGATTTAGTTCTGCTTATGAGGCCGAAAACCATAAAACGCCAATTGATTTCTCATTTATAATAAATGCTTTTCACTATCTAACCAGTTTTAGAGCTATCGACCAGTTCAGTTCAATATTTTCTAAAATAAATAAAAAAAGAACACCCCCACTGCGTATTGTCAAAGAAGCCTTGGTCATGGAACGATGACAGCATTTCAAATGCACATTAAATAAACTAAAACATTTGTGTTCATATAAAGGTAGATAGGTTGGTTACGTTATTAGGTAGGTACCTATTGCTATTATAGTTGCTGTGCCGTGCCGGTTGCAATCTGAAAGAAGATACGCTTCCACAATCGAGAGCTTTAATACTTGTTCAATAAAACACTGAAAACTGAGTCCGCGTGATGCAGTTGTTGATGTATAAAAGTACACTTTATTCAACCCAAGATGAGTCATATCTTGTTTTCTTTTTTTTTGTTGTTGTTTTAACTTAAAACAAAACAACAACAACAGAAAATAAAATAAAATATAAACCTCATAAGTATGACTATGAGCAGCTCGTTTGTCTCCGAAACTTCCACTTTGTTGTTTTATTTTCTATTTTCTTTTGTTTTATTGTTAATAGTTTTGTTTTGTTCGCTAAAAAAAACAAATAATCATCATCACTGTTGAAAGAAAACAAAAATTATCGAAATCATTTACAATAAGCCGTAATCAGAGCAGTTTTGAAATAGAAATAGAAACAAAAACAACAAACACTCCTAAGTACTAGTTTGATTTTGACTCTTATCGAATTGAGGCTCTGAATCTCTGACTAACACTTTGTTTACGCAAGCCGCCTTCTTCTTGATCGTTGTCGTCGCTATTGCCGTTGCCGTTGTTGAGTTAAAAAATAATTAAATAGTAATGATTTTCATCCAGTTTTAGCTCCTTTTTTTTGAGTGACTTGTGATGCAAGAGGTTAAGGTTAGTTTTGATAAGAAACTAAGAAACTAGGTATATAGACTTTTTTATGGTATTTGATCTTATTTAATGAAATTTTGTAATCTTTTAAGTTCCCGTCATTCATTGACGTCGTTGTGCTATACTTACTTATAAGTATTAAGCGTGCTGCGTATTCGAATTTCGATATAATCGTTAATTGAGAGAAATAAACAATAACAAACAAAAAGTAATAAACAAAAATAGGTTTTATTTGTTTATTTAAATCTTTTTTTGATTAACTTTTGTCCATGTTCTTTTGTTAAGTGTATCTTTCTAAGCTTCTTGAAATATTCAATAGAAACACTTTTGTTTAACCAAAAAACCTGTTTTTCAGATTATCAGAAATAAATACAAAAATTAGAAGAAGAAGAAGAAGAACCACCCGAGTTGCAAAGTAACCCACCACTACGAACTGACATCATCTGTATTAAATTCATAAACCGTAACACTAGGAGCAAATAAACAAAAAACAAAAACAAAAAAAAAAGAAATCATGGCTCGAAATTTAAACAATCCAGCTTTGCATAGGGATTATGGGGCAACATCATCAACACCAAGCACTTCGGCCATCACAAGTATACCCGATGTTAACTTTTCTGGCTTCAGTCCAACAGAGTTTATGTCTCTGAGCGATAATATCGGTTACAATATTAATTCTGTGATCTCAAGTTGGAAACAACTGGATAAAGCTCTTAAAGTAATTGGCACCCCAAGGGACACTCAAGCATCACGTGATAAAGTCCATCATCTACAATCACAGACCAATATACGAATCCAAACGACCAGCAAGGATTTGCAACGTCTGACAGCGGTAGTGAGACATGCTGATAAACAACAAAAACTCAAACAAGAAAAGTTGACCAACGAATTTCGTCAAGTGGTGGAAAAATATTCAGAGAGTCAACAAAAAATAGCAGCAGCCATGAAGCAAGTTGTTTTGCTATCCGTAAATAATCAACAGCAAGATGATGAATCGTCAAGCCAGAGAGGAGATCAGGATATTCTAATTCAGCAACAAAAGAATACCGAGGCAAGTTTGCAATTCGAGCAAAATATGTTGCTTGATCAAGAGAGAAGAATTAAAGAAATTGAGTCTGATGTATTGGATGTGAATTCAATATTTCGAGTATTAAGTAGCTTAGTGCAAGAACAAGGGGAACAAGTTGGTATGTTTTATAAGCAAATTATGTTATATTTTAAATATGAAACTAATTAAATTATTTGTTTCTTTCGTATTTGTATAGATTTAGTGGAAAACAGTATTGATATGACCAATGCTGCAGTGATAGACGGCGCTGCCGAACTAAGGAAAGCCGCTGAATATCGAGCAAGTTATCGTCGAAAAATTTTAATACTACTAGCGATCGCTGTGATAATAGGTTTAATTGTGACTGGAATTATTGTAGGAAAGTTAAACAGTTAAATTATTAAATGTATATATATATGTATATAAATATATATGTATGTCTAACAAAAATAACAACAACAACAAAATTGAGCATATGTTTTACTTTCTTAGTTATTATTTAACAAGAACAAAAATACAAACAAAACAAACAAAAATTAAACAAATAAAACATTATTACACACATTCTTAGTAAGTCTTTATACATATACCATGCATATATATATTATATAACTCTAATTAATTATTCATTATATTATTAGAACAAAACAAAAACAAAAGAAGAAAATCAAACAAACAAACAGAAAGAAAATGTTTTCATCTTCATTTTCATTTCTATTTAATTATTGTTGAAAAAAATCTCTACATCAATTGTTTAAATTTAAATAATAAAACAAAATAAAAAAATAAAAATATAACCCTAAAAATGTGTCGTTCAAACATACATAAATTCGATATAGGCGTTTGTTATTCGTTATTAGTTATAATTATTATTATTATTATTACCAGTCAGTGTAACATTTCTTTTTTTTATTTAAACAAAATTTTAAATATTGTTAAAAGTGTGCCAATTGCGTGTGCACTAATTTTCTTTTTTTGTTTAATTATTAAATATTAAATTGATTTTCATGTAAGAACAACAAAAAACAAAACAACTTAGATGCAAAGTAACAAAAAAGAACGCCATTCATTCATTTTAAATGATTTTTATTTTGCTTTCACAGAAATATATACAAATAAATAATATGTACAAGCAAAACAAATCTAATTATAAAAAATTACATTATATAATATTTCTAGTATCGTTTAAATTTGTGTTTTTAAAAATAAAAAAAACAAAATATTTATAATTATAAACAACCAAAATTTCAACAAAGAAAACAAAACATTGAAACGAAATTAATCACAATATTATTAGGAAAATAAATTTAAAAGAAATTTTATTTTTTTATACATAAAACCCTGTGCATTTTATTTAATTGGATATAACCTACAACCTACAACACATTGTGCATTGATTTTATTTTATTTATTCCTTTCTTCTTTGTTTTAAATGGGTTCACTTATGGAACGTGCATTTTCCCCTCTTTCTGCATTGTCACCATTGAATAGTTTTAAAGACTTGGGAGACACTTATGGTATCTCTCTTAGTTCAAAAACGATATGAAAATTCACTCAAAGCTTACGAAAAGATTTTAATTTCAAATAGGATTACAGAACAAAGCCCCCTGACAAATAATCCCTAAATTTGATAAATGTTAAGTCTTTCTGCAATTTAAAAATTGCCATAAATTTTATTTGTTTCCTTAAATTTATTTAAAGAAATTGCTACCTATGTAAGTTATGAATAGCTCGACTCAAAATGATTGTGGGAAAATCAGTGATTTCTAGGAAAGTAATATTTAAAAAGGTGAACTTCGAAAGTCAATACAGCTCAATGTCCTATGCAGAACTTCATCCAATTGAAGTTAACACAAATATGGGATTTCCAAAGTTCGTGATTTCAACACATGTTCGCTTTGAGTGTTGAACGACTGATTTGCTATTCACAATTCAAGCTTTAATTACTTACATATTACAAACAAACCCAAAACTGGCGCAAAAATCAAAATTTAATCTTGAAACACTTTAATGGATGTCGTTACTATTTTCTTTCCGTTGTCAGTAAAATAAACTAATCAAATCACTAAAATTAATTTGCGGTCAATTAAGACAGAAAAAGACATTTATTTTGCAAATTCTGGATATTAATTTTCTTTTTATTTTAATTTATTGAAATTTCATATGAATTCATTATCATAACTTAGGTATTGGGGAGATGAGATGTAGCCACAATTTCAAAATTATTTATTATTATATTAATTTTTCATCGTTTGGCAACTAAAACACAAATGGCATAAAACTATAACATCTTTAACCAACTTCGAATTAAGCCTACTTTCTGTACTTCTGCTCGAAATCACATATGTATGTCTGTGCATAATCAATAAACTTAGCTCAAGACGCAAAAATAGGTAAGGCGTGGAGTTAATTGGAAACAATCATACCTATTACGGTTGTCGTTTTATTAAAGCAACATAGCTCAACATAAAATGAAATAGAACCTTGAGAGTTCTCTTTTGCCAATTAAAATGAAAATTGGTTTACTAAGAAGTCATCGTTTTCATGTGTTTTTGTTAGGATTCTATAAATTGCGCATTCTTAAGACTGTAAAATTTGAACATTTTCAAAACAAAATCTATTGTTGAATTAACACATTTTAAGTAAACATCTGTGGGTATAACTGTGCAAGCAGATAATTAAATTACTTTTTTTTTCAATGTGTCTAGGGCGTATCAAATTTGAAGAACAATAAATGACTGTTAGAAAATTAAATTGCATCTAATTACTCATTTACAAAATGACTTTAATAAAATTCAAGTTTAACTTTTCTTTAATTCACCAAAAAATGATTTAATAGACAAAAATAATATTTAATTGATATAGAGTTCGTTTCAATGAAGATAATAAAACAATAGGTTCCTGAGATGAGGGACAATGTTCTTTAAAAATATTTATAAATTGGCACTAAGCCCTAATTATTAATGCGATTTCTGTTTTTAAACAATTTTCTTTTTGTATTTGTTTTCTAAATACTTTCGTTCAAATGAATCCTTTTTAATTGAATCACGACTAGGTAAAAGCTTTATTTTCAAATAACTCAAAAACATTAAAGCATAAACTGAAAACTTTAATATCTACTGCTCATTCCCGCATTCTTCATTTCATAATATTTACAAAAATGATATTTTCAACTTCAGATTTATCAAAACACAAAATACACAAAATCGTTATTCCCATCAACTAGAAAAACAAACAAATTATTAATTATCATCATCCATAATAAAATATGAAAAAGCAAAACTAAACAAAACTATGAAACGAAACAATTTTAGAAATTAATTCTACCATTATTTTATTTTATTTTTTATTAATTAAAGTAAACTTTTAAATACAAACATTATAAGTACATACAAATGTACTATGATTGCATATAATTATTATAATCTTACTCAAACAAAACAAACATCTTAACAAAATCAATTCAAACAAAAATGGCATGTGATAAAACATTAAAACAAAAAATAAAATATAAAATATTTAAGAAAATAATATGTAAAGTAGATATTTGTTTGTTTCAGTTAAAAAAAAAATAAAAAAGAGATGAAAATTATAATAATTATTATTGATAAACAAAAAGAAAAGAATACAAAATAAATGGTATAAAGTTATATACATATACGAACCAAATTAACTTTCACTTTAAACAAAACAAAATCAATTTAGTTTAGATAAATTAATAAATTAAAAACAAACAAAAACAAAACTAATATGAGATAAAAGATTTTTATTTAATTTCTATTGCGGAGATCTTTTAAGTACAACAATATTAAGAATTTTGGAAAATCATTTAAAATGACAATTATCACAATAAATATAAAAAAAAAACAGTTAAGAAATACAACAAACAAATGAAATCTATATTAATACGAATAAAAATCCAAAACAAAAATAGTAAATCCCAAATTTAAAAACAATATTTGAATTTGGGTTGTCACCTATATTTGGCGATGTTTTTAAAGAAAATAAATGAAAGAATTTGCATAGAAATTATAACCAAATTATTGTATTCTTGTTATTTAAAGGAAAGAATCAATACTCATGGGCAACGTAAAGACGACGACGACGCAACCAAAGACTTTGGAAGTCCTATTCTCCCTGCCAACCTCAAAGAATTCTCATCGTTCATAGGCAAGAGACACTATTAGATATTAGTTTCTTTCTTTTTAAGATATACATATCAAGGCCTTTTTTATTTATATTCGTTAGATGGAAACTCAAATTGTCCAATTCTATTTAACAAATTGAATACGCACACAATTTTTAAGTCTAAGAACACCGAATGAAAGATATATCTCAGTATTAAATAAATTTGAAAGTTACAACATTGGCTCAAAAACTGTGGTTAGTAAAATAACTTAATTTTATGAACAACTTAAAATCCCTGGGAGCTGAAGAATTCAAATAAGTGAATAGGTATACTCAATTTTAAAACATTTTATTTCATATTTTCTTATAAAATATACATAGGTAGGTACATAATTTTTTAAATACATTTAAAGGTTGTCTGCTTAAGTAATTATTTATCAACATACTACGCTTCACTTGGAGCAGCGCTGCTACTAACTGTGCTGGTGCTAGGAAGAGATTGATGATGCTTGGCTACTGCTTCTTGGGCTTTACTTAAATTGATATTTCCCTCAGTGGCTCGTCCTCTTAGTTCATGTTCAACTGATTTATTTACATTCTTTGTGATGACATGTTTGATCTTTTGATTTTCATTGAATTTGTTCTTCTTTGGTTGAATTGGAGCATCTATAATAGAAAAATGTTGTATTTTATTTTTGTTTTATAAACTACGCATCATTTTTCTTACTTGATCGTCTTGTAAATGCTGGAGAATTCTTTTTATTTTGTTTCTTTTGGATAGCTGCAGGCAATTTTGCTTTTTTAAATTTCCCTTGAGCCATATTTTAATTATTATTATTTTGTTTTCTATGAAATAAAGAAATTTATGAACGAAGCACGTTACAATTTTGATGTTGTTTTGACTTTTGGGATTTGACAAGAAGAATTCAAAGGCATTGCCATTTGAAATAATTATGACATATTTAATGTGGAGTTCACATCACTCTTCATTGAGTGTATTCAATGCAGCAAAATTCAAAAATATCAATGATTTTCTTTGCCAATTTTGTATTCACCCTAATAGGGGATTTACATGTAACTGCACTTTGAAGTCTGCAGACAAAGAGGATGCAAAAAAATGTAATCACAATGGTCGGATAGACCGAGAATGCAGATTATAGGAAATTGGATGAAGATTATAGTGAAGACCAAAAACACTCTATATGAAGACATAAATCCTTCGTACGTATCACCCTTCAAAACCCATTTGTTTACATTGTTGTATTTGTAATGTGGAAGAATTCAACGAACAAAATTGACGTGTTTTCACGCATACATAGACACATTCACTGAGTTTTTAGGGGAAATTTCATAAATTAGAGAAGAAATTACACGCACACCAAGAAATACTTTATGAGGCCAGTTTCCGGTTTAGCTTGTAGGCAAACCAATATGGCTACCGAGGATTTATATCTTTACTAGAGTGTTTTTGGTGAAGACGAACATATTCATCTCCATTATATTAGCATATATATAATAATTATAATAATATAATATATATAATATATATATTATAATTAGCATCTTCGTCTGCATCAGTATTGCCACAATGTTGCGCAAGTGTAACAAAATCTTTGTCCGGTATTATACAGCGCATGTATTAAATGCGCATTAATCGGCTATTTTGTTTTGAAGTATCATTCGGTGATGTGCGCATTATTACACGAAGAAAAGTGGGAACATTGTTCTTCAATGTGGAAAAAATTATTCGCAGAAACTACACTAAATATTCATCTTTTAAAATACGTGTTCCGGATTCAGTTTTCCATGTACTAAACTCGCCTTCGTTCTGGCCAATTGGTGTAATAATACACGAATTTGTTCATAAACAGAATAGTCAAGGAATACCCCAGAACCCTTTTCGTCAAATTCGGACAATGCGGAATCAACATCTGAGCAGCTTAAACAAATATTAGTCTACTACCAAAATGTAAATGGACTTCGGACAAAGACTAATATGGTCTATAAAAATGTAAACAACCTTCCCCACGATGTCATTATACTAACAGAAACGTGGCTCAACTTTTCTATTCTTGACTCGGAGCTTTTTGATGCATCTTATCAAATTTTCAGACGTGATCGACATGATGAAGAAGACTCTAATGTTGTCGGAGGAGGAATTCTTTTTGCGATCAAGACCTCACTTACGTGCTACCTGATAGATGACTTTCGAGCTACAGGTGTCAAAGCTCTATGTATCAAAATCAAGTTGAAATCTGGCCATTTATTTATTATCTCCGCGTATATTCCTCCAAGTTCAAACAATGAGGCTTATGAAAAGATTAATGACTGCATAGAAAATATTTATGTACTTATGGAACCCGAAGATGAAATTTTGATCGTAGGTGACTTTAATCTACCAAACCTTAACTGGACAAAAATTGATGACGACAACTTCCATGTTCCAATAAATGCGTCCAGCCTTAATGAACTAACATGTATAGATGGTATGTCATCGTGTGGTTTAAGTCAATTCAATGGATTGAATTTCTCGCCGATACAATTAACAACGAAATTGCTGTTTTAACTGTTACTGTAAAACTAATAGACGAAGATCGACATCATCCTGCATTAGATATTTCACTAGGTTTAAACATGTCTTCTCCTTACAATAACGATAATAACAACAAACTTGAATTTGACTTTTCTAAATGTAATTTTGTAGATCTTTTTGATATGTTAATAACTGTAAATTGGAATCAATTATTTTGTAATTGTAATATTGAGGATATGTGTAATAATTTTTATAGAACTCTTTTTAACTGCTTTTACGAAACTATTCCTTTAAAAAGATCACGTTTTGCTTCAAATGCACCACCATGGTTTGATACGCGTATTAAGAACTTAAAAAATAAAAGGAACAAAGCTTGGGTAAAATATAACATAACTATCTAGAACTGACGATGATTACAGAACTTTCTTAATTCTAAAACAACTCTTTTCTGATTATTCTAACATTCTATATGACGATTACATTTGTAAAATTGAACATGGTATTAAATCTAATCCAGATAGTTTCTGGAATTTCGTTAATAATAAAAGGAAAACGTGTGGCTATCCGAATTCGATGTCAAATAATTCGTCAACTAGTCATGACCCAAAGATTATTGCAAACATGTTTGCTAATCAATTCAAAGTAGCCCCGATGGTGTTCCATCTTATATATTAAAAAAATGTGCTTCTTATCTGTCATATCCGTTATGTGTTCTCTTCAATGCATCCTTAAAAAGTTCAATTTTTCCTGTTATCTGGAAAAGGAACTATAGGCCCATTGCGAAACTATCTGTGATACCTAAACTGTTTGAGTCAATTGTGAGTAATGTTCTTTCTTTTCATTGTAGTTCTATTATTTGTGATAGCCAGCATGGCTTTGTCAAAAAGAGATCCACTGTAACTAATTTATTTAACTTCGTGTCCTTTTGTCTAGATGTAAAACGCGAGCAAGTTGATTGCATATTAACTGACTTTAGTAAAGCCTTTGACAAGTTATGTCACAATACACTAATTCTAAAATTATACCATTTAGGATTTAACAACAATTTTATAAATTGGATTTCTTCATACTTAAAAAATCGTCGTTATTCTGTCTTTTTTCGTAATGAAAGTTCAATTCAATTTGTTGTCAATTCTGGCGTCCCTCAGGGCAGCCACCTAGGTCCTATTTTATTTGTTTTATTTATTAACGACTTGGTTTCAAACTTAAAAAAACTCGTCTGTCCTTGTTTATGCTGATGACATTAAGCTTTTCAAAAGTATAAAATCATCCTCTGACTGTTTATTATTACAAGAAGACTTAACAATATTTAGGGAATGGTGCAATAAAAACCGACTTGTTTTAAATGTTGACAAATGTAAAACTATGAGTTTTACACGTAAAAAAATTCCGTTTTTGTACAACTATACGTTTGATTCTTGTCCGTTATGTAAAGTTTCTATGTTTTCTGACTTAGGTATTATTCTAGATCCCAAATTATCATTTAATGATCATTTAAGTTATATAATTAAAAGAGCCAATAGGGTTCTTGGATTCATTAAAAGATTCGGTCGTGACTTTCGGGATCGTTATGTTCTTAAACTTCTTTTTATTTCGTTTGTTAGACCAATTTTAGAATACGGCTGTGTGGTATGGTCACCTTATTACTCAATACATGTTTCAAGAATTGAAGCGATCCAAAAAAGGTTTCTGCGTTTCTGTCTTCGGTCTCTTCCATGGGCAAGGGAAAATCTACTTCCGCCTTATTCTCAAAGACTAGCTTTGATCAGCCTCCCTTCTTTGACTAACCACAGAAAGTATATACAATTTTGTTTTATTGTTGGGATTATTAATGGTTCAATATCATTACCATCAGTTCTAAGTAAATTAAATTTCAGTTTCAGTCGTACAAGTTTAAGGCGACAGCAACCTATTATTCAAATATTTAGCAGATCAAACTATGGTGTATGTAGCCCTCTCAATCAGTTAATAACAATTTATAACGAATTTCATTTTTGTTTAGAATCTGTAAATGATAATATAAAATGTAAACAATTTAAACTTATGTTTTTCAACAATATTGAATAATAAATATAAATTATTTTTTTTAAATATTGTTAACGTTAGATTTTAACGAATTAAATAAATAAATTTATACTAAATAAAAAAAAAAGACTTTTTGGATGTTTAAGTCTGTGCATTATTTTTACAGCAACTTTCGTTGCTCGCTCGGTGTACCCAACCCACGATTGCCACATTAGTCAAATTTATTCATTACTTTTTCACTTGGTCAAATGGTCATTTTTAATTCATTTTGGTCATATTTTTCGGAAACGAAAAAAAGTGCGACAATTTGAGTAACGAAAACGTTCTTTTAACATACTCACTTGGCTAAACAGAAACAACGGTTAAACTCATTTAAGCAACTTTGTGTAAGTAATAACTTTATTAAAACTATAAACTTTTGATCTGAATTGGACTTAGGGAACAAAGAGAATTATCTACGCATTACACAAGCCGTACAAATTCTCAAAATCTAACCTTACTTTTTTAATAAAATTATTGTAAAAACTTACTTACTTACTACTGTGATCTCATGTTATAACGCTTTGTTTTTATATTTCATCTTTATTTGGCTTCCTAATTTAATTAAGTTTGTTAGGGATTTTGTAAGTTTATTTGTACGTAATTAAAAAATAAACGTCATCTGCATGAAATGTGATGAATTTATTAATTTGTGTTTACAAATTTTTCGGACTTGAATTATGTTGGTAATTTTTACCTACAAGTGGTCATGTTTATTTTCAAATTTGGACACAAACTTTTTTTCCAGCACTGGCAACCGTGGGTATACTTATCGTCCACTTGAATTCACTTTTGTGTCCCATATTAAGGTATTAGCTTTAGCTCTACTAAACACGAACACGAAGTGAAGCAAATGCGAAAAAATACGAAGAAAAGGAAAGACAAACGTCAAAAACATGCAAGGAATAGCTTGTACGTGCATGCCGAGATAGATTTATTTCTATTCCATTTTTTATTAATTCGTTTCTCTTTCGCTTTTCTTCGATACAAGGAAAAACATGCGCTGTGTAATACCGGACTTTACATTTCTTCTTTATTTTTAAGTTTTGTTATGTTACTATTTTTACGTTTTGTTACACCTTTTTTCAAGAATTTTATTTAAAATTCCTTTTAATTGTGAGGTTCGTGCAACTAATTGTAATATTTTGCTTACATATGTAAGTGAGATACATTTCCAAATTATAGTGCGTTTTTACAATATAAAGAATTCAAAGTACGATTCAACTCTCATTTTAAAACTATGGATAAACACCTTGTTCCTAATTATAGGCGTCTTTTTTTCCTTCAAAGCATTCATTTTTCAATTTTCTTACAATTTATTAGCTTTTGTTAGGTTTCTTAATTTATTTTTTATTTATTTAAGGCTTGTGTCAACACAGTACTATTTAAAATATATAGTATTTTATAGGAAATAAAAAGAATTACCACAGGCGTATTCTCTCCCACTTTCAGGTTTTAAAATATATATCTTCCTTCCTCTACTTTTCTGCATGATGCAAATGCAGATACAGGTAAAACCGATTTTAAAATATCTGGAAATAAATTTACCCGATCTTTATAAACTTTATTCTTCCGAAGTCCCAAAATTTGTAGTGAAACCGGATTTGTTTGTACACAGATGAAAAATTAATTACATTTTAATTCACAAATTAATATATTTTAAGAGTTTACTAAACCGCAACATTAGAATCAATCCATGGGTAACAGTTTTAATACAATTTTATCGTTTGTGAAATCGTATAAGTGACGTTTATCTAAATTGTTACTGATTGTAAAATCGTCAGTAGAAACGATTTTAAAATTTGATGAATAAATAATTTATTATAAAGATGTATCCAAATTTTAATTTGCAATCTTTTGTGTATTTTTTACTTTCAAAAACAAATGCGTCACATTGTTGCTTAACCATCTTCTTTGGTGCAAAATTCGAAAGGGACATTTTAGCAATTTTAAGTTACTTGTAGTGGGTGTGGGCTTATTAAAAAAGTTGTTTATTTGAACAGGACGAGTAACTTTAATTGTTCATCTTCCATATAATCATATTATATAAATATATAATCGTGTAAAATTAAAAGTACATTTAAAGATCATTTTTTGGGATTTGAAAGCTTTCGTTGAACTTAAAAATTTCTAATTATTCTCGACTGTTTTGAAAAATCAAATTCATAAAAAAACTTAAAATAACTTTAGAAAAAACTTATAACATATTCATATACCAAGCTCATAATCAAAAGATTTTAAAAACCTAAGTTACCAGAATGTCTGTCCGATATTTATGAATAACAACTGAGCTCATTACAATTTAAGAAAATTTGAATTAAGAAATCAAAACTGCATCAATTGTCAGTTAAATTAAAAAATTATAGAAAAAATTCTTTTAAAATTGTAATATATTCTAATATTGGTCCCAAAAAAAATAGTTGATGTTAAAAATATCAGTTTTTTGAGAATAACTTCCGATTTTCGAGGTTTTAGGATTTTATAAAGCACTATAAACAGCTCTACATAGTAATAGGTACAATCCTTGATAGTTTATTTCACTTATTTAGCATAGTTCTATTAAAGGGTGGTAAGATTTCTAGGGCTGATGTTGATTTTGAAGTCTTATTTAAAAACACTGAATAGAGCCTACATAAAGTTATTTAATCTCTATAATGCCTCTAAACGCAAACATGCTATTTATAAAACTTATGCAAGGTTGTATAGTCTCATAATAAGCTAAGCGCGTTTTGAGGTTGAATAGAGCCTACATAAGGAAATTATTGTTATTATTACTTCATAAATGTCAGTTTGATTTCTCTGAATTTTTGAAATTAAAAAGAAAACAATAATGCCTTTCCAGTTTAGCTCGTTTTTAATAATTTAAATCGCGTTTTACCAACTCCGAAAATGCGGAAAGTTTATAGAAAAAGGTTCAACCCAATGAGCCTATAAGAAACGAAGAATTTAAAAAAAAATATAGATTTTCGAAAGAGAATATAATAAAAATAATTGGAATTAATAATAATGGTCACGCGACCTAAGCGTCACACCTCAATCCGATGGTCCAAATTTTCGATGACACTGGCTAGGCGCGCACATGCAACTTTTTCGAAACCAAATTAGTTCGATCGTTAGTTGCCCAAACATAAGCATATAAGGCTAGGCGCGCACATGCAACTTTTAGTTTCGAAACTGTTTGGTTTCTAAACTGAGCACTATAGACTTATATGAGAGTCCGCGCACATGCAGAAACAATTCTGTCGCCCATTCGAGCAACTTTTTAGTTTGTGTTTTAATACAAACTAGACGATCCCCTCGAACCAATTTCTAAGTTTGTGCCACAAGGAATTATAGGTAACTGCGCGGACATTCAACTAAATCGTTGAATAATTTTCTGTAAGTGCAAGAGAGAGAAAAGTTTAGTCAAGGTGCCATTTATCACTAATTAAACAATCTTCCAGGTAATTCTATGGAGAAAAATGCATCCGAATGAAAATAAAAAAATACACCACATTCTTCATTTACTTCGATTTTTTATTAATTTCTTTCACTAAAACACACAAATTTTCTTAAACTTACTAATAAACACAAATATTAACCATTTACCTAAATGAAAAATATTAGAAATATTAACATTTTATTATAATAACAAAATATCAAAACAAATAAGTGCCATTGTTTTGTTTTGATTTCACATACTGAATAATAAACGTCAAACTCGTTGAGTTTCCGTGACGTAGATGCGCAGAACGAAACAAAAATAGAAACGCGAATGAGCTATCTGTTTTAGTTGTATCATGATTGTGTTCAAGGGGTGAGTCAACTTGCGCTGCAGCTACAGCTTCTCATTGTGTCGATGTATAGTCACGGTTGCCAGTTTGGTCTTTTACGACCAAATTTGGTCATTATTTTCTCACTTGGTCGCATGGTCATTTTTTATTCCATTTGGTCCCTTTTTTAAGAAATTGAAAAAAAAATAACTCGACTCTATTCCTTTTATAATCTCAAAAATAAAATACATACCTAAAGAATTTTGGGAAAAATTCAATTATCATAGAAACGCTTAAAATGAATATTGTTTTCAAAATTTAAGTTAGTTCGTTTATAACTTGATGTTACTTCCTCACAGCTCAGCTGCTGCTCAGAGGAATTTTTTTGAATTAAATTTGATAAAAACGAAAGGCAGACTTAATTTGGGTACCATTAATAATGTAATGCTGGCCAAAGAGCGTCAAGATGACAAAAATAACCATAGCCTTTGGTCTGCAAAAACATTTTTTTTGAATTAATTTTATATGAATTTTATTTAGCGATAGTATTCGATCTCCTGACTTATTCGATCTCCTGACATAATGTTAACATATTGTGATCTGAAAAAAAAAATGAGGCTGGGGTGCGTCCCACACTGATAACTTCACAGCCCGTCTGCCGATTTGTCTTTCTTAAAAGGTTTGTAGGCTTTCGTAATTTGCTAGTTGAATTATTCTAAAAAAAATAAAAATTACAAACAATATTTTGAGTATGATGAAATAGTTTGATTTCAATATCTGTTCTTGTTAACGAGATTTTTAGTCGAAAACCAATTTTTACCAAGTTTTCGTAGCATTTGCGTACTATTTTTTGTAGGTTTTAGTTTTTTATGAAAAAAAACTGACTGTTGGATTTTTATGCACAATTTACGGAATGTTAGAAACAGTATTTTCTGTAAGATAAAATTAGCTTAAAGCCAATATTTTTTTAATTTTTGAAAAGATACTTGAGTCGAAAGTAAATGTTTACCAAGTTTTACTATTGTTTTTTTAAGGTTTTTATTTTTTGTAAAAAAATGTCAATTCGACTTTTTCAAAATTTTACCAGATGTCAAAAACGTTATTCTTCCTGAACGTACGTACACACGCAAGCACAGTCATCTCTCTAAAAATCTTTTATTTAGACTCTAGGAACCTTGAAACGTCGAGAAATGTCAACATTTTCAATTCTATAAATCGGACCGATTACAATAACTTTCTATGGGAAGTTAAAAGCCATTGCGGACACAAATTATTTTGGTCCTATTTTGGTACGATTGGTCATTTTTATTTTCAGCTTTGGTCATGCAATTTTTTTTCAAGTGGCAACCGTGTGTATAGTATTTTCGTATCTTTTAACTTTGACAGTGCTACAGGCAACAGCTACAGCTACACCATTGTGTTCAAGGGGTTAGAGCGAAAAAATAGTTCAATTTAGTTGCAAGTTTGTGTGTTATTTATTACACTCAGACTTTCTGTATGCTGCGTGTTTCGCATATTTTCTTTTGAACACCCATCCCATCAATCTCGCATTATTACACTAGGATGTTTTTCGGTTGCGTGTTTTTGACACTTCTCTTTCATTTTTTGTTCTCATCCACAAAGTCGAAGTGTGAAAATAATTAAAGAAAACTGCACTTTTTACTACAACAATGAAATCATGAATATGGATAATAATTCCGAATAATGTAAAAAATAGGAATTGGATTGAAATCTGGAGAGAATCCTTCATTTTTTTGACAAAAGAACTAAAATCAAAGGATAAACCATCGTTTTTAAATTATAAAAGGATGAATGAAGAAACTTTTAACCTGCTTTTCATTGAAAACTGTTGAAATAGAATATACAATATACCTATTTAATGTATATGCATTATGCACCCTAAATTTCTTACTACTTTTTGTTAACTAATAAAATAACGTAACGTAATAAATCACTCTCTAATTTGTTCTCATCCAAAGCGAACGTGTTTTATTCGATTCGATTAGTTTTCTGGAAGTTTGTAGAATCTTTTCTGCGCACATATTCAACAACAAAAACGACATGAAAAAAATACAATTTTGAGTTCCAGAAAAGTTGGCTATCACTTTGTTTCAACGGGTGAAACAATTTAAAGCTTAAACTACCAAGCTAGACTCTTTCAATCATTCCTTCATTTAATTTCATTATAAGGTTTTTGCTCCACTTGAATTTGTCCGGCGGAATATTTCTTGTTCACTCGGTAACAATAGAAAAAAAATAAAGCAACGCCAAGAAACAAAGAAAGGCAAGAAAGAGAAACGTCAAAAACCATCCAAGACTCCTGAACCCAGAACTCTGCGGGTAGAGACTTTTTAAAGTATTTCTATTTCACCTACTTTCTCTTTCGCACTTATTTGCGTCTTTCTAAAAAAGTCTGAGTGTAATAACTAATAACACACTTTATTCTGATTTGTATCACGAATTATATTTCAAGGATGACTTAAAGCTGTGTTTTTAAAAAATGACTCTCTTATCCATTTAATGATAATTTGTGTCAACTAACGAGGAAATCATATTGAAACATAGTTGATAGTGTTTATTATGCAAATTGTACAACATTATTTGTTCGCAAAATGATACCTATGCTTTACTTTTTAATTAGAAACATTTGAACACGTGCGTACTAGAACTAATTCATCGGAAGTTTGAAAAAAATTGAAAGTATCAGAAATTGAGAATATGCTCCTAAAATGAACTAGAGTTATGTGCAGCGTCAATTTAACAAATACAAAATATTTACTTGTGTTGAAAAATTCCAAACCGAAAAAGAAATTAGTGGAGATTCACTTTTCTTTGATTTTTTGTATTTCTAAACAAAATTCTTTTCCGATAACTGAAATTTGAGAATATCGATAAGAAAATATCGTAACGTAAGAAATCCCTCACTGATCTACACATCTCTAGATTCACTTTACGTAACGTGCTTTTAACTTTAAAGTAGCATTCACATGAGCGCGACCAACGAACGACGAATGAATTACAAAATGTGAGTTTCTATACGTTTGAAGACATATTTCCACACAAATTCTTAACAAAACGATAGCAATGAAGTTTCTATTTGATTTATTGTGCATACTTTTACTTTTCAATGTCATATATTAATAAATTTAAGAAAACAAATTTATTCGTGGCGAACAAAATTCTAGTTGATACGAACTGTCAAACTTTATTCGCGTCCCACATACCATCCACACTGCAACGAATAAATTGATCGCGTTCCACATACCATCCACACTGCAACGAATAAATTGTTCGCGCGCTACATAACCTAAAAAATCATTCTTGTGTTTTGATTTCGATGATGAATGGTGTTCGGCTGCGGATGCACATGAAATCTTTTCCTTGTTTTGTTTATTAACAAGGACACCAATAATTTTTTTTAACAAATATAGCTTCGATCGCATTTTCTTAATCGGTTGTTTTCAAACAAAACACAATAATGATAAACACAAAAAAAACAATTGTCAAAGTCAAACTTCATTCGCGACGAATTAAAAAACTCTCATGTGAAAGAAATGTCAAAATCGACGAATATTCGTTCATTCGTTGGTCGTTGGTCGTGCTCATGTGAATAATGCTTAACTTGTCAATTCACAAAACTGTCATAACAAAAACAGAAATAGATTTTCGGAAGCAACAATAATAAAGAGATTTTTGTTGATTTTATTTTGTATGAATACAAAATTTAAATGGTTATATTATAGTTCGATAAAACATCAAGTGCAAAATCCACTGCAAATATATAGGACAAGATCGTTGAATAATGTATGTCGATGGACACAAATACTGGCTCGCCTACAAAACTGGTTCTGTGAGGTAGGTTTTAAATTTCTTTGGTGTATTTTAATTAAATTTAATTCTTTATTAAATGAACTTTAAGTTTTAAAAGTCATTTGTTTTATAAGTTCAAGTTTCCATCATCCTCTTGACAGGCGTCCAATTTTCTGAATATAAAAATAAATGTATCTCCTTTTGTTTATTTAGCTACTATCGCTGCCATCGACACAAGAGCACCAAGTGTCCAGGTCGTCTCACTAATGAAAATGGCAAAACTAAAATCATTGTAGAGCACGATCATGCCCCTGCACCAAATCAACTATCGGTCGATGCATTCCGCAAGGTACTCACCCAAAGGGCAACCGATGAAACGACTGACTTGAATGTAATTTACTGTGATGAAGCAACTAATCGGCATGCCGACGCTGCTCTGCTCTACCCGTTCACATCGGCCGAAAGTGCAATGAGGAAGGCACGGCGAAAACAACTGCCCAAAGAGTCGGCGACCAAAATCGCTGACATCGTGAGCATCCTTGATGGGGGAAAAGACTTCCTGCAAGTGAATAGTGGCTCGCAGAAGGAACGTATCTACCAGAAAACAATCAGTCTACCCGACGCAACTTGCATGATATTTATGCATAAGAAAACATTCGAATTGCTTCCTCGGATTGACGAAATCCATATGGACGGGTCCTTCGAGTTCGTTTGCCCGAATCAACCGGATTACTTTCTCATTACGTTCCATGCTGTGAATGGGCATATGGTGAGTTATCAATGATTTGATTGAAGCTATTTCGCTGAACCGTTTTTGCTATTTCCAGACGGCTCCGATTATTTATTGTATGATTACGGCAAAAACAAAGTCGGCTTATGCGGCAATTTTCTCGTACATTCGACAAGAACTTAAAGTCATCCCGAATATCATAGTCTCGGACTTTGATAACGTTGTCCAATCGGAGTTGGCGTTTATTTTCCCCGAAGCGATTATCAAAGGTTCCTGGTACCAGTATACCGATTCGGTTCTCAACAAAATGAAGCAGCTGGGCTTGCAACGCGAAACTGCAAAAGGTGTGGGAGCTAGTGCGTTGAGGATGTTACTCGTCTTGCCTCTCCTCCCTCCTGAATACATGGTCCCCGGATTAGAAGCACTTCGCAAATGGATGAGAGAAAAGAGTATTTTCTCCAGCGGACTTTCAAATCTCTGCGACTATGTAGAGAACACTTGGCTGCGGGCTGTTGGCACGGAGAAGATGTCCATCTTCGGAACAAATCGCATAGCCTCAAATCACATAAAGGTGTTCAACAAAGACCTAACCGATCGAATAGGTCAGAATCCAGTTATTTGGACAATCTTGGATTCTATCCGTCAGCTCGCGACCAAGTTGTATGTGAATCTCAAACGGAAACATGGTAAAACTTCAAAGTCGAAGAATTTGACTTCAGCTATAAGACAGAAACGCAATGAAATGGTCGCTGAGAAAATTGTAGAAAGCGCCACGCAACTGTGGATAAAAACTCCAGTTCACTTGAGAAACCCCCTACAGTTCTTACAACTCAGCAGTCATTGTATTACTGATTCGATGTACCTGGAAAACTTGTCGAATATCAAAGACCGTAATTACACAATGGCAACATTTCCAAAAACCGGTAACGTCTCTCTTAATTCGGTTTCTCAATCGCCTAACCTAAAGAGTTGGGCTATGATAGATTCCAGCACACTGCAGCTTGCAAATTCGGGTTCGGAAAAAAACATCACAAACTCAGCCCCAGAATCGAATTCACCTGCATCCGAATTCATTCCGACGTCACACATTCCACAGGATTCGTATAATTGTGGGGATATTGTGATAGGCGATGATGGTGCGGGAAATATTTATCCCAGTTGTTTTGCTCAATGTTCTAGCATGAAAAGCTGCACGGGAGATGGATCAGGCAGTAATGAACAAGTCCTGCAACCACAAACATCCTCATCTCAACCAGCAATAGAAGCTTCGTCGACGAAAAATACAGATGCTGAAATTCCACCCACGCACAGTAGTATTATGACGGCGAGAGATCTTGCCAGTCCTCCGCCATTAGTTTTTCTGCCGCACGTTAAAAAGCTTCAAAACAAAAGAATCCTGCCTGTGCTTTCAGAACCACCACCCTTGGTGCTTATAGGTTCTAAAAGGCAAAGGATAAAATAAATTATTTGGTGAACCTGATAGAAGGTTCTTAACTAAACCTAGATAAGACTTAGATTATTAATTTAATCATTGTAAAATATTGATTTCAAAATATAAGCCATTAAAATTAAGACTAAACATGAGTGCTGTCGGTTTGTTAACACATTTTCTAATGTTTGAGATATGGTGATGGTGAGTCTGTAAATATCATGTTAATGGCTTGACGGGAGGAATGCTTTGTCGCCAATTTTCCTGTTATTGGTTTTTGTTCTATGTTGATAAAGTTGCGAAAATAAGGTGTTGTGGTCACAAATCACGTTGAAATACTTGGTCTTACGCGATTATCTCTGTAACAAGGAACTTTGGAGAAGTCGAATTTGCTCTTTCTTGAATTCCCATAACTCGTGAGCTGGGCGACTTGGAGAGCTTAAATTTTAGTTCGTGAAAACAAAGAATAAGGCAAGCGAATGTAGAGATACTACGTCATCTGCGCAGGACCTTGGAGACCAAGACGCTTCTCAGAAGATCGTATAAGAAGCAAAATAGCAGTCTGGGGATATTTGTTTGGGCTTGGTATAGTGCTGTTATTTTTCTGTGGGTGGAGTTTTTATTGAAAAATAACAAGAATGACCCAGACAAATACATGGTATATATTTATACCGAACGTTGAAGCTTTGTATATGTTAGTGGCAGTGGCATCACTGTCACTTATAATGGGTGATTTTTTAAGAGCTTGAGAACTTTTAAAAAAAAAAAACGCATAAAATTTGCAAAATCTCATCGATTCTTTATTTGAAACGTTAGATTGGTCCATGACATTTACTTTTTGAAGATAATTTCATTTAAATGTTGACCGCGGCTGCGTCTTAGGTGGTCCATTCGGAAAGTCCAATTTTGGGTAACTTTTTCGAGCATTTCGGCCGGAATAGCCCGAATTTCTTCGGAAATGTTGTCTTCCAAAGCTGGAATAGTTGCTGGCTTATTTGTGTAGACTTTAGACTTGACGTAGCCCCACAAAAAATAGTCTAAAGGCGTCAAATCGCATGATCTTGGTGGCCAACTTACCGGTCCATTCCTTGAGATGAATTGTTCTCCGAAGTTTTCCCTCAAAATGGCCATAGAATCGCGAGCTGTGTGGCATGTAGCGCCATCTTGTTGAAACCACATGTCAACCAAGTTCAGTTCTTCCATTTTTGGCAACAAAAAGTTTGTTAGCATTGAACGATAGCGATCGCCATTCACCGTAACGTTGCGTCCAACAGCATCTTTGAAAAAATACGGTCCAATGATTCCACCAGCGTACAAACCACACCAAACAGTGCATTTTTCGGGATGCATGGGCAGTTCTTGAACGGCTTCTGGTTGCTCTTCACTTCAAATGCGGAAATTTTGCTTATTTACGTAGCCATTCAACCAGAAATGAGCCTCATCGCTGAACAAAATTTGTCGATAAAAAAGCGCGAAACACATTTCGAACCGAACACTGATTTTGGTAATAAAATTCAATGATTTGCAAGCGTTGCTCGTTAGTAAGTCTATTCATGATGAAATGTCAAAGCATACTGAGCATCTTTCTCTTTGACACCATGTCTGAAATCCCGCGTGATCTGTCAAATACTAATGCATGAAAATCCTAACCTCAAAAAAATCACCCGATATCTTCGACTGCCAACTTTCAAGATACAAACCTCAATGTCATACCAATACCAAACTTAAGATACAAAATCCAAGCCTTACCAATACCAACTGCAAAAACAAGAAGAAACGAAAAATTCAAATTTCAGGCAAACGTATTTCAGCAGTCATCGAGAGAAGACCAACGAACCACAAGAATTGCGAAGTAATATTAAAAGAAATTCGTAGTTTCTCATAAAATTTCTACTTTAAATAAAAATATTTCGAAACTGACAAATTTAACTTGATTCTTTGTTTTTCTTTTAAATAAACAACACGTTGTTCCAATAATAAGGAAGAACAACAATTCTACAAATTTCTTTTATGTTAATAAGTAAAAGATAAAGATGTCTGCTGACGAAACTCCATTAACAAGGAGAAGTAAACGACTAAACGGTCGTAGAATCGTCAACGCCAAAGGAGATGATAGATGCAAATTATGCGACCTAGACAACACGCAAGAAATGGTTCAGTGCGACGAATGTTTGCAATGGTACCATTTCAATTGCGTCAACGTGACTGCGGCCATTGAGGAAGAAGATTGGAGCTGCGCGCAATGTCTAAACCAAAAAAAGGCAGATTCAGAATCCGCACGTTCCAAGAAGACGTCATCAACAAATCGCCGACAAATAGAATTACAGATCCTCGAAGAAGCTAGAGAACTAGAGAAAAAAGAGATGAAGAATATCTAAGAAAGAAATTTGCTCGTAAATGGAAGTGAAAAAAGTGCGTGCTCCGAATCGTTTAAAGATCTGAAAGATGTCGAGAATTGGATTCAACACCGGAACGATGTCCAACATAAAGCACTTACAGTGAATACAATGAAAAGTGCACAAATAACAACGCAAATAAATCAACATTTGGGCATCCATATTCCTGCCGCCACCATGCCACACAACCCTGGCCCATCAACATCACTTCATCAAGCAAATCCAAGAAATCAACAACAAGAGTCCGCACAACCCGATAATGTTCAATTGGCAAACAGACATTCAATGTCAAGGGATTTGCCGAATTTCTATGGCAGCCCTGAAGAGTGGCCACTTTTCATCAGTACTTACGATCGAAGTACACGGCTCTGTGGTTTTAATAATGAAGAAAACCTCTTGAGACTGCAAAAATGTTTAAAAGGACAGGTACTTGAAACAATGCGCGGCAGATTGATGTTGCCATCTAATGTTCCTAACATCATACAAACAATGCGAATGTACGGCCGTCCAAAGGTCATAATAAAGTCGCTTTTGCAGAAGATCCAAACTCAGCCAAGAATCCAAATCGAAAAAGTCGAGATTATTGTATCGTATTCCCTGGCTGTGCAAAATCTGATTTCGACAATAGAAGCCTGTGACCTCCAGGAGTATTTGCACAATGCAGAGCTCCTGGACGATCTTGTGAGCAAACTGCCGACACAGCTGATGTTAGATTGGGCGAAAGCAATTGAAGGAATGACATCATACAACCTATTGGACTTTGACGAATGGCTGTTCAGGCTAATAGATAACATATGTAAAGTCAGTCCTGCTATATCATTCAATCAAGATGCGAGAACACCTATGCGCAAGAAAGAAAAAGCCCACATCAATGCACACTCCGAAGAAGATGTAAAGACACCAATGTCCGACAAGAGACGCTGTTCAATTTGCTCTCAGGATTGTTGCGGAGTTCATCTATGCAAGAGATTCAAAAATATGAGCCTTAACGACAAATGGAATGCAATAAAACAAAACAGACTTTGCCGTACATGCCTGAAATCTCATCCGCAATCTCGATGCAGACTGAATACTTTGTGTGGTGTGAAGGGTTGCATTTATAGACATCATCCTTTGTTACACAAGAACACGAGTGACACAGTGGTTACAGGAACATCAACAATTGCAGTGCAAACGACAGAAACAAGTCAAGCTCCCGCTATAGATGACGCTAATTTCAACTGTAACACGCACAGATCAACTCAGAATATAAAATACCGCGTTGTTCCTGTTGTTCTTCATGCTGAACAGAAGCACATTGCAACATTTGCCTTTCTGGACGACGGATCGTCACTTACTATGATGGAAGACTCCTTGGCAAAAGAATTGGATCTCAAAGGCATCAATCAACCGCTCTTTTAAAAGTGGACAGGCAACACCCACCGAAACGAAAATGAATCAAGAATAGTATCCGTCGAAGTTTCTGGAAGGGACCACACAGATAAAAGATTTAAAATTCCAATCATCAGGACTGTGAAATCTCTTAACTTGCCACAACAATCCTTGGATGTCGAAGAACTCAGCGCTAAGTACCCTTATCTGCGCGGGTACCCAATTCAATCCTACGAGAAGGCTATTCCACGCTTGTTGATCGGTCTGGATAATTTGAAGCTAGAAATTCCTCTGAAGGTGGTAGAAAGCGGCGAAGGAGATCCAGTTGCAACAAAGACAAGACTTGGTTGGGTAGCATATGGACCATCATCAGTAACAGGCAATAACACAGGTGAGTCCTTTCATTCTAACTATCATGAGTGTGAATGCGCAACTGCCAAGCTGAGTGACGTCGACGACACCCGTCATAACATGATGAAAGATTACTTTTCTCTGGATGGTCAACCCCAAGACTATCCAGAGAAAAGTGGGGTTGGGGAACCAAAGGGGCTGCTAAGGTCGCAAGATGACGAACGCGCCTGCAAGATGCTTGAAAGTCTTACGATCAGAAACGGTTGTCGATTCACAACCAGGCCTTTTATGGAAGTATGAAAACATTAAACTCCCAGAGAGCTTCCAAATGGCCCTAAAACGACACCACTGCTTTGCACAAAAATTGAAACGCAACCCAGACCTGGGCAATAAAATAAAATATCAGATCAAAGAATATGAAAATAAGAGATACATAAGAAAATTGTCTGAAAACGAACTTGAACATCAATTTCCTCGAACTTGGAACCTTCCAATATTTGTTGTTACAAATCAAAATAAACCGGGCAAGACTCGGATAGTCTGGGATGCTGCTGCCGAAGTCAATGGCGTGTCACTCAACTCTGTACTGTTAAAAGGACCTGATCAACTTATTTGCCTACTCTCAGTCCTATATCGTTTTCGAGAGAAGCGCGTCGCCATATGTGCGGACATTCGAGAAATGTTCCACCAGATTGAAATGCGAGCAGACGATCAGCACGCTCAAAGATTTCTCTGGAGTAATGACTTACATGCCACTCCAGATGTTTATGTGATGCAGGTACTGACGTTTGGGGCCAGTTGCTCTCCCAGTTGTGCGCAGTTTGTTAAGAATAAAAATGCACTCGAATTTTCCAAACAGTATCCAAGAGCAGTCGATTCCATCCTTCGCAGCCATTATGTTGACGATCTTCTTGATAGCGTAGACTCAGAAGAAGACGCCATTAAGCTGGGTAAAGAAGTCAAATACATATGTACATCAAAATGGTGGTTTCGAAATTCGAAATTGGATCTCAAATTCACCGAAGGTCATGGAGGCTTTGAGAGAGCAACCGCCAGCATCCAGAAGAAGCCTGGACATCAACCCTGAGAGTACCTCCGAAAAGGTCTTAGGCATGTGGTGGTGTATTCAAACAGACACATTCTCATTCTCAGTTTTAAAGAAGGCGTCAATGATAGAGCTTCTGTCAGAAGACTTCGAACCGACCAAGCGGCAAATACTTCGCATCCTAATGAGCATTTTTGATCCCTTAGGCCTGATTGGTAATTCATTAATTTATATCAAAATTTTAATGCAAGAGATCTGGCGTTCCAAACTGAGCTGGGATGAGAAGATTGAAGGGAAACTATGCGAGAAGTGGCGTATTTGGGTCAATCACTTAAAAAACATTGACCGAATACATATTCCCAGATGCTATTTAAAGCAAATCATGTATGATGAGCACGACACATGCCAGCTACATATTTTTGTTGACGCTAGCATCAATGCATTTGCCGCTGTAGCCATCATCCGAGTAACAGAAGGTAACCTTATTGAATGCAGAATAATTTCGTCAAAAACTCGGGTTGCGCCTCTGCGATTAACTTCCATACCAAGGCTAGAACTCGACGCCGCAAGGCTGGGTGTACGATTAGCGAACAGCATCAAGCAGTATCACACCATCAAGTTTTCAGAAGAGTTTTACTGGTCGGACTCCAAAACAGTTCTTTCGTGGATTCAGTCTGATCATCGCAATTATAAGCAATACGTCGGATTCAGAGTCCGCGAGATACTGGAAACAACCGAAACTCATCAGTGGCGCTATATACCTTCAAAGGACAACGTAGCAGACGACGCCACGAAATGGGAAAAATACCCGACTTTGATATGAATTCGCGATGGTTTGTAGGCCCACCATTTCTGATGCAAGACGAAAACAAAGGGCCACTCAATTTGTCAAACCTTCGAGAAACTCCGGAAGAGCTGAAATATAATACTGTACTCAATCAAGCACTAATAGACTCCAAACGTTTTTCAAACTGGCAAAAATTAGTAAGAGCTCAAGCATACATTTCCCGATTTATATATAATACCAGAGCTATCAAGAAGAAAGTTCCTAAACGAAACCAAGAGTACATCACACATGAAGAATATGTGGAAGCAGAAAGATCACTCTACCTTCAAGCCCAGCTAGATTCGTTTCGTTGTAATGTGTGCCCTACCTCACCTACGAATCTATGTGGGATATTGAAAGGCTTCCCCAAGCCGAAAAAGGTGATGGCTAAAGAGCCGATCTGCTTTCAAAGTTTAGAGTAAAAAAACAAGGCTGAGGAGCCGAATTAGGTCTTTTCACTTCCAAACTGAAAGTGAATTTATTCAGTCAAACTTAAGCTATTTATACAAAAATAATCTACTTACACACTAACATCTTAAGCCTATATCAAATACATATAATCACTTAAACATAGAAATATTTTATATAAACATAAACATATTTTGTATTCCGAATTCTATGGGAAATTTATGACAACGGAACCAGGCAGCATACTTGCTATGTCATCAAATAGATATTCGATTATCCAATGTGCATAGCCCTTCTAATACAATGCACAAATGTATCTAAATACATCCAGTCATATGCACTACACAGTATGCAGTACATTGAACCTCAGCGAGTAGGTAGATACACTTGACCAAAGTAATCTGAAGCGTCGTGTCCCGTCGTCGTCAATGGCATTGAAATTATTACTTAATATTTTAGTGCATGAGGGTGATATTCTTGACCATGAATGAAATGCGAGTGCATTATTAAAAATAGAAAAGTAATGCGAGTGCATTTAAAATATAGGTCGGCTATTGTAAAGCGTAGTGTGGATTTAAGTCAATGACCGGAATTAAATGTATAATGAAGTGGTCGCTAGTGTGATTCCTTCACACCACCCTTCCTGGGGAAAAAGGAGAAATCATGACATATCTTGATTTCTTCTTTTAAGCGACACTAACTTGTGTTATAGGAATATTCTTTTTTTTCGTTCGGAATCAAATTTCTTCTTTTTTTTTTTTAACATTATTTTCTTCTATAATGTATTTTAATAGTACATACTTAGTTTGTATTATTACTTACGTATATAATATAATACATTTTTTTTTTTTTTTACATTCATTCATACAAGTAACTTATTTTATTCTTCTTATATTCTATTTTTATTTATTCATACAACTTACTTATTTTATTCTTCTTATATTCTATTTCTTATTTATTCATACAACTTACTTATTTTATTCTTCTTATATTTTAGTTGCGTTTTATTTATTGCTAAACAATATAATTTATTTAAATCCTATGGCGCCTTATTAAAAATTAAATGAAGTAGTTATCATATATTATTATTTACATTTTTTTTTTTTAAATTAAATGAAATAGTTATCTTGTATATACATACATATATTATTATTTACATTCTTTCCCCTTTTTTTTTTAGACTTTGATTTAATTATTGATTATATAAAAGTTAAATACATGTAAAATGGTTTTAGTCTATTCTTGTGTACTGTCATTCTTTTGTTATCGTATTGGATATCACAATTTACACCATTTTGAGACAAAACTTCGTATGGTCCTATAAATATTGGATCTAATTTCTTTCTGGATTCGTTTCTTAATAAAACTAAACTTCCTTTTTCAAAACTACTACTCTTTGTTTGTCCCTCTTTATCATATCTATCTTTCCTAATATTTTTCTTCTTTATAAGCGTTTCTCGGGCATCTCTATGGGCAACTTGTAATTTATGTTTAAGGTCAATTACGTAATCGTCATAATTGTACACCGGTTCCATTTGTTTTGTCAGATTTTTGGGCAAGCTACATTGCTTTCCGAATATCAACTCGAATGGTGTGTAACCCGTTTCTGAGTGTACGGAAGTGTTATAACAGAAAACGTAATATGGCAACCAAGTACTCCAGTCCGTGTGTTTTTCTGAGACGTAACTTCTAAGATATGCTCCTAAAACCTTATGTGAATTTTCTAAAGCTCCTATGCTCTCATGATGGTACGCTGTAGATTGTAATTGTTCTATTCTCAAAAGCTTACAGATACTTTTGAAAACCTGGTTTATAAATTCGGTTCCCTGATCAGATGCTATTGTATGTGGTACTCCGTACCTTAGAATAAAACCTTCTACTAGAGCTTTAGCTACCGTGCTTGATTCTTTATTGGGGAGTGGTATAGCTTCGATAAACTTGGTAAGCTCATCTTGAATGGTGAGTATGTATTTAGATCCATCTTCAGATTCTTCTAAAGGTCCTACTAAGTCTATAAATATTTTGTCAAAACCTGATTCGGCTGTTGATGTGATAGTCATTGGTTGTTTCTTCGGTTGGATATATTTGTTTCGTTGACATACGGGGCAGTGCTTAACGAATGTCGTCACATCGTTTTGCATTCCTGTCCAAAAGTATTTTTTCTTTATATTTTGAATCATACGGTTTATACCTGCATGTCCACTGGTCGGAAGTATGTGAAAGTCGTTTAGTATTAATTTCTTCTTACAAGGATCGGTAATTTCAATAACATTATCTATGAGGTATACCTTTATATTACTTTCTTTAAACATTTCTCCTAATATATTTTTTAATTCATTAATTTTATATTCTCGACGGCCGTCCGAGAGTTTCTTTATTTCATTTTTAGTAATATATATTTTCTTAATTGATTTGGGTCCGCAGAGTTTTTGCACATCCCTCGACAATATTTTGCCAAATAATGTCGATTGGGTTGTAGTGCTGTCCTTGGACTTTTTTAGGAGTAAACTATTCCCTTTTGGAATATACGCCAAAACTTTGTTTGGTCCTATAATTATGTCGTCCTTGAAATTAACTAAATCTTCCGAAAAATTGTCAACGATTTTTAATTCAATAACTTTTAGTCCACTTTCAGGTGGTTTGAGAAGTTCGGTTATCCTTTGTTCATTGGTTTGTATCTTATTATTTTTAGGTGTATTTTCATCTTTATTTTCTACTTTCGACTGGGCTCTTGTTACTACACAGATGTATAATTGTTTTAATTCTTCAGACTCTACTTTAATGCGACTGAGCGCGTCAGCGGTACAGTTATCTTTTCCGGGTGAATATTCTACGTAAAAATTGTATTCTTCTAATAATAGTCTGAATTTAGTTAGTCTACTACTAGGTTCTTTTAGTGAGAGCAAGTACACTAGGGGTCTGTGGTCTGTCAAGATTTTGAACTTTCTTCCGAACAAGTATGGCCGATAGTGTTTTACTGCCCACACTATAGCAAGTAATTCTTTCTCAATGGTGCTATAGTTTTTCTCTGCCTTATTAAGAGTTTTGCTTGCGTAAGCAATTGGCCTGTCATCGGAATTAGACAAAACAGCTCCTAAAGCGAAACCTGAGTCGTCTGTGCGTAGAATGAATTCTTCACTAAAATTCGGAAATTGGAGAATTGTAGGACTTATAAGGACTTCTTTAAGCAAATTGAATGATTTTTCGCAATCTTTATTAAAATCGAATTCAACATCTTTTTTCAATAACCGATTTAATGGGATGCAAATGGTAGCAAAATTTTTAATGAATTTCCGATAATAATTTGCGAATGCTACAAATCTTCTTACTTCATCCGCGTTAGTAGGAGTTGGATAATTTTTCATTGCGGCAGATTTGGAGGGGTCAGGTAAAATTCCTTTGTCCGATATAAGGTGTCCGAGGTATAATACTTCTTTTCGCAAGAAAGAACAATTTTCGGGTGTATTTTGAGATTTACTTCTCTCAGACGTTCGAAGACTTGGATCAAGTTTTTGTTGTGGTCCATTAAATTTTTACCAAAAATTATAAGATCATCAAGATAGACGAAACATCGTGAATATGTTAGCCCTGACATGGCTATAGACATCATTCTTGAGAACTTACTGGGTGAGATCTTTAAACCCATTGGTAGACGTTTTAACTGGTAGTGACCATCCTCTGTTGAGAATGCCGTTATTGGTCTACTATTGGCATCTAGCTCCATTTGATAATATCCTTGACTTAGATCTATACATGAGAAGTAAGTTGCTCCTCCGATCATATCATAGATGTCCGTTATGTTTGGTAGTGGAAATTTATCATCTTCGATTCGATCGTTAACGTGACGATAGTCGATCACCATTCGGAATTTTTGTAGACCGGTAACTGGGTCTTTCTTTTTCGGCACTATAAGTATTGGAGAATTCCATGGGGAGGTGGATGGTTCTATTATGTCATCTGACAACATTTTTTTTATTTCCTCCTTTATATCTTCTTTTTGAGTATGTGGTAATCGATACGGCTTGGTATATTTCGGTGAAGATTCATTTTTAAGTTTAATGTCTGCCTTTCCAATATGGGTATACGTAAGTTTGTCACCATCTACGTGAAAAATGTCTTGAAATTTTGTACATATTGCTTCAATCTCGGATTTTTCTTCGCTATTTAATGTCTCAAAATTTATTTCGTTTAGAATTTCCTGAACTCGCTTGTTTATTGATTTATCTATATGGTTATAATGTAAAATAAAATGTTCCGAAGAAGAGAATGATATGGGTTCAACCCATTTTAGAGTTACAGCTGAATCACGTGTATTCAGAATTTTTACGGGTATTTTTCCATTTTTAACAGTTGATAGTGAACCTGCCATGAAAACATTTTCACATAATTCTTGTGGATAAAATATTCGAGAGTCAGAATGTTTTGTAGTCATCCAATAAGTTGCTTCACACCGTGGAGGTAAGAAAACAACATCTATGTTTTGTTGAGTATATATAGGTAGAATGACTGGTTGGTCATCTACTTTCAATTCAAACGAAAATTTCTCCAGATTTATAATAGCACTGAATTCTGTTAGGAAATTCGCTCCGATTATACCATCAACTGGGATTGGAAAAGAATCACTTACTACATGAAATTCATATGGAATGGAAAATTCTCCTAGTTGTAATACATAGATACATGTCCCTAAAGTTTCTAGATTTCCTGATATCCCTAATACTTTTGTCCTTTTTCTTTCATCTATATTAATGTTTTTAGTGAGTGAACATTTTTTTAAAACGCATATTGAGGCTCCTGTGTCTAGTAAGAATTGTTTGTTTATGTTGTTAAATGGTATCTGTATGTAAATGCCGTTTGATATTCCAACAGTACAAATGGCATCTGTTATCTGTGGATTTAATGAATTCCCTCCGACGGGTCGGCTTCCCCTTCGGTGGGTTGCTCGTTTCCCATTATTAACACCTGATTATTACGTCTATTATTATTAGGTTGATTTACATTATTCGACCTATTGGTATTAGTGGTATTAGTGGTATTGTTGTTGTTACCGTGATTATTACCGTTATTGTTATTATATCTTTGTCTGTCATTGTTGCCTGTATATCTGGACCTGTTATCGCTGTTATTATTTCTATAGTTACTATTATTGCGGTGCCTAAAGTTTTGTTGGTTGTGATATTAAGGCCTAGTTGAGTTATTATTCTGTGGGTATGAACTTCTAACTTGGTTATTGTAATCGGTATGCGAGGATCTAGCTTGAGGGTTGTTAAAATTATTTTGTCCATGATAGGTTCTACCTCTATTATTCATGTACCTAACAGTGTTTGATGTGGATGCAGAGGTTTGATCCAATTCTACTATATGGTGGATAGCGTCTTGAAGATTAGTGTGTCTGGCGCTATCTAATACTATTTTTAACCTATCGTTTACTCCCTTTTTAAGAAATGCTAAACCTCTTCTTTCATTAGCTTTGGTTAGGATTTCTCTGGCTTCTTCACCATGGCAAGATACTTCTAGTTCAGTCATTTTTGTAATTAATGTTTCGATGTCTGTTACGAATTCTCGCACTGGTCGATTACCCTGATATGTCTTGTTAAGTTTGGTTTGTATTGTTTCTATTGTCTCTTTTGGTCCACATTTTTCTATTAAAATTTTTTTTAATGAAACAAAATTTTCTGGTTTTTGATTACCTAGTTCGGTAAGAGCTTTACCTTGAATTTTGCATTTCAAAATAAATTTTATTAGTGTGGGTTTCGAGGTTTCACTAAGTGTGTCATGGTAGAATTCTATGCTGTTCATAAAATCCCTAATGTGTTCAGTTCTTTTGCCATCCTCATCGCAGTTGAGGGTAGGCAATTTCTGAGCTATACTTATATTGAATATTTCTGCCATGTTTCCAACTATTCCTTTATCTTCTTCTTCCCCTATATCTTCTTCGCCTAACAATTTAGTTTTCTCTTCTAATATTTGATTAAGTCTGACTAATAAGTTATCTATAATTGTTCTTAAAGTTTGTTGGTTTGTATCCTTTTCTAATTTTTCATATTTTTCATTGAACTCTTTTTCTAATTCAGATATTTCTTGTCTTTTTTCGGTAATATATGTTTCTGAGTATTTTCTTTTTGGGGTTTTATTGAAATTCGCAAGTATTTCCTTTAGTGATTTTATTATGTTTAACATATTTTTAATTATATACAAAAATTATTATTTATTTATATTTTTTTTTTTAAACATTGTTTTTATTTTTAAGGGTTTTTTTTTTTTTTTTTTTTAAACTGTTATATTTTTAATTTCATGATTTACAATTTTTTGTACGTTTTGTTTGAAATAAAATTTTACAATTTTTCTTATTAAATAAACTATACATATAATCAAAATTATGATTATGATGTCCATAATTAAAAGATTGGAAGTTACCTCATTATTATTGTTGTTGTTATTGGTCACAACGACCCCTTCTTTGGAACTTTTGCCTCCCATTATATACAAATTTTTTTTTGAATCTAATTAAAGTTGTTTTCTTTCTTTTTTTTTTAGTTATTTTTTATTTTGTAAATTTTTTGCTTGTTGCAAAAAAATTTTTCTTATTATTCCCTGTGCTCAGACTTGCTAGTCTGTATAGGTTGCCTACTTCTTGTCTTAATTTGACTTTTTTTCCAGCGCGTTTCCTTTTAGGTGTTTGTGGTTGCACTTGTTGTTGCACTTGTTGTTGTTCTTTTGTTTTTTTCCTCTTTAAATATTCCTCGATGGTTAGAGGCTTGGGTCCAGCTGTCTTTGGCGTGGGCACGTATACGGGTGCCCCAATCGTGGGTTGTCCGGGAGTATAAGGACAATCCAATGCTGCGAAGAGCTCGTCTAAAGCCTCCTTCTGATATCGATCTGACATTGGTGCTTCCAAACGTGGCACCTTATATTTATTGGATTTAATAATGAATTCAAGAAATTCAAGAAATTCAACCAACTGATAGCTTCTCCTGGCAAGATCGCCATGTAATGTGTGCCCTACCTCACCTACGAATCTATGTGGGATATTGAAAGGCTTCCCCAAGCCGAAAAAGGTGATGGCTAAAGAGCCGATCTGCTTTCAAAGTTTAGAGTAAAAAAACAAGGCTGAGGAGCCGAATTAGGTCTTTTCACTTCCAAACTGAAAGTGAATTTATTCAGTCAAACTTAAGCTATTTATACAAAAATAATCTACTTACACACTAACATCTTAAGCCTATATCAAATACATATAATCACTTAAACATAGAAATATTTTATATAAACATAAACATATTTTGTATTCCGAATTCTATGGGAAATTTATGACAACGGAACCAGGCAGCATACTTGCTATGTCATCAAATAGATATTCGATTATCCAATGTGCATAGCCCTTCTAATACAATGCACAAATGTATCTAAATACATCCAGTCATATGCACTACACAGTATGCAGTACATTGAACCTCAGCGAGTAGGTAGATACACTTGACCAAAGTAATCTGAAGCGTCGTGTCCCGTCGTCGTCAATGGCATTGAAATTATTACTTAATATTTTAGTGCATGAGGGTGATATTCTTGACCATGAATGAAATGCGAGTGCATTATTAAAAATAGAAAAGTAATGCGAGTGCATTTAAAATATAGGTCGGCTATTGTAAAGCGTAGTGTGGATTTAAGTCAATGACCGGAATTAAATGTATAATGAAGTGGTCGCTAGTGTGATTCCTTCACATCGTGATGAGATAAGTATTCTAAAAAACAACCTTGATCTTCCGTTAGCTCAGCATAAATCTTTGGACAAATCCAGCTTTATTCGTAAGATGTCTCCGTTCATAGATCAAGATGGACTCCTACGACTTCGTGGTAGGAGTCACTGTTGTCACACTGTTGGTCGACATACTGAAAAGCGATGGGGTGTATTGATAACTTGCATGACCACCCGTGCAGTTCATTTGGAAATTGCCCATAGCCTTACATCTGACTCCTGTATACTAGCGATTAAACGTTTCATTGCTCGTAGAGGTGCTCCCAAGGAAATCCGATGTGATAATGGAACAAACTTCCATGGAGCTGAAAAGGAACTAAAAGAATCCTATAACGAATTACAATCCGACATGGCCAAAAGGTTCTCAACCTCCCAAACGCGATGGATTTACAATCCTCCAGCATCCCCTCATATGGGTGGCAGTTGGGAGCGACTAGTCCGCTCCATAAAAAAGACGTTATATCAAATCATGCCAAGCCGTAACCCAACTGACGAATTGCTGCACAGCATGCTACTGGAGGTCGAGCGGGTAGTTAATTCTCGCCCCTTAACTTATATTGCACTCGAAGATGCGAGTGATGAAGTCCTAACGCCGAACCACTTTTTGTAAGGCTCATCCAACGGTGAAAAGACAGATAGCATTCCTACCAACGACAATACGCTCTTACGAAGAAACTAGATGAAAGCCCAGCAATACGCGAATCTATTTTGGAGAAAGTGGCTACATGAATATCTGCCGACGCTAACTCGACGATCGAAGTGATTTACACCGACGAAGCCTATTGCTGTTGGAGACATAGTCATAGTTACAGACGAATCAAATCCCCGCAACTTATGGCCAAAAGGACGGGTTATAGATGTCAAGCCCGGAAAAGACGGACAAGTTCGGAGAGCAACGGTACAAACTGCGTCAGGGATATATGAACGACCGGCTGTGAAACTGGCAGTCCTCGATGTTTTTCGGGATATACCGACCTGATGATCTGTAGGTCAGCATACCGGGGGGAGTTTTAGTGGCAGTGGCATCACTGTCACTTATATCTTCGACTGCCAACTTTCAAGATACAAACCTCAATGTCATACCAATACCAAACTTAAGATACAAAATCCAAGCCATACCAATACCAACTGCAAAAACAAGAAGAAACGAAAAATTCAAATTTCAGGCAAACGTATTTCAGCAGTCATCGAGAGAAGACCAACGAACCACAAGAACTGCGAAGTAATATTAAAATAAATTTGTAGTTGCTCATAAAATTTCTACTTTAAATAAAAATATTTCGAAACTGACAAATTTAACTTGATTCTTTGTTTTTCTTTTAAATAAACAACACGTCGTTGTTCCAATAATAAGGAAGAACAACAGTATATAAAACTGAATAGTATTATCATGGAACAGAAAATTTTGTTACGAAAGGCGGACCATGAGGGTGCTATGCGTACGGAAATTTGGTGTGGAACCTAAGAGCGAATGGAAAATAAAATTTTGAAAGCAAGAGTGGGAATGAAAGGAGTATATTATTTTTGTCCCCATAAGTATTAACATAGAGGAATAATAACCACACAAAATTGCACAACCGCCAAAGTTGAAAGTTTTGAATTTGAATTGATTGAAGGCAACAAACCAATTTTAAATATAAAAAAACGCTACAATTTGCATTCGAATAGGACAGGGCTGCCACTTTTGAACGTAAATATAAAAGAATAATTTACCTATGGGAAGTTAATAAATAAATAAAGTTTTTTTTATTTATTTTATTATTTTCAAATCAAATGAATATAATTTTCTTCAAGCAAAATACCTACTGCTAAAAGCATACAATTCATAGCTATAACGATATGTATAAATTGTATATATGCATAACTCCTTTGGATTGATAGGTAGACATAGGCACAAAAAATCCAAGGTAACTACGGTAACGAACTGTTTTTGTGTTTTTGTTTTCACATTTCTTTTGAAATAGACAGCTGATTCAACTGACTCCCTCACACATCTTAATACTTATGAGGACAAAAATAATATACTCCTTTCATTACCACTCTTGCTTTCAAAATTTTATTTTCCATTCGCTCTTAGGTTCCACACCAAATTTCCGTACGCATAGCGCCCTCATGGTCTGCCTTTCGTAACAAAATTTTCTGTTCCATGATAATACTATTCAGTTTTATATACAAAGGCGGAATTGAATGAAATTCTTAAAATCGATCTTCTATCATTTGCGGAGTGGAGCCAAAAGTAGTAATGGCATAGGTAATTTAGTTGATGTTTCTATTATTCTCTTCAACATTTCATGCTCTTCCTATTGCCATTTAAAAAAATCCATTAACTTTTGTAATTTAGGAGTAATTGCTATAAAACGCTCTCAAAAAATGTTAACCTATTTAATTGAACGCGAGTGTACTCGTACATGGCCGTTGCACATTTATTTTAGGGACCATATTTACATCTGTCAATATAGAATTATAACCTTGACACATGTCTTGAAAACTGTGGAATACCATCGATTTGTTTTATTTTTAACCTTAAGATGTCCTTTTATTTGGCCCTAACGTCTTTTAAAATCAAATAATTTTGATGGGCCTTCCATTAAGTATATTGTGTTATGAAGATTATATTCTTTCTACAAGTTTTATGAGTGCTTCGGTTCATTATCTTGTTTGAATCCAATTATTGGAATGTCCTATTCGGCAAAAAGAGCATCATTTGGATGCCTAGAGTCCGAATTTAGCCCGAGCATAAGCTTATAATTAAATTCAAAAAATTAACTCAGCTTCAGATGATGAAAAAAACTAGCAAAAACTCATAGTGCTCCACCAAAATCCTTAACTATCATCTCAGTGTATTTGGGATCGAACTTAGTTTCTTGAACGTCTGGTATAATTTGTTCCTCTTATCCGAACAAGTTCATCTTTGTTTTTCTAAACAGACGATCAAGAAACTCGTAAGTTCGATCCCAAATACACTGAGATGATAGTTAAGCATTTTGGCTACTTTTTTCATCTTTTCTATTATTTTTTCCATCACTGTATATATGGGTGATTATACAAAAGTTGGGTAACTCGATGTCATCAACCAATATATACAAGTTAGTAGAAATGGTGGCCACGAGCAGTCTAGCTCGGTGACACAATTAGCGCTACGTTGCGCCGTTTTGATACCATAAAATACTCGCTTGACCTATAAAGATAAAAGGGGGATTATAAAGGGAAAAATGCGCCTCAAATCCACTTTGTAGCGTTTAGAAAGGAGATCAAATCTTTGATCTCCAGTTCTGAGAACTCATTGAGGTCGTTGAAAAAGGGCTTTCCCAATGTTTTGGCTCTCGTTTTGGCTAAGGCGGGACACTTGCATAAGAAGTGAAGAACAGTTTCTTTTTCTCGCTGGTCCTCGCAACTACGACAGAAAGTGTTGTGGGGGATGCCCAGCTTAGATGCGTGTTCTCCAACAGGCCAGTGTCCGGTGCATGTAGCAACGACCCTCGCTATGTCTTGCCTGGGTCTGCAAATGAGATTATTAGTACGGGATTTGTTGTAGGTGGGCCATATCCTTCTAGATATGATACAGTTGGTTAGGCTGTTCCACCTGTGGTTTGCTTCAGCGAGGAAAATATGGAAGATCTTGCCCTTCATAGCACCAAGAGGAATGTTGACTCTTTCCGCGAGAGAGCTATGAAGGGCTGATCCTTGCCTAGCCAGCTCGTCAGCTCGTTCATTGCCCTCAAAGCCTCTGTGACCCGGAATCCAGATGAGAGTGACCTTGAGTCCAATGTTCATGCTAGCTAACTCACTTCGGCATTGTTGGACCAGTTTGGAGGATGAAGTGGACGAGCCAATCGCTTGAATAGCCGCCTGGCTGTCCGAAAAAATAGCTGTATTGCGGTTTTGGTTTGGATCTAGTTTTAGTAACTTGCATGCTTCCTTGATCGCGAGTAATTCAGCCTGAAAAACACTAGCAAAGTCAGGAAGTCGCAAAGACCTGGAGACATTTAAAGACTCGGAAAAAATTCCTGCACCGACCCCACACTCCATCTTTGAGCCGTCAGTGAAGATAGTTGTGTCGAAGCCTCTCGTCACTAAGTCATCATCCCATTCATTTCGAGATGGGATGATAATTTTAAAATCCGCACTGAGGTCCACAGTAGGGGTGCAGTAGTCGGTTTCTGTCGAAAAGATGTCCGCTGGGATGAGATTAGTGATATTACTATGACCAAAGGGCCTAGAATACCAACTATTCGATTCCCTAAGTCTCAACGCGCTGCAAGATACTAAGTATTTGATATGCAGGTCTATTGGTAAGAGATAGAGAAAAACGCTTAGGGCGTCCGACGGACATGAGCGCAAAGCTCCAGTGGAGCCAACACTAGCTGTTCTTTGAACCTTTTTTAGTTTAGTTATGTTGTAGGCTTTACTAAGCGCGGGCCACCAAACAATCGAACCATAGGACAAGATTGGACGTACCACGGCTGTATACGTCCACAAAATCATCTTCGATTGCAAACCCCACTTTTTGCCAAAGGTTTTATTGCAGGCATAGAAAGCTATGCTGGCTTTCTTGACCCTTTCTTCGATGTTAAATTTCCAGTTTAACTTTGGGTCAAGTATTACTCCCAAATATCTAGCGCTGGAAGACAAGGAAAGAGTTTCACCGTTGAGGCGGGGAAGGGTGAAGGGTGGTACTTTTGTTTTCGTAGTGAAGAGCATCAGTTCAGTTTTGCTTTTATTGACACCCAGGCCACAGCTTGTAGCCCAGTTGCTTACTTTAAGCAATGCCATCTCCGTAATCTCACTAATCACGGAAGTGTACTTTCCTGATACCAGTATCACCAGATCATCTGCATAAGCAACGGCCTTCACACCACAACTTTCCAGTTTAAAAAGAATTTTGTTCATGACTAGAAGCCAAAGAAGAGGGGACAGAACACCCCCCTGAGGTGTTCCCCTATTTACGCACCTGGTTAAGTAAGTGTTACCTAAGGTAGCTTGAATTTTTCTATCACTGAGCATGGAAACAATCCAATTTCTAATGTAGTCCTCTACACCCTGATCAGCCAGTGATTCTTGAATAGATTCTGTTAAGACGTTATTGAAAGCTCCTTCTATGTCTAAGAAGGTAGCAAGAGTAAATTCTTTGTAGTGTATGGTTTTTTCAATTGTACGCACTACCTCATGTAAGGCTGTCTCTGTAGACTTGCCCTTAAGATAAGCGTGTTGAGAACTCTCAAGAGGGCATACATCTAAAATGCCTCTGATATGGTAGTCAAGAATGCGCTCCATTGTCTTAAGCACGAAGGAAGTAAGGCTTATTGGTCTAAAGTCCTTCGCGGATTCATGTCCTCGCCTGCCCACCTTCGGGATAAAAACTACTCTAACATGTCTCCAAGACTCAGGAACATGATTTAGGCAGAGACATCCTTTAAAGATCATCTCCAGCCACGGAATCGCCAGAAATTGCGTTTTCTGAAGCATGATCGGCATTATGCCGTCCAGGCCTGGAGACTTGTACGGGGAAAATGTGTTGATTGCCCAAGCAATATTTTCCCTATTTATCAAGGTATCGATGTGTTCTATATCCGCCGTCGACACGCCATTTGAATTAAGAGTTTGAGGGTTGTTATTCTCACAACCCGGAAAATGCGCAGCCAACAGCAGTTCTAGGGATTCTGCAGGAGATGTTGCCCAGGAATCGCCAGATTTTTTAAGAAAGGAAGGACAACAGTGGTCCTTCGATAGAATCTTACTAAGCCTGGCGGATTCTTTTATATTGTCTATTTTGTGGCAGTAATCCCTCCAGCTTTGCTGTTTAGACTTGGCAATGGCTCGCTTATAAACTCTTAGACAGTCTTTGTACGGTTGGTAGAATTTGTGTTTGTGGCAAATATTAAAGATCACTCTAGTCTTTTTCCTGAGACTAGACAGTTCTTCATTCCACCACATAGGGAGTGATTTGCGACTGTATTTAATAGGGCACGAGACTTTGTAGGCCGTGCCAAAAGCTGCCTCGAAGGTCTTTACTTTAGACTCGAGATCGCTTACCGACTCTGGACACCGATTTGGTGTGTTACGTAGTTTCGTGTTAATTATTTGACTGAATTTCTTCCAATCAGTATTTTTGGGGTTTCTGTGAGGGGGAGGAATTTCAGACTCAAAATTTATATTGAAGAGTATCCACCTGTGATCAGAAAAAGAATTCACAAGTGAGACTCTCCAATTTTCCACCATAGAATAAAGATTGTTATTTGATAGAGTAACATCAAGTACATCCTCCCAACCTTCGAAGTTAACCGAGCTCGGAAAAATGAAAGTTGGGGTATTACCTCTATTGCATACATTTAAATTATTGTTAATAATGAAATCAAAAAGTGACTCACCTCGTTCATTAATTACCGTGCTACCCCATAGAGAATGCCGTGCGTTGGCGTCGCACCCAATCAGGTCTGTCCTTTGTTGTTTTGAAGCGATTACCATGGTCTCCAACTCTTCCGGAGGTGACTGCCGGTCGTGGCCACAGTAAGCCGATGCCAGAAGTAGGCCAGCATTTTTTCCTTCAATTCTGACAACCGTCAAATAGGAGGTACTAAGGATGGGACACAAAAAAGCTTTTAAGTGTTTCTTAGCTAGAATGCAGGTTCAAGGCTTACCTTGGTCAGTATTAGGGATTTTATAAAAAAGGTCGTATTTGTGGTCCAGAAGGCCTCGAACTCTGAGGCCATTCACCCAAGGTTCTTGTATGAACGCTACGTCCAAGTCTTCCTGACTCAGGAAGACCTTTAGATTATCTGAGGCACATTTCGAGTGCTTCAGATTAATCTGTATAGAACGCAGCGCGTTTTTAATTGCCTGAAGAAGAAGGGCCTGCACCTTCAGGGCCCGGCGACTCGCCGGGGACTTCGGCAACAATGATGTCATCGTCGGTCTTGACTTTGCCATCATTGTTGTCGCAGTCTGCTCCCTGACTCTGCAGGACCTTAATCTTGGCATTTCTAATGCCGAATCTTAGCTTGTATTCAGCCTTCTCAAGGGCCCCCAAGCTCTCCCCGCTGATCTTCAAAAGATAAGACGCGCTGTTCTTTTGCGGCTCCTCAGCCTTGATGACTGTCCAGTCATGCATTGGAACCAGCGGGTTTAGCCTCTGAAGACCACGGATCAGCTCCTGTCCACTTGGCTTGATGCTCATGACGGGCAACCAAATGCGAGCCTTAGGCTGTCTGGGGATGCCCTTAGCTGGGATGAGCTTAAGTCTCAAGCCTTCCCAGTCATTGCTTATCTTAGCAATGCATGTTCTAAGGAAATCCCTGGAAAACACGTCATCGCATTTGATCACCCTGTATCCCCTGAGCACTTCGCCAGAGTCAAAACTAGGGTAGGGACCCTCAATTGCCGAGATTGTGTAAGAAAACACCATCTCCGAGAGCTTGGCCTCGATAGAACTCCACACAGCTAGCAGACCTCTGCTGTTTGTGGAGAGCTCATCCACAACCGATACTTAGAGGTCGTCTCTGACAACCTCACTTAAAGTACGCTGTTGCGCCGCTCCGGAAGATGATGCCTTCTCTTCTTTATTTGAATTTGGTTCATGTTTTGGTTTTTTTGAAGGTTTTTCGGTCTCTTCACGAGACCGGTTTCTTTTGTCGGCCTTCTTTTTTGTAGCCAAGAGACTGTTGTATTCATCAACAATCTTTTGGTACATGATCTTGTCCTCGCGATCCTTCTCCAGCACAATTCCAGCCTTCTCATATATACAAAGTCTGATTATATTTTATTGAGATTGCAATTTGTTTCAAAACAATGGAAAGACCTTTATTTAGTCACCCAATTTCAGTTCTTCATTTTGAAAACAAGTTAATAAAAAAACACAATTAGTTCTTAAAACGTCAGTCCTCTGGCATGTCACAACCCTGAAAACCAACCATTAAGTGACTGTCTATTAAACATTTGATTTGAGAAAACTTATCAATTGTAAATTGACAATCTGTGATGTATATATGTAGTTAAATATATACTACAACTTTCATAATGCAGTGTTCTCCACTTTATTTAAAAAAATAAGAAATTTTGTGTTCAGTTTTATTCGTCAGTTTCTTGTGTGTTATTTAAATTTAAAATTCGTGCGAAATATCGCCGACTCAACGTCAAATCCCACTTTGAATTTTAATGTTGGGTTAGTTGCGGGTCGCACAATTTGACGGCCACCATAACTGTGCCAGAGTTTGGGTTATGTTTGTTGTCTATACACGTGCTTAGCCAGTCAACACGTCAGTTTTATGGTGAGTCGTTATTTTTTTGTTAATATAAAGTTTATTTTTATTTATTCGTATTAGACTTTGATTTGTTAAAATGTAGTTTGTTGATATTTGAAATTACAAAAAAAAACATTAGTCCAGATTATAATCTCAAATTTCGTCTTTTTCGTCAGTAGTGTGGCGTCAGTTGTGTGTCAGGTAAATTGTTATTGTTCTTCATTTCTTGATCATTAGTACTTTTAAGATGAATATTGTTAGATTTTGTTTGTTGATTACTTTGAAATATTTAGTAAAACTATGTGAAAGTAGTAAAAGATAAGTGAATAACGTTACGTTAAATGTCAAAAGTCTGTTTTGAAAACTGATGTAGTATTTTCTCCTAGTATTACATATTAATAATTATTTTTAATTGTTTCTAAGTGATTTTAAGTGATCACTATTAAATCCTAAGAGATTTTTACTAATGTGTATTAAATTTCATTATAATACTTTCAAAACTGTGTATACTCGTCAGTCCTCTGGCAGTCAAATTCTGAAATTTTTAAATATCTTACAATGTACTCAAAAAAGAGACTGGCCCGATTGGCAACAAATATATTAATTAGATTAGCTATCATATACACCCGAATTTATAGAAGTTTGATTTAAAAACTATCGTAAACAAAATATCCTCAAAAGTTACCCAACTTTTGTATAATCACCCATATGTAGTTATCGCACAATGTCTATCATTTTCGAAAAACAAGCGATTGATTCCGCTTTTATAGAATCTGGGGCCTGCATCCACAATTGGGACAGCTTCTTAGGATAGTTGTAACTGTTAGATTTGTGTGTTTTTTAAGTTGCAAAGTTTCAAATAAATGCATACATTTATTGATAATTATTATAGCTTTATTAATCTGTTTTATATTTTATTCGAAATATACATGATGTTGTTTATAATACATTTTAAAATGTATATAAAAATGCCAATAAAATTAAACAATATTCTTAATTTAATGAAAATGATTCTCTATATTCTATTTTTTATTTTTATTTATGGATTGAATTACATTTTGTTTTATAAAGTTTTTAATATTAATATTATTTTTATTTTAATATTGTATCTTCTCCTGCAGCTTGTTTACAACAAAAGAAAAACATTTAAATGTATTTGTTTTTTCTGTAATTCATAAAAATTAATGTTATTTTAAGAAAAATAAATATATTTTGGTTTATTTGGCATATGAATATTATTTGTTATTATTAAATATTGTGTTTATTTAAAACTATTACATATGTGGTACAATGGATTATTTTGTTTGTTCGGTTTGCTTTTTAATACAAAGAGGTAAAATCTATGGCCATATAAATTTTCATTATTGTTCTGTTCAGTAGGTTATTACAAAACTATAAAAGTCGGTATAAAAAAGAACATGAGTGCACTGGTCTATATATATTGTTTTTTTTTTTACAAAAGCCATTCTATACATTTTTAAATTGAAATAATTTAATAAAAAAAAGCTTAAAAAAAAACAAAAAAAATCTCGAAAACCTTAAGTGGTACTTGAATCATGGTTTCTGTTATAAAATATAATTTTTGATGACCAGTGGTTTAAATCCGATCTATTGTTGTTGGATGCCAATCAATATAAGAAATACAAATCACATGCCTGAGTTTGTTTTATAGTTCTTACATTTTGTCTGTTTTGAATCAATGCCCAAATTTGTTTAGTCTGTGAATAAAAATTAAATAAATATTTTTGTTTGTAAATACAAATTCTCCCCGATCGTCTGAAATAAAACAAAATCTTAAATATTCGATTGAATTACAATTTTTCTTTGGTTGTAGCAATAAAAAGTTTAGTTTTGAATATAAAAACCAAAAATGAATGAATATGGAAAAAAAGACTACAAAATTCAATTCAGAAATCAACATAAAAATAGTTTTCCAGTAACGTAGACATTTAATTTTTTTTTTTTTTAAAGATTGGACTCTAATTTGTATTTCATTCTGAAAGCCATTTCTATTTGAAACTTATTTTGGTGAAGTATTTTTAGCAATAGACCCAACATGCTTGTGTTCGTTAAATAATTCCATACGTGACGAAATACAGAGTCCCTCGTAAAAAACGATTACGTACGAAATGTAAGCGCTTCATTTGTATTTTATTATATAGTTAGTTAATTTTCTTCTGCTGTAGAAAAAAATAGTGTTTTTTCATTGTGTCCCACAGACCTAGCCATAGAAGAAACCATGGTTTCTGAGATAGTTTAAGTAGGTTTTTTTAGTTTCCGCTTTCTTTTCGAGTTATAACGGTTTTTAACTACTCATCTGAAACTACAAGTAATTCTTGAAAAATGAGAACTTACATTTAAACAAATGATTTATAATCCTTCAAAACTTGGTCTAGAAATTTTTGTATGTGGCTTTGCAATAATTTATATTAAAGTGTGTAATTTGTTCGTTTTCAACTTTTTTGTTTAATGTTATGGTAGCCCAATTATTGTCTTAAAAGAATAAAACATTTTTAAAATGTTCAATAAAAGAATTAAACAAAAAAAAACTACCTTCATTGGCGTGGTCTATGGAACACCCTTCATAAAATAAAACCTTATTTGTCTTGAATTTCACTGAAGCTAGTTCTATGCTTGTGCTTTACATTGTGAATAGTAATCGTGCAAGCGCGTTTGGCACACTCTTTTCGTGACTATCATTTTAATGTTCACTTCAAAACTTTTTATAAATGTGAAGATTGATTAGCATGACCAGGCTTGAAACGATGTTAAGTTTGTTATTCTTCTCATTTGGCTGAAATCCCACTAAACAATTTATTTTGTAAAGGAAGTTAACTTTTTCAAAAATATTACATTTTGGATATTTTAATTGTTTAGGAGTTGAATACTTAGAGGTTCAAACATTGAATTATTGTGGCTTACCTTAAAAGTTGGGATAAACAGTGGCTCCCACCACTAATCGGACACATGAAATACTCATATACATTTTCGCAACGCATTTTCTCCAAAAAAATCTATGGAGAGTGTAAATCTTTATAACCATTTTATATGACATTTAAACAAGTTTTTAGTTTAAATAAGCCAAAATTACAATTTAAGCCATTAAAAAGCTAATGAATATTAAAAACAAAAGCAACTCTATAATACAAAACAGCTCACACATAATCAGACACTTAATATTTAGTACTTAGTTGCGTATGCTTTCGATTTAATGGCTTCCTCAAGGTTTCGAGGTATTGAAGAGAAATGTTTTTAGCATGCTTCCTGAAGTACGTTTTGCAATTCTTATTGAAGGCCCGTCTTAAGGTCATCAATGTTTCTAAAGTTATTTTGAGCAACTCGTCCCAGTTCATCCCATTAGTGCTCTAAATGCTATCGAGCATTAATAAAGTCAAGTGACTTTATTTATGGTTTAAGCATCTCAGGGCAGTTATACAATAACCACTACCTTTCTGTACAAAATGTGTTCTTCGGGAGAAGATGAAACTGTCTTGTAGTCCCAACTCACTGACTCTGGACCCAAAAATATTGTTTCACAATATTGATGTTAGCCATTTGATACATTTTAGCTTAGACAAAATTTTAGTTCCGAACACATTCGATCATTCCATGACCGACCCACTGCTATTTGCTTTCAGCCATACATACATTCTTCCATCTAAAACTTTATGGTTAAATTTGATTTCTTAACTAAATAAAATAAATTAGCTGCCGCAACAGTCCGTGGAGAACTAGGACCTAGTTACTTACAATTCCCAACCATTCCTGTGCGCGATTCATGTTAGGGAAGGAGGGGACCTACAGTTTTTATGCCGAATCCGAACGGCTAATTTGACAAAGCACTATTCATGACAAGAAATACTTTTGGAAGATTTGCAATTTCCTCGCAAGAGGTGGTAGTATTACACAGTAACCATGCACGAGTACTACTAACGGTTAACTAACAATGCAAAAATATGTAGTTCCACTTTATTCCAAGAAGACGTATCCTGTGCTATAAATTCATTAGCAAACTTAAGTCTTTTATTTCTATGTTTCACTGATGTAGATCTTTTTATAAAAGGCTACATTACTTCGATGGTGATTCTTTTTCTTTTGGTGGTTTCGTTGCTGACTTCTCTACTTTTTTTTTTTTAAATCTTAAGATTCCGAAGTTAATAAGAGATTTTAGTTGATTAGCCTAAAAAGTAGCTTATCATGGTACATTTCCAGCTTCTTTCCTTTTACTTTTCTGCTCACAGTATGTTTTTAAATCGTGAAATTATGTAATGGACTTTGGAAGGGCTTCGTTTTTATAATTTTTGCTATTTCTTGAGCTCTGATTTATCAACTTTACAATTTTCAAAGACTTTTGTTTCCCTTTTGGTGTCATTTCGACGTGGAGCAGGAAACCACTTTGAATGGAAGTAAACATCTTCCGTAATACAAGGTTAATAATGACATTGTCATTGACAGGAAAAGTACTGATTCAGAATGGGCAGGTTCAGCCGAACTTAAGGACTTAAAAGTAAGGCAAGTTTCTTGCATCTGATTGGCCAGCTGCCAAAAAATTGCCTTCCAATTAAGGCAACTTTATTGGAAAGTTGACTGGAAAGTTAGGCAAGAAAAATCTCCCTTACTATCAAGTCAAGTCAACTTATGTCAAAATGACAATTGATCATATTTTTTAATTCAACTAAAAGCTGAACTTTATTACTCAATGATTTATTTATTTTCTGCACAATTTCATTTAATGCTTTCGTAAAAAGGTTTCTTGTAAATTTGGAAAAGAAATAATTAATATTTCTTTAAAATACAAAATACAAATCATGATGGACTTGTAGCTTGCCTGAGGAGTGTTTTGTAGAAAATAATGATTTTGGTAATTTTTGTACTATGAACTTGAAGTAGAGGTTTGTGAAGTAAAGTTCTGAATTTTAAATTCATGACACTTGAAAAACTAACTAGTTGCCTTGGTCAAAATTTACGTTCAAAGAATGAAGTTGACTGTAAATGAAGTCCCTTATGTTGTCTGAACCTGGCCAATTACTAAAGTGCAAAATCTTTTAATGTCCGATTATGTGTTTAAATTAAGGAGTTGGTTTTGTTTTATTTATTAATAATTGTAATTAATTAATAATTTTTTTTTTATTTAAACTTAATTTGAGCTTAAATATGTTATAAATGATGAATTCTACTATTTTTACAAATTTTCCTGAAAAAATTGCATTGTGAAAATTTAGTCGTGGGAGCGTAAATACAATTTAAAATAAATAAAAACAAAAACTATTTTTTTTTTTAAGTTTATTAAACAAAATAAAAATGAATACATAACTGATTTATTGGAACCCTTTGCCATTTCCTTAAAATGTTGGTGAACCCAAAATGTCTTTAGACAAACATCTCATGGTAAAAAGAAAAAAAAAACAATTCAGGTCAATTCAAATAATCAGACTGACTGTACCCCGCCAAACATTTGTTTAGGCTTCCATTTTAAATTTCAATCTTTCTTCCAAAAAATCTAAATACTTGTTCCTTTTCTTAATTTCAGTTAGTTTCATCATAAATATAAAATTAAAACAAAAATCTTTAAATTCAATATTTAATGTGTATGTATATTTTGTGTACGAAAACAAAAAACAAACGATGATGTGTACAGTTTATAAATGATAATTGAATATTTGGTCCTATTTTATTCATCTATTGTATGTTGTAGGTAGTAGCTCATAAAGAATACAAAATTAAACTGAAATAAACTTTTAATAAAAATATAGAAAAATATGGTACATTATTTTTGTTGTTTTTTTATTTTCAAGGGAATATTTTATTTATGTTCCTTTATACAAATACATACTTATATACTTTTAAACAAACAAAAATATTTTAATTATACAAATGTAATAATTAATTATATATATTTTTTAATAATAGGAAAACATAAACACACGTATAATAGTTTTGTTAAAAAAGCATATTCTACCTTTGTGTACGATGTATGTACGTGCGTTAATTTAAAAATGTTCTGTTTTTTATTGTTTTAATTATTTTGTTTTATTATAAATTGTTAAATGTATCATTTTTTTTTAAATTATTTATCTTGACATATAACACGGTGTTTTTTTTATTCTTTAATTTTTCTGAATTGTATCATAATTTTTTATTTTGTTATTCTAAACATTCAGTAAAACTGGGGAACATTATTTCTCTTTCTTCGCCTGATAATTAAATATTCTTCATCTTTCTCTAAATCTCTAGATTTCAACATATTAAAATTATTTCTGATCTGTTTGGTAGCTGTGGGGGAAAAAGAGAAAATTTATAAAAAAAAAATAATAATCATCAATTTTTCTTTTTAGTTTGGTATGTTGAGTGAAAGTTGAGCAGTTGAGTAGATTAGAATTGAGTTTTTTTTTAAATAATGCTTTAGGAATAATTACAAAGAGCTTTTTGGTTGATTTTTGTTTTTGTCTAAACACAAAATTTTAACGGCCAAAAGAATTTAGTTGCCGAATAGGAAAGGAGTAATTAGAAGAAGAAAATTCATTGGTCTACTTCAAAACTAATATTGATTTAAATCAATTTTAATTTTTGTTTCTATCGCAAAATAAATAAACATACATTTGTTTGCTTGCTGTGTTCTTTTTTAAACTAAAGTTCTACGAATAATAGGTAATAAGAATGATTGCAATAAATTTCTACTCGGTTTTTTTATTCCCTCCGAATGAACATTTCAGTTAAGATAAGAATAAAAACCTTTAGAAATATATATGTATATAATAATATATAAATAATATACTTTGTATGTTTTTTTTATACTTCAAATCTAGGTCTAATATTTAAATATAACTTAAAAATAATAACTATTAATTTTATAATTAATTAACCTGTACAAACTTCCGAGTGATCATCCCACGCTGTAACCTGTAAGTGAAAAGGAACCGGTTATTATTGATAAATAATTGTTTTATCAGTAAAAATTTCTTTTTTTTATTTGTTGCAATAATTGTTGTTAAATAATTAATCATATTATAAGCAAGGCAAAGCACTCTTATGTTAACACTGGTTAAAACGATTCTAGAGACAAAAACTAAGGTTGTATGTTGAGTACGGGCCACTACCTCTTTAGCTAGTTTAGGTTAAGTTGAAGTGGATTTCAGTGATAGAGTAAGACAGACTTAGGCTCCGTTCACGCAATGAGCAACGAGCGACTAGTCGTATGAAGGTGGCCACATAAACCTAGAGCGACTGAGCGATTTTTTAAGCTTAAGATTTTAAGAGGGACGTCACTCTGCAATGAAATCTGTTTTAATTTTTCAGTCGATCGCTGAGCGACGAAGAATAAAGATGAATAAAATAAAGACTGAAAGTTTGCCTTAAACTAGCCGTTGTTTTAGATTAGTTGCTTTCTTTTGTCTTGTTAATTTTGGTTGACTTTCCATATACAATATACATACGACATACGACAATAATGCCAAAATCAGTCTGGAAATCTGCGAAGATTTTGATAAAGGTTGATTTTTTTTAGCTATTATCTTTTTGGCAACACTGGTTTAAACAGCTGACGAACGTTTCGTGTTTTGTTTTTTATGGGTTGTTGGCATCATTGGACCGTACTTCTTCAAAGATGATGCGAATCGTAACGTAACTGTGAATGGTGAGCGCTACCGTGAGATGATATCTAACTTATTTTTGCCAAAATGCAAGAGCTTGACTTGCATGACATGTGGTTTCAACAAGACGGCGGCTCCACATGCCACACAGCACGCGCAACAATGGACTTATTGAGAGGCGAGTTCGGTGAACATTTTATTTCACGTTCGGGCACGGTCAATTGGCCGCCTAGATTGTGTGATTTTACGGCTTTAGACTATTTTTTGTGGGGCTATGTTAAAGCTCATGTCTATACAGACAAGACCGCTTCAATTGACGCATTGGAAGACAACATTGAAGCATTTATTCGTGAGATACCGGCCGTAATGTTGGAAAGAGTATGCCAAAGTTGAACTAAGCGGATGGACCATTTGAGGCGCAGTCAAAGTCAACATTTGCAAGAAATAATCTTTAAACATTAAATTATATGGACTGTATCGATTCAAATAAAGATTTCATGCATTTTTATGAATTTTATGTTTTTTTTTTTTTTGAATAACTTTCCTATAGCTTTTAAAAAAATCACTCTTTATAAATGATGAAGTTCACCATAATTTGCCCTTTCGCGATATTATTATAGATTCATAAATATGAACGCGAATTTCAACTAATAAGCTAAGATGAATCGCACTTGACGATGGCATTTTACTAACTTATCGATCAGTGTAGTCGTTTAGTAAATGGCCACCCATCGCTCAGATTTGTCTCTCAGCGACTCGTTGTTTAGTTGAGGAATTGTTTCTCGCTTTTTCAAAAAAAATCATTTGAGAAAACGCCAAACCACGTGGTGTGGCGTGTTTTCCTTTTAGGCAGTGTCTAGTTTCGACACCAATTGATCAGCTTATATAAAATCTGCTTAAAGATATCTAGCACTTGGAACGTTTTAAATCTAGGATATACAAAAATTGTTCTATTATCTGAAAGATTTTAATGTAACTCTACCTCATATTGATTCGCGTGTTTAAAGTTTTCATGTAGCAAAAGGTACACAAGTATTTCGCGAATTCATTAGCTTTAAAATTCCCCAAGGCCCGGCACCTAATACAGGTGAACATTGAACTGCTGTGGAATATCCAAAAGAGATTATCGATATTCCTGGACTGTTTGTGGAAAAAGAGTCACAATCGTAAAAACAAATATTTACAGTGAAAATATATTATGATTATGATGAGGTTTCACGTGCCCAGTTGAGATATGATAGGTTGCGTTGACCATAGTAAGCTTAAACACGAGGCACCACTTAGAAATGCTTGACTAGGAGTGCAGACATCCTGAGCTTGGAAAGAATTGTTTCGTAGCAAAGAAGATCATCAATAGAACCTCATTTATTGACCGACCAAGTATTTGATAGTCTTCAAACTGCGACTATAAGACGAAAATCTATCTCCTTTTGGAAACATTTCGCATCTCCCAGTTGTGTGGTCTTTTCAAAAGCAAAAGTTTTATAATGAAAATAGTGCTCTATTTAAACGTTGAAGTTCACCTTTCTAAAAAAAAATTACGACATATGTACATATATGTACATATGTATGTTTCGAGTCGAAAATTCTATTCGAAGATCTTAAAACGCATACTTTACTATGTTAAAACATGAAGCCACACCTTAAAAACTATAGTTAAGTCAATCATCGACCTTATATTAAAATTGAAAGAAAATCCAGAAGCTGCAAATGGGTAGCTTATATTTTAAAATATCCACCCTTATTCCAAAAGGCGTTTTTCTTTAATGTCAATTGTCGTTTTTAAAGTCATGTCGTTTTATTAGTCGTATTTCGTAACTAAAACGCTAGCATTTTTTTCGCTCTTACATTCAACAATATGATCCACAAAAACAGCTGACATTTGACATCAAAATTATTCAAATTAAACTGACAAAATCTGGGTTTCAATTTTTGTTTTTGTTTGAGTTTTAAGTAAAATTGTTTTAAAATACAATCAACACAGAAATGTATAGCGTGGCAAGCTATTTTTCGTGGAGGAGCAGTGACAAGAAGGATTTATTGCTTCAGAGGAGAAGGATTCGATTAACAGCAAATCCATTAGATTTTTCGGATTCAAAGTATGTTATAATTATTTGAACATGGTTTAACATTTAAGTTTATAATTAGATTTAAAATGTAGTTCCGTCTGAACAAAGAAGGCTTCAAGTATATCCTAAGTTTATTGAAAGTGACTTTCCTCAGCAAGCTAGCAGCAAGTTCTGTCGCAGTTCCAACTACCCTGAAGCTAGCCACCCTTAAATTTTTCGCAGAAGGAAGCTACAAAAAAAGGAGTTGGAAACGACTTTAATCTAGGGCTAGCACAGCCTACGTTAAATAAATTACTCAAGGAAATGTTAAACATCCTCCTGTCCAGGCGCTGGATTAGAAGGGAGTTCTCCGAACCAGACAAACTGAAGCAAAAAGTTATTTTTTTAACGAGCGGGTATTCCATGTATATTTGGATGGAACCCATGTTAAAATGTTGGCCTCTAAAAAGACGGCCCAATATATGTACTAAAACAGAAAACGATTTTTTAGTAAAAACGTTATGCTGGTAAGCAAAAATGATAATTAAGAAGATCGCACGTGGTTTTTAAAATTATAAAATTAAAAAAATACCGAAAAAGTCTTACATTTTGTGTATTTTCGTTATAGTCTATAGCAAATTTTTCGACGACAGAAATTATCAAAAATGCAAACGTTTTTGTTATGAAAACGACTAACGGAATACCAATAAAAATAAACGAATGCAACCCACAAAAGAGAAACAACAAATTAGCGAAGAACGCCTTAAGTAATGCCAAATTCGCTTTGTCGTTTTTCGATGTGGCGTTCAACGCCTTAAGGAATAAGGGTGGTTTTATTCTTATGTATTTGGGTGTTTGATCATATCATGTTAATTATATACGTATAATGTCCGATTTCATAAACAAACACTAAAAGCACTTTTATCTAAAAGCTTTTTAAATTGGGAGCGGCTCGAAATGCTGTATTTTAAAATACTGTATGGTTAAAATTCTGTATCATACTGTATGATACTGTATATTCATAATACTGTATGGTTAATATACTGTATCTCAAAATGATGTGTTGTCAAAATACTGTATCTGATAATACTGTATCTCAAAATTCTTCTTCTCAAAATGCTGTATGAGCAAAACATTATCTAAAAATACTGTATTTTTGCAAAATTCCGCTCTTAAGCTTCCATTATAGAGAACAACAAAAGCAGAACTCGATTTATGTATGTATGTAAATTATATCATTTATTGCAACTCCAAATCTCACTTAATTCTTAAATTTGCATTAGCTTTTAAATATCAACGAAATGAACGAACACGTGGAAGTTTTGACAGATCAATAAGTTCGGTGTGATTGTTTATGGAATTGTTGATTGTGGTAACAACAATTCATATACAAATGTAAGAGAAATAACAATTAATGAGATAAAAATGGGAAGAGAAAATAAGACGAAGATACCATTTATTTGTTTTTTTTTTTTTTTTTTAATTCAAAGACTTATGAATTATCATATGTTATTGTTCAAGGGAAGTATATTAGAACATTATGCCAATGAAAAAATATTATGGTATTCTTTATAAAAGTAATCTGTTTTTAAAATTCTGTATTTCAACATGCTGTAAATAGGCTGGCAAATAAAAATCGTTTTGATAATGTAAAAAAGTGCGCACTTTTTTACATTATCAAAACGATTTTTATTTGCCAGCCTATTTACAGCATTTTGAAATACAGAATTTTGGTATACAGAATTTTAAGATACAGAATTTTGAGCTACAGTATTTTGATCATACAGTATTTTGTACATACAGTATTTTGAAATACAGTATTTTGAGATACAGTATTTTAAATACAGTATTATGATCCATACAGGATTTCGAACCCAACCCTTTTAAATTTTATCAGGCCTTTAAATTTGTTCAGTTTCACCAAGTTTAAAATGGGAAATTTCAGGGATATTTTTGTTAAAATAGAGTTCTCTTCACAACCCTGTAAAAATAAAACCCCTTTTCTCTTTCTATTAAGCGAATTGTGTGAGAAAAAATGAGCATTATATGTTGAAATAAATGACAAGAATCGCAAAATAAAACAATGTAAACTTCTTTAAAATTAAAAATCGTGTCTCGTTCAAAAATAAAATATGAAAATCTTCTTCAGATGAAGATGACCAATCTAATATTCTAATTAAAATTAAAATCAAAAAAATGATATTATAAATGCAATGTTGAATTCATTCTGTTGTATTCATTCTGTATCTACAAGTATTGAGAACACAAATTTTACAAAACAAAACATCAGCTGTCAATCTGTCATATTAATTTTTTGACACTTTTAAAATTTAATGAGCCAAAAATGGGCATTTAGTTTTAAAAGGTGTTTAAAAGCTTGTTTACTTTAAAAACGCTTGGTGAAACCAAAATATCCCATTTTATAGTTTAAAATCCTTTTAAATGTTTAAAAGTTGTTTATGAAATTGGGCATAAGTTTGTTTAATTGGGCTTTAATGATCTATTTCATTGATTCAATTAATAAAAAACTAATTCGTATTTTTGTACCCGACGTTTCGCTGGTTATTTTCAGCTTCTTCAAGGGGTTTTTAAATTACAAACAAAACATTAATTGCAACATAAATAGTTTTTTGTTTTAAACTCACCTGACACTCTCGACTGCAATACCATTGATTTCCACAACCGGCACACACAAATTGAGCTTCGTGTTTCTTGCATCCTTGACAAACAGGAACTTCATTCTCATTGAACTCTTGGCCAATGGCATGCGGTGCGATTCGTTGATGTTCCTCACCTCCCGTCATTAAATCACCTTCATCAATTACCAGCCGATCAACACTGTCCTCGGCATCGTCATCATTGTTAGGAGCAGATGGCGTTACAAACGATGACTATTCGCCAAAATAGACACAAAAGTAGAAAAAGAAAAGAAACAAAACAAATAAAAGAAAATACAACAAGCAATAGGGAAAAGCTCAAAAAATGCAATCAATGTGGGTTTTGGGTAGCCCACATTAAAAAAAGAAAAAAAAAAAAAAAGAGCAATGGAAAAACAAAATAATTTTAGGAACAATTCTTACAAGTTTAAGAAAATGCTCATCTTTGGCACTGTTACTAGCACCAACAGCAGCTGCGGCTCGAGTTAGTACATCCTTGATTTGTTGTTGTTGTAACTGCTGTTGCAATATCGACTGCTGATGCATGGAATTCAATACCGGTGTAATTGTAATCTCACTATTGTGACCAACCACCTTCGATAGGTTCACTCCGAAACTCGGCATAGAATGGTGAGCATTGCTGCTATTGATGTTGTTGCCGCCATCAGCAACCACTCCTATTGATGAATTATGGTGGCTCTGCATGGGCCCAGATCCAGTTCCACTAAGAGATATGCGTTCTGGGGCTGTCAATAGCCTGGCGAGAGTTGGCGAGAAATTACTTATGTAATTTGCTGATGCTTGATTTGCAGCAGATTTGGTATTGGCAGACTCATTCGGACGAGAGAACTAAAAAAAAGTCCATTAGAGGAGAATTCGTTTTCTAATTAAAAAAAAAAAAAAAACTAACCTTAGTAAGAATTCCATGAAGAAGAGAACCAGTAGGCTGATCTTGTCCCCCCGACGCATTTAATGGCGTCGAGACTGGATGCAGTGTTACTTCTGGATAAGGAGGATTCTGTTGTTGTCCGCCAGCCGATCGGACAGCTCCTTGAGATTTCGAAAATGGTGCTAAGACATCTTTAAATGAATTCACACTATTGTGATTTGTTGTCACTTGATTTGTGTTGGTCATACTTTGCGAAGATGAATCATTACTTGAGGGGCGGGAATTCTGTAAGCGAGAAGAGAAAAAAATCTTTACATGACTCAGTTCGAATGATAATCCCATTCCCACCGTATCAGATTTCAAAGCGTTCCCCAGAATCGTATTGGAATCCGATAAGTTGGAATTATTGTTATTAGTCTTTACTCTTCTGCCTCGGCGTGGCACCACCTCCGGGTGCTGTTGTCTGAAATCTGCAATAATGCTGCGCACATCTTTGAATGGTCCCTGTCTTCCAACCATAGCTGCTGCCGCTGCTGCTTGATTGTTGCTTGCTGCACTACTTCCACCATTCTGTAGTCCACTGTGATTGTGATGGCCATTCATCATATCGACAAGTTGCTGGACACTATCTGTTGCTGTTAAGTAACTATTGAGAATTGGTTGATTGCTGGCATTGGGTTGTGTTGATGTTGGACCATTTGATGTTAAACTTTGTTGTTGTTGCTGTTGTTGTTGTTGTTGCTGCTGTTGACTGCTATTAGGAGCAGAATTTGATGTGTTGGGCGATGATGTGTTGGGCTTCGGAAGGATATTTCTAGAAACAAGAAGGCTGTTTTTTAAGAAAAACAGGAGGAGGCGCAGGTTAATTTTTACAAGACAAAAAAAATTAATGTGGCGATGAGTTAAATTAAAAGTGGTATTAAATTAAATTAAAAAAATAATAATAAGTAAGTTTTTAAAAATGCAGATAATTTGTTAAAATAGTGAGGTTTTGATTACAATGGTTAATAGCTGAGTGGGTTTTTTTCTAGGATTTAAAATTGACGTGAACCAAAACACGTTTGGTAAAATTCGATGCACATCATTATCAGTTCTGTATAGGGTGTTTTTTTGGTACATGACAAGTGTCGATGGTTGTTGTCTATTCTCTGTGGAGAATGTCACAATCTTTTGGCATTTATGTTCAGAAAGGCTTGGTAAAATTCATAATGAATCAAAATTGTAACCATCATATTCGACTGTTTTTTGGAGTATACACGATGTCGACAATATACATAGTCCTTATTTCTCTCCAAAGAGGAATGTTACTGTGAATGGCGAACGTCATCGACCCACGCTGACTGATTTTTTGTTTCCAAAAATGAATCAGCTAAACATATACGACTTTATTGGTTCCAACAAGATGGCAGAACTTGTAACACAGGGCGCTTAACCATCATTTTATTGCCAAATTATTTTGGTGAAAACTTTAGTATTTCTAGAATTGGTCCTGTTAACTAATCATGTCGTTCATGCGACTTAATGTCTCTCGATAATTTTGTTTGGGTTATGTGAAGTCATTTGGTTTATACCGACAAACTAGCAACTCTTGAAGCATGGGAAGCAAATATTTATATTTAAAGTTTTTGAGCTCTTGAAAAGTTCCCAATTTATTTTATTTCAATCAAAGCTCTTTTCATTCCGAAGCGTGAACATAACTTTCATCACATAGATTCGATTTGGGTTAAAGTCTGACTCCTTAGCCAAACTCAAAAGAAAAGTCTTACGGATAATTGTAAAGGCGCAACAGTAGCAAGTGGAATCTACCTCAAATCAGATACTTTGATAAAATTTAAGATCTTTAGCTTTGTGTAAGTCACTCAGCTTGCATCAGTGCACAGGAACCTTCCTGAAGGTCTTTCGTAGCCCATTCTGAAGGTTTGGGATACGCAACTTTAGAAGTCGACTCGCTATTGGGATAAGTGTGGAAAGAGCCTATCAGTCTTTAAATTGATGACAACGATTCCGTATTGAGACAAATAGAAAATATTTAAACCAAGAAAGAGTGAAAAATACTCCACTTTTATTTTTATTCAACTTGTTCAATCATCTTTGTTTATTTTTATCAGACATCAAGACCAATCCCCTTATCAAAAGGGATTTATTATACTCAAAATCCATGATTAGTTTTAGTAGTTGTTCAAAAAAAAAAAAAAAAAGGATTACAAATTTTAAAATGAAATAAAAAAGGATTAGAAATAAAAATGTGATCGCCACTGGGTTATTTTTGTCATTATTTATAACTCAAACCAGTTTAAAAAAATAAAGTTTTGAGGGTTTTGCTAAATTCTCTCTACAATCAGAATTCTAGCATTCAAAGTAAAAATATAAAAATGAAAATGTATCAAGCATGGGGCAGGGGAAACGCTACTTCAAACACATGCAAAAAATAAAGACACTTACCGATGCAGTCTCAATGTGTTTGCCTTTTCTTTGACCAAATCTGAACTCTTCATATTTGCTCTATTTTGTATGATTAGCTGAGCAGTTGTTGGTTGCGCTGACGATGAACTGCTTGCCGCCGTAAAATTACAAATATTACTGCTTAACGAATTTATAGCGGCTTGAATTGGTGTCGATGACAATTGGATGTTTTGTTTGGCTGCTGGTGTACTTTTAGCCAAAATCATTGCAGACTCATTGCCCGCATAATCTTCATCCAGTCCAGCTGAACGTCCAGTTTCACCAACTTTAGTTGACATTATTTCAAGGCATTGCTTTCGTCTTGTTAGCCGAAAGCATATTTCTTCTTTGACCTTTTTAAGATTCAACATATTATTCCATTCAACTTCTTTGGCTTTGATCATGTCATTGAGTGTATGAATCTCGGAAACCATTTGATCGATGTGCCGCTGAATAGTATCGATAGAGTCATTTGAAGTTTTCTCAATGTATTCATTGAGTATGCGATCATGGGCGGGATAGGCGTTTTGTAGCTCTTCACGAAGCTTCTTTGTCGGATGAATGTATTCTTCGTCATCGTCTTGGTTGGCTTCAGCAGATTTTGATAACTTGGATTTATCTGCAGCAGCAGCAGAGGACGAAGATGATCGACGGCGTTTATTGGCGCCTCCTCCTCCCACTGTCACTGGATGCGGTGACGCAGCTGCTTCTTTCTCTGGTACATCTTCGATTGTCACTTTTGAAGCTACGGAGATTTCTTCCACTACCACGGGAGTTGTTGGCTCTGTGTCTTTGTCTAGCTTCTCCTCTTTAATATCAGTTTTGAGAGATGTCACTGATGAAATTGCCTTTATTGTGCTTTCGTTTGTTTCTGGTTCACTTGTATCCATGTTTTCTGCTGGTGCTGCGGCATCCTTGACTTCTGTCTCCACTTTCATCGTCAACACTTCATCGCCTCCGCTGTCCTTTTTGAGAGCATCATTACTCTGTAGATTTTCTTTATTTTGTTCACATTTTAAACGATCCACTACCGTGGTCTTGACCTCTTCTACTTCTTCGGTGGATTTTTGTATACTATCACGAACTTTATCGGTTTGTTGCATTTTTGTAGGTGGTTCTTCTGCTTGTTCTTCGATGTTTTGTTGTTTTTGTTTTTGTTCTTCTTCTTCTTCTAGTTTTGTTTTATTATCAGGTGGCTTCTTCAAATCGAAGTCTAATTTCCTTTGATCATCACTTTGATGATGACTCTGACGAGGTATTACTTTATCTTGGCTCTTTTCGGGTGATGAATCCAAATCAATAACACATTCTTCTTGAGGTTTTTTCGTCACTTTATGTTGAGTTCTAGATGCTGGACCTGGTCTAGTTGATTCAACTCGAGGTGTTATTGGAGTTGAGATGGAGCCTTTAATAGCAGCTCGTTGACCAATTAATGTTACGGCTGGAGATGAAATTTTTAAATGCAATAGTCCACCCGATTGATCACTTCGCATTGCTGCTTCGCTCGAATTGAGAGGTTTTCTTTTTGGTAGAATCAATTTATAAGCTTCTCGTATCCTTTTGTTGTATAACCTTAAAACAAAATTGGAAAAAGAAAAGTTAATTTATGTTTTTTTTTTTTTTTTTTAAGGGAAAGAAATTATGACTAACACATTAATGAAAATCAGATTGTTGGAATTGTGGGGTGAATTTAACAAAACAAAAAGGCGTCATCAACATATGTACGATTATTTCGGTATAAGGTTTTTGAATCGTAGTTTTTTGTACTGAATTTTATAAACTATTGATAATATTGAATAAAATCAACATACATACATACATACATACATACATACATATGTATTTCTTTATTTCTCAGCAAGATTTGTTTTTTATTACAAGGATGATGATATTAATCAGTTTTCGAAGAAAGGAGGGTTAATAACAATGGGGATAAACCACCATCTTAAGCATTTTAACCTCACAGCAGATGTCGAATTAATCCTTTTCGTATCCCTTTGTAAAGCTTGTTTAGCAACAACAACAAAATATACAGACATAAATAAGGGAAATTATTTGGCTGGACCATAAATTTGTGAATAAAAATGACATTGATGTATGTATTTTGTTGTTGCTTCAATAGAAAATAGCAAAACTCTCCCCCCAAACATGTGTTTCTTATGCTTTCGCAAGCAATTGCATCTGCAGATTCCTTAGATTTGGGAAATTTTTTAACTGAGGGAAACATTTTATTATTGAAGGGTATATTGGAACGAATCTGTGAATAAATCGAATGTATCTAATTTAAAAATAGTGTTGTAGTTTAGGGTGGATCGCAATTTTTTAGGTTTGGGTTGTATATTATAATAGTCACAACTTCAAGCCACAAAAAGGAGATGGTTTACTTTTGGGCCATGAATGTGAATTTAAAAAGCTGTGTGCTAAATAATATTTGGTGTAACAATCCGTGGAGAACTAGGGCCTCAATCATTCCTGTAAGTAATGTCGGGGATGAAATGGACCTATAGTTTATTATGCAGAGTCCGAACGGCTTATTTTATAAAGCACCTTTCATGACAAAAATTATTCTTGGACGATTTGGCAATTCCTCGCAAAAGGCAGTACCAACCCATGAAAAAACCTTTAGGTGGCACAGGCAGGGGTACTATTGAGTATTGGTGTATTAAATTTTTGAAGTATAAGGAAAACCGTATTAGGGGATTTTGAGATAATTGAGTTCAAGGTTTATACTCAACACATTAAATTAATCACATTTTCGGAACAACTTAAACATTCCGGTAGAAAAATATATAAGATGTCAAAAACATTTTCCATGATCAATTTTTGCTACAAACCTGATTTTCTGTTGTAAATAGATTGAAAAGTAGTTTTTATTCATTTTGTTTTGCCAAATCCTAAAGGTCGAATAGTGTTGGCTTTAGCCTTTTTTTGATTCGCAATAAAAAAATAAAAACAAACAAACCACTTTCAGAATAGGCTGGAAATATTCAATTAAACACGCGTATTGAAAAAAGCACCCTAAACATGAGCCAAAGTTTACTATGGGCTCTGAATAGGTCATTATCCATAATCCAACATTTCTTATTCGACTACAAAATAAAGTAAAAAGCTTAGAATGGATGAAAAAGAAGGGAAACTGGACGAAAGAAAATTTCAATAAGTTTTATGCAGCATCCAATCCATATCCGCAGTGAAGAATATAAAACATGAAAAGATTAAACTAGACATTATTATTCCTGAAGGAATTTCTGAAGATATTTTTCTTCAAATGGATTAGAATATCTGATTCCGGTTATTGAAAAAGAAACAAGAAGGCATAGGGGAGGAGGCTCAGAAAACATTCGGTTTAAAGTGATAAAAAAGTGACTTAGCTAAAACGTCGATGAGTATCTATTTTCTCACTCTTTTTTATTGGTTATTGGTTATTCTCTAAAGCTCGATCAATTGCTATCCATTCAAATTATTTAAAATATTTAATTTTGTAAGATAACCTTTCCAAAAAATTGTCTCTCTTTCTGCACTGTTCGTCGTAACCTAGAATTTGACTTGTTGAAATGAATTTTCGAGGATGGGAAAACATCGAAAGGATTTTTTTTTCACGATAGGCCCCTTTAAGAAAATAGAAAGTCTGATTGATATTAACTACACTGAATAAACCAGTGTCATCTGTTAATTCTACAGATAAGTCCATGAATGAAGCAGCCAAGACATTCCAAATCCTTTAAATTTTAGAAAATTGAAAGAAAATTAACGCTTTACTGTAAAATGTGGACATACATATATGATGCTTATCTAGGAGCAAAGAACACCGGTATGTATAAAATAAAAGGTGCTTAAATTGCGCTTAGACTATTTTAAAGGCAAAGGACTGTATAGATGGCACACAGATGACCAAAAGCACTTCTAATCAACATTTTATATTTAAACAAATGCGATATGGGTTAATTAAATTTGACTCTTTTTTCTTCGTTTTATAAATTTAAATAATTTGGAAAACTTTAAATGGTCCTGTTTTCGTCGTCCTTTCTTACTTGTATATGATGATATTAGAAAAAAAAAAAAAAAACTGTTGTCGTTGGACTAAGATTGGTTGGTTTAAAATTCTTGTAAAAAACATACATACACTCCGCTACATAATAATACGCACACGAATTTTTTAAAATATTTTTTACATTTTTTCCAAATATTTAGGGGTATTGTGCCTTAAGATGTTAAGAAAAGGATTTGAAAAGAATTATCCAAAATTAACCACTAGTTTTTCTATAGCCCAATTTCAAAGCTATTTACTAGAAAAAATTGCATATTTTCTTAAGTCAACTGAGAAGGTACAGAAATTAAACTTGTTATTGGATTGGAATAAACCAAGTTTCTGTTAAGTTTAATAGCTGGTACTTCCACCTTTACTTTTAATCATTTCGTAAATTAGTTCCGGTATGAATCCTACAGTCTTTTGATGTATGTAATGGGTGATTTTTTTGAGGTTAGGATTTTCATGCATTAGTATTTGACAGATCACGCGGGATTTCAGATATGGTGTCAAAGAGAAAGATGCTCAGTATGCTTTGACATTTCATCATGAATAGACTTACTAACGAGCAACGCTTGCAAATCATTGAATTTTATTACCAAAATCAGTGTTCGGTTCGAAATGTGTTTCGCGCTTTACGCAAATTTTATGCGTTTTTTTTAAAAAAAAAGTTCTCAAGCTCTTAAAAAATCACCCATTATATTAAACAATGTCCTCTTTTCAATGGAGGACAATAAATACATAATGGGTGATTTTTTAAGAGCTTGAGAACTTTTAAAAAAAAAAAACGCATAAAATTTGCGTAAAGCGCGAAACACATTTCGAACCGAACACTGATTTTGGTAATAAAATTCAATGATTTGCAAGCGTTGCTCGTTAGTAAGTCTATTCATGATGAAATGTCAAAGCATACTGAGCATCTTTCTCTTTGACGAATAGGGGTGTTGTCATCTTGGTAGGCAATGTTTATGGGTCAAAAAATGTTAGATTCTTTAGAAAAAATTGTTTCCAAGATTGCCTTATACCCAGCTGCAGTAATTTTTGATGTAAACAGCTTTCAATAAAACAACACGTCCTTTACAGTTGTGATGAAGCTTTTAACCCCTTTTTACTTACTTACTTACTTAAGGTGGCGCTACAGTCCTGTGTGAACTAGGGCCTCACCCAACAAACTTCTCCATCTAGCTCGGTCCCTAGCTAGATGTCTCCAGTTTCGCGCTCCGAGTTGGGTGAGGTCACCTTCCACTTGTGCGCGCCACCTGATTCGCGGTCTTCCTCTACTGCGCTGTCCTGTGGGTGTGGATTCGAAGACTTTCCGGGCCGGAGCATTGGTTTCCATGCGCTCTACGTGACCTAGCCATCTTAGTCGTTGGACTTTTACCCTTCTTGCTAAGTCTACGTCGCTGTACAGCCCGTACAGCTCGTCGTTCCATCTTCTCCTCCACTCCCCTTCGATGCATACGGGACCGTAGATCACACGAAGAATCTTTCTCTCGAAACGACCCAAGGTGCTTTCATCCGCTTTTGTCAAAGTCCATGCTTCTGCACCGTATAGCAGGACGGGGATGATAAGGGTCTTATATAGCGACACTTTGGTCCTTCGAGAGAGAATTTTTCCACTCAATTGCTTTCTTAACCCAAAGAAACAGCGGTTAGCAAGAGTTATTCTTCGTTTGATCTCAGCGCTGGTGTTGTTTTCTGCGTTTACAGCGGAGCCTAGGTAGACGAAGTCCTTGACTACCTCAAAGTTACGTCTGTCGATGGTGACGTTTTGACCAAGACGTCGGTGTTGTAGGTCCTTTCTTGATGACAGCATGTACTTTGTTTTGCCCTCATTAACCGTTAAACCCATTTTTGCCGCCTCTGCCTCAATACTCACAAAAGCCCCATTGACATCACGCTGAGTTCTTCCGATTATGTCAATGTCATCAGCATATGCTAGTAATTGGACAGACTTTTGAAAGATAGTGCCTCTGGTGTTGACGTGTGAGCTTTGCACTATTCTTTCAAGTACGATGTTAAAAAAATCACATGACAGCGCATCACCTTGTCTAAAACCTTTTTTGATATCGAAAGGTTCAGTTAAGTTGTTTCCAACCTTTATGGAGCAGCGTGAATTCTCCATGGTCATCCTGCACAAACGGACGAGTTTGGCAGGCATGCCAAAACTAGACATGACTCTATACAGTTCGTCCCTGTAGATACTGTCATATGCGGCCTTGAAATCGATGAAAAGATGGTGGGTGTCGATTTGGTGTTCTTGGGTTTTTTCCAGGATCTGCCGTAATGTGAATATTTGATCGACTGTGGACTTTCCTGGTCTAAAACCACACTGATAAGGACTTATCAGGTTGTTGACGATGGGCTTTAGACGTTCACATATTACGGCAGAGAAGATTTTATAAGCGATGTTAAGTAGACTGATTCCTCTATAATTGGTGCAGTTTAGAGGGTCTCCTTTTTTCAGGATCGGGCAAACAATACTGAGGTTCCATTCATCGAGCATGCTTTCTTCCGACCATATCTTACAGATAAGTTGGTGCATGCTCCTAACCAACTTATCTCCAGCTGCTTTAAAGAGCTCGGCATTCAAGCCATCCGCTCCAGCGGCTTTGTTAGACTTCAGCTTAGATATAGCAATCTTTACTTCGTCTAAGTCGGTAGGACGGGATTGTTGGCTTTCGTCGTCTATGTTGAATGGATCATCCTGCCTGACAGCGGAATTCGGTTCGTCGTCGCCGTTATACAGTCTGCAGAAGTGGTCCTTCCATATCCTCAGCATTGACTGCGGTTCCACTATGATGTTTCCACTTTCGTCTTTGCAGCCTTCGGTTCTAGGTTTATGTACTTGTGAATTTCGTTTCACCTGTTCATAAAACTTTCGAACTTCGTTTCTGCTTTTAAACCTCTCAACATCTTCGACCGCACGCTTCTCATGCTCTCTTTTTTTCCTTCTGAGAAGTCGGTGTTCCTCTCGCCTCTTCTGCTCATAGAGCTCATGAGCAGCTCTCGTCCTTTTATGCAGCGCCGCCTTGCGTGCCTGTTGTTTGGCTGCATTTGCCTGCCGACATTCCTCATCAAACCAGGGGTTCCTTGTTGGTGGTCGCTTGAAACCCAGCACGTCAGAGGCGGCTTCTCTGAGTGCGTCTTGGCAATGTTGCCACTGGTTTTCTATACATTGTGTTGGCGGCACAGAACTTCGAGAGAGGTTACTTGTAACTCGGTCGGAGAAGGATTTGGCGATCTCTTGCGATTGTAGCCGTTCGACGTTGTACCTTCTCCCAACATCTCCCTGTTTTCCCTTGGGCCTGGAAACCCGAAGTGCTACCTTGGCTACAACAAGGTAGTGGTCCGAGTCGATGTTAGCTCCTCGGAAAGTTCGGACATCCATGATGCTGGAAGCGTGTCTGGCGTCGATCGCAATATGGTCAATCTGGTTGACGGTAGATTGATCTGGAGATCTCCAAGTTCCTTTGTGGATGTTGAGGTGTGGAAAACGCGTACTGGCTACCATGACGTTTCGCCCCGCAGCAAAATCTATGAGCCTGAATCCGTTGTCGGAAGTGTTGTCGTGCAGGCTGTTTTTCCCGATTATTCCACCAAAGATGTCTTCCCTTCCTAACTTGGCATTAAAATCGCCCAGGACAATTTTAATATCGTAGCTAGGACACTGCTCTTATGTTTTGTCTAAGAGCTCGAAGAACATATCTTTGGTGTTGTCATCCTTCTCATCTGTGGGGGCGTGCGGGCATATCAGGCTAATGTTGCCGAATTTAGCCTTGATGCGGATGGTCATGAGGCGCTCGTTGATGCACCTATAGCTTAAGACTTGTTGCCTAAGTCTGGCTCCAATGACGAAGCCGCATCCAAATAAGCGCTGTTGGTTTTCTCGGTAGCAGTCACCATAGTAGATATCGCAGTTTTTCATCCTCTTTTTGCCCGGCCCATCCCATCGTATTTCCTGGATGGCAGTGATGTCTGCTTTATAGCAGTCTAGGGCCTCCGCTAATTCTTCGGCTGCACGTGGTCTGTTAAGGGACCTAACATTCCACGTGCATATCCGAAGTTCGTTGTCCTTAATTCGTTTGCGTTGGTTGTCAGCAGTAAATCCGTCCGTATCCGAGGTTGTTGGTGCTTCGCAACTATATTTTAACCCCTTTTTATTTTCTCAAATTTCTCATCTTCAAGCTGCTGTTTTTACCTACCTTTATGTCTTATCTGTACGAATTTTTATTTTTTTAAGTAAAAATAAAAGCCACAAAGACACCGGTTAATTTTATCAGCTGCTGCACATCCGGTTAGGTCTTGGTGTCTAATCAGGTTGATTTTAGCTTTTGAAACACTGCTAAGGCATGAAGTGGGTCTTAAAATTTTAGATCAGACATTAACTTTCACTTAAAACACTAAAATTGTTGATTTAAACTGCCCAGCACTTGAAAACGCCTATAACAATAATTGTCTTTGTACCTATTCAGTTGATTCAAAAATACGTATGTATAATACTTTACAAATGGGCGAAAACAAGACTCGCAGTTTAATTTGAATATTTTTTTTTAAATTTTGTTTTCTTACCATCTTAAGGGAGTAGTTAACGTCGACAGATGTCACAAAAATCCTCAATATTTGGAAAACATGTAAAAGGCATTTTCAAATATGTAAAAACCTTTTTTTTTAATGTAAAAAGCATTTTCAAAAATGTTTGTGCGTATTCAATTGAAGCGGAGTGTATTTACTTTAGCACGTTTTAAAAAATTAATTTCAATAGCAAAATAGAGCGGTGTGCACTTGTGCAGTGCTATTTGATTTATATAGGGTTTTCCTATAGACTGAACTATTAAATTAAAAATGTAATTTTATCAAACACATATGTATATAGAATTTATATTGTATTGTCAATCTGGCAGACGGCCAATGCCATGCTCAAACGGTTTTATGTATTTTAAATATTGTATTCAATCTCTAAAAAGAAAAAAATATGAACCAATAAAAATCTAATCTAATCTATAGGGTTTTCCAGTTAGAGGTTTCATATTTCAAGAAATCAATGGATGTTTATTTCATTACCCGTGTTTTGTTTAAAAATCTATCCATAGTATAGTAGGATTTTACAGGAATAACAAAAACAATATCCATAGTATGAATAACACCGATAAAAGTTAGAGTAGAATGGATGGGTTTTTGACATTTATACGAGTCTCGAAAGGATCTTATGTGATTTCGTTCTCAAATGTTGGTACGATTGATATTGCATTTGTATCTCGATGGCTGTGTTCGTTGAGTAGTTGTGCATTTGGAATCATGTGTGTTTTCCATTGGGGGAAAAATCAATCTATTACTGTTGATATTATTTAGTTTTGTTAGTGAAAATGGACTAACTGGGCTTATTTTGCAAGAGAAAACAATAGAAAAGATAATTAAGTTTTGCTATGTTTCCACCAAAAGTTTATCTCAGTTTAGATTAGATACATTTTTTTTAAGTTTCAACCGCACAAAAAGATTTAAAAATGATTAAGTTTGACAGCACTTTCTGAAATGCAAATGGTGTTTCGATGTTTCTTATGAAGTGCAAGTGAGATAGTTTGATTCGAGTTAAACAATGAAAAACTGAATAGTTCAACATCATAAAAGAATATGCTACCTACTCCATGAGCTTCAAGCTCGCTTCAACACCACATGTAAATGTAGTAGTCTACGAACAAACCCCCTTCTTTAAGTTTCTGTTTTATGTCAAATTGTTTGGTTAAAACTTTGAAATCGACTATCACATTAAACTGACGTATTTTCTTGATTTTGATAGTCAACTATCAAAAATCAGCTTACACGATTTCATCCCTGGTCTGAAATTCGCTATTTTGTTTTGGAATTCAGTTCAGTTGTATCAACTTTCAAATATAAAAACCGGACTGCTGCGGATGTTTTTTTTTGGCAATTTCTCACTGTACTATATATGGAATACGAAAAAAACGCACTTATTGTAAAGATGAAGATTAACTTTAAATACGATATCAGCACCAAAGGTATGCTTTTTATGAAATTTTTCATGACCAACTCGAACATTTGGTACTGTATGTCTTGGATAACTTCACGAATTTCTACCTTTAAATTCTTCACTCGCTTGTGTACCAAGGACCTTATCTTTCAAGTAGTGTCAAAAAATAGTTTAAAGTTAAGAAAATAACACGGTAACAAATTTTTTTTGCAAAATAATGAACTATGACAGCAAAATTTTAACAATTTCAAAGTCTTATTAAGACATTGAGGGTGGGATAATTTTTGAAAGCACATTTAAAGCAAGAAAATGGAACTTAAAGACAGATACACTTAATTTTCTCAAAGAATGTTGGTGTTGACTGTTTTTCCACGTACCACGTACCAACCTATTCATGTGACTCAAGGAAATTCACAATAAATCTAAAAAGGAAAATTGAGCATCAATTCCTTGGAAAAATATGAGATATATATACATATGTACATATGCACATACTCACTTAGATATGTACATAATATACAAATCTGAAATAGATATTTGTGTAGGAAGATAGGAACCCTCTTCCGAGAAAAAATCACAATAAAAAAAAAAAACATGGAAAAAGAAGACGTCCCTGATAAAACAATATCTGAATGCCACCGCATTATTGACGCCGTCACTGCCGCTGTAGTTATCGCTGCATAACGTGCAATAACACAACAAAAATGATAAATAATTGTACCTTCGAGTACTTAACGATATATTTTCATTTACCTACTTTATACATATATGCAACATATGTTCATATGTACATACATACATACATACAACAACAAAAAATATTTTTTAAGGCCATTTCGTCGTATTGAAAAAATAAAAAAACAACTCACTCTCGACCCTCTCGATGTCTATATCGAGAAATTGGCGAAGGTGTGCTTGCTGATTAATACATAACTTGTATATATTCACTAGCAGAGCACCTCATCTCCTCCCTTTTCAATTCTTCAGTAATTCGTTGCTGTAGTCTTCCGACGTCGTCAGCGACGTAGTTGCTGGTTGTCCGGTCTTTTTTTTAACGATGCAGCAGTGGAGTTCCCGTTCTGCTACCTTATCTAAGCTATTCCCTCATCAAATATATTAGATAGGTATATATATCTAATGTTTTTTTTTTAGATAAAGCTTTTTACGTGATTATGTCTCTATATCACTTTACCGGTCGTCACTTTACTTTACTTTACTTCAATTCACTTCACTTTGGAGTCTCCCTCATTTGCATATACAACAGAAAATAACAACAACAAAAAGTTGGATTGTTAATGCAAATATTTCTCAAAACCTGCTGCTGCTACTGGTGCTGCTGGATGAAGTTGCATAACACCACCGAATACCTTCAAGAGAAGATATAAAGTTGGATTGTATCTGCGTGGTGATGTTTTTTTTTTATTTCTGTCCAAGTCGAAGGGTGATGTGGATGAACATCGATGAATGATATTCCTTGGTGCTGATTCTGATGTTAATGCTAATGCATAGATAGAAAGATAGATACTCCTAATTTGCAGCAAAACGCCCTCCACCACCGGCAACAATATATAGAATTCGACGCTTCTGGTTGTAGGGTAATAAAAGTTTTATTTATTTCTTTTTGTTTGTATTTGTTTCTCATTCAAGAGGGGGATTCGATTCAAGTCCGCACTTTACTCTAAAGTTTCGAATCGAAAAGAAAACCGAAAAGGGTGCAATGCAAGCAAAATAAAATATTAATCAAAATGGCCTTAATCTGTTTTCGGTTTGCACTTTCGCTTTCATTTTTAAATAATTTATGTATATAATTTTGTTTTGTTTTGCTTTTTGTTTATATTTATTTTTGGCCAATCCCGGATGGCTTGTAAAGGAGAAGAGTAAAAAAAAAAAAAGAAAACTCCTCGATTAACAATTTATCCGTGTTATTGTAACTGTAACGCTTTCAATGCCGCTCCGATGCAGACTGAAGGTGAATTCTCCTTCATTTCATTCGCCGTCCAGCGACAAAAGCAAAAGCAAAGCGATCTGTTGCAAATTGGACACATTTTTCTATAGCCATAGTGAGAGATGGAGCATGAAAACATAGTCAAGCAGCAAAAGCAAGTATAGAGAGGCTAGAGCTGCTAGAGTCGAAGCCGATTACGATTACGAGACGACCGACGCCAAGTTAAAGCTTTTATAAAATTTTCAGTTTGCTAAGGTTGCTCTGAAAATCGAGGGGAAAACAAGCGAGAGAAAATTGATGGAAAATTGAGAAGTCGCAGTTGAGAGGAAAATGAAAAAAAAACTTTTCGAGACATGCGTTTTTGATCTTCTCGAGAAACTCTTGACTCTCGCTCGAGACAACCGACTGCGAGCGACAGCGAAAAGCTTCATTTTCTTCTTTTTTTTTGTCTCAATAAAATTGCATTGAGAATACCAATGGAATGGACATCATCAAGAGACTAGAAGCTAGAATATTATCACCTCGCCAATTCTCCTTGAGTCTTGAGAGTTGAGTTGAGACTCTATGGGTGGTGATTTTCTTTTATGCAAGGTGAACAAAAAAAAAAAATGTGTTTTGTTTTGGATATGGATATGAATGCGGTGTACGGGTGTACGGATGCACTTTTAAGTTGACTAAGTGTCGATGGCATTTTTATTTTGTCATTGACAAGTGCATTTTGTGGAGGCTTTTTTTTGGGAACAAGGCTATTCGGCGATTTCTTTTGTGATTTTTTCTTTCTTTGAAGTGAAGGTAATAATTGTTATTTTTATTAATATAAATTAAACAACTAATAAAGCAGGAATGGGAGATTTTAAAAATGTCCTTTTTTTTATTGAATGACTCAGCAAGAGCTTTTGGAGGAATGCAATCTTTTGTGAATGTAATCTTTATAAATCTTTCATTGAATTGTACTCAAAAATTTAATTAATTTATTTTATTTTGAGACAGGGATTTCAAATCTTAAAATCATCAATTGTCAGGTTCAGGCAACATAAGGGACTTTACTTGCAGTTATCTGCATTCTTTGAACGATAATTTATACCAAGGAAATTTATTTTGTCAAGTATCATAAATTCAAAAACTTGGAACTTTACTTTACTTAAATTTAACTTCAGTTGTTCGCAGAGAAAATAAATAAATTAGGTGGCGCAACAGTCCGTCCAGAACTGGGGCTCTCAAACATTCCTATGTGGGAGTAATTTCAGGGACGGAGGGGTACTACAGTTTTTATGACAAATCCAAAAGACAAATTTGAGAAATCACTTTTCATGACAAAATTTACTTTTTGAGGATTCAGACCTCTGGCGTGACAGTCCTACGCACTAACCATCACGCTAAGGGTACTTGCAGAGAAAATACCAATATTTTATTATCTCACATAAGCTACAAATCCTTAATTTTGTTTGGCAGTGAAATAAAGGGTGTTTTTAAGACAAGTGGTTTTCAAGAAGAAATAAAACGCATATTATTTGATATTATGGTCGAGAATTTAGCTTTATTATAAAGATAAAAGTTTGCAATTATGTATAAAAATGATTTTGGGCAAGTGGCCTCTGCCTCTGGCTCCAATAAATTCCAGCCAAGAGACCACTTCTTGCAGCAATTGGGGCCGTATGAATGTTCTCTTCCAAGGCGTCAATCTACACGGTCTTATCTGCATAGACAAGCGACTCCACATAACCCTACACAAAATTATCCAGTGACTTTAAATCGCAAGATCTGTTTGTTTTTTTTTTTCGAATCAAATTCACCAACTTTGACAGCGTGGTGAAGTTAGCTTCTATTACTTATACAAAATACCGTAATATTTGAGAAAAACTAAATTTTTCTCGTTTTTTTTTTTTTTTTTAATTTGCGATGGATTTTATATCACGACTCTCTATAGAGTTAACCCACTGTACACCTGCCCGCCGAATGCCAGATAATGGGCTCACCAAAAGTTTCTTCCATTATTTTGTTAATAAAATTGAACTATTTGCAAACTTTGTTCAGGATAAAGGTTATTGTTAACTTCCCATAGGAAGTTATTGTAATGGGTTTGATTTGTCGAATTGAAAATTTTGACATTTCTCGACGTTTCAAGGTCCCTAGGAGTCGAAATAAATTTTTTTTAGAAAGATGTCTGTGCGTGCGAGTGTACGTACGTTCGCGATGTTTTTTTGTCGTCCATAGCTCAAGAACCAGACGAGATATCGACTTCAAATAAATTTCGTTATGCAGATAATAAAGCAGAAAAATGCAGAAAGGGCTCTCAGGAAAATTGCGTGCGTGGTTTTTTTACCATAGCAGTTTAAATAAAGGTGAACATTTTGGTTAAACCTAAATTTCTCATAAACCAATGACGCTAAAGACTTAAATTAAATTTTATATTATATATTGTAACGTGATACAAAATAATTATATTTTTGGAAAAAAAATCAATTAACGGTATTTTTACAAATAAAAAAACTGAAACAAAAATTTGTCATCTCGAAAATTTTACGACTAAAGTATGATTTCATCTCCAAAACAATTTTGTGCAACGAAGAATAATGTTTTTGACATCTGATAAAATTTTGAGAAAATTCTAATTGACAGTTTTTTTTTTTAATAAAAAATAAAAACCTAAAAAAACATTACTCAAAGTTGGTAAAAATTGAATTTCGACTCACTGGTAAAAATTGATTTTCGACTCAAATATCTTTTCAAAACTTTGAGATATTGGTTTTGTCAACATTCAGTAATTAAAAAAAATCGAATTGACAGTTTTTGTACAAAAAATTAAAAACTTAAAAAAAAATTAACAAAAGTTGGTAAAAATTGATTTTCGACTCAAATATCTTTTCAACAATTTGAAATAATGGCTTCTAACTAATTCTAACTTATAAGAAATATTGTTTTCAACATTCGATAAAATTTTGAGAAAAATCGAATTGACAGTTTTTTTTACAAAAAATAAAAACCTAAAAAAAAAAACAATACAATTACCTTCGACTCAAATAGCTTTTCAAAAATTACAAATATTGTCTTCAAACTTATTTTATTTCACAGAAGATATTGTTTTCGATATTTAGTAATTTTTTTATAAAAATCAAACAGTCCGTTTTTTTCATAAAAAAAAATAAAATCTACAAAAAATAGTATACTCAAATTTGGTAAAAATTGATACATATAGACAAACTTTTAAGCAGGACAAATCGACAGACGGGATGGGAAGTTATCAGTGGGGGTCGCATCCCAGCCTCTTTATTATTATGGAATGACAAACCAAATGGAGCATTAATTGACAGCTGTCAAAAAGGCCAACATCGAAAAAAGTATTGCCAGTTTGAAATACACTCGTCTAAAAAAAAAACACAGTAATTATAGGGTGGTTCACGGTTTTTCTCGACTTAGTCTGAGTGTGAATAAGTCGGAAAATTCTCATTCGATCCGTTAGATATTTCCATTTTGTTTCCACAATGGCCCGTACGTATTGCAACAACTCCGGAAAATACGGAAATGGTAAGAGCCGCTGTTCTACAAAGTCCAAATTCATCGTTCTTCCGTTCGACGCATCATCACAAAACGTGAGTTGAACTTCCATCCTTATAAGTTGACAATTGTTCAGCAGTTGAAACCCTCTAAATAATCACAGAGATACTCTCGTTATTTAAATTGAATGACGATATTCTTTTATTTATGTATGAGTGATGAAGCGCATTTTCACCTCGACGGTTTTGTAAATAAGCAACATTTCCGTTATTTCGCTGCAGAAAACCTTTAAAGTCTCCGCGAACGACCGTTGCCGCCTGTTTGGTGTGCAGTTTCAAACAAAATCAATCATTGGTCCTTACTTTTTTTTAGGAAAAAGGATCCACGGTGACTGTCAATAGTGCTTGTTACATTGACATCCTTAATAACTTATTAAAATCAGAGTTGCGTAAAAGAAGCCGAAGTATTAACCCGTTAAATGTCTGGTTTGAACAAGATGAAGCACCTCTTCATACTGCGATCACCACAATCAACGTCTAACAAAAGATGTTTCTCAGCCGCCTCATTGCACGTTTTGGAGAGAATTTCTTCTTGCTACGACAAAGATGGACGTCATATATTCGATGTTCTTATTAAAACTTAAAATGGCACTTATTTGTGTATGATAAAATATTACAAAAATAATTGTACGTCTAAAACATCATGAGTTATATCCATTTATTTGTGCCCCTATTCTCGTGAACCACCCTGTACATGTACATGTTTCTTTTTGACTTTTAAATGAAACCGAAATAAAGAATTTAAGGTTTTTGTTAAATGTGTCCAGCTGTTATTTTTTTACAAGTACACTTGACTCTAAAGTAAGGGTGAGTTTTCCTTGACCAAGTTAGCAGTCAACTTTCCATTAAAGTTTCTTTAGTTGGAAGTCAATTTTTTGGCAGCTAAGCTTTTCCAATCATTTAATTTTTCCTCCAATCATTTGGTACTTCATTTATTGATTTGAGGTATTTGCATTTTTTAACAGTCTTTAATACCTTTTGATACTGACACAATTGAGGCCCACAATTCTTATCTACAGCTTTGGATCGAAAGGATTGAATTCCATTCAACTAGTGACTTAAAGCTTTTAGAAATATATGTAGGTACTCTCTTTTATTTATTTTGTTTTTAAAACCAAAACAATGGTATCTGACACATTTTTACAATTAATACATTTCAGACAAGAGAGTTCGGTCAAAGACTTGACTGCGTGTGGTATACCCAATTAATATAAAAATACATAAATTTAAACAAACTAAGTAAATAAAAATAAAAAGTGTTCATTGAAATATATGTACATATATATGTATATGTCTGTCCTAGTTTAGGCGCAATTATTTTGAAAAACATTTTAGTTTAAATTTTCCGTTCTATTCAATTTACTATACCTACTCTTAGGTTTAAATAAAATAAAATTTTAAATGTTTTTATTTTGCAACCTTCCATGATGTATCTGTATCGTTGATTATTTTACATTTTTATTTTTTTCTAAAACTTTATTCAAATACTTTATAGTCGTTATTTTAAAGCTTTTTTTCGATTCACTTTACAATGGTCGGCTTATTTAAACAAAAGAAAAAAACTAAAACAAAAATCTAAACAATTAAAATATAGTAAAAAAAAAACAAAGAAGAGAGAGAGAGAGAAAGAGAGAGAGAGAGAAAGAGAGAGAGAGAGAGAGAGAGAAAGGGGGGGGGGGAGACAGAAAAAGTGGTCATTGCACTTTTTATTCATGCAAATCTATGTCACTGATTATAAATGCTCATTTTTATATCTATGTCGGGAGGAGGTCTGAGTTTCAAGGATGTTTTTTCTTTTTTAGATTTATCTAATCTGCATAGATATACCAAACATCATACATTATAAACAAAAGAAAAACTATAATAAGTACATAGGTACAGTAAAGTGTAGACTGTAGACTCAAATTCATCTAAATGGGGCAGAGACTGAATCATTATTATTGTTTATACAAATAGAGAAAAAGATGCTGCTGCTGTGATATATACAACTGTGTGCCTATTGTTGGATAAAAATATAATATTAGGAGAATAAACATTTTATCTAGTCCAGTCGCCAGGGATTCCAATAATATGAATATATTGGCTCGTATCTCTGCTGCTGAAGCAGATAAATGATCAGAATTTTTAACGTTGACACTTTTTTTGAACAGGCCAAATATGGCAACTTTTTTTAAAAAAAAAACTTTATTATCGGCAATCGAAACATTTATGAATGGAATTTGGAATTTGAGTCCGTTTAAATGACCACAGTGGGTACGTTTACGGCAGATGATTCGTTGGACCCGATTTTCCATAACTTGGTCACACATTTGTTGGCATAAACCAGTGACTTAACCTATAGCTTCAAAGAAAATAGTCTAGTTTGGTTAAATCAAACGGACTAGGCGTCCAATCGACTGGACCACTTCTTGAGATAATAAGAACATCAAACTTACTCTTGAATAAATCGATTGTAACGTGTGCTGTGTGGCTTGTGGCATCATCATATTGAAACCGTGCGTCGTCCAAGTCCATACCTTCCAAATCGGACTAAAAACAATCAGTAATGCAAACCGCACCATATATGTAGTTATTTTTTGTGAATGGAATTATGATTTATGAAGCAACAAATGTGGATTATCAACCGACCAATAACGCATATTTTGCTTATTGACGGACCATTGAGATAAAAACGATGAAGATGATTTTGCGATGGAATTCATCACCTTCACAAATCTTCTTCAGAGCCTAATCGGAATACGTACGTCACTTTAAATTGTTCATCGGCTTCAATTCTTGGAATTAATGTGGTCTGAGTGATGCCACATGGAATTGACTGATTTGGATCGTTTGCTAAGGAGGCCTGAACGGCGCACAGTGGCCCGTTTTGACTTTTTTGGTTGCAAAAATCATATCTCCTAAACGAATAAAGATATTGTTTTAATTATTTTTTTTTATCTTGAAGGAAATTTCCAAGGCTATAAAAATTGTGACTTTCAAAAAAAAATGTTTACAGGGTGTTTCAGATAAATGTTAAAATAAGAAGTTTTAACAAAGGTGATAAACATAGCGGTATTTTAATACGCAATCGTCAAAATCAATTTTTTAAGTAATCTAAGTGAATTGAAACAGTAAAGCAAAAAGAAAAAGGACCAATTCGAGTGAAAAAGTGGGAAAAGAAGTATTTTTTTTTTAATTTTAAGGATTTTTTTTTATTTTCTAGTATTCAAGGATACATAATGTATTTTGGTGATATATCAAAAGTCAAACAGTGTAAAAAGAAATAAAGACAAAACAAATTAATATATAAACACTAAATTTCTTGAGAACTATCATCTAAGTCCGGGGAAATGTGTAATAAACTCATCATTTCGGGAGAGTATCGTTCTTTCATATCTTTTTGGCTTCTAACATGCCTTAAGGAAGAAATAAGTGGATCCGAAGAAGTTGCAAGCATGTTAAATAGGTCCTCATTCTGCCGAATCCTTGAAACTTTACACGTATTCTGATATCGATATTTCTTGTAGTCTTTATTTTTGCATTCCTGGGCTTCTTCTGACAGTTCTCCAAGTGGTAGTGATTGATATTCAATGATATTTTGACTATGAACCAATATTTTGTGTAGAGTAGGTGTGAGTAGTTTTTCTTTTTTTTTTAAAGCTCTGCCGTTTTCTTAGTATACTCCCCAAATTTAACTGCATTCACTACTTCTCTGCAATTCAAAACGTTCAATATTACTTTGAGCCTCATTATAACTTCTCCATTGACTCGTTATTCGAGCGGTTGCATCTGAATGTTCAAAAAATCTTCTTGCAGTGTTTCCGGCATTAGTGTTTCCAAACCCTTGCTTTGGTTTATCCACATCAAGGCCAAGCTCATCGCGAAAACGCCTTTGGATCTCTTGTTTTCTTCTTTTTTCCGCCTCCTTGGTCCCAATCGATTCATCAGTACCTTCTCCTTCTTGTCGAAGAGTATACGCAAGCTTCAACATAAATTCCATGCATCTGATTCTAGCGTGCAGTGAAGAGATTCCATATTCGTAATTATGTTCGTCATCAATTGATTCATCTTTATTGAAGTTCTTTTGTGTCCTTTTGCATATCGGACATGACCGCTTAGACTTTGTTTCCGTTAATTCGTTCAATACTCTTCCGTCTATCATAGTTAAAAAGAACTCGTGATTCACAGTTATAGTTGTTTCTTCATTAAGTTTATATATTGTTGGTTGAATATCTGCAATTTGACTTTTAATATTATTAACTGTGGTAGTTATGATGTATTGATGTCACTAGTCTCTTTAACGTGTTGGAACATAATGGGCCGAGAGAAATGAACTGATGATGGGCGAGGGTTCCTCCAATGGTCCCTATTTATACTATTGAGTTGAAGTGGGACAACCGATGCCATGAACATGTGTGCGTCTGTTTCTCCATCTGTTGTATTTTTTTTGTAGGCAATTTGTCAAGATGATCCATCGCAGCCCCATTTACTCTGTAACGTTAGACTTCTTGGAAGTGTCATTATTTGATCCTCCGTTTTGCTTTCTATTAGCCGCATTGCTGTATGATCCATCATGTTTTGAAGTTTCACTCTAGCTAATATTTCCGTGACTTCGCAGTTTTCGGGAACTGCTCCTTTTTTCGCAACCGTAATCATATTGTAGGATGGCAAGACATCTATGTTGTGATGTCTTAAGGAAGTTCTCAGGATTTTATATTTTTCTTTTGAGAGTCCCAAATCCATAAACAAAGCAAATGCGTTCTCACTGGTGTATTTTATGGGATTGTGTTGGGGAGTGTGCTTTTCTTGACTCTTTTGACACGAAGTGGACTTGTATCTTATACTCAAAGCTTCAGAGAGATTTTCTGTACATATCTCCTTTGTAGCTTTGATTAGTTTTTGTTTTTTAGTAAATAATGCGCACTCATTGACTAGCTTCCTTGGTCTTCCTTCTGTTTGTCCGGTATTGATATGTAGAGATAAGGAAAGCCATTTTGCATTCTTTTTGAAGTTATTTCTCGATCTTTTGGCTGCTATAGAATTGTTTTAATATCTGTTTGACTGCATTTGCATCTGGTAGTTGGTATTCACTTTCCACGGCAGATATAAACTCATTACAACTGCTAGCATTGACAAAAAGTTCAAACAAATCCTCATTCGGAATATCCATTTTAAATTGTTTTGAAAAATAAAAGCAACTGCTCGAACGCTCGTTTAAATTCTAAACGATTATTTTAGTCTAATGTTTCATCTTTTTATACCTAAGAGTAAATACCTGCACTCAAGACTCTTTAATCCTTATATTACTTACACTTAAAGACACCCCAATAAATAAATTCTTAATCCTTATCAATAAAAGTACCTGATCATAATTCAATCGTACCCGAAAACAAATGCATTATTTAAAATTTTATTACAAGATTAAAAAAATTAGCTCTAAAACTCTTGAAAATCTTAGGTAATAAACAAAAAATAGAAATGATTTATTTTTTTTTTAAATAAAATCATCTTTTTAAATCCACCACACACAAAACAAATAAATCAATAAAAAAGAATTTTCCATAAAAAAAAGAGGGGAAAAAAATGACGGACTTTATTAATTCAAATCTCCCTAGCTCAGTTCGATGCAAAATGACGCAGTTAGTCTTTTGGATTTATGTTAAAAAATATGTAAGAATTCTGAATCAGTTGAGATCTTAGCACCACTCGTTGAATCTTTTTTTTTCTATACAATTTGAAGTCGAAAAAGTGTGCAAAAAGTAGTGTTTTTTTTTTTAACTTCCCATAGGAAGTTATTGTAATGGGTCCGATTTGTCAAATTGAAAATTTTGACATTTCTCGACGTTTTAAGGTCCCTAGAGTCGAAATAAAAGATTTTTAGAAAGATGTATGTGCGTGCGTGTGTACGTACGTCCGTACGTCCGTACGTTCGCGACGTTTTTTTCGTCGTCCATAGCTCAAGAACCAGAAGAGATATCGACTTCAAATAAATTTTGTTGTACAGAATACAAGGCAGAAAGATGCAGAAAGGGCTCTCAAGAAAATTGCGTGGGTGGTTTTTTTACCATAGCAGTTTAAAAAAAAGGTGAAAATTTTAGTTAACCCTAAATATCTCATGAACCAATGACGCTAGAGACTTAAATTAAATTTTATGTAATATATTGTAACGTGATACAAAACAATTATATTTTTGGAAAAAAATTCAATTAACGGTTTTTTTTATAAATCAAAAAAACTGAACAAAAAAATTTGTCACTTCGAAAATTTTACGACTAAAATATGATTTCATCTCCAAAACAATTTTGTGCAACGAAGAATAATGTTTTTGACATCTGATAAAATTTTGAGAAAAATCGAATTGACAGTTTTTTTACAAAAAAATAATAGCCTAAAAAAAAATAAAAAAAAGTTGGTAAAAATTGAGTTTTGACTCAAATATCCTTTCAAGACTTTGAGATATTGGCTTTAAACTACTTTTATCTTTCAAAAAATATTGTTTTGAACATTCAGTAAAATTTTGAAAAAAAAAATAGAATTGACAGTTTTTTTACAAAAAATTAAAAACCGAAAAAAAAATTTAACAAAAGTTGGTAAAAATTGATTTTCGACTTAAATATCTTTTCAAAAATTTGAGATTATGGCTTAACTAACTTATAAGAAATATTGTTTTCAACATTAGGAAAAATTTTGAGAAAAATCGAATTGACAGTTTTTTTTACAAAAAATAAAAACCTAAACAAAAACAATACTAAAACTTGGTAAAAATTGATTTTCGGCTAAATAGCTTTTCAAAAATTAAAAATATTGGCTTCAAACTTATTTTATTTCACAGAAAATATTGTTTTTTATATTCAATAATTTTTTTTATAAAAATCCAACAGTCCGTTTTTTCATAAAAAAAATAAAATCTACAAAAAATAGAACGCAAATTTGGTAAGAATTGATACATTTAGACAAACTTTTAAGCAAGACAAATCGATAGACGGGATGGGAAGTTATCAGTGTGGGTCGCATCCCAGCCTCTATTTTTTTTTAATTATCGATCTAAATAATGGCAATTCATATTATGAAAACAAAAACGAAAAGCGTTTCGAAGCCCCTTTTCTAGTTTTTACATTCAAAGTTTAGAAAAAATATAAGAAAATAAAAAAAAATTATCATCATAAAAAATCTTCAACTTTGGCCTGCTCTATAAGGCACACCAATAACCCAAATTGAATAATTTTTTCGATTACTGGAGCTTCAAATATTTATGAATCCAGTGAACTAAAAAGTTTTGCATTATAGACCTACTCGAAAAATGAATATTGCAAGCAGTTTTGCATAAACGGACCACTCTGCGGCGGCGAAAATATTTTAGACACTTCGATAAACCCGTTGTCTCACTAACGCGGCAACATTACAAAACGAATATGTAGACTCAAATTTTATCACTTAACTTATTATTGCCTGATGTAAACAAAAATGACGCTTTTAAAGTTGCGGTCACCGAATCCGAATTTCAGTAGAAGTTTTTTAAAATCTACAGATGTTGCTCGTTAGTGTACTTTATCATGATGAAAATGTTGAGTTTACTAATTAAATTGAGAATGACAGTTGGATGATTAGTGAAAGGGTGCGTTAGGAAATTAAGTTAAAAGTTGTCAAGTCCTACTCCTACCTACCTAACATTGTTGTCCTAGCAAAAGTAAACAAAAATTAGTAAAAAAGTGAACTATTTTTTCTTTTCTTTAAAATTCTAAAAAGATACCAAAAAATATCACCACCATCTTAGTGTTTTTTTTTTTAATTTGATGGCTTTGGAATAAAGTCTCTAAAGCTTTGAGGTTTCCGACTTTATATTGTAACTTCTCAACTATAATATAGACTGAAGAATTTTATAAGAGGCATTGTACATATTAGAGCGTTTCAGAAAAAAAAAAATAAAATTATTTTTTCTCGGAACCAGGCTCAAAAATTCGTTTACATGCCAAAATAGACCTATGAAAATATGAGCCCTAAATATTAATATTTAGGTAGTCCGCATCGCACTTTTCGATTTCCCATAAGAATAACACAGGAAAACAAATTTTTTTTTTCTTCTGATTTTTATAACTAACGAACGATAAATTGCATTGCAATACCTCTTATGTGTTTTGTAGAGAATTGAACGCTCTACAAAAAAAGTCTGATGTCACTTTTTGATAAATCAACTCAGTCGAAAGTTATTCACGATCAAAGTTTAATTTACCCTTAATTAAGGCGTTTTCTTTACAATACTCTTAAATGTATAAGATTGCTAGTTTCGTAAACAAACTGAAAGTTTATTCTAAGCTCTCAGAGTTGAAAAAAAAACAAAACTCTTATATTTTGCCCTCAAAGATTTATTTAAAAATTTCAGCTGTTTTCGAGCGCAATTTATTTAAAACTGTTTGATTAATAAAATTTCAGCAATCTTTGAGGGCAAAATATAAGAGTTTTGTTTTTTTTTTTTCAACTCTGAGAGCTTCTTTTTAACTTAGTAACTAAGTTATATAGATTTAAATTTTTTAAAAACGTTTAAATATTTGCATCAACATTTTTAGGACAATAGTTGTGTTTTTTCGACAGAAAAATCGTTAGAGAAGCTCTTAAGTATCCATTTACAGCATCCATCTTAATAAAAACAAATTTCTCATTGGATGTTAGCTCCCAAAACGATTTGCCGACGTTTGCAAGAACCAAATTTCCACGGAAAAATTGCTTAGTAAAAGAAACATAAAGCAGCGCATTGAATTCGCAAACTTCGACTAAGCATCAGGCAACTTAAGAAATTGGAATTGTGTACAGCGACGAAACCAAAATAAATTGGTTTGGATCTGGACGAATTTAGTTTAGAAGTAAAAAGAATAAAGAACTAAGTCCCAGAAACACCCTAAAGACGGTAAGTAATTTTGCCGGTAATATATATTAATATTTGGGGGTGTTTTTTTCTTATTTTGATTAAAAATATTATGACCATGGAAAACTTTATGCATTCATTTCCAAAAGATAATCTTCCATAAGTATGGATATGACCCCAAACACACTGCTAAAGTCGTGACAAGAGGGTTTAAACAAAAGAATGTGTCAGTCTTGCAATGGCTTTCACAAACGCCAGATCTTAACCCTATAGAAAATCTTTGGACAGATTTGAAAAATAGAAGACCACAAAACATGGGGGCACTATGGAAAGAAATCCAAGAACAATAGTTCGCAACACATGAAAACATGTCAAAAACTAATTGACTCTATGTCAAGAAGATGTAAAGCGTTTTTCGAGACAAAGGCCACCCCATAGAGTACTGACGTCTTGAAGTTCCAAATTTACTCATTCTTTAAAAATTTGAATTTTAACGGATTTTTTGTCTTACCTTAGGAAAAATCTGATTTACATTTATTTTTTCGGCCAGGAAAAGAAGGATACAAATAGTTTTATCTTTGTATATTTTTGGTTACAAACTTGTAAATTGGAAATAATACCTATTAATTTACAATACATGTGACCATTCTAATATTTTTTTTTAAACAAAGTCTTTTGTGATAAATATGTTGTAATCGAATTTCAGTAATTTATGCATGTTACGAATTTCTAAGAAAAAAAGATTTTATTTTTTGTTGTAAAAATCAAGCAACCCTCATTTTTACTTCAAAAGGAATATTCTAGTAGGTTTTTTTATTGTCTAAGCCATAGAGGAAATATATTATCTAGAGTCCCGACTGGTACCCGTCTTGCCTGAAACACCCTCAAATTTTGTTTGAGGTAACTCTCTTAAAAGCCCGTAACAACTACATAGAATCTGCATTTTCCCATTAGAAATGCACGGGACAACTAACACATGCTTATGCTAATGGGCAAAATTCGCTCAATTTAGTTTGTAGGCCGAAAGAGAGCAAACCCATTAAGTCGGGACTCTAGATAATATATTTCCTCTATGGTCTAAGCACCGTACAAGTGGACGAAAGCTATATCAAGCATCCCAATTAAGTTATTTACTCCCAGTTCAGAGTTCCGGATAAATATAAATATACACATCATATCCAAGAAGAAAGCTTATGCTATTTTTTTTTTTTTAAAAAAGGACTTATCGTAGGTGGGTAAGGTAGCTAAGTGCATGTGTACCTACTTGCAAACTAAGTAAACATGGAAATTAAATTAAATGTTAGAAAATTTCAAGAAAAATTGCAAACTTTTAACTTAGCAACAAGTTAAAAAAAATAACTGTTTAAATATAAATTATAACAGGTCAAAATATTCTATTGTAAATATTAGGTTTTAGATGCATATTTGGCCCTGGAACTTTTCATTTCACCAATAAACTATAAATTTATCATTGAAGAACTTTTTAAACACCTTTTTCTAATCAAGAATTTCAAATAGGTAAATAAATTAATTTTAAATATTTACAAAAAAAAAATACAAATTTAATTCACCAAAATATTGTAATTAAATTTCTCGATGATAAATCACGTTGTATTTATTTAAACAAACCGTGAGAAAATAAATCACAATCCATAGAGATACAAAGAAAACAACAACAAAATGCTGATAAAAAGCTCCCCACTTCCCCATAATTATTATCATCTTCATCATCAAATGGAAGAAAACTTGCAACTAAAACAACAACAACAACAATAAAAATATAGCTAACCAAACTCATTCATTTTTAAGATAACAACAAATTAAAACAACAAAAATAAAAAAAAACACTGCGGGAGAATCAAACAGACAAAAACATAGTGAGAACGAGAAGAGAGCAAGTTGTTGTCTTGCCGCTTAGCTTCTGCTCTTTTTGCAGTTTTTCTTCTGCTGTTTCTGCTTCTGCTGCTAAAGCTTATGAATATATATAGAGAGCAAAGCAAAATGATTTCTACTACGAGAACGAGTATAACAAAAAATAAGAAAAAGTTGAAGAAAAATAAAATGCAAAAAGTTCATTGGACTTTTCCGACAATAATCATTGCACATTATTTTATTTGTATCTATGTAAAATTTGTATCTATGTAAAATTTGTGTCGGTGTGTGTTTGCAATCTGATTGGTTGTTTACTTTTTTCTTTTTGCTTCTAAATTCATTTTGATATTTACTTCGAGTTTTTTTATTTTTGCCGAATTGTTATTTTTTGTTGTTGTTGTTGTTGATTTTTCTTTGAGTTTTATAGTTTTTGTTTATTTTTTGATTGCAAAATAAAAATTTAGTAGGTGAACTGTGTTGCAAAAGTTGTCTGCAGCAAAGATCTCCAACAATGATTATCGACAACTCTGCTGCAAGAGAAACAACCTACCTACTATACCTACAAATAAAAAACATTATAATACAAAATTAATGTATGCTGGTGAAGGCTGTTTTTGTTTGTTGTTTATTTACAGCCCGGTTCAGTTGATTAGGCATTTTTTAAAACCGACCAAAATATCAGAAAAAGGGCAGCTGCTTTGATAGGAGCTTTGCAGGTAGTTCTAGTTTCTTCAAGCAAATTTTCAAGAACCTTTAAAAGCTATTTTTCGAACTTTGTCATACATTTTTATGATAATGGAAGGCCCGTAATTCTTTCTTTTTATGGAGGGTCTTCCAATAAGAGGTTTCAAAAAAATGTGCAATATTTTTAAGAGAAATCAACTATAAAGAGGAAGGTATTCCATTACCAATCGCTGACACTACATATTAGGGGGGTTGTTCCTATTTTTCATGAAATTTTCAATGAATAATTTCCACATTTCTCTATGACCTCGATATTCAAGAATTCCATCTCGGGTTATGGCATAGATTTTTTCTCGAGTCTAAAGATGTTAAATCACAAGACCTCGGTGACCAACATCAATTATCTTCCAGTTCCGCATATTTATTAAAGATCTAGACAGCAATCTATTCACCAGTAACATTAGAACCAGCTTTATTTTTGAATAAGTATAAACATATGTACATAAGTAATAAATTTATTTACAATTGATTACAATATTTAGAATATTAAAGCTATCTATGCCGTCATAGATAGAATTTTTAAACGTTTTATAACTTATAAAGCGTTTTATACGATCAAAAATTACTTTCAGATACATACTCGTACTTAGTTTCCCAGTCGTGTTCCTTTATGATGTAGATAGTTTCTTGTAGGGTATGAGTATTTTTGACGAAAAAAGAACGTCGTTGCGGTTTGAATATTGTACACATATAATGTGCAAAATTGGTTAAAACTACCATTGTAAAGTTTTCAGGTATATCGAAGAACTTGCTTTGAATATTAGAGATATTTCTGTCAGCCAGATTGTAATTAAGCAGGCCGTTAATTATCTTGCGGTTAGATTCTCGAGCTTTTGTTTCCAGTTCGTGTCGAATTGAGTCTTCATTCTTTGGTATAACGGAGTACAATTTTTCTTTAAAGTAATTTTTGTTGTTTAACTTAACATCTAATCTCTTTCGACAAGCATTTGCAATAGACTGCCATCCTGCAAACCAACAGTCCTTGTTTCGCAACGCATATAAGAGCAGATCTTTATTATGTAATCAGTTCAGAACTTATCTGTATCTGTTAATATTTCTGGTAGCCCGGTTTCTAAATATATAGTATAGCTGGGCGTATTTTGGGACAGGTACATTTTCGAATAATTAAGGTTTAATCACACCAGTAGCCCAAAAACCTCACAAAACAGTCACACGTTGCATGCAAGGCTTTTTAAATACGATGATCTCGGCTCCAAGGTGAAAATGAGCCGTATGAATAAAGTTTCGAAATAATTTTAATAACCCAATCGCCGAATAAACGCTCATTGGTGATCGAGCTGAACGTTAACATCCTTAATACCAAAAACTTAATGGAAAATATTTGACAATTTCGTTTGGGGAATGCTTTATTCCGAAAATCGACAAGAAATCTCCAATTCTGGATTTTTGTCAACACTACAGGCTACAGCAGCAATATTCTTTGTTGTTTTTGAGCAATGCAAAACGTTTCGACTCATTATATCACTAACTAGTCTATCCATTTAAACTTATGCCGACCCAAAAGTGGTTTAAACTGTTGCTGCAAAATGTTCACCATTTGTGTATCGTTCCATTTTTAGTAATGGCGTAGTTTTTACTTATCAAATGTCAAGAGATGACAGCTTTAAAAGTGACAGCTACCCAGATGGGGTGCTATTCAAAATGAAACCCTTTATTTTATAAATAATAATTCTTCTTCAAATACGCGAAGCTCATTTTCTTCTTCTGAAGTGCGAAAAAAAAAATTGAAAGAAAGTTTGACAGTTAGACTGACACTTCTTCCAACGACAATAAGAACACCAAATCAATGATAAAAAAATGGGAGCGTATCGGAATCCCGCTTTTTAAAATCCCGTTTTTAAAAAATCCCGAAAAAAAAGTTTTAAAATCCCGCCTTTTAAAATACCGTTTTTTTTTAAATCCCGTCTTTTAAAATCCCGCTTATTCAAAATCCCGATCAATTACAATCCCGATTTTTAATATCTCATAAAATTCCGACAATCCCGTTTTTTTACATGCATTAAACTAAATAACAATAGGAGTCAAAGGTTTGAATGTTAAATTACTTGACTAAAATATAATAATATCGTAATTTGTTTGGTTTTTACTGTACATAAACATTCATTTTTGTTTACAATATTAACTCTTTGACAAACAATATGCATCCTACAGCAAATCTACCTCTCAATAACGGTTTTAATTTGTTAATTGATTTGAGTTTGTTTCTTTGATTTGTTTTACTTTATATTTTTATTTTTTGATATATTATATTTGTTAAAGGTTGGAATAAAATGAATCTAGAAACATATCTCATTTTTTAATTTGTTTTCTAATTTCGATTTTGCAATAAAACCGGTTGTGGGGGCGATTTTTTAAAATTAAACAACTAGTTTTGATTGCAAAATCGGGATAATAAAAAACGGGATTATAAGAAACGGGATTGCAAAAAGCGGAATTATACAAAATTTGGGATTATAAAAAACGGGATTTTGAAATCGGGATTTTAAGAAACGGGAATATAAAAACCGGGAAATGAAAATGCTCTTATACGATTTGAGGAATAAACACTGGTTGAGTGCTAAGTGGGAAAACTTAGGTACTGCTTGTGGTGAAACACTTCATATTGACTTTAATAACCCCAACAACTTAAAGAAACAGCTGTACCGTATAATTAGAAAGAATGAGGACTTGACTCGAGAAACATTTGTTTTAAATGGTCGTGAATCCGACAGTAGATTGTTATACTCTCGGCTTAACTACAATCTTGAGAAGAGATACCTTAACATACCGAGAGATTTCTTTCATTTTTAAAGCGAGATGTGAAATACTCAGCCTAAACGGATGCCCTTATAACGGGAGATTTGATCAGTTCTGTTCAATATGCAACCTTAAGTCAAAAGAGGACTGCTTCCATTTTATAAGTACACTACCGGTCAAAAGTTTGAGACCACCTCTGAAATTTGAGAAATATCGAGTTTTAACCCCTAAACTGAAGCTTTAGGAAAAAAGTTAATACGTGAAAAAAGTGAAGAGCATGTCTAGTTGTAAATGATAGAAAAATATAAACTAGTTTTGTACTAAACATAAATTATTTATTTAAAAAAAAAAAACAATAAAAGCTCAAAATTGAGTTTTCATCAAAAAACCCTCCTTTAAATTCAATAATTTTTTTTACATTTCTGGGCAATCTTCTTACAAGGTTTTGTATTTTTTCTTGTTGAATATTATTCGAGCAATTTTGTAGAGTTTCCCAAAGAGCAGATTCCGATGTTATGTGGTGATTCCGGACATTTCTGTCAAGCTCTTCCCATAAGAGCTCAATGGGGTTAATATCTGGAGACTGCGGTTACCATACCATTACTTTTAGAATTTCCTCATCTTCTTTTTGTTTCAGGTATCCCCGGCAAAGTTTTGAAGTATGTTTTGGGTCATTGTCTTGCTGGAATACAAAACCTTCACCGATTAATCGGAGTCCAGATACCAAAACGTGGTCTTCCAATATCGTTTTATAGACTTCTTTATCCATTCTTCCGATCACTCGTGTTAGATCTCCTACTCCATCGAAGGAAAAACATCCCACACCATTACTGAACCGCCTCCATGCTTTACAGTTGGGACCAAACAGTCTGGTAGCATCTTCTGTTCAGCACTGCGCCTGACGTACACTCTGCGATTTGAGCCAAATGTCTCAAACTTGGACTCATCGCTCCATAAGACTCTGTTGAAGTCTTAATCTGTCCAATCCTTATGGGTTTGGCCCATTCCAGCCGTTTTATTTTGTTTTGGGGTCGTAGAAGTGCAACGCGCCCAAAAAGGCCAGCATGCCTTAGCCTTCGTTTTATCGTTAATACAAATAATGGTTCTTCCCGGATTTCATTGATCTCGGCGCGTATTTCTGGTGCTGTTTTCTTTCTAGAACGCTTGCTTATGGTGATGATATGCTGTTCTTTGGTTTATGTCGTAACTCTAGGTCGTCCTCACCTCGGTTAATCCTTAAAACCGCCGGTACTAGAGTAACGCTGTATGGTCCTGTGAACTGTTCCTTTGGATATCTTCAGTTTTGTGGCGATTTTTCTTTGCGAATAGCCTTCTTCAATAAGGGTCATAATCGCAGATCGAGTTTCAATTGTTAATTCCTTAACTTTTCCCATGACGCGCACTTTGTTTACTGGAGAATATCACAGTCTCAAATAAATTTAAATTGGATCAAACCGAGCATTATATACAAAATCCTGAATATGCAAGTATTTAAATTTTACATTTTTTTACCCTTTAATATTACTCCAGTCATAAAAAAATTTCAAATTGAATGTAAAAAGTCATAAAAAATAAAAACTATGGGAAATCCAAATAGAAGCCAAAAACCCAATACTGGGTTTTTTTTTACCTTTATTCACAAAATTCCTCATAATTTATAGAAAAGGATTAATATCTGGGATTTTTTCTTTTGCACCTTTTATGAATGGTCGAAGTTAACAATGCAGGTAAAAAAATCCTATATTCATTTATAAACCCAAGCGCCAGATACAAATAAAGCAACCTTTTGAAGGTGGTCTCAAACTTTTGACCGGTAGTGTATATGCCCAATATTTAAGCCACACCGACGTTTCTTCTTTGGTAAAAATACCCTTTCAATGCAAGACACCCTTAAAATACTAAACGAGTGCGACTGGAAAACACTAAGTAAATTTTTAGAAGTTATCTTCAAATATAGAATGCTTTTAGTTAGCGAATATGTATGTTTAATTTATAAATTTATCTATATAATTGTTATCTATAAAAAACGTTTATAAGAATTATAATTCTGACAGCTTAGCCATATAGCTTTAAAATTCATGCATAAATTTAAACTTAAACAATTATTGAACTAATAAATGAATTTGTTACTTACTTATACTTACTTATAAAAACCGGGATATCGAACCCAACCCATAAAAAATATATTTTCAAATGTTTTTTTATTGTTCATAGCTTAAAATTCGATAAAACACTCCATAAATCATGTTTGCCATTTCTTCTAGAAAATATCATCAATACAATTGAAGTTAAAATCTCAAATAATAATTTTATAATTATTTATTGCAAACATAATAAACTTGAAATCATATCCATTTATAAATTGAGGAAATTGTATTTTACATCACATTTCAAAAGCATTAAAAATCAATTTTATTCTATATCAAACGTCAAACCGAAGATTTCGATATTGAATAAGTGACTTCGGAGCACATATCAAAAGTAGTTAAAGCCAATTTTTATTTTAAACCGAAATTTAAGTTTTAAGAGTAAATTGAGAAAACTAAATTTTCGAACATATTTCAAAAGAACTTCAAATTATTTTTTTTTTTTTTTTCGTTAAATCAAAAGTAACATTTTCGAAAAACTAATTTCAGACAATTTTATTTTCGAAAAGATTTCCAGATTTCAAAAGATTACATTTTTGAACTCAAAAAAACTGGGGTGGAATCAGCTAAGGTGATTGTTGATACATGACAATCAAAATGATCGAATTTGATCTACGTAAGGTGATAGTCAAATTGATACATAAAAAGCTGTCACAATAAAAATGTGATAGTCATTTAAAAAAAAAAAAATATGTTTATTCCGAATAGAGCTACCAGACGCTTACATAAGCGACTGGAACATTTTCTTATTTAGCTTTTTTTCGTTAAAAAAAACATTCTTGTGACCGACAAAGCTTATGACCAGGGTTAGGATTTTGTTGACCTAAAAATTAAAAAGTCAAAACAAAACACTTAAAAAGGCAAAGAAAAGGCATTTATTGAAAAATACTAGGAAAATAAACAAAAATATCGAGTGATTTTTTAAGAGCTTGAGAACTTTTTTAAAAAAAAAAACGCATAAAATTTGCAAAATCTCATCGATACTTTATTTGAAACGTTAGATTGGTCCATGACATTTACTTTTTGAAGATAATTTCATTTAAATGTTGACCGCGGCTGCGTCTTAGGTGGTCCATTCGGAAAGTCCAATTTTGGGTAACTTTTTCGAGCATTTCGGCCGGAATAGCCCGAATTTCTTCGGAAATGTTGTCTTCCAAAGCTGGAATAGTTGCTGGCTTATTTGTGTAGACTTTAGACTTGACGTAGCCCCACAAAAAATAGTCTAAAGGCGTCAAATCGCATGATCTTGGTGGCCAACTTACCGGTCCATTCCTTGAGATGAATTGTTCTCCGAAGTTTTCCCTCAAAATGGCCATAGAATCGCGAGCTGTGTGGCATGTAGCGCCATCTTGTTGAAACCACATGTCAACCAAGTTCAGTTCTTCCATTTTTGGCAACAAAAAGTTTGTTAGCATTGAACGATAGCGATCGCCATTCACCGTAACGTTGCGTCCAACAGCATCTTTGAAAAAATACGGTCCAATGATTCCACCAGCGTACAAACCACACCAAACAGTGCATTTTTCGGGATGCATGGGCATTTCTTGAACGGCTTCTGGTTGCTCTTCACTCCAAATGCGGCAATTTTGCTTATTTACGTAGCCATTCAACCAGAAATAAGCCTCATCGCTGAACAAAATTTGTCGATAAAAAGCGGATTTTCCGAACACTGATTTTGGTAATAAAATTCAATGATTTGCAAGCGTTGCTCGTTAGTAAGTCTATTCATGATGAAATGTCAAAGCATACTGAGCATCTTTCTCTTTGACACCATGTCTGAAATCCCGCGTGATCTGTCAAATACTAATGCATGAAAATCCTTACCTCAAAAAAATCACCCATTACATTTAATTATAGTAGCATTGGACTACCAAGAGTTTTTTAAAGATCTTCTTCTTCGGTTGTCCCTTAGAAGGGCTTTAAAGGAGCTGAATGATCTCTCAACTTCAGCTGAAACGAGTGGAGCCCATCTAAAACTTTCAACATTATTCACTTCAATGTTTCCTGGAAGTTTGGAATCCACGTCGCCGTTTATTACAGAATTTATCTGCTCAATCGTTTTTAGCCCTGTGTTTCCATTGAAAACGGCAGTAAACTTCTTCAAGACTTCTTCTGCAATGGGCCCTTTTGCTTTTTTAAATTTTCTTCAATGTCTTTCAAAACAGGCAGCACTTCGTCAATTGATAGTAACATCATGATGAGAAAATTGTTAGCTTAAATTATAAATAGGTACAGATTCTCATATTTTCTCTTTGAAAATATGTTTTTTTTCGGATGCACTAAAAACCCAAAGCTTGACTTTAATGTACGCATTTTACGCAGGCGAGAAAGAAGTACCAAGCATTTTTGCGCAGATAAACATTAATACATGCATAAATTCGAACATTTTCCATCATTTTTGTGTGCTTGAAACTGTACAAGATTTTAAACTAAAGATTCTCAACGGTATGAGAAAATGTTAGCATTTCTTTTAATGCTAAACCAATTATTAGATATTTCTTAACAAAATTTAATAAAAAAGCAATAAAAGGCAGAAAAAGGCAACAAAAAAAAAGCCGAAGAAAGGCAATTATGGTATGAAAAGGCAAAATAAAATACATACATACTTGAAACATGTTTGTCGAAAGTCAATTTCATCTTCTGCTTAACCAAAATAAAAGTCGAAGTTAGTAAAAATCTTATCCCTGCTTATGACATTCGAAAACAAAATAAGAAAAATAAGAATGTTATTCAATCACAGCTAATTTGATACTTTTATTTATTTATTTTATAGGGAAAAATTTTAAATTTCACCATGGCAACAATTAATTTTGACAATTTTAATCTGAAATTGTTCAATCGAATTGAATTGAGTTGAATCATCTTACACAGACAGAATAGCCGATTCCACCCCTAGTTTTTCAAATACATTTCATTAGAAGATAAAATTATTAGTTTTAGATAAGAAAATAGATTTTTGCAATTTACATTAAGGAATGTTTTTTAATGCTTTTATAAAGCGTTTACAAAACGTACTTATATTTCCTATAGAAGAAAAAAGCTTATGATACAATTGGCAACATTGTTTATCATATTTAGCGATACACAAAAGAATTCTTAAATATTTCCCTAAATGCATCTAATCAACTGAATCGTAGTGTATAATTATTGTTTCTTTTGTGTGTGGGGCATTTGAAGGCAAACACATAATACAGTTCGATGAACTCTTTTTGCATAGAGTTTAATGATCACCGAACAAACCAAAGACGACGACGACGACGACGATGAGTTAAATAGTTATAGACACAAGACACACACAAAATGAAAGGTACCTTAACTCTATAATAGTATAGTTTAAAGTTGGGTAACCTCTCTTCCGAAATGTAACCTTTTAAGACTTAATTTGCATTTTTTAAACTTTAAATGTAAACATTTCGAAATCAAAAATCGATGATATTGAAAGAGAAAGGAATTCCCTTTTAGTTTGTTACCTTTGTTTACGAGTAGGTAGGAGGATTCTAAATTATAAATTGAGGAAAATCTATTGATTCAGTTATGTAAATTAACAATCTATGTGACGTAAATAGAAATACAATTTGTTTGAACAAAATACAAAACCATAAAACTCCCAATTGAAGGTTAAACTAGACGTTGTTTTTATGTTGAGTGTGGAAATAAATTTTTAAAAAATCAGTTAAAGAAAATGATAAACCTTCGCATTTGTATCTTTTTATTTTTTGTTGTTTTTGTTGGTTTACGAATGGCATTGAACAGATGAACATAACCTAAAAAAGAGTCAACGCAATGACCTCGGTTATACTATACTAGCAGAAGCAGAAGCAGTAAAAGCAGCAGCAGTAGTAATGCACTGACGTTGATATGATATGAGGTGAGGTTGATTTTTGTTTGTATTTTATTTTGTATAAGAAGGCTCTCTCGCATAATAGATTATTATTTTATTATTTAATTTATTTCGAAAATCCATATTATATATGTTAAGGTCTGAGTCATAGGAGTTCGAACAAAGCTACTGTTGCTGCAGTCAGTATGCCTGTCCATGCATATGTATATACAATGCATTTGGTTTTTAAGTACTGTGGGTATGTCCCAGAGCTAATGTATTTATGAATTTTTGCAACAATGCTCATACCTATAGGTTTGCACTTTTTAAGCCTGTCCTTCAACTTCAAGTTGACAAAAATATTATTAAGAGAAAAGTTGGATTTTATTTCACAGACAAACCGACATTATTGGATTATAAAAAGTTTAGTTGGATCTTGGATGGACTGACCTGGACTGGACATGAACAGGACATGTACATCATCTGTCTTCAAGGCGAAATGTAATGAAAACAAAAACAAAAATTGGAAGGTTTTACGAGTATTCATTCTATCTACTATATAACTTTTTAAGTTATATTATTTTGCTCTACTGTAGCGCAAATTAATTCAAGGCAAACGACAGTGAGAAGTTGACGAACGCAAAGGCAGGCGGCGGCGGCCGGGCGTCAAAGGTCGATGCTGGGTTTATTTAAATTTTACAAGGTTATTGAACCAGCAGCTCTATAGAAAATCATAGATAGATACTATGACTTGTAATAGTTTTTTTTTTCTATTTTTTTTACGAAACTAGGTCAACAGATATCACATAAAAGCGTGACTATATGGACAAAAAAAAACTTCTTATTTGCTTGGAGATACATACCTACTTTTTGTTAAACTAACACATTTGTTAATGAAATGTTCAAGGTAATTGTTGAGTTTAGATACAAACAAAATTTAATTACTATAGGAAGATTGGAAGGTCATAACAGCCTCACCAAATGTTCTTGTTCTAAAAATTTATAAAGACAAGTTATATGTTCTTTCAAAGACTGGAATTAACAACTTCAAATTTTGAGAGAAGGAGATTTGTATGAATAATTCTGCGTAACCAATGAATTTCCTATTTTTGTTAGTATTAATTTTGAAGATGCATATACATATATATATACATATGTACATACATATGTGGTGACTACTTTATCCCATTAATTCATAATAATTAATAATAATTGTTCATGATGAACAGAACATGGGAACACATGCACACATTTTGAAAACAAATATTTTGAACATTCAACATTCAAAATTCGAATGTGTGCCAACTTACGAGGGTTGGTGAATAAAAGTCCCTGAAAAATTAAATAAGAAACACTCTTTTGGGCACACATATATTTTATTTAAACTCGATAAACTTCATTCACTTTGTCTTTCTTGGATGGTTCTTAACAAACAAAAAAATATAAATTTTAGGTAACGACACAATTGGTGGTGATTTATATGGTCTTATTGTTTAATCTTGTATTATGCAATGATTTAATTCGCTCTACACACGTCACTATAAAAATGGCACACATGGCGTATACGTACTTTTTTTATTGAATTAATTTAAAGGAAATATCCTTCAACCTTTTTGGTAGAAATTTTGTATTTTTTTAGGTGGCATTAAAGCTTAACAATAACGATTTTTTTGGAATAAGTTTAAATTTGTTTTTCATAGTTAATTTTTAACTTATTTTTCAACATTTTTGATTCTTTTACTTTAACATTCACTCCAATTTTACTATTTAAATTCTTAATTAATTTAATTTAACTTAAAGATAAATAGTAAATTGATATTAATAAAATTTAAAAAAAAAATAATTCTTAAACTTAAAATTTTGTTAAAATAGAAAACTGATTTTTTAAATTGTATGCTATTATGGGGCAATATCCTTAAAAGGGACAAAACCTTACACACTTGCAAAATAATAATTTTGTTTGACTTATTCGATAGTATCATGCATCAAGCATCAAGGTCGTATCTTAAATAGTTTTTGAATGACAGCGTTCTTAAAAACTCCAAGGCACCTTCACCGCAGAATAAAAAACCATTGAGCTTGCTAATTTCCTAGCAGTATTAATATTTTATGATGGTTTTTATAATATTTTAAAAACGATGAAAGTAATGGCCTGGTTGTCGGCTCTATTTAGGAAGAATATGCAGTTCAAAGAGATGACACTCGATTTAAGAAGATACGTCACGCGACGTGACACTCAGCAGATATTTTTCGAGGAATATGAAGAAGGTGTATTATATCTGCCAGGCATAGCAGATGAGCAATTTGTATGTTTAATATATAAATATATGTTTTAAAAAAAAGGACCACATCTAGAAACAGCCTTGAGAATTTCTAAAACACTCGTTGAAGGTACACATGTTCCCACATGTGGATAACATTCAAAAACTGCAAGTACTACGACACTGCGATCAACAATTGATTTCCTGCAGCTTAAGGACCACCGGGTATAACTCCTTTAACTTAGTTAGCAAGGACCATGCTGATCCAAAGCATTTCCTGTATACCATTGCCAAGGAAATTCTAACTTCAGGAACAAATAAGTGGAAAAAAAAACTCTGTACTTTTTGAAGTATTTAGCTTGCTAAAAGTTCAACCAAATAGTTTGTTTAAACATGGTTCAATTAAATATAGTCCGCCTCTTTGGAAACGAAACATGCTTCAAATAAACATAAGCAGACAGTTACATTGCAGAATAAGCTGCAATTAAAAAAGTTATACTAGTTGCCAAGTATTATGGAAAAGAAAAATTTCACATAAGCATGGGTACCTGGCAGAGTTGTAAAAACTGCAGTCTTTTTGGGACTGCATTTAAGTCACTAATAAGGCATTTTTTTCTTTAGTCTTTTAACTTGTTCAAATGGTAGACATGTGCATTCAAGAGGACACAAGCGTCCACAGGTTTTTCTCAAAACCCACCTCTGTCTATTTACCCCTACTCTCACCTCCCCGCGGTGAATATCGGGTGCCTAATACCTCAACTGGAGATTGGGTTCTAACCCCAGTGGAAATTTGTTGGGGGCAGCAAACGAGAGAGGGGGGAGGGGTGTTTCCACTAAGGCACCTCTCCTTATCCAGACGGCAGCGGACGAAGTCTCGAGATGGAATCAACGGTGGCGTTTACAGTTCTAGTAAGGTTGAACTACTTAGTGAACACCTTATAGGGCTTCTACGACATATTCGGAGCCAAGGCCTATAAGGAGCGGTTTATCCGGCTCCCCGTCCTTGGAGTTAAACTAAGGATCTGGCCCTCCAGGTTAGGGATTGTGCCGTCGGGGTGACTTCATGGCCACGTAAAAAATACATTAGTTGCGAAGCACCAACAAGCCTCGGATACGGACGGATTCACTGTTGACAACCCAAGCAAACGAAATAAGGACAACGAACTTCGGATCTGTACGTGGAATGTTAGGTCCCTTAACAGACCGAATGCAGCCGAACAATTAGCGGAAGCCCTAAGCTGCTGTAAGGCAGCCCCAAATTCGCTGCGGGGCGAGACGTTCAGTTCACACATCTCAATATCCACAAGGGGACATGGAAATCTCCTGATCAATCAACTGTCAACCAGATTGACCACATTGCGATCGACGCACGACACTTCTCCAGTATACAGGATGTCCGAACATTCCGAGGGACCACTACCTCGTTGTAGCCAAGGTACGGCTACGGATATCCCGATCTAAGCCAAAACAAGGAAGTACTGTGAGAAGTTTCGACGTTAGACGGCTACAATCGCAAGAGACTGCCATGTCCTTTTCCGATCGAGTCTCTAATAACCTCTTAAGGAGTCATATGCTGCCTGCATTAAGTATTGAAAACCAGTGGCAACATTGCCTTGCAGCCATCAGAGATGCCGCCTCTGAAGTGCTGGGTTCACACGGCCACCACAGCGAAACCCCTGGTTTGACGACGAATGCCGGCAAGCGCACGCAACGAAACAACAGGCATACAAAACGGCGCTGCACAGGAGGACCAGAAGAGGAGAGAGGAACGCCGGCTTCTTAGATGGAAAAAAGAGAGCATGAGAAGCGCGCGATCGAGAAGATAGAGGGATGCCACAACAGGAATGAGGTTCGTAAATTTTACCAAAAGGTAAAACAAACCTCCCAACGGTACCAGCCACGAACCGAAGCCTGTAAGGACGATCAGGGGAACATCGTAGTAGAACCGCAGTCTATGTTGAGAATATGGAAAGACCACTTCTCCAAATTATATAACGGCGATGACGAAACGAATTCCGCTGTAAGGGAGATAGAACCACTCAACCTAGGCGACGCAGATCAACAATTCCGCCTACCCGACACGACTAGACGAAGTGAAGATAGCTATGTATATCTAAACTGAAGTCAAACACAGCTGCTGGAGCTGACGGCATCACTGCCGAACTATTTAAAGCAGCAGGTAGGGAGCATGCACCAACTCATCTGCAAAATATGGTCGGAAGAAAGCATGCCCGATGAGTGGAATCTCAGCATAGTTTGCCCGATACATAAAAAAGGAGACCCTTTAAATTGCGCCAACTACAGAGGGATCAGTCTCCTTAACATTGCATATAAGATCCTTTCTGCCGTATTATGTGAACGTCTGAAGCCGTTCGTCAACAACCTGATAGGTCCTTATCAGTGTGGCTTTAGACCAGGAAAGTCCACTATCGACCAAATATTCACACTACGGCAGATCTTGGAAAAAAATCCAGGAGCTTCAAATTGATACCCACCATCTCTTTATCGATTTTAAAGCCGCGTATGACAGCATCCATAGGTAAGAGCTCTACAGAGCAATGTCTAGTTTTGGCATCCCTGTCAAACTTATCCGTTTGTGCAGAATGACGATGGAGAATGCACGCTGCTCCATCAAGGTCGGAAAAGATCTCACTGAAGCATTTGATGTCAAAAAAGGTTTTAGACAAGGCAGTGATGGAAATCGACTTTTTTCGATTGTACTGAAAGCTGAAACAAAAAAGTACTGAAAAAGACCAAATAGTACTGAGCTCTTTTAAATGGATTAAAGTAAACGAACACACAAATTCAAAAACAAAATGTAGGTATTTATTAACGAGAACAAAAACAATTCATTTGTTATTACATATTTAATAATAAATGAACATAAATAAGAAAAAAAGGAACTTCATTATTAATAGCTAGATAAATATCGGACGGATCTCCGTATCACAGTTAGGAGTTTTCATTGAAACTCATCATTGAATATTTGTATTTTGTGAGTTTCAATGATTTTTATAACTGATGACTTATGTACATAATGTAGATAATTTTTTACTCTAAAAGTTCTTCTTTTTGAAGTGGTTTGTTTGTAACATTTTTACTCACAAGATTTTTATTAATTATGAAGCTGGGACAACATTCATTTTTTATCAGATTTATCGTTTTTATCAGTGCAGAGCACTTTTGCACTTGAAAACGATTTCTTAATTAAGTTTTAATTATGTTTTGGTATGAAAATATTCTTTCGACATTTGCCGAAGAGTGAGGAACACAAAAGGCACCCTGAACAATGCGATGAATATTTTCAAACATTAACTCATTGCATTCATTTTTAAGAAGACCAATTTTTGCCCAAAACTCTGATATGGAAACATTTCTCATTTTTTTTAAATATTCGCAGTCAGCTAGAGCTCTACATTCATTGTTTATCAGTTCAATATTTTTGTGTTCATTGGAAAAAAAAACTTTAAAATAAATTGAACGATAGAGATAACTCGACCATCCAACACTGCACTTTAGGAAAAATTTTGAATTCCGTTTAAGAAAACGTCATCGAAATCAAATCTTTTTCTAATGTTTTGCAGAAATGTAATGTAAAACAATTTAGTATGATTTTTAAAGCTTTGAATATCTGTTTCCCTTAATTTGTTTGAGTTGTATAGGATTTCAGATTCGGTGCCGCGATATACATATTTCCATAATAGGTAAGTGGTTTTCTAAAAGATTAATGGAGTTTATGGGTTTATCATTAAATGCTTCCCTCTTCATAAAATTTCTGCAGAGTTGTTTAAAAATAGATTTCAATCTTGGAATTAAGACGTGCACTCTTACATCTTCGGATTGCCTTTCCAAGTTAACATCATTAATTAGTTTTAAGATATAAGATAAAACATAACTTAACTTAACCTAAAATATAACTTAACATTTAAGTCCTTAAGATATGAAGTTGAGGTTTTGTTTCTCATAATTGGATTCACATTCACCAAGTTCAAACTAAATAAAGGGTCCCATTGCTATAAGATGCGGTCAAGTGCTGCCTATTAACACTTCATTCTTTCAAGTACCTGACGGGAAAGCCATCGCGTAGCACAATATTTTAAAATTGTGTGTAAATTAGTTACAAAATGTTCATGGAACTCTTGGAATTCCAACCTTCTGCTAGAGCTGTTACAAAAATGGTGATTTATTTCCTTTATTAGCTTATCGACTACGTCTGGAAATTGTTCTGCTGCAGCCTTCGATGAAAGATTTAAATTATGACATACGCACTACCAGCCATTTACAATGACGACTTCCTTTAATTTTGCCTGAACACCGTTTGTTTTGCCCATCATAACAGGACAATTATCTGCGGTGAATCCAACCATGTTTTTAAATGAAGTATTTGTTTGTTCAAAAATATTTTTAATTGTGTTAAAAATTCCGGAAGCCGTTTTGTCAGGAACTTTAGTAAGTGTCAAAAACATATCATGGCACTTTTCGTCGTATATTCGAATAACCACCGCCAAATTTGTTTTATAGTTATATCGGTACTATCATCTACAACTAATGAAAAATATTGGCGGTTTGTTATTTTGGAAATAATTTTCGAATTTTCCGGAGACATTATTTCTTTGATAATTTTTTGGCCTTAGTGTCGACGTTTCATGAATACCCTTATTGGGTAATTGTGATTTGGGTATGTTCGCATCGCACATAATTTTCAATTCAAAATAGTACTGAAAATGGCAAAGATGTACTTACGTACTGAGAAAATCAAATAGTACTGAATTCAGTACAATAGTAAGCCTTTTTCCAACGGTGAGACAAGGCGATGCACTTACATGCGACTTCTTCAATATCGTTCTGGAAAGAATTGTGCAAAACTCAACCGTCAACACTAGAGGCACAATCTTCCAAAGGTCCATCCAATTACTCGGATACGCAGATGATATTGACATAATTGGAAGATCAAAGCGTGATGTCAGTGGAGCGTTTTTGAGCATTGCGACGGAAGCGAAGAAGATGGGTTTAGTGGTCAATGAGGGCAAGACCAAGTATATGCTGTCATCAAAAAAGGACATTGAACAACGACGTCTTGGACAAAACGTCACCATGGACAGCTATAACTTTGAGGTAGTTGAGGACTTTGTCTACCTAGGCACCGCTATAAACACAGACAACGACACCAGCGCTGAAATCAAACGAAGAATAACTCTTGTACATTGCTGCTTCTTTGAACTTAGAAGTCAATTGAGTAGTAAAGTCCTCTCTCGAGCATCTATGTAAAATCACCATATATAAGACACTCATCATTCCGGTTCTCATTTATGGCGCTGAGGCCTGGACCCTGTCAACGAAAGATGAGAGCGTCTTAGGATGCATCGAGAGAAAAATTCTTCGGGTGATTTTTGGTCCCGTACGCATAGATGGAGAATGGAGAAGAAGATATAACGACGAACTGTACGGGCTGTACAGCGACACTGATGGCTAGGTCATGTAGAGCGAATGGACATCAACGCTACAGCCCGGAAGGTCTTCGAATCCAATACCGAGGGAAGGCGCAGTAGAGGAAGACCGCGACTCAGGTGGCACACGCAGGTGAGTGAAGACCTCAACCAACTGGGCGTGCGAAACTGGAGACAGCTAGCCAGGGACCGAGCTGGCTGAGGCCCAGGTCCACCCCCGAACTGTAGCGCCACCTTAAGTAAGTAAGTAAGCTTTATTTCGTACCAAGTCATGGACACATAGACAGTATATCCAAAGTTGCCTCTTGAAATTACCGGATTAGGCAAGGTCTTCATGAGATCAAATGAAATCACCGAAATGCCAGCAGATTTATTTTTTTCTTGTTGCGTCATATTTCATGCCATTTCTGGGTGAATCTGTTTTTCTAAGATAAAAGGCATGTTCTATTTGTATTTGAGGCTTCTCGTGATCTTTAGTTTGTTGTTCCAAAAGTCACACTTCTAACAAGACTCCTTCATAAGAGCATGGAATGTAAGGTGAAATTCACGATTAAAACGCTTCCGGAATTCTTATACGAATTGAACATTTTAATTATGTTAAGATCAGGGGATACGAATTTTCTTCCAGACTTATGACGGGTGTAATAAACTCTCTAATTTCTGCAATTTTAGTCTAATGGTCTTATTTCTAAACTCTGCCTTTCCTCGTTTGGTCTAAAAGTAGAATTTGTGTTGAAGCTTTGCGTTTTATAAGTCTGGATATTTTTCTATCGGATACTTGTAATGTTTTCAAGAAAAAAATGTTGGTTTTTTACATGACCTGGATATCAAAAACATTTCTTACTTATATTATAGGATTCCATAGTTTCTCCACTGCTCTGATTGTTAGTCTTCTGAATTCGATTTTAAATTAAATTCTTAGCAATTCACTTTAAGTAATAATAACATACATATATACAAAACAGTACTGTGCAAAACATTTGCAACTAGAACCTCCAACATTTTTCATTAAAAAAAAATTGTTTAGAAAATCAAACAGGTAAATTCTTTCTTTAGTTTTCTAAACTTTTTTGATATTACGTTATAATTGTTGGAAAAAAAATTAACACTCTTCTCTTAAACAAAAAATAAATCACTAAATACTTTAATAGTTGGTAAAATTGCTGTGCAAAACATTTGCAACTTAGACCTCACATCTAAATTTCAAACTATGTATTTTCTTACTTCAAGGCAAGGAAATGTTAATATTTAATTGCGTACCTTTTATTTTTTTATAACGGCTGTATATCTTCAGGACATCGAAGCTACAGGGTGGGCCGTTAATAAGTGCACTTTTTGTCTCGCTCTAACTCTCGAACGAAATAACCGAGACGCGCGGGGATGGTATCTCCTTGCAGCTCGAGATCTAAATTTTTAGTCGCAATGAGTCCGTTCACGGGAGAGCAGCGCGCTTTCTGCGTCCGCGCCTTTTATGAAAACAATCGCTCATACGTGACTGTTCGTCGGCTTTTTCGGGTAAAGTTTGGATTACGCAACATCACCGAGTGTCCAAGTACGAATGTAATCAAAAAATGGATCGTAACGGGATCAACGCAAAAACTTCGACCTACAGGACGCCCACGTTCCAGGCGGACTGCAGAAACAATTGAACGCGTACAAGCTTCTGTGCGCGAGGATCCAAGAAGCTCTACACGGAAACGCGCTGCGGCCCTGGGAGTACCCAGAACGACTTTACGTCGCATTTTACGGGATGATTTGAAGTTATACCCTTACAAAATTCAGATTGTCCAAGATTTGAAAGAATCCGATTTTGTTTCACGGTTCAATTTCGCAACAGAAATGTTACGGAGATTCCCTCACTTCAATAACATTATCTTCTCAGACGAAGCTCATTTTCATATCAACGGATTTGTTAATCGACAAAATTGTCGATACTGGGGAACAGAAAATCCACGCTTAAAACATGGACGACCGTTACACTCTCCGAAAGTGACCGTTTGGGCCGGAATAGCCAAGTGGGGGGTCATAGGGCCGTATTTTTATGAAGATCGATACGGGCGTAATGTTACTGTTAATTCAGAGCGTTATGTTTCGATGCTTAGAGATTTTTTAGCTCCAAAACTGCAAGAATCGAGTGGTTACACTATTCACACCTGGTTCCAGCAAGATGGCGCTACCTGCCATACAAGTAACGACTCTCTGGAGGTCGTTAGAGAAATGTTTCCTCGAAGGTTGATATCGAGCAGGGGTGATATTGCTTGGCCACCCAGGAGCCCTGGATTTCTTTTTATGGGGCTACCTCAAGAGTAAGGTGTACTCTAATAATCCTTCAACGACGGCTGAATTAAAAGCGAACATTGAAGAAGAAATCCGCTTAATCACTCCGCAACTTTTGACAAAAGTGTTCCAAAATCTCAGAGTCAGATTGGAAGAGTGCTGTAGGCGAAATGGACAATATTTGGATGATTTAATTTTTAAAAAATAAAAATTCATTTCGTTTTGTATAATTTAAAATAAATAGTTCATTTAAAAGCGCTACAGTTGTATTAATATAATTTTTTTTAAGTGCACTTATTTACGGCCCACCCTGTATAATGTTATTAACCGTTTTTGGAATGTCATTCCACTGCCTCTGAATTCCAGCGAATAGATCACTTTTGTGCTTAAAAATGTTGCTCCCAATTCTTCTCTTCACAATTTCCCACAGGTTCTCTATTGTGTTTAGGTCTGGGGATTGGACTGGCCATGGTAAAACCTAAATCTTTTTTTCTGTAGGTAATCGACTCTGTGGCCAACTTCGACTTGTGTTTGGGATCATTGTCGCATTGGAACGTCTATTTCCCAATTCGCATAAGGCAGCATGGTGTTACTAAGATGTCTACATAGTCTTAACACTTTATTATGCCCTACACTTGTCGAATTTGCCCGATTCATTGGCCAGAGAAGCAGCCCAAAAGCAAAATTGAACCACCTGCATATTTAACCGTCCCTTTAGTGTATTTTTGATTTATTCTTTCACCTCTTGGCCTCCTGACATGTTGTTTTCCACCCGATCCGTGCATATTGAACTTTGATTCGTCAGAAAACAAGACCGTTTCCCATTATTGGGGACTCTAATTGATATGAGTTTTTGCAAAAGCCAAACGAGCTTTCACATTTTTTTTTAAATAAATGGCACTTGTGCTATCTGAAAACCAAGCAATCCGGCATGTAGAGCGCGGCGTCTGACAGTTGATGGGTAATTTGGTAACCTAAGTTCAATCTTTGCTTCCCTGGATGATGCCGTGGGGTTTCTTCGGAAGAAATTTGTTATTTTTCAACCATCTTGCTTGCTGTGGTGCTTCGAGACCTTCCTCCTCTATGATGGCATAACACCTTTCCACTTTTGATGATTCTACAAATAGTTAATTTGTGAATGGAATATTTCTTTGAAATTTCTTTTTGTGATGCTACTTTTTTGAAATCACTCAAAATTCTGGATTTTACATCCGATGAATATTTAATTCCCGTCATTTTTAAAACAAAATCTTTTTTTTTTCAATTTAAAAAGAATTTAACTAAACAAATCAATCTACCGTATAAACTTACCAACCTGAAAATAAATCAAATTGACCGTTATCAAAATGAGACGAAAAGAGAAATGCCCACTAGTTGCAAACGTTTTGCACAGCTGAAATCATTATTATTTTTGTAAAAGCAGTGCATTTGTAGAATTTGGACCAGTGTGGATCAGTGATTTAAAATTATGAACAGTAAGGTGACACATACAAAAGTCTAAAGCAATAAAAATAATTTCAATGAAACAACGTTTAAATACATACGAATGTTCGTTTTTTTGATAGGCGGTGATAGTTGCAAAAGTTTTGCACAGTACTGTACAATGTACATTAGGGTGTCCCGTCGATGTATGAGACATTTTTTTTTCGAGCTACACTATCAAAAGGGGTATCAAAATTTGCGTAATTTTATACAGATAAAGAAAACATCAAAAAAAAACTGAAAGAACATGTTATCTAGGGGGTAGTACCGGGCTTTGAAGATTTTTAAATTTCATGTTTTTACATACTTTAACCGTTTAAATAAAACTATAAAAAAATTAAGTTTTAAACGTATTTTATTATTAATATTATTTAAACACATACAAACAAAACAAAAAAAGCAAGAAATAATTTTTAATTAATGACATAACCTTAGAATTTAAACTTATTTTTGTGTCCAAAATTTGGCATTTCTGCACGAGATTTCAACTTGTTTTTAATAAAGCCATCTCTAGAAGTAGGGTCAGTTACACTCTGTGATGCCTCTGTTATCAGTTTAACACATCTTACCAAAGATTGGGTGTGACAGGGAAAGTCAACAATTTCCAAGCTCTTATCTTTTGCCATGATGTGAAGGTCTTCAAAAGAAATATGTCGAAGAACCGGGGGTGATGTTACCTGACATTCGCTCCACAAAATAATTTCGGTATAATCTTTAGCAGAGAAGTTGATCTTTGGTGGTTTATATATCCTCCGTTTGTTGATATTTTCAGCTTCTCTAACTTTTTTATTCTTCGCAATGCTAGCTCCCGAATGTGGTCCTTTTCATCAAACAACATACTGATAAGCAGGTTTTCTGGATGTGCAAAATAAGCATTTCTTTCTATAACAGAATCCACAACACATCTCAAATTTTCGGGTAAATATCGAGAGTACATAATTAATTGGAAAATATGTTTGGCTCCATCCTTAAAAGACGCCTGTCGCTTGATTCGGAACCAAATTGGAGCGTATACTTTGACGACGTAGTTAACAAGCAATAGCAAATTCTCTGTTGGACGAAGAGTACTAACATAAAGTCTCAGTACGCGATTAGCTAAAGTAAGCCATCTCGAGTGCGCCATTTTTCCAGGTTGACGGTTTGCCAGCTCAGGAGAACAGAAACCAGTAGATACAGCTTGACATATCTGATAAAGATATTTTTGGTCCGTACTAAGTTCATCAACCACATTTTTCGGCAAGTCAGGCATATTACCAGCCACTGCACAAAAGCTCACGGTGGTTTTACTTTCGCAATCAGCTAATTGTTTCCCAATAGGTCCAGAATATTCTCTAGGACCCGAAGTGCAACCATCTAATGTCAAGAATAAATGACGAAGAGGTAACTCATTGGCGTGAAGCATGGAAATACACCATTGCAGCGGTCTCTTCAAGAACTCTTCTAAATATTGAATGACGCCTCCCTTCCAACCAGTGTTAGTTGCAGTTCCGTCACATCCAATGCAAAGCACGTCATCTAAATTCCAACCTTGACTCTCTAAAAAGGTTGTGATGGAAGTAAAAATCCCTTTTGCGGTGCCACGACCTGGTGTTGTGTGTCCCAAATAAATTGATCCAGGTTCTGCCAAAATTGAGATGTGTTCTTCAAAAATTTCTTTACGGTGATAACGCGCCCCTATTTTCTCATTTATAAGGGTCTTGTCTTTTCTTCCATCAAAGTAAATGCTTTTTATAGCAATACCAATATTTTCTAAAGCTTCTTTACGTGATTTCGATACAGCTCGGTGGATCTTATTTTTGTCTATAACAAGAGTTGAATCTTTGGAAGAAACCAAGCCGACATCAGCCAAAACAGCAGAAGCGACAGCAGCAGCAGATCGCGTCGATAAACCGTATCGATCACATACCTTGATAAGCTCTTGAAGTCGATGGTGCCTCTGTCAAAGAGGGGTTTGTTGGGGATGCCTCTGTTACCGAATGTGTTTCTGGGGAAGATTCACGCACCTTCATTGCAGTTTCCTGAGACAATATCCGTTTCCTGCGTAGACCATTTTTTTGCTTCCCTCTTTGACTCTTCAATTTGCCTCTGCTGTCGTTTCTTCAAGATATTTGTTTCTTCCTTGTCAACCCCGCTTATAACCATTTTCCTTTCATTTCTTTGATCCAATAAAAAACTTCTCTCATGGATGGGAACTTTCATTGGTTTTAAACACGAACAAGTTTCAAATGAAGTGCATTTACAAGCAGCAACGTCGAAAAGCTTCTCAGATGACTCTAAAAAACACTTCAGTTTGTTTTCGAAACTAGCATGTTGTTTGCTTTTGGGGTATCGCTTCACAATATTGTACCTTTCGAAACAGGATTTAAGTAATTGAATAACTCTTTCCTTAGTTACAATTGGAATCGAAGCTTTAGCCCAAATATTGTCGATTTCTTCAAAAACAATCGCATATATTTCTGCATGGAAAGGATCCTTTCCGTTGAATTTAAGTTTAAGTTCGTTCCTTACAAACAAAATGAATTTAATGACATCTCTTGTAGTTGGTAGCTGCCGATCGTCAAGTTTTTTGTATGATCCCAATATAGCACAAGTAGTCCCACTACGTCTTGAACTCATTATTTTAAAAAAAATCACAAAAATTGCTTTTAAAACTGTTACAACGCACTTTACACAACCCGTTGAGGATCTTGAATGAATACTAAGGACTTCAAAGTGTGGCTTTTGTATAAGATCAGGTCTACAAGTTATGGAGGTCAACAACCCATTTAGTCATAAACAAATGGTGAATGAAAAACCTCTACGTTTCCTCAATAAACCAAATTTGTGGTTTTTCCCATATTTGTCCACAAAACGCCCACTTTTCAAATCCTTGCGCTTTAAATCCGACTTTATTACTGGATTGAATTGTGTAGATATTTGTCAGGTAGAAAACAGCCTTCAGTTTTAAATCCGACTTTATTACCGGATTGAGTTGTGTATTTTGCAGGTAGGAAATCAATAAATTAAGTCATTTGTGCAGGTAGGCCTCAAATTTATAAAGAAATTTTTCTTCAAAATCGGATAGGTATAGGAAACTTTAATTCAAATTGTGTCAGATTTATACAGCAGTGGTTTCAAGTTCCAGGAAAATGATGATAATAGCAATTTGCGCCAAAAATTAAAAAAATTCAATTTTGGTCACATATTGGGGGTATTTTTAGCTTAAAACCTTATAAATTTGGAACCGCTGGAAACGTATTGTTGCATGCAAATCAAAACGTCAAATATGTTCTAAACCTAATAAGATCAAAAAGTTAATATTTTATAATAAATAGTAGCTCAGGAACAGAAATTAAGGAAGGGAAGAAAAGCATAAAAATATCAATTTGTCAAAATTTTGAGGGTCGGTACAACCCCCTAGACAAATTTTAATATTTTTTTTTTATATATTTTTGTAATCTAAGTCCAATTACGCAAGTTTTGAGAGGTCTTTTGTTCGGAAAATCCAAAAAAAAATGTCGGGACACCCTAATGTACATACATACTTATTATTTGAAGAAATATTGAATATTTAATTGTATGATTTTATTGCTAATACCAAACATGAAACAAAGATCTTTATAACTTTATGGTGACGTAAACTTGTTTAAGAAAAGTTCCGTGCAGAAACGATGTTTCATGCATTTTTGCATTGATTTATGAGCAAATTTATATAAAATCACTTCTGAGTTGAAGAAAAATTTATTTTTAATCATTCTGAATTAAAAACTCAAAACTGATAAAAAAAGAGGGTTCCGCCACTTTTACTCTCAATGCCTCAATTTATCTCACTATATGTCTCGTTTACTTTAATTAGACATTTCAAATCTTTAAAATTCAAGGTTTTTAATAATATCCATCAAACCACGACTTTCAATACTTCATTTTTGTTTTAAAAGATGCCAATAACAGCCATAAATAAGAATGTTACTATACCTGCTCGTGCATACTAACTATACAGTATCGCAAAAGATTAATTATGTAGCTTGAATTCTTAACAAACTGAGAAAACTGTAAATCTACCTAAGACCTCTCTATGAATTTATATCTCAATGAATCTACATTTAAACAAGAAATCCAAATAGATACCTCTCTACGAAAACCCAATGACAAATGCCAAGGAACCAACTTTAGCAATGATAAACGACGACGATCTAAAGCCGATCAAGTATAAGAATTTTCAAATCTATCTACTCAACAACTATAATCATACATCAAACACACTCATCGTTTATCTAATGCAAATTCAATATAATGTATATTTAATCTCTATATATAAAATAAAACCAAGTTAAATAATCAAAATAAAAACGTTCCAAAGACTTCGTCGTGAATCGCGCGCAAACAAAAATATTACATGGAATGCAACGATAGAAAACAAAAACTATTATTGACCACCTTTAAGCGGTTGAGGGTGCGGGCTGGTTGAACGGACTACAGAGCGGCAACAATCTATTGCAAGTCTACAAGGTACCTATGTACGAGACGACAACGACGATGTACGAGGTCTCCATAGCTGAATACCCAGCCAATCAGCCAACAAGCCAGCCAGCCAGCGCAGTACAGCGATTGGAGGAAAGAGCTTCTCTATTAGAGAGAAGCTATGACTGCAACAACAAAGCAAAAGCAAACGAACGCAATGCATTCAATGAAGCAACGTCAAGCATTTTTGTTCAACTCAAGATTCGAGGTTAATGGACTTTTACCCTCTGGATGACTCGCCATGCACGATTCGGGTGCAATATGAAGGTCATTTATTTTAATGCAACACTATACACAGCGACTGCACTGTGCCAGAGCGAGTTAGAGGTGCAGACAATTCAGTATTAAATATACATATATGAGTACATATGAGCCATATTTTATATATGTATATATAGCCAGCAAATAGTGACGTTTCTTTTTGTGCTTCTAATAAAACAAAATGAACGGATGCAATTGGCATGTGCAATGAAAAGTAATATTAAAAACCATTGCCACCGCACTGACTGTACTACGCTAGGTCTGGTGTAGTATAGATATAGTGTGATGTGATGACGGTAGGGGGCAGAATCATCATCATAAAGAGAATTGGATGTTTGTTCTGTCAACTGTCACTGATAAATGTCTGACAGATTGAAATGAAATGATGACAGGACCATTTGACACACTTGTCAGGTAATATGGCGTCGTCACTATTAAAAAGAGAATATTATATGAACATCAAACAGACAGAAAGTTCACATCATCTGAAGCCAGCCTTTTTTTATATTGTTCCAAGGATGTGTCTGCTGAAAATCAAATTGCTCGAAGAGTATTGACATTATTGTGCCCACCCATCAGAGATTTAACTAAGTTAGTTAATACTTTGTTCAAGTAATTGTGTCATCATGAAAACAAAAACAATTTCTTTCCTCTTGTCTTGTTGTTAAGGGGATGTTCAAACCACTTAATTTGTAGAATTTCTTCAGGAATACAATAGCGAGAACAAAGCTAAGTATGTTTATTCTCAAAGTTGACAGTTTGTCTCAATAAAAAAAAAAAAAAACGAGAACTGTCAGTTTGGTAAGTAAGCGAACAGAACTATTTAGAAACTTTAATGGATTTTTATTTTGTGAAGTGAATTCAACAAGAACAAAATATTGTAATTTGTAATCCTACGATGTACAGGGTTATCCATTAATTATGTACGAAACATTACACCATTTAAATCACCACCACGCAAATTGTTGCAAGCAACACTTCTTTTGATGTAATTTTCGACCACTTTTTGGAACATATTGGGCGGTATCTCAGTCATAACTTGACGAAAGTTAGTTTTTAAATGCTTAAAAGTTAAAGGTGTATCTGCATAAACATGGTCTTTAGCGTCCTGACTGATCTTGGTGGTCAGTTGATATCGACACGACGAGAAATTACGCGGCCAGGAAATGTCTCTTGAGTTGTGTGGCATGTGAAACGGTCTTGTTGAAACCACATGTTTTCCAAGTCGTATTCTTAAACAGCAGGCAAAAAAAAGTTGGTTATCATATGACCATAACGCTCTGAATTTACGGTGACAGTCGTTCCATCATCGTTTTCGAAGAAGTAAGGTCCCATCACACCTTCGGACCAAAAAAAACGCAAAAAACAGTGACTTTTTGTGGATGTAATGTCCTCTCTTCATTTACTTGAGGATTCTCAGAACCCCAAAAACCACAATTTTCTTTATTAACATACCCGAGTGAGAAATGTGCTTCGTCGCTAAAGAAAATTTTGTTCGAAAAATCGATGTCCACCGCCTCGCATTTACGACGTTGTGAATGGTCAGCTGGCTTCAGTTGTTGTGTAAGCTGGACTTTGTATGGATATAGGTGTAGATCCAAATGCAAGATACGCCATTATGTTCCGTAAGACAGTCTTAATTCCTGAGAGCGACGAGGAATCCACACATTTGGATCTTTGGCAACACTTTCACTTACAGCAGCGATATTTTTAGTGGTACGAGCGAAACGATAATGCACAGGCCTTACAATATCTGTAACTAATGCAGTCTTTTCAAATTTCTTTCATTTTGGTAAATGTCGGACTTACAACTGAAAAAAAAAACAACTAAGTTTGACAGATGTCGAATTCCAGCCCTATATAGTTTTGAAACCTTAAAATGGATAAACCGTTATTTGGCGGAGTATTCCATTAATTTTCTCAATGGCTTGGTTGATGTGTGTGTCCCAATTTAATGTCCTATTGAAAGTCATGTCCAAATTTTTTGTTTAAAATTACACGAGAAACGACGTCGACGTATTCTAAGATTGATTCGTTTAAAATTACACGAGAAAAGTAAGACAATTCAAGAGGCTTACGACTGATCACTATACATTTACATTTTGACGAGTTAAGCAACAATCCAATCTTCTTAGACCAAGTAGCGATGAGTAGTTCCAAATCTGAGTTTATTTAACTTACACAGTCTTCGATGAGACCAAGGGGAGAGCTCTTACGAGGGTGGGTCAAAAAGTTCGAAGAATGGAAGGGAAGGGCGATAAAATGTAGCACAATTTTATTTTTTCCTTTTCAATATACTCTCCCTTAGGCCTTACGCACTTTTCAAATCGGCAGAAAAGTTTATTAATGCCTTCAAAAAAAATGATTTGTCAAGTCCTTCAAAATAGGCATCATCGGTAAATCCTTTTCCACGGAGTTGTTTCTTCAGATTTGGAAATCAAAAATAATCAGAAGGGGGCCAAATCTGAGAAGACATTACTCGCTGTAGCTTCTGAACAGCTGCAAGCATTTTCAGCACTCACCTTGCATTGACCTTAGACATGCCAAGATGGTCATGCAAAACAAGTTTCTCGACTTTTCCGACAATCTCGAGCGGGGATCTTCTTCTTCTATGAACTCTCTAACTTGCTTAAGAAGACTATGCCACTTGTAAATTATTGTTTTCCCAGTTGCCTGATTATAAGGATCGCGGCAGATCGTTTTTAAATCGACTGTTTTAAATTCAACTCGAGTCGTATTTCCTTATTAACGAATTCGCGGCGAAGCGAAAATAGTTCTTCCTATATTCCAGTGATTTGACAATTTTGGTTTGATAGCTTTCCAAACATTTTGTTTTGTTTTGACTGAATTTGTGAAATTTGCGGTGATTTATTTAATATTCAATATTTTATTGTGATTTTATTATAATTACAATCAAGAAAGAATCCACGAAATCGAACAGTGAATAACCACTCTTTCGTCTTTGAATTCGCCAAAAAAAAAGCTGTCGGATTTTAACCCGCCAACAAACATTATGACATTTCAAATTCGCCTTCGAATTCGTTAATTGGTCGAATTCAAAACGAAGAAGGCGAAAGCGAAAGCAATAATTTAAAAATGGCAAACTCGCTGGCAAAACGATTCGCCGCGAATCCCATAATCAGGACCCTGGGCAAAAGTCCTCATAAACAGCTGACATTCATTCCAAAATGATCTGATGCGATTTGATTTGATTAGTCAAGAAATTTATCACTAACCGAAACTTTAATTTGTCCATTATTAATTTTTTCTCTCATAATGACTTACTCACTCAGCAAAAGCTCAAAAACTAAACTAATCTCCTGATTTAAACCAAGCTCGGAATACATTTCCCTAATAAATGTCCAAACAATATGAGGTAACAAAATTTCCCCCAGGGCTGCTCCAACTACTCCATTCCGCGAACTTTTTGAACCACCCTCGTAAATAGTTGCACATCATAAGCATACATGTGCACAGAGGAAGACAATATCTGCTTAGGAAGCTCATTAATATATTAAGAGAAAAGAAAAGGACCTAGTATGGAGCCTTGCGGTACATCTCTAACGGTAGGGAGAAAATTAGAAAGTTCTTTCCCTGCAAAAACTGACTCTCATATTAGCTGAGCTAGGAAAAAACGAATGGTTAGTTAAGAGTTGATGGCATAGGATTTTATGGTCAATGTTGTCAAATGCTTCAGAGAATTTCTAAAGGGTGTCCCAAAATTACCGCAAGATTTGAATTTGCCGCCATTTGTGCAGTGAAGTGTTGGCAACCCTGAAAGAAAGCAATTTGACAGCTAACAGTATAGGGTTATTAAAAATGGAGCGTTGGAGTTGGAGTTGGAGTTCGTTGAATGGATTATTGAACATCAACAAATGGACCCTGATTTTTCGAGCAAAATCATCCTAAGCGATGAATCACATTTTCATCTTGATGGCTTTGTCAATCGCCAAAATTGCCGCATTTGGGGTTCGGAGAACCCACATGTGATTGTCGAAAAACAAATGCATCCACAACGCGTGACTGTATGGTGTGGATTTTGGGCTGGAGGCATAATTGGGCCATATTTTTTTGAAAATGATGCTGGTCAAGCAATGACTGTTACTGGTGCTCGATATCGCGACATGATTACACAGTTCTTTCTGCCAAAATTGGATGATATTGATGTGTCCAATATGTGGTTTCAACAAGACGGTGCCACATGTCATACAGCCCGTGAAACAATTCTATTACTGCATGAGACATTTCCAGGTCGTGTACTCTCTCGTTTCGGTGATCAAAATTGGCCTCCTAGATCGTGTGATTTAACACCATTAGACTTCTTTTTATGGGGTTATTTGAAATCACAAGTCTATGTCAACAAGCCCACAGCCACCCGTGCATTAAAGGAGGAGATTCAACGCTGCATCAACGAAATTCAGCCACATTTACGCAGAATGGTCATGGAAAATTTCAACAAAAGAGTGTGCATGTGCATGCAAAGCCGTGGAGGCCATTTGTCCGATGTGTTATTCCATACATAACCTTATCCTATGTACTTTACGAGTCAATAAAAATATAACTATCAAAAGACTAAAAACGGCGTTTTCTATTTAATTCAAATCTTGCGTTAATTTTGGGACACCCTTTATAAGAGATACGAAAAAATTCATAGAAGCTTTTTTTATAAAATTTAATGAGCTTTAATTTTGTGGAACAAATTTTTTTGATACGACAAATAGTTTTCGAGATAAACGTAAGAAACTGAAACAAAGTCCATGTTTCTCTTAACTGCCGCTAGAGCTCACGTCGGATTCTTGGGGACTTTTTTTTTAGGTCATCACCAGACATCCCTTAGTAAGTGTGCCAAGTTTCAAAACTGTTGGATTTTGTTTGAGGTAAAAATCTTTATTGACTGGACTATTAGAGCGAAAACCGGATTAAAAGGACGTGAGTATGTTTTTGTTTGAAAGATGTAAGATTATTTGTTTTTCTATAATTTTCTTAAATACTTTCCACAAAATATTCAGCCCTATCACAGGCCCCGTCGTAATAGATTCGTAGTACGAACCCCGAAAAAAGGTATCATTGCCCCCGTCGTACGAAAAAAATTTGCTACGAAATTCGGAGTTCGTGAAAAGTGGTATCACTAGCCCCGAATGAATAGGAAGTTTGGCAGTTTTTTCTACGAACAGTTATTTGGATCGGAATACAATTGAAAACGAAAAACAAATATTTAGCGCGCGAAGATAAATTAAATAAAAATAAAATATATGAAAAGAATCATGTACGTTTTACTATTGTTTTAATGTGAAAGTGTTTACCTATATTTTTTTTATTTTTTTTAAGGGCAAATAAAGTTATCACAAATAAAATTCAGTTCCAAAGGCTTTATGAATTATGAAATGCTTCAAGAAAAACCTGAAATTGCCCAAGGATATTCGAAAATCCAAAATATTTAGCACAATTTTAAGATTTGTGAAAAAGGTTGACTGGGCCATTCCGATCTCAAAATCTTTGCCAACGCCGTATTGTTATCCTCCTTCCGCAATGCATCTCAAAACTGCTGCCAATCTGCTGATTGGTGTGATTGAACTCGAAAACACGCAAGGATCGAGTTCTTGATCCAGGATCTCTAATATATGTACATATATAAACGCTGCCTTATTCACCCGAAAGTTTTTTTTTTAAATCTGCAAATCAATTTTCTTTGTAAGCAGTGGAATGTTTAAAATATGTTACCAACACTTTGTCATCAAGATCCAAGGGGTTAAAAGCATCTCTTAAATTTTTGCGCTGCATTTTTAGTGTTCGTCGTCTTCGTGTATTTTCTTCGTTTACTGCAAAGATTGCAACGGCAATATTATCCATTTTTAAAGACAAAAACAAATAGAACTATGTAAATCGAAAGATGAAAAAAGAGCTTTTACATATTTATTTTTCTTATTTTCACGCAAATCAACTGATTTTGACACTCCGAAATTAGTATTTCTGTGTGGCAATGCTTTTTTGATTTCGTTCGGGGCTTATGATGTAAATGTATTCGTATTCGTAGCGTAACAACATTTTCGGGGACTCGCTACGAGGGACTCTGTGATAGGGGTGATTGTCAAAAAAAAAAAAAATTAATTCTATCAGTATTTCATAAAGAATCAAAAACCCGCATCGAAATTTCATATAAAATTAAAAAACATTGCATAGACTTTGGTGAAATACCTCTTTCTAAGCTATAAACATTCAACCCAGCAAAGTAAAGGTACAAAGTTCAATAGACAAACACAGGGAATAATAGATAAGCTAAAGTGGGTGAATTCTTGGAAGGAATGTAAATATGTACACAGTATAAACATATGTATAAATATATACCTTTCAGGAATCATCATACTTACTCCTTCATTCTCTTTCTTGTGTCTATTTTTTCCAAAAGGAGGGTTGGGTTGAACATAACGCACGAGTAGATATAAAGATACATATGTATATACTTATATACTGAAAAGGTGATTTGTTGTTTTTTTTTGTTTTTCTTTCGTTATGTGGTATGTAGGAAGAAGAAAAGTTCAAAGATCCTTGTATAACCTAATATGAGGACGACGACAACGACGACGAAGAGTATAGGATATCCACTTCATTGTATTTATGTCGTCAGGAAAAGAAAAATGAGGACGTTGGGTCGGGTGACAAAAACATTTTCCTTTCTATATACCAACATATGTACATTTATGTACATTATATAATATATGTATATCTACTTCACTCTATATTTATATACATACATAGGTTAACGTCAGGCAGGCAGAAGTATCAAGGAACTCATTTGCAGAGCTTATAGTTTTTTTATCCTTCTGACAATATGTTTCTTTTTTTTTTTATTTGGTTTTTCCAGAACTCATACCACATAAAGTTCAATCAACAGCTAGAAGTTTACAGGAGCAAGAAAGTTTATGGTTTTGTCATTTTGCTATTTATAACGTTAAAAAAAGGAAGAAATTCTTCTATGTACTTTAGGTTATTGGTATAAGCCTATAAGATAATTAAATTATTCAATTGAAATAAATCAATTAAATATTTAGAGGAATCAGGGTTTATAAGCTCTTTCACAGTTTGTTAGAAGAAAATTGTATAAGATTCAATGCCATTGAGGGTTGTTATACAGTAGTTAACTTATTTTGTAGCTCAATATTTAAATATATTAAAAATAATGCTTGAGATTTGGAAAGGCCTCGAAAGAGAATTTACGCTGAAAAGATTTGAGCAGGAAAAATTTGAAACATAAGTATTATTTATCAGAAATTACACTCAGTGTAATGCCCGAACTAGACTGTCTATTGAAGCTAAAAAAATTCCCTCTAGACATTAAGAAAAGAATTCCAAATTCTCTAAATAAAACCGCGAGTTTGTCTTTTGCCCACTTGTCCACTGTTTCAAATATTGCAAATATATGAAGATTTTTTGAGTCAACTGAATAGGTACAGTGACATTTTCTTTATTATTTATGAGCATTTTCAAGAGCTGAACAGTTTAAGTCAAGAACTTTAGTTAAATAAATAATTAGGTGGCGCAACAGTCCGTAGAGAACCAGGGCCTAGTGACTTACAACTCTCAACCATTCCTGTGTGCGAGTAATGTTGTCAGGGATGGAGGGGACCTACAATTTATATGCCGAATCCGAACGGCTAATTTGAGAATGCACTTTTTCATGACAAGAATTACTCTTGGAGAATTTGTCAATTCCTCGCAAGAGGCAGTACCCGTGGAAACTCTTTTTTTTTTAATTAAGGTGGCACAGGCAGGGATTGAACCCAAGACCTCTCGCATGACAGTCCAACGCACTAACCATCATGCCACGGGCACTACACTACTTTAGTTATTTCAGTGAAATTCAACAATTTTAAAAGATATCAAAAATTCCAACCATCTTAAACGAATGAAACTTAAGAAAAAACCGAGCTTCTTGACGAAAAATGGAAAAGTATGCAATTAGAGCTTTTAAGTCCTTTTTTTTGGATGTGAGAAAATTAAAAGGTTTCTAAAGCTTCACCATTTCCATGGAAGAATTTTTATGATATGAGGAGCAATAAATTATTGTAGATCAGTTGAGCTTGCGTTCGTAACATCATAAATTACTTGATGCTTGGTATAAGGGAATATTGGAAAGAAATTTTCATACATTTTTTAACAAAACCTAACAACTTTGATAGAGGACCAAAATGTGCAGTACAATCGATGCCTGCCATACTCAACTGATGTTAACATCATTGAAAATATTTAGGAATAGTTAGTATACGCAGAGTTTAAGAGGGTGGTGGTTAGTTTGAAGACAAAGAATCCTTAATTTCTGCAATAAAGTTAGCGTATGGCGCGAAATTTCCTTGCACTATGTTAAAAGGCTGTATAATTGAATGCCGGAACGAATTTACAATTTCCAATAACAATTAAAATGTCTGTACTTACTCAGCTGAATTACAAAAAAAATTAATTTTTTATTCTAGTGGAAGGGAGAAGAGGTTGTTTTTACATAATTCTTTTATAGCATCTTTAGGCGTTAGGAAAAAGTATCCTAAAAAAATTTATGAACATTATGTGCTTATTCAGTGTATGTACTACATTCAACTTTTAGTCTCATTATTTCATCTAAAACAAAAATTTGAAAAAGCGTCAACCAAGACGAGTAAGCCTTAAATACTAAGCTGTAACTTCCATGTTTTAACATTGCTTTTATGACCTTGGAGTTAACACTTTACACTTTGTGCACTTTGTGTGTCAAAGTATCACCGAAGATGTTTGATAGCATAAGAAGTTAAGGTTTAGCCTTTTGTTATTAAAATGACTATTCTTGACAGCTGTCACTTGGTTTGGTCAGTTTGGTTTGCCATTTTACAATGAATACACTAACTACTAAATAACGTACGGTTTGAGCTACATGCCATTCGCTCAACGAAACAATCAATTAATTTAAGGAAGCTTTTGGTTATATCGCGTCGTCGTGGGCCTGTGACTTAGTTTCCAAGATTGTGCGATTTGACACCGCTGGACTATTTTTTGTTCGGCGTGACATACGGCCCCAATTGCTGCAAAAGTGGTCGAAAAATTGGGCCTCTCTGAAATTTATTAGAGCGTTATTCATGCGTTTTATTTCCCCTTGAAACCCTTGTCTTAAAAAAAATACCTTTTATTTATAGAAAAGTTCGACATATTTACCTTGGTCCCAATTCTGGAATTTTATTAAGTACAAATTCTTTCCCAGCTAAGTCTATACATTCAGTAATTAAATATTTAGTGTTGAACAGTCTGCATACCCAGCCCCTTGAAATTTCAAATAGCTCATATGCGTTATACTTTTTGTATGCCTTGTTTGCAGACAAAAACACTGCAATCCCCATAAAAACAAAGCTCTTGGTCAACAAGTTCACTTTGTAAGAATTTAGTCCTTAAGCTAAGTGTACACGATTGCCAGATCTGCAAATATTGCCAGATCTGTCACTGAAAAATTTGTCTCGAATGGCTGACAATCGTGTACACACCAAATTAATTTGCAGACAAATGGTTTGGCTCCTAATTTGCAGACAAATATCTGCCAATTAATTTGTAGATATCTGGCAATCGTGTACACGCAAGCTGACAACCGTCTACACACCAAATTGATTTGCAGAAAAATTTGTTCATCAATCATTTTGAAGACAAATTAATTTGCAGATGTGGCAATCATGTGTACACAAAATTCATTGGGAGATCACCAAATTTTTTTCATTTTCTGACGTTTCTGCAAACGTCTGACAATGAATAAATTTGCAGATGCCGTTTGAGGAACATTTGCAAATTTATTCATTGGCAGACAAATTTTCTGACTGATGCGATGTGTGACAATGAGCTGAAAATAAATTTGCAGATTCAAAATTTGATTTGGTGTGTACACGGTTGGCAGAAAATCTACAAATGTTTACAAATCTATTGCTAGCTCTTTGGCCAAATTAGTTTGTCGACATTGTCAGACAAATATTTGGCAACAGATTTGCAGATGTTTGTAGATATCTGCAAACCGTGTACACACAAATTAAAATTTTCAGCTCATTGTCAGCTCATTTTCACACATTGTCAGACGTTTGCAGATCTGACAATGATTGTCAGACCTGGCAATCGTGTACACTAAGCTTTACTTTTAACCAGTTTTCTTATAAAAATTCCATGCCTATTATTCTAGAATATATGATATTTCCAATAAACAAAAAAAAAAGAAACTGACGGGAAAAAGAATAATAAACACACAAGTTGATACGAGTAGGTACTCCCTTTCAAAGTATTTTTGAGACTGTCCCTTCTTCCAAATATATTCACCAAATGCAAACACAAAATTGCAACACCCCACCAACCATATACTAGAATAGAAATAGAAACGAAGCGAAAAAGAAATAATCTAATGAACACCATCATTAGAGCATCCATCGATAAATAAGGGCAAAATAAAGATCCAATGATATAAAGAGAAGCGTTGACCATATGAATGCACTTTAAGTTCGGCGTCCGAGTTCAGTTCCACTGTTTAAAATGCCGGCCGCCGGCCGCCGGCCGCCAGCCGCAACCACAGCCAGATCCACACTCCACATCCACTTTACTTGCAATGTTGCGTTAAGCTTTCCAATTGCAACATCCGCAAGCTAGATAAACGAGCGAAAATGCTATAAAGCTTTAACGCGACATCAACATCAAAAACTGAAAAAAGAAACGTCACCAAACGCGTTTAGATTTTTGTATTCCTATTTTTTTTGTTTTTTGTTGTTGTTTTATGTTGCCAGAGGAGAGTCATTGAACGATAGACACCAAGAGTTAAAGTCTCTAGCGTCAGTTTAGTTTTGTGGCAGGAAAATGCACGTTCTATGTATTTTGCACGATGAACTCCAAATGATGCCCTACTCCTCCAATCTTCACCACCATCAGCACCACCACCCCTTCAGCACCATTGCATCGTTTTGTTGCCTTACTGAGTTCCAGTCGTCGTCGCTCGTCTTCTTCTATTCTCTCCACTTACAGAAGAGTTGCGAGTTGTGTACTGCTGCTGGATGTATTTTTGCTATGCTACAACAACTCTGTATACATTTACTCACTCCTTGGGCACAAGCAGTTTCACAAGTCAATTCGAATCCGAAATCGTCCGTTGTCGTCGTCGTCGTCGGAGTCATCGTCGTCGTCGTCCAATTGCTCATCTCCGGGTCACTGAACTCAAAATAGCAAGCAATGGCAGCAGCAGCAGTTTTCCATATTTTCTTTTTGCTAACTTTAGTATTTTTGTTGTTGTTGGTATTTTGTTGCTGAGTGCACAGCAATTGTGCAATTTATTGTTTGTATATACATATGTATGTATTTTATATATATGTAACGTATGTATACCTATTTCAATATTTTTCTTTTTAAATTTCTTTTGATAGGTTTTCAGTTTTTCACTCACATCAACTTTTGGATGGTGCATTAATATAAAATACGTTTTACATATTTGGTTTTTTTAAAACTAAAACAAAAACAAAAAAAAACAAAAACAACAACAAAAACAAAAGGTTCCACTTAATGAAAGCAAAATAAAATGAATTGAAAATTAATTTCATCATAATAGCTATGAACTTAGAGAACTTTTTTGCAAATGCATTTCCATTTTCCGAGCTTTTTAATATTCACAATAATTATGAGAGCAATGAAAGTTCATTGCATTAGTTTAGGTGGGTTACCTATAAGAAGAAAGGAATAAAATTAAGGAGAAAGAGAATTATTATTTCTCAATTGCTTAAATAAATATGCCCATCATTTTGTTGGTTTTCTAATTATGAAGGGATGTATAATATTTTTTTTTCGATTTACATAAATATTTGATCATAGATTATACTCGTAGCAGATAGACTTATCTTTAGAAAATTAAGTTTAATTTATGATAATGTTCTGATTTTTTCTATTTTTGTTATTAATAAATAATTGAAGTGGAGTACTTATGCAATCAACTTCATATTCATAAAAATATGAAAATTGAAGTCCAACAAGGTATTACAAAAAGAAGTTATTAACAAATTTTCAAAAAATTATTTATGATACAAATGTTAACAACCCCAAAGTATACAAATTAAGAATAATACAATGAAATGGTTAGTTCATAAGCTTCTATTTATTATAAAATAATAACTATGGGCTTACTTAAATTCTTAAAGTTGTCAAAACGATTTCGTTTCTTTTACTTGCTTTTGGAATTTCAACAATTTTTTAAGCTAGAACTAGGCTTACTTAAGCTTACTGTAAAAACTCGACACATGTTGCAGTTAAACTTAAACATTTTATTAACTTCCCATAGGAAGTTATTGTAATGGGTCAGATTTGTCAAATTGAAAATTTTGACATTTCTCGACGTTTCAAGGTCCCTAGAGTCGAAATAAAAGATTTTTAGAAAGATGTCTGTGCGTGCGTGTGTACGTACATACGTTCGTACGTCCGTACGTTCGCGACGTTTTTTTTGTTGTCCATAGCTCAAGAACCAGAAGAGATATCGACTTCAAATAAATTTTATTATACAGATAAGGCAGAAAGATGCAGAAAAGGCTCTCAAGAAAATTGCGTGGGTGGTTTTTTTACCATAGCAGTTTAAAAAAAAGGAGAAAATTTTGGTTAACCCTAAATATCTCATGAACCAATGACGTTAGAGACTTGAATTAAATTTTATATTATATATTGTAACGTGATACAAAAGCAGTATATTTTTGGAAAAAAAATCCGATCAAAGGTTTTTTTTATAAATCAAAAAAACTGAAAAAAAAAAATTTGTCACCTCGAAAATTGTACGACTAAAATATGATTTTATCTCCAAAACAATTTTGTGCAACGAAAAATAATGTTTTTGAAATCTAATAAAATTTTGAGAAAAATCTAATTGAAGGTTTTTTTTATAAAAAATAAAAAACCTAAAAAAAACATTACTCAAAGTTGGTAAAAATTGCATTTCGCATCAAATATCTTTTCAAAAGCTTGAGATTAAGGCTTCAAACATATTTTATCTTATAAGAAATATTGTTTTCAACATTCTGAAAAATGTTGAGAAAAATCAAATTGACAGTTGTTTTACAAAAAATAAAAACCAAAAAAAAGTTTTTTTAAGTTGGTAAAAATTGATTTTCGGCCCAAATATCTTTACAAAACTTTGAGATATTGGCTTTAAACTACTTTTATCTTTCAAAAAATATTGTTGTCAACATTCAGTTAAATTTTGAAAAAAATCGAATTGACAGTTTTTTTTACAAAAAAAAAAATAAAAACCGAAAAAAAATTTAACAAAAGTTGTTAAAAATTGATTTTTGACTCAAAAAAAATTTGAGATAATGGCTTTTAACTAATTTTAACTTAGAAGAAATATTGTTTTCAACAATAGGACAAATTTTGAGAAAAATCGAATTGACAATTTTTTTTTACAAAAAATAAAAACCTAAATAAAAATGTATAAAAGTTGATAAAAATTGTATTTCGACTTAAATATCTTTTCAAAAATTTGAGACATTGGCTTCAAACTAATTTTATCTTTTAAGAAATATTGTTTTCAACATTCTATAAAATTTTGAGAAAATCGAATTGACAGTTTTTTGTATAAAAAATAAAAACCTAAAAAAAAAAACAATACTTAAACTTGTAAAAATTTACTTTCGACTTAAACAGCTTTTCAAAAATTACAAATATTGGCTTCAAAATTATTTTATTTCACAGAAAATATTGTTTTCGATATTCAGTAATTTTTTTTATAAAAATCCAACAGTCCGTTTTTTTCATAAAAAAATAAAATCTTAAAAGAAATAGTACGCAAATTTGGTAAAAATTGAAACACATAGACAAAATTTTAAGCAAGACAAATCGACAGACGGGATGGGAAGTTATCAGTGTGGGTCGCATCCCAGCCTCTTTTTTCTATTTTATTATTATATTTTATATTTTTTTGTATTATTTTTATACAAATTATATTTTCTAACTTCTAGACAATTATATGCCGCTTTGTAATATCCGCAGCATTACAAGTGTCAAAAAATCATTTCGAAATAAAACAAAATTTAAAAATTTAATTAAAATGCTCTCAGTAGTTTAATATTTTGGTTGTGAAAACGTTTGTCTAAATTGACTGCTACAGGCAAAACAACATTAAATCTTCAAATCAATAAGAGTTTAACTTGTTATACATATCAGTATGCGCACGTTTCGTATCGTGTCAAGTCAGATATAAAAACATATTCAGGGCAAGAATGTACATTTCTTTTATTAGAACCTCAAGATCGTACGAACCTGCTCCTCTATCCGAAGAGAGTTTGTTCAAAAATAGAACCTATAATTAAAGATTTTAAAAATATACTTGCAAAATAAGTTTTGTTTTTAATATTTTAAATGCGTTAAAATTAATTTTTCATTTTTTTTTTAGAAAAACGTCAGAGCGGTTTTCTTTAAATTAATTTTGTATAAATGAAATTAATAAACATTTAATAATTGATTTTCGTTATAAAATAAAACTAAGGCATTTTAGATCATCAAACATTATTTAGACAATATAAGAGCTTATGGAGAAGAAATTATTGAAATCGGTTTATAAGTACCTGAGAAAATTTAAAAACAAAATAAGGGTTCTATGGGGGTGCTCTTGTTTGGCAATACAAAAAAATATTTTTTTTTGTTGAAAGAAGCCAAGTTAAGAAAAAAATTTTTAATTTAAATTTCATAAAAATCTATCTATTCGTTGTTCAGTAAATTCGAATTTTCGTTTTTTGAACAAACAATTTGTATAGTTATTTTTGATCTTAAACAAAAACAAATGAAAAAACGCCTAACCCTAATCTGCTTAAAACGCTAACTTCCAAGTTTGAACTCAATCGACCTAAAGGATGTAGGCGAGGAAAGACAGATAGACAGACGGAATCGCAGGACCCACTTTTTTCGAATTCTCTACCATCGTAATGTCATGTTTGATTAAAATCTCGAATTCGAATTTTTTTAATAATGCAAAACTTGGCAAATAGTTTGTCGCAAGTAAAAGCAAAAGTGACGTAGACAGTAGGTTCTACATTTCACTTTTTCACAAAACAAATTATTTAAATTTAAATTTAAAATAGTGGCCAAATTTCAATCACCGTTATTAATGCTCATCTTTATTTGAAAATAAATATAGAAAAGTTTTTAAAATCAATGGAATACTGAAAACTAATATTTAATTCTTGTTCAAAATCGATCGATTTCTAGAACCCTGAAACACGTTCATACCCATTTAACACATTGGCCGTACAAAATCAAGACTAGGCCGGAATGGATGGAAAGCAGGATCATAATAACAACATAATACGGAAGGCTACAAAACGAAAAGGAGGTAGGATCTAGTATCCATTTATCTAATCTTAACTTGGAACGATCAATAAAGATACTAGAATATTGCAGGATTTTTTTTTTAAACAGAGATAGTTGCAGTCTCTGATGACGCTAAAGATATTTATTTTTATAGTTAAATAAATAAAGGCAATGACATTTTTATTGGTAATAATCTCCTCCAAAATCAAAACTTTTATTTTTACTTCACTGAAGAAAATTAACAAAAATTTCTTCGAAACTGCAAACAAAAATTAATTTCTGTCCTTCAAACTTGTTGTTGGTACCAACTGCAACTAAACAGACCTTAATTGGACCTATTAGTTACGATCTAACACTTAAAAAGTCAATCAAAAGGTTTGAAGAAGACAAAGCAAACGAGGAGAGGACACTCCTGACTTTATCTACCTAGCTAAAAAAAACAATTGTTTGACAAAAAACAACATTTGACGTATTACGTGGTGCAGCCAAAATCTAAACCTCAACCTACCCTCCACCTTCCCAAATCCTTATTAAATCCTACGGAACTTAATGGATCCACAAAGATCCAAGTGAGATGCTGAAGCTTCACCCACACAAACGTAAGCTCCATACATATGTATATCATCAAAAGATATATGTATGTACATCAAGATTTTGGCACACAAGTCAAAAAGAGGCTGACCCTAACATCCGATCTCCAAGGAAGCTTCTGCAGCTCAAATTTCAATTTTCAGAAATGATTTCAATTTCAAAACGGTCCTTTTTGGACACCACAAAGCAGTGACGAAAGCGATTACATACATCAGCAATATGTTCACTGCAAATTTGACAAAGCGTCGTATGTATGTAATTAAATTTCACTTTCATAAAAATGCGACTTTAAAAAATCCAATTATATTTTTTTTCCAAGTTTCCACTTACATAAAATTGTAACCTAGGCATTACTTAGTAAATTATAATGTTAAGTCTACAACTATGATTAAAATTATATCATTTATTTACTCCCCCTGGTATTCAAAATTTAGTCTTCCAATATTTTGCGTGTTTCTAATTCAAAGAATATCGTATGCACGAGCATAGCTATTATAGTTTTATTTTTAATGTTTGTGTGTTGTTCAAAGCATTTGTTGCAAATAAATTTCCAAGGTTAGTGCATCAATATATTAATTCAAATGACCTCGTCAGTGTAGAAACAGTAGGTACTAAAACTAAAACTAGATACATATAAACATACGTACATAATGCATCTAGTATACAGTATCATGTATATAAATATAAATATTGATATTATATATTACTACCAAAAGCGTCGTTGGTTTACTACTCGTATATACATATTTTTCTAATGCAGCGCAACCGAACCGCAGCAGCAGCAACAGCAAGAGTAGCTCCTCAAAGCTAGCTACGTGCGTCGTTGCTTGTTGCTGACAATCACGCCGCCACGCCGCCGCCGCCACTGCCAAACAATGATACAGCCTTGACTAGAGATGAAAAATCTCAATAAATGGCAAATATCACGAATATTATAAAGTAAAAACTATTTGGGATGCCCATGTTTCTCATCTTTCTCTTCACTTGCACCCCCCGCCTTCATCCTCTCCTTCTTCTATCGAAAAACTATCCAATAATAATTTAAAAAAAAAAAATCAAATAATAATTATAATTGGTGTGGTGGTCGTTTGCCTGAACTGAAATGAATTTTATTATTATTTATCAAGTGCTTGGTTTCAAAATCTAATTAAACACAACGTTATTGCACTTTGTGTGGCGTGGCCCCTTTTTTCGTTTTCATTTTTGTTGTTGTTGTTGGTTTCTGAACCAAACAATGCAAGTAGGGTATGCTGAATTGCTCGATGGTGTATATACATATATAATGAGAGTATCTATGAAGTGAATTTGAGTACACCATCAACTTTGTGAGGGATTTTAGTGTTTTAATGTCTGTTGGTTGAACTTTGAATTGCACGTCGTCATATCAAGGGTTGTTGAACGCATGTTCGATAATAATGAAGGAAAAATCAACTAAAAATAAAATCTGTACCTTCATAACAAAATAAATTGTACAATGAACTTTTACCCATGATGGCTTACAATTTACCCACATTGAAGGGACATCACTGAAATTTACATAAGTGATGCGAAAATTTAAAGTTGAACACACGAGTACATAAATATATTTAATTAATATTCAAATAAACACTTAAATGTGCTGCTTAAATTACAAGCGAGTCACTACAAAGCCAATGTAATAGAATTCAAATCCAAAATGAAGCTGGTATTGAATAAAACCATAATAGTTTATCACAGAAGCAATAACAGTACAGATCCTGATGAAATTATAGTTAGCAAAGTTGTACATTTTCAAGTACCAGTACCAGTACCAGCACCAGTAACAGAAAAAATGAAGTACTCAGTAATTGGTGCTAAGATATTCACCTAAGTACTGTAATACTGCAAGTACATATTCAAGTTCTTTTCAAGCACTAGTCAAATGCAAATATATTAGAGGAATTAAAGGTTTAGAAGATTATTTCAGTTTGTTTGGAAGATTCGAGATAATGGACTATAATGACGAATTGCAAAGATATACAGCCCTATCATAAGTTCCGCCCGAGAAACCGTTCACTGGAAATATTTTTGTTCCCCCGGATATTAAAAAGCTATCGCCCTAATAACATTTCACTTTGAATTTAGAATTGGCAATTCAAAAAATGATTATGTTTAGAAACAAGCTCTCAATAAATGTCCCCATCTCTTTGTGGAAACAGAAAGTGAAATATGTACCTACAGTATTTCTTGAACATTACCAAGTACAACATGAATAGGTCTTGCAATTTCTATGACTTTTATTCCTTATACAATCGATTTATTAAGGAACAAGAAGACATTGCGTCGAAGAACTCCAATCCTTGTACTGTTGGAGTAACATACACTATTGTAAGAATAAAATTACATTTTCAATTTCATTCAATCTCTAATTATAAATCATTTCCAGATTTCAAAAGCTGTATAACTTTAACGTATTTATTAGTGACCAGCAAGGCATATCACTTTGCTTAGAGTTAATTGTTCTGATAAGACAAAAATTAATAATTTTATGTTAATAATAAACACTTTCTACAAAAAACTTAAATTTTAATGCTCTTGCTTGAATTTGCTTTGAAAGTTTTCATGAACCTTCTGGGTGAAAAAACCTTTAGTTAGGCAAAATGGGTACTTAAAAGTACTGCAGTCCAAATGTTCTTAACCCTCCTTTACAACACGGCAAAAATAGGTACAATCGTGCCATGGGGTCCATTTGTACCACAAAATGTTTTCAATAATAGTTTTTAATGTCTATGCTATTTATTGTTAAGTTTTAATTTTTTTAACTTATTTATAAATGATTATTAAACATTTATCAGATAAGTAAAATTGAAATTTGAATAGACAATTAATCTTTCTTTCGAAAATGTATTTTTTAATTTATTTCACTTAAAAACTGGCATGAAATGCCATAAGCATTAAATTTGTCGCAGATCTTCCTTCGATATCGGTTTCCAGTTTGCCCTTATTAAAAACCTGTTAAAAATGTTCAAACCTTGTTGGGTTAAACCGGGTTCTCAAGATCTTGAATAGGTACTTTTATCCGTATACAAAGGTCCACAATTTATAATTTGTTATACAAATACAATTGACAATTTCGATTAATATTTATTGCTGCACACGTCAAACACAACGCTGGCCGATGGTTGTGTTTTGCAACTAATTAGACGTAGCAGGACTAGGGGCTATCGTAATTTTTCGAAATTTCAACCCTCCAAGAAAAAACTAAAATTTATTCAGAAACGATAAGATCATCCCATTCAGGGTGGAGCTGATGAAGAATGAAATTAATAAACGTTCACATCCTCCTGCCATGCAACACAAAATAGGGAAAACTACTTTGGATTTCCTTCGCCTTACGAGGAGAATTCAATCGGCCTTGCAAACAGTCCCCGACAGACTTCCTTCCAAAAGTTATAGATGTCTCCTTTGTTCAAGAGCAAAAGACATACATATAAACCAGAACCGCCTGTGACTATTGCGGAATATATTGTTACCATCACTTCACAAATAACTAAATAAATATTTCTGTAAAAGGTCAGTGATCATAAAAACACATACAATTAACAGAAAATTGAATCTCGATTACTGATTAATAATCCCATAGAAAAACAATTCAAAAGTTTATAAGTGTTGAGGAAAGGTTAAGTATTAAAAACTCAGACTTTTTTAAAGTGATCACAATATTAGATTTCTTTAGAGAATATGTTTGGAACGCATTTAATATCCTTTTGATGATTTATAAACAATTTAACCAAGTTTTAATTGAAAAATCATTTGAATTAACAAAGCAAATCTTTTCTTGAAATAGAAACATCGTCACAAACCATAAGAAGGTGATTCAAGATATGAACCTGAATGGACGGTTTGCTAAGCGTAAACCAGAAATCTCGAAACAAACTATAGCCTGAAGACATCATTTTGGGAGAAAACATCCTCATTAAAGCCCATGTTTCTAAAGTTTGATCATTTTGAGTGATAAATCTAAGTTAAAAATGTTTGAAATTATGTACATAACGAGCCCTTCATTTGACAATAACACGGGGTCATCAGTGATGTTTCTGGGATATTTCGCTTCATATTCATATGATTGGTCCTATTATGCAGATCAATGCAATAATTCTATATAGATAATCCTTTGCACATTGACAATATGACCACTTGAGTTTCTGAAATTCTAATAAATTTCTTCACAAACTACGTTTTAGCAAATATAATAATGTAGTAAAAACATTAATTCTAAAATAAGTGCTGAAATTTTAACTAAAAAAGATAATTTTAATTTCAGTAGTTAAATTATATGAGCACAACTTCAAGTGAAAAATAAGATCTTTTGTTTCTCCAAAGGAAAACAAGTTGCAGAAGCTAAACAATATTAAATCGCCTTTTATAAGGAGATGATTTGTCCTAAGAATATAATCAGGCTAATGTGTGTGCCAAACACCTTTCAGCACTATCTAATTCAAGTTAAAACAGAAAAGTCCACATAATGTCATGAAGAACTCACAGTAGTCACTTGATGTTTTGTCATTACTAGATCCCGTTTTCTAAGGCCCACTTTTTACTTTTGACACTTAACCAGTAGTCTGGAACACATTCGTTCTTAGAAACTTGACAATTAGGAGTGATATTGATATGTAAACGAAAAGAACTTTGCAACTTTCCCCAAAGAAAAAAAAACTTTTTTCAAGAAACTACTTCGGCGATTAAAACTAAATGCAACACAAATTTTCCATCCGAAAAGTTACGTCCATTTTGAGTATGATCCACTTCTGTGCTCAATATACGATTTTTATAATTTGCTTTAAAAATTGATTTCACCATTGATTCTCACTTAAAAATGCACCTACTTTGGTTTTTATCAATAGTTTTACAGAGTTCTATGAGAATATTGAACTTCGATACATATAAATCGTGTGTAAATCCCTCTCCACAAAAACCTTGACCGAATAATACATCGATCATTTTTTTTTGTTGATGTCCAGCTGTGCTGGGACCTCGGTGACCAGACCAAAATACCCACAAATTGCAAAGCAAGTTCATCACTTCATTATAATTATATATTCTTGTGGTTATAAGCATCTTCAAATCGATTAAAAACTTACAAAAACAAAAATAACTGTTACATAAGACTTTCCATTTTCTTATTCAACCTGCTACTTATTTTATTTTATCGTTGTCTGCCGTATTACGTTTACTTAAACCGCAATCCAATCATATTCTCATAAACAAACAATAAAATCCGCCTCCTCGAAGATAGCTTAACTAAAATGCATTCCACACACTAAGTCATTTCATTAAAATATTAACACGGTGCCTTTCGTCGACTGCAACTGCAACTGCATAATGTCGTCATAATCAGAAGATTAAATGTTGTGCACACCTTATTACGCACGCACATAACCTGACCAAAGTATTCATCAGCATCTTTTCATCCTGAACAACAAAAACAACTACTACTGCTGCTATCATCGGCTAGAGCATCGTCGCCGCCGGCCGGAGGAAGATCACTTGAAGGTAAGTGTGAAGCTGAAGCATCATCGAAAAGCGACGAAGCATTCAGTTCCAATGTGATCCCCTGTGTGCGACCCCAACCCAACTGGCGATTTATCGAACGACGCGACGCATCGTTTTCGTCGTCGTTGTTTTCAAAGTAAATACATACTCTACTCTTATATATGTAGATATGTATGTGTACATTATATACAAATGTGCGAAAGCGACCTCGTTTTTTGTTGAAAATGATTAGTGTGTAGTGTATAGAGAAGGTACCAACGACCTATCCTTGACCCATATCTCATGACAAGGCTGATGTTACTTCAAAACAAAAGCCCACACTTATTTGTTTTGTGGATACATCAGAGTTGAGAAATTGCAGCATACAACACACCCTATGACGTGCATTGATGGCCAACATCTCACGATCTCTCCGAGTGGTTATAGCTTTTATATACATATACAAATTATATATATGCATTATGCAGCGTGATGGTCAGTTGAGTTGAGTTGCAAAGCAAACGCAAAGTGCACTATGCAAGTGTCTCGAGAACAAATGTAGAGAAATTATTTGATTTATTTTAAATGGAAATATAAAGCTTCAAGGTTACTATTTACTACTATGAGACTACAACGACGAAACGAATTAATTTACGTTTTCGTTGCTAGTACTAACTAGCTGGCTGCGAAAGGCAAACAGTGTGGTGAGGAAATCGAGCTTTTACAATTGTTCTCTGCTTTATTTTACTTTATTTTTCTTTGTTTTTTTTTTTTATTTTTATTTTATTTTAAAATTAAAAAAGACCCTGAATGTTTGTTTCTTCTTTTTATCTTCATTTATAGATTGAATTTCTTATAATTTTGTTTTTGTTTTTTAATATTTTCTTTTTTTTTTTGTGAAAAGGGCATGGCAGTAGAGAAGTGGTTGACACAAATTTGGAAGCTTGCACTTTATTTTCCTTTATCCAGAAAGAAGGAGAAGAATGTTAAGGCAAAGCCATCGGGCCATATTGTATGGATTTTAAAAATGAGTAAATTTAAAGGGTAAAGAAATTTAATATTTAAACCAAGGATTTGTGTTTGGTAAGGGAACTTAATTGTTTTAAGGAAACAATGAAGAAATGGAAAAAATGTTAAGAATGTAAGATTGCAGTACAAAAGGAAGTACCTTGAATTTAATATTTTAAGAATTTTTCTCTCAATAAATTTAAGATGAGGAAAGTGCGAGCTTTATGAAACTCCTTCAATTTGTACATCGATTTTTTAAAGATACTAAAATAGACAAATAAAGACTAAAAATATCCTACTCCATACAAAATAGTGTTTTTTACATTTAGTCGACGTCTCTTGTAAGGCTCATTTTTGCATGTAGAAGCATTTCCAGCGTACCCTAGGTAACGTACATTCTTATCCGAAATCAATTACAACTTTTTTGTTGATTTTTGATGGCTTTAGTTCAAATTAAACTTCAATTTAACTCAACCACAAGAGATTTTAGAGGATATAACAATGTTTGAAATTGTAAACCATTTTATTAAGACTTTTTGCGAAAATAATTCCCGAAGTTGATTTCTTTTTCTTTTTTAATTTTTGATGATTTTGATATTTTATAATTCTAATCTTCAAAATGTATTTAATTGCAGCAAAATTCTCATTTGTTGTTAGATTCAATCCATCGTACATGAAGTTTAAAGAAAAACTGAGCCATAAGCTTAGAATGTTTTAAGCCGAAACACGCAAAACATTTTAAAATTAAATTTGTATTCTTATAACGAATCTAATTTTTAAATAAAACACATCAAGTATTTGAAACATTGTTGATTCTATTAGCACTCAAAACTTTCTCAAGAAAGCATGTTGTACTTTATGATTATTTAAAGCAGCTTCTCAGGTCAAGTAAATTCAAGATTTACAGCTAATGATTTTTTTTTAAAAATATGTTTTATGGCATATTTCATTGTATACCTCAGTTTCAAAAACTGTGTTTTGGCCTTCTCTTATTTTTACGACTCCAAACCTGACGTGGTGCGAAAAGTTAGAGGTAAGGTTATGTTAAGGTATCTGATGGCCGGAAAAGGCAAAACAATAGTTGGTCCGTTGTGATACCATGTGGATCTAAAGATCCAATTTATGATAGCTATGAAGCGTTTGAGACAGTAAATTCGGAATTTCTCAGATCACTAGTATCATTGTGGTAAAATTCTTCTAGTTGTAGTCTTCGTCTTTGTGATAGGGTAGGACATGAACAAAGAAGGTGAGACAGTGTGGACTCTTCTTTCTCTTTATCCATGCAGCTTCTGGAAAAAAAAGTTTACAAGTTAGAAGTATAAATACTGCATCCCTGCCTCGAACCTCGGTAAAGATTTTAAAGTGATCTTTTCTGCCAGAAAGGATTGGGAGGATGGCATGGTTACGAAGACTTCGATGTTACTATCTTTACTGACTGGTCAAATATGGAGTGTGGAGTTGGGTGGCGAAACTTCTCTGAGTCCTTAAATGTTTCTAAGTCTTTTGAGCTACTTGATTGTGCCAGTATACTCCAGGCGGAATTACTAGTAATCAGAGAAGCATGCAAAATACTAAAATAGTCAAACTTAAACAAAATATATCTGTACTGACATCCAGGCGGCTTTTATGTCTATCAATTCGGCCACAACATCCTCTACACTGCTCTAACAATGTTGGGATGAACTATCCAGCCTCAACATCAACCTCCGTGTCACTCTTATTTGGGTTCCAGGTCATAGTGGCGTTGATGGAAATAAACGGGCTGATGAGTTGGCAAGGCAAGGATCGGCCCTTCATAGCTCACTTGCGGAAAGAGTAATATTCCTCTTGGAGCTATGAAAGGAAAAATGTTCTCAATTTTTCTGACAGAATCCAACCGAAGCGCAGGTGGGACAGTCTAACAGACGGAGGCATAATATGCTCAGGGTCACTGCAATATGTACCGGACATTGGCCTATAGGAGATCATGCAACAAAGCTGGGTATCCCTCACAATACTCACTGTTTTAGCTGTGGAGACCAACATGAATGTGTCCTGTTCCCTGGCACAGTTCTAGAATTTTAAGCTTCGAAAGGGCATTCCTTAAAGATTTTGATGAACTTTCCGAGATAAAAATCAAAAACCTGATTTCCTTTTTGAATGCGACGAAATGGTTCGCTAATTTTGTCAATATAAATCCGTCATAATATTCCAACGAATTTATGGTACCAAAACGGCTCTTTCCAGCGCTACTTGAGTTGCGCAGCAAAGTCTGCTTGTGACTGTTATCTCTACCTACCTACCTACCTAGAAGCCTGAAACGATTTTGTTCTTCATTTTTTGATGAATGCTTTTTAAATATCGAACTATTTAGAATTGTTTACTATTGAATATTTCGTGTGTGGGTAAGGAAACATATAATTTTCAAAAAATCGTTTTTCCGTACTTGTTTGTTTTAATTTAGGGCCTAAAAAATGTTGTACAATCGGGAAAAACATTTAAGTACTTGGTTTTCTAATTTTATTTATGATTTTCTACTACTCAAAACTTCAAACGGTTTATCTGGACACTTTATTTGTTGACCCCATAACTCAGGCAATTTTTTCTCATTGACTTGAAATTTCAAATATATCTCGGAAAAAACTTTCTCTTTAATACAATTTTTGATAATGTTGCTAATTTTTACTTTTTTAAAATTAAGTTAAAATATTTTCAATATCGAACTTAAATTCAAAACAAATTTCAATTGTCTTAACCTGTTGTACTGTTTTGAACTGAAACAAGAGATACCGTTCCAAAAGTAAGTATGTATTCTGTTGGGTTAAAGGTTTAAGGTTTAAATAAGGCATTACGAAGTTTTTGAAATAAAGTAAAGTTGAAAACGGTTAAAATCAGCACACACAATTAACTATAGATACAATTTTGTAAACCATGAAAGTGGGTTATTCAAAACTACTTTTTAGTTCAAGTCAAGACTTGAAGCTAATGTCAATTTCCGGAAACTGCGAATGAGTGGTTTTATTATATCTTTTTAACACATCGAGACGTACATATGCATTTACGAGTATATCCTTTGAAATATGTATCTCAATCATCTATCTCAACAATTTGTTGTAGTCCCATAATATTATATCGCGTGCAGGTAAAAAGGATAAAAGTATAGGTTGAAACTTTAAATTTAATGGAAACTTATTGATTAGCATTTAATGATAAGATCGTCTTTTAAAAAAATGAAATGAAGGCAAGGTAATGAATGTACACTGTTGCCAAATTCTTTTTCAATCCTTTTACCTTATTCATGACTGTTATTTTACTTGACACTTTGGAATAGCGCACGGTAATTTAAGTAGCTTTTACAAACACTATCGCTTAAATTACCTATTGACTGTTTTAATCCTCTTTGACCTTTTGATCTGAAGAAAGTTCATTATAAGTGCTTTGCTTATTTTGTATAAATTCTAAACATTGGCTATAGATTCTTGACGAGATGACGTCATTTAATGACAAAGACAGTGTGAGAATTAGGTAAGGTTAGGCAACGGCCTAGTCACTGATAAAGCGTCGGTTCCCATCGATCACCGAAATTAGTCTGGAAACCTACCGCGTGCTGTTGTCATGTGTTCCTTCTCCATTGTCCTTCTGTCTTTGTTTACTCTGTTTTGTCTCTACTCTAGATTTATGTGCTGAGTAGTATGTAATGTATTGTAATGTAATTAGGTTAGGGTTAGAAAAGAGGTGTCAATGAAAGGAAAAGACAGAGCGTGGAAAGTCATTCAACATTCGCGTAGTACGGCTAAAGAGTGAATCTCTGAATACTTCATAGTACGGCCGAATTTGGGATCAAGAGTAATAGCCATTCCGAAGCCAAGTACAAGTATTAAAGCTAATCTTTTTAAGATGAGGAATACAGCTGGCTATTTCACTAGATCGTCAAAATAACCGTGAAACCGGCAAAACACATTAAGATGATATTCTTCAGACATAGAAAATCGTTGCCCGCGATTTTTTTTTGATGTTTGGGAACAAGACAAAATTTTAAGATGTTAAAGCTAGGATTTACAGTGGATGACCCATTAGTTAAAAGTTTTAAGTCATTAAAAATTCAGTTGTTTAAACTGTCTTTTTTTTTGCGAACAAAAAGAATGGTTCGACGGTTTAATTGACTTTAAGTATTTTACCAGACTTCTGACAAACAAATGTTGGTACTATAGAATTTAAAATTGACCGTTTTACGTGTCCCAAGTGATACAGTGGCCACAAGTCTCAGTTATGGTTAGAAAATTGGTAGTCCACATCCACATATGAAAAGCTGGGGCCTGATTATGGGATTCACGGCGAATCGTTTTGCTAGCGAGTTTGCCATTTTTTTCAATTATTGCTTTCGCTTTCGCCTTCTTCGTTTTGAATTCGACCAATTAACGAATTCGAAGGCGAATTTGAAATGTCGTACCATTGAATAATTACAAATAGAAGGGACACCGGGCAAATCCTGATCTAAATGGCGACACTTATTTTTCAAATGCTTATAAGTCGCTAGTATCGCACGGCGAGTTATTGTATCAGTCTATCAAATACAACACCCAATTTTACAAATTTTGGTCCTTATGGGAAATTTACTCACAATTTATGGTCGAGAAAAATAACGGAATATTGTTATTTAGAATAAAAAACAACAATAACAACTGTGTAGGTACATACATACATATGTATGTCTGTTAAAGTGTGGCATTCAAGGCCAAATCACGTTCGCCGCAGAAAATGTATTTTGAAGGTTTGTTTTTCTTTTTTAAATTTCGTTCTCATCTCATTCATAAAACGAAAATGATTTTGGTGCTTTTCGGTGCATTCGACATGATGATGATTTGTGAGTTTCATTGATTTTTTCTTCAATTTCGTTATTAGTTTGATATGGGTTGGGATAGGTTTATTTTTAAATTTCTTTTTTTTTCTGAAAATAGGGATAGTGGACGAATCATACTTTACTACAAAGTATACATTGCAAATGTACATAGGTACATACATAAGCATAGGTAGGTATATTGTCTTGGTCTTGGGTCTTGGGTTCAATCCCTGTCTGTGCCACCTAACTTTTTCACGGGTACTACCTCTTGCGAGGAATTGACAAATCCTCCAAGAGTAATTCTTGTCATGAAAAGTGCTTTCTCAAATTAGCCGTTCGGATTCGGCATATAAACTGTAGGTCCCTTCCATCTCTGACAACATTACTCGCACACAGGGATGGTTGAGAGTTGTAAGTCACTAGGGCCTGGTCCTTCATGGACTGTTGCGCCACCTAATTTATTTTTATACATTTTGTAGTAGGTAGGTACATATATGGCTTTAAGAATTATTTTTATACTTTGTTTTTGCTTTTACGTATTTTTTTGAAATTGTTTTGCTTTAGGTTGCCGGTTGCATGGAAGTAGTTTTCACTTTTTGCAGTTTTTGTAGTCGCATGTCAGTGGTAAAGAAATTTTCTTCCTTTTATACCTACATCCCTTTTTTCGCTTTTTTTTTAACTTTCCATAGGAAGTTATTGTCCGATTTGCCGAATTAAAAATGTTGACATTTCTCGACGTTTCAAGGTCCCTAGAGTCGAAATAAAAGATTTTTAGAGAGATGTCTGTGCGTGCGTTTGTATGTACGTACGTTCGGACGTCCGTACGTTCACGAAGTTTCGTCGTCCATACCTCAAGAACCAGTAGAGATTTCGACTTCAAATAAATTTTGTTATACAGACAAAAATGCAGAATGATGCAGAAGGACTCTCAAAAAAATTGTGTGGGTTGTTTTTTTTTTTACCAATTTAAACAATTTAAAAAAAGATGAAAATGTTGGTTTACCCAAAAAAAAGGTTTTTTATAAATCAAAAAAACTGAAAAAAAAAATTTGTCTCCTCGAATATTTTACGAACAAAAAATGATTTTATCTCCAAAATAATTTTGGCAACGAAGAATAACGTTTTTGACATTTGGTAAAATTTTGACGAATTGACAGTTTTTTTTATTAAAATTAAAAACCTAAAAAAATTATTAAATGTTCAGAAAAATTGATTTTCGACTTTGAAATCAAACTTTTTCATTATATGCAAAATATTGTTGGAAATTTTAAATTTTTTAGAAATAATTCAACTGACAACTTTTTTACCAAAACACGAAAACCTACAAACATTTTTAGCAAGACAAATCGGCAGACGGGATGGGAAGTTATCAGTGTGGGTCGCATCGTAGCCTCTTTTTATAATAATGTGTTGCGCCAAACTTGAACAAGACATAATTATATTTATTTGTTTTAATTAAATGAAATTTACAAAGGTATCTATGAAAGTTAACCTACCTTCGGAAAAATATTCACCTACCTAATTTTCAAGGCAGTACCTGAACCTGAGTATAATTGTATTATAGGTACATCTACCTTTGAAAACATTTTGAACACAAATAATGAGGGAGGTATACCTTCTTTGTAGATTCATATCACAATATGATCTATGATATATCATTGAATAGCTGAAGGTTATCAGTAGGTAAGGTAAGTAGGTTCATTAGATTTCAATTTGACAAGTGGAAAATGTGGTTTGGTCTTTAAAACTCAAAAATAGTATTTACCTACCTATGTACATACATACATATATATATATCTAGGTCCTAGTTAATATCTATGTATGCAATTTACATAAGGTACATAATATTATGGTGTTATATTATGTTATATTCAACTGAGAAAAATTAAATTAGGCATGATAGGTACATACAGTTTTGAGTTTTTTCTTGAGTTCAGTAAGTAAGGTACTAACATATACCTAAGGTATCTTGTTGGACCTTCGCCGATTTACGCTGTTTATCAATGTTTTGATTAACTTCAAATACTTTGTACGTAAAGCAGACGATTTTAAGTAATTTTTGTTTTGCTTTGAAAAACAAAAAAAAAACCGTAAATTGAACAAACCACATCAAATTATAGTTGCAACACTTTACCAAAACTCTTAAATAAAATAAAAACAGCGTAAAAAAGATAATGTACAAGAATATATTATTAATAAGATCAGAAAGTTATACTGGTACATACTCGTATGTACATTACAATGAAAAAAAAAACACTTCCTTTAAAATTTAAACTCGATCGAGTTAAATTTAGTATGAAACTAAATGATCAAGACCAAGCTACGTTATGAAAAACTGCTGCTAGCGAATTTTGATTGATATAAGATTTTTGTTGTTCATCATTTAGTTTTAACATAAGTTTTATAATTAAGTGCTGTTGTGGTTAAATTCTGAGAAAAGTATCCTTTTGAAGCACTCTTCTACAAAACATTGCACAGTAGTTTTTACATAATTTACAAATTCTCTTGTGGGAATTGTCAATTGTCTTATTTTCAAATTGACGAAATTTTATTAAATGTTTTCTTGTTTCATAGTTATTTTGACACAAGGACACTCTATATATGGAATGTCTTTGTTTTGACATTTGCTTTTGTCCATAAACAATTTGCATAAATCAGTAATTTTTTTTAAGCACAGATTTTGCAATATATCCTACAAAATATCTATGTGAAGGACATTTCATCGTCATTTTCATTTATTTCATTCCAATTATTTTCAACGTCTCCTTTTTTTTTTTTTTTTCAGAATTTCAGAAAGTAGTTAGCTTACAGCAAGCGTCACACTACGATCAGAGGCTCATCATAAGTGCATGTGTTAGTTGTTAGTAAGAAAATAATACAATTATAGCCTAACACACGCACAAAATACAAAACAAAATAATTAATAACATTTAACATGAATTATTACATAACATCAAAAAATAAAATAAAGACGTTTACGATAGTGGAGCACTGGTTCTAAACAATGATTTTAATCCCACCTTATTTAAATTTAAATCAATCGATGAACTGTTTAAGTTATATAAAATGCTCATTCGACTTAAAGCTTCATTCTTTCCATAGTTAGTTCTATGGAAGTCAATATGTATAAAGTCAAAAGTACGCAGGTGATGAGTTCCGCCTCGGTAATTTAAATGTATACAAGATAGCAAATAAGGTGCATCAATTTCACCATTAATGAGTTGATGAAAAAAAATAAATCATTATTAACACGCCTTTGATGGAGAGTTTGCAATTGAAGAAGTTGAATACGATGTTCATAGGGAGGCAGATCATAAGGATCTTCCCACGGAAGACCCTTTAGGGCGAAGCGAATGAAATTATGTTGAATTGATTCAATACGTTTCTTATGAATTTCGTAAAAGGGGTTCCATACCTGCGAAGCATATTCAAGATGAGGACGAACATGACAATTGTATAAAGAAAGAGTAACATAGGGATCATTAAACTCCTTTGCCCAGCGTTTTATAAAACCAAGCATAGAACTTGCTTTATTAACAATAAAATTAATGTGATGTGTAAATTCTAAGTTGGAACAGAAATGAACACCTAAATCTTTAAATGTGGAGACGCGACCGAATTTTTGCTTTGATATACAATAATCAAATACACTAGCGATTCGTTTTTTAGTAAAAGTTATCGTCTGGCATTTAAAAGGGTTGAGGGTAAGGCTATTTTTGCCACACCAAAATGTAAAACTATCAATGTCAGCTTGTAAAAGGATGCGATCTTGGGTGGACTTTATTATCTTAAAAATTTTCATGTCATCAGCAAAAATAAGAACATCACTTGAACGTAGACATGACGATACGTCGTTTATAGATAGGATGAATAGAAAAGGGCCAAGATGGCTTCCCTGGGGAACACCAGATTGAGCAACAAAAGGTTCAGAAAGACAATTTCTAAATTTTACCTCATAGGATCTGTTTTCAAGGTATGATTTGATCCAAGCTAAGAAAAATGGTGGAAAACCAAGAGCTTTAAGTTTAAATAAAATAATTCCGTGGCTAAGTTGGTCAAAAGCTTTGGAAAAGTCAGTGTATATACAGTCAACTTCATAACCTTGTTCTAAAGCGTTTGAACATATGTTTGAGAATGTGAGGAGATTAGTAACGGTTGATCTTTTTTTCACAAAACCATGTTGCTGTTCGCAAATGAGATTTTTACTAAAAAATGCTACACTTTCACAAACAACTTGTTCAAACAATTTAGGTATGCAAGAAAGCTTTGCAATGGGCCTGTAGTTTGTTATATCCGCCTTGTTACCTTTCTTGAAAATTGGTGTAAGAAATGACTTATTCCATAAACTGGGAAATTTGCCTGTTTTTAGAGAAAGTTTGAATAAGAACGTAAGGGGTTCAACTAATGCATTACTACACTTTTTTAATACTATCGGGGGAATACCATCGGGACCGGCTGAGCATTCATCATTCAACACGGATAAAAGATCAAGGACCGTACTCTGTAGCACAGGGATGTGACTACAGCTAGTCTGCGAAAAGGAGTGAAGATTGTGAAAATATACTTCATCAATTTCTTGAGGTCTATTAACAAATGATTCACGGAAATTTGTTGCGAAAGCGTTACAGATATCAACAGTTTTATTTAAAGAAAGATTCTTGTAAGTGAAGTCCATATCAGAAACATAAATAGCATATAAAAAATTTGAAAGAGACTTAAATTCGTTAAAAAGTTCAACATAAAAAGAGAAATTGATTGGAGACAGAGTTTTGAGATAAGTTTTCCATGCCTTATTTCTTTTGTTACGTAGTAAACGCAATTCTTTCGTGTACCAAGGGTGGCTAAAGTTTGTATTTCTTGATTTCTTTAAAGGTACATTTTTTTCTAAACAATTATTAAATATCTTATAGAAATTTGAAACTGCTTCGTCAATATTAGAAAATGCTAAAGTATCAGCAATTCCAGAAGTGATTAAATCTTCAGACAACAACTGGAAATTAGCTTTTCTGAAGTCAAAATTATATAAGCAATCAAAGGAATTACTGGGTTCAGTAACGTGATTACTTAAGTCAAGAAAAATGTCCAAGGTGGGGGTGATATTTATCAATATTAGTAATTCCTGATCCAGATTCTAGAACAAGAGTACTAATAGCGTCAGAAGAAAAGACTAAATCGAGAATTCGATTTTTTGAGTTTTTAATACAGCTTGTTTGCTGTAAGTCAGTAAAGAGGATTTTATCGAGAAAAGATAGTTCCAATTGTGAAGAAGAGAGAGAGGCTTCAAAGCAAGATTCGTCTTCCGATGGAATCCAATCAATGTGTGGTAAATTAAAGTCACCTAGAAGTAAGATATTGGTGTCAGAGCAGGACAAACTGATAACAAAGTCTAATGCCAAGGAGAGTTCGCTATAAACAGACTCTAAACTTTTTGGAGGAATATAAACGTTTAAAATGAAAATAGTCTTAGTCTGTACCATTAACTTTACACAGACCAGTTCAATTGATAGTTCAAACGGAAAAGATACAGAAGAAGATAGATATGTATTTTTTACCGCTATGAGAACACCTCCACCTAAATCCTTTGCATTACCAACATGACGATCATTTCTGTAAACTTCGAACTCTTGACTGAAAAGTTCTGTGTCGGAAAAGCTTGAATTAAGCCAAGTTTCTGTCAAAACGAATACGTCATGTGGAAATGATTGGGAGTTAAGAAAAATGTCAGCAGTCCTACTACCCCTTACGTTTTGGTAGAAGAGGGCAAGCCTGTTGAGTTTTTTGGCTTGGTTTTCATAGAAACACCTCGTTTGTGACTACTAAGTGCGAAGTTATATCTTCTGGCGTTGTTACTGGGTCCGGACGAGATATAAAAATAATTTTTGGTTTCAAAACAGCTTTGATGGGGATGGAATTGGTTTTTACTGTAACGGAGTCGCTACTGGGAGCTGAATTTGAGTCAGAAATTTGAGGTATATGGGGGGTTCGGGTAGGATCTATAGGTATTGGGGTGATGTTGACATTTGTTCTTTTTGAGGGGGGGTAGAATTTCTAGCAAGCTCAGAATTTTCTCGGCTTCTTTTTTTAGACTTTTTCTTTTGTTTGTCAGGTACACTTTCTGAGTTATTAACACCAGAACCTGATTGCGCGAGAATATCTTCACCTGCAGAAGAGAAAGTAGAAGGAATATTGGGTTGTCGTAAATCATTTGTCGAAGTAGAATTGTCAACCATGATGTTGGTTACAGAGTATGAATTTAACTTACAAACTGCAGTGTTGAATGACTTCAGTAGCCCTTCAAAGTCTTTAGAAAGTTTCAAAATGTCAGCTTTAAAAGAAGACATTTTAAGAGCTAGTTGGGATACAGAGAGCTTACGGCACTCGTGACAGTACCAGTAAGCAAATTTTGAATTGGCTATTTTTTCAATAAATGCATTCGTTGAACCAACGCATTTTGCATGGTAAAGATTACCACAGGGTCCGAAACAAGCAAATAGTGGATTATTATTGGAACCCTCTTGGCAGTTTTTATTGAAGCAATCCATATTTTATAAATGAGTGTTAAATAAAATAAATAACAAATAAAGATATATTTATGTTTAAAAAAGAAATAATAAAAATAATAATAATAAAAAAAAAATAAGAGTAATAAAAATCACGGGGCGGGACTCGAACCTAGGAGTTTCAACAAGAGTCGCAATTAAGTCAAGCTCTTGCTATCTGACCTACGCAAGGTCTTAATATTTTGGTGAAAAAAATGTATTAAAATAAAAACAAAAAGGTGGAATCAGTTCAATCGAACAAAGAAAATAGGGGAAAATTAAATTGGAATATACTTTAAAACAAAGAGCACTCACACATAGACAAGGGAACACTTTGGAACAAACAAAAAATACTGCACACCTTACCGGGGAGAACTTTTGTTTTAAACAATAAACACAATTAAAAATTGATTAAAAAACTATTAAACACAATTATTTCATAAATAAAGTAAATAAACCAAAAAATAAATTCACTTATTCAGTGAAAATTGACACTACTACAAGTATTTAAAGACGATTTCTATAGGAAAAATATTAAAAAAGATAGAGCCTATAGTAAACACGACTAATGGTTAGAACCAGTGCAACCTCCTTAACAAAATTAAGACAAAATAATTTATTTGATTTAAGTTAAACATTGCACATTGTACGAAAATTTCAAGAAATAGTAATGCATTATTTATGTGCATATACAAAGTACTATTCCATTTTTATTTCAGTTTATTTAAAATGTTTAAATGCCTTTACTGAAGAAATTTATTTTTTGAGTTATCATACAACATGCACTCGGCCATATCGTAACATTCACAAAATTAAGTATTCGTAAAATGGTAGGTACTGCCAGTACCGATAAAACAATTCATGAAAAAGTAATTGCAATTTTTTTATTTGGAACAACAAACCTCCAAGTAAACGATTTGGTAAATCAATTTAACCAAATCTCCAAAACAAAATAAAAATAGTAAGAAAATTGCAATTTTTTACAAACGAAAAATGAATAGGTAGTATCTTTTCAAATACCTACCTAACATATTAAAATGTAGGTAGGTATACCAATTCTTTTTTTGTGGCGACACAAACACATTATCCCATTTATTAACGCGTACATATTATTGTCTTCATCTATAAATATTCATATAGTTCGTTTTCAAAAAAGATCCCAAAAGGACTTTTTTTTAATCCCTTTTGAGCATTTCAATTAGCATATACAAAAACCATAATCATGAAAATGATATTAAAGCTACTAATGGCACTCACTGGAGGCTCATAAGTCGCATGGTCGTTTGAGCAATGTTCGGTGTCCACTTCTATTTGTAATTATTCAATGGTCATACATTATTTTTGTTGGCGAGTTGAAATCCGACAGCTTTTTTTTTTTTGGCGAATTCACAAGTAAAAGAGTGTTTATTATTATTCAATGTTCGATTTCGTTGATTCTTTCTTGATTGTAATTATATAAAAATATGAGTTAGCTTTATTTTAATTTTCTTATAATTTATACACAATCCACAATGAAATATAAAATTTTGAATAAATCAACGCAAATTTCACAAATTCAATCAAAACAAAACAAAATTTGTGGAAAGCTGTCAAACCACTGGAATATAGGAAGAACTATTTTGGCTTGGCCGCGAATTCGTTAATAAGGAAATACCTACCACGCGTCGAACTTGAAAGGTCGAATTGAAAACGATCTGCCGATCTCATCAGCGAAAGAATTTAGTGGGTTAGAAGTTCAGACAAAAGATCATTTATAAAAATAAGGAAAAGTGTCGGAGACAAAACGGAGCCCTGGACCGTTTATTTTGTGGATATCAGATTTAAACCCGTTTAATGACCCAAAAAAAGAAAAGATTCATCAAAACCAAGATAAGAGAGCTTGATGCCAAACACTATCAAATACTTTTGAAATGTCAAGTGAAATAATCTTACTTTCTCCAAAACGATGTAAAGATACCAGTGGACCTATTGCAACAAAAGCCATACTGCATGTCATTAAGAAGCTTCCGTTCTTCACGATTTTTCTTACGTTGAAAATTGATGAGCTTTTCCGTGACCTTGGATAAAAGGGACGTTATTGCAATTGGACGGTGAGGATTTGCCTTGTGTAAATGTCTAAAATAACCTTAAATACTTCACTTTAACAAAAGTCTTTGTAGTTCACGTTGGTACCAAAAAGGTTTGATTGTTATGACAACTATTTTATTGTTGATTTTACCAAAACATAAAAATGCCAAGTGCACTTCGTCTTCTGATAAGCATAGTTAGATTATGGCGTGATTCGATATTTATTTCAAAGGTTGCATATTTTTCTTTTGAACACTTCTAATTTTTATAATATATATAGTCGAAGTGTAACAGCTTTAATTTTTTAATAAGAAATTTGAAATTCTAATTTCAATTAAAGTTACAAGAAAATGTTTTTTTTTGCTTTACTTTGCACTCAGCTTAAAGCTTACAAACAGCAAACTAAATTGTATTAATTTGTTTTTGCATAATACGATTTACATTTAAGTTCAACTTGGTACAAATTTTTAGTGATGTTAAAAAACATTTTATGACGCACTTTATACCCAAAAACTCTGAATCATTTTCAGTATTAAAACACAGCAACCTTGAAATGTCCATGGCTTAATTTTGTTTTGTTTCTTTTTATAGCTGTGGATTTTCCATAACTATCTTACGTCATAAAAAAAGAAAACAAAAACAAAACATACATAACCTCGCTTCATAATGAATTGGTTGTGCCATATTTTAACTGTTTTTGAAGGTTACTTACAAAAGCTTTGAGTTTAGATTGATTTAATATAGATATTTATAGAGGTGAAAAATTCTAGCCAAACTTTAAATAAGTTCCCTTAAAAATTCAAAATAAAAGCAATAAAAGACTTACCAATGCAATGACTTCTTTTTGGCGATCCTGCCATAGTTGATCCTCCTTCTGAGAACACTAATTTGATGGGCTTCCCTTTTTCGTGCCTCCGCTACTGGTGACTCGGAACGTGGACGTTTCTTAACTGGTGACAAACTTTTAGCGGCCGATGTGACAACAGCATTCATCAGATCATCATCATCGTACTCATCTTCGTCCTCGTCGTCATCATCCTCATCCTCATCATAATCCAATTCTATGTCTTCGAAGTTGGCAACTTCTGTTATAATTTGTTGCTTACGAACTAGAGGGGGCTGCTTTTGCTGCTGTGCTGCTTCTTTGGGTGCCGCTTTAGGAACTGGAGGTTCGTCTTCGTCCGATGATCCGATTACAACTGCTCCCAAACTGTCGTCCTCCTTCAAGTCAACCATATCATCATCCTCGTCATCGTCTTCATCGTAGTCATCGTCTACATCGACGTCTTCCGTTTCAAGCACTTCCCTCGATGATTTAGTGTCCTTCTTTTCGCTGTCCACATCACCATACAAGTACTCATCATCATCCTCCTCGTCGTCATCGTCGTTCAGGGCTTCATTGCTGACTCCCTCGACGTCATCATCTTCTTCCTCATCATCGTCTCGGTCTTCGGAATCATCAACTTCGTCTTCGGCTGCAAAACCATCATCATCTTCATCATCATCGTCGTCGTCGAGAGCTACAACTTCTGAGCTAAGCTTACTGCCGCTGCTCACGACTTGCTGATCCTGTTCCGGCACGAATGAAGTCAGCTCCGCCAGGAGCACAGGTTCATCCTCGGATTTTTCACTTGCAGGGACTGCTTCTGCATCCTCCCCCACCGGAATGAGAGCAGCCGGAATATCTGGAACCTCATCACCTCCTGTGTCGCACTCTTCAATCGCTATGGGAGGCTCTATGACTTCTTCCTTTGGCTTTTTATCTGGCACCACTGCAGCGTCCACCACTTCTTCTTTCACTTTTACATCGACTTCCGTCGATTCTTCTTGTGAAGACTTAACTGGACTCTCTGCTACTTCCGGAATGACTGCTTCAGACTTTACTTCTGGTTCTGGAATAGGTTCCTCTGTCCACTTTTCCACACTCACCACCACTTCCGCTACTTTAGGTTTTTCTTGCAGTTCTTCAACCTCCTCGGGTTTTGTGTCTTTTTCTTCATCACTTTTAGCGACAATTTCAACTTTTTCACTATCCTCCATTATTGTAAATTTTCTTTTTTAATTGAATTTGAAGATAAGATGTACAAACAACCGCGCGGTTGCAAGGAGGAGGAGAATTTCCACCCCACTACTGTATCACTAAAACACTCTCTGCTGCTGCTCTATGATGCTAATGCAGCTGTCAAATTTTAATTTCAAGTGTCAAACGCAATTCCAATAGAAAAAAGGGATTTTTCTTCTTCTCTCTTTTTATTTCCAGCAAAACTCAATCATTAATTGATTGTGCAACAGAGCCCACTATATTGGCATATTTTATTATTTTTCCAATAAACAACAATCAAACGGGGGTCGGGGTCTGCAAAAATAAAAATTAAAAGAAATAGAAAAAGAACTTTAATTAACAAATGCAATTAATTAGAAAAAGACAAAAACTTACAAATTTACCGCGAATTGCACTCAAGTGAAAAGGACAACGACATAAGACAAACGACAAACGACACAAAATCTTGTAAATTTTTCTTGTCTTCTATTTTCTATTTTATTTTATATTTTTACATGGAAATTGGAAAATAATTTTCTTCTGCTTCTGCTTCTCAACTCAACTTCTCATCGAGATCCACGATTGACGATGAGATGCAGATGAGTACGAGAAGAACGACGACGTGTGGAAGAAACAAAAAACAAAACGAGACGCCGGCGACTCATGCAGATTCTTTCAATTTTGGTGATTTAAAATGAATATTTAAATTACTTAATCTTTTGTTTTAGTCACGAATATATAAAGCACTTTGTAATGAGCAATTAAATTTGGTTTTGTGCAAAAATTTTTGAGGGTAAATGAAATTTAGCACAAATTGATTAAGGAACTCACTGGTGGCGAACTTTTGACAGCCATATTTGATTCGAATGGAAGTAGAGGCAATCAAATTGGCAAATGGAATAGATTTTTTGTTGGGAAAATGGCGCGTAGGGATATTTTCAGTGGGATCAATTGGGCGAGTTCGTGAAGTAGAGTAAAAATGTTTAAGACTTTTGAGATTAGTTTCAACGTCTAGAAAGCTGTCAGAGATTAATCGCTTAAACAGAATTAAGCAATATTCACATGAGCACGACCAACGAATGAACGAATATTCGTCGATTTTGACATTTCTTTCACATAAGAGTTTTTAATTCGTCGCGAATGAAGTTTGACATTCACAACCGAAACCAAAACAAGAACGATTTTTTTAGGTTAAGTACGCGCGATTTTTTTATTCGTTGCGAGTGTGGATAATGTGCAACGCGAATAAAGTTTGACAGTTCGTATCAACTATAATTTTTTTCGCGACGAATAAATTTGTTTTCTTAAATTTATTAATATATGATATTGAGAAGTAAAAGCATGCATCATAAATCAAATAGAAACTATATTGCTATCGTTTTGTTAAGAATTTGTGTGGAAATATGTCTTCAAACGTATGTAAACTCACATTTTGTAATTCATTCGTCGTTCGTTGGTCGCGCTCATGTGAATGCTACTTTAAGCAATATTCACATGAGCACGACCAACGAATGAACGAATATTCGTCGATTTTGACATTTCTTTCATATGAGAGTTTTTAATTCGTCGCGAATGAAGTTTGACATTCACCACCGAAACCAAAACAAGAACGATTTTTTTAGGTTAAGTACGCGCGATTTTTTTATTCGTTGCGAGTGTGGATAATGTGCAACGCGAATAAAGTTTGACAGTTCGTATCAACTATAATTTTTTTCGCGACGAATAAATTTGTTTTCTTAAATTTATTAATATATGATATTGAGAAGTAAAAGCATGCATCATAAATCAAATAGAAACTATATTGCTATCGTTTTGTTAAGAATTTGTGTGGAAATATGTCTTCAAACGTATGTAAACTCACATTTTGTAATTCATTCGTCGTTCGTTGGTCGCGCTCATGTGAATGCTACTTTAAGCAATATTCACATGAGCACGACCAACGAATGAACGAATATTCGTCGATTTTGACATTTCTTTCATATGAGAGTTTTTAATTCGTCGCGAATGAAGTTTGACATTCACCACCGAAACCAAAACAAGAACGATTTTTTTAGGTTAAGTACGCGCGATTTTTTTATTCGTTGCGAGTGTGGATAATGTGAAACGCGAATAAAGTTTGACAGTTCATATCAACCATAATTTTTTTCGCGACGAATAAATTTGTATTCTTAAATTTATTAATATATGATATTGAAAAGTAAAAGTATGCATCATAAATCAAATAGAAACAATATTGCTACCGTTTTGTTAAGAATTTGTGTTGAAATATGTCTTCAAACGTATATAAACTCACATTTTGTAATTCATTCGTCGTTCGTTTGTCGCGCTCATGTGAATGATGCTTAAGTATGTCAATGCGATAAGTTCCATCATCTGGATTCCTCAAAGAATCGCATCGTCTAGAACACTCTTAAAATTTCCATTTTTAAGAATGACATTTGATCTACTACTTTTTTCTTCCGTACAATAAAAATAAAAAACACGAACACGCTTCATTATTTGCGTCGCATTAAAAGATGAATGTAAAAATACAAAAAAAAAGAAAGTAAACGTAAACAAAGAAAAAAATCCTAAAAATAATAATATTTTTATAGTATTATTAATAAAATATACAAATGAACAAAGATTCACAAATGAACATGACTGGTAAACGAGATCGGGCATTCACGAACACAGAACGATTTATTAATGAAGTGTCAACAAGATCTTGCATTTGGAATAAACATTGTCCCGAATATAAAGTAAAAAGCAAACGGAAAAAGGCTTGGGAGGAAATCTGTGAAGTTTTCTTTGATAATTACAATACCAAAAGCAGTGACAGAAAGGAACATTTATGTGAGTAATTTGTTGGTTGATCGAATTCCTTGACTCGTTTAGAAGCACGTGTGTCCAGGAATTCATTATCAGGAATTGTAGTTTCTGTCATTGGCATCGATATCAAAAAATAATAGTAGAAATATCTCGGATTTTCTTTTTTAAACGAGCATTATTTTCTGCTTTTTTGGTTTTGGGAAGGTGTCATTTGGTTGCTCTTCCTCGTACTCTTTAAACGATTATAATCAAATCCATTCTTCGAAGCCGTCCTTTTTTGTCGAGCTTCTTGTAGGGTTATCCCCAATAGCTAGAAACCGAAGGTACTATTATAATGGAGGCATCACTAAGGCCGTTTATCAAATAACATCAGCATTTTATTGTTTTCGGTAGATTTTCGCCTGTGGTTCTTACCAGCATTTTCTAGTACGGGAGGTCTTCTTACCTTGCCTATCTTTGTTGTTCTTGGGATAACATCAACTATTGTCCCGGGAAATATTCTCTCTTGGCCTACAATTAAAGACCACTTTTTTGTATTGGATTCTGCTCTGTATCAAAGGATTTGCTCTTCAGGCCGAAGCTCCACCGAAATCTGATATGTTTCATGTATTGTTTTTTTTTTTTTTGTTTTATATTCTTCGACATAATATTTGGTCGGAGTAAAAAGTTGACCCTTATATTAGAGCTTCTTATAGCATGGTTGTTAATTTTTGATTCGACCTGGTTTTTAAAAGGCACTGTTAGAACAAAGCCGGATACCCTTGACAGTAACTCACGGTCGCATTGAATTATCAAAACTCCTGAAGATTGTATACTTATGGACATTTGAACAGTTATTTTTGTTATATTTACGGGACGGTTACGATGAGAAAGCTGAAAGTGAAATGGCTGGGATTTTAATATTTATTTACACTGGGAAGATGTTTTCAGATATTAAACTTTTGGTTATGCGTCGTAAACTAACAATGTTTTTTTTCAACCCAAATTGGAGACGTTTGATGGAGAAAGCTGAAAGTGGAACGGCTTCATAAAGACATCTTTGGTCATACTTATCCCCACAGTTGCCAAATATACCTATTTCAACTTCTCTGTCAAACCCTGTCCGACTTTGGTCAGTTATATCAGGGAACTAATCCATAGGTACAACCCAAAGTTCATCAATTTTGGTTGTATAAAAACTGCCAAATGTTTATTTCGGCTATTGAACTACAAGGCATAGTTTTATTTTAAATTGTTTAAATTCAATTTTTAAATTTTTTTAAATTTTTTTTGGATTTAACCTCTTTTTTTTTCGGATACCACAATACTAAAAATCGTGGTTTTTACAATTGCTTTGCTTTGAGCAAACTTTCAAATGACTTAAGGTGGCGCTACAGCCCGGGGCGGACCAGGATCTCAACCAACATACGTCCCCAGGTAGCTCGGTCTGTAGCTAGCAGTCTCCAGTTTCGCACATTAAGTTGGTTGAGGTCCTCTGCCACCTGCGTGCACCAATTGAGTCGCGGTATTCCTCTACTGCTTTCTGGGGTGGAGCGTTGATGTCCATTCGCACTGCATTACCCAACCATCTTAGTCGTTGTACTTTTATTCTTTTAATCAGATTAGTGTCTTTATACAGCTATACGTCGTTGTATCTTCTCCCCACTCTCCATCGGACGGGCCCAAAAATCACCTGAAGAATTTTTCTCTCGAAGCATCCTAAGACGATAGTAATAATTATTTAAAAATTGTATCTTACAATATTGCAGGATTAAATAATAAACTTTTGTTTTTAAACTTTTTTGAATATGTTAAGAATTTTGAAATATTTTTTTTGTTCGAAACTCACGCTACAAATGAAAATTTTACTAAATTTGAAAAATATTTTTGTGGGTATAAGCTTTTGTGGGGTGAAGCAATAAAAACTTCTGTCAAAGGTCGTGCAAGTGGAGGTAGTCTATATGGCATAAGAACATCAGTCTTAAATACATACACTTTTGGTGAGTGTGAGGGTACAACAATAGTAAAATGTCTGAAGGAGGAGAATATGTGTATCATCCCTTATTACATAAATTGCAATAAATGGGCAAATGATTTTGAAAATTTATATAATATAATGCAAATTCTAGCTAGCAAGAGTGTTTTACTGATTGGTGATTTGAACGCGAGAATTGGTAATTCGCAAACAACAACATCATCAAATATATCGAATACTTCAATTTCTCTTGCTATCAGGAACTCAGCGGACGTAATTTGTAATAAGAATGGAGTAGATCTTCTTCAGTTACTGCAGTTGTATGATTTGATAGTTTTGAATGGCTGTACGGAAGGTGATATGGAGGGACACTTCACTTTCATTGGAGGGCAAGGAAAATCTGTCATCGACTTTTGTGCCGTTAACAATGACTGGATCGAATGGATCCATAAATTCGAAGTTGCCACACGTGCCTATTGAAGTAAACGTCCCATATGAATCTTCACCCCCAGGAATGAATCTTCGCCTGCTTCCTCGTCTTCACTGGAAAAATGAACAAATAGCATTTTATCAACGTGAACTAGATGGCTTCTTTATAAACAACGAGCTGAATACAGAGTCCACAAATGCACTATCTAATCAACTTACTGAGTCTATTCAAAACGCCGCACCAAACAAAACTACAGACACGAAGAAAGTATCTTTTAAACAAAAATGGTTCGATAAAGACTGCTGGAAAGCACGTACTAAATCATTTGCCCTTCTTCGAGCCCTGTGATCTACGAATAATGATTCTATAAAAAATTGGTACGTTGAAAGTAATATATATTACAAAAACTTGTGTTTTCAAAAGAAAATCGAATTTGAAAATCAACAAGCCTTAACATTAGGTCGAACACAAAACTCGAAAGAATTCTGGAAAATTGCAAGGGAAATCAATGGAATGAGTTTTAAGATTGGCGTAGGTGTATCTGCTGAAGATCTTGCAGCACATTTTAGACTTCTTCTCTCCAACGATGATAATTTGATGTTCTTCTATGCTGAACCACTAACTCTTGATGAAATTTTAGACGTTGAATTATGAATTGATGAAATACAATCCGTGATATTTAATGGGAAAAATGGAAAGGCTCCCATACGAATTCTTCAAAAATGCAACACCTACATTTTGGAATAACCTTCAAATTCTCTTTAACAAAATCTTCTCTACAGCCGAAATACCCTCCTCATTCAAAAAATCTGTGATATTTCCCATACACAAAAAGGGCTCTTTTGACGTTGTGGAAAATTATAGAGGGATTTCTTTCATGAATGTGATATCAAAAATATTTTGCGGTGTTTTGGTATAAAGGCTGGAAAAGTGGGTAGAAATGAAAAGTATTCTAACAGAGCTACAAGCAGGCTTTAGAAAGAATTATTCAACGACTGATCAGATTTTTACACTTTCATCCATTGTCAAAGCGTTTCATGCAAGGAACAAAAAAATATATTCATTTTTTGTCGACTTCAAAGCAGCTTTTGGCCTTGTTAATAGAAATGCGCTTTTCTACAAGCTCTCCCAAATTGGCATATCCTCAAAATTTATAAATGTGGTTAAAAATATGTACACGGATACAACTGCAGCAGTTTGGAATGGCACCTCTTCTTCTGAATGGTTTGGCACAAATACAGGTGTGAAGCAAGGATGTCTTCTCAGTGCACTGTTGTTTTCCATATTTATAAACGACATAGTAGATGAACTGCCTGGATGTATAAGGATTGCGAATGTCACAATAAATGTGTTGCTGTATGCAGATGACCTAGTCATACTCTCTGAATCGCCGGAACACATGCAACTAATGATTAATCGCTTATTATGTTACTGCAAAAGATGGGGACTGACAATCAATACCGAAAAATCAAAGATATGGGTGTTGGCACGATCTGGAAGAGTTCACACTGAAAGACAATGGAAGTATGATGGGCATTCTCTGGAATCAGTTAAAGATGTTTAATACTTGGGAGTTAAACTGAACTCAAACTTAAATTTCAAACAATATCTAACTGAAAAAGCCAAAAGCTCTCAAAGTTTGCTCAACTTTTCATGGAAAAATTTGTTTTCAAACAAGAGAATAAGTTTATCTGCGAAATATAAAATATTTTTTTTCAGTGGTTAAATCAACTTTTTGTTACGCTTTGAGGAGTATCAAGAAATTGAAACATTTAATAGGAACTTCATAAAAAAGCTTTTTAACCTGCCCCAAAATACACCTAGTTACGCTATTTACCTAGAAACCGGACTGCCAAAAATCTTAACATATACACTTAAATCACAAGCCGAGTTCATAATTAAGGTATGCAGTCAATATGGTGAATCCAGACTTTCAAAGAAACTCTTTTTGTATGAGATGAGAAATGAAGACTTGTGGTGTGCAAGGTGGCAAACTCTTGGTAACACTTGTGGAGAAACCTTTCAAATTGATTTATGCAACATATGTAGGTAATCTGAAAGATCAACTATACCGCATTAATCAAAAACATGAAGACATCACTCGTGATACGTTCATCAGAATGGCTCGTGAGTCTGAAAGCAGGATACTATACAGCCAACTTAATTTCAACTTTAACAAAAGAAACTACTTTCATGACTCACTAAACTATAGTGAAATATCATTGATATTTAAAGCAAGGTGTGAAGTTCTCACTTTAAATGGCAACCCTTACAATGGAAGCTTCAACCAATTTTGTTCCCTGTGTAATCTACACGCGAAAGAGGATTGCTTTCACTTTATAAGTATATGCCCAATACTCAGACCACAAAGGTTGATTTTCTTCGGAAAACATTCATTATCCATGAAAGAGACTATTGATCTACTAAACACCTGCGAGTGGAAAAAATAAGTAATTATTTAAAATCTATTTATAAATATAGAATGTTATTAATTTCAGAATACGTTTAAATATTTATTGTTTTTCTAAATTTTTGTTTTGAAAATTATTTTTTATATTCAAATACACATTTAAAAATTTGCTAACCAGGCTGACGGCTTAGCCATAGCTTTTAAATTCATTTTTGTAATATAATTGTAAGTTAATGTGTAAATAAAATGAATTACTTACTTACTTACTTACTTACTCCTAAGACGATTCTCATCTTTATTTGACAGGGTCCAAGCCTAAGCGCCATAAATGAGAACCGGGATGATGAGCGTCTTATAGATGGTGATCTTAGATGCTCGATAGAGGACTTTACTACTCAATTGTCTTTGTAAGTCCAAAGAAGCAGCGATTTACAAGAGCTATCCTTCGTTTGTTTTAAGTGCTGGTGTCGTCTGAATTTATAGCGTTGCCCATATAGACAGAGCCCTTATTTACCTCAAAGTTATAGGTGTCCATGGTGACGATTTGTCTAAGACGCGTTCAATTTCTTTTTTGATGACAGCATGTACTTGATCTTGCCCTCATTGACGTCTAAACCCATTTTCTCCGCTTCCGTCGCAATGCTCAAAAACGCTCCATTGACATCACGCTTTGATCTTCCAATTATGTCAATATCATCTGCGTATCCGAGTAATTGGAAGATTGTGCCTCTGGTGTTGACGGTTGAGTTGTGCACAATTTTTTCTAGAACGATGTTGAAGAAGTCGCATGACAGTGCATCGCCATGTCTACAACCTTTTTTGACTCTCAAATTAATCTACTTAAAATTTGATTACAAATGGAGAGTTAAAAGACAAGTTTAAATTTGTTTTCTTTACTCTTTTTCGACTTATTTAAAACTCCGTACTTCCGTAGTTGACAAATCCTAGAGCTTAAGCTTGAAGTGGACTGTCAATGTTTTGACTTTCATTTGGGTAGCTTTAAACTCAGGGTATAGAATTTAAAGATTGAACTTTTTAAAATATCCTCGGAAAATTTATGAGAAATTTGAATAATTTTCTTATAAATTTGAAATTGTTTTTTTTTTTTTTTACTAAAGTTAAAAACAATAACATATGAAACACAACTTCGTTAAATTTGTGCGCTCGGCTGGCTTCGCAGCCAGGTCTATGAATCGTTTTCGTATAGTTGGCATAACACATCGGTCCTTTACGGTTCGCAACAAAACAAAAGTCTAAAGCGGTTAATTAGGGTCTCCGAGGTGACCAATTGATATCGCTAAAAGGATCGATACACGATTTGGAAATTTTATGCTCAAAAGATGGATTTTTGATGGGATATGTTGTACAGTATTCCCCGCTTAATTGCACTGACCATTTTGTCAGATTTTTCGGTCAATTATCCGGGTGGTTCAATTAGCAAAACCCCGCTTAATTGACATAATTATGTATCTGTTCAATTAAGCGAAACCCGTATAATTGCACGAGTAGGTTAACTCTTAACTAAATAATAAAATATTCATCCAAGAAATTTACTCTATAAACATTTAAGTGTTAACTTAATTTCGGCGTCTGTTGATTCGCCATAACATGATATGTTTTGTCATCATATGCCAAATAAGCATTGAAATCTGCATTATCCTCAAGAACATTATCTATGACCGCGAGATCATTTTCCGGCTGCTCTTCTTCTTGGATGAAGCCTGCCTTTAAAAAGGAACTTGCAAATGTAGGTTTAGTAGTAAAATATTTCCAATATTAACTTTCTAAAACAATTTCTTATAGTAGAAGGTGTTATAAACCACAAACAATGTTTGCTTATGTGCATTGCTTGCAAAGATGTGATCGACTTCGAAAATTCTTCGATAGTCTTGCCACGTTCGGTGGCTGTAATTTGTTTCCTTATTATATTTTGCTGATAGTAAGCTTTGAAACAGTGAATAATGCCTTGGTCAAGGGGTTGAATGATGGACGTTGTATTTGTGGGTACAAACTTCACGTTTATATTTTTTAAATCGTCCAACTTCTTATGATAGGCAGCATTGTCGACAAAAAGAATTATTTGTCTGTTCTGCTTTATCATTTCTTCGTCAAATTTATATAAAATTTGGGTCCATAAATGTTGGGTCATCCATGCCCTTTTGTTGAAGAAATATTGCAAAGGTACAACCTTATTTTTAAAACACCCTGGTGTTTTGGTTTTTTCAATCACAATCATTTTTTTGTCCGTCCAATTAACCGAAAAATGTCCATATATTTAGTTTTACTGCAGCATATTTTTAAGATCAATTAAGCGAGTAGTTCAACTAAGCGGGGTTCAATTAACCGTCTAAAAAGCTTTGCTACTAATACGGGAAATTTCCGAAGCCAATTTTTTCGATCAATTAAGCGGGATGTTCAATTAAGCGAGGTGCAACTAAACGGGGATTACTGTTTGTTAATTTTCAATTGAAACCAAGTTCTGTTAAATTATATATATGTAAATAGTTTATTTGAACTAAACAGTTGAACAATTTGAATAAGAATAAGAAAATTAGTTTGAGAAAATAATAAATTGAGTAATTAGGAAAGAAATGAAGAAAATGTAAGAATTAAGTAAAGTGAAAATATTCAAAGTATAAATTGTATTAAGTTGTTATTTCTAACACCCCTCTTCAACTTAATAACATTTAAGTTTGTGAATTCTTGATGAAAATACTTTTACTAACGCAATTAAGCTTGTCACGAAGTTTGATGAACTGGAGCTTTGAAGTGGTTTTGTAAGGATGTCTGCTATTTAATTTTTTGTATTGATGTATTTTATAGTGAACATTTGTTTTTCATACAAATCACGAACGAAGTTATATTTAATATCAACATGCTTAAGTCTTTTATGCTCCCACTTAGAGAGTAGATGAATTACTGATTGATTGTCCTCGAATATCAAAGGTAAAACGTCGTCGCTGATAATTTTTATTTCTTCTAAAAATTTTTTAATCCAAATTAATTCGGCTGTTGCTAATGCTAAAGCAACATATTCAGCTTCAGTTGAAGAGAGTGAAACCGAAGTTTGTCTTTTGGTAGTCCAAGAGATGACATTACCGAAGATCTTGACAAGAAAACCAGATGTTGATTTGCGATCCTTTTCACTTCCAAAATCTGCATCGACGTAACATGTCAAGGGTGCGTCTTCTTCTTCTTCTTTTATAAACTGTAAGCCAAAATCGATGGTTCCTTTTATGTATCGCAGTATCCTTTTGAGACCTTTCCAACGCACTTCATTTTGTTCGTGCTGATATCTACTAAAGTAATTTACAGCTATACTTAAGTCGGGTCTTGTAGCTAACATCCCGAACATTAAACATCCAACGAGTTCACGGTAAGGTTTTGTATCTTGAATTTTGTCGACTTCGTTAGAAGAGATAAAGGTGGTTTCCATAGGTATATCCGTAGGGTCCAAGTCTTGCATATTAAAACGATCAAGAATTCTTTTAAAATAGATTTGTTGATTCAAATGAAGGCCTCTGTCGGTGCGCTCGATGCTTATCCCTAAGAATGTTTTTGGCGTTCCCAAATCCTTCATGTCAAATTTTTCTTTGAGAGCATTCTTTATTTCGTTCAGTTTTGCTTCATTATTCCCCGCAAGTAACATGTCGTCAACATAAAGAAGAAGAAAAATTCGAATCTGTTCAGAAGTTATCATATAAAAACATTTGTCGAGTTCTGATCGTTTAAAGTTGATTTCTGTTAAGAAGCTGTCAATCGTTTTATTCCATGCTCGAGGTGCTTGCTTCAAACCGTAGAGAGCTTTCTTACAAACCGAGTCATTTTTGCTTTCAAAACCATCTGGAATTTTCATAAATACGTCCTCTTCAAGCTCACCGTGCAAAAATGCGTTTTTGACATCCATATGACAAGTTAAGAGATCTTCCTTTACGATAATAGATAAAAGAATTCTTAGAGTTGTTAGTCTAGCAACTGAAGCGTAGGTTTCTTTGTAGTCGTATCCTTCTCTCTGAGCACAGCCTTTAACAACTAATCTTGCCTTATACCTTTCAACGTTTCCGTTTTCATCTCTTTTCAGACGAAAAACCCATTTGTTATTTATTAATCGTGTGTGCTTGGGAGTGTTGCAAAGCTCCCATGTTTTGTTTTTAAGCAAAGCTGACATTTCTTCATTTACCACTTGAAACCATTCTTCTTTATCGTTTCTAGAATTAATTTCATCATAAGATTCTGGTACGTCTTCTATAAATGATTCAGCATGAAAGGCCATAATTGCGTAATCTTCTAGATATCTTGGCGTGCTGGTAATTCTATTAGATCGACGAGGCTGATCCAAGGTGTTTTCAATTTGTTCGTTGTCATTTCTAACTTGAGTTTCAGTTCCACTTTCAGAGTCTTGTATATTTTGTTTTTCTAATTCAGTTTGTTCGTCATATTCTAAAATTTCATTTTCCGTTGCAGTCCAATTATTACTACTGTTACAAGTTTCGAAGGAAAATTTCGTTTCATCGAATACAACGTCATGGCCAAGAATAATTTTATGATTGAGTGGGTCCCAAAGTTTGTAGCCGTTGGGGCAATAACCAACAAAAAAACATTTTTTGGATCGAGAATCAAATTTACTTTGCAGGAGTTGCTTTGGAATCTTCAAATATGCAACACAACAAAAAATCTTGATTTTCGAATATTTTATTTTTTCGCCGAACCAAAGTTCGGCTGGAATTTTATTTTTAAGTGATGATGGTGGACTTCTGTTTATTAAGTAAACGGCTGTTTGAACAGCTTCAGACCAAAGAGCTTTGCCGAGTTTGCAGTTGAGCATCATGCATCTTGCTTTATCGAGGATGGTCCGATTCATCCGCTCGGCTACTCCATTCTGTTGGGGTGTATATCTTATTGTGAATTCAAATTGAATACCCTTTTCTTCGAAAAAATCTTTTATCTCTCTTGAAATATATTCACTGCCATTATCGCACCGAAAACGACTTGACTTCAAATTAAAATGAGCTGTTGCCATGGCCTCGAAAATTTTAAAATATTTGAAAACTTCTGTTTTTGACTTCATAGGATAGCTAACTGTGAGATGTGTGTAGTCGTCGATAAATGTAATTATGTATTTCATTTCGTTATAAGAGACGGGGTTTATAGGACCTATGACATCGCTATGTATAAGTTGCAGTGGTCGTGATGCTTTGTTTCTTTCTTGATTATGTGGTAAAATACTTTGCTTACCTTCAATACAAATACCACATGTCTCTTTGGAAAAACTTAAAACATCTACATATATTGATTTCGTTCGCATGGTTTTGAAGTTTCTTGATGTCATCAGCGTTGAGATGACCCATTCTCTTATGCCAAATTTCATAGCTACTGTCATTTGCGCTCAGAAGAGCCGTGGAGGTTTTTCGGAAAGTTATTTGGTACAATCCAGTTGGACTTCGATGTGCAATTGCAACTGTTCGATTATTCTTGGAAATCACTCCGCATCCATTTTCAAATTTTATGCAATAACCGTTCATTTCTAATTTTCTTACCGAAAGAAGATTGTATTCGAGGTTCGGAACAGAAAGAACATTTTTTACGGTAATCAAATGTTCTTTATCGTTAACGAAGCTTGACAATTGAATGTCTCCAACTTTATCTGCTGTTAAATAAGTTCCAGATTTGGCAACTTTTATTTTGGTCGGTTCATGATTTTTTTTAATGTTTGATAGAGAGATGTTGCTATTCACCAGGTGTTCCGATGCACCTGAGTCCAGAATACAGTGTACGTGATGATCGAAATCATCTGCAATTGATGCCGAAAAGCAATAACCGTCTTCATTGCTTTGACTAATATTTTCTGTGGCTAAATGTGCCGAATTTTGATTTTTGTATTTTAAGTCGTTCGCTCTCTTTCTACAAACTGCTATTTTGTGGCCAACTTTTCCACAATAATTGCATTTGAATGGAAAACGACCTTGTGCTTCGTTCATAAACTTATTTTGATGTGGAACAAACGCTGTTGAAGACACAGGTTCTTCTCGTTTTAATTTTTGCGAGTCAAGCTGTTTCGATTCTTCATCTTGCAATCTATTCTTTACAAAAGATATAGATAGTAAGAGACTCACCTGAGAGAGTTTCAATTGCTGTAACTACATTGTTGAATTCCGATGGCATAGTAAGTAGCAGGTGACATACAATATCGAGTTCTTCTACCTTTGCTCCTGTTGATCTCAATTCGCGAATAAGTTTGTCAAAACTAACGAAATGGTTTGCAAGAGTATCATTTCTTGGATTAAATTTTATGCTGAGTAGAGATTTTCTAATTAATAGTTGACTGGAAATTTCTTTTCGTTCAAATGTATCACATAGAGTCTTCCATACATCGAATGCTGTTTCTTTATCTTTTGCGTACTCTAAGTGACTGTCAGCCAATTTTTGAACTATTTTGAGATTTGCATTTTCGGTCTTTCTTCTTATGAGCAGATAATTCTTTCCCTTTTTGAAGGCGAATAGCTTCTGTGTCTTCGGTTTGAAATTTAACTTTTTCTTGACAAGGTTCACTGGTATATTCAAGTAGCTCTAATTCGTCCAATAATGTTTCTATACGGAATTTCCAATTATTAAAACCAGTTCCATCGAAAAGTGAAATTTTGAATTTTTCACCGTCGTCATTCATCATGAGCTTGAAATGTATATACATACGTATACTCTGAGTAGTTCTCTAAAATTTCTTATTTAAATTTTTGGGTCCTGGGCCCATAACCTGTTAATTTTCAATTGAAACCAAGTTCTGTTAAATTATATATATGTAAATAGTTTATTTGAACTAAACAGTTGAACAATTTGAATAAGAATAAGAAAATTAGTTTGAGAAAATAATAAATTGAGTAATAAGGAAAGAAATGAAGATATGTAAGAATTAAGTAAAGTGAAAATATTCAAAGTATAAATTGTATTAAGTTGTTATTTCTAACAGTATTGCGTGTCACTTACCATGAACCAGAAGTCGTTCAAATCCATGTGTTTATTTTTAGTTCAACCAACAGTTGTTCCAGCCTCATTTTCGATGAAAATTGTTTCAATATTGCCAATAATCCAAAATCCGCTCCAAACTGTCTTTATTTGTGGATGTATCTAACGTAGCCATGGGGATGAAAATAAGCTTCGTCAGAAAAATATATTTTTCGCCCAAAATAGTTGTTCAATTAAAGACCCAAATTGCGAAGCGATAACCAAGCGGTTGGCTGTGCACTGCTGAGTGCATGATATGCTAAGCTGTTGAGATCGATGTTGAAGTGATGGTCTTGAATTCAGTCCCACACTCTCGTCTCGTCTCGTCTACATTCTCGTGTAGGCCTACTGTACTACGAAGACGACGACGTTGACCAGCAGTGTTGTCCACTAGTATATCAGTCTCCTAAAATTTTTTGCACAAACTTGTGTACAGCAGATGTGGTGGGTGCTTCACTTCGACACAATAAATCTTTTAAAAATTTGAATTGGTACTATTTTTTTCAATATTTCCCAACGTTATTTGCGCTTTAAATTACTTTTTTCATTCTGCAGAGGTAAGACTGACTTTCAAAATAACCTATGATTTAAAATGTAAACATTAGACGGCCCACCCTTTATTTTTAAAAAGTTCTAGTTATTTTTTGAACTATTTTGATTTTAATCTCTAGAAAATGTCTATAGAATTTTTTAACAATTTTGCTAAAAAGATAAGAATATTTAAACGCTAGGAAAAATAGGACTGAAATAAGGATTTCGATAGCTTGGTTAAGGCTTGTATAGACCGAAACTATATACGGTGGTGATTATGATTTCGAAATGGATTATTCTTTTCACTTGTGATCGCCACTGCAGATCGCCTGGATATGCGCTAAGCTATATACATATTTTATTTGTCAGGTTTGACAACCTAAGGACTTACGTCCAAATACGTCATGAGTTTTATTATTTGGATATTTAGGTGAATATGTATGTATGTGGTTTAAGGATTAATCAGCTTAGGTTTTTCCAAGAATTATTTTTTATGAGAATTTAATAAATCCTGTTAAAGTGGCTCTTTTCATGAAAGGCGCTTTTAACATAAGCTTCTTGAGTTCAATTGGTACACAAGTATAACCTTCTATGTGATTCTCCTCTGAAATTTTTACAAATCCTCTGACTTCAACATTTGTATTGTATGTACAATAAAACTTCATTGTCTGACGTCAAAAAAATTTTCCTTTGAATTTGTTAACTTCAACAATAAATTGCAAGTAAATAATTTTTTATTTATTTTTTCACACAGGTCTATTGCTTCAGAAAAAATGGAAAAGTTTACGTGACAACTATGTGCGTGAGTTGCGGAAAAATACCCCAATGAAATATGGCCATTCAATGTCGCTTAGTTTCTTAAACGATACCATCGCAGGGGCAGCAGCAAAAGCAAATAGTGATTTAAATTCTGAGTATAATTTTGATCTTAAAAGTGAAAAACAACAAGAAGATGAAAACTATAACTACGACGAAAACGACGATCAAGAGACCGTCGACGATGAATTGATGATGCTTCAAGATAAAAAATCATGCTCATATTCAGTCGATGATAACTATCTAAGTTCGAATAGTAATCATTCTACGTATTTAGATATTCAATCAATTGACGGAACTAAATTATCTCCAACATTTTCTGAACAACATGAGCGAAGGTTAACCAATTCATTAGCAGCGAATAAAGATGGAGTTAGGGGGAGATGCGTCGTCGGGGGGAATGACGACGACGACGACGACGAGGATCGAATGTTTTTATTATCTCTTTTAAAGGATTTAAAAAAGGTTCCCCAACAAAATAAGCTGGAAGCCAAAAGTGAATTACTTTTGGTACTGGATAAGTGGCAGAAAACATATACGGATGATTATGGACAGGATGTGAAAATATTTGCATCTTGATGCAATTAGTTTCCATAAAGATTCATCTTTTGTACATAGACAAAACTTTTACGTTTAAATTAAAAATAAAAATATATTTTATTTAAAAGGTTTATTTTTGTTTTATTATTTTTCAAAGTTTGGCCATTCAAATATTCTTTCAGAATCTATTGTCTTTGTATATAAAAACAAAACAAAGCTATTGCCTTCTTAGTGGTTAATGGTTTGTGCATTATCCAATTTTAAATCAGAAGCGCCAAAAGTAGGGTTTAAGTTTTTGCTATCGAGGATCGATATAACTTTTGAAACACTCAAAGAGTCTACCCCAGATTCACTATCAACATAAATAATGACATCAGGGAGATTTACTCCTTTTAAGTACTATCGTGTCCGAGTCGTTATAGTGGTCGCATTCGGAAAGCTAGTGGCTACGTAGTCAAGGGATTCTGATTGGCTAAATCCAACTACAAAAGTAGTTGAAATTTCCCCTCCGACGTAGTGTAAAATTTTCGGCTACAAAGTTAGTGCACACTGGTTTTGACGTTTCACAATCAGCTGCTCGGTAAGGACACAAGAATTCAAAATGAAATGAATCCTTCGGTATTTAAATACAAATATAAATCAATCATATTATACTCGTATCTTCTTTTTGGTATTTATTGAATTTAAAAAGAAAAAAAAAACTATTTAAAGTTCTGAAAACACAAATGTTTCTTATTTTATATATTTGTATTTGTCATTAATATGACAGTTCCGGATTGACTAGCTTTGTAGTGCAATTTTGCATTCACAAAGCTAGTTGAATTTTGACTACGTAGCCACTAGCTTTCCGAATGCGACCAGTTACTACTAACAACTGGCAGGCAGAGTTTTGTGTTCAAACGCTGCCTGTGCCACCTAATTTGTTCTTTCACAGCTACTATCTCCTGCAAGGAATTGACAAATCCTTATTTCAAAGTTTTTAGATTAAAAAAAAAACACTATGTAACAAAAACTTAAAGGCTATATTAATCTTGTAATGAAAAAAACTTGATTTTTGTCACAGATAATGTAATTCAAAATAAAACATTTGCCTTTTTGTATTTTCTCTTGATGTATTATTAAACCCTTTTTTGCATGTACAGTAACAGTTAAATATCAAATTATTTTTTTTAAATAAGTATATGATAGATAAAGATATTTACAAATTGAAACTTTGTAAATTTGTTATTATGAGATCGATAAGCTTTGAAAACGTCGTTAAGGATTGTTTGAAAACGAAACAAAAACAATAAATAATTTTCGTCTAGTGAAAAGTGAAACTATGAGAATTGGGGCTTTTCTAGAATCGAGTCGTTGTTATTGAAATACGACCTAGACATTTTCAACAGCCCTTTTGACCGGAAATTATTATAAAGGTCCTTCTAGGCCCTTTCATATATTTATATACTTTCGATACTTTATAAGATATTGTATCTTAACGTGTTAAGTAACTGTATGAAATAAAAACTCTATTCTCATTTTTCTGACAGCAAAGTGAGAAAGGGCAATGGCCATTTTTAGGCTCAGTACACCTATGATAATGTAGGTACAAAATAAAAGCTGATTTTTGCTTAATATATGTACATATGTTATTAACGTTTTTAAAATCCGTTTGGATATTTCGAGATATTTGAGCTTGAAGTTGAAATAGTACAAACCAAGAAAAGCGTTTTTTTCTTGCCATATCAGCTTATAACTTTCGACTTATAGACTATGGGTGTTTTCATAAACGTTGAAAATTTACGTTAGTACAATCGTCTTTCTGCTTTGTTGCATTAATACTTACTTACTTACTTAAGGTGGCGCTAAAGTCCGGGCGGACTAAGGCCTTAACCAACATGCGTCTCCAGCCAGCTCGGTCCCTAGCTAGCTGTCTCAATTTTCGCACGCCAAGTTGGCTGAGGTCTTCACCCAACTGCGTGCACCAACTGGGTCGCGGTCTTCCTCTACTGCGCCGTCCCTCGGGATTGGATTTGAAGACCTTCCGGGCTGGAGCGTTGATGTCCATTCGCTCTACATGACCCAGGCATCTAGTAAGTCGTTGGACTTTAATTCTGTTAACTAGGTCAGTGTCGCTGTACAGTTCGTTTTTATATCTTCTCCTTCCTTCTCCATCTAGAAGAATTTTTCTCTCGAAGCATCCTAAGACGGTCTCATCTTTCGTTGACAGGGTCCAGGCCTCAGCGCCATAAATGAAAACCGGGATGGTGAGTGTCTTATAGATTGTGATTTTAGATGCTCGAGAGAGGGCTTTACTATTCAAGTCCAAAGTAGCAGCGATTTGCAAGAGTTATTCTTCGTTTGATTTCAGCGCTATTCTCGTTGTCTGAATTTATAGTGGTGCTTAAGTAGACAAAGTCCTCAACTACATACCTCAAAGTTATAGCTGTCCATGGTGACGTTTTGTCCAAGACGTCGTTGTTCAATGTCCTTTTTTGATGACAGCATATACTTGGTCTTGCCCTCATTCACCACTAAACCCATCTTCTTCGCTTCTGTCGCAATGCTCAAAAACGCTCCACTGATATCACGCTTTGATCTTCCAATTATGTCAATATCATCTGCGTATCCGAGTAATTGGATGGACCTTTGGAAATTGTGCCTTTTATGTTGACGGTTGAGGGATGCCAAAACTAGACATTGCTCTGTAGAGCTTTTTCCTGTAGATGCTGTCATACGCGGCTTTAAAATCAATAAAGAGATGGTGGGTATCGATTTGAAGTTCCTGAGTTTTTTCCAAGATCTGCCGTAATGTGAATATTTGGTCAATGGTTGGCTTTCCTGGTCTGAAGCCACACTGATAAGGACCTATCAGGTTGTTGACGAACGGCTTCAGACGTTCACATAATAAGGCAGAGGGGATCTTATATGCAATGTTTAGGAGACTGATGCCTCTGTAGTTGGCGCAATTTAGAGGGTCTCCTTTCTTATGTATTGGGCAAACTATGCTGAGATTCCACTCATTGGGCATGCTTTCTTCCGACCATATTTTGCAGATGAGTTGGTGCATGCTCCCTACCAAGTCATCGCCTGCTGCTTTGAATAGTTCGGCAGCTATGCCGTCAGCTCCAGCAGCTTTGTTTGACTTCAGTTTAGATATAGCTATCTTCACTTCGTCTAGGTCGGGTAGGCGGAATTGTTGATCTGCGTCGCCTAAGTTGAGTGGTTCTATCTCCCTTACAGCGGAATTCGGTTCGTCATCGCCGTTATATAATTTGAAGAAGTGGTCTTTCCATATTCTCAACATAGACTGCGGTTCTACTACGATGTTCCCCTGATCGTCCTTACAGGCTTCGGTTCGTGGCTGGTACCCTTGGGAGGTTTTTTTTTTACCTTTTAATAAAATTTACGAACCTCATTCCTGTTGTGACATCCCTCTATCTCCTCGATCGCGCGCTTCTCATGCTCTATTTTTTTCCATCTAAGAAGCCGGTGTTCCTCTCTCCTCTTCTGCTCGTAGAGGTCGCGAGCAGCTCTGGTCCTCCTGTGCAGCGCCGTTTTGTATGCCTGTTGTTTCGCTGCAAGTGCTTGCCGGCATTCGTAGTCAAACCAGGGGTTTCGCTGTGGTGGCCGTGTGAAATCTAGCACTTCAGAGGCGGCATCTCTGATGACTGCAAGGCAGTGTTGCCACTGGATTTCAATGCTTAATGCGGGCAGCATAGGACTCCTTAAGAGGTTATTAGAGACTGGATCGGAAAAGGACATGGCAGTCTCATGCGATTGTAGCCGTCTAAGTACTTCCTTGTTTTGGCTTGGATCGGGATATCCGTAGCCGTATCTTGTCTACAACGAGGTAGTGTTCCGAGTCAATGTTGGCCACTCGGAATATTCGGACATCCTGTATGCTGGAGAAGTGTCGTGCGTCGATCCCAATGTGGTCAATCTGGTTGACAGTTGATTGATCAGGAGATGGAGGTGGTGTCGTGCAGGTTGTATCTCCCGATTGTACCACCAAAGATGTCTTCTCTTCCTAGCTTGGTGTTAAAATCTCCTAAGACAATTTTAATGTCATAGCCAAAGCACTGCTCATATGCCTTGTCCAGAAGTTCGAAGAATATGTCTTTGGTGTCTTCATCTTTCTCCTCTGTTAGGGCATGCGCGCATTTTAGGCTTATATTGACGAATTTAGCCTTGATGCGGATTGTCGTGATGCGCTCGCTCACACTGTTGAAACTCAAGACTTTTTGCCTGAGTCTAGTTCCAACAACAAATCCATACCCAAATAAACGCTGTCTTTGTTCTCGGTAGCAGTCGCCGTAATATACATCGCAGTCTTTTAGTTTGCGTTTGCCCGGTCCATCCCATCGCACTTCTTGGATGGCGGTAATATCTGCCTTACAGCAGTTTAGGGCTTCCGCTAATTGTTCGGCTGCACGTGGTCTGTTAAGGGAACTAACATTCCACGAACAGATCCGAAGTTTGTTGTCCTTATTTCGTTTGCTTGGGTTATCAACAGTGAATCCGTCCGTATCCGAGGCTTTTTGGTGCTTCGCAACTAAGATATTTTTACGTAGTCAGGAGGGCCAGATCCTTAGTATAACTCCAAGGACGGGGAACCGGATAAACCACTCCTTATAGGCCTGGGCTCCGAATATGTCGTAGAAGCCCTTTAAGGTGTTCACTAAGTAGTTCAACCTTACTGGAACTGTAGACGTAGACCGTTGATTCCATCTCGGGAATTCGACCGCTGACGTCTGGATAAGGAAGGTGCCTTAGTGGGAACACCTCTCCCCCTCTCTCGTTTGCTGCCCACAACAACTTTCCACTGTTGAAATCAGTAAAATGCGTCAACAATCAAAAACAAATAAAATATATTTCACCCGCACTACAAAAAACGGTTCTTACCACATCTAATGTTACAAAGGTTTTACAGCACCAGCAGAGTTTAAAAAAATACTTTAACGAGAAAAGTTTAGTTTCTGTTGGGCCCACTATGTTACATAGCATCTGAAAGCGAACGACTCGATATTAATCTTGAAAAAAGAGCTTGGGATGCGATCCACACTGATAACTTCCCATCCGTACCCGTTTGTCGATTTGTCTAAAACTTAGAACAAAAAATTAATAACAATATTTTGTGTAAGACAAAGACACTAAAGTCAAGATCTTTCCTTGTTCTTCTAATACTTGAGTCGAAAACAATTTCTTATCAGTTTTTTGTTGTTTTAAAAACAAAAATTGTAACTTGAATTTTCTAAAAAAAAAATTACCAAAAGTTAGTAATAATATTTAGCATACGAGTATAATAAAATAAGTTTAATTTCAATATCTGTTTTTGTTCCTGAGATTTTTAGTCGAAAACCAATTTTTACCAATTTTAGTAGAATTTTTTGAAAGTTTCTTATAAACTAAAAATACAGATTGGATTTTTCTAATACTGCTATCTTCTATTAACAACAAAATTTAGCACAGAATGAAATCATTTTGAAGTCCATTACCTTCATTTATTCACGAGATATCGAGAATAGAACATCAATTTTTACCAATTTTTTTTGTAGATTTAAATTTGTATGAAAAAACTAACTTTCGGATTTTTATAAAAATTTGACTCAATGTCGAAAAGTATATTTTCTATAAGATGAAATAAGTTTGAAGCCAATATGTTCAATTTTAAAAAGATATTTAAGTTGGAAATCAATTTTTACTAACTTTTAGTAATGTTTCTCAAGGCTTTTATTTTTTTTAATAGATCGATTTTTCTCAAAATTTTACCAGATGTCAAAAACGTTTTCCTTCAATGAATAAAATTATTTGGGAGGTAAAATAATTTAAAAGAAAACGGAAAAAACCTCCGTCTTTTTGGATTTAAACACGTAAAAGATTTTTCAAACAAATGTTGGTAGTCTTAATGTTTTGCAAATGACTTGACTTCAGTCATTTTTTCATATATGTATGTATGTATTTGAAAGCTTTTGTCACCACTCCAAAACTTCCGTCCGTTCGACTCTGGCTATAAGCTTACCAGGATTTATCTACTTGCAAAGTATGAAATTTTAGCAAATGACTGCACGATGGTCGACTTTTTCACATCATTGAGTGAAATATTTACCATCTTCGTCACTGGTACAGTTAGAAAGACTTAGTGGTCTTTGTTCTACACCTCGAGACCATTCTTTTTTTTATAATTTACAGGCATTCAAGGGGTTAATGGTACCCTTTTTGTTTATATTTAAACACAGTGCGAGCGTTAGGAAAATAGGGAACGAGACACCGGTGCAAATTGATCTTAAAGTTCGGAATATTAAATTGGGAGGCAAAAACACAGTTGGCCTTCCACATTCTCGATGTGCGGTTTAAGAAAGAATCTCTATACTTGATAGTGCGCCCGAAAATGAGCCCAAGGGTAAACTGATGAGCATTATTCGACAGAACATTGCTTGTGAAAATATCGATAGAACAACGAAATGCATGAAATGTTTTGGGTGGCGCAACAGTCCTTTGAGAACTAGGGCCTAGCGACTTACAACTCTCAACCATTCCTGTATGCGAGTAATATTGTCAGGGATGGAGGGGACCTACCTACCCAAGACCTCTGGCATGACAGTCCAACACACTAACCATCATGCCACGAGTACTACTATGTTTCGATTATAAAGGGTGATTTTTTAGCTATTATCTTTTTGGCAACACTGGTTTAAAAAGCTGACGCACGTTTCATGTTTTGTTTCACTGTCAAACATCTTCAGTTTGGCCTATAATTTAACTATGAATCGTCTTACAAACGAACAACGCTTGCAAATTATTGAATTTTATTATCAAAATGCGTGCTCCCCCCTCACGGTTTTCGCCTTGTTGTGGCGAGGGGGCTTACGTCTTACTCTTCAGCAATCCAGCTGCGGAGTAGGGCAACTAAGAAAACCAACAAAAGCAGAGATGTCAATCTAATAATGAACCATGGACAAAAGTTTACAAAAGGAAAAAAATCGAACGGGGATATACGTTCAAAAGTCGGCAGAGGTCACGGCTGCCGGCGAGGGCTTGGCTTCGCAAGAAGCTAAGTCGCCAGTGACAGAAGTAAACTTCAAAGAAGGAAAAAGAGAGTTAAAAAGACAACCGGTCTTTCTCTCAGTAGATCTCCTTCCCGACTTAGATAGTTTAACTATCAAAAGAACGGAGACCTCGGACAGACCTCCTTCCATAGGTAGTCAAACCGAGGACGAGCTACTGATGGAACCGAATCAAGAAGAGACTATGCTGAAGTCTGCTGCACCCCTCAAAGCTTCGAGGGAACGCAGCAACTACAGATCCTCCAAAAGATTCGTGGAAAAGACCGAGTTGAAAGACCCTGCGGCGCTCAGTTCGAGAGATAAAGCTCTCCTATAAAAGCACAGGAAGCTGGTTAAGAACTTCGAGCGGCAGCTGGCAGAGACTGCCACTGCACCCAGGGGAATAACAAGGCAAGTGAATGCCGAAGAGTCGGAGAGCAAAGGAGTAGATGCTGCCAAATCTAGGTCTGTCCCTAAAAAGGCAAACTGTGAACAGGCTGGCAATAACTCGACCGCTCGGAACGACAAGAGAAAAGTTCAGGCGACTTCCAGCAAGAAACAGCCAGCCAACGCTAGGAAAGACAAGCACCGGCAGGCACCTCTTCTGGAATGAAACCAGGAACGTCCAAGAGACAAAGATCGGAGGAGACAGTCAAGCTAGACGGTGCTAAGAAACTTAGAACCAACAGCTTCGACACCACCCCGATCGACCTACAAATTGCCATTATAAGCCGTGACGACCCAGATGGGAAAATCTCGGCAAAAAACTGGCTTCTTGTAGAAAATGAGATCCTCAAAGCTATGATGGCAGCATCAGAGAACGATAGTTCTGAAGACTATATCTTTGATGGTGCCGGATGGCGGCGAGGAGTTAAAGTGGTCTGCTGCGGTGACCAGAAATCTCGGGAGTTTCTGAACCACACAATCGCCAACATTGGCGAACTATGGGAAGGTTCCTCCCTTGAGATTCTACCCGCCGCAGCTCTACCACTCCGCCAGCAGTTTAGCATATGGATCCCCCCTCCTGCAGAACATGAGGACGCAGCCATTATAAAGCTGTTGGCGAAACAGAACAAAGAGCTTCCCATTTTAGAATGGAAGCTCCAACACTCAAGAAAGAGTCATGGAGGCGAAGGGAAGGACCTCTTGTTTGTGGCAGACAAGAAATCTGACCTTCTGCTGAAAGAGAGAAAAGACGTGTTGAGGTATGGTCTCGAGGTTAAGAGGCATGAGGGCAAAGGGGAGTCAAAAGCTGCTAGTGGTGCAAATAAACCTGCACCACGCTAAAGCAGCAACGTACGACCTTACGCTCTACATGTCTCACGAGAACGTGGATGTGGCCTTGATCCAGGAACCATGGTTAGGCAAAAACCGAATCCGTGGGTTGAGGTCAAAACATTACAACCTTTTCCATTCCACGTCAGATGAAGGTAATATTAGAAGTTGTATCCTAGTGAAAAAATCAATTAACGCTTTCTTCCTATCTAGGTACAGCAACAAGGACAACACGGCAATCAGCGTCGAATCGAATGAAGGAAACTTCATTCTAGCGTCGACGTACATGCCGTACGAGGAGGAGAGCCCACCATCAAAAACAGTCCGCGATCTGGTGGTCCATGCCACAGCAAGCGGTACACCTTTGGTGTTGGGAGGTGATGCCAACGCTCACCACACTCAATGGGGCTCTAAGGACATCAATAAAAGTGGTGAGTCAATTTTTGAATATATTCTCTGTTCTAATTTATCGATATGTAATAGGGGCAATCACCCTACCTTTCGAAACAAAAACAGGGAGGAAATCATAGATTTGACTCTTATTAGCAATAATAGTAAAATTTCGGTTGAGGACTGGAGAGTCTCACCTAAAGAATCTTTTTCGGATCACTTTAGGATACTCTTCTCTATAGACAGGAACTTTACTGAAAAGAAACCTTACAGGAACCCAACTAGAACGAATTGGACAGAGTACGAAAAATGGCTGAAAGACTGTATTGATCCACCAGAGGACAATACAAGTCTAAGTACTTCAACCATTGACACTGCTGTCCATAACTTGTCTAGCAAAATGAGAATGTCTTTTGAAAAACACTGCCCTTTATCTCGTTCCAATAACTCCACTAAACCACCCTGGTGGAATGTTGGTTGGTTGGTTGGAGAACTGGATGATCTAGCACAGGTCTCAATGGCGAGCATGAGGAAATTTATAGATAGCACAGGCTGGTTCGTTAACGAGCCAGTCTACGCTAATCGACAGAGTTGAATTGAACTGAAAGCATCGATGCTAAATTTTTACTTTTACAGGGGATCACAATGGACCAATAGGCCCCCGTGTACGCAACAGCTTCTTGCTGTGCACACCCCTTACAACCTAACCTAACCTAACCTAAATGCGTGCTCTGTTAAGAAAGTTCATCGCGCGCTTCTTCCAGCGAGCGACGAAGCTCATTTTTGGCTCAATGGGTACGTAAATACGCAGAATTGTCGATTTTGGAGTGAATATCAGCCAGAAGCATTGCAAGAGCTACCAATGCATCCAGAAAAAGTCACAGTTTGGTGCGGTTAATGGGCTGGTGGCATCATTGGACCGTACTTCTTCAAAGATGATGCGAATCGGAACGTAACTGTGAATGGTGAGCGCTACCGTGAGATGATATCCAACTTTTTTTGCCCCAAATGCAAGAGATTGACTTGGACATGTGGTTTAAACAAGACGGTGCCACATGCCACACAGCACGTGCAACAATGGGCTTATCGAGAGGCGAGTTCGGTAAACAATTTATTTCACGTTCGGGACCGGTCAATTTAGACTATTTTTTGTGGGGCTATGTTAAAGCTCATGTCTACACAGACAAGCCCGCTTCAATTGACGCATTGGAATGGAAGACAACTTTTAACTTTTATTCGTGAGATCTGAGATACCGGCCGAAATGTTGGAAAGAGTATGCCAAAATTGGATTAAGCAGATGGACCATTTGAGGCGCATTTAAGGTCAACATTTGCATGAAATAATCTTCAAACATTAAATTATATATGGACCGTACTATCGATTCAAATAAAGATTTCATGCATTTTTTGAATTGTATGTGTTTTTTTTTTGAAAAACTTTCAGAAAGCTTTTAAAAAATCACCCTTTATAAACCGTCCAAATAAATTAAATAATTTTCCCATAAATTTGGCACCAACATGAAAAACAAATTTTTCCTTTCAAACTTTGTATTCATATGGAAATTATTTTCATAACTACCTAAAAATATTATTTCAAAGGGAATATAAATAATCCTCGATACCCTCCTCTTTTCCTCTCTTAATATTACTGTCCATGTCCATTAAATTAATTGAGAATGATTTTTGCATAAAATATAAATATAATTTATTTTATAGTTTCCATTAGCTAAATGATTAATAATTCATTTATCTAATGCATTTGCGTGGGTATATTTTACATCTATCTACATTATACACAGTGATTTTTATGTTTTATCAATTTATTTACTTTAGATATAGAAATAAATTAAAACATATAAATCTTAACTTCTATAAAAGAAAAATGTAGGAGGTAGGTACTGCTTAGCTATGTATATGTACATTGTACATGCATAGTTATAGTATCTAAATTCGTTTGCGCACCGCTTAAGGAAAAAACTATAACAGCATTGGAATAGAAAAGTTAAAAAAAAAAATAAAGAAAAACAAAAACAATTTTTAACTCATATAGAGTCTAGAGTTTATATAAATTGAGGTCAGTGACCGTGCCGGTGCCATAGATAATTACCGCGTAACGCTTACCATTTTTATCTTCTAAAGAATTAAACACACACATTATTTTTGTTGTTGTTCAGAAAATAGTTGAAGATACCACAATATACATACATATATAATAATATCTATGTACAATGTATCTAAAAGTAGAGAATTGTGTTAGGTAGATATACATATGTATAGATAGATAGGTATACTTATAGAAAAGCATCTGCGTGTCGTTTTAGAATTGTACAGTAAAACACTCTGTGCCACTTGAATGAGTATACATTACAAAACTGGACTATGTACACTCGTACCTATATGTAGTATATACATTAGACTTATAAGCTTAAGCTTTCTACAGGGTGGGGTCAAAAAAAGGCTTCCTATTTTGAAGTGATAAAGTGTTGGGACCTCGCAGAAGCAAAAGAGTGGTAGAAATGATGTCAAAAAGGTGGTAGAAATTAAAACCCATTTTTATGTAGTAAATCTTATATTCAATAACTTATTAAAAAATACAAAAATTAAATAAACAATAATTCAGTTCTTTCAGTTTCAAATATCACAATTCACAATAATTAAATTAGTTAGAAAGACTTAAAATTATTTTTTGCTATATAGACCGCATATTTCAGTAATGCTTCCGGAGGATTAAAATTCTGAAAATTTACTGAAATTTCCCTTGCAGCCAAAATGTTGTGAACGGTTGTAGTTTTTAATTTATTTCTTTTTTCATTTTTTATATTTTTTAAATCTGAAAATAGCGCTGCTATGCGGTAAGCAACAAAGCTACAACATATAAGAAGATATGTTTTCAAAAATTAAATTATCCATTCCGTCTTTTAAGTTTTGTATCAAAAGCCATTGTGAAACAATGTCATCCTCATCAGTTTTAAAAATTTGGAGTAATTGATTTTCTCCAATTAATTTTCGCCACTCATTATTAATTAACTCTAGTTCTGAGTTATTTATAGTTGGTGAAAAATGTTTCGTGAGACCTAAAACTGATGGCATTGTTCCATCAATGACGTTTTTCTGGTTTAAATATTTGAAAAATTTTAGTTCATCGTTTGAAAGGTTAAACCTTTCTCCAATTTGAACACATAATTCAATATAATAGCTGCACATAACTTTTCGTAGTTGCATTACATCTTGTTCAACAATATCATTTTCAAGTAAGTACCTTTCAAAGTAAAGGCCAAAATACATTTAAGAAAATGGTAAATAGTTTTCACTGTTTTTTATATTTTCGTGTTTACATTCATATTTTCTGGTTTTACAAAATTTTTCATTAAATTTAATTTTAATGTAGTCACTCTTTCGAATATCAAGTGTATTTTTGTGTTCTCAGATTGAAATGTTTTATTTAACTCGTTTATAATTTTAAGATTTATTGACAAAAAATTTAAATATACTATAAATATTAAAAGGTAGAGTTTAATGATAGGTGAACGGTGAGTTGCAAAAAGTGGTAGAATTTGCTTTTTAGGTGGTAGATTTTTATGAGCACCAAAAAGTGGTAGAAATACCACTTAAGTGGTAGAAGTCCCAACAATACTGATAATGCCTTTATTTAGAATCACGAAGATTTTTTTGGGCTGTGTAGAGAATGTATAATGTCCCTCAAATCAGCACCAACTTCATGGTCACCAAAAACGGGCTATTTCTATGCCATTTCCAATAAAAGTCTGGGCTCAGCGTCTGTTAAAGTGACACGTTTATAAACGTACACCTTACCCTTGAATTAATTCTGAAAAATGTCTGGATGGCGTAGTGAAATCCGGAGAACGTGGAGGCCAATTAAATAATTGGATTTTGAAACAATTCGGTGGTCGAAAATTTGCACCGAAATTGAATATTCGGTTCATAGAAATCTTTACAACGAATTGCATTACACACCGAATTGGATAATGCGACCTCATTTCTGGGCTCTCTACAATATTTGCAAGAATGCGTTCCAAAATCGCCTCACATCGCGCTTGAGTAAGATCAACTAAATCTCCTCGCTGACGAAAACGTGCCAATAGTTTCATAATTATGTGCACACACAGTGGATTTCACACAATAAGCTCTTTGGGTTAAAATAATCGAGCAATTACATATTAACTTCCCATAGAAAGTTATTGTAATCGGTCCGATTTGTCGAATTGAAAATTTTGACATTTTTCGACGTTTCAAGGTCCCTAGATTCGAAATAAAAGATTTTTAGAGAGATGTCTGCGCGTGCGTGTGTACGTACGTTTGTACGTCCATACGTCCATAGCTCAAATACCAGAAGAAATATCGACTTAAAATAAATTTGTTATACAGATAATAATGCAGAAAGATGCAGAAAGGGCTCTCAAGGAAATTGAGTGGGTGGTTTTCTTACCATACCAGTTTAAAAAAAAGGTAAACAAATTTAGTTTAGTTTATTAGTCAATCAGAAAACTCTTTCAGACTAGAAATAACAATTTTTTAAATAAATGCGAAAAACAAGATTTAAATAAATGCATATGAAATTTAAATTAACAAATAGCGATAATGTAAAGTTATTTAAATATTGAAATTTACAGATACATATTATATATTATACAATAAAAGAGATAAAATTGTATGTTTAAAAGTCTCTCTTGAGCAATTTTCAAAAAAATCTACGTTTTGACAAATTGAGTTTGCCGCCTTGATGCTACGAGATATTGGTTACCATAATTTGTACGATTAAATTGTACATAAAATAAAACAGTGGAACGAGTATCTCTTGGGGGAATATGAAAACCAATTTTTTCTAACAGAAATGAGCATTCGATTCGAGATGTGAGAATGTCGCGAACAAACATAATTGAAAAGAACTTCCTGCGAAGCCTGAGAGTATTAATCCCAATTAATAAACATCGACTACTGTAACTGGGCGTTTCCAAATTCCAATTAAGTTTGGAGATAGCATACCTTGTAAACCTTTTTTGCACTTTCTCGATTCTAACTACTGCCGTTAAATAATATGGGTTCCAAACCACAGAACAATACTCTAAGATCGACCTTACCATTGAGTTGAATTAAATTGTATGTTATAATTTGTAGCGTGATACCAAACTTATATATTTTGAAAAAAAAAATAATTAACGGGTTTGTTTATAAATTAAAAAAAAATTTATCTCCAAAACAATTTTGTGCAACGAAAAATAACGTTTTAACATCTGGTAAAATGTTGAGAAAAGTCGAATTGAAAGTTTTTTTTTATAAAAAATAAAAACCAAAAAAAAAAAACATTACTCAAAGTTGGTAAAAATTGAATGTCGACTCAAATATCTTTTTAAAAATTTGTGATTATGGCTTCCAACTAATTTTATCGTATAAGAAATATTGTTTTCAAAATTCAGTAACATTTTGAGAAAAATCGAATTGACAGTTTTCTTACAAAAAAAATAAAAACCTAAAAAAAATTAACAAAAGTTGGAAAAAATTGATTTTCGACTCAAATATCTTTTCAAAAATTAAAAATATCGATTTCAAACTAATTTTATCTAACAGAAAATATTGTTTTTGACATTCAGTAAAGTTTTTATAAAAATATAACTGTTCGTTTTTTTCATAAAAAATAAAGTCTACAAAAAACATTACGCAAAATTGTTAAAAATTAATGTTCGGTTCTCGATAACTCGTGAGCAATAGAAGATATTGACTTCGAATTAGTTTCATTCATCCAATTTGTATTTGTTTAAATAAGAAATAAAAACTTTAAGAAATCATACTAAAATTGGTAAAAATTGGTTAACGACTAAAAATCTCGTTAACAAAAATAGATTTTGAAATCAAACTATCGGGTGATTTTTTAAGAGCTTGAGAACTTTTTTTTTAAAAAAACGCATAAAATTTGCAAAATCTCATCGATTCTTTATTTGAAACGTTAGATTGGTCCATGACATTTACTTTTTGAAGATAATTTCATTTAAATGTTGACCGCGGCTGCGTCTTAGGTGGTCCATTCGGAAAGTCCAATTTTGGGTAACTTTTTCGAGCATTTCGGCCGGAATAGCCCGAATTTCTTCGGAAATGTTGTCTTCCAAAGCTGGAATAGTTGCTGGCTTATTTGTGTAGACTTTAGACTTGACGTAGCCCCACAAAAAATAGTCTAAAGGCGTCAAATCGCATGATCTTGGTGGCCAACTTACCGGTCCATTCCTTGAGATGAATTGTTCTCCGAAGTTTTCCCTCAAAATGGCCATAGAATCGCGAGCTGTGTGGCATGTAGCGCCATCTTGTTGAAACCACATGTCAACCAAGTTCAGTTCTTCCATTTTTGGCAACAAAAAGTTTGTTAGCATTGAACGATAGCGATCGCCATTCACCGTAACGTTGCGTCCAACAGCATCTTTGAAAAAATACGGTCCAATGATTCCACCAGCGTACAAACCACACCAAACAGTGCATTTTTCGGGATGCATGGGCATTTCTTGAACGGCTTCTGGTTGCTCTTCACTCCAAATGCGGCAATTTTGCTTATTTACGTAGCCATTCAACCAGAAATGAGCCTCATCGCTGAACAAAATTTGTCATTTTCGAACATTTCGAACCGAACACTGATTTTGGTAATAAAATTCAATGATTTGCAAGCGTTGCTCGTTAGTAAGTCTATTCATGATGAAATGTCAAAGCATACTGAGCATCTTTCTCTTTGACACCATGTCTGAAATCCCGAGTGATCTGTCAAATACTAATGCATGAAAATCCTAACCTCAAAAAAATCACCCATTATGTATTTCATCATATGCAAAATATTTTTGGTTATTTAAATTTATTTAGAATAATTTAACTGATAACTTTTTTAACAAAACACGAAAACCTACAAACCCTTTAAGCAAGACAAATCGACAGACGGAATGGGAAGTTATCAGTGTGGGTCGCATCCCAGCCTCTTTTTTTAAACTAAAAATTAAATTAAAAACAGAAGAGTTATAATTTTTTTCAAATTAGAATGCAACTTTTGACCCACCCTGTACTTAACAAAATGATTACTACAATACTACTTCAAGTAAATGAATTGAAACTTTGAAATAGAATAAAACATATTTTTTTTTTTTAAATTGAAATGGTATTTACTTTTTTCGAAAGAATATTATGACCGCTGGCTCGGACATCGTCTAATGTAGAGGTCCAATTTTCGATAATTTTTTCGAACAGTTGTGGCCGTATATCGGTAATAACGCAGGGAGAATGTTTTATATAGTATAGTTACTTGTTTCAGGATTATCAACGTAGGATATTAACTTTACATATCCCAACAGAAAATTGACGAGCGGGCGTTCACGATCTTGAAGGCAAATTCACGGGCCCGTAACGTGAAGCTAAGCCGTTACTAAAAGGTTTTTTCAATAAATATATTGTTTCACGAGCTGTGTAGCATTTTTCGTCGCCATCTTGTTGTTCAACTTCAAATGATGAACGAACAAATTAGTAATCATAGCAATGGTCAATATTGACTGTAACGTTCTATCCAGCATCAGTTTTAAAGAATGGCGGACCAATAATTCCACCAACCCTTAAGCATCTTGCACATGAGCAACGAACTGCGAACTGTGGATGTTCGCATATTTTGACTTTTCTTTCACATGAGCTTTTATTTCTATTCGCAGGTAGCGACGAATTGTCAACTTGACCCAGGGATGTTTACTCAGAGAAAATTTATTTTCACGAACAAACGTGATTTTACACATTTCAAAAAAGTCATTTCCAAACAAAAACACATTTAAATTATAAGAAACCAATTGACAATAATGTTAGGATAATAAAATTTGCATTTAGTTCTCTAAAACAACACAATTTTGTAAAAACAATTTTGTTATTAACGAATTGCAGTGTGGTTGCTACGAACTGTCAAACTTTATTCGCGTTCCACATACCATCCAAACTGCAACGAATAAATTATTCGCGCTCAACTTAACCTCAAAATTATACCATTCTTGTTTTGTTTTTGTGTGAAAGATCATGGCTGAGGAAAATATGGAAAAAAGGGTAATTATAAATTGACAATTCGTCGCTGTCTGCGAATAGAAATAAAGCTCATGTGAAAGAAAAGTCAAAATATGCGAACATCCACAGTTTGCAGTTCGTAGTTCGTACCTCATGTGCAAGATGCTTTAGAGTTGTTGACTCAAGTTGTTAGCATTAAACGAAAAAGACAAAAACATATCGAAAAGTGCACCTTTTTGACTTAAGACCTTTTTACCTAACGTCAAACATTCTAGTTTGAAAAGATCACTGTTTGATGCGATTTGCATTCTTAATCAGCAAAAATTCATTATTGAAAAAGTATCACTCGACACACTATTGACGAAATAAGATTGATTATACTTTGAAAAAGTTGTGGATTACTTTCATTCATAAAGCATAGAAATTGTAAAACATTTCCATAAGTTACCAATTGAAATCCCAAAACATTTTCCCTCGAAATATGAAAAAAAATTAATTTGTCAAAAATATTTTGTCATTGATTTGAAATCCTATTAGATTTAAATTTTTATTTAAATACGTCAATTAATGGCAGTACCAACAGAAATTTGTTAAGAAAATAAACAGAGGCATCAGATTACCCGGAGTGTTAAAAGAATCTTAATTGTGTTAAATAGAATATTTTTTTTTAACAAAAATACCCCTGCACTATGTGTTGCTATAGAGTTGTTTGTTGTTTTTTAATAAAATAATGCAAACTTGCAACAACACCATAAAGCTAGATATTTTATAATAAAAAAGATAATTTAATTTTACCATCGTATATATGCAGATACGAACATATAAAAATATATGCATATTATTCAATTCATGTGCAAATTTGTTTAAATTATATATTTTATATCTATGTATCTATATTTGATTATATCATTAATCCAACTTGCACAGCTGCACTAAAAACAAAATAAAACAAACAAAATAAATTAAAAAAATAAAAATACCTACAAAATACTAAAATAAACATAAAACAAAGGTATGTAGGTATAGTATCATACACAAAATTTTTTAATTGCTAATGCAAAATAATTGTTAAGTAAAAATTAACAAAAAAATGCTTTTGAACAATAAAAAAAAGCTATAGATAGATGGAGTGATGGAAAATAGAGATGTGTATTCATTTGTATAATAATGCATACAGCTATGGCCAAAATAATAGCAACACATCATAATTTGTTGTAATTATTTCTTTATCACTTCTACGTGAGGTAATAAACCTACAATTTGACCATATAATTTAATTGCTAAACATTTTGTTAATGTTTCTTAATTTGTAATTTTGAATGAATTATATCTACTGTTTTCAAAATTTGTACTTCACTTAGTTTTCGTTATTTCTTCTTAAATTATGAGACGACTTATGGGTCTTCATTTGACTCTATCTGAAGTTTTGAAAACCATTGAATGTAATTTAATATACATATTTATGTGTTTGATTAATTTGTTTTAAAGTTAATTTTAAGTGCTTATTCCGAATCCAATCTCCGATTTAAGCTTTATGTGCTTAAACTTAGAAATACCCGCTTTCAACATTATTTTTATATTTTTGTGAATATATTCCAAAAACTTGATTATATAACCTTAACAGCCAATTTCTTGACGAAGTTCTAAAATAAAATAAAAACTCGATCTAGTAGTTTTCGGTTTATCTATGGAACTTCCTTTTAAAAATATTAAGAACTCGAGCATTTCTTCACATTTAATCATAACTATGGAACTCGGTTTAAAATCATTTTTAAGTTCTAGGAATTTTAGTTCTAAAGTTTTGCTATTTTTGTAGCACCTCGTAGATAGTTCTGACTCAAAATTCTGACATTTTACAAATAAATTTTATAAGTTTTCGTTGGATTTACAAATAAATTTTATAAGTTTTCGTTGGACCGGACATTTATTTGAAGATTTAGTTTTTTATATTCTTAATTTTTTTTTGGAAATAAAAATTGTGTTTTCGTGTTTTATTGGATTTTGTTGTTTAATTTGTGTTATTTAACATTATTCTTTTTTGATAAATGGATACATGTACAATGTAAATACACATATTCTTGTCGCACTGAACATCTTACTTGAATAAACATCAAAAGAAATTGGTTTCGAGTGCTGCGATCGCTAAAATATCATATCATGCATGCAATTTAAATGATAGAAAATATTACATATATTCAACAGTTTCAAGACTTCGTGTGTTCAAAAGATTCAGTGAAAAGATTATTATCGTAATGAAAAATACAAAAAATATTGATAAAAGTTTAGTATTTTTAACTTCCCATAGGAAGTTATTGTAATGGGTCCGATTTGACAAATTGAAAATTTTGACATTTCTCGACGTTTCAAGGTTCCTAGAGTCGAAATAAAAGATTTTTAGAAAGATGTCTGTGCGTGCGTGTGTACGTACGTCCGTACGTCCGTACGTCTGTACGTCCGTACGTCCGTACGTCCGTACGTTCGCGACGTTTTTTTCGTCGTCCATAGCTCAAGAACCAGAAGAGATATCGACTTCAAATAAATTTTGTTATACAGATAATAAGGCAGAAAGATGCAGAAAGGGCTCTCAAGAAAATTGCGTGGGTGGTTTTTTTACCATAGCAGTTTAAAAAAAAAGGTGAAAATTTTGGTTAACCCTAAATATCTCATGAACCAATGACGCTAGAGACTTGAATTAAATTTTATATTATATATTGTAACGTGATACAAAACAATTTTATTTTTTCGAAAAAAATTCAATTAACGGTTTTTTTTATAAATCAAAAAAACTGAAAAAAAAAATTTGTCACTTCGAAAATTTTACTACTAAAATATGATTTCATTTCCAAAACAATTTTGTGCAATGAAGAATAATGTTTTTGACATCTGATAAAATTTTGAGAAAAATCGAATTGACAGTTTTTTTACAAAAAATAATAACCTAAGAAAAAATAAAAAAAAAGTTGGTAAAAATTGAGTTTTGACTCAAATATCTTTTCAAGACTTTGAGATATTGGCTTTAAACTACTTTTATCTTTCAAAAAATATTGTTTTCAACATTCAGTAAAATTTTGAAAAAAATAGAATTGACAGTTTTTTTACAAAAAATTAAAAACCGAAAAAAAAATTTAATAAAAGTTGGTAAAAATTGATTTTCGACTTAAATATCTTTTCAAAAATTTGAGATTATGGCTTCTAACTAATTTTAACTTACAAGAAATATTGTTTTCAATATTAGGACAAATTTTGAGAAAAATCGAATTGACAGTTTTTTTACAAAAAATAAAAACCTAAAGAAAAAAATTAATAAAAGTTGGTAAAAATTGATTTTCGGCTCAAATAGCTTTTCAAAAATTAAAAATATTGGCTTCAAACTTATTTTATTTCACAGAAAATATTGTTTTTTATATTCAGTAATTTTTTTATAAAAATCCAACAGTCCGTTTTTTCATAAAAAAAATAAAATCTACAAAAAATAAAACGCAAATTTGGTAAGAATTGATACATTTAGACAAACTTTTAAGCAAGACAAATCGATAGACGGGATGGGAAGTTATCAGTGTGGGTCGCATCCCAGCCTCTTTTTAAATATTTCTTCAGATAGATATAATGTCATGCCCATGAGGATACTGACTATTTTAGATTGGATGTTGTTTCTCGGCATAATTTAAATAGCTCTTATGTTAATCTGTGCAGACTCAATAATCGTGGTCATTATAATTTCGAAGAAGTAAATACATTTTTAAACCGAGTTCTAATATCCTAAACCGCCAAATTTGAGGTTCTAATAAACCAAAGTTATTTTTTAAACTGATATCTAAATCAGAGTTCTAACGCTTGAGAATTTGATGAATTTATTAATAAACCGAGTTGAAGAGACTATAACTCCGTCAAAAAATGGTGCGTAAGACTACGGATTTAGTTGAGAAATAGTTTTATTAATATAACCAAAATTAATTCAATTTTTCGTAGGTCCAGCTTGGCATTGACGTTTTTTTTTTTGAGGAGATGAGCACCACATTTCAGTGACAGTATTCTCCAAAGTTTTGTTTTCTTAGAAGTCTTATGTCTACTCTCTCTAATGTTGTGCTCATTGGAACGATTCTGGTCCAATTATTGTTCTTCTCTAATGAAGAATAAAAAACTGTGTAAAATTTAATATTTCATAAACTCAATGCTGTCTATTGTCACATAACCCTCCTTCGAGGAAACTGGACACCTTTCAGTTCTATGTAGTAGTAGTAGTAGTAGTAGTAGTAGTAGTAGTAGTAGTAGTAGTAGTAGTAGTAGTAGTAGTAGTAGTAGTAGTAGTAGTAGTAGTAGTAGTAGTAGTAGTAGTAGTAGTAGTAGTAGTAGTAGTAGTAGTAGTAGTAGTAGTAGTAGTAGTAGTAGTAGTAGTAGTAGTAGTAGTAGTAGTAGTAGTAGTAGTAGTAGTAGTAGTAGTAGTAGTAGTAGTAGTAGTAGTAGTAGTAGTAGTAGTAGTAGTAGTAGTAGTAGTAGTAGTAGTAGTAGTAGTAGTAGTAGTAGTAGTAGTAGTAGTAGTAGTAGTAGTAGTAGTAGTAGTAGTAGTAGTAGTAGTAGTAGTAGTAGTAGTAGTAGTAGTAGTAGTAGTAGTAGTAGTAGTAGTAGTAGTAGTAGTAGTAGTAGTAGTAGTAGTAGTAGTAGTAGTAGTAGTAGTAGTAGTAGTAGTAGTAGTAGTAGTAGTAGTAGTAGTAGTAGTAGTAGTAGTAGTAGTAGTAGTAGTAGTAGTAGTAGTAGTAGTAGTAGTAGTAGTAGTAGTAGTAGTAGTAGTAGTAGTAGTAGTAGTAGTAGTAGTAGTAGTAGTAGTAGTAGTAGTAGTAGTAGTAGTAGTAGTAGTAGTAGTAGTAGTAGTAGTAGTAGTAGTAGTAGTAGTAGTAGTAGTAGTAGTAGTAGTAGTAGTAGTAGTAGTAGTAGTAGTAGTAGTAGTAGTAGTAGTAGTAATAGTAGCAGTAGTAATAGTAGCAGTAGTAGTAGTAGCAGTAGTAGTAGTAGTAGTAGTAGTAGTAGTAGTAGTAGTAGTAGTAGTAGTAGTAGTAGTAGTAGTAGTAGTAGTAGTAGTAGTAGTAGTAGTAGTAGTAGTAGTAGTAGTAGTAGTAGTAGTAGTAGTAGTAGTAGTAGTAGTAGTAGTAGTAGTAGTAGTAGTAGTAGTAGTAGTAGTAGTAGTAGTAGTAGTAGTAGTAGTAGTAGTAGTAGTAGTAGTAGTAGTAGTAGTAGTAGTAGTAGTAGTAGTAGTAGTAGTAGTAGTAATAGTAGCAGTAGTAATAGTAGCAGTAGTAGTAGTAGTAGTAGTAGTAGTAGTAGTAGTAGTAGTAGTAGTAGTAGTAGTAGTAGTAGTAATAGTAAAATGTGTGATTTTATTACGCAGAAAATTGATTTACATATTTGTTTTAAAAATTCACAAAGTATAGCATTGGCTTTTGCCGTCAGCCAGAAAAAAAGGAGTTTAAATTTATATACAAAGACATACATAAATGTATTCTAATTATATATAGTTTTAATGTCAAAAAGAAAATTGAATGAGGTATTCGATCATTTTTAAAAAGCTTAGTTGATAATTTGTTTTCTATATTTCAGCGCCGCCGTGCGGGCGAAAGTCGACAATGCTGTCCAGTTTTCACCATTGAGAATTAAAGTGATATCATCATTGTTGAGGACGTTTTTTCCCAGAACGCGCGTCGGATTGTCTGAAGGATAGGGCATCTTCCTAGGAAATGCGTTACATTTTCCGTTTCTTGGAGATTACATAATGTGCACCGAGTGTTGTCGTTTGAGCCGTGTGGTTGAAAATTTAAACGCAACAATTCCCCCCTGCTTTTGAAAATTAAGGCTATTGTATTGATAGGATATCGATCGTCGAAATAATTGTTCATACCCATGTCGTAATTTAATTGTCCATATAGGATTCGGGATCCACTTTGTTGAGCCGACTCTCCAAATTTTGCAAAAAAGGATGCTTCAATTTTTCCAAGTAATAGTGGGCATAAAGTTTTCCAATCCTCTATACCTGATTCTAGCAACTGGATGTCATGTTCAAGACCAAGTCGAGTCCACTCTTCAAAGAACTGGGATTTCCTAGAAAGCAGATGCCTAACAATTATGTTAGGTAGCCGATGGTTTGGTAGCTCTATAACTTTAAATATATATTGCAGATGCATCTTCAATGTGAAGATAGAGTGGTGCCACACCTGTTTCTAGGTGCAACATATAGGTAGGTGTATTTTCTGGGAGCCAGAACATTTTTTAATAAAATATCTTAAAAGTTTTTCTAGCTCCTCATACTGCTGAAATCCCCATACCTGGCCAGCATAGCATAATATCGATCGCATTACGGCCTCAAATAGTTTAAACTTTGTGCTTGGGGCAATATGCTTCTTGCTTAAGACTCCTTTCCAGTTGCAGTTGATAGCTTTCTTTGCTTCGATTAGCCTTGCCTTCAAATGTTTTTGTAGAGATAGTGATGGCGTTATGATTACCCCTAAATACGAGTATTTGTACTCCCTCACCACCTCAAGATCTACATTTTCCCATTTCCATTTTTCTTCTCCTTCATATCGATTTATTGGTATTAACAGTCAGATTCCATAGGTTACAATATGATTGGAGTTTGTTTATCATTATTTGCAACATACTTGGAGTCTCTGCAAATATGACAACATCATCTGCATAAAAACTAATTCCACCAGGTAAAAATGTAGTGAGATCATCTAGGAAAAGAGAAAATAAAACTGGGCTCAGAAGACAGCCTTGTTTAACACCTGATGTCGTGTGGAACCATTCTGATCTTTCTGTTCCATTCCATACCGTTGTTTGGTTGCTCGCGTAAAGTCCTTTCAGCATATTCAACATTTTTGTGGATATACCTAAGCAGTTTAGCTTGTAAAACAATGCATTCCGATCAATTGAATCGAAAGTTGACTTGAAGTCAACGAAGAAAGTGTATAACTTCTTTCCTTTCGTTAGGAATGGTCTGGCAATACACGTCAAAGAAAATATATTGTCCACCATTGAGTATTCTTTTCGGAAACCAGCCTGATATTCGCTTAGCAGATTATTATCTTGAACCCATAGCGTAAGTTTGTCTAAAATTACACCTGTAAAGATTTTCATGACAGAGTTCATAAAAGATATGCCAGTTTGTTGGTTCGTTTACGTCGCCTTTTTTGAAAATTGGGAAAATGATATTCTTTCGGAAGCTTTCCGGAAAGTCATCGCTCATGAAGATGTAGTTGTATGCATCTGTTAGTTTTATTAAAAAGTTTTCTGAAGCATATTTATAAAATTATAGGGAACGCGATCGTCTCCTGGAGCTTTGTTGTTGTTGCATCTGTGAAGGACAGTCGCTACTTCTTGAATTGTGAATGCTTGATCCAGAATTTCGTTTTCGATCCAAGGATAAGCTAACTGTATTTGGAAAGGTCTTTCTGGCCTTCCTAGTAATCGTTGAAAATGATCTGCTAATAGTCCCGTATTAATTTCGGTTTTCCTAACGAAGGGTATCCCATTTAGTTCTCACGCTAATTTCCAAAAAGAGCTGCTATCTCTAACTGCGTTCAGCCTTACCATGAGGGAAAGAGAATATTGTTTATGTTTTTCCTTGCAGAGATTTTTGTAAGCCACATTTGCGTTTTGGTACATCATTTTTGCTGAATTGGAATTGATTGCCCTGACTAGCTTAAGCAGCCTGAAAGATTTGTTCCTAGCTGCTTCACATTCTGCATCAAACCATGGGTCCCTCCAGTTCTTTTGCCTACGGTTTGCTTGGAATGGTTATGCGGCTTGCTCGACACATGCAACCAATAACTCAACACCCTTATCGATTGAATTTGATCGTCGTTTACAAGGCTCAGACTTGTGTCAAGGCTTGTTTGGTATGACAGCAAAAAACGTTCCTTCCACTGGAGTTTCGGTAAGAGTTTTAGGCTTTCGGTGGGTTGTTCTGAGTCTTTGGTGAATTCACAAGAAATTACCACTGGAAGATGGTTTGAGTATACCAGTTGTTCCACCGTTAAGTCTCTTGTGTACTGGAGCAACTTTCCACGTAAAAGGCAGTAGTCTATTGTGGAGTTGGCAGTTCCTCTGAAAAATGTAAAGTTACCAGTTTTGTCACTTCTTGTTCTTCCATTCAACATGGTCAGACCAATTGATTCACACATTTCTATAAGTTTTCTCCCATTTGTGTCAAGCGTTGCGTCAGTTCTATGTATGCTCACAACAAACAATTTCTTGTGGAGTGATTACATATTTGACATCGCCAAAAATGCTGCTAAGTGTTTAGTTTTCCTCCGACAATGCAAGAAATTGTTTACCCCTTATAATTAACAAAGATTTTATTCGTCCAAAATTCAAGTAGAATTATCATATTTGTACTGGAGTCTATTATTGGATACAGTTGAAAATAGAGAGCTCTAAAAATAATAGGCGGTCTCTTACTGAGACATTTACTACTCTTAAACACCACGGCAAGGTCTAATGCCTATCATGTTTTATCGCTATTATCATAAGCAATGCTCTAGCAAAATAGGCAGTTGCATTTCTCACCTCAAAAAACGCAAACTTAATACTCGTACTTCAATGAATGCTCGTCAGTTTACCTTTAAAATTAATTTGGACGTACTATCAAGTACAGGGATGCTTTCTTTATGCATTATGCAGTTCTTGCACATATTAAAAATGCTACCATAAAAATTAGACTTTTTTAACCAAAACAAGTGTATTGAATGCGATGTTATTCAAGTGTTCATATTTTTTAACTACCTTAATTGTCTATTAACTAAATGCACTGTATTGGGCACATACATATATGTAGTTTGTGTTCCCATTAAATTTTGTATTGAATAGTTTGACAATATATTAACCATTAATATATGTACACTAATATGGATTTTGGCTTTACTTAAGTGAATAATTAACCTAAGTGAGATATGTTCCTTTTATTTTGACTATAACTGTATATGACTTGAATATATAGTGTTATATAAAAAATACTTTATAATAATGCATACTGAAGCTCTTTTGTGCAAAGCCATTTAAAATGTATATTTTATGCATGCATTCGTGGCATATCAGAGGTCAAATGTGTTGACCTGGTTTAGATTCTGAATATATAAATATTATAAAAATACTTGTACATATTTATATTATTGAACATACATATAATAAATTAATATGATTTTAAATTTGAGAGTCTGAAGCTGATTAATAAATAAACTTCATCATCATCAAGCAACTTTTAAAAGCTAATTGACTGAAATTGATTTCTTAAAAGGTGTGAGAAATGATACAAAACAAAAATAAATTGCAATGGGTGGGGTTTTAAAGTGGAACAAGGGAGAGAAAGGTTTACATAGTTTAAGTTATGTGTAATTTGAAGTAGTTAAATTTATATTGATTTTTGATGAAACTTAAAATAACAGTTAAGATACACGTACCTTCATATAATCACGAAATTTGTATATTGATGGAGAAAAACGGATTAAGATTTAAAGTTTAACCAAAACTTTGTCAAAAATTCAAAAAACTAATACACATTTAAGACTTTAAGGCAAAATAAAAGTTATGACTGGTCTAAAGATGAAGCTTACTTAACAAAAAAAGGACCTACAAAGGTTGAAAATTATCTTTTAAGTGCCTTGTTTAATTTATTCAGACTTAAAACTTCGAACTTGAATTTTAACTTCGGGGAACTGTCCAATAAAAAATTTCTTCTATAATTATTACACAAATAAGTTTTTTTTTGAGAGAAATCATAGAGGAGGGTATGTCATTAACAATGGATAGCAAGAAAATGGCCGCCACGGCTATGGTTGCAGGCCCATATTTTTCCTGAAATTTTCTTTCTATCTTTAATCTTGAACCGATTTGTGACAGTCCAACGCACTAACCATCATGCCACGGGTACCACGAATAGAAAAGTCTAAAGGTGTTTAACCACAGGGTCTTGATGACCAATTGTGATAAACTCTTCGAAAAATATAACGGCACCTAGAGCATCTGGTCGTGTTGAAAATAAGCGTGATCAACATCAATATCTTCGAGTTCCAGACATACGAAATCATTAATCACAGTTCGTTATAGCAATCATTTCACCGAAATAGTTACACCATCCTTATTTTCGAATAAGTTCGGTCCAACTACACCAACTTTGCCAGCCCAAAAACTAAACGAAATAGTGACACGTTGAGGATGGAGAGATTGTACAATACCAAAATGCTAAAGTTGGGCTTATTGACGTAACCTCCGCTCCAAGCTGACAATGGGCTTCATAATTTAACATATGCAGTTTTTTTTTTTTATGAAAATTCGGATCATATTGATGCATTTCAAGGAGACAATCAGCGAAGATACGACACTGCTAGGTCTTGGTTTAACTCATTATTAAAAGCTTCAATACCTAAATCATTATGGTAAATACGTCATGATTCCAAAGATCAAGGAGGAATCAACAAAACTAAGTTTTTCTGTTTTAATTGAATTACAATTTTATTCTAATGTACATAGTTTATAAACATGATTTTAAAAATACTGATTTTGTTTTTATGACTAGTTGTTTTAAAGCAGTAAATTGGTTAACAATTTTAAATTGTAATAATTTAGAGATAGATTTTACTATGTTTCGGAATATATTGGATCCGGCTATTTTCAATTTTGTTCTCATAAAGAAAGTAAACAAATAAAAAAGACCAATTTGGTTAAATAAAAGTTTATCTAGGCTTAAAAAATGTTATGATAAAACTTCATAGAAAAAAGTAAAATTTCAGCCTCTTTTTGAGGACAATTTAATTGAACTAGGAAAGAGTATGAATTTTTAAAAAGATTTACTTTTAATCAATATATTTGGTCTCTGGAGTCGAAAATAATGAGTAATTCCAAATGTTTTTTTGTAATTTATGAGCTTAAGTGACATTTGTAATAATTGTGCCTTATTTTCCCCATCAAATTTTGCTGTCTTGAGTATAAATTATGATCACAATTTAAATAATTTTCATTGTAATATAAATGCTGGTAGCCTTTGTTTATCTACAGATGATGAGTTGTTAGCTTTATTATCTCTAGACAACAATTTCTCCTCTGCACCAGATAATATTCCTCCACTTCTTTTAAATTTTGAAAATAAAATTTAGCAGTCCCATTGTGTAATATTTTTAGCATGTCTTTGCGACAAGGTATATTTCTAGATACTTGGAAACATTCGCTGATTAAGAGAACAAATCTGGAACTAAGGGATCTGTGTGAAAATTATAGACCTATTAATAAACTTCAGTTAATCTCCAAAAGTATTTGAAGCAATGTTCAAAAATAAACTGTATAGTTTAGTTCGCAATCATATTTCCCAGCATGAGAACAGCTTTATAAGTGATAGATCGTAGGCAGCCAATTTATCAATATTTACGATTTATTGTCTTGGTTATTTAGAAAATCACTTGCTAGCCGACGTTATTTACACCAATTTTTCAAAGGCATTTGATCGTGTGCAACACAATATTCTTTTTAACAAAACTTGAGCTCCTTGGGTTTCACTCGGCTCTCCTTGATTGGATTAAAAGTTATTAAGTTGGACGTAGTCAATAAGTTAAAATTCGTGATGTTTTATCAAATGAAATAAAAAACTTTTCAGGTGTACCACAGCAGCCACTCCTTTTTATTCTTTTTATTAATGATTTGCCAAATTGTATTTCTTATTCAAAGTGTCTCTTAAATGCTGATGATGTCAAGATTTTTAGCTGTATAAGATCTCCATTAGATGTCAGTAAAATTCAAATTGATATTGACTATATTATTGCTAACTGGTTTACTACTCGTATAAATGGATTATATTTCAATATTAAAAAAGAGGCTGGGATGCGACCCACACTGATAATTGATCCTGTCTGTCGATTTGTCTTGCTTAAAAGGTTTATAGGTTTTTGTGTTTTGTTAAAAAAGTTGTCAGTTGATTTATTCTAAAAGATTTAAAAATAACCAACAATGTTTTGCATTTGATGAAACAGTTTGTTTTAAAAATATGTTTTTGTTAACGAGATTTTTAGTCGAAAAACAATTTTTACCAATTTTAGTAGCATTTCTTAAAAGTTTTTATTTCTTACATAAACAAATGCAAATTGGATGAATGAAATTATTTTGAAGTCAATATCTTTTATTGTTCACGAGATATGTATCGAGAACCGAACATCAATTTTTACCAAATTTGCGTACTATTTTTTGTAGATTTTATTTTTTTTTATAAAAAACGGACTGTTGAACTTTTATAAAAAATTTACTGACAATATTTTCTGTGAGGTAAAAAAAGTTTAAAGCCAATATTTTTAATTTTTGAAAAGATTTTTGTGTCGAAAGTAAATTTTTACTAAGTTTTAGTATTGTTTTTTTTTTTTAGGATTTTAATTTTTGTAAGAAAACTATCAATTCGATTTTTCTAAACATTTTACCAAATATTGAAAATAACATTTCTTATAAGAAAAACTCAGTTTAAAGTCTTGAAAAGATATTTCAGTCGAAAATCAATTTTTACCAACTTTTATTCATTTTTGTTTATGTTTTTATTTCGCTGTCAATTCGCTTTTTCTCAAAATTTTACTGAATTTTGATAACAATATTTTTCAAAAGATAAAATTAGTTTAAAGCCAATATGTCAAAGTTTTGAAAAGATATTTGAGTAGAAAATCAATTTTTACCAACTTTTGTTAATTTTTTGTTTAGGTTTTTCATTTTTTATAAGAAAACTGTGAATTTGATTTTACTCAAAATTTTACTGAATGTTGACAACAATATTTTTTAAAAGATAAAATTAGTTTAAAGCCAATATTTCAAATTTTTGAAAAGATATTTGGGTCAAAAATAATTTTTACCAACTTTTGGTAATGTTTTTTTTTTTAGGTTTTTATTTTTGGTAAGAAAACTGTCAATTCGATTTTTCTCAAAATTTTACTAAATGTTGACAGCAATATTTTTTAAAAGATAAAATTAGTTTAAAGAAATAATCTAAAAGTTTTGAAAAGTTATTTGAGTCGAAAATTAATTTTTACCAACTTTGAGTAATGTTTTTTTATGTTTTTATTTTTTATAAAAAAAACGTTATTCTTCGTTGCATACAATTACTTTGGAGATAAAATAATTTTTTGTTCGTAAATTTTTCGAGTTGACAAATATTATTTTTCAGTTTTTTTGAATTATAAAAACATCCATTAAGTAATATTTTTCTAAAAATATATTTGTTTATTATCACTTTATTACAATAAATTTAATTCAAGTCTCTAGCGCTATTGTTTCGTGAGATATTTAGGGTTAACGAAAATTTTCACTTTTTTTTTAAATTGCTATGGTAAAAAAACCGCCCACGCAATTTTCTTGAGAGTTCTTTCTGCATCTTTCTGCATTATTATCTGTATAACAAAATTTATTTGAAGTCGATATCTTTACTGGTTCTTAAGCTATGGACGACGAAAAAAACGTCGCGAACGTACATACACATGCACTCACAGACATCTCTCTATGTCGATCTCTGACTTTACAAGTGTTGTGGAAATTACAGAAGTCATTAAATTCTTAGCTAGTCACTCATTAAATAAGAAGTTCGATAGCGCAGCGCTAGTGTGTTGGCTTGAGAACCAAGGGTCGTGAGTTCGATCCCTGCATTGGGTGGAATTTTTTTTATTCTAATATCGATTCGCGATGATAAACCTAATAAAGGAAAAAGCAGCAGGGGCATTGAAAAATGCTTCGGCCAAATCATCCGATGCTAAAGTAGCGGTGGAAAACACCGTAGGCAATGAAGGAAGGAAGAAGAGGAGGCGGACCTCAAGAGCAAAGCCAAATTTGGATGGTAAAAGGCCAGCCACCATCTCAACCAAGCTGCAAGTTGAGGTGGTTGACAATCAAAGAGCAGCAAAGACAACGGCAACGAAAAATTATCAACGGCAATACGAAGATGATATTTGTTCCGATGACTCTGTGGAGTACATGTCCGGAGAAGGGGAGGGACTGTACAGGGCCGGTGGCAGCAATATGTTCGCTGGGCTGTCCACTGAATACACTGACGAGGAGGTGGAGGAAGTCCTCCTAACAAAGCAGGCAAGCATTGATAAATGCGAGAAATTGCTTAATACGCTTAAGGAGGAAATTAAGCCCCTTCTACAACGCCTCAAGCAAAAACAGGAGACGCGCCGGCAAGAAGAGTCAGCGGAATTAAAAAAGAGGCAACTGCAGAGGCAGCAACAGCAAAGCCAACAACAACAACCACAACAGCAAAAACAACAACAACAACCACAGCAGATGAAACAGCAAAAGCAAGTTGCTACTAATAACAAGCAACAGCAAAAGGAGCAGCCTAGACCCAACACAGGGGCGGTGCAATCAGGCCCCAGCTCATCGGGGGCCCCCAAACCAATGGAGGCAGCAGCACCAGCCGTAATACCAACAGCAGCACCAGCAGTAGCACAAGCAGCAGATCCGGTTGCATCAACATCAGCAGCAGCAAAGCAGCGACAACAGCAACACCAGCAACAACCACGGCAAAAGTCCGAGAAAGTGCCACCAATAAGGACGTACAAGGTCGACCTACAGGACTTAAAACAGGTATGTAAGTCGGCCACAGATAATAAATTTAGTATTAAAATTATAAATGAAAAGCAGAAGCGGTATTCGGTCCAATGCTTCACATTGGCCGAATACAAAATAGTTAAAGAGTGCCTAAAAGCAGCCACTGCTGAATTCTTCAGCTTCACTCCTAGGAGTGAAAAACCGAAGACGGTTCTTTTGAAGGGCATCAGTTCCTGCACGGAACCAGAAGAGCTCCTAGCTGAGCTCCGTCAGAATGCCAGCGATGACCTCGAATTCATCGGAGTCAAGCCTTTTTCTACGGTAAGGTCCAGACGGGAGGGGCATAAATTGCCAATATTCATTGTAACTCTGTCGCCCCAAAGTAGACTGGAGAGTCTCAGGAATATTACCGTCCTAGACTACCAGGTCATACACTGGGAAAAATTAATGAGGCACGACGACATGCTGCAATGCATGCGCTGCCAAAGGTTCGGTCACGCTGCAGCCAACTGTGGAATGCAGGAGCGCTGTGTGAAATGCGCCGAAACCCACAATAGGGGTGAATGTAGGCTAGGAACTGAGCGGGTCGAAGACATGACCCAGCTCAAGTGTGTAATATGCGGGAACGAGGGGCACCCCGCAAATTATCGGGGCTGTCCTAAGGTCCAAGAGATACGGGACAAACAGGCCAGCCAAAAAGCCGCAGAAAGTCGAACCGTACGACAAGCTCCGACAACAAATTCATTCGTGAGACCCGATGTTTCTTACGCCAGATCTGCGAAAGGAATGGGTAAAGCGAGACAGGCTCCACCACCGGTCGTCCCACAGGCTCAAGAGCCTAAGGCGCCGGCGGGGCAGCCAGACATTCTGTCCTTGTTGCTGAGCATTCAAGGCCAGTTGGCAGGACTGCAAAGTCAGATCGTGGAGCAAGCCGGAAGAGTAGATAAACTCTACTCTATGATGGCTGGCCAAGCGCAAATTCAGGGTTAAGGGCGCGCTGCCGAAGACGCGCCTTAGGATCCTAGGTTTGAATGTGAATTCATTGATTAGGATCGAACGTAGAGCCAATTTGTTCCAGCTGTTAAAAGACCACAGTCCTGATGTGTTTATGGCTAGCGAAACCAAGCTAAACCAGAAACATAAACTGACTAACAACAATTACAATATCGTAAGAAGGGATCGACCCGGCTCTACTCAAGGAGGCGGTGTTGCAATCTTCATACGTAAGGGCATTAATTATAAAGTCGTATACAATAATGATTTGCGAAAGCTCAGGACGCTAGAAGTTTGCGTCGTATGCATCTCTCTCACTCAAGGGAAGCGGATGTATATGATTGCGGCTTATGCGGCTGACGCTCCGCAGGCTACTATCTTTATTTCAGAGCTCGAGATTCTTTTCAGAGTACTAAAACTGAGCTTGGAAGAAAACTACTTCATTATGGCCGGAGATTTGAACGCGAAACATGAAGATTGGGGAAATCAAACAAATAATCCAAGAGGTAATCATCTTTTTAATTTGATGAATCTTCACGGTGTTGAATATGGTGTTGACCTGCTGGCTACTGAAAGGCCATCGTTCCCAAGGAGCGGTTCCTTTCTGGACCTTTTGCTGTACGATACCAGACTGACAATAACGGACAAAGTGGGTAATCACCCTCGAAACTGTTTACAGACAGTCGATTACGACAGTGACCACTGCGGACTCGCTGCTGTAATTCAGATTCCGAACGAGAGTGTGGAATTGGATGAATTCGTTCCAACGCATTCTTACAATTATAGTAAGATGCGATGGCCACGTTTCACCCAAGTCCTTGCAAGAGAACTTCGTTCGAGTGACATAGCCCCACCAAACAACAGAAACTTGACAAATACAGAAATCGACCAACACCTTGAACGGATGGACAAGATAATAAAACGAACAATGGAACGGACAATACCGAAATACAAGGAACGCGACCAAAACAACGTCTACAGTAACGCGACTATAGACGCACTACACAGACAGAAAAGCGGATTACTGACAAGACTGAAAAACTTGTACAGACGATTTACAGACCCGTACGACCTGGAGATAAGGACACTGAAGTCGTCGATTAAAAACGTCAACACCCTGATCAAGGAAAACTACAGGTTATCTATTAATTTGTACTGGGACAAGAAAATTCGGGCCGTTAATTCTAGCGACCCGAGTATGTTCCCTAAGATTAATAAGATATTTAGGTCCAAGAACCAGAACGACCTTCCGTGTCTTAAACTCCAGAGAACAGTAGAGAACACAGACGTACTTCTGACAGCGCAAATTGATCCTGAGGAAGCCGTCTTGGATGATGACTTCTTTGTGATTGAAGATCCGCAGGAGAAAGTGGAGACAATTGGTGCTGCTTTCCAGCAAGTGTATAAGGTGAATGCTTGCACTCGCCCGAACCACGACCTGGAGAACAGAGCCTTACTTCATCACTTCTACCTGAGGAATGATATTTCGCATTGGCGATCTGAGAACCGTGGTTTTACCCGGTTTGATGACGACTTTTTAGCAAACGCTATAATCGCCGATCGAACGGGCCCAAGTCCCTTGCTCATCACGAAGGTAGAACTCCAGCTCATCTTCGATTCAATAAGGAATAAGAAGTCAGCAGGTGTCGATGGTATATCCAATATTGTACTAAGACACCTACCGATTGAAGCAATAGACATCTACACCACTCTGTTCAACAACGCGCTGAATAATGCATATTATCCAGGGCGTTGGAAGACAGCTGTGGTTCATCCTCTCCCGAAAAAGGGAAAGGACAACTCCAATCCTTCAAATCTCCGGTCAATAAGTCTTCTTCCAAGCATCAGCAAGGTATTTGAAAAGGTAATCAATAGGGCTCTGGCTGAGTGGGCTGCGGACAACAGTATAATTCCGGATAATCAGTTCGGGTTCAAGGCAGGACATGACACTATTCATGCCGCGTCTAAGCTCGTTTCTGATATCCAATGGAACAAGTCCAAGAAACAATGCACGGGTGCTGTTCTGGTTGATTTAGAGAAGGCCTTCGACACCGTATGGTTAGAAGGGTTGTACCTCAAACTCACCAGACTAGGCATCAGTAAACCATTATTGTATATGCTTTATGATATGCTCAACGGTAGAAAGTTTGTTGTCAAGAGTGGCAATGTAACTTCTACCACCACCTTTGAAATTAAAAACGGTCTTCAACAGGGAGCGGTGAACTCGCCGATCCTCTTCAGCATTTACACCAGCGATCTGATAGGTAGCTTAACTAACGCAATTGCGTATGCCGACGACCTGATTGCGTACAGAACGGCTCGAAAGGTTGAAGTTATTAGAATTCTCTTGCAGCGTGACTTCGAGAAGATTCAGCGATACTGCGACGATTGGAAACTGAAAATAAATGTCCAAAAGTCGGAGACAATCTTGTTCCGGACTCCGTTGGCTAAAGCCTCGCGAGACACGTGTAAGAATTGGCGCAAGATGGTCATTGTTGACCCGCACGGACAGGCATTGACGAGCAAAAGTGTAGTGAAGTACCTCGGTATCTGGTTGGACCAGTATCTATATTTCGACAGACATATGGATGCTGCTCTGACTAAGGCCAGAGGAGCCTTCGCTCTGACGAAACGGCTGTTTTACAGCAGTCGGCTTGACCCCAGAGTGAAGGTAATTTGCTACATGGCGCTCATACGGCCAATGATTGTTTATGGTTGTCCAGTGTGGTTCAACATTGCCCCTTCCCAAATGGAGAAGTTTCGGGTGTTCGAGAGACAGTGTCTTCGGCGCTGTCTCGGTTTGTATCGGACACCGGAATCTTCTTATCTGCATTATTATTCAAACGAGGTTCTATACAACGGGGCTCGAATCAATAGAATTGACAATTTCGTGATAAAACTTGTTCGGGGTCACATTGCGAGGGCTATGACTTCGACCAACAATCTGATTTTCGGGCCGTTCTATCCGAACGACAACTACTTCGACAATGCACGCTTGAGCGGCTTTATCCCACCAGAGGCATTCCTCTATCTAGACCAGTGCGGCATGATACAGGATAAATTGGCAGTACCGCTTATCTACCACGTCAGGCGAAAAACCGTAGACCGGCGGCTCCTGTATGAACGGGGCATCCTCGCTCGTGATGGAGCAGAGCTGCTTCGGTTCAGTAGGGCTGTGTCCGAAAAGGACCGCATTGATAGGGTGAAGCAGGAGAACCAGTTTTGGTGGCTTCAAACTGCAACTGATAATGGGTAATCCGGGGTGGGGTATTTTTGCCTTGGCCGGCTTACATACTTGTTTTAGTCTTAAGTTTTAGGTTTAAGTAGAGCAGGAATGGTGGCACAATAAAATAAAAAAAAAAAGTATAAAAAAAACAAAATCTCATAAAATACAAAACAAAAAAAAGAAATCAAAATACAAAAAAAAAATGCAAACACATATCACAGACAATATTATAAAAATCCACGATGGAATTACAAATAGAAGAACATAGTTGTTTTGCCGCTGTGGTTGTTCTAGTTTTAAGTAGTTTGTAGGTAGATTAGGTAATTTTAAGTTTTATTTTAAGGACTTTAGTATGTAAGTAAAAACCCCAAAAAATGATAAAGATTTTAGTTTTTAAACTTTTCTAAAAAAAAAAAAAAAAACATAAATTGAAATAAATAAAATAATCTTAGTTCGTAGGCCGAAAGGCATTAATTTTAAGAATCATGAATTTCTTAGAGCACCCGATTAGGGCCAGTAAGTTATATTTAAGTAGAATTAATTAGGCTAGTTTCCCATTTTGTCTAGCATGTATGTATGTAAGTAGAGTTAAGTTTAAATGAATAAAAAAAAGAATTTCGAAAAAAAAAAAAAAAAAACAGACATCTCTCTAAAAATCTTGTATTTCGACTGTAGGGACTTTGAAAGTGAAACGTCAAGAAATGTCAAAATTTTCAATTCGACAATTAGGACCGATTACAATAACTTCCTATGGGAAATTGATAAATCATTCATTACAAAGGTTAATGAGACAAAAAGATCTTGAATTTATCTTTGACTATAAAAAGAGTTTTTCGATTCAAATGGACCATGTTATTTCTAGAGCTAACGCGATGTTGGGTTTTATTTCCTAGAAACTCTAAGTTTTTTGAAGATCCATATACTCTTAAAACTCTTTATTTATATCCCTTGTCAGACCTTTGGTGGAGTATTGTTGCATTATATGGAATCCCTTTTGAATTCTTACAAAGATTGTTCTACTTTGCTTTTAATGTTGAATATTTACGTACCTCCGTAAATTATGCTTAACACAATCCAATTATTTGAATTGATCTTAAACTTAATAATAGTATGTTAGATATTAAGAGAGATGTAAATAAATAAATTAGGTGGCGCAACAGTCCGTAAAGAACCAGGGCTTAGTGACTTACAACTCTCAACCATTCCTGTGTGCGAGCAATTGCAGTTTATATGCCGAGTCCGAACGGCTAATTTGAGAAAGCACTTTTTCATGACAAGAATTACTTTTGTAAAATTTGTCAGTTCCTTGCAAGAGGCAGTACCCGTGAAAAAAACTTTAGGTGGCACAGTCAGGGATCGAACCCAAGACCTCCAACGCACTAACCATCATGCCACGGGTACTAGAGATGTATTAAAATTATTAAAAGCTTTATTATTTTAAGTTTATAACATTCAACTTATATATTATTAAACTTATTATTATTATTTAAATACAGTCTCTTGAAAGAGGAAAAATAAATAAAGTAAATAAACAAAGCAAATTAAGAAAATACGCCATGATTCCAAAGATCAACGAGGAATCGACAAAATTAGATTGTTCGTCAATACTACGGGCGTCAGTAGCAATAATCTCAGTTGCCTTAAGCGACACCAGTTTGCATTCTTTACATCATTAACTATAGGCATCCAAAAAGGCAAATCATGACGACATAAAAGTGCTTTAGTTTTGTTTAGTATGACTCCAAACTATTTATCTTTTTTTTTAGTGAGTTTCAAGAATTTCAATTCTTTGTTGAAGCATGTATAACAGCTTCAAAATTAACAGCTGCTCAAATAGCGGCGTATTCAAAATAAAACCTCTTATTTGAAAACAATTTTAAAACCCAAAGTTCTTTGTACCCCCCATAAATTATTTTCTAAAAATAAAAAGAGTCTGTAAAAATCTTCAAGCTCATTAAAAATCTATAAAAAATAAAATAATGTATGGGCCACAGTGAACAAACAAATTATATCGGAAGCAATTTTAAAATCACACAAAGACTAGTTTGAAATTATTCAACATTTTGGATCTCATTTTAATAGAAATAAAAAATAAAAATATGAATTAAAACAGAGTAACTTTATAATGTTCATCACACAGCTGCAATTAAATTGCAAATTAAATTTCTCTTTCATCTATTTCAAAAAATTGTATACCTCTGGAATATATGCATATATAAGGTTCAACAACAACAAAAAAATATAACTTGATTTATTTATTACAATATTTACATAAGATTTTCTAAAGCTGATGATGGTGATGCGATGAATGTTAGTTGAGGTTGTTATGAGGTAGGCAAAAAAGTCCACATAATTTGCAAAGTCAAAAAGATTAAAATAAATGTTCAAAGTACAACAAAAACAAAAATTGTCATGAAAAAGGTCATTTAGAAGGCGAAGCTGTTTACCATTTGAAAATAAATAAAAACCATAACAAACTGTGTGTGCGGTGCGCGTGGGTTTTGAAACCATTAAAATAAATATTAATGAGATTTATTTTGTTCATATTTTTTTTTTGTTTAGGACTTTGTAACTTTCTAACCTTATTTAAGCCAGATTTGTCAAATTTGAATAAATTAAAATAATGCAAACATACATATGTACGAGTATTCTTGTTGCAAAAAGAAAAATAACAAAAATATGAGCCTATATATTTTTGTGTGTTAGAAATTCAATTACAAAAATTATAATAAATCATAAATAAAAATATTAGTATTTCTTTTTTAATCTTTTGAAATTTGAAATAACTTATTTGAAGTTATAGGAAATTGTGCGAATTGTGTTAAATTAGTTTTGAACATTAGAATGTTGGGTGAATTCAGGGTGGATTTTAGCAACATTCGTGGTTTAAGAAAGAACTTCTATGCCACATATGTCTACACGCACTGCATCAAACAGGCCAGCTGTTTTGGCATTGAGTGAAACTCAAATAGGTGAAGATTCCGATCATTCGGAATTTAATCTAAATGGGTATAACTTAGTGCCATTATTTTTTCCTTATCATGGATTAGACGTGTATATAAGAAATGATGTTGCGTACCAACTTCAGCCACAATATGGTTTGTGCTCTAAACTTCAATTTCATGTGGGTAAAATTTACGGTAAATAAGCATATCATCCACGCATGTTTTTTATATCGAAGTCCAAATCTGGACAGAATTTCAACTTTTAACGAATTTGATGCTCTGTCTGACTCCATTCAAAGAATTATTGCCCATTATCCTCACACTGAAATCGTCATTGCGGGTGATTTCAATGTAGACAATTCTTCTTGGCTTCGTTATTCTGGCCAGTCAACATCGGAAGGAAGATATGTTGAGACCTTTGCTGAGTTAAATCAATTAACTCAGCTTGTCGATGAGCCAACTCGAATCCCTGACGTTGCAGGTCAATCCGCCAACACCCTAGATTTGTTTCTTACCTCTGACCCTAATAAATACACAATCAGTGTATTACCGGCTCTAGGCACATCAGACCATTATATCATAACTGCAAAATTCTCATGTCAAAAAAACCCAGTTAAAGAAAAAACTCCTATGAGAACCGTTTGGCAATATGAGAAAGACAACTGGGACAGTCTCAATGAATTCTTCAGGAACTTTAACTGGTCACTATGCTTCCTCGATAATGACGTGGATTCCAGCGTAGATATGGTAACAAATTTAATTCTTTGTGGAATGAGAAATTTTATCCCGAATAGGGTGAAATCTATCAAACCCAAAGAGAACTCATGGTTTGATTCGAGCTGTAAACAGGTTATTAGGTTCAGAGATGTAAGCTTCCGTTGTTATAAAGCCAACCCGACTGAGGAAAATCGGAATAAGTTCAAACAAGCTAGAAAGACATGTAATGGTCATATTCGACGAACGAAATTATTTTTAAGGCAAAAAATACTACAATGTGCCAAAGGTAGTAAAAATTTCTGGTCATTTGTAAAAAACGTACGAAACACCACGTCATCCTCGGTTCCAACGCTCTTCCACAATGACACTCCCTATGTAAGCTCGATTGATAAAGCCAATTTGCTTGCAGCACAGTTTGCTGTTCGACGCTACCAGAAAGTGTCATAAGTCCTCCTGTTCTTGAGAGCGTAAATGATTCTATGGGACGAATCTTCTTTGAACTCGTGCAGTCACAAGAGTACTGAAAGACCTTGACATACACAAATCCGCTGGCCCGGATAGTATTCCCCCTATTGTTCTGAAGAGGAGTTCTTCAACGCTGGCAAAACCACTGCGTAAGCTTTTCTATCTGTTCTATTCTACAGGTCTCTTCCCGAGTGGATGGAAAACTGCATTTGTTCAGCCTGTCCCTAAAAAAGGCGAATCCTTCTCCCCTTAAAACTATCGTCCAATTGTACTTACGTCCCTTCTTTCCAAGGTCATGGAAACGCTGATTAATTTTCAGCTTAAGAAATATCTTGAAGAACGGAAGCTTCTTAATGACCAACAGTAAGCAATAGGTCCACTGGTGATCTCATGGTTCATCTCACCGAACAGTGGAACAAATCTTTACATCGTTTTGGAGAAAGTAAAATTATTGCACTTGATATTTCAAAAGCATTTGATAGAGTTTGGCACCAAGCTCTCTTATCGAAAATGCGTGCTATTGGTATTGATGAATCTCTTCTTCGTTGGATTAGAAATTACCTTTCTAACCGTTCAATACAAGTTGTGTTTAAGGGTTTCAAATCTGAAATTCATAAAATATATGCTGGTGTCCCCCAGGGCTCCGTTTTGTCTCCGACTCTCTTCCTTTTATTCATAAATGATCTCTTGTCTGTCACTTCTAATCGATTAAACTGTTTCGCCGACGACAGTACCCTCAGCTTTTCATATTCGTTTCTAGATTTACATCCTTGTCCTTCGGATGTGGAACTTCAACGGCAGCGTATGATAAGCTTATTAAATTCTGATCTCGACAGCATTGTCCAATGGGGAATCAAAAACCGTGTAGAATTTAATGCTTCGAAAACTCAATGCTGTGTCCTGTCGTTAAAGCGTAACGCCCCCCGATGCCACTATCTGTGAGTGGCACTTGCATCCAGAAAACAAATCAACTATCAGTACTCGGCATGTGTATTACAGATCACCTCTTATGGAATGATCAAGAAATTTTTCACCCCTTCTGATCTGGCTATAATCTACAAAGCTTTCATCCGTCCAAAGCTTGAATATAATGTCCCTAAAACAAGTTTAAATCTCTTGGATAGAATTCAAAAAAGGGCTTTAAAAATGATAGGCGACAGAACTATAATCGAAACATTTACATCGCTAGAACACCGCCGCTGCAATGTTTCATGCCTTTCGTTGTTTTATCGATATTTTTACAAACAATGTTCTGTTGAATTAGCCAGTTGCATTCCACCCCTTAAACTATTCAGCCGTAATACTCGCACTTCTAGGAATGCTCATCAGTTTACCCTTGAGCTCAATTTCGGGCGTACTGTCAAGTATAGAGATTCTTTCTTAAATCGCACATCGAGAATGTGGAATGCTTTGACCAACTCTGTTTTTACCTCCCATTTTGATGTTCAGAACTTTAAGACCAATGTGCACCGGTATCTCCTTTTAAATCGTTCCCTATTTTCCTAACGCTCGCACTGTGTTTAAATATAAACATACAAAGGATACTAATAACCCCTTGAGTGCTTGTGAATTTTAAAAAAGAAAAAAAAAGAGCTTTATTATGCAAAATTTGAAGGTTTACTGATGGTATGCAGTTTAGAGATTTAAAATCACGATGATGATGAATTACCAAAAAATTACAATAGTTAGTTTGATCTTACCTTAATTCAGCATAAAGTCTACAAAATTAGCAATAAAAATAAGGTACAAAGAGGAATAGCATTCAAAAAATGGGTAATTAGGGTGGTTCTTGATGACGAAATTAGAGTTAGAAAAAAAAAATAAAAAATTGGTTTTAAATTATTTGAATCTTTTTCTTGGTCTAAGAAGAATTCTAAGAAGAAATTACTAATCTAATCTCACTAATTATTTAACTGATTTCGTTTGAATTTCTTAACAAATTTTTTGTCATGGGTCAGATACACATTGTTCAAAGAGCGTTTTCTTTGATCCATTGCACTTGAGAAATCATAAAATATCAAATTTTCAGTGTTTGCATTCACACTTATAGGAATTCAACCGATATTCGTTTATTTATTCTCAATTTTGGGTAATTTTGGGAACTGTTAAGGACGTATAAATGAAGCTTTATTTTCAAAAAGTAAAAGATGAACCACCTTAATGCAGATAAATACTCATTTCAAATATGTATACATTTAAATATGTTCATAATAAATGCCTTACAATTTTTGTCATCTTTATACATTTTGATGGGAAAGCATTTTTCGAACCAGATCATTTTCCCAAAAGAAAAAAATATCTTACAATTATAAAGAATTTATTTGTTATTAATAATAATAGAAACATTAATAAAGAATTTAAATTAACAGAAGGATGTTCTTCGGACGGGCTCTATATGAGAAGTGTTTCATTCCAATTGTGAACACTTCCTTATTCAAATGGGGAAGGTATGGAATTGGAATTGGCTTGAAGCGGGGATGTTATACAACCAAAAATAGATTTTATGTTCGTTGTTCAGCGTGTTGTAAACTATTATTTTTTAACGACATACCGTTCCCTTTCGGCCTTAACCACGTATCTACAAAACAACAATTTTTCAGAAATTAAAAAATATGGTTAGTTTCCTTTAATGGAACATAACATCGAAACATTATATTTATTTCATTTATATTCCCCAATTGTTAATGATTGCAAGTATTCAATCTCGTTTGAATGTAATAATATATGTTTTCCAGCCTTTTTTGCTACATACGAGTTTCCATCACTTATGATTTGATGTACAATATGCAGATACGAAGTTATTGCTTTTATTTGAAATACCTTTGAATGATTGCCACTGCATATTCAATGCACACAAATAGTTGAAATAAAAAAGAGATTTAACAAAAATATGTTTATTTAATTCATGTATTAAGCTTATTTTTAAATATAACAAAAGTGTGTACACTTTTATAAGGAGAGTGATGATGAAAAAACTCAAATTCATTTAACTTAAAAACTAAAAATAATTCTATTCTTTTTCAGAATTAAATTTTAGATTATCATAAAAGCTGTGGTAGTCTTTTGGAATTATTTTCTTCAAACTCTGTAAGTCCTTATATTTTTTTATCGCAAAGGTATTGAGGTTTTATATAGAGATTTTAAAATAATTTTTGAAATATTTATTTTTGGTTTCCTTTGCGGTGATAATGTCCAATCATTGTCAAAGTCAAGTTTAAAATACATGCCCGTGGAATCATATTTAATACATTTAAGATCTGTGACTTGTGGATCACCTGATTTGATTCCTGGTCTGATGGATTTATAATAATTTATTTTCGAAAAGTTTTTAAAGAAAGAATGATCTAAGTACGTCACTTTATAAGGTTCTGGAAACGTTCTAGCTTCTGCAATGATTCGAACAAAATCTGCAGGAACGTACATTTCCTTGGCCTTTTTTTTTCTTTCGATTGTTGAGTGGACAGAATCACATTCCATCTGGGTATGTCCAACAGTCAAATACTTTTGATAAATAGTCGTATTATACTTTATCGCAACAAATTGTAGAAGGTTAGATAAATTGACATTTCGATTTTGTGCGCTACAACCATCGCTAAACAGAACTGTTGGGATAGTGAGATCACAGTAATTTTCTAAAACATGAGAAACACAGGAAGCAAAAACATTAGAGTCCATACCACCTTCTCCTTCGTGCCATACGTAGCAATAAACTTCCGATGTTTTCAAATTGAAAAATGTAAATTGATGTACAGCAAGCTTTTGCTTGAAGTATGTTGCTGATGCAGCTATGAAAGGCACTGATTGAACAGCCTGGACGTCCAAAGTATACGCATTTATTTCATTTTTTAAAGCTTTATCTTTGTCAGTCTCTTTTTCCAACCGTGCTTTATTTTTATTATTAACGTGTTGATTGTATGTGGCTTCGTCAATGTTACCGTTCTTATAACTAAAGCACAAATCACACTGATCCTTTTTAGGTTTATATAAACCAATATTTAATGAATGTGTTATCTTCAAAAAAGACAAGTACGATGATTCTTCATTTCGTGGTATGTTTTTATCCTTCACAAACTATTCATAAATCCTATAAACATCTTTAAAAGCTGTGTAGTTAAAATCTAAATACTGTTTGCTTGTTTTTTGTCTGCAATAATGTGATTCAAGTTTAGGTAGTCCGGTTAAAAAATCTTTGACATGGTCTTTTTTTTTTTAATATTAATCATGGATACTTTTTTTCTTGACTTTTCTGTCTGAAGAGGAATTCCAGAATCATCGCTTTCTAAAATCCAATTTCTTACTGTCCATTCGCCCAAACTAAATGTATTCAAAACCATTTTCTTGCAGACTGGTATAACTACATTTTCAATTTTTAACTGATATTTCAATGTTAAATTACGTCTTGAATTACAATCACTTGTACGTCGAGCTACTGGCCGCTTTTCTACAAGAACTCCAATCATAACTTTACGTTCTTTCCAAGTCATATTTTTCCAAAAGGAATTAAATATTTCTTTCCTTTGGGATTCGGTAACTTCGTTACATTTAAAATACTTGCTCATTTTACACTTATTTGAATCACAACCAGGTTTAAGCACACGTTTTTCTCTTTTTTGTTTCCCAACTATCTTGCCTTTTTCTGTTTTAGCACTATAGTATTGTTTTCCTTCTTGTCTTGCTTTTTTTACTATGTTTTTCTGCCATTTATATGGTTTCCCTTGGCCTTTCTTCCTTCTTTTTTTAGAAATCAGACCGAAATTTTCATCCAGTTCAATGTTTCGGCGATTAGAATCGTTAGAATCAACAGAGAAAGATGTTGTTGAAGGTTGCCAACAGCTCGATAAATCAGTAGGAACGAAATTTTGATCATCGTTTTTTGGTATAAATAATCCTGTTTGTTCATCAAGGATAAAGCCCGAGTAGTCTGATGTAGAAACATTGTCTTCGGTTTCACATTCAATATACTTGAATTCCCCTGTCGTTTCATCTAACACCAAAATATGTTGTTTCAAAATGGTGGATTTAGAAGTACCTGGCAAAATAATGTTTTCATTGTTTTTTAAGTCCTCGTCCAATTGATTTTCTTTGAAACTGGTATGCCTTTAAAGTTTAAAATTGACTTTCAATTTAACACAATAACAACAAATTTTTAGAGGTAAGCATTTAAAATTGAAAAATTATTACCTACCGATCCATATTAAATTTGATAAATGATAAATAATTAATAGGTATTTATAAATGTATTACATTGAGGTAACTAAGACTTCTAAATGAACTCTTAAAAAGACGCTACAGTACTAAAGGTACCTAGTTAATATTTTTGATAACAGAATAACTTATGTATGCAGAGAAATGTAACTTACTTAAATTGGGCTTACGGTACTTACGAGCAGTAATTCGTAATTAGGTAGATACGAGGTTTTCATAGAAACTCAACGACATGAATGTAGTTGCGAGGAAAAAGAATTAACTGTAAAATATGTTAGTTGTATTATTTCGACATTCATACTCTTCTCTCTTTATTCTTGGAGTCTTTACCAGTGTTGTTATATAAAAAAATAAATTTCTCAAAAAACGTACTTACGAGGTTAAGGCAGAAAGGGGACGATAACAATCTATCTCGAAATTAAGGCATTCGTACATGATGACTTTTAGCTTGTATCATACAAATATTGACATTATATACTCATAAGTTACTAGAGAAAATCAAGATAATACAATTGGCAAATGATGATTCATCTAAATTAAGCTTAATGATTACAAAATTTAAGCAAATACAAAGCTAGGCGAGTAATATTAAGAATTAACAGTCTTATTTAAGAACGCTGTATATAGCCTACATAAAGTTATGTAATCTCTATAATATAAAACTTATGCAAGGTTGCATAATCCCATAACAAGCTAAACGCGTTTTGAGGTTGAATATAGCCTACATAAGGAAATTATTGTTATTATTACTTCATAAATGTCAGTTTGATTTCTCTGAATTTTTGAAATTAAAAAGAAAACAATAATGCCTTTCCAGTTTAGCTCGTTTATTAATGATTTTAATAATTTAAATCGCGTTTTACCAACTCCGAGAATGCGGAAAGTTTATAAAAAAAGGTTCAACCCAATGAGCTTAAGAAGCGAAGAATTTAAAAAAAAATATAGATTTTCAAAAAAAAAATATCATAAAAATAATTGGAATTATCCGTTCGGACCTCAGCAGCGACAATAGAGGAGGCCACATCCCCATAGATATCCAAGTAATGGCTGCATTAAGATATTGGGGACAGAACGAGGTAAGTTTGTACTAAATGTTCACACCAATTCGAAATCAGTACCTTTTATGATTTGTTTATAGATTTAAGACGATGGAGCAGACATCCGCGGATTTAGCCAACCTACGCTTTGCCAAATTTGTAAGCGAGTTGCAGAGGCGAGAGCATTAGCTACCAAAAGACTTTTGTTCATTAAAATGCCACCTTCTTTTTCGGACCAGCTAAGAACTATGAACAAGTTCTTTCAAATACGGGAGTTTCCAAAGGTGGTTGGGGCCATTGACTGTACCCACATAAGGATCCCAAAAGTAGGTAGCCCATCAGGGCAGTTCTATATATAAAGAGAAAAGGGTACTATTCGCTGAATACGCTAGTAGTATGCGACGCATCCCTTAAAATTAATGACATTGTTTGCCGCTGGAGAGGCAGCACTCATGGCTCAAGAATTTTTAGGGAAAGCAGAATTAAACAACGATTTGATGATGGGGAGTTCAATGGTCGTCTGCTTGGGGATGGTGGGTACCCTTGTACTAATATCCTCTTTACCCCCGTTTTGAATCCTCGAACGGATGCTGAAATAAGATACAATATATCTCATACACATAGCTACTCGTAACTAGGTGGAAAGATGCTTTGGCGTCTGGAAGCAAAGATTCCGCATTTTATTATCAGGTATGAAGTGCTCCATAAAAAATGCCAAAACAACTATTATAGCCTTAAGCTGAGATCACACGATTGGTCATATGTACCGATTTCGGCCAAAATTTGTCTGTACACATTTGGTGACAGAAATTTTGTGTACCGAAAATATTTTTAGGTGTTCACGCGATTGGTGTATTTTAGCCAAATATTTTCTGCGCTTATTTGTACAATAGAAGAATATGACCGATATCTGTACAACCCTGTCACACGATCTGTCATTATTATATTAAAATTAAAATTATATAAAATTAAAATGATGTCCATACGGAAAAAAAGAAAATAGCTGCCATAATGTGCATTTGTGTATATTTAATTGAAAAACAAAAAAAAAAAGAAAGGCACGGAAGCGAAGTGTTTGGGTGCGGGATTGGCTCCTGAGAAGGAGTACTGATGGCGCTTGTGTAAAAACTTTGGCGGAGTTCCGAGAAATCGAAAATCAGAAATTTTTATTTAAAAATTTCTTGCGAATGAATGAAGCCACTTTTAATGATCTGCTTAAATTAGTTTCTCCACAAATACAAACAAATAACACCAACATGCGCCAAGCTATCTCAGCAAATGAAAAATTGGCAGTCACGCTACGTTTTTTAGCTTCTGGAGACAGCTTCAAAAGCTTATCGGTTCACTTTCGAATAGCACCAAATACCATATATTTGTTTGTGCCAGAAGTGTGCAAGGCCATCTATGATGCATTACAAAATGAATATTTAAAGGTATACTATATATAATCATATTTAAAATATATAAATAAATATCATATTATGCTCTTGCTAGGTCCCAAACAATGAACAGATGTGGATTGACATTGCCCAAAAATTTAATGCGAAATGGAATTTTCCCAATTGTATCGGCGCAGTTGATGGGAAGCATATTGTTATGACGGCTCCGCCGCGGTCTGGTAGTACCTTTTATAACTACAAAGGCACTCATAGCATAGTTCTCATGGCCATTGCTGACGCCGAATACAAATTTTTATACATTGATGTCGGCTGCAATGGAAGAGTTTCGGACGGAGGAGTTTTTGGAAAGTGTTCATTTCAGCACGCTTTGGACAATGAATCTCTTGGATTACCTCCGCCGCAACCTTTATTGGGCCGTGTACTGAATGTGCCATACCTATTTGTGGCGGACGATGCTTTTCGAATGCAAAAACATATACTGAAACCATATACAGGTAAAAGTTTAAGTGCAGGTCAACGTATATTCAATTACCGACTGTCACGGGCCAGACGCGTAGTTGAAAATGCATTTGGAATAATGACGAAGCGCTTCCAAATATTATATCGGCCTATTCAGCTGAATGAAAATAAAACAACCCTGGTAACCCTGGCTTGCTGTGCCTTGCACAATTTTTTAATACAAAAAAACACCAATTACATGGATGGATTTTCTATGGATGCTGAAGGCAACCTTCTTCTAGGGGAACTCAACCAAAATGCTTTTGAATTACGCCAGCAAGGAACAGAAGAACACCCAACAACGTACATAAGCAATGAAGCCAAAGAAATTCGTCAGGAATTCGAGCAATACTTCATGTCGGCTGCTGGTGAAATACCTTACCAATATAAATGTCTGTGTTAAAAAAAAAACAAATGTATGACATATTTATATAATTTTATTAAATTTCAAATTAAATGTAGTATATCGGCACTTATCTGCTTTTTAATGGTCACTATGATCGGTCATTAAGTGGCAGAACAAATTATCTGTACATTTAAGAGTTTTTTCTGTCTTCATCGGTGTATGAACAGTTCACACGATTGGTACAAGACAGCTCATTTTTATCTGCCTATCGGCCAAAAAAATTGTCCTATCTGCCTTATGCCCAATATTTTCTGCCATTCACACGATCTGTACATACAAATGGACAAAAACGGTACATTTGACCAATCGTGTGATCTCAGCTTTAGTAGTTCTTCATAACTTGGCAATTGATTTCCAGGATGTTCTTCCACCCACAGCTATAAAATTAAACAAAATTGGAAACCTTAATAATGTTTTTTGTTTAAATAGATGATGATGTCAATGATGACAATCAAGCAAATTCCTTTGAAAATCAAGAAAGATCGCAACATTAAGGAAGAAACCAAAGTCTTGCATGGCGGCGTGTATTTATTGAACAATACTTTTCCACCCGCAATTAATACAAAATTAATGTTCTTACATATGTAATAAATTTTTATTGGAAAACATAAAAAGAAACTTAAATTGTTTCATTAAAACTCTGCTTTGGCCTTCATTTTAGTGCCTCGCCATTGAGCCCGAATTTGTGATGTTTCCCTCATCGTTACGCTTAAACTGTTGAAACTGAAAATCATTGCAAACAAATTAGTAAAAAACAAAGATTATCTATATTTGTACATACCTATCAGTTATTTTACGCCAGGCGTCTCGTTTCATACGGGATGTGTTGGTGTCAACGTTTTTATTTTCAATTATTTGAATTTTGTATCTAAAAGAAATGTTAGAAGTTTTATTGATTTCATTCAAAGATTTTTATCGCTGATATTACTTACTTTATGGGACGAATCCCAATTCGCGATACGAGACCTTTTCGTTTTAGTTTCCATTTTTGTCACAACAAAACAAACAAAAACAAAACAAAAAGACAGAAAAATGAATAGATTGCTCCATTTTGGTACTATTTTTGATATAAGCATTGTATAACTAAAATTTATAGCAGAATTTTTTATAAATAGGAATTTTCGAAACGTTACGTAGAGCCTACATAAATCCTTATGCACTGTATAACTATTCATCTGTTTAGCGAATTCTATTAAATAAGACTGTAAAACTTTAAGAAATATTTTGTTTGAGCAAATATGGCTAAGTGCAAAGCTACTTCTAGTTACCATTCGAAGAAGTCATAACAATATTATTGAGTTTCTTCAAAACTAGCTTTTTGAGTGAAACTAGTGTGCAAAAAGGTTTTTAAGTTTACGGTTATCACAAATTTTATTTAAATGTCAATACAAAAACACATTTAAACATTATATTACTCACGACTTACTAAAATTTTTGATTAACTAAAAATTCAAAAACCCTCTTATCCTAGTTTTGTTGTAAAGTAGTTTTGAAAATAGATCAAGATTCAGAGCCGAAAATAAGGACGTTTAATGTCCAAAAATTTAAAATAAATAGTTTTCCACACTTTAAAAGAATGTTTCAAGTTTGTCAATTCTATAGTGCCAAGATGTGATTATTTTACCAAAAATGAGGGTATAACGACCAAGTTCATAAACTATTTAAGCCTTTATACAATATTCTACTAGAAAAATAATTGATATTTCTGATTCTACTCCATTATATCCAAAGGACAAACCATCAAAAATAACGAAAACTCATTTTGATAATAAAATTTTATCATTTGAACGTGCTGTTCAATCGTGATTTGGCATAAGCAACTGAATAATAAACAAAAGATTTGACACATGTCACAAAAACAAAATGGTCGCCACGGGACGCCAAAATCTACCCACGCCAATTGAAAAACACTTTAGTTTGAAATATTTATTTATATTTATATTATATTTATATTTATATTTATATTTATATTTATATTTATATTTATATTTATATTTATATTTATATTTATATTTATATTTATATTTATATTTATATCAATATATTTTATATACTCATAATAAATTATTGCATAGGAAATAACTACTTATGTATCATATACTTATACTTATACTTATACTTATACTTATACTTATACTTATACTTATACTTATACTTATACTTATACTTATACTTATACTTATACTTATACTTATACTTATACTTATACTTATACTTATACTTATACTTATACTTATACTTATACTTATACTTATACTTATACTTATACTTATACTTATACTTATACTTATACTTATACTTATACTTATACTTATACTTATACTTATACTTATACTTATACTTATACTTATACTTATACTTATACTTATACTTATACTTATACTTATACTTATACTTATACTTATACTTATACTTATACTTATACTTATACTTATACTTATACTTATACTTATACTTATACTTATACTTATTATATCTTATGTATGTAGATTATATATTTATATAAGTTTAAAGTATCGTAAAATGATAGACACTACATTCTCCCCTTTTTTTAAGCAAATAAATGAAATGAATTAAGATTAAATGAAAATTAAAATAAAATGCATTTAGTCTAATTCGGCGGATCCTTAGCTTGTAAGCTTGTACAGTCCAACCAGCATTAACTTTCTTTAAATGAACAACGTTGCGTCTTGTCAATTCGTCAGTTGAAAAGTTCTTCACCAAAACGGCTCCTGCTTGATTTTTGATAACTTCGTATGGTATTTCTTTTCGAAGTTTCTTAACCAGCAATTGGTGATCAATAGTAAGTTTATTTTTAGCAGCTCGTCGTTTCGTCAGGATACAGTTTTCCCTTTTCTCTTCTGATTGATAACTTGATCTTGATTGATAAATTAGTGACGGAATTTTATCCTTGAGAAGCTTTCCGGAGAAAATTTCAGAATATTTACAAAAAAAACATAGTTAATTTGTTAATACTTTGAAATTTAACACCTTTTTGTTCCAATTTTGTTTATAGATTTGTTCTTTAACACTAAGAATGTCTTGATCATTTTCAGAAATCTTGTCAATTTTATTTAAAGTGAATGCTTTAGAAACTCTTTTACTGGCAATGTGATGAATATGTTTTTCGGAATCAAAATTATTGTTATTAGTAAAATTTGCGACGCAAGGCCTAGAAAATGGATCAGCAATTTTCGATGTACCTGGTTTATATATTATGTTATATCTGTATGACTTCAATCGATGAAACCCATCTCTCAATTCGTGTACTAGGTTTAGACTTTGGGCCAACAATTGTTTCTAAGGGCTTATGGTCCGTTACGAGTTTAAAACCGAATGTATACAAATACAGGGTTATCCATTTTGCGGTTTCAAAAGTTAACGTAAATAAAACACATATAAAATATTTGTTTTCATGATGTTTCTTTTTTATTATGAAGTTTGAACGTTGACATTATGTGTGAAATACTAGATCATTTAAATGACCACCACGCGAATTGTTGCAAGCATCTTAATTTTCGACCACTTTTTGACACATATTGTGCGGTATATCAGACATAACTTGAGGAATGTTGTTTTTTTAATGCTCAAGTGTTAAAGGTTTATCTGCGTAAATATGGTCTGTCGCGTAGCCGCACAACAAAAAGTTCAACGGTGTCAAATCGCTTAATCTTGGTGGCCAGTTGATACAGTGACGACGAAAAATCACACGGACAGGAAATGTCTCTTGCAATAAAGCCATGTTCGCTCAAGTTGCGTGGCATGCGGCCCCGTTTTGTTGAAATCGCATACTCTCTAAGTCGTATTCTTCAATAGCAAGCAAAAAAAATGTAGGTTATCATATGACCATAACGCTCCGAACTGACAGTGACAGTCGTTCCATCGTTAATTTCGAAGAAGTAAGGTCCAATAAACTACTCCGGACCAAAGAGCGCACCATACAGTCACTTTTTGTGGATGTAATGGCCTCTCTTCAATTACTTGAGGATTCTAAGAACCCCAAGTACGACAATTTTGTTTATTAACATACGCCATAATGAGCAGTAAGACAACGACGAGGAATCGAAACATTCGGGTCTTCGACAACACTTTCGCTTACAGCAGCGATTTTCAGTGGCTCAAGCGAAATGATGAAGCACAGGCATTATAATATCTGTAACCAATCCAGTCTCTTCAAATTTCCTCACAATTCTGCCAATTGCTTGAGTAGTGGACGATTATATTAACCATAAACATCTCTTAAAGCACGATATGTGGCTGTGGCAGAATCACCATTTTTAAAGTAGGTTTTAAAAATTTCTATGAGTTGTGCGGTAGTTAAACGATCCATTATCGTAAATATCAGACTTTTAACTGAAAAAAAAAATTGGTTTAGCAACTTAATTTAACAGATGTCGAATTCCAGCTCTATACTTTTGAAACCGCAAAATGGACAACCCTTATGGAAAAAATAATGATAAACTAAATTATGGAATGAAATAGTTTGTGCATTCGATTAGTTCCCTATATTATATTATTTTAAGTTAAGTTTTTTTTAACGAATTGTTAATTTATATTCAGTAAAAATATAATTTGCATTGTCTACAGAATATTCTCTTATTTATTAAGATTAATTCAGTGTGATAGTCGGAAGAGGGTGACTTAGGGTGTATTCATAAACGTCAGGTTACATTATCAGAACACCCTCACATAACTTTGTAAAATTATTAAACACCCTATAATAATGAAGAAAGATACAAAGTATCTTTATATAAACAAAATGTAATGCTCACACATTGATTCATAATTTCATCTCATAGCGGATGATGATATCCGATATTATAAATATCATATCAGCACTTTTTGCCTTCAGTAACTTGTGTGCCCAAAGCATCTTAAATAATTCTAAAAGAATTCTTGTGTCAGCAATTTTAAAAGACAAAGGAAATCAAGCGATCTTCAGTCGAAGATAGATTTGCTTAGTAAACATTTTATAAGTATAAAAAGGGTTTCATCGATCAATTCAAGTTCAGTTCACAGTTTGTCATTCTACGTATAGCCTAAGATTTCCCCCCACCAGTGGTAAGGGATCTGAAGCTTTGATTGATGAATGCGTTTTATTTAATTGTTGATTGTGATCTTCTGCGATCACAAAAATATATCTTTTTATTCAAATAAAGAATCGGAAACGAAATTGGCGATATTGAATCTTACTTTATTAAAAGTTTAATTCGGGATCGTCCTAAAACTAAATAAAATAGTTAGTACCGGTAAAGTAAAATTACTAAATGGTGCTATAGGACAGTGAAAAATAAAAATATATATTTTGTTCAGTGAAAAGCATCTTGACTAATAAAACAATTAAATAAAACATTAAATGCAACCAGAAGGAAATCTTCAAAAGGAAGAATACAGAAAGTGAACTCAGTGTTAAATTAAAATTAACAAAAAGTGATACTTAATGCAATCAGAAAAAATAAATCTTCAAAAGGGAGCAGAGGCCCCGCAAGTAAATTAACCACATATAGAAGTAAACTCAAAAAGTTGGATAGATGATGAAGCAACAGCTGATTTCCAGGAACATATTAGATCAATTCAGCAAAAGTTGAGAAGAAAACAACTTCAACAAAATAAAATTAAAGACAAATAAAAAGTTAAAAGTGCTACTAAAAAAAAAAAAAAATATATATATGACATTACTTTAAAAAGTGTAAATTAATAAAAAGAAGGAAGAACAACTGTACGTGGCAAAATTATCCAAGTCGAAAGCCCCAACGTGTTCGATAAGTGAAGAAATATACACCATACAACAAACCAGCTGCGTTAACATATAATACCGAGGGAGAAAAAACTTCAAAATCAACAGATCCTGCAGCAATCAAAAGAAATTGTGCAAGCAGAAGAAAAAATTTAAAATAAGGTAAAAATGGCTACAATAAATATCGATATATAGTAAAGAATTTACCAAATTTTAATGGTAAATCATGTAATATTATTATATTTATAAAAAAGGTAGATTTCATAATGAGTGTTGTAAATTTATATAATGAAGCAGCAAAGGAATTTATAGTAAATGAAATTAAATCCAAAATCACAGATAGTGCATTAGAAGTAGTATTACGGGGTGGTGACCCAAATAACTGGCAAGAAATTAAAAACTTATTAGTTAGAAATTTTGGTGAAAAAGAGTCCTTTTTGAAATTAAAGGAACTAGCTGACAAAGTTTATACTAAAAATATAACTCAGCTATATAATTCATATGCAGACATTCTCTGCAGATTAAACAATAAATTTTATCAATCGGAAGATAAACCGATATAATATAATTGTAGCAATAATGAAGCGTCATTATTAGCTAAATTTTGTGAAAAGATTCCACCAAATGCTAGTTCGATTATTATTAATCATGAAATAAAAACTTTAAGTGAAGCTTTTTATAAATTAGAATCTTGTCATTGGACAAAAGAAGAAAATAATTATAATGATAGAAATACTCGAAACTATAGAACTGGAAATAACAATAATAATTTTAACGACAGAAACTATAAAAAATATAATAATTACAATACAAATCAAAGACTTGATAGAAATTATAAAAACGAATCAGGAAATTCAAATAACTATAGGAATTTCAATAATAAAGGTCAAAACTTTTATAGAAACAATAATCAAAACTATAGAAACCAAAATGAACGAAATTATAGGCAACCAAATAGAAGTGGAAGTTATTCTAATAATAATCGTAATCCATTTGCTACACAAAATAAAAAAAATGATCTAGAACCAATGGAAATAGATCACCTTACTCAAAATACAGCAAATTTTCAAACATCTGCCTCAACAGGCCATTACCCTGCATAGATGTTCATATTCTTAATAAAAAACTTAGATTTTTAGTAGACACAGGAGCAGCTACATCTATTTTAAAAGAAAATATATTTCCAAGACATTATGAAAGTAAATTAGATAAACCAGTTATAATTAAAGCATTATATAATGAAAATCAAATAAATTCAAAAATAATTTTACCATTACCAATCGAATTTAATAAAAAAGAATCAACCATGGAATTTTTAATTACACCAATTACAAACAGTTCGTTTGACGGAATTTTAGGAAATAATATCCATATACCATTAGAAGCTGAAATATCATATTATACACATACCTTGAAAATTAAAAATACTATTATCCCATTAATGACAAAACCAAAGGAATACCCTTTAGATAGATACATTCAGGAATTATCAAATACACAAATAGATTTATGTGGTATTGATGTAGCTTTACAAGATTTAACTGATAAATTAACTGAACATTATATGAACAAAGAAGAAAAAAAAGCTCTGAATCAAATATTAAAAAATAATAAACAATTATTCTATAGCGAAGGAGATATCTTAACTAACGTAAAAGAAGTAACACATAACATTGAAACTAACAGTGATAAACCAATATATTCACGACTATATAGATATCCAGAAGTACATACAAAAGAAGTCGATAAACAAATAACCGACATGTTAGATCAAGGCATAATAAAAGAAAGCAACAGTCCATATAATGCTCCTATCTGGGTTGTACCCAAAAAGATAGACAATTCAGGACTTAAGAAATGGCGAATTGTTATAGATTATAGAAAACTTAACGAAGTAACCGTGGAAGACAAGTTTCCTATTCCAAACATTGAAGACATTTTTAGTAAATTGGGAAGATCCCAATATTTTACCACATTAGATTTAGCGAAAGGTTTCCATCAGATATTGGTGAATCGTAAAGATAGGTATAAAACAGCTTTCTCAACAGCAAACGGTCATTACGAATTTAATCGGATGCCATTTGGACTAAAAAATGCCCCCGCAACTTTTCAGCGAATGATTAATCACGTATTAGAAGGACTTATAGGAAAAATATGTGTGGTCTATTTAGATGACATTCTCATATTTAGTACATCATTAGAGAAACATATTTGCTCAATTAACAAAGTATTTAAAAAACTTAACAATCACAATTTAAAAATACAAATAGATAAATGTAAATTTTTTAGCAAGGAAACCGAATATTTAGGGCACGTTATTACTACAAACGGAATTAAGCCAAATCCAGAAAAAATAAGAACAATTGAAAAAATATCTATTCCTGGTACAACAAAACAAATAAAATCTTTTCTAGGTCTAACAGGTTATTACAGGAAATTTATTAAAGATTATTCAAAGGTAGCAGTACCTATGACCAAATATCTCAAGAAAGGAGCAAAGATAAATATTAAAGACCCAGAATATATAACAGCTTTTGAAGAACTTAAATTGCTCATTTCTAATGACCCCGTTTTAAAATATCCTGATTATAATGGGTGATTTTTTAAGAGCTTGAGAACTTTTTTTTTAAAAAAAAACGCATAAAATTTGCAAAATCTCATCGATTCTTTATTTGAAACGTTAGATTGGTCCATGAAATTTACTTTTTGAAGATAATTTCATTTAAATGTTGACCGCGGCTGCGTCTTAGGTGGTCCATTCGGAAAGTCCAATTTTGGGTAACTTTTTCGAGCATTTCGGCCGGAATAGCCCGAATTTCTTCGGAAATGTTGTCTTCCAAAGCTGGAATAGTTGCTGGTTTATTTGTGTAGACTTTAGACTTGACGTAGCCCCACAAAAAATAGTCTAAAGGCGTCAAATCGCATGATCTTGGTGGCCAACTTACCGGTCCATTCCTTGAGATGAATTGTTCTCCGAAGTTTTCCCTCAAAATGGCCATAGAATCGCGAGCTGTGTGGCATGTAGCGCCATCTTGTTGAAACCACATGTCAACCAAGTTCAGTTCTTCCATTTTTGGCAACAAAAAGTTTGTTAGCATTGAACGATAGCGATCGCCATTCACCGTAACGTTGCGTCCAACAGCATCTTTGAAAAAATACGGTCCAATGATTCCACCAGCGTTCAAACCACACCAAACAGTGCATTTTTCGGGATGCATGGGCAGTTCTTGAACGGCTTCTGGTTGCTCTTCACTCCAAATGCGGCAATTTTGCTTATTTACCTAGCCATTCAACCAGAAATGAGCCTCATCGCTGAACAAAATTTGTCGATAAAAAAGCGCGAAACACATTTCGAACCGAACACTGATTTTGGTAATAAAATTCAATGATTTGCAAGCGTTGCTCGTTAGTAAGTCTATTCATGATGAAATGTCAAAGCATACTGAGCATCTTTCTCTTTGACACCATGTCTGAATTCCCGCGTGATCTGTCAAATACTAATGCATGAAAATCCTAACCTCAAAAAAATCACCCGATACAAAGGAATTCGTGTTAACAACCGATGCATCAAATTATGCGATCGGATCAGTCCTTTCACAATCAAATCACCCATTATGCTATGCATCTCGCACCCTCAATGAACATGAACGCAGATATAGCACTATTGAAAAAGAATTATTAAGTATTGTTTGGTCAACAAAATATTTTAGACCATACCTTTACGGTCGCAAATTTAAAATACAAACTGATCACAGACCTTTAATTTGGTTAAGTAACCTTAAAGAACCAAACTCAAAACTCCAAAGATGGAAAATAAGTTTAAATGAATATGATTTTGATATCGAATATTTAAAAGGAAAAGAAAATCGCGTAGCGGATTATCTTAGTAGACTCGAAGTAAACGCAGTCAATAGAAATGAAGATTCAACATTAGCCACAATTCATAGTGGAATAGAGGAAAGAAATGATCACATAGGAATTTCAGAATTACCTACAAATATGTTTAAGCATCAAACAGAAATTATAGAGTCAGAAGATGAAGGTAAAGATATAAAATATATATACAAAGGTATAAGAAGACTCACTATTAAATCAAAAGATATAGGTGAATATTTTACTGAAGCATTAAGGGAATTTTTTACCTGATCACGGAATTGTGGCAGTGTATTGTCCAAGTGATACTTTATTTTGTAAAATTCAGGAAAAATATATTGAACTTTACAGCAATCAAAGTAAGCTAAAATTACTGAGATGCATTACTCTTTTAAAAGATTTAAGTAATACAAACGATGCGTTGAATCTCATTCAAAAGATTCATGAACAATTTAATCACAGAGGAATACAAGAAACATATCTTGAAATTAAAAATGAATATTATTTTCCAAAATTAAGAGAAATAATAAGAAGATACATTAACAATTGTACTGTATGTCAAACAGCAAAACATGATAGAAGTCCAGAAAAAATAAAATTTGAAATGAGCAAAACTGCACTTAAGCCAAACGAGCTAATACACATGGACATTTATATTCCAAGTAAAGATATTTACTTTCTAACAATTATAGACAAATTTACTAAGCATTTGACAGCGTTTCCCATAGCTAGTAGAAACACTCATAAAATTATTGAGCAACTTAAACTTAGAAATTCTATATTAGGCAAACCCCAAGAAATAGTTTGCGACAATGAGTTTAATAGCCTAGCATTTAAAGAATATTGCAATGAAGAAGGAATTAAAATAAAACTCATAACCCCAAATCATAAGACAGGAAATTCAGATGTAGAAAGAGTGCATGGTACACTTAATGAACATATAAGAATATATAATGCACAAGAAGAGAAAAAGAACATATTAAACCTAAGAGAAAAAGTAATAAAAGCAGTTAGTATATATAATTTATAATTACAATCCATTCAACAATATTAAGAAAACCTATAGATTTTATTCAAAACAAAATAAAAGTAGAAGATTTAGAAGAGATAGGAAAAAGGATCCAAACAATTAAAGAAAATAATATTAATAAAAGAAATCAAAATAAAGCAGATTTAAAAAAAAGACGTTTACGTAAAAGCTGACGTAGTAAGAACAGCAAAGAAGATAGCTGCAAAATATAAGAAGACCAAGGTAGAAAAAATTGATAATAATTATTATGCAAATAATAAAAAATTACATAAAACCCATTTCAAAAGAAAGTATAAATATCAAAGTAGTGATAATAATAATTTAATCTCTTTACAGCCAAAATGAAAACCATAATTATAATTGTATTATTCACTTTTACCATAGTGAAATCAGAATTTTTATTACAAGAAATTCATAATCAAGCAGGATATATAATTATAAAACAAGAACCCATTGAATTAATCGAAAAATATGATAAAATACTCCATATAATTAATTTAGAAACTTACAATGAAATCATTAAACAAACTGAATTTTCTATAGAAACAGGCTATAACAATTTTCAAGACTTAAGATTAAAAAGATTAATGACAGAAGCTTTAGGAGATTCTAAATCCAAATTTCATAGCATATACTTCCTTATTCAAGACAAAGGAGAGGATTAATAAACATGGGAGGTAACGCACTCCATTTTCTTTTTGGAGTGATGGATAATGATGAAAGATTAGAGATTGAGAATCATTTAAAAATAATTGAAGAAAACAATATGAATGCTATGACAGAACTAAATAAACAAATAGGTATAAATACGCAATTCCAAACAGAATTAGAAACAATGGCAGACCGTATAAACAAACACCAGTATATATTAAGAAACTTTATTAATTCCACAGAAATAAAACAAGAAAATCTAGCTAAAAGCATATTATCATTACAAATCAATACAGATAAAATGCTGTTAAACAATGAAATAGAAAAATTACAAGACAATATAGTCTTTTCAAGATTAGGAATTCTAGGGAGAAATATCTTAACTAAAGAAGAAAATAAACGATTCAATATAACCATTAATAAATTAGAATATATTGAGAGCAGTTTATTAACTAGAAATAACAAATTAGTTTTTGCTTTAAAAATACCAGTACACATAAATGTGAAAACATAATGATTCTACCTATACCAAACGATCAAGGACTTGAAGTCGAAATATCAAAATACAACTATATAATTTGTAACAAAACATTATATGAAAACAATGAAATTAAATATCTTAAACATTTAAAGAAAAGTCCAATATGTATTCAAAACCTATATAAAACAAAATATGAAAACTGTAAGATAAGATCAAATAAAGATCAAGAATTAATAGAATTAGAAGATGGACTTGTATTAACAAAAAACTTAGTAGAAACAAGTCTAACAAACAAGAATAACCTTGTACTTCATATATATAAATCGAAAAGAAACTTTTAAACAAAATATTATAATTCCATTATATAACACATTAAACATTACAAAAATTAATGTTACATTAGAAGATATACATATAAATCAAATTGAAAATTTGAAAGAATTGCAAGCAATAAGATACCAAAACAATATAAAACATGTTATATCATATACTAGTATAACAATCATAATTATTATAATTGCAATTTTATTATTATATTTTAAACGTCGAGAAACCCATAAATTTAAAATTGAAAATAGAATTATAGATACTCAGGAGAGCATCAAACTTAAGGGGGGAGGGGTTACATTATCAGAACACCCTCACATAACTTTGTAAAATTATTAAACACCCTATAATAATGAAAAAAGATACAAAGTATCTTTATATAAACAAAATGTAATGCTCACACATTGATTCATAATTTCATCTCATAGCGGATGATGATATCCGATATTATAAATATCATATCAGCACTTTTTGCCTTCAGTAACTTGTGTGCCCAAAGCATCTTAAATAATTCTAAAAGAATTCTTGTGTCAGCAATTTTAAAAGACAAAGTGTTGCAAATTAAAAATACTTTCGATAAAATCTACTGTTCAAATTATATATAATCACTAATGCTTTCTAAAATATGTTTTTGACTTTGAAATAAAATTTATTATTATTCTGTTTTTTGTTCAACGTACAAGAAATTGTTTGATTTATAAAAGGAAAAAAAAACTAGAAATATTCTTTCAAGGAGACGAATATTTCATCAGGTTATGGGCCCTCGCTGCATCCACTTACGTAATTAAAGAACTATATTGTTTAAAAATGGATAAATTTTCAGAACAAATTGAAAAACTAAAAGGAAGAGAAAATTTTCATAAATGGAAATTCACGGTCGAACATGCTCTCAAGCTTCAAGGATTTTGGAAGGCGGTCCAGGGGACAGAAGAGTCTCAAGAAATTCAAGAGAAGGCAATGTCAAGACTAATATTGTATATATCTCCAAACCTATATCCGCATATTCAGGGAATATCAACAGCTAAGGATATCTGGACAAAATTATGTTCAATATATGATGATTCCGGTCTTACAAGACGATGGGGCTTACTTCGGAAGCTTACAACAACTCAATTAGAAAATTGTGCAAATATGAGTGAGTACGTTGACATTATTATTGATACTGCCCAAAAATTGAACCAAATAGGAATGGTAGTAACTGAAGAATGGGTGGGAAGTTTGTTACTTTCGGGGTTACCAGAACATTTTAGGCCCATGATTATGGCAATGGAAAGTAGTAATTTAAAAATAACTGGCGATGCAATTAAAACAAAATTACTTCAAGATTACGAATATTTCAATAAAGATGCAGGTGCAAGCGGCGGAAGTGCTGCAGCTCTGTATAGCAACAAAGGTAAGAAACATGACCATAGAGAACGTCGTTTTGATACAAAGCGTGTTGTATGTTACAAATGTAACAAAGAAGGTCATGTTGCTAAATTTTGCAAAAACAAATCGAAAGTAAATAATTCGAATAATGTTGGTATGGGTTCAAGCTGGTTTCTCAGTTCATTTATAGCACATTTTAATGATGATGGAACGAACTGGTTTATAGACTCAGGTGCATCTTCCCATATGGCAAAAAATAGAGATATTTTTTCAACTTTTCAAGAGTTCAAAACAGAAGAGTTTGTAACAGTGGCTAATAACAATAAGCTAGGAGTCATTGGAAGAGGAAATGTTCCTTTACAAGTGTTTTTGAACGAAAAATATTACGAAGTAACATTGCAGAATGTTTTATTGGTGCCAGAAATATGTGCAAATTTATTGTCTGTTAGCCAGTTGGCTAAGAATGGTTTGACTGTTAATTTTTATGATTCAAAATGTCATATCTTACACAAAGGTAAATTGGTTGGTTCAGCTAAGGTAGTTTATAATATGTATAAGCTTGATATAAGAAAGGATCATAAGATTTTTCAAGCTACAAAGACCGATTTATGGCATAAACGTTTAGGTCATACAAATCAAGACGATCTTCATAAATTGTCTCAAGTCAAGGCTCGAGGAATAAAACTTACAAGAAGTTCGGAAGGAGAACGATGTATTTCATGTCTTTTCGGTAAACAATCTAAGATTCCTTATCAAAATTCAAGAAGTTCTACGACCGATGTACTACAAATAGTACATTCAGATGTTTGCGGTCCAATGGAACGAGATTCAATTGGTGGTTCAAAGTATTATGTAATTTTTGTTGATGATTTCTCATCAAAAGTATTTGTTTACATTATGAAAATGAAATCAGAAGTTTTTAAATATTTTAAAATTTTCAAAAATGTTTCCGAGAATCAAACTGGAAAAAAGATTAAAATATTAAGAACGGATAATGGCTTGGAATATTGCAATGCTGATATGAAAAAAGTTTGTGAAGAAAATGGCATTGTTCACCAAACTTCAGCTCCGTACAACCCTCAACAGAATGGGAAAGCGGAACGCATGAATAGAAGCTTATGTGAAATGGCTCGTACCATGATGGCAGATGCAAATTTGAAGAAATTTTATTGGGCAGAAGCTATATGCACTGCTGCGTATTTACTTAATAGAATTCCAAGAAAAAAGGTAAATTATAAGATGCCAGAAGAAATTTGGAGTGGCGTAGACAAGAATTTGTCGCATTTGCGCGTTTTTGGATGCATTGCTATGGTTTTAACGCCTAAAGAAAAACGCAAGAAATGGGATTTGAAATCCACAAAATGTATTATGGTGGGATATTCCGAAACAACTAAAGCCTATAGATTATATGACCCAATCAAGAGACAGCTACTAATTAGTCGTGATGTTACATTTATAGAAAATGAAATGTATTTCCCAGCAACAGAAAAATCTGAACAATTCAACCAAGAACAAACTGCAAAAAATCAAGATTTAGTGGGAAACTGTTATGAAAAAGAAGGAAATCTTGATTCTGTTAAATTAGATTTACCTAGTACTTCAAACGAAGATGATATGCCACCTCAACCAGAAGAAATACCAGGACCAACAGAAAATAAAGAAATAATTATTCGTCGTTCTGAAAGAATTCGAAACCAAACAAAAAGAAGGTACTGTTTTAGTTTTTTGGCTGATAACGTTCACTGTGAAGATGATCCAGAAAATTATTATGAAGCCATGAACAGTGAAAATGCAAAAAAATGGTCAGAAGCAGCAAAAGATGAAGTTAATTCATTGGAAGAAAACAAGACATGGACTATAGCAGATCTACCAGAGCAAAGAAAGGCTCTAACAACAAAATGGATTTTTAAGACCAAGCGAGATGAAAAAGGTGAAATATCGAGATACAAGGCAAGACTTGTAGCACGAGGATGTGGACAACGTAGTGGAGTGGATTATCAAGAGACTTATTCACCAGTTATTAGATACAACTCAATGCGTTATCTTTTATCATTAGCACTGAACAAAGACTTACATATTGATCACTTAGATGCAGTAACAGCCTTTTTGCAAGGTGATCTTGAAGAGGAGATTTATTTAAAAGCTCCAGAGGGTCTCGATATACCAGAAGGTAAAGTCTTAAAACTTCACAAGCCAATTTACGGACTTAAACAATCGTCAAGAATGTGGAACAAGAAGTTAACTCAAGTATTGAAACTATTTGGATTCAAGCAGTTGAAAACAGATCAATGTATTTATGTTTTTGACGACGGTTCTGAAGATTTTTTAATTTTGATGGTATACGTAGATGACATTTTTATACTTTGGAAAAATGAAGTTTCAAGAAATAAATTAGTAGAACATCTTCAAGAAAATTTCAAATTGAAAGTGCTTGGACCAGCAAAGTCTTTTTTGGGACTACATTTAGAATATGATTTTAAAAAAAAAATATCAATAAATCAAAAACAATACATTTTAAAAATGCTTGAACGTTTTAGCATGCAATCATGTAATCCAGTTAGTACACCCTTAGATTCCAATGTGAAATTGAGCAAAGAACAAAGTCCATCAACAAAAGAAGAAGAAGAAGAAATGGCTAAAATTCCCTACCAAGAGTTAATCGGAAGTTTGTTGTTTGCTGCACAGTTAACTCGTCCCGATATATGTTATGCAGTAAACCTACTCAGTCGTTTCAACAATAACCCCGGACATGAACATTGGAAGGCAGCTAAACGTGTGTTGCGATACCTAAAAGGAACAATTGACTACAAATTGAACTATTTCAAGTCAGAAGAATTTAATGTAAAAGGTTTCTGTGATGCCGACTATGCCAATGATCCAGATGAGAGAAAGTCAATCACAGGTTACGTGTTTCTCAGTCAAGGTGGAGCGATTTCTTGGGGATCTAAAAAACAAACAACTACAGCATTATCGACCTGCGAAGCTGAGTATATGGCTTTAGGATCCTCAGTGCAAGAAGCGTTGTGGTTAAGAGGTCTTGAAGAAGAAATTTTTAATACAAACCTAACTCCAACCAACATTTTTTGTGATAATCGAGGAGCGATTGATCTTGCTATGAATGAAGCTTATAGACAACGTACAAAACACATTCAAGTTCGTCATCATTTTGTAAGAGAAACAATTATTAATAAGCAAATCACTTTAAGAACAATAGATACAAATAATATGATTGCAGACATTTTTACTAAATCTTTATCTCTTGCAAAGAATATTAAATTTTCGAAATTAATGGGCATTTTTTAGATTTTATCAAATAAAGTTTTTAGTGGGAATGTTGCAAATTAAAAATACTTTCGATAAAATCTACTGTTCAAATTATATATAATCACTAATGCTTTCTAAAATATGTTTTTGACTTTGAAATAAAATTTATTATTATTCTGTTTTTTGTTCAACGTACAAGAAATTGTTTGATTTATAAAAGGAAAAAAAAACTAGAAATATTCTTTCAAGGAGACGAATATTTCATCACAAAGGAAAGCAAACGATCTTCAGCCGAAGATAGATTTGCTTAAGTAAACATTTTATAAGTATAAAAAGGGTTTCATCGATCAATGAGAGTTCAGTTCACAGTTGTCATTCTACGTATAGCCTAAGATTTCCCCCCACCAGTGGTAAGGGATCTGAAGCTTTGATTTAATAAATAATATTAAGTTTAAAATACATGAATGCGTTTTATTTAATTGTTGATCACAAAAATATATCTTTTTATTCAAATAAAGAATCGGAAACGAAATTGTCAGCCTAGCTAAGAACTGCGTTATCTGCATTCATAAAGTCAGATTTTCGATCAAATTAACCTAGTCGAACTGCAGTACCAACCGTTCATAAACGTCAGACTGTCATCATTGTCGGGCAGATTGTGCAGCTGAATTTGTTTGACTGCAGAAAGAGCGGGAATAATTAAAATAATTTTTACAACAAGAAGGACGAAGCGGCACTGACTCGTAAAGAATAATTTTTAAGCTTAAATTGTTTCGTTATAATTTTCTTTCTATTTTTTCTTTGCAAGATATTTGTGCCAATTATAATTTTCTTTTCTTTTTCGGTAAGCAAATCAAAAATCAAGTTCAACAAAATTTGTTTGGCAGCCATTTTTCTCTGACGTTTATGAACTCTGTTTACAAGAAAATCGGACTAAGTCAGACCCTTTTGTTTATTGCAGACATTCTGCATTGGGAGTGCGTTCACAAATGCATCAGAAAAGAAATGCGATTGTACTAGCGCAGATTTTCTGCGTTTATGAATACATCCTTACTAACGAAATAATATTTATGGTGATGATAAGTAAATTTTAAATTACATCTCTAATGCAGGCAGGTTTGGACCAACTTTTGGTTAAGCAACCATATACATTGTTTTCGAAATAGTATTAAAAAACCTTAAGTTTGACACCAAAATCAATCCTAAATAACAAATGAGAATATATTTACTTCGCAGTCCCGCCTCTTTAAGCTAGGCAATCTTCCAGGGTAGGGTATAAGTAGGCAACCCTAGTTTTATTTTCATCCTTATGTCATGGTCTTTTATTATATACCCGATTTTTGTAAGTAACAGATGAGGGTAATTGAACTCAAAAATGCATTTTTATTTTGCAATATTTAGCACCTTAGGGACAGGTTATAGCTAGGCAACCCAAGAACAAATTGTTATTTCCAATTAATATCTCTGATAGCATATTGGTCATTATCAAATAACAGATGAGGGTAGATATTCCTTCTACGTATCTCATACTATAAGGAACACTGAAATATTGTAGTTTAAAAAATAAAAAAATTTTAATATTTAAATACCTACCCTTATGGTATGGTTTTTTCTTGAAACAAAATTAATAAAATCATTTTTCTGAAATTTAAAGATATTTCAAATATGAGCAATATTATATATATTCCAAGCCCCATTAATCAATACATTATATCCTCTAACCGCATGTATATACATATGTACATATCTATTTAAATATATATGTTTTTAATAAGTCTGATTTTAAAAAGTTTTGGTTTTGTTTCTTTTTTTTTATCAGCGTGGTTAAATGTGCGGTAAACCAAACATAAACTTGTACAAAAAAATAAATACATTCATTAAACCATACCTTCCGATGTTCACATATTTCCCGGAATATCAATTTTTATTTCTCTTTTATAAATAAATACTGGTAATTTGTTTTTATTTCTGTTTCGTAAATGACCATTTAAACAAAAAAGAGAAATACTATTTCTAGGTACTATTCCCAACCGCATATATGTACATAAGTGAATCCTCTTGAATATCAAAATTGAAGCCCTGATGTGCGGATTGTTCATAATTCAATGATACAATAATATAAAGTTTATATTATAAACTCTCACGAAAAAATAAAACAAAAATTCCTTCTGCTTACCACTTTCACGTCAATCACTCTTAGTATTACAACAAGCCAATGCAATGTCGCGAAAAAAATAAAAAAAATTTAAAAACGTTAAAAATTCCACATCAACTTAATTGAAATCAATTAGCGCTCTACGAGTACAGAAATGACGATGGCCATGGACGGATGACGGACGGAAAATTGCAAACCATGTTCGGCCATTTTATGTACGTATGTATGTACCTACTTCTGAATATGTCTGTCGTTGTTCGTCCGCCTATAAGTGTCAAAAAATACAACAAAAACAGATCCTCGAATGAACATTTTTTAGAAATTTAAAAATAAATACAAAAATACAAAATAAACTATGTATGTAGGTAAGTACTTTTAGTTACGACGAGTTTTGAAGTACGAGTCTTGTATTCTCGTATACTCGTAGAGGGTATTATAGTTCTCATCATCACTTGCCTATAAAATTCCTAAATTGACAATCTAACTGACGACACAGCGACATTATGGCGGCTAGGCTCATGTCGTTCTAAATTCTGATGCGGAGAAGGCAGGCAGGCAGGCAGGCAGGCAGGCAGGCAGGCAGGCAGGAAGTTGATATATGTATGTTTGTACCTACTAACAAATGAAGGACTGATAACTGTTGTTTGTATAAATGCGGTATGTCATTGTTGTTACAATGTCATGCTGACAGAAAATTTCATTCAGCAGTATTATGTAATTAAAGTTAATTGAATTGAATTTAATTTTTGTGTTTTTCATTGATATGTGAGAGTTTTTGTAAAACTTTTGTTTTTAGGGGTTGAAATAAAAGGCAACTTAATTGTAGTGGTGGGGGTTTTGTTATCTATAACTGATTTTGACATCATCCTTTATTTAAAGAGCTTATATTTATGCAGGGCCGGATTAAGGGGAGGGAAACCGGGGCAGAAGCCCCGGGCCTCCCCCACAATAGAGACTTCGGAATTTTTTTTTTTCAAATTCCAACTAGTAAACGCTAGTAAACATCTTTTCCTTTGATATGGTTTTTTTGTTTGCTCTTTTACCTTTACCTACAGCCTACAGTAATTTGTACATACATACATGATTATTTAATTATATTTATCTTAAATAACAGAAATCATTGATCTATATTTGTTCACTCCAATCAGGCAATCAGAGAAATATCAAAATCTTAAATGGCGCTGATAAGAAGCACTTCCAATTGCATTGAGAATGTATTTGGTTTTGATGGTAACAAATTGCACTGGAGAGCGCTCATTTTCAAAAATGAAAATTATAAAAAATAGGCTTCGAACCACGATGGGACACAACCGTCTATCGGAGCTTTCTCTCCTGAGCATTGAAAACGATTTACTCCGAGAACTGGATTTCAACGAAATCATCAACGATTTTTCGTCGAAAAAAGCTCCGTTCGTTAACCCTAAAATTTAATTTCAGATAATTTTTTTCCGTTTATATTTATATGTGTTTTTTTTAATACTAAAGGAATCTACTTAGTTTCAAAATAAATTATTTATTGAAAATCTCGAGTGAAAAAAAAATGGTTTACTTTATTTTGAAAATAATTTGGGGCGAGGGGGCCTCCACTCCTTTATTGCCCCGAGGCCTCTGGACCTCTAAATCCGGCCCTGCATTTATGTATATAGCCTATGGCAGGGAATAGCAAATAGGGAGGATTTTTATGCAATAATGTGGTAGTATAATAGAAATATAGAGTTGTTTTCTGTTGGAAGTTTTTAATGGAATCTAAATAAAATTCCATTAAGAAATAATTTCTCTTAGTTTTAAAACAAATTATTGGGGCATATTCATAGTCATATTTTAAACCCGAGTCTATTTGAACTGTAGTCTAAATTTAACCTTTAAACCTTTGATTGAATTTCCGTCTTAAATATTAAAAAGGTCAATCATAAACTTAACAGTTTTTTTTTTTGTATCTAATTGATACCTTTCATACAAATCGTCGATTCAATTTAAGTAGAGCTTTCGTTGTATGTTGGGTGGTAGCATTTCAATATCCAGCAAAATTTTAAAATCTTGATTGATGCTTAAGTCTGTTGACAATTTAATTTGTGTCTCTATATTTTTAAATAGAATCTATCCAAACGTAATTTTCTCGATTAACTTGTTTATTTTATTTTTAACTTTATCAGCTGCATGAATTGGTTTATTGTTCTGCTGAAAAATAATAGGGAGTAGTACAAAAATAGCCTGGAACAAAGGTAAAGCTATCTCCAGTAGGCTACTGTGAATTTACAGTTTACAATAACTAAATCAATTGTGCCCTAAAAGTATACGACACCTTATACCATTACTCCTCATTCCCAGATATCGATCAAAGAACAACTTTTTTTCTTTAAATCATGGAAGTAATAATTATATCCGTTCGGTCCATCCAGGTTAAACTTCTTTTCATTTGATAAGATCACTTTTCTCCAATTGTTTGATAAGACGCTACCATTAGTATTCCAAGCCACGTAGTACCTTGCAAAATTGAGCCGTTGCAATGGCAACGACTATAATCAATGCGTTGTAGCTTGCGCTCATTGTTTAGCGGAGGTTGTTTTTGCTGCTTCAAGCGTTTCAGGTGTCTGCCATTTTTGGTGACTCGACTAATAGCTTTTCGATGGTTTAACTTACAGGTTTCGTTTTTGCGGCGCGGGCGTAGCAAAGTGAACTGAAGCGATTCTTATATTACAAACCAAAGTGCTCTTTTTTTGTAAATATCTATAAACGAAATTGGCTTCAAAAAAGTCCGCTAACTTTTAGAAATTCTTAAAACTTCTCTTAATCTCAGAAAGCGTTTTCTTATATTATCTTTAAATATTATATTTCGGGGAGAGTACGATAACTTTGGCGACAAAGCTTAACCCTTTCGGTACGAGAGTGGGACAGAACAATGAATATTTATATGTAAACGTACCACTCCCGTCCCGAAAGGATTAATGACGGATTTGTATAGAACAATTAAAAACAAGCATTTTTTACTATGGGAGGGGGGTTTATCTCCCCCCGTTTAGGCGGTAGGGGCAGTTAAAAAATACGTACATTAAATGGAAAAAAAAGAGGCTGGGATGCGACCCACACTGATAACTTCCCATCCCGTCTATCGATTTTTCTTGCTTAAAAGTTTGTCTAAATGTATCAATTCTTGCCAAATTTGCGTTCTATTTTTTGTAGATTTTATTTTTTTTATGAAAAAACGGACTGTTGGATTTTTATAAAAAAATTACTGAATATAAAAAATAATATTTTCTGTGAAATAAAATAAGTTTGAAGCCAATATTTTTAATTTTTGAAAAGCTTTTTGAGCCGAAAATCAATTTTTACCAACTTTTATTAATTTTTTTGTTTAGGTTTTTATTTTTTGTAAGAAAACTGTCAATTCGATTTTTCTCAAAATTTTTTCTAATGTCGAAAACAATATTTCTTATAAGTTAAAATTAGTTAGAAGTCATAATCTCAAATTTTTGAAAAGATATTTAAGTCGAAAATCAATTTTTACCAACTTTTGTTAAATTTTTTTTTCGGTTTTTAATTTTTTGTAAAAAAACTGTCAATTCTATGTTTTTCAAAATTGTACTGAATGTTGAAAACAACATTTTTTGAAAGATAAAAGTAGTTTAAAGCCAATATCTCAAAGTCTTGAAAAGATATTTGAGTCAAAACTCAATTTTTACCAACTTTTTTTTTATTTTTTTTTAGGTTATTATTTTTTGTAAAAAAACTGTCAATTCGATTTTTCTCAAAATTTTATCAGATGTCAAAAACATTATTCTTCATTGCACAAAATTGTTTTGGAAATGAAATCATATTTTAGTCGTAAAATTTTCGAAGTGACAAATTTTTTTTTCAGTTTTTTTGATTTATAAAAAAACCGTTAATTGAATTTTTTTCATTGTTTTGTATCACGTTACAATATATAATATAAAATTTAATTCAAGTCTCTAGCGTCATTGGTTCATGAGATATTTAGGGTTAACTAAAATGTTCACCTTTTTTTTAAACTGCTATGGTAAAAAAACCACCCACGTAATTTTCTTGAGAGCCCTTTCTGCATCTTTCTGCCTTATTATCTGTATAACAAAATTTATTTGAAGTCGATATCTCTTCTGGTTCTTGAGCTATGGACGACGAAAAAAACGTCGCGAACGTACGGACATACGGACGTACAAACGTACGTACACACGCACGCACAGACATCTTTCTAAAAATCTTTTATTTCGACTCTAGGGACCTAGAAATGTCAAAATTTTCAATTTGACAAATCGGACCCATTACAATAACTTCCTATGGGAAGTTAATAATTGAAAAATAAAGGTAATACCCTTAATTAAGTGTTATACCTTTTTTTAAAGCCAACACTTTTGTCTATTAGCTTGTTTTTAAATCAAGTCAAAACTATGCATAGTTTTTGATTGATTGATTGATTTTGAAATTGTTTTAAAGTCAAAATTTGTGCAAAAAAAAGTTAAAAAAAAGGTTTAAAGTGTAATTCTTCAAAACTTTCAGATTATCTACTATTTTTTTTTTTTAGAATTCACTGCTCTTATTTGTTTTTGATCAAAAACTGAAAATTAGATGACTTGATGTCTTCTAGTTCTTGAGAAAATTGAAAATTACCAAAACAAAATATTTTAATTAAATTACTTTTTCCTTGCTTAAGTATTAACGTAGTCTTATTTTGATAGTAATAATCGAATATGGATTAAGATACACCTAGGGTAAATTAATTTTTCTTAAATCCAGCTTATTTAAATGCAAAAGAAACTTTGCATGCACCCCATCTTGCACCCACCGCACCTTGCACCCTCCCCACCTTGCACACACTCCAACTTGCACCCACCCCAAATCCTATAGTGTGCCCAAGCAGGGGGGTTGCAGGGGGCAGCATGCCCCCCCTTACAGATGCCACTGTTGCATACACCCAAACTCGCGTACACCTTACTGTTGCATACACCCAAACACGCATTACGCAAATACCATTATTACTATCAAAATAAGACCACTCAAGCAAAAAAAAGAATTAAATTAAAATAGTAGTTGTGGTTATTTTCAATTTTCTCAAAAACTAAAAGACATAAAATCATCTAGTTTTCAGTTTTTAATCAAAAACAAATAAGAGCAATAAATTCTGAAATAAAAACAATGGTAGATAATCTTGAAGTATTGAAAAAGTTACACTTTAAACCTTTTTTTTAACTTTTTTTTACTCAAATTTTGAGTTTAAAATTAAATTTTTCAAAAACTACGCATAGTTATAACTTGATTTAAAAACTGGCTAATAGAACAGAATGTTGGCTTTAAAAATGTATACAACTTTATTATTTTTTTCCATTTTAAATAATAACTTTTTTAAATTGCCCCTCCCGCCTAAACGGGAGGAGATAGACCCCCCTCCCATAGTAGAAAATGCTTGTATTTAGACCCTCTACCAAAAACCGTTATTATATCTTGGCGCCAAAGTTATCGTACTCGTGCCTATATTTCAATATGTACAAATCAAGGAAGTATTAAAAATAGTAAACTGTAAGAAAGTTTAAGCGTGCGGCCATTCAAATGTTACGGACTGTATATAGAAGTCAACAAAATTCACTGATCTTCTTCATTGTAATTGAAATTGATTAATTGCTGCAGATTCATAACTGTACATATTGCGAAACCCAGATTTCCACTTAGAAAGCAATTTATGTTGTTTAAAATAGTTTTGGATTTGATCGAGCATAGTATTTATTTATAACGGGTTTTTGAAGTTATGTAAAATGTTTATGATGTAGTTTTTTAAAATCAATTTCGTGATGATTTTCAGTAATATTTTAAGTACATTATTACCTTTTTTAAAAAAAATCTTTAAAAGTTCTTAGCCTTCAAATGTCCTTCATAAAAGTAACGCTAAGGCATTAACGCAAAAGGGTATAAAAGTAATTTTTGGTTCTTATAACAAATTCGTCATAGAAAAGGTATTTTTAAAGCTAACTCAATTTTAATCCAAGAAAAACATGCACCTACAAAGAGTGACAGTTTGGTGGGATTTATGGGCTGGCTGCATCATCGGGCCGTTTTTTGCCACATATCTAATGAAACAATGTCTATTTTGAGCGACAAATTCACGTTGTGGTGATTTCAATTGGCCGCCAAAATCATGTGATTTGACACCGTTCGAAATCTTTCTTTGGGGTTATTCGAAAGAAAAAGTGTACATCGGTAAGCCACAAACAATTCAAGAGCTAAGGAATGAGATAATTAAGCACATTAACGTTATAGAACCTCAATTATTTCTCAGCGTCATCGAAACTTGGACCATCGGATGGAGGTGATATTTTGTTCCATACATAATTGAACCATACCAATATTATCATAATAAAAAGAAATGACAATAATTTCCTAAACAATTTGTGTTTTATGGAAATTCAACATCGGCCCCTAAAATTTAACCACCATTTAAATAACATTTGGAATCACCAAAGGATAACATTTAAGGTTAACTTTAAACGCACGGTTTCATATTTATTTTGTTTGCATTTTTAAAGAGATAAACGTGGAAAACTGAAACAAACTCCCTGTTTCTCTTAACTGCCGCTAGAGCTCACGTCTGATTCTTGGGGACTTTTTTTTGGGTCATCACTAGGCATCCCTTAGTAAGTGTGCCAAGTTTCAAACTGTTGATTATTTTTTGAGGTGAAGGCAATTTTTTTCGTTCATTGACTGGACTAAAATAAATCAATAAACACGTATTTCATTTAAAAAATGTCTAAATTAACTTTGCAGTTATTTTATTTTTCCACATAAATTGTTTTGTAAATCAACTGCAGATCTCTTCTAAGTATATTTCCTGGATATAGATATAAAATTCTGATTTAAATATAAATTTTATCTTATAGAAATATTCCTCAATTTCATACAATTTTCCAGCCCCTTTAAGACATAATTTTTTGTCATTCATCTAAGTGAAAAAATCTATCAAAAGAAAAACCTAATTTCGTCATGTAACCTTATCAAGTTATTAAAATACCATTTTAGATTCTTAAAAAATTCATATCATCAACTTTTAGAGGAAGTAGGTACATAACAAAAACAAAAATTGTACATGAATAAAAAGGTCCTGGCCCCTGGCCCTGGTAACTCTCTTATGAATGAGTCATTATGACATTCTATATAAAAACTGTTGCCAAACATTTCATCTAAAATTTCATTATTTTCACTTGAATTGAGTTAGGTTCACCAAATGACCCAACCCAGCACCAATCCCAATCCCAACCCCAACCCTTATCAAACTTTCAAAATTTACTCCTACATTATAATCATAATAATTGCGTTATATACTCGTCAACATCAATATAGATTTATGTATTTTAAGGGTGGTGGATATATGTACATATGTATGTGTGTGTGTAAATTTATGTATTACGTAATTATATTCTGAAGAAAGCTTTTTACCCCCAAACCAAACCTCTTGTTCCAGGAAGTATTGTTTTAGCACCTGCTTTAATAGGTTTCTATATAGATTCTTTTATTTTCTCGAATTAGAAACCATTATTTTATAAATTCTATGCCATTAGTAGTTAACTTAAATGGGAGTTATGATGAGCGGGATGTGGAGAAAAAAGGAAAAAGTACTTAAACCAGGACCTATTTTGAGTAGGGATGAGATTGAAAAACAAAAGCAAATTCTATAGGTACACAGATACTTACATAATATAAATCATATAAGGATTGAATAGAAAAGCTTTTTCGTTTTGTTCACGAGGCAGGATGTTGTTGCTTTAGCACTTCGCTTTAGCACATCAATGACATTTGACTCTTTTTGTACCTACTTTTGGGGGTCAAAAGCTTATTCAGTACCATTATATTTTTATTTTATTTTTTTTCCCAGAATATTGCGTAATATTTTTGTGTTTCTGCTTTCGACAGGAAGTACACAGATTTATGTGTACATTCTAGAAGGATGTTTTGTTCCCTTCGTTTATTATTTTATTTAAGTAACGCTGGATGCTGGCGGGTTTTGATTTTTGCGTGGGAGAATAAGGGCGTATACTATATGCCTTGTAAATCTGGCAGGATTATAGTAAAATTGCCGGTAAAAAGGAACAATAAAAACATACAAAAATCTGATGTAAATATTTCAAGGGTTACTATACAAAAGATTCGTGCATTTTGGGAGGTGAGAAAGGTTACGTGCCTTACCTACCTACCTATTTTACGTTTACGTTTTATTTACATTTGATTTTGTGGAGTTTTTCTTTTTTCTTGTTTATTTTAGAAAAATCGTAGTCGTAGGAAAGTACAGTGAGTATATTTTTTTATATATTTTGTTGGTGTAAAAGGAATTATGAATTTTTATGAGTTAAATATCCTTAGGGGTTGACAGCCAGCACCAGCACTAGCACCAGAATAAGCGCCATTGGCGGTTGATTACTTTGACCTTTGTGTGAAGGTTATTTGAAAGGTGCTGGAAAACAAGGGAGGTATTGTTGTGGAAGTTAATTAAGGTACTGTTGTTTTTGATTTTTGTTTCTTTGATCGAATTTATGGAAAGGACATAGGTTAAGTTTAGTGGGCTAATTGTGTTTTAATTGTAGAAAATAAAGGGTTTTATAGTAAGTATGGGGAAATTTGATCATATTTTTTTTTGTTTCAATACCAGTTTTCGTTTTTGGAACTTAAAAAACTAATATATTTAAAAATATTTAAAAATATATCTTTTTTTTTAGGTGGCACAACAGTCCATGAAGAACGAGGGCCTAGTGACTTACAACTCTCAACCATTCCTGTGGGCGAGTAATGTTGTCAGAGATGGAAGGGACCTACAGTTTATATGCCCAATCCGAACGGCTAATTTGAGAAAGCACTTTTCATGACAAGAATTACTCTTGGAGGATTTGTCAATTCCTCGCAAGAGGCAGTATCCGTGAAAAAAGTTAGGTGGCACAGCAGGGATTGAACCCAAGACCCCTTGCATGACAGTCCAAAGCACTAACCATCACGCTACGGGTACTACTAAAAAATATATCTATGAACATTTATAAATTTGTCAAGGCATGCCATTGATATTGGAAAACAAAACGATATCAACGAAATTACCGCTAGGTTTTAGCAGGTATCCTGTTCATATAATTTTCCATGACCAATTTTCGCACATTTGCGGCTGTATGTTCTCGATAACTTCACCAATTCACCAATTTTGTCAGATCTTGAGTCGATAAAGGACTTTTGGGATTGACTTTATCTTTCACGTGGCTCCAAAGAAAAAAGTCTAAGGTGTTAAATTACAAGATCTCCATGGCCAATTGTAATCAGCTCTTAGACAATTAAAACGGTCAGGAAACTTCTCTTTCAAAATTTTAACTTTTTGTTTCTTCTCTACGTTATTATCTTTTTATAATTAAACTTATGTATCTCAGTAGAGAAATCCATTCACCGTAACAGTTGGGCTGGTCTCATTTTCAAATAAGTAATGTTCAACCAACCCATCCACTAGCCCAAAAATTACATGAACCAGTGACATTTTAATGATGGAGATGGTTTTTTAGCAATACCAATAATTATTGGATTTTTCTAGCCCCAAATGTGACAATTATCCCGAGGTGCAAAATAAGCTTCATCATATTTCAAAGATCCAAGGAACGAAGATACAACAGCTTGTGTTATTGTGTTAATATTTAGAACTTTGAAAACTTCAAGACGTAAGTTTCTATTCAAAATACGGAATAATTTGTGAAATGCCTTATTCTAAAGATCGACAAAGAATTGACAGCATTTTTGATACTTGAGTAGTTTTTGCCTGTCAAATAATAAAATATAATAGGGCCCATACACTACGCAAACACGTTTGTTCAAACGTGTGTTTGAGCAAACATAGTTTCGCCACACACTACATAAACATGTTTGAGAGATATTAGTTGCGTGATCAGACCTACCTACGGACACGGAGCAATGAGTGATTTAGCATGTGCAGCTTTGATTATTGCCTTGGCAAACAGAAAAAAACAAAAAAAATGTTTACACACCATAATACCGGTAAACTTTTATAAAGTTCAATGAATTCAGTCCAACAAATTTGTTCCTCTTGAGTAGGAATTAGGATGGTAAAACGTGGGAATTTTTCTTATAATCCCAACAGTGTAAATCTGAGTAGTGGTAGCGGGTAGTGGGGGATCTTGCTGAGTTGGGATGGCAGTGGATGGTGGTGGTTTAGTGATGATCAGTTGTTAGGGATTCTATTAATAGATATGGTATAAGGAAAAGAAGTGTGTGTGTGTGTTTCATAGAATGATGGCGCATCATCGGATTCTAGGTGAGTTGGGATGGCAGTGGATGGTGGTGGTGGTTTTGTGATGATCACTTGGCACTTGGAGTAAGGGTGATTTTGTTATGGTTCTATTAATAGATATGGTATTAGGAAAAGAAGTGTGTGAGTGTTTCATATGATGATGATGATGATGGCACACGTTGATGGAATCAAAATAAATGTTTGGTATAATTCATAGTTGAGAATCTAGTTCTAGATGTATGAGTGGTATGAAAATGTGTCTCAATTGGATTGAAGACAATGTGTATGTTAATATGCCGACGTTGGTTGGTTTCTTTGACGTCATCGTCGTCTTCGTCGTCGTCGTCGTCGTCTTCGTCGTTGTCGTCGTCGTCGTTTCAGTTGGGTCGCCGCTCGAAGGGGATATGAAATTTGAATATGGGATTGTAGGGGTGATGTAAAAAAAAAATAATGAAAAACTTTGGAGCGTTGTAACTTTTGAAGGAGGCGTTTATTTGAAAAAATAACGTTATTTTGGTATCACTACCGTATATACATAATAGAATTAAAATTTAATTTAATTTAATTTAATTTAATTTAATTTAATTTAATTTTACATTTTTGCCCTCTTGAATCCGTATGGAAGGGAACTGTGATCTCCCAAGAACCGTCTCTTTTCCGATGTTGGTTTGTAAGTCTTAATTTCATCTATTGTGATCACTTCATGCTCCTTTGTTCGTCGTATGTTACTTGATCTTAAGGTGATGAAGTCTCTTTCATTGAAAGATGATGTTGATGCCTTAAGTACAGCCTCTTTTATGGAATCAAAATTTATTTTCTGTGATGATTTATAATTTAGATTTATACCCTTAACTTTACAAACAATGTGTTCAGTTTTATCGTTTGTGCTGAATACTTTGTAAGAATAGTTTTTGGGCCCACCACTTACAAATTCAGTTATAAAGCTTCCATGTCCATAGCATTGTAACTCGTCAGTCATGTCACCAATAAAGTCGCCAACAGGAGGTTCGAGTTCTCCTTGTCGGGATACATAGATCACTGAATCAGTGTCATAGTATAGAACTCTTTCTTTCAGTTGTTCCAAATAACTATACAACTTGAGGCGAGCCTGAGCCGTGGTATATGCTGCAACGCAAACATTAACTGTTGATAAGATCTCGGATGCCTCCTCTTTAACCGTAAACGTTATCACAATATTTTTCTCGTTAACAGGTAAAATTTGTTGAACCTGTATTGACGGATGGGACATCAGATCGAACAAATCAGAAGATTGGTTAATGATTATTGTTTGCTGTTGGTTTTCCCTCTGGCCAAATTTACCCCAAAAAGAATTAAGAATCAGTTTAGCCAAAGATCTTTTTCCTGGATTGTTGGTAATTTCTGTAGGATCCAGTTTGATTCTTTCTTTTTCAAAGAAGTCATTTATGTATTTGTTCTGATCTTCTTTTGTTCTGCAATGGTTTGGCCAGTCCGAAGCTTCTTGCTTTATTTTTAAAAACGTATTCATCATTGCAGTGAAAAGACCATCTGTATTTGTATCTGAATCGTATTGTACCACATCATATTCCCAAATTTCAAACACTGAAACAAGTTTATAGCCCAGGTCAATAGCTTTGACGACTTCATCTATTACCCATGTTCCGAATAATGCTCTTTCTTCATCGGAATGTGTGCATTTTGTTTCATCATTCCTATTTTGACTACAGGTCTTACATAACGAAAACATGAGCTTATCGTTTTGTTTCATGGGTAAAACTGGATGAAATAAATTTTCTGGTGGAAGAATCTTACACTTAATGAGACCATTAATGGCATCAAGTTTCATGTTTGAACACGCTTCATCTATGCTTGTGTGAATCTTTGGATGACCAACAGGAAATTTTCCATATTTACAAACCCATGGATAAAGTGAGCAAACATCTATATACTTTATTTTTTCACCTTCCTTACATTTGTAGTAGGAAACTATGTTTCCCGTTCGTCCACCATAAAATGAATCTCTCGGATTCAAAGGTGCGTTAAGCAGTAAGGGGTGATTTCTCAATCTGAATAGTTCTTCTTCACTCAGAGACTTGAGGTAGTTTTCGAATTCACAGCTCCAGATCTCAATAACCTCGTAACCAAATGACCTCAAACGGGAAGACTTTGCCACAGTCCTATCGTACCTGTTGTTTAACGTATCGAAGTGATCATTGGTAAGAGGAGTATCACGTTTGTTCCTTAGGCAAACAGGGTGTCCATGGTAAAAGCATCCATGAAATTCAAAGACCTGCCTTGTTTCTTCGCAGAATCCATCGACTTTAACTCCATTTACAATCTGAAAATATAATTGTTTACGTTAGTTTCAAAGAGAGACACAATCAATTGTTGTTTTATTACCGCCTCTCGCCCTTTAGCAGTATGCTTTATTGTTATTTTGCGGTTGGCTTCCTCTAAAATAATCCATCTGATGGCTTCCTTTGATTGATTTTCCACCCATCTGTAATTATTGTTATAAATTTTGATTAGCTGATAAATTAGATAAAAAAAAAAAGAAAAAATTGATAGTGAATATATTTATATGTATGTACCTGTATCCATTTTTTGGGATTAATCCGATTGTATTTGGCTGAAGAAAATTCCGCCGAAATACAATATTACAGGTGGATGCTATCGTTGCTGCTTCTAGGAACGGCTCGACATTGGTTTGAGTAAGAAAAAAGTGTCTAAATTTCAGACATGCTTCAGTCAGAATCCTTACATCGTTTATGCAGTATTCTAACATTTCTTGTTGAAATTTAAAAACATCGTTTTGGTGTTCTTTATACCAATTATAGAATATTTCTCGATCTTCAGATTTCATTGTATCTGGACTGTAGTATTCTATTTTAGGTAGCTTACCGATGTAGTTGGAGTTTTCTTTGATGTTGAACAGATGTGGAAAGAAACCTTTTTTCAAACCGGATGAAAGTTGAAATGTTTTTGGAAGTTTCGAAAGTGCCATCGGAAAATAGTTGAGCGAGTCGATGAACCTGACATTTCCTATTTCCATAATGATTATCTTACTGCCTCGCATAATCAAGTTGGGAGTCAAATGTGTTTCCTTTAAAATGTAGTTCAAAATGAATTGGTGGTCGTATGATTGTCCGTTATGGGCTAAAACAACCACTTTTTTGAAAGAATTCCGAACACTAAATATATGTTTTAGGAATCTTGAAATCACGTTTTCTTCCTTCTCTTTTTCTCTGATTACATTTAAAGAATATTTGCACGTTTGGCAGAATTGAAGACTCATGTTATCAATACAGATATCGCACTTTTGCTGGAAAACACATAAATTAGGTTCATGTAGTCTAACTTCCGATATATGAACATTTTCTTCGGCATTCAAGATTTCCTCTTGTACAATTTTTTCCTGACGACTTTCCAGATCATAGAAAATATAGAGGACAGAATTAAGGTGAGGAGTTTTTGCATCAGGCTTCATATAACACAAATGATCTTTTTCAACATGTGTTTTACACTGTTTGCAAAAGTATTCCATGCAAAAGTGTTGTCGTGCTCCATTATATGATTTAAGGCATAACAAACACCTTTTTAACATATTACAAACAGTGTTTTTCCCTGTTGAATTGCTGGCCTTGTGATGATCGAAGCAAGAATTCCCTCTAAAATTTCGATTACAATCATCGCATGTAATTTCATTCATTGTTCTTGGGCATGGTGGAGTCTTTTGACATTGCGGACATGATTTTTGGCACCTGTGATCCTTTCTTGTATTATATGGAATGTGACATTCTTCGCAGTAGTACCCACAACAAAAAGCAGCCGTCAAAGATTTAATGACATTGTAGTGGTTATTATGGTAGAGAAGATTGATTTTTTTTGTTTTATTTTCTCCTTCAAATATAACTTCTCTACCTTTAGTTGCATATTTGTATACAGTAATTTTATACTGATTAAAATATTTCTGAAACCCTCTCAACTCAGGTATTCCACAACCTTCTTCGGGAATGCTTATTTTTGCATCCACTAATAGCTGTAATGCTTTTTGAGTCTTTGATGTTTGTATGTCTCTTTCAAGTTGTTTTTGAGTTGATGGACTTTCCTTGTCTGCTATAGATTTTCCAATAATTAATGCCCATGGTAAACACAAATTGTCTTTATTTTTAATGAAGACAATTCCGCGACGTCTAATGCACTCCTCTTCATATGTATTAAACATATTTGTTTTTTTTTTTTGTTTCCTGTCCCAGCAGGTAGCTTGACAGAGGTCACAGCCAAACAAAATTCTTCTGTATTCATTCCGTATGAATTACTCTGGAATATCTTCGAAATCATGTCCCAGACATCGCTTGCTCTAATCTTCGAACACTCTCGGAAGCTAAGCCAACCACTTCCACGTTCAACGGAGAAATTCTTCCCTGAAAAAGTTACCCCGACCTTGTCTGTAGGACTAACATTTTTAAGGGCATGTGCAAAAATGTCATTGATGCCTTCTTTTACCCATGAAGTTGGTTCTTGGTTGACTGGAACCGGATTGAGCTTGAATTTGATTTTGCGACCCATGAGAGAAAATTGCTTGATTCTAGTTTCTTCCTCTTCAAGTATTTGGAAACGTTGTATCTTTTTTTTTTTTTTGTTTTAGTAATAGAGAAAAAAAAAACAACAGTCAGTAATTTTAACGATTAGGTTAATTTATTTTGTTTTATTTTTATTATAATTATAATTATAATACATACATATATATGTAATATACAAAATTTTTTTTTTTTTTTTTTTTTTTTTATAATTCATTAAAAAATAGATGCTTTTGCGTTAAAATAAAGTCATCTACCTCTTGTTCGTGCGGTTCCTGCTGGTGATGCTGCTGCTGCGTAAGTTGATGCTGCCTATGCTGTTGCTGTTGTTGATGCTGTAGTTGTCCTATCAGATCGTTGCTCTTCTCCTTTATGTGAAAATCTATGTGGAATGACGATTCCCCATATGGTTCCACTACCTCGAACTCGCAATTACTAAGCTCTTTAACGTCATCGTTATCCAGCTGGGTGTTGCACCTCTTTGGTAAAAATACCATACACTCCTCAAGTTCTAGCATAATTTGCTCACCGAACTTAGTTTTAATCCTTTTAGAATTAATAACGGGGTATTTTCTTTTTTGGATCAACTTCGAAAGGCTTGAAAAAGGTTTTTCAGCCTTACGCATATTGACCGCCGACTTTATTTTTTTAATGAAAGACATAATACTTTATTTAATTGTATTTATTTAATACTTTCGAAGGGTTGGGTTGGGTGTATTTTTATTATAAATTTTATAATTTTAATTTTACTAGCGTGTTCTTCTTGCGTAATCACAACTAGAACTAATCGACTCAGGCTCGGTCCTCTTACTCGTCACCTCGGTTAATAGTATTTACTTACATTTCTCTTGTCTCATTTTTTTTTACCATTTCAAGATAACAGATTTTTCCTCGTTGTTTTATTTCAAAAGAAAAAAATGATCCTCACTGCATATATTGATATCTGTTAAGAAGTGATCAGACTCAGACTTAGTCGTGTTAATCGTCACCTCGGCTATTAGTATTCACTAACACTTTTCTTATCACAATTTTCCAATTCAAGATTATAGATTTTTCCTCGTTGTTTATTTCAAAGGAAAAAAAAAATTAACCTCACTTCAAGTGATCATCACCATCATATCAGTCATCGCATTCCCAATTTCAAATTCAAAATCATAACAGATGACCCAAGCCAACTATTCTTCTTACCACCTCTCTCACTCGCGCTATTAATTTTGACAGTTTAAGTGAGAATACTTCAGATCGTTTTTTCTTAATCTTAATCTTTTATTTTTTCTCATTTTAAAGTAACAATAATAATAATAAAAATATAAAAAAACATTTTTCATTGTGGTGCTTTAACTTCTGCAATTTCTTCTTCTTCTTCTTCTTCTTCTTTTGAAATAATTTTATTGGTTTTGAAATAATCCCTTATTTCATTTTCAGGGATTGTTTTAATTTGCTGAATTCTTATGTCGACATATTTTTTAGTAGCAGCATCACTATCGTCTAGCGGTTCGCTTATGTTTTTTAAATGTTTCCAGTTTATATCAAAGTCTCCATTTTCAGTTTTAAGAAAACCATCACCAGGTGGTCCAGCTATTCCCCGCTCTCCACGAGGTCCTCTTGGTGGTGGTCTATGCGAAAAACGACCGAATTTGTCAACAGGCATTGTGTCTAATTGATTATATTAGCCTCTTTAAGCTCTTCAATAATGGAAATAATTTCGTTGGAGTGATTATTATGACCGGCTTGATGTGAACCAATTAGAAGTCTCAATCGATCTACGAGTTCATTAGGATCATCCCAAAATATATAGTCCTTTTTCTTGCTTGATAATTGCATTAATCCTTTACCTATTGGTAATGTATTTGAAATCGAAGTTGAAGATGAAGCCTTTTCTATCAATGGTCGTATAATTTGTGTGTATTTGTAACCTCGATTGCCTTTTACCTGTTTTTGCGAATCGAATTCTTTCCTGTGTGCATTTGTATCGTTTAAAATCGTTTCATAATTTTTCAAGTCTTCATTATTGTAAAACGATCTCTGTGGACGTTTCTTAAATAGCAGTTCATAAAGACCTTTCGTCCCCTGAAAGTTTTTATTTTTTATTTTTATATCTGATCCATGAATGCTGAACTCCCCATTACCAATAAACAATTTTCCATTTTTGGAATTTATTCCATATGTCCTATCAATACTATTTGAATTATTTATGAACAGATCCATATACATTTTAGGTGTTTTATCAAATTTTTCATCTTCTGACAATTGTTCTTCGAAAAGACATAGACGTCGCCTAATCTTTTCTAATGCTTTTTCCTCTTTTGGTCTCTTAGGGGTACTATTTATTAGGCTATGACTATCAGTTGAACTGTTCAAAGTTTCATCGCTTAAACATTTCATCGTTTTTGTTTTCTTTGCAGGAGTTTCATAATAGTCATTGTCCCTTACTTCTTCTTCTTTTTCCTTGTTTCTTTCCACGTTGACTGTTGATTGCTTAACCAGTTCGTTTAGAGGAGCAGTAATTGGTTTAAAAGCTTCTTCTAATTGAGATTCATAAACTTCCTTATTATTCTTGAGGGCCTTGAATTTTCTTCGAAGGTCATCGGTTGTTTTGATAAGTTCTTTTTTTAATTTTACATCTACGTTCATCATATTGTTCTGATGAATAAATGAATTGAAGTTTTTCTTTTAATATTTAGATAACTGGTCTTAACTGTGAATAACTGCTCCTAACCGTATAAAACTGCAAATTATAACTGAACTGTTATTAACAGGAAGTGCTTGATCACTGAACTGCTCGGTACTGTATTTAACAGCTGTTACAGAGAAACTGGTAAGAGAATTTGATTGTAAATGGTTTTATAACTCGATAAAACAGTCAAAACCTTTTCTATAGCGACCATTATTCAGTGGGCTTTCCTTATCGATTACAAAAAATCCATAATTGGTTTTCCAACAGTCGGCACATACATTTTCGAATGTTTTAAATGTCATATCGGAATTAACATGATCATTGTAAATGTGTTTTAAATTCATACTGTCCTGTTTAAAAATTATCAAAAAATTTGCATTATCGCGAATTAAGTGTTTCGGTATTCTTGTATAAGTTTGACACAAGTAGAAACTATCTAATTGATAATGACGTCCCATACTAAAATAGTTTCGTATTGCATCTTGTTTTTCACAAGCAATGTCATCGAAAATAAATACAGAATTTCGTTTAGCCTCTTTTGGCAAAACGACATCAATATTATTAGAAAATGTGAAGAAACCCATATTTTTTATAGGTTTAATTACTTGTTTTAAAAACTCATATTTTGATTGGTGTAAAGATTTCGAATATATATATATGTTTTCAAATTTTAATCCATTTGGATGTAGTAGTAGACTCAACATAACATTTGTTTTTCCACAATTAGATGGACCAGTAATCAGGCCTCTTATACTATTCGGAAAAAGCTTGCCATGTTTCTTAATTACTCTAGGATTTTTTGTCGGTTCTAGGTTTCGTACTGGTAATTTGTATTGTTGTGCTATGAATCGCATGATGACATCTACTAAAATAGAAAACTATATATCAATAGTATTTATTTATTTAATCATCATTTCGTTTCTTAACTTTCTACAATAAAGATGATCATATAAAAATGATTGACTTTTCGAAAAAATTGATTAGTAAACAAAAAGTCGCGAGAGAAGAAGGTTTAATAAACTCTCTTATAAACAAACTCCCATTTGAATTACATTTGCCGGGTTATCAGTATTGCGGACCTGGAACCAGACTCCAAAAACGATTAGATCGAGGAGATTCCGGAATTAATTTTCTAGATCAGGCGTGTAAGGAGCATGACATTTCATATTCCAAAAACGAAGATACATCTGATCGCCACAAAGCTGATAGAATTTTAACTGAAAAAGCCTGGCAACGTTTTAAATCTAGCGACGCTAGTTTATCTGAACGAGCGAATGCACTTCTAGTTACTAATCTTATGAAAGCAAAAGTAAAATTTGGAATGGGTTGCTCGAATTCTAAAGTAACCAGTTATAAAAAGGAGAAAAAAATGTATAAGAAAAAAACCGTTAGTAATAAAATAAAACACATTACCTTAAATAAATTGAGGAAACTTATTGGAGCTAACCTTAAAGAAAAGAAACCTTTCAATCTAGAAAAGGCGAGTAAAATAGCCTTAAAGGCTGCAATTAAAAACGTAGAAAAGAACAAAGGCAACATTAAAACCCCGAAGGTTATTCCAGTACCTAAAGTTGGAGAGGCAATTCCATTTCTTGTGCCCCTGTTTGCTGGACTTTCAGCTCTTGGGGCTTTGACGGGTGGTGCTGCTGGAGTTATCAAGGCTGTCAATGATGTAGGTAATGCTAGAAAGGACTTGGATGAGAAAAAACGTCATAACCTCAAAATGGAATCAATTGCTCTTGGTCATGGACTGCATCTGAAACCTTATAGAAAAGGACTTGGATTGTATCTTAATCCACAAACAAAAAACTTCTAAGGTCGCTACCCAATCGTGCATTGAATGAAAATGACATACAAAACTTTGCAAACAAATATATACCTCATTTTCGAGGAGTCTTCATGCGAGATAATTTACCAAAGACAAAACCTTTAAAGAACGAGTGTGGGGTTGTAAATCTAGATTCAGAAAAAGGAATTGGTACACATTGGGTAGCGTATTTTAAAAGAGGCAACCATATTGAATATTTTGATAGTTTTGGTAATTTGCAACCTCCTAGAGAAATAATTAACTATTTAGGCAAACAAATTCGTTTCAACTACACTCGGCATCAAAATTATGATTCATTTAACTGTGGACACTTATGTTTAAGTTTTCTTTTGCAAATGTAATTTACAATAAATAAAAAATAATTAAAACAAATCGACTAGTCTGTTTTCTATCATCATGGCAATGACACTTACTTTAACCGGTAGAACATCCCTTTTATCGGCAGAATATTTTCCACCTCTCGATGTTAGCAAGGATTATGTTTGTGGATTAATAGATTTTCAAACCTACAATTCTATACCGAATGTTGATGAACGTAACAACATGTTTCATATAGGGGAGCATGAAATTGAAATTCCCATTGGATCGTACGAAATCGAAGACATTGCCAACTATGTAACTGAAGTATTGTTATCATTAAATTCAACAATTAAGTGTAAAATTGAAGCCAACTTTAATACATTGCTTACAAGCATCGTAACTTCCGAACACATATATTTCAATAGGGAGAGAAGCATAGGAACATTACTGGGCTTCAGCAAAACCGTTCTTTCTCCCGGTAAGAAACACACCTCTGATTTATCTGTGGATATCAATAAGGTGAACGTCATAAGGATTGAGTGTAATATAATAAATGGGTCATATTTAAATAATACACCTGTACACACTATTCATGAATTTTCTCCTGAAACGGGTTCAGGGTATAAGATAATAGAAGTCCCCAAAAATGTTATCTATTTGCCAGTGAATGTCAAGCGAATAAGTTCTCTCACATTGAAACTCGTAGACCAAGACGGAGACATAATAAATTTTAGAGGAGAACGTATAACAGTGCGTTTGCATTTGATTCCAAGATAATTATAATGTTGATGTATAATAATAGTTATTATAAGATATACACCACAAATAACAGCCCCGTTAGTTCTATTTCGACGACAAAACCATTAAGACCATCATTAACAGCTGAAAATAAAATATTTCTTCAAAGTCTGGGACTTACATTAAGAAAAAAATAAATAAAGGATTTACACATAAAGATAATTAAGAAACAAAACAAAAATGAACGATATATTAAATATTTCTCATGGACCTGTCCATGACAATAGTATAACAAAATTTGAGTACCATAGTTATTCGCCATTTGTTCAGTCATTTAATCCGAGTGATGAAATACACATTGCAATACAGAACCAGGATTTGTGTGTCTTGCCTAGTGATAGCTATATCTACATTGAAGGTGGACTCAGAAAACCTGATATGACATATTCTACTACAACTTCATTAACAAACAATGCCATGGCATATTTATTTGAGGAAATACATTATGAACTCAATGGAATAGAAATTGAAAACAATAAAAACGTTGGCATCACATCAACATTGAAAAATTATATATCTTTAACCAGCAATGAAAGTAAACGATTGGAAAACGCTTCATGGACAGGAAACACTAACATCTCCGATTCGGGTATTTTCAATTTTTGTATACCTTTGAAATCACTAATGGGTTTCGCTGAAGACTATAGAAAAATCATAACCAACGCGAAGCATGAACTGATTCTAATTCGGACTCGGACCAATGAGAATATTTATTTGTCTAATTCAAAAGAAAACGAAGAATTACAGTTGTCAATACTTAAAATACAATGGAGAGTTCCGCACATTACTTTGGCCGATTTAGATAAACTTTCACTATTGAAACAAATCCAATCGAAACCTATTCAAATGCACTTTCGAAATTGGGATCTCTATGAATATCCAACGTTACCAGCAACCACTGATCTTGTATGGACAGTAAAAACTTCTACACAACTTGAAAAACCAAGATATGTGATTCTTGCTCTACAAACCGATAGAAAAAATCAACGTAATAAAGATGCCAGTAAATTTGATCATTGTGATGTAGCTAATGTAAAGATTCATTTAAACTCCGAATCGTATCCCCGTGAAGACTTGAATCTTAAATACAAACAGGGTCGTTATGCTGTCCTCTATGAAATGTATTGTAAATTTCAAGAATCATACTATGGCAGACCTTCTCAACCGCTCCTATCGCGACAAGATTTTAAAAATATTGCTCCCATTATGGTTATTGATTGCTCACGTCAAAACGAAGTTATTAAATCTGGACCTATTGATGTTAAAATTGAACTTAAAACATCCGTAATAATTCCACCTTTGACAAGTTTATACTGTCTGATTCTACACGATCGAATAATTGAGTATAATCCTATGAGTGGAGAAGTTCATAAACTAACATAAAGAATTAATGCTATTCTATTTTAAGAATCAGTTTGCAAATAAATATTGACAGAGATAGACTTACAATAATCATGAATATATTTATAGTTGATTTTCAAGGTTTTGGAAATTTAAATACAAATTTTATTTTAAAAGAAATTGCCATTTTTCATAATGGACAGCATCATCATTTCATTGTCACTCCACCGTTTCATAAAAATCAAATGTCTTTTTCACTACAAAGGCAAGCTCACTGGCTAATTAAAAACTTTCATGGATTAACATGGGATTGTGGATTTACTAATTTCTCCGAAGTTAAGAAATTTCTTTTCAACAAACTTCTATGTGGAAAAGCTTACGTTAAAGGAATACAAAAAGCTCATTGGCTTAGACGAATACTTGACAATCCATATGTAGAAGTCATCAATATTGAAGATATTTATAGCTGCCCCAGATTGGATCAACTTAGACAATGCTATCCCAGACAGATTAAATGTGAAAATCATGAAATAAATTGTGCTCTTCAAAATGTTTATCTTTTGAAGAAAGCATTATTTAGCTTAAAAAGACTTTAATGTATGAAAAAAAAATCTTTTGACTTATTTACATTAATTTTCTTAAATTTGAATTAGTCGATTGAAAACCTTACTCACGATAATAACCATCATGTTCAACATAAATTTTAAATTCATAATCGAGGATATTTCGAAAACTCTCGATGAATATAAAGAAATAATTCTTGAAGAGCACCATGAGGAGCTTATAAGACTTATAAATTTTATTAAACAGTACGTTAATATCTCACAAGTTAACTCAAAATATGGATGCCATTATACGAACTGTTCTTGGTCTTCAGATGCATGCACCTGTGGACCAGACACATGTGCATGCTTCTATCTTGAAAGCAAATTAAAAAGAGCAAACAAGTTATTGTTACTTTATAAGAGACTTAAATAATGAAATCAAACATCATCCTTTCTTAAATAAAATTATTCATGTTATACATAAACACCAAACACGTTGTTTTCTTTATCATTTGATATTAATATGAGTAAAAGAGATGTTGCTGAGGAGCTACATAAAGCTTCACGTAAGAGTTTCCCTAAAAGACGAGTAATCATCTGGATGATTTATGGCAAGCTGACCTAGTTGAAATGCTTCCGTATTCAGATGAGAACAATAATTTCCAATATCTACTCACAGTAATCGATACGTTCTCCAAATATGTATGGACTCATCCTATAAAAAATAAAACTGCTGCAGAAGTTACAACAGCAATGCAAAACATATTCAATACTGGTCGCAATCCAAAGAATCTTCAGACAGATGATGGCAAAGAATTTTTCAACAAATCCTTTAAAAATTTGATGCGAAAATATCAAATTAATCATTACTCAACATTTACTCATTTGAAGGCATCAATTGTTGAAAGATTTAATCGTACACTAAAAAACCTCATGTGGAAAGAATTTACTATTAATGGATCGTACAAATGGGTTAATATGTTACCAACACTAACTGAAACTTATAACAATTCAAAACATCGCACTATCAAAATGAAACCATCCGAAGTCAATACTGCAAACGAAAAACAATTACTCTCTTCCGTATACAGATATGTTAAAATTCAATTAAAACCTAAATACAAAATTGGAGATCTAGTTAGAATAAGTAAATACAAACATGTATTTGAAAAAGGCTACACACCAAACTGGACAACTGAAATTTTTAAGATTACTAAAATTCAGCTGACTAACCCTATCACATACTTGCTTGAAGATTTTCAAGGTCATCCTATAAAAGGCGGATTCTATGAATTAGAACTACAAAAAACAAAATACCCAGACACATTTCTTATTGAAAAAGTATTGCAAAAGAAACAAAATAAAGTGTTGGTAAAATGGTTAGGTTTTTCACCTGAACATAACTCTTGGGTACATATATCTAAAAGTGCAAAATAACTATCTAATGTTTGAAATATTATTCATTTATAAGTACAAATTTATTTAAATTAAATTAAATTAAATTAAATTAAATTAAATTAAATTAAATTAAATTAAATTAAATTTTTAATTTAAATGTACGGTAGTGATACCAAAATAACGTTATTTTTTCAAATAAACGCCTCCTTCAAAAGTTACAACGCTCCAAAGTTTTTCATTATTTTTTTTTTACATCACCCCTACAATCCCATATTCAAATTTCATATCCCCCCCGAGCGGCGACCCAACTGAAACGACGACGACGACGATGACGTCAAAGAAACCAACCAACGTCGGCATATTAACATACACATTGTCTTCAATCCAATTGAGACACATTTTCATACCACTCATACATCTAGAACTAGATTCTCAACTATGAATTATACCAAACATTTATTTTGATTCCATCAACGTGTGCCATCATCATCATCATCATATGAAACACTCACACACTTCTTTTCCTAATACCATATCTATTAATAGAACCATAACAAAATCACCCTTACTCCAAGTGCCAAGTGATCATCACAAAACCACCACCACCATCCACTGCCATCCCAACTCACCTAGAATCCGATGATGCGCCATCATTCTATGAAACACACACACACACTTCTTTTCCTTATACCATATCTATTAATAGAATCCCTAACAACTGATCATCACTAAACCACCACCATCCACTGCCATCCCAACTCAGCAAGATCCCCCACTACCCGCTACCACTACTCAGATTTACACTGTTGGGATTATAAGAAAAATTCCCACGTTTTACCATCCTAATTCCTACTCTCTTGTTTATTCATATGTTAACTCTATGAAAATTGGCATCGGTTTGAGCAAAATTCAATACACACCACACAAACATGTTTGTGCAGGCACGGAAAATTCAAATTTTTTTGATTTTTTTTTTAAACCGCTTCACAGTGTTTTGTCACATAGTAATAAATCGAAAGATGAGTTGTCACGTACAAATTTTTCTTATACATAAACTAGATTATCACTTGTAAAGTCATATTAAAACGGTACTTTTCCAAAGAAATTCTTATCACAGGATGAGATCTAAGCTCTGAAACATAGACACAAAGGAGAAATGGAAAGCACAAAGAAAGTTGATGCCGATGTTTGAGGAGTATTATTTTCCTTAAGTTCAAGTTTTTTTTTTATAGAACGTTATATTTATTTTAATTGTGTTAAGCTATTGAAGTAATATATATATAAAAAAATCAAGATTTTATAAAAAAATGAGTAAGTTATAAGCTATTTTTTGGCCGACTTCAAAAAATTAGTAAAATTGATATTCAAGTAAGGTTTAAAAAAAAACTCCTAAAAACACCTGGATAATTTGTTTATAGTTTGTTGCCTTAACCTAATGCTTGATGTTGGCAAAATTTTATTTGCTTCTGTTTGCTTTTTCGTGAGATATTCGTTTTTTTGTACAGCATTTCAGGTACTCGAAAACAGAGCCTGTTTCGAGAAATGGCGGTAAGTTAACTCCAAAGTCAAGAGTACACCCGTTTTCGATTTTGTTTTGGATTTTTATAAACTCCATGATGCTCCAGATGCTATTAAAATAAGTATAAAAAAATCCGTAAATTTATTTACTTTAAAAATGTTCAGTTATTGGAGGTCAACAGGAAGAAATGTCAAAAAATTTAATACAAAATACTGTGTATGGACAAATAAATAAATAATATATATCGATCATATGAAAGGCTTAGAAAGGTTATAAATAAAATTCACCCTGATACATTCCCGAGTTACTATTCCATGATGAAAACTAAAAAGGATTTACTACCTCAGAATATCACTACTGATGAAACAAATGCAGAAGTAAATCTACAAGAGCTTTTACAAAATCTGCTTCATCTATATTTCAATCAAGCGAAGAAAAACTTTTCAATCCTTCTGCTCTCCTTAAACTTATCTGTAAGTGGGGTTTCGATGGTTCTTCGGGTCATAGCAACTATAAACAAAAATTTTCAGATTCAAATTTAACAGATGAGTTTTTGTTCATCACCGCATTTGTCCCTCTTAAATTAGTGGAATCAAATACAGATTTAGTTAAGTGGAATAACACTGCACCATCTTCTACCTTTTTCTGTCGACCTATTCGTTTGCATTTTATAAAAGAATCCAAAGATATTGTTAATAATGAGTTGACTAGAATGAACCATGAAATTGATAACTTACTACCAATTACATTACCAATAAAAGAAGGCGGCTTTTTTATTGACATTAGTTTTGAAATGATTTTTACAATAATCGATGGCAGTATATGCAACATTGTTACTGATACTCGTTCGACACAAACCTGCTACATATGTGGTGCAACACCAAAACTCATGAACCAACAAAATGTTGTCGATCTTCAACCAAATTTACAAACTTATAAATATGGGTTATCGGCCCTACACAATTGGATTAGAAGTTTTGAGTGTATCCTTCATATTGGGTATAGATTGTCCTTAAAGTGTTGGCAAGTACGTGGATCTGCGAATAGGGAAATTTTTGATCAAAATAAAAAAAGGATTCAAAGGGAATTCAAAGAAACAATGGGTCTTCTGATTGACCAACCTAAGCCTGGACACGGTTCTACAAACGATGGTAACACCGCACGAACATTTTTTCGACAGGCAAATCTTAGCTCTGAGATAACCGGGGTAAGCGAAGATTTGATTTCCAACTTTTTAAAGATTAATAGAGTACAAATTAATACAGAAAACTTTAAAAAATTACTGAATGAAACAAAGCTTTTATATTTAAATTCTTATTCGTGGTACTACATGCCAATGTCAACACACAAAGTTCTTATGCATGGTGCAGATGTTATTGAATTCTTCTCAATACCTATTAGACAATTATCCGAAGATGCCTTAGAAGGAAGACATAAGGAGTCAAGAAAGTTAAGGGAAAATTATACCAGAAAGTCGTCCCGGAAAAATACGAATAGGTATAGATTTGATGATTATGATGCTTATAACGTCAGATCCTTTAATTTCAAGTATTCGAAATAAATTAAGAAACTTTCAACCAAAAATTATAGATGAAGATATAATGGAATATTTAGAAAATTGATAAAAACCGATTCAAAATTTTTATATGCGTTAATATTTTCTTTTTATTTTTAATAATTGCTTTTTTTAGTGTAACTATTGGTTTTGAAATCGGCAAAAAATATACTATATGAACATGCTTTTAAACTTAAAAAATGTTGGTTTTATAAAAAACATTACTAAAAATGTAAATAAAAGATAAAACTCAAAAAAACAATATCGCTGGTATTTTTGATCAACTTTTGTATGGGCTCGCAAACGCGCTTGCGCAAACACGCATCATCGCTACACACTACTCAAACAGTTTGCACAAACATTTTTACAACAACAAAATACATTCGTTTGCTGAAACAGTTTGTGTAGTGTATGGACCCTATTATTGCTTTAAAAATGACAACTGTCCAAAGCTGAGTGTTGAGATCTTTGTTGGAACTTTAAAATTTTACTCAGCTGGTCATTGAGTTCAATCGAATATCGAACGTTAAAGGTCGTTCAAACAATAATAATAAATTAAAAACACACATTAAATTGAGTTTTCCGTTTTTTCAAAAACAACAAATTTTTTATTGAGTCAAAATAAATTTTAGAATGCATTTCAAGCAGTTTACTGCCCAGCCCATCATCAGCAACACGACTAAAAATAAATTGGTTTCTGAATATAAATATACAACAGCAAAGTAATACACATCATCAACGTCGTCGTCAGCGGCAACAGCAGCAGCATCATCAACAATAAGGAACAAGAACGTAAAGCGGAGAACCCCCACGGGAGCAAAGTTCCATTTTTTCCTTTTGCACAGCACAGGTAGTGTTAGACCCACAAGTATTTGAAGATTGCAATATCAATGCAGCAAGAACAAATCAGACAAAAGCAACATACCCTTTTCCAAGTTCAAAGCGGTGTTATCTTTGTAATATACATACTTTCTTTAACGCACTTCACAAGGTGTATTTCACTAGTAGACAAAGGCAAATGTTGTTTTTCCAGTATATGTGATGCGAAGGCAGATTTCTTTGGCTCGTTATTTGTGACGTATTGTTTGTGTTCACTGTATACCTCTTTTTTATTGAACGCTTCGTTTGTGGATAATATTTTCTTTGGCAAACTCCGCAAGAAATTTGGTAAATCCCAGCTTTGTCTAATGAATCTGTTTTATCTTTTGGTGTAATTAGATGATTTTTTAATTTATACGGGTTCGAAAACACAATTTCCATGTCATGCCTGCGAAAAACAGTATTAAGGCCGTTAGTGATATTCGGATCAAAAGTCATAGAAACACGCTTCAAATCACTATTTTTATCTATTTTTCTGTTTTGGTCAAACAGAGTCGATTGATTTATGTTTGTCTGTTTTTGTGCATGTTTCCGAATGATTTTATTTATGATTTGTTCACTGTAGCCATTTATTCTCGCTGCTTTTTGTATATACTCGTGCTCTTTGATGTATGTAGTTTGGCAACGAAAGAGGTAAACTAACCAAACGATGTGCGAGTGAGTGAAACGCAGCTAATTTGTGCTGGATTGGTGCATAAGAATCACTAGGAATATATCGGAGAGTGCTCGTTGGTTTGTGGTGAACAGCAATTTCGATGTTGTTAGAGTTTCTTTCCAAAATCAGGTCTAAAAACGTTAACTTCTTTTCGTTCTCTATTTCACATGTAAAATTGATCTCGGGATACTGGTCATTTAACATCTCCAACGTGGTGTTAAGGTCACTCCTTTTAATTACGGCGAAAATGTCATCAACATAACGGTGCCAAATTCTTGGTAACATATCTTTTGATTGCAGGTCCATTTCAAATTTTGACATAAACACCTCGGCTATCAATGGAGATAACGGGTTTCCCATACTGGTGCCAGAATCTATTTTGAAATACCGGTCTCTAAACACAAAATAGTTAGTGTTCATGCACATTTCTGCTGCTCGCATGTACATAGGCATTAAGTTCTTCCTCCATTATGTTTTGGTTTGACAGATGTGTTCTTAGCGCTTGAAGTGCTTCTTTAATTGGAATCGATGGGAAAAGTGCTTCAACGTCAAACGAAACTAAAATCTCATCATCATTTATTGATATTTGGTTGATTAATTGGGCAAATTCAATTGAATTTTTTACTGAGCAACTTTCAAAGGGTGGAAACTTCTTTACTTCACTGACCAACCATCGCGCTATCTTTGTGCAAGGTGCAACTAAGAGAGCAACTATTTGCCTCATCTTGTCACCTGGCTTATGTATTTTTAGTAGACAGTATAATTTAGGAACTTCAGGATTTCATACGAGGCGGCTTAGGTTAAAGGTCATGCAGAAAACACCGACTATTGTATTGTATTAGCTTATTTCTCATGTCAAATTTTGTCAGTTAAAGAATGAGCTCCTAAGAGAACCGTTTACCAATACAGGAAAGCCAACTAGGACATTGCCAACAATTATTTTGGGATCTTGAACTGGTCAATGTGCTTCCTCTATAGTTACGTTGACTGATATGGTCACAAGTTTAATTTTATTGGGAATAAGACATTCTTTCCCGAACGGAGTTAAAGGTATCAAACCTAAGGTGTATTGTTATTAGGGTTATTATTAAGACAATTGACGAAACCCGGAAGAAGTTCAAGCAAGCCAGAAAGGATTGCAACACCTATATTCGACGGACCAAAAATTGGCAGAGCAGTACAAATTTTTGATCAATTTTTGATCAAATGAGAAATTCTTTCTCAGTTCCTACGCTCATTGTCAATAACACTTTAGTTGTCAGCTTTTTAGAGAAAGCTAATATAATCGATATGCAGTTTTCTGGAAATTCTGCCAGAGTGTGTAATGACTTTGGCTGTACTTGAGGATTGAAATGATTTTATGGGACAAATATTGTTTCACACCAGTGCAGTAGCCAGAGTCCTATAAGAGATCTTAACACATATAAATCTGCTGGCCCGGATTGCATCACCATTATTGTTCTGACGAGGTGTTTCTCAATGTTGGCAAAACCAATGTGTATAAGCTTTTTTTATCTATCCTACTTTTCAGGACTCGTTCCGAGTAAACGTTCCGAGTAAATTTTTCCAGCCAATATTCCTCAGCCTCTAACTATCGACTGATTGTACTAACGTCCCTACTTTTAAAAGTTAATCAAAACTCTGATTAATTATGAGCTCAAGAAATATCTCGAAGTTCAAAGGCTTCTTTATCATAGACAGTACGGCTTTCGTAGCAATATGTCCACTGGTGATCTCATTGTTCATCTCATTTAATAGAGGAACATCGTTTTGGAGAAAGTAAGATAATTACGCTTGATATTTCAAAAGCATTTGATATGGTTTGGTTTATCTTATCCAAAGTGCGTGCCTTCGGTTTAGATGAATTTCTCCTTCGTTTTATTAGAAATTAACTTTCAGAACGTTCAATGCCAATAGTATTTGATGGGTGCAAGCCTGAATCTTTCTTATTTTTATTAATGATATCTTGTCTGCAACTTTTAACCTATTTGATTGCTTTGCTCTTTTATAACCCCTCCCTCTTTTCCTAATGCTCACACTGTGTATCTGGCATATTAAAGGTATTCAAAGTCCTTTGAGTTTGAGTGTACGCCAATTATACAAATTTAAAAAGAGGCTGGGATGCGACCTACACTAATAACTTCCCATCCTGTCTGTCGATTTGTCTTGCTTAAAAGTTTTGTAGGTTTTCGTGTTTTGTTAAAAAAGTTGTCAGTTAAATTATCCTAAAAAAATAAAAAATTACCAACAATATTTTGCATATTGATTTCAAAATCTATTTTTGTAAACGAGATTTTTAGTAGAAAACCAATGTTTACCAATTTTAATAACATTTCTTAATAGTTTTCACGAGATATCGATAACCGAACATAAATTTTTAACAAATTTGCGTTATTTTTGGTAGATTTTAATTATTTATGAAAAAACGGGCTGTTGGATTTAAAAAAAATAATAACTGAATGTCGAAAGCGATATTTTCTAAGAGATAAAAATAGTTTGAAGCCAATATTTTTATATTTTGAAAATATATTTGAGTCGAAAGTAAATTTTTACCAAGTCTAGTATTGTTCTTTTTTAGGTTTTTATTTCTTGTAAAATAACTGTCAATTCGATTTTTCTCAAAATTTTACCGAATGTTGAAAACAGTATTTTCTATAAGACAAAATAGGTTTAAATCCTTAATCTCAAACTTTTTAAAAGATATTTGAGCCGAAAATCAATTTTTACCAACTTTTAAACATTTTTTGTTTAGCTTTTTTATTTTTGGTAAAAAAATCTGTCATTTCCATTATTCTCAAAATTTGACCGCATGTATTTTATGTATTTTCTATAAGATTCGTTATCTCAAATCTTTGAAAAGATGTTTGAGTCGAAAATCAATTTTTACCAACTTTTAGTAATGTTTTTTTTAGGTTTTTATTTTTTATAAAAAAACTATCAATTTGATTTTTCTCAAAATTTTATCAGATGTCAAAAACGTTATTTCTCGTTGCATAAAATTGTTTTGGAGATAAAATCATATTTTGTTCGAAAATATTCGAGGTGACAAATATTTTTTCATTTTTTTTGATTTATAAAAACAACCGTATTTTTGTCCAAAAATATAATTTACTCACATTACAATATATAATAATATAAAGTTTAATTCAAGCCGCTAGTGTTTTTGGTTCGTTTGCGTAAACCAAAATGCTGTAAAAAAAACCACCCACTCAATTTTTTTAAGAGTCCTTTCCGCATCTTTCTGCATTATTATCTGTATAACAACATTTGTTTGAAGTCGATATCTCTACTGGTTCTTAAGCTATGGACGACGAAAAAAACTTTCCGAACGTACGGACGTACGAAAATACGTACACACGAACGCACAGACATCTCTCTAAAAATCTTTTATTTCGACTCTAGGTACCTTGAAACGTCGAGAAATGTCAAAATTGTCAATTCGACAAAACGAACCGATCACAACAACTTCCTATGGGAAGTTAAAACCCATTCTAAATTCAAAATGAAACCTCTTATTGAAAAACCTGTTTTTACTAAAAAATAGTTGTGTAAAAATCTTAACGCCTTTTTTAAATATTAAACCTCATTTAATTTAGACATTGAGGTTTTTTCATAAGTAAAGTTATTCAAGTTTCTAAACACTTAAATTAAGCCCATAAATGTGCTATTTAAGGCAAATTTGACAAATTCCTCAAGTGTCTCTCAAGATTGATAAATTGAACAAACAAAAACCGAATAGAATGAGTTTTATTTTTGTCATCAACTTTCTTCTTCTGATAAAAATGATAAATGTGAAAATCAATAAAATTTTGCGATTTCTTTATGCTTATGTAAAATGAAATATGTAAGTTTCTCTATCTTCCTATGTTCTTCAAAACTTACAATTATAGCTTTTTTTTCCATGGTTATTAATATGAGTTTTATAAATACTTTGTTGCGCAAAATATAATTTATGATGACATCGATTATATCTTAAAAGTTTAGATATTTTTCTATAAACTTTCTCCTCTGTGCCTATGCCTACTTTTATAATTTTCATATTTGTATATTAATTTATCACAATTTTGCACCTCACTCCATGTATAGGCCTTAGCACAACGGTCTATGTCAATTTTAAAAACTTATTTATAAATATTCCAGCAGTTTTCATTTTTCAGTAAATTGTTTTTGTATTTAAATTATGAAATACAAATTATTATAAATGATATAATATTCATTTTTTACTAAAGAAAAAATAATTAAACACACTTCACGTGTGCTTCGTGAATCAACGAACTCAAATAATAATATAATTTATACGGATTATTTGATGGAAATATGTATACAATGTTGCAGTTTTTTATCTATACAATGTATCTGAACTATAGTACTCAAATAAATGACCAACTAAGGTAATTGCTACACATAAAGTAGATAGTAAATTATAATAATTAAGCACGAAATCGTTGCGCTTACGAGTACATATTTGAAAATTTAACAGAGTTAAGTTGGATTTTATTTGTGTTATGATAGAAAAGATAACATAATGTATCTATAGAATTATTATACGTACATAATGGAACTGTTAAGAGATTTTTATATGTTTTTAAAATTTTTGTAATAATGAAAGTTTTTAATACTAATTCTATATACGCACAAGTAGAAGACAATGCACTTATTATGAATTTGACTTTTGATTTACAAATTTGAAATAGCTTTGCGTCCTAAAGTCCATCAAAAATTGGTATAATGGCGTTTAGTTTACGACTGTCAAGTTAGCACTACATTTTTCGAAATTTAAAAAACTGAGTATGCAGTTAATTGTAGCTTTTTTGTTGTAAATTAGTTGTGGAAAAAAAAATTTGTAGTTCGACGATTTTTCAAAAAAATGGTATGTAGTGCTAGGTTGATATCAAGTTAGCACTACACTTTTTGATTTTGTTGAAACTAAGTACGCAATTATTTGATAATTATTTGTTGTAAATTAGTTGTGGAAAGAAAAAAATTGGAAACATTTTTTTTACTTTGATTTTTTTTTTTAAAACGGGGTATGTAGTGCTAACTTGACACCGTGAGTCCAGGCATGAAACAAGAATATCCGAAAATGTATAGATGCAATTAAAAATTCCAAAAATTTTTTTTACTTAAATTTTTTTTTGAAAAAGGAGGTATGTAGTGAGTGCGTAAAGTTAGCCCCCCTTTTTTCGATTTTCCTATTTTGGAAAGTTGTTCCGGTTTGTTCCGCATTGTTCCAATTTTTTTTTTGAAAAACACACAAGACTCGAAAAACTGTTTTTGACCTAGCCCCCCCTTTTTCGAAAATCGATTTTTCGAAAATTGTTCCAGGTTGTTTGAACATTGTTCCAAATTTTTGGACCTCTATGATCAAAGTTTTAAAAGATTAAGGCAAAATTTGAAAAAATTCTAACCTCCTTTTTTCGAAATTCTAACTTTTTATATTTTTTGTAGATTCTAAAAAGTGTTCCAACCATTGTTCCAAAAACTAAGAGTCGTTAAATGTATACTTTAAAAGATAATGCAAAATACGTCTCCCTAATTTAAAGCCGAAAAAACATATTTTGTAAATTTTTCATATTAAAAATAAATTTTAAGAAAAGAATCTATGGAACAATTTAGAAGAGCCCGGAACAATTGGGAACAAGTTTTGGAATTTTGAATTTCGTAAATGGGGACTAGAACAAGGATAACAGGACTTTTTGACATAAAGTTTTTTTTCGGCCTTAAATCTTCTTTTGAATATTTTTGAATGAATCTTTGGAACAATTTGATCGGAGTGATTTTGCATATAAAGGGTGTCCCAAAATTAAAGCAAGATTTGAATTAAATAGAAAACGCCGTTTTTAGTCTTTTGATAGTTATATTTTTATTGACTCGTAAAGTACATAGGATAGGGTTATGTATGGAATAACACATCGGACAAATGGCCTCCACGGCTTTGCATGCACATGCACACTCTTTTGTTGAAATTTTCCATGGCCATTCTCCATAAATGTGGCTGAATTTCGTTGATGCAGCGTTGAATCTCCTCCTTTAATGCACGGGTGGTTGTGGGCTTGTTGACATAGACTTGTGATTTCAAATAACCCCATAAAAAGAAGTCTAATGGTGTTAAATCACACGATCTAGGAGGCCAATTTTGATCACCGAAACGAGAGAGTACACGACCTGGAAATGTCTTATGCAGTAATTGAATTGTTTCACGGGCTGTATGACATGTGGCACCGTCTTGTTGAAACCACATATTGGACACATCAATATCATCCAATTTTGGCAGAAAGAACTGTGTAATCATGTCGCGATATCGAGCACCAGTAACAGTCACTGCTTGACCAGCATCATTTTCAAAATTTGCAATTCTTGTCCACGACGTCGAATTGAGGTTCCTGGATTGTCAGCAACACTCTCACGCACTGCTTCGACATTCACATTTGAACGGCTTGTTTTTGGACGACCAGTGTGTTTGTCGTCTCCAACGGATCCAGTCTCCATGAATTTTTCAATTAATCTCTTCACAGTTGACGAAGTTAAAACACTATTCCGACCATATTTTGTATGAAATTTTCGAACTGCAGCCGCCAAGCTTTCACTATTTTTGAAATATTCTTTAATAATGAAGACACGTTGTTCTCTCGTGTAACGCTCCATTTTTAATAACCCTATACTGTTAGCTGTCAAATTGCTTTCTTTTCAGGGTTGCCAACACTTCACTGCACAAATGGCGGCAAATTCAAATCTTGCGTTAATTTTGGGACACCCTTTACAAATATTGTTTTAATGTGGGTTTTTGTAAAGGGGGGCCTGGGGATTTTTTTGAATATAGGCATAATCATTATTAACATCCCATAGGAAGTTATTGTAATGGGTCCGATTTGTCAAATTGAAAATTTTGACGTTTCAAGGTCCCTAGAGTCGAAATAAAAGATTTTAAAAAAGATGTCTGTGCGTGCGTGTGTACGTACGTTCGTACGTCCGTATGCCCGTATGTCCGTACGTTCGCGACGTTTTTTTCGTCGTCCATAGCTCAAGAACAGATATCGACTTCAAATAAATTTTGTTATACAGATAATAAGGCAGAAAGATGCAGAAAGGGCTCTCAAGAAAATTGCGTGGGTGGTTTTTTTACCATAGCAGTTTAAAAAAAAGGTGAAAATTTTGGTTAACCCTAAATATCTCATGAACCAATGACGCTAGAGACTTGAATTAAATTTTATATTATATATTGTAACGTGATACAAAAGCAGTATATTTTTGGAAAAAAATCCAATTGACGGTTTTTTTTATAAATCAAAAAAACTGAAAAAAAATTTGTCACCTCGAAAATTTTACGACCAAAATATGATTTCATCTCCAAAACAATTTTGTGCAACGAAGAATAATGTTTTTGACATCTGATAAAATTTTGAGAAAAACCGAATTGACAGTTTTTTAAAAAATAAAAACCTAAAAAAACGTTACTCAAAGTTGGTAAAAATTGAATTTCCACTCAAATATCTTTTCAAAAACTTGAGATTAAGGCTTCAAACTTATTTTATTTTATAAGAAATATTGTTTTTAACATTCTAAAAGTGTTGAGAAAATTCGAAATGACAGTTTTTTTACAAAAAATAAAAACCTAAAAAAAAAATTAATAAAAATTGGTAAAAATTGATTTTCGACTCAAATATCTTTTCAAAAACTTGAGACTCAGGCTTCTAACTAATTTTATCTTATGAGAAATATTGTTTTCAACATTAGGACAAATTTTGAGAAAAATCGAATTGACAGTTTTTTTTTACAAAAAATAAAAACCTAAAAAAAAAAACATTACTAAAACTTGGGAAAAATTTACTTTCGACTCAAATAGCTTTTCAAAAATTAAAAATATTGGCTTCAAACTTATTTTTTTTCACAGAAAATATTGTTTTCGATATTCAGTAATTTTTGTATAAAAATCCAACAGTCCGTTTTTTCATAAAAGTATAAAATCTACAAAAAAAAAAGGCAAATTTAGTAAACATTGATACATATAGACAAACTTTTAAGCAAGACAAATCGACAGACGGGATGGGAAGTTATCAGTGTGGGTCGCATCCCAGCCTCTTTTTTATTTCATTGAGTCGGAATCTAAAAGACCTTTTGGTTTTACTGAAAGAATACAGCTTTGGCTTAAAATTTTAAATTCTTTCAAGGGGGGGCACTAAGCAGGGAAAACATTATTTTTTTCGTTTGGTTTAGTTTGGTTTGGACGAAATTTGGACACGAACTGGGCGAAATTTAACTTGGAACATTTTTGGAATTTTTGATTTTTTAAAAAGGGGAGTTAAAACATGTTTACAAAATTAAAAGACATCGAGATTATTTTTGAAAGCTAAATTATCAGCGTAAATAATAGTTTACAAGCCAAGTTTTGGTTCCTGTACAGTGTACATGTGCTTATTCATGTTTAATTAAAATGTAGGCTTTAAAAAAAATTAAGAGACGTATTTTGCATTTTTGGAAAAAATTTAGGGAGCAATATCTTTTAAAATATAAAAATTTTGCCTTTATCTTTTAAAACTTTGATCATAGAGGTCCAAAAATTTGGAACAATGTTCAAAAAAACCTGGAACAATTTTCGAAAAAGGGGGCTAGGTCAAAAACAGTTTTTCGAGTCTTGTGTGTTTTTCAAAAAAAAAAATTGGAACAATGCGGAACAAACCGGAACAACTTTCCAAAATAGGAAAATCGAAAAAAGGGGGGCTAACTTTACGCACTCACTACATACCTCCTTTTTCAAAAAAAAATTTAAGTAAAAAAAATTTTTGGAATTTTTAATTGCATCTATACATTTTCGGATATTCTTGTTTCATGCCTGGACTCACGGTGTCAAGTTAGCACTACATACCCCGTTTTTAAAAAAAAAATCAAAGTAAAAAAAATGTTTCCAATTTTTTTCTTTCCACAACTAATTTACAACAAATAATTATCAAATAATTGCGTACTTAGTTTCAACAAAATCAAAAAGTGTAGTGCTAACTTGATATCAACCTAGCACTACATACCATTTTTTTGAAAAATCGTCGAACTACAAATTTTTTTTTCCACAACTAATTTACAACAAAAAAGCTACAATTAACTGCATACTCAGTTTTTTAAATTTCGAAAAATGTAGTGCTAACTTGACAGTCGTGTTTAGTTTAGTTAAAAAACTTTTCTTATTAGATTGCTTTATTGCTGCCCAGAACTATCTATACGACATTATAGCTTTAACTAAAACTTGGTTAAAGAATTACTTTTTGAGTGGTGAATATTTCCCTTCCGATTACAACGTCTTTCGCAAAGATCGTCAAACTGGTCAAACTAGAGGAGGAGAAGTTTTGTTAGCTGTTCAATTAAATTTTACAAGTAGAGAAATTAGACTACATATACCTTATAATTCATTCGAAATTGATCAAATTAGTGTTTGTGTAGATCTATTTATTCAATATTTTAAATGTATTTTTATTGATAAATTGCCTTGAAACTCAATGTAATGAACCATCTTATAAAATGTTAGAAAAAATCATTCATCACAATGCAGTTAAAATAGTTTTTAATTTTTCCATTTTGAATGAATCTAAATCGAAAAATAATTCACAATTGTATGATTTTAAAGATTAAGCTGATTATGATTTCATAAAAACTTATTTAAACACAGTAGATTGGCAACATATCTTAAGCGGTAAAGATACTAAACAAGCTTCTACTCTTTTTCGGAACATTTTAGATTCAGCGGTTTCTTCTTACGTTCCTAAAAAAACTTTATTTAAAAGTTCAAATAAACCTATTTGGTACAACAAAAGTATAACAAGACTGAAAAATGTCTTGAAAAAATTTAATAAAATTAAAAAATCTTCAATTTATTTAAATGAACAGTTGAAACAAATTAGAAGGGAGTATGAGTTTTTGAACAAATTTTTATACAAGCAATACATCTCGACTCTTGAATCAAATATTAAGAATAACCCTAAGAGTTTTTGGTCATTTATTAACACGAAAAGAAACTCAACTGGGATTCCATTTACCATGACGTATAATAATGTGTTGACCGATGATATTAATATGATTTGCAATAACTTCGAGTCGTTTTTTCAATCTTATTTTATTATTCTCAAATTAGACTATGCTAACACAATATATAATCCACTCAATAAAGGTTTTCACCTCAAAAAAAAAAATCCAACAGTTTTGAAACTTGGTACACTTACTAAGGGATGTCTGGTGATGACCCACAAAAAAAAAGTTCCCAAGAATCCGTCGTGAGCTCTAGCGGCAGTTAAGAGAAACATGGAGTTTGTTTCAGTTTTTCACGTTTATCTCGAAAACTATTTGTCGTATCAAAAAAATTTGTTCTACAAAATTAAAGCTCATTAAATTTTATAAAAAAAAGCTGTAATGGATTTTTTTGTATCTCTTATAGTTTATAAAAAAACTCTAGCGCCAGTGAAGAGAAACATACGGTTTTTTCGGGTTTATCTTCAAAACTATTTGTCGTATCAAAAAATAATCTTCTACAAAATTAAATCTTATTAAATTTTTGAAAGAAAAAATAGTATTAGGTTACAAATAACTCCATCTACATTGAAGGAACCAAACGATAAATAAGAAGCTTGAGGAAAAATATGGTAATCGAATTATAATAGTTACACAATCTTGGTGGAAGGAGGGTACTGGTTTTAAAATCTTGAATTCATGGTACGAGAACAAAAAAAGTAACCCTCTTGCACAAAGTTTTTAAATTCATCTGGGGTCATCACAGAAGGCAGTTTTATCATGTCTTGCAAATACAGGTGACATCATTTGGCTAAGGTTTTCGAAGCTGTAGTAAAAAAACAAATTGTATAATCTTATTCACAACAACATTTCAGTTTACCAACATGGTGTCTTAAAAGGTAGATTCACTACAACAAATTTATCAATATTTTCAAATTTTTGTCTATCACAGATGGAAATGCGTTCTCAAGTCCACACTATTTACACTGATTTTCGAAGGCTTTCGATCGCGTTCAACATAGTGTTCTCTTAAAAAAAACTAGAGATATATTGATTCCACTCTCAGATCCTAATGTGGATTAAGAGCTATTTAGTAGGTAGAAAACAGGTGGTGAAAATTGATAATGCCTTGTCTAAGGAAATTAAAATTTTGTTTGATTTAAATAATTTAATTAAATAGTGTAATATCAATGGGCTATATTTTAACAATAAGAAATGTAACGTTGTGACATTTTCTAGAAATCACAGTCCATTATTATTATAATTATAAACTTGAAAACGACGTTTTACAAAGACTTGATAGCCATAAGGATCTAGGCGTAATCTTCGATTCTAAAATTAATTTCTCAAATCACATAGACCATGCGATCTCAAAAAGCAAACTCTATGCTAGGGTTTGTTTTTCGAAATTCAAAAGATTTCGAAGACCCCTATACATTAAAAGCTCTTTATTCTAGTCTCGTCCGACCACATTTAGAATATTGTACTGTTATATGGAGCGCCTTCACCGCGTCTAGCATTTGTCGTAGAGAAAAAGTTCAAAAAAGGTTCACAAAGTTTGCCTTACGAAAATATTTGGTTATTCAAATGTTCCATCTTATGAGGCGAGGTGTATTTTAATTGATCTAAAACCTTTTGCTCAGAGAAGAAAATTAAACTCAATACTTTTTGCTTTTGATGTCTTGAATTTTAATATTGACTGTCCAGTTTTGTTATCTATGATTTTTATTTATGCGCCTTCTCGTAACTTGCGCCCTCGTGACTGTGATTTTTTAAATGTTCCTTACCACAGTACTAGCTATACTTAGTATAATCCTATCACAAGAGCTTGTATGGATTTTAATGAATATGATTTTGCAATTGATTTTAATATTAATAGAAATGTTTTGAAACATAAATTAGTAAATTTGTTATAATGCTATAAGTAAATTATGTATTTTATTTTTATGTTATGTATCATAATTATTAGTCTAAATAGAGTGTGTAACTTTTAAGACGAATAAATAAATAAATAAATAAATAAAAAATCAGCTTGGTCTGGCCCAGGCAAACCTTTTTCCAGTTTTTATGATTATGGCTCAATATGGCTGGATATGGTCCACGTTAAGTTTTTGCTAAAAAAAACTTATGTAAGATGGACTGAACAACAACAAAAGTTGTGTATTAACAAGCTTTTCTCACTCGTCAACTGATAAGTCGAAGTAAGAATATCGGAACAGAACACCTGTATACCACTTTTTAATAAACTTTAGGCCGCAAAGCAATTTCGTTTTTTAACTTTATGCATAGATTTATTTATCATTTTTAGTTTTAATCGAACTTCTTTATGCTTCAAAATTAAAACTAATAAATAAAAATACTTTTCAAAGATACTACTTCTAGCAGCTTTTAGCAGACAAAAATTACTTTTAAAACCAATAAGATCCTGGGTCCATGTGTTAAAAAAAACCATGTGTTCGAAACTTGAAATTAACATACTTTTATCAGGTTTTCCCATCGATGATTTTGGCATACAAAAATATTCAGAAGAAAAGAATAAAAATATTCTAAATCCAAATAAAAAAAAGAAGCTGTTGTTCATAAAATCAATGTTCGTGACCTCTTATTATGTGCATACGTCATTTAAAAAAGGTGGTATGTTGATAACTAGGCAACCAGAAGACAACAAAAATACCGTCATCTGATTTCTACAAAAAAAAAACACATTATTTATAGATAATTTATGCAAGCAAAATTTAAAAAATCAACAGATTGTTTCAAATGGTATGAAATTAAAAATAAAGTTATATGCCAAAATTAAAAATTTCATAGTAATTTTTCAAAAAGATGTATGTAGAGATGATGTAGAGATAATATATTGAATGTTCTATTTTTTTGCTTTTTACGCATACTCCACATTCGCGAAGTACATCTAAGGAACGTATCTCTTAAGTCCACAATTCCACAAAGTCGGGCTCAATGTTAAACCTAAAAGCGGTAAATGGTAAATGGAATTCCTAGAAGCGAAAATATTAAGTATAAATTTAGCTGACTTTCATATTAGAGCATAAAGCGTAAACATAACTTCAAGCAAAGGTAAGTCAAAAAACATAACGATGATTTTCCTCTTTTCTTTAAACATATTGCCCAAGAGTCTATATTAAACCTTCATGGTAAAATTAAATTGATAAAAATTGAATATTGAATACCGTTTTAGTTATTCTTTTAATTCTTAGTAAATTTTTGTATATATAAAGAAAGATCATTAGAGCAAAAATCAATTGTAATTGTTTGTCATTGAAGTGATAAAGGGTCCGCCAAACAATTTTTTTTTTTGAAAATGCTATACAAACATCGACTGTAGCTTCGGCTCGGCTGTGTGACACGTAGCGCCGTCCTGTTAAAACCAAATGTTGCCAATATCCTCCTCTTCAATTTTTATGAACAAAAATTCGTTCAACTTGGCCCGATAACTCCTTGCTCATTTTCGAAGAAAAATGGCCCAATTATGCCTCTGGACCGAAATCGGTACCAAACAGTGACTCGTTTTGGGTGTATCGGCTTTTCAATGTATGCGTGCGGGTTTTCTGTGCTCCAAATGCGACAATTTTGCTTGTTTACATACCTCTAAGCGTTGTTCCCAGCGTTGTTCAAGCGTATACACAACCATATTCGTTTAGCGGAAGGATAAAGCTAATTATCTGTCAAATCAGACATGAGATAAGTTTTACCATTCACGAAATAAGCACTAGTTAAAAAACGTTAGATAGCGGAACGCATAGTATTGGCCACTTTCCATAACTGTATAGACTTTTGTACCAATGGCTAATAATAGCAAAAAGATTAATTATCCCGTCTAAACGATGAAAATTCAATTTTTCAGTTCGATTCAGTGAATTAAATTAATAGAAATATTATATTTTCATCGAATAATCATCTTCAGCGATGAGGCTCATTTCTGGCTTAATGGCTTCGAGTCCAACAGGACGGCGCCACAAGCCACACAGCGAATGTCGCAATCAATTTATTGTAAACCAAGTTTGGAGAACGTGTTATCTTACGAAATGGTCCAGTCGCTTGGCCGCCTCGTTCGTGCGATTTGACGCCGTTAGACTCTTTCCTGTGGGGCTACGTCAAGTCTATGGTCTATGCCAACAAGCCAGCGACGATTGATGAACTTCGTACGAATATCGAACGTGAAATTGCAACAGTATCGGTCAATTTATGCTTGAAAACTTTCGAAAAGTGGGTTCAGCGTCTGGACATCGTGGTGGCCATGCAAAAGAAATCGAATTCCATACATAATGGCATCAAACGTACTTTCACAGGAATAAAGAATTTCATTGATATCCAAAAGCGTTTTTGTTTTATTTAAAAAAACTTTTGTAGCATCCTATTGAAAAACCCGATACAACCTTGAAAAGCTTAGTTTAAGAGCATGATTTTTGATTATGGGCACAAATTTTTAAACTATGAAGCCTAGACTATACTGCTGTAAAATCCCACAAATTGGGCATCAATAATGCTCTTTAAGTACTTATGTATGTACGTGCATCTTTAAAAAGATGATTTTAGTACTCGTATCAACTTCCAGAAAAATATGTATTTTTAGTATTACCAGATACGATAGTTTGTACTGATTTAAACAATAAGGTCAACAAGATTTACTAGTATTTATGTTGGGACCAACATCAAAACATGTGTTGACAATAGCAAAAAGTCAATTCTTGATGAAACATTCATATAAAATTATAAAATATAAAACATTCCGTCTTTGTTTGTTCCAATGTTCAAAGTGTTGGTTGCTAATTTTATTCAATTCTCATTATTTATAGGTTACAAAAAATGTTTGTGCTTTGCTACACGCCATGTAATAGAACCTAATAATCTTTACTGGACCCGTTTCTAGACACTAGGCAGATCAGGTGCCATGTATTTTTACCCATTCTCCTTTACCAGAGCCATTTTCAAAGCACCTCAAAACAAATTTGAATGGCATTTATAGGGGAAATTCAAAGCTTGAAGAAAAGACATATGTACATTTAATCGTTTAAGCTTTAGAAGGAGATACAAGCAGAGAATTCATTTTTATTTGTTGTCCTTAAAAACAATATAATGGAACCTAATGTTTTAAACTATTTTCTGTCGAGACATAGGTATAAGACGTTTAACCAATTAAGGTATATTTTTATAAAAAGTTTTTAACTTACAAAAAAAAAGTATCTATTAGATTTTTATGAAATTTAACTAAATAGTTGTTGTTTTTAAAAATTGCACAAATTCTATAAAGTGTTAAAAACAACATTTGCACAAAATTGTATTCAATTTATTGTTTAATGCTTAAAATTTTAGTAAGCGACTTCAAAATTTTAAAACTTTCCTCGCATTTTGCTAACTAATATTAAAAAGGGCATCCGAACATGTCTAAACAGAGACAGTTCCTTAAAATAAATAATGAAAACAAACTCAAACTAAAATTGCTTAAAATTAAAGCAGCCATTTCGTAGTTTTAACTTTAGCGAAATTTTAAGAAATAGTAAGATGTTAATATCGTTTAAAATTAGCGCTACCTCATCTTTTAAACTTAGTTAAATACCAAAAATGGGTTCAACATTTAACTTAATCATTCAAAAATTGTATTTTATGTAGTTTTTATTTTTCATAAATATAGCTCTCAATTTAAATTTTCTAAAAATTATCAGATGTTAAAAACGTCCTTCTTCGAGAAATACAATTCTTCCACGTGAAAATAATATCCAATAAAAGAATTTTAGAAGACTATGAATAAGCTGTAGAAAATACAACTCTGATTAGATTACAATCATAAGTTTTTATTTCTGGTTATACACATTTTCACTATTATACTCGAGATCTACTTAAAATCTTTTGACGTATGTATGTACTTGCTTTTTAATGTTGCATACATTCATTTATTATTTTATTTGAAATTTCATATAAATTGCTTTCGGAAATGAAAGTAGATCTTTCCCTTCAGCATATACGAGTAGACACAAATTGCATTACCATGGATCCATTGACAAATTTGAAAAAAGTGGATTTGACACCTTATCTTTTCCTTTAAAAAAATAATATTGCCTGCTATACAAGTATTATACCTTACATCCCTTGGGCATATTTTAAAATAAAAATACCAACCCTTTTTCTTTTTGAAAAATTATCATATCATTAAATTGAAGTTGACTGAACGATATACATATATTTAGGTTTAGACAACTGTAAGTGTACCTATGTATAATACAAAATTTGGGTGATGGAAAAACGCAATACGAGAAAGTTAATTTTTTTTATTCCGACCACAAAAATATATAAAACCCATAGCCACCATTACTCTCTAGAAAATAGTATAGTTTCGCAATGGTATTTACTTACAGTGCATTCATTTTTGTGCTTAAAAACTTTATATATTCTGCAGTTCGTAATGTAAAGTAATTTAAAAACATTAAATTAAAAGTCCATTAACCCTTAAATTAGATATACAGTACATTTAAGCATTTATAACTTACTCGGTAGTTTACGGTACCGGTACCTATAAACGACGCAACGAGCTACGACGTACATTGCCCTATATGATGATGAGCTATGAACCTTAACACTAAGTGCTAAATAGATTATTCCAAATCCAATTTTAAATTACATATGCGATAGTAGTATATAGAGCTAAAATGCCAAGAGAATAATTAATGACCCGTATGGTAATTAAAATGCAAAATAAACATCAAATGCGCATGTAAGTTAAATTTAAATGCAAAACCAAAATATAAGAAAATAAAAAAAAAATATATATATATATAAAATAGACAAAAGAAGAAAAAATCCAATCTAATTCCGGCGTACTTCCTCTTGGTGTTTCCCGTTTTATCGAAATCTTTTATAAGACACAACCGAAGATAAACTCGACCCGTATATTTACAGTTGTGGTCATATAATTAAGCCACTGAACTTGAAGTTGTCGTTTTTAGTGTTAAAAATCAAGTTTTCAATACTCGATCAATACTGGGAACGAGTCCTGAAGATCAGGGTAGATGAAAAAGCTTACGCAGTGATTTTGCCAGCGTTGAAGAACACCTCTTCAGAACAATAGCGGGGATGCCATCTGGACCAGCGGATGTACATATGTGTGTTGAGATCTTTTAGGGCTCTGGCTACTCGACAGGTACGAACAAAAATTGGTCCCATTAAATTATTTATGCTTTCAAGTAAAGACAGAGCCATAAGACACTCTGGCAGAATTGCTAGCAAACTGCCTAGCAAAGATATTTAAATAGATAAATTAGGTATCGCAACAGTCCATCGAGAACCAGGGCCTAGTGGCTTACAGCTTTCAACAATTCATGTGTGCGAGTCAGGGATTAATTGATGTGGTACGGCGAGTGAAACTATTATTTCTGATTTCACAGTTACATATAAAAATCCAATTTTATTTACTAAACTTAATCTAGATCACATTATAAAAATTGATAGTCTTAAGAGCTTATCTACGTGTTAACTGTAGGGCGAATCATCAACGACAGACTCTGTTTAGTCAAACAACTAGAAATGGTAACTGTGCGTGTGCAGACTGCGGAGAGCTAATTACGATATTAAGCTTATACTAAACCTTACATTAAGTCTGCAAGAAATCATTCAAGTAATGATGGTGATGATTTCGGAGTCATAGGGTGACCACTACAGGCCCAACGGCTAACTTGAGAAAGCACTTTTCATTACAAGAATTACTCTTGGAGGATTTGTCAATTCCTCGCAAGAGGCAGTAGCCGTCAAACTTAGCACAGGCAGGGATTAAACCCATCCGTCTTGTGCTATGACGTCCCGATTGTAAAGGAGTCGCCTATCTACGGTTCTTCGTTCGATGTGGTACGGCCAATCTATCCTGTATCAGACCACTGGTGGAATGACACCGCTCAAGTGTGCACCACTTTCAAAATACTCGTCATTCGGATAGAACGCCCCGAAATAGCTCAAGCAATGTGAACTAGAGTTTTATCACGAAAATTCTGTTGATTCGAGACCCATTGTAGAGGACCTCGTAGGTATATTAAGCTATAGCCATAGACGGTGAACATGTTGGTGTGATTTGTTGGGCAGCGCTTCGCCATACACGGCCCAACATGTTTATAAACTTCATTTTTTGTGTGACTGTCGTGAAGTCAAGATGTGCGATAGAAGTGCGGATAATGCAATAGCAAGTTTTTATAACTTTATAACAAAACGCCATACACGACGAACATGTTGATAAACTTCAAAACGTGTTGTAAACTTGCCCATACACAGCCAACATGTTAGCCACAACTTCACGGTTTATAAAATAGATTTTTTTAGATTAGATTAGAATTGATTTTATTCATAAATTAATAAAATTAATATAACATTTTAATATAAAACGGTTTATAAAATATTTCATAAACTGTCGTTTTGTTGGCCAACATGCCCATACACGAATAATTTTCAGCCCAACACCAACAAATCACACCAACATGTTTATCGTCTATGGCTAGCTTTAATGAACATAAGATGATTGGGATATTCAATGTTAAGACGGTCCAGCCAGCGTCGTAAACATCCGAAAATACTCTACGTGGGCAGGGACAGCGTTAAACGTAAACCACACAAGACAACCATAAAAGATCATCGGTCGTATGAGAGCCATGTAGCAAATTACCTTTACTCTGGGGTCAAGACGACTGCTGTAAAACAGCCGTTTCGTTAGACTGAAGGATCCTCTGGCCCATGTCAGAGCAGCATTTATACATATGTATGTCTGCCGAAATAAAAATACTGATCTATACCGAGGTACTTCACAAAGCTTTTGGTCGTTAATCGCTGCCCTTGAATATGAACGATGACCATCTTTCGTCAATTCTTGCACGTATCCCTCGTGGCCCTAGCTAATGGAGCAGTGATGGAAATCGACTTTTTTCGATTGTACTGAAAGCTGAAACAAAAAAGTACTGAAAAAGACCAAATAGTACTGAGCTCTTTTAAATGAATTAAAGTAAACAAACACACAAATTCAAAAACAAAATGTAGGTATTTATTAACGAGAACAAAAACAATTCATTTGTTATTACATATTTAATATTAAATGAACATAAATAAGAAAAAAAGGAACTTCATTATTAATAAATAAATAATAAATAAATAAATTAGGTGGCGCAACAGTCCATGAAGGACCAGGGCCTAGTGACTTACAACTCTCAACCATCCCTGTGTGCGAGTAATGTTGTCAGAGATGGAAGGGACCTACAGTTTATATGCCGAATCCGAACGGCTAATTTGAGAAAGCACTTTTCATGACAAGAATTACTCTTGGAGGATTTGTCAATTCCTCGCAAGAGGCAGTACCCGTGAAAAAAGTTAGGTGGCACAGGCAGGGATTGAACCCAAGACCCCTTGCATGACAGTCCAACGCACTAACCATCACGCTACGGGTACTACATTATTTATAGCTAGATAAATATCGGACGGATCCCCATATCACAGTTAGGAGTTTTTATTGAAACTCATCATTGAATATTTGTATTTTGTGAGTTTCAATGATTTTTATAACTGATGACTTACATAATATGTAGATAATTTTTTACTCTAAAAGTTCTTCTTTTTGAAATGGTTTGTTTGTAGTATTTTTACTCACAAGATTTTTATTAATTATGAAGCTGTGACAACATTAATTTTTTATCAGATTTTTCGTTTCTATCAGTGCAGAGCACGTTTGCACTTGCAAACGATTTCTTAATTTAGTTTTAACTAGCTGTACCCGGCGTGCGTTGCTCCACCAACAGCTAAAATAAATTTAAGGAAAATAATTTTAAAGAAAAATCATTACACACATTCAAATATTCAATTCATTCTAAGCCATTTTATTGAATTTGTTTCTTTCGAAAAAAGTGCTGTGGGATACACAATAAAGATTATCTTGTTTTTTCATCTGGTGCGTAGACAAATAAATCAGAAGGTTTTCCTACACGTCAGCAAGCCACATAGAGCTGTCCATGTGAGAAGCATGGATTCTCCAAATTGTATCCACACACTTGCAATGATTGTCCTTGCGCTTTGTTAATAATGATTGCGAAAGCGGGTCGCACCGGGAACTGTAAAGTTTTGAATTCGAATGGCATATCTGTCGGGATCATTGGGATACGTGGCAACAGTACCTACGTCTTCACCGTTGAACTTTCCATTCAAAATTGTTGCCTCGGTAATATTGTTCGTCATTTTCTTGATTGAGAGTCTAAATAATAACTTATAATAGTTCATTCGAAAGGAAAGTACCTGCGGCTGAGTATCCAACGAAGTTTTTTGTGTTTTAATTTCCGACTCTTCCTCTATTGTCAAATTTTCTTGCATGCCCACTTAATTTTTTTGTCCACAAAAGTAATTCTTTTTTGCGCTCGTGTATCCAGACGCAAGAAGAATAATGGGTACGCCAATTTTCAGTGTAAGAACGTGCGGTGGCATGCCTGGAAAACCTAACGAATTCAAGAATTCAGTTGGATAGTTGACAATCCCGTCTTGATTCTCCACAGTATCGATGGACTTATATGTTGTCGTTTCACTGGGTATTCCATGCTAAACGGTGAAGTTGATGGTATTGACATCGATGTTTTTGGCTGCTAATATAGCACGCCTATTGGGCCACTAATGATTTTTGTAGCTTTCTGCAATGTTAAGCAAAACTTTCTGCACTAATTCGTCGATGCTTTATGTGATCTTACAGAAGTTTACTTGCAGGGTGATACATTGTGAAGATTCATCAATTTCCATTCGCCTATTTCCAATATCCATTAATTGTTTTCCAATTCGATGGTGAATCTGTCTTTGTATCTACAAAATAAAAAGACTTTTTTGGATGTGAGAGTAGAGTTCAGAATTTGCAAATTTAATACGTAAGAATGAGTAATGTAAGTTATTTTTTAACTATATTCTATGTAAGTACAAAAATAAGTACATACCTTGAATGTCGGATTAAATCCTCGTTCTTCGATAATATCTGCTCCAAATGATGTCATTTGGAAACAACCATTGCAATTTTGAGTGTTTGCAAGAAAGTAGCGTGATTAATTTTTTTCGCCACAAAGTAATGAAGACAATGGCTCAGGTGGCGGAGTCAACAATGCTAATATAACTTTACCATTAAGGCAGCATATAATCCGGGCATTTCTCCGGAAAACTTTAATGCACCACAATACTGGCAAACAACGTCCATTTGTCCAATGCAAACGCTAGGATGCAAGCTGAAACACTGCTCGATTCAAATCAGCACTTTATAAATCTCTTGTTCTGCGTCGCAAATTATCTATTTGTTGACCTCTTCACGTGCGATTTCTTGTCCTATTTTTAGTGTTTCGTATCCTTCTTGCATTACGGCTTTGTCGGGAAAGATTGGATCGTCTTGGTCGCGGCATTGTTTTTTTTTTTATAATAAGCGCACATGGGGATATTACTACCCCCTTGTTAATTAAACTTCACTTCAAATCATCTAAACATTTATTTCACAACTCAAATTTTCAACCAATTATTCATAGACAAAATTACTTAGCTGTTCGAGATGCACGTTTTTGTTATTCCTAGTCTGATGCGTTTTTGGTTTACCACCTTTTATAGTTCATTTCACTTTTTTTTTGAAATAGGCAATGGCTCCATCATTACATTACGATTGTTAATTATTTTTTTTAATAGAAATAGTTTTAATACTGATTTCTTACATTATTATGATTGTTAATTATTTATTTAATAGAAATGGTTTTCATATTGATTTCTTACAAAAATCGAATTGTCACCCATACGTCCATCACATAGCTGTCATTTGCGTTTTGTTATTCCAAGTCTGATTCTTTTTTGTTATACCACTTTTACAGTGACTGACGTTTTATGTCAAGTCACACTGGAACACTGTCGAACGGGATAAACAGTATCCTATGTCCTTCTCCTGGCTCTAAGCTACCTACCCACCAATTTTCAGACAAATCGGTGCAGCCGTTCTTGAGTTATAAATAGTGTAACTAACACGACTTTCTTTTATATATAAAGATTATGTTTTGGTATGAAAATATTCTTTCGACATTTGCCGAAGAGTGAGGAACACAAAAGGCACCCTGAACAATGCGATAAATATTTTCAAACATTAACTCATTGCATTCATTTTTAAGAAGACCAATTTTTGCCCAAAACTCTGATATGGAAACATTTCTCATTTTTTTTTTAAATATTCGCAGTCAGCTAGAGCTCTATATTCATTGTTTATCAGTTCAATATTTTGTATATTCAATATATTGTGTTCATTGGAAAAAAAATTTAAAATAAATTGAACGATAGAGTTAACTCGACCATCCAACACTGCACTTTGGGAAAAATTTTGAATTTCGTTTAAGAAAACGTCATCGAAATCAAATCTTTTTCTAATGTCTTGCAGAAATGTAATGTATAAGAATTTAGTATATGATTTTTAAAGCTTTGAATATCTGTTTCCCTTAATTTGTTTGAATTGTATAGGATTTCAGATTCGGTGCCGCAATATATTTCCATAATAGGTAAGTAGGTAAAAGATTAATGGAGTTTATCGGTTTATCATCAAATGCTTCCCTTTTCATAAAATTTCTGCAGAGTTGTTTAAAAATAGATTTCAATCTTGGAATTAAGACGTGCACTCTTACATCTTCGAATTGCATTTCCAAGTTAACATCATTAATTAGTTTTAAGATATAACATACAAAAGTGAAATATAACTTAACATTTAAGTCCTTAAGATATGAAGTTGAGGTTTTGTTTCTCATAATTGGATTCAAATTCACCAAGTCCAAAGTAATAACATAAAGGGTCCCATTGCTATAAGATGCGGTCAAGTGCTGCCTATTAACCCAAAAATTTAGCATAAGCGCAATTTTGAAATGCATTCTTTCAAGTACCTGACGGGAAAGCCATCGCGTAGCACAATATTTTAAAATTGTGTGTAAATTAGTTACAAAATGTTCATGGAACTCTTGGAATTCCAACCTTCTGCTAGAACTGTTACAAAAATGGTGATTTATTTCCTTTATTAGCTTATCGACTACGTCTGGAAATTGTTCTGCTGCAGCCTTCGATGAAAGATTTAAATTATGACATACGCAGTCATTTACAATGAGACTGGGGACGACTTCCTTTAGTTTTGCCTGGACACCGTTTGTTTTGCCCATCATAACAGGACAACTATCTGCGGTGAATCCAACCATGTTTTTAAATGAAATATTTTTTTGTTCAAAAATATTTTTAATTGTGTTAAAAATTCCGGAAGCCTTTCCGTCAGGAACTTCAGTAAGTGTCAAAAACATATCATGGCACTTTTCGTCGTATATTCGAATACCCACCGCCAATTTTTTTTATAGTTATATCGGTACTTTCATCTAAAACTAATGAAAAATATTGGCGGTTTGTTATTTCGGAAATAATTTTCGAATTTTCCGGAGCCATTATTTCTTTGATAATTTTTTGGCCTTTGTGTCGATTCATGACCATTTTTTTGACCACTTCTGAGTCAGATAGGTTTTTTTTTTTTTTTAAAAGAATATTTAAATGATCCAATACTGCAAACGGTAAATTATGTTCTGCGATGAAAAGACTTAGGAATATTTCTATTTTTTGGCATTTTCCGATGTTTTTATGTTTTTCTTTGACATGATTTGATACATTTTTACACTCTTTTTGGCTGCACGGTGTGCTTTTTGGTGTGGGTCTGTTTTTATATGCCTTTCGATGTGGAAGTGTCCTCCAATAATATATTTTATATATCAAAATTTGACATCAACAAATATTTCAATAATACCTACACAACATTTTTATTTATTTTTTTCAAACGCTTCATTAAATCCACCGAAATTGTTTACCATTTCATTTATAACAATTAATGCAATTTTATAATTTTTATATAAAGAGGCGTTCATAAAACTTTTGCCGGAATCTTTACGATTTTACGACGTCGGAAAGTTTCCGACGTTCCACGAATACACTTATTAGGTAATTGTGATTTGGGTATGTTCGCATCGCACATAATTTTTTGTAAATGAAATTGTGAAGATAAAAGAAAATTTAGTAAAGGAATTAATCAATTTTGTACAAACAATTCAAAATAGTACTGAAAATGGCAAAGATGTACTTACGTACTGAGAAAATCAAAAAATACTGAATTCAGTACAATAGTAAGCCTTTTTCCAACGGTGTAATGGAGTACAAAACAGAATTGTCTCCGACTTCTGGATGTTTATTTTCAGTTTCTAGTCGTCACAATATCGCTGAATCTTGTCAAGATCACGCTTCAAGAAAATTCTAATAACCTCAACCTTCCGGGCTGTTCTGTACGCAATTAAATTAGATCGTATGCGTATGCAATTGCCTTGATGGTTGGACTACAAAGATATTAGCTTTCTCTTAAAAGCTATCTACAACGACTTGGGACATTCCAGAATTTTTTACCGCAATTGTAGGTTATGAAGAAATTTGGTACGTCGAATATGGCGTTGCAGGCCTTTCTGGCTGGCTTGAACTTTTTTCGATTTTCCTCAGTTGGGTTAGCCTTATAACAACCAAAATTTACCTCTTTAATCCTAATAACCTAATAAAAATGCGTTTACCTTAGGTTTGATACCTTTAACCCTGTTCGGGATACAATTTCTTATTCCAAATAGAACTAAACTTGTGACCATATCAGCACTGGAGTCAAAGTCAATATCGAGGAAGCATGGCGGCCACTTTCAGATCCTAAAATAATTGTTGAAACCGTCTCAATTGTCTTTCTCATATTTCCTAACAGGTCTCTTTGGAGCTCTTGACATGAGAAATTAACTGATACAACAATAGTTGGATGAGCCTTTTTGGGGTCAGAAATAAGGAACAATTCAAAAGTGTTTTCTGTTGGACAATTAACGTCTGATATTCGTGTGGGCTCGTTTTTTTGTTTTTTTATAATATAAGCGCACACTTAAGGGGATATTACTACCCTTATAATGCAAAGACACAGTGTGAGCACTAGAAAGAGGAGAGAGAGGTTGTCGGTGCACATTGGTTTTGAATTCCTGAATATTGCAATGGCTGGGAAAAACAGAGTGTGATAAGGCATTCCACATTCGCGTAGTACGGCTAAAGAGCGAATCTCTGTACTTGACAGTACGACCGAAGTTGGGCTCGAGGGTATACTGATGAGTATTCCTAGAAGCGCGAGTATTACGGTTGAACTGTTTAAGGGGAGGAATGCATCTGCCTATTTCTCTTGAGCATAAATCGTTAAAATAACGGTTAAAAAGCGTGAGACAAGAATCTTTACGACGATGTTCAAGCGACGTAAATGATCCTATGATGGTGTTATCACCGATTAATTTAAATGCTCTACGTTCAATGCTGTCCAAGAGGCTTAAGTAGGTTGCAGGTGCACCAGCCCAGATATGGGAGTTATACTCAAGCTTTGGTCGTATATAAGTTTTGTAGATAACAGCCAGATCAGAAAAACTTCTTGTGTCGTCTTAGAAAACCCAAACATCTTGCGGCATTTTTGGCGACATCGCGTATGTGATCATTCCACAAAAGGTGGTTGGTGATACACATACCGAGAATATCGAGATGTTCAGTCTCCTCGATGCAAGCGCCATCCATGGATAATGGCAAGGGGGGTGTATCTCGCTTTAACAATACAAGACAGCATTGCGTTTTCGAAGCATTAAATTCCACGCGGTTTTTTAATCCCCATTCAAGACTGCTGTTTAGGTCGGAATTTAATGAGCTTGTCATATTTTGTCGTTGCAGTTCCACAACCGAAGAAGAGGGATGTGATTCTGAAAATGAATATGAAAAGCTGAGAGTACTATCGTCAGCAAAACAATGTATTGGATTAGAAGTTGCAGACAGGAGAGTGTTGGAGATAGAACAGAGCCCTGGGGCACACCAGCATTTATTATGTGGTTTTCAGACTTGAACCCATCCAATACTACTTGTATTGAACGATTCAAAAGGGAATTATTAATCCAATGCGTCGATTGTATGGATAGAGTGGAAAAAAATCAATTTTTTAAAAATAATGTAGCTGTGCACAAAAACTGTTTAATAAATGAAATACATTGCAGATTTTACTAATTTAAAGACATTTTACGCCCCCCGCCACGCCCGCTCTTGAAAAAAATTTAGTTGTATGAAAAATTCTCTCACGATTTTTCATTTTTATTTTATGATTTTTATGTTAAGCATACAAAACCTTTAATAAATTTAAGAACAATGGAAATAGTAACAGAAACAATAGAAACTAAAAATAAAAGATTAAGGATAAACTTTTACGAAGAAAGAAAAAGTAAATTTGTATAATTTCCTTCTTGATATATGGACTGATATCACTTTGATCCGCTTTTGAAATCCTTGAATCCGTTTTTCTCTGACAAGAAATTAAAGAATCAGACTTTAAAAGTAATTTTGTCAAGAGGTCTGCATTTTTATTCATTCGGGATGATTTTCTTGTATAAGAAAGGCTATTTCTTCGAAACACTTTGTGTCTCGCCTTTAGTGCTTCTTTGTGTGGGCTCGTCGTTGACTAGCTTAGTAAGGTGAAGTTGTCGGAACCGAATACAATACACGAGAAGTTAATACTAGATTTAGATTTCTGTTTAAAAAACAATTGTGAATGACGTGCTTTTTTAAAGAGAATTTTAACCATTGAGAATTGAAAAAAAAGAATTAAAACAGAAACCCCATTGAGCAAGAAGTTGGTAAGCAACATTATTCCTAATGTACACGGTGATACTATGGTGGAAAAAGAATAAAGGCACTAAGTTATTTCCATGAATATTAAATTCAGCAGAATTGAAAGCCGCACTTACATGGTACCAAAACAGCTGGCCTGATTGAAACAGTATGCGAGGTACGCCACGCCGAAAAAAATTCTGGTTACAATTCTGGAAAATCGTTCTGATAAGGATAATTTTAACTTTTCCAAGACTATTTAAAAAACAGAACTATCAAAAATATTCTTTTTAGGAATACAGTGTTTTGAAAGAAGAAAATGTAAAAACAATATTATGACATACAGTGTTATGCTTATACAGCATTTTGGCATACAGTATTTTAAGTATAAAGTGTTTTAAAATACAGAAATTTGCTTGCAGCACAGTTTGCTGTTAATTCGATGCTGCCAATGAGTGACATGACTCCTCCTGTACTTGAAAGCGTAAACGATTCTATGGGACGAATCTTCTTTCGCACTCGTACAGTTGGTAGAGTTCTAAAAGATCTTGACATACACAAATCCACTGGCCCGGATAGTATCCCTGCTACTGTTCTGAAGAGGTGTTCTTCAACGCTGGCAAAACCACTGCGTAAGCTTTTGTCATCTGTCCTATTCTACAGGTCTCTTTCCGAGTGGATGGAAAACTGCATTTGTCCAGCCTGCCCCTAAAAAAGGCGAATCCTCCTCCCCCTCTAATTATCGTCCAATTGCAATTACGTCCCTTCTTTCCAAGGTCATGGAAGCGCTGATCAATTTTCAGCTTACGAAATATCTTGAAGAACGGAAGCTTCTTAATGACCGGCAGTATGGCTTTCGTAGCAATAGGTCCACTGGTGATCTCATGGTTTATCTCACCGAACAGTGGAACAAATCCTTACATCGTTTTGGAGAAATTAAGATTAATGCACTTGATATTTCAAAGGCATTTGATAGAGTTTGGCATCAAGCTCTCTTATCGAAAATGCCTGCTTTTGGTAACGATGAATCTCTTCTTTGTTGGGTTAGAAATTACCTTTCAAGCGGTTCAATTCAAGTAGAATTGGACGAGTTCAAATCAGATATTCACAAAATAAACGCTGGTGTGCCCCAGGGCTCCGTTTTGTCTCCGACGCTCTTCCTTATTTTTATAAATGATCTTTTGTCTGAAACTTCTTACCCACTAAATTGTTTCGCTGATGACAGAACCCTCAGCTTTTCATATTCGTTCTTTAGATTCTCATTCTTGTTCTTCGGATGTGGACTACCAACGGCAACGTATGATCATTAAATTCTGATCTTGACAGCATTGTACAATGGGAACTGAAAAACCGTGTAGAATTTAATGCTTCGAAAGCTCAATGCTGTCTACTGTCGCAAAACCGTTCAGTACTCGGTATGTGTATCACAGATCACCTCTTATGGAATGATCACATATTCGATACTGCCAAAAATGCTGCTAAGTGCTTAGGATTTGTCCGACGGTGCAAGACATTTTCAACCCTTCTGATCTGGCTGTAATTTACAAAGCCTCCATTCGTCCAAAACTTGAATATAACTCGCATATTTAGGCAGGTGCCCCTAAAACAAGTTTAAGTATTTTGGACAGGATCCAAAAAAGAGATTTGAAAATGATAGGCGATAGAACCACGCTTGCCACTTGATAAAAAAGTTTGTGTCCAATTTTGAAAATAAAAATGACCACTTGTAGGTAAAAATGACCAACATAATTCAAGTCCGAAAAATTTGAAAACACAGATTAATGAATTCATCATATTTTGTTTAAAATATTTTCCATATTATGCCGATGGCATTTATTTTTTAATTACGTACAAATAAACTCACAAAATCCCTAACATACTTAATTAAATTAGATTAACCACAATAAAGATGACGAAATATAAAAACAAGGCGTTTTAACATGAGATCACAGTATATAAGTTTTTATAATAATTTCGATTTCGAGAATTTTTACGGCTTGTGTAATAGGTAGATAATATTCTCTCTGTTCCCTAAGTCCAATTCACATCAAGAGCTAATATTTTTGATTAAGTTATTATTTACACAAAGTTGCTTAAATGAGTTTAACAGTTATTTCAATTTAGCCAAGTGAGTATGTTAAAAGAACGTTTTCGTTATACTCAAATTGTCGAACATCTTTTGTCGTTTCCGAAAAATATGACCAAATGGAACAAAAAATAACCATTTGACCAAGTGAAATAATAATGACCAAATTTGGTCACAGATGACCAATGCCGCAACCGAGGATATAACTATAACCGAAACAGTTACGCCACTCGAACACCGCCGCAATGTTTCATGCCTTTCGTTGTTCTACCGATATTTTTATAAACAGTGTTCTGTCGAATTAGCCAGTTGCATTCCCCCCCTCAAACAATTCAGCCGTAATACTCGTACTTGTAGGAATGCACATCAGTTTAACCATGAGCTCAATTTCGGACGTACTGTCAAGTATAGATTTTTTTAACCGCACATCGAGAATGTGGAATGCTTTACCCAACTCTGTTTTTCCCTATCATTTTGATATTCAAAACATTAAGACCAAATCTCCTTTTTAATCCTTCCCTATTTTCCTAAAGCTCGCACTGTGTTTAAACTTTAAACATGTTAAGGGTATTAATACCCCATTGAATGCCCGTAATTATAAAAAAAGCGTAACCCTCCCCCAAATCCCACTTTATTCGTACATGAGTGGTACTTGCATCGAGAAGACTGAACAACTATCAGTCCTAGGTATGTGCATCACAAACCACTTGTTGTGGAGTGATCACATATTTGACATCGCCAAAAATGCTGCTAAGTGTTTAGGTTTTCTCCGACCGACGATGCAAGAAGTTTTTTACCCCTACTAGATCTGGCTATAATTTACAAAGCTTTTATTCGTCCAAAACTTGAGTATAACTCTCATATTTGGGCTTGTGCTCCAATAACGTACTTGAGTCTTCTGGCGAGAATTGAAAAAAGAGCTCTAAAAATGATTGGAGATCGTTCTCTTACCGATACATTTGCTTCTCTTAAACACTGCCGCAAGGTCTCATGCCTGCCATTGTTTTAAAAATGCTCTATTGAAATAGCCAGTTGCATTCCTCCCTTCAACCGTAATACCCGTACTGCTAGGAATGCCTATCAGTTTACCCTTGAGCCCAATTTCGGCCGTGTTGTTAAGTACAGAGATTCTTTCTTTAGCCGCACTACACGAATGTGGAATGTTTTACCAGGCTCAATATTTCCCAATAATTGCAATGTGCAGACATTCAAAACCAATGTGCATCGGTTTCTCCTTTCCAAACCTATCCTCCTTTCCTAGTTGCTCGCACTGTGATTAATCATTATAAGGGTATTCATAACCCCTTAAGTCCGCGCACAATATAAAAAAAATGAACAGTATCACATGTAATTTTGATCATAAATAATTCTGAAAAACAATATTTACACCCGTTTTCAGATAAGTCATTAGAGAAAATAAATCTATAAGTTGGTGCAGAAGCACAATATTGAGAATAAATATTTTGGTTCATTTTGTGGCTTTATTAATATGACCACAATTGTATTAAGACTATAGGTATAGAGCGTTTTATGTGTGAGTTGAACATTTTTATGTCAGTATTGGGTTCCAATATCAATCGTATCCATCAGCTTGTCAGTTCGATATCCATTCAGTCATCAATTTCTCCTTTGGTATCTATTCATCATCATGTCTTGAGTTTCAAACATATATAAGATATATAACGTATGTATCTACGTATCTATACAGTATACATTTTATATGAGAATATACATAGGTACATAAATTTAGTAAAATGTATCTAAACATAGGTACGAGTATATTGTATCTATAATATGATTCGATTTTATAGTACTCGTTCTTATATCTTTTTGTAAAGATACATCGTCGTCGTCATCGTCGTATACTCGTACTCTCGTACTCGTCGTAATAAGATACATTGATGGTGAACCCTTTTTTCTGGATTTGTTCCTAGAGATGGGGGTTTTAGAGTTGTTGGCATGGATGGAGTAGTTACAAAACACACACAAAAAAAAGGAGGACACAGTTTCCTAAAAGGAGAAACAAAACAACAGCAAAGAAAAAAAAAAACGAAAAAAGGAAATTAACGACAAAGAAACAAAAACAATAAAAAGCACCACAAAAAGATAGTAAAATGTATTCAACAAGTCGTACATCTTTGCTCTTAAAGCTGAAAGGGGCAAATTATTTTCTGTGGTAGGATTTAATATGAAAGCATTAAACTGGATCTGTGTTAATAACATTTTCAGTCAGCCCTCAGTAATATACTAATAAAAATAAGATACATCGACAGCGCTGTAATAAAATAGTATTCCGTACAACGTCTGCGGGGTCAGCTAGTAACTTTCAGTAAAATTTTTAACGTTTTTCATAGGGAACAGACCTTAACGAAATCAAGCAAGACGCTAAGTTTTTTGAGGTTCGCCCTTACTCATAACACATTGTACTAGAGTTGTCATCTTTCACTTTTTGACGTTTAGTTAAATTTCTTCAGATTCTTATAAAACGTTTTTTAAGTCTTAAGTGTCTCCATTTTTGTAATAATAATATTTGTTAAGAAATTCAGTATTTGAATAAATTTAATTATGTTTCGATTTAGTTAAAAAATGCGTTTGTAGAATGTGCTTCTTAAATTTTTTTGGGCTCTTGTGGTAAATTTTCAAATTCAGCTTAGTTTTCAAGCAATACCGAAAATCCAATGGTACCTTCGATCAGAAATTCATAGAAAAATTTACTAGAAATCAAGATACAAAAGAAAAGAGATCACATTTTGGAAAAAAAGAAAATATTTTAAACTAGCTGACCCTGCAGACGTTGTTCTATCATTTTCATCTGACCTAAATAATCTTAAAATCAGTATCCTCATTTTCGTTGAGACCATAAGCCACCTTAAGGTTCCATTTATCTCAAGTTAATGTTGAACAAAAAATGACAAATAAAAATGTTTGAAAATTCGCTTGACATGCGCCTCAAGCAGTCATATAATAGAGTTTTTCGTATTATTTTTATGTTTTTTTTTGTTTTTGTTATGTATTTTTATTTTATGTTTTTGAAAAATAAATTTATGAAGGCAAAAGATAAAATTTATAAAACAAAATAAAAAAAGATGAGAGATAAATAACACACAGGTAAAAAAAAAAACTTGAAGAAGTTGTAAGTTATTACTTAGATGATTATGTTGGAATTTCTTGTTGTTGTTTTTAACTTCTCTTTTGCACGCTGCTGCTGATGACGATATTTCGGCGACAAGGGATTAAGTTTAGGGCAAGTACGTAAGTGGGTGTTAGGTATAGCTTTGTAGGTATAAAGGTTAAAATTAAAAGAATTGACATACCTATACCTAACTTACCAAATGGTGATAAAAGAAGGTAGTTAGTTCGTGAGAATTATCTTTGCTCTGCCACGTGGCTAGGATAGGATAAGGTAGAGAATCTTTTTTTCTAATTGACTTAGAGAGATGAGGAGAGGAAATGTTAATTAATCAAAACATTGCAATTTCTGGGTAATTTTTAAATCAACTTTATAAGGGGAAGTCATTTTTCAAAATAAATATACCCAGAAAGAAGGATTCAAAAGAGAATGATGATGTATACCTACTTATAAGAACGATAAAATCTTGAGCGGTTAGACCACTTATTTAAAGTGATGCTGCAATGGATATAAGACCTCCACCAATAATATTTTGCAGTCATCACTCATCATCTATGTACAAAGGTCACTTAGAATGTTGTACATAATCGTATATCAACGTTTTCTGATTTTTGAGAAATTTAAAAATTGACACCTGGGGTTTTTTTGCGAAAAGAATTGCACTTCAGCCAAAAAATATTTGCAGTTAAGTCGGTTTTGGGGTAACTTAAGGTTTGAAAATTGTTATTATTACAACTATGCAGTAAAATTTTATGATTGTATGCAAAATCGGGTGAAGGTTTTACTATAGTGCCCTGCTCAATTTTTTTTGGAATTTAATGAAGCTGATTAAGTAATAAGGATTTGTAGGAAATGACATAGATTTGAGATTCTTGTGCGACAGTTTTTTTGTTTAAACTTTCATTCTTTTTGGTGTCTATAGAATTGGCACCTTTTGATAACTTCTGACACCCTATTGACGAAATGTTTGCGATAACTTCAAAAATTTGATTTGCCAATTTATTGAAATTTAACGAAATAATAACAATCATAGTGCTTTGATGCTGTGGACAGACAAAAATTTGGTTAAGTTGACCGTATCAAACCGTTGGTGACCGTTAAGAATACGTCTCAATTAAAACTTTTGTAAAGCGCTCAATTCTAAGAAAACCCCTTGGAGATATGATACTAATGAGTGTTTTTCTTAGACGTCTTTTCAGTCTGGATACCTATACTTTTTTCGACGCATTTCGCGGTGCGTCCAATATTCTGTGGACAGGTAGCCTAGCAGAGACGATAATTAGAACAACAATGGATCGGTTTCTCACAGTGTTTACTCTAGTGGATGATGCGCGTCCTCAGCGATGTCACTCAGTACAGTGCACACCGAAGACCATATTGCTGCTGTGGACCAGAATAAATCCACTGTACGAAAGATTTTGCGGAAGAATCTTAGTTTGCCATATTAAAAAATCCATTCAAGAATTGAAGTTGAATAAATGGGCCCAAACCAGAGAGAAAAAACTAATCAAAAGAACCAAGCTTCCTCGTCTCCGTCCCTTCGAAACCTCTTACTCTCATTTTTTATAGCGTGTTGAATTCGTATCGGTGTATACATGTTTTCACCTCGAAGAAGAGTACACAAAAACAACATCAGTTCCGGGAAATGCGACATTTCTCATTTTTGTTTATTGATAATCAAGAAGGCTATGTTTTTTAAAGTCTCATTATAATATTTGTAATTCTCATGAATTTCTTTTTTTTTAATTTTGCTAACATCTTGTCGTTTTTTATCTACAGAAATACTCCTATAATTCAAATTAATTCTAGCAAAACAGTTTTGTTTGTCAATAATATAATATAAATATAAAATAATACCGGTAGTTCGTGGTGAATTTGTTTTTGTTTTCTTTTTCTCTAAGTTACAGATAGATGGCATTAACAACCAAAACAAGAAAGGATGTGTGCATAAAGAGTGTAACAAGGTTAAGGTTGTTTAGACTAGACTTTATTTGTATATATGAACGAGTACATGTTTTTTATAAATGTATGTTATGTTTATTTCAATAGTAATAATAACTTAACTAATAACTTAACTACTGTATTATCTAAAACATACTGCATTGAATTATTTTACATTGAATTATAAAAGGTGGAAATAATAAAGTTCTACAGTTTGACGGGAATATTTATATAAAATATCCATATATTCTGGAACTGCGGTATCAATCGATATTTTCTGGAACTTAGTGTTAACGTAACATTTATTTGTCATGAATTACTTTTTCAACTATTTTATACACCATAAAAATCAATTATAAAATTTGGCTGTGATAATAATTACTTGAACACAGCATTTTCTATGTTTATAGTTATTCAGGTTTAGCCCTTAATTTTGATTTGCATTTATTTATGAATAGCCTAAAAAGTTTAGCAAACATCTATGAATAAGCCACAATGCACTTTCAGAAAAACTGTAGTTAGAACTTTCCCTCACAGATTTTTCCTTGTCGCTATATAACTGAAAGATAATATATAAATAGTTAAAACTGGAAAACTTATAAAAATGATGCATAAGACTTAAATTTTTGTTGAAGGACAAATTTCTTTTCACAAAACCACTGAACTAGCGAGAATACACATATTTTTACTTTTGTACAAAAGTACTTTTCGGCTTATGTAGTTAAGCCTTTAAAAGCAACACACTACCTTAGGGGAAAGCAGTAAGAATAGCTTATCACCTATTCACAAATCTTATGCAATGAAAATTAGCAACAGAAGTAACAAGTTGACGTTCTTTTTATTTAGTGTCTACTTAAATCACTTATTTTCAGCATTTTGGAAATGTCGTGAGTAATGTAAAGAAAATAAACAACGAGTACACACAAATAAAATAGGAATGGAAAAAGGAGATGAGTATATAAAAATCTTTTCAATGTTCCATGTTTACATTCTGTAACTCTCGTTTTCAATGTTCCTGCAACTCTCACATCGTCAATCTAATTCTTAATGGACTGTTGCACCACCTAATTTATTTTAATGATTAAAACTGGCTTCAAATAACTAACTAATATTTATCTAAATGCGTTATTTAGAATTGTTTCTAAATCTTTATTGTTCTGGCACCTAACAAGAGTAATTAATTTCACTTCATATTCGAATAATTACTCTCAAACGAACACAATGAGAGTACCAAAAAGTTGTTCATCCACAATTTTAAATTTTCTTTGAACACCTCTCAACAGCTGACTACATCCGCCATTTTTCAAAGGTGGTCGCCATTTTTCAAAGGTGGTGAGCAGAGAGAAAAGAGAGAAAAGTTTTTTCTCTCTGGTGGTGAGTATGTACACAAACTTGCATAAGTATTTGTTCCCCAAATTTTTTTTATATGGAGTTAATACATATGCAAGTTGGTGGCCAAATCACAGCTTGTAGGCAAAAAGAGAGCAACCGTCGAAGTTGGTTCTCTCTATTAGTTCTTTTCTCTCTGCCCAAACTGAGATCGCCACCGATGCCGATTTTCGCAAGAAATGAAGATAACTTTTTGTTGAATAGGTCCGGTAATAAAGAAGATTGTCGCTTTAAAAAATTTACTCTTTGGTTTACTCTATGAGCAGAGGGAATCATTGGTATATATTTCTTCAAAAAACAGTTAAAAGGAAAAGCTCTAGAGCCATAAATAATGACTCTTTCGTGTCTGAATTAAAGGTTGTCTTTGGGCCGTGATGGTGAAGAATCGGAAAAGGTGTGAGTTGCTCAAGTATTTTTTTTATTTAACTCGTGGTTTTGTTGACAAAAGCCCTGGATCGTTGGTTTTTCGTCAAATTTGGAGTTAATCATTTCAATAACGACAACAAGGCTCTACAGCCCTGTTGCACTATTAGGCCTCACCCCACAAACTTCTCCATCTAGCTCGGTCCCTAGCTAGATGTTTCCAGTTGCGCGCTCTTGATTCGCGGTCTTCCTCTACTGCGCTGTCCTGTGGGCATGGGTTCGAAGACTTTCCGGACCGGAACATTGGTTTTTATGCGCTCTACGTGACCCAGCCATTTCAGTCGTTGGACTTTTATTCTTTTGGCTAAGCCTAGGTCGCTATATAGCCCGTATGACTCGTCATGCCATTTAATCCTCCACTCAACTCTTATGCACATGGGAAACGTACATCACATGAAGAACTTTTCTCTCGAACCGACCCAAGGTACAAGGTACTAAGACAGACTTTTGAAAGATGTAATGTCTCTAGTATTGACGTGGGAGTTGTTTCCAATCTTTATGTAGCAGCTCGAATTCTATATGGTCATCCTGCACAAACGGACGAGTTTGTCAGGGACTTCGGACTTCAGCTTAGATGTCGCAATCTTTACTTTATGTAAGTCGGGAAGACGGGATTGTTGGCTTTCGTCGTCTATATTAAATGGATCATCCCTTCGGTTCGTCGACGCCGTTACACAGTCTGCAGAAGTGGTCCTTCCATATCCTTAGCATTGACTGGGGTTCCACTATGATGTTTCCACTATCCTCTTGGCAGCCTTCGGTTTGAGGTTTTTGTACTTGTGAATTTCGTTTTACCTGCTCATAAAACTTTCGAACTTCATTTCAGCTTTTAAACCTCTCAACATCTTCGAACGCACGCTTCTCATGCTTTCTTTTTTTTCTTGAGAAGTCGGTGTTCCTCTCTCTCTGCTCTTTCTCATAAAGCTCTTGAGAAGCTCTCGTCCTTCTATACAGCGCCGTTTTGCGTGCCTGTTGTTTGCCTGCCGACAATTTTCATCAAACCAGAGTTTCTTGTTGGTGGCTGTTTGAAACCCAGCTCGTCAGAGACGGCTTCTCTGGTTGCATCTTTTCAATGTTGCCACTGCTTTTCGATACATTATGTTGGCGGCAGAGAACTTCGAAAGAGGTTACTTCCGACTCGGTCCGAGAATGATTTGGCGATCTCTTGCGATTGTAGCTGTTTGAGGTTGTATCTTCTCCCAGCATCTCCCTATTTTGCCTTAGGTCTGAAAACTCAAAGTGCTGCCTTGGCTACAACCATTTATTCCATTAGTAACCCCTTATATTCGCTGATTGGGTTCGTAAAATGTATCAAAATGATCCGTTTTTTTACCTTTGAGACTACGTTAATAAGCAGAATTATCGCCTTTGAAAAGCATCCCCAACGTATCACTGTTTCGTGTGAGTTTTTGGCTGGCGATGGCGGTGTGATTAGACATTAATTGTTCTAAAATGAGTCTGATGGTGCAATGATATTTTGTATGGCGGAGTTGGCAAATATTGACGTTCATATTTTCAACAGCTACGTGCTAAACAACTACCGAAACATATGCAATATTGGAAGACAAATTTTCTGCTGTGGTGTTATTTCTTGAACACGTAAATTGGCCACACAGATTGTGTGATTTAACACCTTTAGACTCTTTTCATTGGGGTATTTTAAAAGAAAAAGCTTTACTATCGATTAGATTTGAGATCTTAAAGATTGAATTCGTGAAATCATCGGGGAAATGCAAACGCATTTGGTTGCGAATTGGTGGTGGATAATTTCGTGAAAAGGACATCTTGAATATTATTAATGTCATAATTTAATCTTTACAATTACGTAAGCATCTATTGATATGCCTAAAATGCTCTTATTGAAAAACCTTGTATTAAACTAAATTAATATTGAAGTCAATATCTGTACTCATTCTTGAGATATATGTACGTAAAAGGTCTAAAGGGGATATTGACATTTTTTTCAAAGACACTTAAATTGACGTTTTTTAAAAGAACGGATATCCCCTTATTTGTATAAAAAAGTCTTATTTAGTCTAACATCGAACTCAGATTTATATATTCACTGTTTTATTTTTCAGTTAAGCTCAGATGTTCACTTTTCTCACTAAATTAAATATTCATTAAGTAGGTACTTGAAAGAGTTTCCTCAAAAGACTCTAGGTAATTGATTTTATTTTTTCAATTCTTTTCTTTTTCCAATTTATTTTTCCTTAACTTATGCAAATTTTATTTTTTTTTTCGTATTAAAGATTCTTGATACCTACACCCAAAAGCAATATCTCAAGCTATGTATTGCAATTTCAAAAACAAAAAAAAATCACTTTTACCCTTTCGTCGTTATGTCAAAATAAAATCTCACCCCAATTTTTGGTCTCCCTTTTATCTTTCTATTTCTTACGGTATTCTTAAAAGAAACAAGTTCATTGTCCCTTAAATTCACAAAAACATAAAATATTTCTCTGTAACCAGAAACAGAATAAATCCCAAATAAAGTTTGCATTTCTGTTTTCCAACCTATAGGTAAAACTTCCATCACACCCTTTGCCTTCTCCCCTTCGGAAAGAAAAAAGAAAATAGAAAAATCTCAGTAAATTCTCGATCCAATTTGGAATTCTCCATAATCGTTGGGCTACCATTTATATTTAGTATATTTTCACATAGAATCGAGTCAATATAGTAAACAACAAGATTACGAAAATAAAATAATAATAAAACAAAGAAAAAAGGAATAGCTAAAAAATCAAGTGAAATTTTATATAAGAAGGCTTTTCTTGTCATCTACGGACAAGGCATTAAAAATAAAACGACATAAAACAAACTTATAGAAAAAGAAAGAAAAATAACGGCAAAAGGACGAGTAAAAAACCGAAAAATCCTCCCCCGCACAAAACCGCAAAAATAGTACAACATAATTTGAGTAAAGCACATAACATTTATGCGAACAATAAGCGTCTAACTGTGAACGGATTTTCTCACCCTTTTTCTGATTCACCAATATCCCGCAATAGAAAACCACCCCAAACTCTAATCGCCCACCCATCCTACTATAACGCAGCTGCTGCCAAATGTCCTTAAAAACGTCTTAAAAGAAAAAAACCAAAACCAAAGAATGCTACAAAGACAGAGAGAGAATTAAGGAGAGTGAGACTTGGAGAAAATGTGTGAAAACGCAAAAGACGCTTACTACAACAGAAAGAGCAGACAACTTCTTTATTTTTATTCTTTTCTGAGAAACTTTACGACTAAGAAACTCCATCATCCCGAAATTTATCGATTTTCCACGTTTCTTTCCTTAAAATATGGCAAACGGAAATGGAAAAAGTTTTCCATGAGAAATGGAATTGTGTGTGAGAAGCATACGAGTAGCAGAAAAGGATACAGACACAGCACAGCGCGACCGAACGCGGCGATGAGGAAAAAGCGAGAAAAATAAAGAACTCAAGAGAATAATGTGTGGTAATTCTTCATCGTCCTCGAGCCGTTCGTAGTTGTAGTCGTCGTCGCGTCGTAGCCGTTTCCATCGTCCTCGTCCTTCGTTTTATATGGATACATATATGCCTCGACTGCTAAATTTTCACCCTTAAAACGTCCTTGTCGAGGCGAGATATTTTGTTTTGAGCGTCTTCCTTCCTGACTGGTGACGTGGATATAACAAAGCCACTGTTCTTATTGTATACTCCTTTACCATCAACTATGCTGTGGAACTGGTAATGGGAATGAGCTAAGCAGGCAAAAACCAAATCCCAGGATGGATTTTACAAAAGCAGAAAAAGGAGTGAGTTCTGCAAATTGAATGAAATCAACTTTAACACCCAAAGCTTTTGCACGCATCAAATTTAAGCACCACGAAAAAAGAAAAACGAATACTACCAAAAAGGGCGAAGAGAACAAACAAACAAAAAATGGATTTTCATGGAAATAAACACTTTTTAGGCCTGGTTCTTTTATATCTACATACCTACAACCACACCTCCCCCTCCAAAAAAAAAAGAATGTGAAATATTTTCATACCTGAATTTACGTTTTCATTCATCGTATAGGTACATTTATAGGTACATTTAACTTTCATTATTTGACAGGTGCCTTTTGGGTGCGTTGAAGCTTTATAAGTTATGTATTCAGGAAATATTTGGATGGAGCTTAAGGGATAATCGTTTCCAATATTTGCTATCGATTAGTTATAAAAGAGAACTTATGTACCTATCTATAGAAATTAAGAAAAAAGGAACCGAAAGTAAAAAAATGGTGTCCAACATTTTTTTTTTTTACTTTTATATTATTAAGGGTATTTGCCAAGGTGCCCGTATAACTATCATCATCATTGGTTTTCATTATTGAAAATTTTTATTCGATTTTTAAAAACGAAGTGAATTAAAATTGTTAATTTTGGTGTAAAAATCAGGCTCCTTGAAATAACTCCCCAAGAAATTACACCCCAAAAAAAATAAAATAACCCCCCGAGTTGGGACCTTACAGTATTATGAAATTAATGCCCAAAGTCAAATATAAAATAAATTCCCAAAAAGGCTTTAAATAAGCCCCCAAAAAGGATTGAAATAGGACCCCAACTTTACGATTTCAATTCCATTTTCAGTACGCTTTCCAGCCAGCAGTAAGGGCATTTGGGGTAGGTGCGAGATTATGTTTATGTAAATGCTTTAGGCAATGCACATTTTGTACACTCTATACTTTTCTGTAATTGTAAATCAGTTTTGGTTTAAATTTTTAACTCATACTACTCAAATGACACACATTTTCAATGATAGCTATAACCGACCCAGGGTTTCTATGTTTTCAAAAAAATCCCCTGTTCTTGGCACCAAAACGTTTTTGATTCCCTTTTTTTTCAAAAACAAATCCCCTTTCTTCCCCCACGAAGAAATACAAGATTTACAAATACTTTTTAACATTTATTTGTATTCATAAAAACTAATACTTCACAATGTTGATAAACAAAAGGTAACACAATTATCAGTCTTTAATAAGGAGTTTGTAGGCAAAATTCCACTTATAGTGGAATTCGATGGTTTATTTCGGAGATTAGTTTTATTTAAATTGATTGTTGAGAAAATTCGTTCATTATACTCCGCTATGACAAAGACAACAAATTAAATCGATAAATCTATATATATAAAAATCAATGCCACTTTTCGTTGTAAATGTTATAACTCAACAATGCCTTTACCGATTTGGCTAATTTTATGGTCTTGAATTATTCGTGGAAGTCCAGAGAAGGTTTGTACGTAGAGAAAATTAATTTCTATACCAATCTGAACCTTTGACAAAACAATCGAAGACAAAAAAGTAGCGCTAGTTCTATCAAACAAATTTAATGTCATCATATGTCATTTCATTTTATCAGCGATAATTATTGATTTGTTGTGTTTATATTTTCCAAACTATTGTTGAGTTATTGCTTCGCAGCGTGAACATACTGCACAGAATAGATCTGTTGACCATGTACCTGTACTTAATCACGAATACGTGCGTCGCGACGCGTCGTGCTGTTTTGGATGAAATGCTGCGTGCTGCTTTTAATTACAATGGTCAGATTGATTAGTGTGTACGGATACATTGGAATGATGGACGCAATATGTCCACATTGTGATGCGGCTAACTTTCCAGGTGAAACGCCCGGCATGTGTTGTGCTAATGGTAAAGTGAGATTTCCAACATTAGAAACTTCACCCGAACAATTTTATTCATTTATTTTTGGGACTTCAAATGACTTCTTTTGGTGCTACTAAAATTATTAGAGATAATTTTATGCCGACTTTTTAGGTAAATACCTGAACAGGATTGTCCCATGTTTATATCAATCTGAATCATAAAGTCTTACAAATGCTGATTCAATATCTACCTAAAATTGCATACATGTTACAGATTCAGGGCCAGATTTATCATCAAGCTGGTTCGTTTTTGCCATACCCCGACGACGACGCTGATCATCAATTTTTGCAAATTTATTTTATTGGTGATAAAAATCGTGAATTGCATCAACGTTGTGCAATTGTTTTAAATACAAGACGAGAAATTATTCGTTAGTTACAAAGGTTTTTCCATCAGCATAACGCATTAGTTCAATTGTTCAAAATTGCTCTTGATCGTATGTATCTGATAATCACAAAATTGTAATAGCACCAAATTAAATATTCAACAAAAACATGTACTTAGTATATGACACAATAATGCAAGCCGTTTCCAATAATGTAGGTGGATTATATTTCTTGGATGCACCTGGTGGTACAGGCAAAACTTTCGTTGTATCATTGATTTTAGCGACTATTCGAATGGAACAGAAAATTGCATTGGCACTTGCATCTTCGGGAATTGCTGCTACATTATTAGAAGGTGGTCGGACCGCACACTCTGCATTAAAATTGCCATTGAATGTACAGGTGATTGAAACTCCAACTTGCAATATTTCGAGAAATTCTGCTATGGCAAAAGATCTGCGATTAACGTCAATTATTTTATGGGATGAGTGCACAATGGCGAATAAAAAATCAATAGAAGCATTTAATCGAACAATGCAAGATTTACGCGGTAATCAACAGCTTTTTGGTGGTGCTCTTATATTGCTGTCAGGTATCAGGGGACTTTGGTCAAACATTGCCTGTCATTTCTCGATCAACTCCTGCTGATAAAATAAACTCCTGTTTGAAGTCATCAGTTCTTTGGAAATATGTACGAAAATTGTCACTGAACATTAATATGCGTATTCACCTCCATAACGATGCAACTGCTCATGAGTTTTCAAAACAATTGTTAGAAATTGGTGATGACAAAATACCAATCGACAGTACCAACGGATTGATCACTTTACCGAACAATTTTTGTACAATTGCGCAATCAATAGATGAGTTGATGGAATGTGTTTTTCCGAATATTCTTCAGAACTACAGAAATCATGATTGGTTGAGAGAACGCGCAATTTAAGTACCGAAGAACATTCATATCAATGCCATTAATTTTCAAATTCAAGCGAAACTGCCAGGTGTAGTCACGACATTATATCAATTGACATGTGTTATGAATCAAGATGAGGCAATGAATTATCCAATTGAATTTTTAAATTCATTGGAACCGGCTGGTATACCACCGCATTGCTTGAATCTGAAAATTGGTTCTTTGATTATATTATTGCGAAATATTTATCCACCAAAACTGTGTAATGGCACCAGATTGGCAGTGAAAAAGTTATTGCCAAATTTGATTGAACTACAATCTTAACATGGTAAATCAAAAGAAGAAGTGCGTTTGATACCGCGCGTATCCCTATGATTCCAACTTATATGCCATTTGAATTCAAAGGTTACAATATCCTGTGTGATATGATATTTGCGATGTCCATAAATAAGGCCTAAGGGCAAACACTTCAAGTTTGTGGTGTCAATTTGGAGGAATCATGTTTTCATATGGCCAACTTTATGTTGCCTGTTCCAGCTTCGATACCCCTGTTTATTTATTCATGCTCAAAATGGAAAACAAAAAAAATTGTTTATCCAACTGTTTTAGACTTACCCCATATAGACCCACCATAGTAAGAGTACCCAATTCTTTCTTTTTTAACTTCCCATAGGAAGTTATTGTAATGGGTCCGATTTGACAAATTGAAAATTTTGACATTTCTCGACGTTTCAAGGTCCCTAGAATCGAAATAAAAGATTTTTAGAAAGATGTCTGTGCGTGCGTGTGTACGTACGTTCGTACGTCCGTATGTCCGTATGTCCGTACGTTCGCAACGTTTTTTTCGTCGTCCATAGCTCAAGAACCAGTAGAGATATCGACTTCAAATAAATTTTGTTATACAGATAATAAGGCAGAAAGATGCAGAAAGGGCTCTCAAGAAAATTGCGTGGGTGGTTTTTTTACCATAGCAGTTTAAAAAAAAGGTGAAAATTTTGGTTAACCCTAAATATCTCATGAACCAATGACGCTAGAGACTTGAATTAAATTTTGTATTATATATTGTAACGTGATACAAAACAATTATATTTTTGGAAAAAAATTCAATTAACGGTTTTTTTATAAATCAAAAAAACTGAACAAAAAAATTTGTCACTTCGAAAATTTTACGACTAAAATATGATTTCATCTCCAAAACAATTTTGTGCAACGAAGAATAATGTTTTTGACATCTGATAAAATTTTGAGAAAAATCGAATTGACAGTTTTTTTACAAAAAATAATAACCTAAAAAAAATAAAAAAAAAAGTTGGTAAAAATTGAGTTTTGACTCAAATATCTTTTCAAGACTTTGAGGTATTGGCTTTAAACTACTTTTATCTTTCAAAAAATATTGTTTTCAACATTCAGTAAAATTTTGAAAAAAATAGAATTGACAGTTTTTTTACAAAAAATTAAAAACCGAAAAAAAAAATTAACAAAAGTTGGTAAAAATTGATTTTCGACTTAAATATCTTTTCAAAAATTTGAGATTATGGCTTCTAACTAATTTTAACTTATAAGAAATATTGTTTTCAACATTAGGAAAAATTTTGAGAAAAATCGAATTGACAGTTTTTTTACAAAAAATAAAAACCTAAACAAAAAAATTAATAAAAGTTGGTAAAAATTGATTTTCGGCTCAAATAGCTTTTCAAAAATTAAAAATATTGGCTTCAAACTTATTTTATTTCACAGAAAATATTGTTTTTTATATTGAGTAATTTTTTTATAAAAATCCAACAGTCCGTTTTTTCATAAAAAAAATAAAATCTACAAAAAATAGAACGCAAATTTGGTAAGAATTGATACATTTAGGCCTCGGCCACGCAGTAAGCGGCTGAGCGGCTAAGCGGCTGAGCGGCAAGCGGCTGAGAGGCAACTCTAAGCGACGTATGGCCAGGCACTGAGCGACTGCTTTTGAGCGATTAGTAGTTAGAGTCGAGATTGCACACACGAAATTAACAACTCAATGTTTACTTTGGCCATCTTTACTTCTTGCCGCTCAGAAAATTAAAACAGGTTTGGTTGCTAAACGGCGCCGCTTAGCCGCTCAGAATTTTGTTTCGCCGCTCGCTCATTGCGTGGCCGCTTCTATGTGATTTCATATGTTTTATATTTTTTTACCGCTCAGCCGCTTACTGCGTGGCCGTGGCCTTAGACAAACTTTTAAGCAAGACAAATTGATAGACGGGATGGGAAGTTATCAGTGTGGGTCGCATCCCAGCCTCTTTTTATTTTTAAGTTTTTACTCTTTGCTGATAAATATAATATAGACAATATATCGTTTGGGTCATTTGGACTTTTAAATAGCTAGCAATTTAAAATATTTTTTTTGTTTGACTCAATGAACTTTATAATCATTTTTTTGTTTTATTACTATGCCTTATATAAGGTGTCCCAAAATTAACGCAAGATTTCTTGCGTTAATTTTGGGACACCCTTTATAAAGACAAGTATTTTTTCGTCTTTATAAAGGGAGAGATTTCGTTTCTAAATAAATATGTACATATATCAACTTGTTTGAAATTAACGACACCCTATACTTAGCGAAGCACGTACAGGGCCGTTAGTTTTCTTATATTTGAAAATATGTCACTATCTTCAATTTTTTTATTTAAGATTTGTTCTGTAAGTGAGTAATCTATGCTGTAAACCAAGCATGTCAAACTCAATGGTTATCACGGGCCAAAACAGCAGGATCTAAATTTTTATGGGCCGCAAAAAAAGAGAAAAGATTTTTGTATGAAACAAATTTATTTAAAGAAAGAACAAGAAGAAGAACAATAGCAATATTATTATTTTTTTCTGGCAGACACTTGGCATCTCTTTTCTGTTACCATCTTCTCAGTTAGGGGACCACTCGTCCCGATTGGGGTACTCAAGAGGAAGATAGACCTTAAACTAAAAGAGAAAACCAATATCTCCTGGAAATCCAGAAACGATTGTGCAATCTCTAGAAGTTTATGGCCTAACACAAATGAAAAAGAAACTCGGTATATTCTATCGCTGAGTAAAAAGAACATTAAAATCTTGATAGGTGTACTAACAGGTCATTGCGCCATTGGCACAATGGCTAATAGAATAGGGGCATTTGCACCCGATTTTTGTAGAAGCTGTCAGGATGAGGAGGAAATGGAAACCATTAAAAACCTGCTCTGCGACTGTCCGAACCTCCAAACCAGCCGACTCCGTCATTTCGGAAACAGGTTTGTTGGAGAACTGGATGATCTAGCACAGGTCTCAATGGCGAGCATAAGGAAATTTATAGATAGCACAGGCTGGTTCGTTAACGAGCCAGTCTACGCTAATCGACAGAGTTGAATTGAACTGAGAGCATCGATGCTAAATTTTTACTTTTACAGGGGATCACAATGGACCAATAGGCCCCCGTGTACGCAACAGCTTCTTGCTGTGCACACCCCTTACAACCTAACCTAACCTAACCTAGTTTTCGGTCAAATGTAACAGAGTCCGAAACGAAATAAAGTGAGATCTATTAAACCAAAACTAATGAGAACAGAAGATATGACAAAATATATCAGTTTTACAGCTTAGGGTACATTCAGTCGCTAGTCATGTTTCTATATTAACAACATTTTTGAATAAAAGTTTATCTTTGCCTGACCTGCTTATATGATCAAAATCGCTCAAGCAACTGCAATTAGTTTATTTAGGATTTCGATTTGTAATTTTGCTTACATTTATAAAAATGAATACATACAATTTTTGTGTTAGTTTTCTTGAAAAATAATAAAATCATTAGGCTATATTTCATGACTCTATAAATTATATGTAACTTTAAGTGTGAAATATGCAACTTATGTTAATTACGATGATATTTTCTCTAGAACCGATGATGGAGTTGTCGATTTTCATGTTCTTGATCTTGATCAAATCAATTTGTATTGCAGAATAGGAATAAATAAACTTTTGAATCCTCGTAGTCAATTTAAAACATACTTCCACTTTCACTCGAAATATTATTGAAAACGATTTAAAATATAAATTGGTTTTCTAAAATTTATTTTTATCGAAATTGATTTCAGTTTTTTTTTTTTCGAACTTAAAAGTGATTTGAATTCGACAAAATTAAGTTAGTGTGATTTGAATTCGACAACAGGTAATTGGTTTAAAATAATATCATATTCACTTAAACGAAATTAACACTAACTTAATTTTCATTCGTGAGAAGTTGCAGCTTAAAATAATTTCTCAGCACGCCAGATTTGGTGACGTGAAATAGCGCCAAATGAAATAACACCAAATTTCAAATTTGGCCTTATTTCGTTGTTCAAAACGAAATAAAACCAATTTGGCTTCATTTCGATTTATAAAAAGAAATAAGGCCAAACAAATAATGGAAACAACGCCGAATATTTTAAAATTCAAAAGTTAATACAAAAATTTTAAAGTTCACTTTTTTACATACAAAACACGCAAAAATGGTTGATTTATTGTCTAGAATAGTTACTTTTGCTAAAAAGTTTTTTTTTAATTGATAGCACGGCCCACAGTGGTGCGAGAGCGGAAAAAAGTCTTTTGAAAAAGTCATATTTATCCTTTTAAACTTTATGTTTAAGTACTCTTAGATAACCCGAGCGTATGATTCAAAAGTATTTTTTAACATATATATTGTATGTTCTGACTTACAAGCCCTCAAAGTTGAAAAATAATTTTACTCAAATCGCGAACCGTATTTTCAACAAATTTTGAGATTGTTTTTTCCGAAGTTCCTTTAAATAAATTCTCTATCTTCTTAAATAATTTAATTGTTCTATTTTCGATTATCTAAAAAAAAAAAAAAAATTGATTATTTATAAAAGATAGCTTCTATAAGTAGTCTGAAGCTTTAGTACTAGGAAAAAATGCGTTTTTTTTAAACTTTTTGATTTCAAAAAAAAGCTCCAAAAGACTCCAAGAAAGTAAGTATGCCAGCATATGCTCCATACATTCATGTTAAAGCACAGAAAAAATCAGCTGCAGATACTTGCAGATGTGGAAGTTATGATCAAAAATGTTTCACTGAATCGGATTTCAAAAAACTGCGTTTTGACGGTGGTGTTTACCAAAAAGTTTGATTTCTTCGTTATTAATTGTCAGAATGAACTGGTTAAGCCCATTATTTTAAGAAAAAATGTCAAACTTTATTTTAAAAATAAAACAAAATTAATACATTGACACAGGTCTGAGAATTTCGATTTTTGCGAAACCATTTATTTCTGCCCGGAAAATTTTTTCAACTTTGAACTCAATTTTCTTGCAAACAACACACGAAAAGCAATATAGTTTTATGATATTTTAAATTATATGATAGAGCTTAATAAAAAATAAAGAAAAGGATTAGAGATTTTATTTATTTTATTTTTTTAATTTTTTGCTAAAAGTAGGGCAGGTAGAAATAAAAAAGGTGTTATTTTTAAAGTTTTATTGTTTTGTTTTTGTTGTGTATTGCTTAATTTTTTATTACCTGACTTATTAGAATAAAATCTCTTACTTGAATCTATATATATAAAGGATTAATTAAAAAAAGTCAGTATTGAGTTATTGAGCATTAGTGCAAGGTTTTTAAGAAGAAAATACTTCCAATCAGCGCAGACGCTAAAAACCTCATTTTAGCGTTATAAAATTACTACTTCATTGTTTTTTTATTTATTTTTTGTATGTATTTATCTATTTATTTATTTAATTTTATAATATACATAGTAAGTAATACTATTTTGTTCAAAGTAAAAAGTTAAGATTTTACTAAAAAAAACTTTTATTGTAACGTTGGTTGTTGTTACGTTTCCGAAGAGACCACAAAAAATATGTTTGCGTGAGTGTGTGTGTGTGTGATGAGCGTGATGCTGAAGCTATAATATGTAAGCGAGTGGATCGACGATGATGATGAGCAGAGCCAAGCGACCAAAGTAATTTTGTTCAGCTTGTCTACTGAAGACGATGAGTGCTGCTGAAGCTATATGCTAGCTGCTAGCGAGTGGAGCGACGATGATGAGCAGAGCCAAGCGACCAAAGTAATTTTGTTCAGCTTGTCTACTGAAGCCAGCGTTGAAAAGCAAACTATTGAAAATAGTATGATTTGCTTCGCCCTTTTATACAAAAAAAAGGAGAAGCACATTACATTAAAATATTTATGAAAATGTGTTTTCTATTAATAAAATATAGCACTTTTGATGTTTGTATGATAATGAAAAAATGTGCTGATTATTATAAATAATTAATTTATACAATTCAAAATATATATATTTTATGTCTGTATAATATGTAAAATATGTATGGTTGTTGTTATATATGATGTTTGTGTATTTTAGGCTGAAGGTGGCTGTTACATTATTTAAATATAACATCAAAAGCCTCAAATTTTAGAAAAATGTCAATAACTTTTTTTCTAATAATTTTTTCTTGACCAAATTTTGACCAAGCGTGTATAAGATTAATCTTAACATGTGTTTCAAATATCATTAAAATTCGTTTTATAGTTCAGATTTTACAGACTTTTTTCTGCTCTCCCATACAAAAATCAAAAACCCTCAAATTTTAGAAAAATGTCAATAACTTTTTTTCTAATAATTTTTTCTTGACCAAATTTTGACCAAGCATGTATAAGACTAATCTTAACTTGTGTTTCCAATTTCATTAAAATTCGTTCAATAGTTCAGATTTTACAAATTTTTTTCCGCTCTCCCATACAAAAATCAAAAACCCTCAAATTTTAGAAAAACGTCAATAACTTTGTTTATAATTTTTTTTTCAACCAAATTTTGACCAAATATGTAAAAGACTAATCTAAACATGTTTGCCAAATTTCATTTTAATCCGTTGAACCGTTCAGATTTAACAGACTTTTTTCCGCTCTCCCATACAAACCGAACCACTGTGCGGCCTACTAACAGCTAGATATGTAAGGGGGGGCATGCTGCCCCCCTGCAACCCCCCTGCTTGGGATCACTATAGGATTTGGGGTGGGTGCGAGTTTGGGTATATGCAAAGAACTTTTGCATTTGAGCACTAAAATCAAAGAAATTCCCAAATTTAAAAAGCAAGTATGGCTCACAGTTATGAAAGAATCACAACGCATTCGTGTTCTTTGCATATACCCAAACTCGCACCCACCCCAAATCCTATAGTGATCCCAAGCAGGGGGGTTGCAGGGGGCAGCATGCCCCCCCCCTTACATACCTAGCTGTTAGTACGCCGCCGCCGCGCCCGTGCTATCAATTCAAAAAAACTTGTTTTAGGCTCCAATTTCAAAAATTTCAATCGAGCAACAAGTATCTGTCATTTTTCAACTTTTTTAATTAATAACAAAAAAAATTGTTGCAAAATTGCACTTCCCCCGATTTTTTATTAAAGTTTACGAAAAAATACACCGATTTGGTTATTTTCCGAGTTTTTTTTCTATGTTTTTAGCAAAAGTAGCTATTCTAGACAATTACCGAATTTTGTAATTCCCAAAATTGAATAAATAATTTAATTTAGCATAGAGAGAAAACAAAAGATAATTTTACTTTAAGTTTTTTTCTAATTCTGTAAAGTTTTAAATCGAAACAATGCCAAATTGCTATTATTTCGTTTTCTAAAGCGAAATAAACCCAAATTTAAAATTTGGCCTTATTTCGTTTTCAAAAACGAATTTGGCTTTATTTCATTTGGCGTTATTTCACGTCACCGCTAGATTTAATAATAAAACAATATTCTTTACTCATCAAAGCTTAGTTCTTTTGTGTTTCATTGTAACATTGAAACACACTTTATTTACACATTTCAACAAATGTTTAGCAAAGGTGGATACTTAGAATAAGTATGGAACATGAAGTACATGTTTTGCTGGATTTAATTCTCGCTTGTTATTAAGTTGCTGATTCCTTATCAGCTGAAGTTTTCGGTACTCTTTTTTTCTAACAATATATTAACTTCTTTTTTAAAACACGTTGACTGCCACCATACGAAAAAAAACATCATCGGTGTGCCAAGTGTATTTTTTTGTGTTAATGTATGTTTTATTGTGTGTTTATCAGTGTCCAATAGTTTTTTAGTAAAAGTGTATTGTTTTTTTTTTGTGTTTTAGAAGCATGACCACCGGTGGGTCAGGTGGCACCTAGATAATAATAAATAATAAAATATAATGTGTATAGGGCCACATGACCCACGCACCGGTGGATCATGCTTCCGAAAAGTAAACCTTGTTGTATTTTCTACTCGCACCGTTTTTTTTTTTGGTTTTTTTTGCAGAGTTATTTGAAAAGCCAATTATTTATTTGAAATAAGAAATGGATCCAAGAAGATTTTATGGAAGGTCTTCTTACGATGAAGCTTACGTTGCGATGGACGACGAAGTTGATTTCGTAGGGTCAGATTCTGATGAGTATCTTCCTTCTGCTTCTGATGTAATGGAACCATCTGATGAAGAGCCTGACGAAGATAATGTTCCTATTGCTAATACTTGGAGACCTGTTGATGGAAGTTCTTTGAAAAATTTTGATTATGTGGAACCCATGGAATCTGCCGCTGGTTCCAGTTCTACAATGGACACTTTTGATTTTTTTTCACTCATCGTGACTCAAGCAAGAAGTGTATGAATTGATTGTTCCTCAGACAAATTTGAACGCTCAAAATGCGTTGTCTAGTAGAGCTGTTACTGTTGGGTTGATAGTTGATACGGATGTTCAAGAAATAAAGGCATTTCTCGGACTCGTTATGTATATGGGCATTGTCAAATACCCATCTATAAATGAATATTGGAGCAAGAATTCATTTTTCAAGAACTCGTTTGTCCCTCAAGTGATGTCACGGAACCGTTTTCAACTGATTTTGAAATTTATCCATTTCGCTGATAATGCAACTGTTTCTAACAATCGTCTAGCCAACGTCAGTGGTCTTTTGGAAGTATTGGAAAAAAATTATATGAATGCCCAATCTCCTGGTCAGGTGCTAGTTGTGGATGAGTCCATGATTCCCTGCCGTGGGAGACTACAGTTCCGCCAGTATAATCCTGGAAAGTCTCATAAGTACGGCGTAAAAATTTACAAACTTTGTGATTCATGTGGGTATATACATACACCAGTTCTGTTTATGCCGGTAAAAAGAATTGGCTCAATCAAAGAAATATGCCAACGAATACAACGTCACATAGTACGCAAATAGTGCTAGACTTAGCGGATGCTTATCTCGACAAAGGCAGAACTATGGCGACCGACAATTTTTACACGTCAGTTGCCTTAGCAGAGACTTTGCTTGCTCGAAATACTCATTTGGTAAGAACGCTACGCAAAAATCGCAAAGGAAATCCCAAAGAAGTAACAGATGCAAAGCTAAAAAGAAGTCAAATCGTTGGAGGAGAAAACTCGGCTATAGTAATAGCCAAGTGGAAAGACAAACGCGAGGTACTTATGTTGAGCACAAAACACGACCTAGAAGAATGTGAAACAGGAAAAAGAGATCGGCATGGTGAGTCCATAAAAAAGCTAAAAGTGTTTATTGATTATAACCACGCCAAACAAGGCATAGATATTTCAGACCAAATGGCATGCTATTTTACACCATTGAGAAAAACTATAAGGTGGTACCACAAAATAGCTTTTGAGTATTTGCTATCAACGTCGTCGGTCGTCAATGCTTTGATTGTTTACAAAAAAAAAAACTGGAAATAACATACAAATCGCTCAGTTTAGAAAATCTATATGTGAGGCACTCTGCGATTAAAGAACTTCCATCGTACGGGTACAACGCCAATCTATTGCTCCTCATTTTCTCGAAGAATACAAAACAAGAGACCAAAACAAAAGGAAAATCTGAAAACGCTGCTTTAACTGTTATACAGAACTTTCCAAAACTATTGTGTGGAAAGATTCAGCAAAAAAAGAAAAAAAAAAGTTTCAACTTTTTGCCAAAAATGCGATGGAAACCCAACATTTTGCTTGGAATGCTTCAATAAAACACACTGAATTTAATTTTTATTTATTTTGTTCATTATATAATAAGAATCTAAAATGAATTTATCTATAAAATCCTTTTCTTTGATTTAATTTTTGAATTATTACTTTTTTTTATTCAAATAAAAAAAATGCTTATAACTTCTGCAACTTTGCCGATATAGAGTTATTTATTTCAATGGATCAACGAGCGGACTTTTAACTACATGCCAACGAAGAAAAAATTACGTTTTCTCAGTAAGCCATCGCGAAAAATCGCTTCTAAGAACATATAGTATCTGACCCACCGGTGGGTCATGTGGCCTCCTGAGGAAAAATTTCCTGACCCACCGGTGGGTCAGATGGCAGTCAACCACCAAATTTTTCCATTTTTTAACTTGTAATATTCGTAAGCTAAATTTGTCATCCAATTTTTTAAATCTAAAAGCTAACTATTGGGTATGAAAGATCGACTTGCAATTATTAAATTAGTAAAGAATGTTTCATTATTGCATTTATGTATCGTACTGTCAATTCATTGGCAAAGTGTTGAATTATTCATATAAGCTGTTAAAAACTGTCAGTAGTATGACCTCATTAGCTATACTGATATGTTCTTTCATCTCGACCAAAACCAACCAACTGCAACATTAAACAAAAAAAAAATACATAAATCATATACCTGATGTATGTATGTACCTACGCATTTTGATTTCTGTGGAACAACAATTAAATCGAAAGCAGAAAATGACTCTTCAACATGTATTTTATATTCCAGACAGTGAATTTTATAATTCATCACGCAATTATAAAAATACCGCTTTATCAAATTACTGCATATAACGAAATTCGTTTTTAGTTTTGATCGTGCTTTTTTTGCCCAAAGAGATTATTTATATCTACAAAAGGTTTATGAACTTAATTAGATCTTTGTCACTTGTATGCTTTATGATGGCTGTTAAAAAATTAGGTCCATTGAAAACCAGAGCCTAGTGACTTACAACTGAACTCAAAAGACAACATACGAATAACTGAGATAGTGTTGCGTTCTAAGTGGGTGGGAGGGGGGTGGTAGTTAGGCAGAGGGGTTGGATTAACATAAAGGGTGTCCCAAAATTAACGCAAGATTTGAATTTGCCGCCATTTGTGCAGTGGAGTGTTGGCAACCCTGAAAAGAAAGCAATTTGACAGCTAACAGTGTAGGGTTATTAAAACTGCAGCGTTACACGAGAGAACAACGTGTCTTCATTATTAAAGAATATTTCAAAAATAGTGAAAGCTTGGCGGCTGCAGTTCGAAAATTTCATACAAAATATGGTCGGAATAGTGTTTTAACTTCGTCAACTGTGAAGAGATTAATTGAAAAATTCATGGAGACTGGATCCCTCGGAGACGCCAAACACACTGGTCGTCCAAAAACAAGCCGTTCAAATGTGAATGTCGAAGCAGTGCGTGAGAGTGTTGCTGACAATCCAGGAACCTCAATTCGACGTCGTGGACAAGAATTGCAAATTTCAAGAACCTCTCTACAGCGTATACTCACCAAAGATCTGTGTCTTCATGCTTACAAAATTCAATTAACACAACAATTGAAGCCTAATGACCATGGACAAAAAAGAGAGTTCGTTGAATGGAGTATTGAACATCAACAAATGGACCCTAATTTTTTCGAGCAAAATCATCCTAAGCAATAAAGCGCATTTTCATCTTGATGGCTTTGTCAATCACCAAAATTGCCGCATTTGGGGTTCGGAGAACCCACATGTGATTGTCGAAAAACAAATGCATCCACAACGCGTGACTGTATGGTGTGGATTTTGGGCTGGCGGCATAATTGGGCCATATTTTTTTGAAAATGATGCTGGTCAAGCAGTGACTGTTACTGGTGCTCGATATCGCGACATGATTACACAGTTCTTTCTGCCAAAATTGGATGATATTGATGTGTCCAATATGTGGTTTCAACAAGACGGTGCCACATGTCATACAGCCCGTGAAACAATTCAATTACTGCATGAGACATTTCCAGGTCGTGTACTCTCTCGTTTCGGTGATCAAAATTGGCCTCCTAGATCGTGTTATTTAACACCATTAGACTTCTTTTTGAAATCACAAGTCTATGTCAACAAGCCCACAACCACCCGTGCATTAAAGGAGGAGATTCAACGCGGCATCAACGAAATTCAGCCACATTTATGCAGAATGGTCGTGGAAAATTTCAACAAAAGAGTGCGCATGTGCATGCAAAGCCGTGGAGGCCATTTGTCCGATGTGTTATTCCATACATAACCCTATCCTATGTACTTTACGAGTCAATAAAAATATAACTATCAAAAGACTAAAAACGGCGTTTTCTATTTAATTTAAATCTTGCGTTAATTTTGGGACACCCTTTATTATGCTTTCAGTTTAGGTCAGTAAAAACATATTTCTAAATGGTATCACATTTAATTTAGAGACCGGTTTCATACTCATCTTTGGGTTCCTCTTGGATGGAGAAGATCACATCAAGGACGTTTTGAACCCCAAGTCTTATGTCCCCTTAGATCTTTTATAAAATACAGGGTGCGGCAGAGCCGACTAACGAGTTTACTGAGGTCATTAGCCTGTGATAAGATAAGAGTAGGCCTTAATAAGTGCGGTATATTTTAAATTGTACGGTAATGCCGTTTTTATTCGTAATCATGGTCTGGACAGGTGTACATTGTGGTTTCGTCGAGAGTGCATATTACGAAAATAATCATTCTGTGATCGCTACACAAAAGGCTTTTCGTATACACTTCGGCATTCCACGTGCTGAGTCTGTTCCTTCTGCAAACACTATCAAATTGTGGATACGGAATTTGGAAGAAACTGGAAGTATCCTAAGTAGACTTGTACACGGAACACCCAAAACGGTAAGAACCCCCGAAAATGTGCAGTTGGTTAGAGAGTTAATTGAGCAGTCACCAAGACGCTCAGCCCGGAAACACGCGGTAGCTTTGGGAATCTCAGACCGTTCTTTGAGGAGAATTCTTCACGAAGATTTATCATTCCATCCAGACATTTTCAGACATCGCCCACATACCATAGAAGAAATTAAACAGAAAATCACCGCGAAAATCGAGGCCATACCAGTCGAAATGTGCCGAAAATCATGTGAAAGCTTCAGAGATCTTCTACAACAGTGTATCAATGCTGACGGCCGCCATCTTGGAGATATAATTTTCAAAACATAATTTTTGAAAATAGGATTGAATACCGATTTAAATAAAAAAAAAATGTTTTCTCTAAGTTTTACTGTTCGTTATTCATAGCCCATCAAAACTCGTCAGTCGGCTCTGCCGCACCCTTAAAAAAAAAAAAATTAAAAATGCACTTTTATTGCACTATTATCAACAAACCCCCAATCACGATATGTAAAACTTTTATACTTGTTTATGAACAAAAAAAACAAAAGAAAATTATGCCAGACAAAAAGGCTCAAGTTACTGGTTTGAGGTTAGAAGGGAAGAAGTTGGAATTTGGAATCCAGGATAAATTTTACACTGAACTTTTTGCATCGGCATGGAAGGTATTACGTCAGTTTTCTAAGTTCTTCAACCAAAAATATTGCTGTATGGAACTATGGGTTCCGATGCTTGTCTCGAAATTTACAGAGCTAACAGACAACATTATCATATTGAAAATCGGGCAAACACGGCGGCGTCACATGGTTACTTCAAAAATAAATTTAAAAGATGCAGGCATTTGTTTAGCCTTTGAATTTTTAGGCTCCATTGTTAAGTGCGACTTTTCAGACTCTTAAACGAGTATGTCAATGGCAATGCGAATTTATTTACCAAATTGCTTCTCAGTGCCATTGCGTGAACGGAGCTTTTTAAAATTAAAATTAGTAAAGACTTATCTAAGATCAACGGTGAGCCAAAAAATATGTTAATTAATTTGGTTATATATACACAAAATAATAATTTAATCGAAACATTCAGTACAATAAAAGGTTAAAAGCACCTTTAAATACAATCTTTCTTCGTGTTATTTTTGCCACGGTCGTCACAGCCTTTTTGTCCGCTCCTGCTGGGAAAGGGATACAATATTGCTCTGGATTGATATCTTATACAAAAAAAAGCATCTTAACTATTCGTCAGTGGAAAAAAGTAGACAGCTAACAATCATTGCGAAATATAAAAATACACTCTGGCGTATACGTAATATTCAAACAATGTTCAAATTTTGGTTTCGTAGGTAGCTTGATCTGCTTACCTTTAAGCTTGCCTTTTAAAAAAACTGGTTTATCGATCTAGTTCCTTTTTGTTTTCTTTAAAGTTTCTTAAAATTTGAAATAAAAACACAAATTGTATTATTTTTTTTCTAACTATCCAATGTTTTGCTTTTATTTGATTCTTCTTTTCAGTTATTTTTTTTTCTTCATTTTTTTAAATTGTTTATTTTAGTTTTTTCTCTTCTTCTTCTACATCATCGTCTTCTTCATCAGTTTTTTTTCTTTAACAATTATTTAATAATTAATTTAAATAAATTTTCTTTATACATTATAATAATAATAATTAATAATAATAATTATAATAATAATAGCTTTTATTTTCTTTGTCTTAAAACTAAATTTTATTTTGTGTTTTTTGTGTTTTTGCTTCTTATTCTGTTTTTATCATCTCTGCAATTTAATTTAAATAGATACATATTTTTTTTATAAACAATTAAATAAAACATTAATTTTATTATTGAAACAAAAAAAAATAAAACAAAAATAAAATAACTATAAATAATAATACAGAACAGTACAAGAGTTTGTAATAATCATATTTAATTTTTTAATAGATATCAATAATAATAATAAAAAATAAACAAACAATAATATTATTATATATATGTATGTATATACTAGAGCCTAGGATATAGTTTTGTTTTTTATTTATTTCTATTTATTTGTTTTCTGTTTTCTTTTTTCATATATAATATATATAATTTATTTATTTAGTTTTCTTTAGTTTTTATTTGTTGTTTTTGTTTCTTGGAAATATTTTTATTTTTAATTGTTTTTGTTTTTTTTTTGTTTAAAGAGTTCTCCGTTATTTTTTTTTAAAGTAGTTTTTTGTTTGTTCTTTTTTTAATTTTCTTTGATTATTTAATAAATTAGATTTAAATCAATTCACTTTATTTATTGTTTTTAACAGTTTTTTTCAAAGATATTTTTTTATTTTAATTATTTTTCTCTTGGATAAACTACTTTTGATGTCATTTATGGTTTACTACTTTTATTTGTGTTTCTTTTTTTGTTTTGTTTTATATAATATAGGGAGCTAAAGACAGTACTAAATTTATATCAAATGTTTAGTTTTGTTTTGTTTGTTTTTAATTTATGCTAATTTTTGATGATTTTTATTTTCTTTGAAATTTATTTATTCTTATAGATAACCTCCTGCTCGATAATTGTAGTCATATCCAGCAAATGGAAGGTTTCTTGCAGCGAATACACTTTGTGCAGCGCTGCTATGTTGATGATGAGCAGCTGGAGTAGGATGTTGCTGCTGGTGCTGATGACTCTGTGGCTGTTGTTGTTGCTGATGCAATTGTTGCTGATGGGCGGCCGTTTGCATCAAAGATGGTGGTGCCTGATGGGCGGTGGGTGTTATGTAACCAGCTGCGGCAGCAGCAGTAGCCGCTGCTAGAGCGGCCTGGGAATGTGCAGCAAAGGCGGGTGGCATGCCACCCATGTGGAAATTGTAATTGCTGTGTTGTTGCTGAAGTTGTTGTTGTTGTTGTTGCTGTTGCTGCTGTTGTTGTTGTTGTTGTTGCTGTTGTTGCTGCTGCTGTTGCTGTTGATGGAGATGTTGCAAGCTAGTTGAGTTTTGATTTGATGTTGCTGCCGCATATGCTGATGATTGTTGCTGTTGTTGTTGGCTCTGTTGATGATTTGAATGTTGTTGTTGTTGTTGATGCTGCTGTTGCGGATGATGATTTTGATGATGATGTTGCGTATGATATTTTCCACCGGGGAACATCATATTTGCCGCATAAGTACCGAGGGCTGCTTCGGCAGCAGCATATTGTTGCTGTTGTTGCATTAGGCTACCATCGGCATAGGAATTATTGTTACTCTGGTGATTATTATTGTTATTTGTGCTGCTAGACGATGTATTGCTACTTAACATTTCTGTGTTGATTCTGGTGATATTCAAGTGATTTGAATTCGACAAGTTTAAGTTGGTGTGATTTGAATTCGACAACAGGTAGTTGGTTTAAAACAATATTATATTCATTTAATGAAAATTAACCCTAACTTATTTTTCATTCGTGAGAAATTTCAGCTTAAAATAATTTCTCAGCAAGCCAGATTTCTTCTCCATAACATTTCGAGTAAAACAATGTTCTTTAATCATCAATGCTTAGTTTTTTTGAGTTTCATTGTAAATAAGAAGTTTCTGACTTAATTTTGATTCATTAGTGCGTCTATAATAGAAGTTTATTGCCCTGAAATTCTCTTGTTATTAAGTTGCTGATTCCTTATCAGCTAAAGTTTTCGGTACTCTTTTTTCTAACAATATAAAGGGTGTCCCAAAATTAACGCAAGATTTGAATTTGGCGCCATTTGTGCAGTGAAGTGTTGGCAACCCTGAAAAAAAAGCAATTTGACAGCTAACAGTATAGGGTTATTAAAAATGGAGCGTTACACGATAGAACAACGTGTCTTCATTATTAAAGAATATTTCAAAAATAGTGAAAGCTTGGCGGCTGTAGTTCGAAAATTTCATACAAAATATGGTCGGAATAGTGTTTTAACTTCGTCAACTGTGAAGAGATTAATTGAAAAATTCATGGATACTGGATCCGTTGGCGACGCCAAACACACTGGTCGTCTAAAAACAAGCCGTTCAAATGTGAATGTCGAAGCAGTGCGTGAGAGTGTTGCTGACAATCCAGGAACCTCAATTCGACGTCGTGGACAAGAATTGCAAATTTCAAGAACCTATCTACAGCGTATAATCACCAAAGATCTGTGTCTTCATGCTTACAAAATTCAATTAACACAACAATTGAAGTCTAATTACCATGGATAGAGAAGAGAGTTCGTTGAATGGATTATTGAACATCAACAAATGGACCCTGATTTTTCGAGCAAAATCATCCTAAGCAATGAAGCACATTTTCATCTTGATGGCTTTGTCAATCACCAAAATTGCCGCATTTGGGGTTCGGAGAACCCACATGTGATTGTCGAAAAACAAATGCATCCACAACGCGTGACTGTATGGTGTGGATTTTGGGCTGGAGGCATAATTGGGCCATATTTTTTTTGAAAATGATGCTGGTGAAGCAGTGACTGTTACTGGTGCTCGATATCGCGACATGATTACACAGTTCTTTCTGCCAAAATTGGATGATATTGATGTGTCCAATATGTGGTTTCAACAAGACGGTGCCACATGTCATACAGCCCGTGAAACAATTCAATTACTGCATGAGACATTTCCAGGTCGTGTACTCTCTCGTTTTGGTGATCAAAATTGGCCTCCTAGATGGTGTGATATAACACCATTAGACTTCTTTTTATGGGGTTATTTGAAATCACAAGTCTATGTCAACAAGCCCACAACCACCCGTGCATTAAAGGAGGAGATTCAACGCTGCATCAACGAAATTCAGCCACATTTATGCAGAATGGTCATGGAAAATTTCAAGAAAAGAGTGCGCATGTGCATGCAAAGCCGTGGAGGCCATTTGTCCGATGTGTTATTCCATACATAACCCTATCCTATGTACTTTACGAGTCAATAAAAATATAACTATCAAAAGACTAAAAACGGCGTTTTCTATTTAATTTAAATCTTGCGTTAATTTTGGGACACCCTTTATTATGCTTTCAGTTTAGGTCAGTAAAAACATATTTCTAAATGGTATCACATTTAATTTAGAGACCGGTTTCATACTCATCTTTGGGTTCCTCTTGGATGGAGAAGATCACATCAAGGACGTTTTAAACCCCAAGTTTTATGTCCCCTTAGATCTTTTATAAAATACAGGGTGCGGCAGAGCCGACTGACGAGTTTAATGAGGTCATTAGCCTGTGATAAGATAAGAGTAGGCCTTAATAAGTGCGGTATATTTTGAATTGTACGGTAATGCCGTTTTTATTCGTAATCATGGCCTGGACAGGTGTACATTGTGGTTTCGTCGTGCGTGCATATTACGAAAATAATCATTCTGTGATCGCTACACAAAAGGCTTTTCGTATACACTTCGGCATTCCACGTGCTGAGTCTGTTCCTTCTGCAAACACTATCAAATTGTGGATACGGAATTTGGAAGAAACTGGAAGTACCCTAAGTAGACTTGTACACGGAACACCCAAAACGGTAAGAACCCCCGAAAATGTGCAGTTGGTTAGAGAGTCAATTGAGCAGTCACCAAGACGCTCAGCCCGGAAATACGCGGTAGCTTTGGGAATCTCAGACCGTTCTTTGAGGAGAATTCTTCACGAAGATTTATCATTCCTTTCAGACATTTTCAGACATCGCCCACATACCATAGAAGAAATTAAACAGAAAATCACCGCGGAAATCGAGGCCATGTGCCGAAAATCATGTGAAAGCTTCAGAGATCGTCTACAACAGTGTATCAATGCTGACGGCCGCCATCTTAGAGATATAATTTTCAAAAAATAATTTTTAAAAATAGGATTGAATACTGATTTAAATAAAAAAATGTTTTCTCTAAGTTTTACTGTTCGTTATTTATAGCCCATCAAAACTCGTCAGTCGGCTCTGCCGCACCCTGTATAATGACTTAGTTGCTTTACTTTTCACCTGGGCTTGAAAAAAAAATTAAAAATGCACTTTTATTGCACTATTATCAACAAACCCGCAATCACGATATGTAAGACTTTTATACTTGTTTATGAACAAAAAAAAAACAAAAGAAAATTATGCCAGACAAAAAGGCTCAAGTTACTGGTTTGAGGTTAGAAGAGAAGAAGTTGGAATCCAGGATAAATTTTACACTGAACTTTTTGCATCGGCATGGAAGGTATTGCGTCAGTTTTCTAAGTTCTTCAACCAAAAATATTGCTGTATGGAACTATGGGTTCCGATGCTTGTCTCAAAATTTACAGAGCTAACAGACAACATTATCATATTGAAAATCGGGCAAACACGGCGGCGTCACATGGTTACTTCAAAAATAAATTTAAAAGATGCAGGCATTTGTTTAGCCTTTGAATTTTTAGGCTCCATTGTTAAGTGCGACTTTTCAGACTCTTAAACGAGTATGTCAATGGCAATGCGAATTTATTTACCAAATTGCTTCTCAGTGCCATTGCGTGAACGGAGCTTTTCAAAATTAAAATTAGTAAAGACTTATCTAAGATCAACGGTGAGCCAAAAAATATGTTAATTAATTTGGTTATATATACACAAAATAATGATTTAATCGAAACATTCAGTACAATAAAAGGTTAAAAGCACCTTTAAATACAATCTTTCTTCGTGTTATTTTTGCCACGGTCGTCACAGCCTTTTTGTCCGCTCCTGCTGGGAAAGGGATATAATATTGCTCTGGATTGATATCTTATACAAAACAAAGCATCTTAACTATTCGTCAGTGGAAAAAAGTAGACAGCCAACAATCATTGCGAAATATAAAAATACACTCTGGCGTATACGTAATATTCAAACAATGTTCAAATTTTAGTTTCGTAGGTAGCTTGATCTGCTTACCTTTAAGCTTGCCTTTTAAAAAAACTGGTTTATCGATCTAGTTCCTTTTTGTTTTCTTTAAAGTTTCTTAAAATTTGAAATAAAAACACAAATTGTATTATTTTTTTTCTAACTATCCAATGTTTTGCTTTTATTTGATTCTTCTTTTCAGTTATTTTTTTTCTTCATTTTTTTAAATTGTTTATTTTAGTTTTTTCTCTTCTTCTTCTTCTACATCATCGTCTTCTTCATCAGTTTTTTTTTTCTTTAACAATTATTTAATAATTAATTTAAATAAATTTTCTTTATACATTATAATAATAATAATTAATAATAATAATTATAATAATAATAGCTTTTATTTTCTTTGTCTTAAAACTAAATTTTATTTTGTGTTTTTTGTGTTTTTGCTTCTTATTCTGTTTTTATCATCTCTGCAATTTAATTTAAATAGATACATATTTTTTATAAACAATTAAATAAAACATTAATTTTATTATTAAAACAAAAAAAATAAAACAAAAATAAAATAACTATAAATAATAATACAGAACAGTACAAGAGTTTGTAATAATCATATTTAATTTTTTAATAGATATCAATAATAATAATAAAAAATAAACAAACAATAATATTATTATATATATGTATGTATATACTAGAGTCTAGGATATAGTTTTGTTTTTTATTTATTTATATTTATTTGTTTTCTGTTTTCTTTTTTCATATATAATATATATAATTTATTTATTTAGTTTTCTTTAGTTTTTATTTGTTGTTTTTGTTTCTTGGAAATATTTTTATTTTTAATTGTTTTTGTTTTTTTTTTTGTTTAAAGAGTTCTCCGTTATTTTTTTTTAAAGTAGTTTTTTGTTTGTTCTTTTTTTAATTTTCTTTCATTATTTAATAAATTAGATTTAAATCAATTCACTTTATTTATTGTTTTTAACAGTTTTTTTCAAAGATATTTTTTTATTTTATTTATTTTTCTCTTGGATAAACTACTTTTGATGTCATTTATGTTTTACTACTTTTATTTGTGTTTCTTTTCTTGTTTTGTTTCATATAATATAGGGAGCTAAAGACAGTACTAAATTTATATCAAATGTTTAGTTTTGTTTTGTTTGTTTTTAATTTATGCTAATTTTTGATGATTTTTATTTTCTTTGAAATTTATTTATTCTTATAGATAACCTCCTGCTCGATAATTGTAGTCATATCCAGCAAATGGAAGGTTTCTTGCAGCGAATACACTTTGTGCAGCGCTGCTATGTTGATGATGAGCAGCTGGAGTAGGATGTTGCTGCTGGTGCTGATGACTCTGTGGCTGTTGTTGTTGCTGATGCAATTGTTGCTGATGGGCGGCCGTTTGCATCAAAGATGGTGGTGCCTGATGGGCGGTGGGTGTTATGTAACCAGCTGCGGCAGCAGCAGTAGCCGCTGCTAGAGCGGCCTGGGAATGTGCAGCAAAGGCGGGTGGCATGCCACCCATGTGGAAATTGTAATTGCTGTGTTGTTGCTGAAGTTGTTGTTGTTGTTGTTGCTGTTGCTGCTGTTGTTGTTGTTGTTGTTGCTGTTGTTGCTGCTGCTGTTGCTGTTGATGGAGATGTTGCAAGCTAGTTGAGTTTTGATTTGATGTTGCTGCCGCATATGCTGATGATTGTTGCTGTTGTTGTTGGCTCTGTTGATGATTTGAATGTTGTTGTTGTTGTTGATGCTGCTGTTGCGGATGATGATTTTGATGATGATGTTGCGTATGATATTTTCCACCGGGGAACATCATATTTGCCGCATAAGTACCGAGGGCTGCTTCGGCAGCAGCATATTGTTGCTGTTGTTGCATTAGGCTACCATCGGCATAGGAATTATTGTTACTCTGGTGATTATTATTGTTATTTGTGCTGCTAGACGATGTATTGCTACTTAACATTTCTGTGTTGATTCTGGTGATATTCAAGTGATTTGAATTCGACAAGTTTAAGTTGGTGTGATTTGAATTCGACAACAGGTAGTTGGTTTAAAACAATATTATATTCATTTAATGAAAATTAACCCTAACTTATTTTTCATTCGTGAGAAATTTCAGCTTAAAATAATTTCTCAGCAAGCCAGATTTCTTCTCCATAACATTTCGAGTAAAACAATGTTCTTTAATCATCAATGCTTAGTTTTTTTGAGTTTCATTGTAAATAAGAAGTTTCTGACTTAATTTTGATTCATTAGTGCGTCTATAATAGAAGTTTATTGCCCTGAAATTCTCTTGTTATTAAGTTGCTGATTCCTTATCAGCTAAAGTTTTCGGTACTCTTTTTTCTAACAATATAAAGGGTGTCCCAAAATTAACGCAAGATTTGAATTTGGCGCCATTTGTGCAGTGAAGTGTTGGCAACCCTGAAAAAAAAGCAATTTGACAGCTAACAGTATAGGGTTATTAAAAATGGAGCGTTACACGATAGAACAACGTGTCTTCATTATTAAAGAATATTTCAAAAATAGTGAAAGCTTGGCGGCTGTAGTTCGAAAATTTCATACAAAATATGGTCGGAATAGTGTTTTAACTTCGTCAACTGTGAAGAGATTAATTGAAAAATTCATGGATACTGGATCCGTTGGCGACGCCAAACACACTGGTCGTCTAAAAACAAGCCGTTCAAATGTGAATGTCGAAGCAGTGCGTGAGAGTGTTGCTGACAATCCAGGAACCTCAATTCGACGTCGTGGACAAGAATTGCAAATTTCAAGAACCTATCTACAGCGTATAATCACCAAAGATCTGTGTCTTCATGCTTACAAAATTCAATTAACACAACAATTGAAGTCTAATTACCATGGATAGAGAAGAGAGTTCGTTGAATGGATTATTGAACATCAACAAATGGACCCTGATTTTTCGAGCAAAATCATCCTAAGCAATGAAGCACATTTTCATCTTGATGGCTTTGTCAATCACCAAAATTGCCGCATTTGGGGTTCGGAGAACCCACATGTGATTGTCGAAAAACAAATGCATCCACAACGCGTGACTGTATGGTGTGGATTTTGGGCTGGAGGCATAATTGGGCCATATTTTTTTTGAAAATGATGCTGGTGAAGCAGTGACTGTTACTGGTGCTCGATATCGCGACATGATTACACAGTTCTTTCTGCCAAAATTGGATGATATTGATGTGTCCAATATGTGGTTTCAACAAGACGGTGCCACATGTCATACAGCCCGTGAAACAATTCAATTACTGCATGAGACATTTCCAGGTCGTGTACTCTCTCGTTTTGGTGATCAAAATTGGCCTCCTAGATGGTGTGATATAACACCATTAGACTTCTTTTTATGGGGTTATTTGAAATCACAAGTCTATGTCAACAAGCCCACAACCACCCGTGCATTAAAGGAGGAGATTCAACGCTGCATCAACGAAATTCAGCCACATTTATGCAGAATGGTCATGGAAAATTTCAAGAAAAGAGTGCGCATGTGCATGCAAAGCCGTGGAGGCCATTTGTCCGATGTGTTATTCCATACATAACCCTATCCTATGTACTTTACGAGTCAATAAAAATATAACTATCAAAAGACTAAAAACGGCGTTTTCTATTTAATTTAAATCTTGCGTTAATTTTGGGACACCCTTTATTATGCTTTCAGTTTAGGTCAGTAAAAACATATTTCTAAATGGTATCACATTTAATTTAGAGACCGGTTTCATACTCATCTTTGGGTTCCTCTTGGATGGAGAAGATCACATCAAGGACGTTTTAAACCCCAAGTTTTATGTCCCCTTAGATCTTTTATAAAATACAGGGTGCGGCAGAGCCGACTGACGAGTTTAATGAGGTCATTAGCCTGTGATAAGATAAGAGTAGGCCTTAATAAGTGCGGTATATTTTGAATTGTACGGTAATGCCGTTTTTATTCGTAATCATGGCCTGGACAGGTGTACATTGTGGTTTCGTCGTGCGTGCATATTACGAAAATAATCATTCTGTGATCGCTACACAAAAGGCTTTTCGTATACACTTCGGCATTCCACGTGCTGAGTCTGTTCCTTCTGCAAACACTATCAAATTGTGGATACGGAATTTGGAAGAAACTGGAAGTACCCTAAGTAGACTTGTACACGGAACACCCAAAACGGTAAGAACCCCCGAAAATGTGCAGTTGGTTAGAGAGTCAATTGAGCAGTCACCAAGACGCTCAGCCCGGAAATACGCGGTAGCTTTGGGAATCTCAGACCGTTCTTTGAGGAGAATTCTTCACGAAGATTTATCATTCCTTTCAGACATTTTCAGACATCGCCCACATACCATAGAAGAAATTAAACAGAAAATCACCGCGGAAATCGAGGCCATGTGCCGAAAATCATGTGAAAGCTTCAGAGATCGTCTACAACAGTGTATCAATGCTGACGGCCGCCATCTTAGATATAATTTTCAAAAAATAATTTTTAAAAATAGGATTGAATACTGATTTAAATAAAAAAATGTTTTCTCTAAGTTTTACTGTTCGTTATTTATAGCCCATCAAAACTCGTCAGTCGGCTCTGCCGCACCCTGTATAATGACTTAGTTGCTTTACTTTTCACCTGGGCTTGAAAAAAAAATTAAAAATGCACTTTTATTGCACTATTATCAACAAACCCGCAATCACGATATGTAAGACTTTTATACTTGTTTATGAACAAAAAAAAAAACAAAAGAAAATTATGCCAGACAAAAAGGCTCAAGTTACTGGTTTGAGGTTAGAAGAGAAGAAGTTGGAATCCAGGATAAATTTTACACTGAACTTTTTGCATCGGCATGGAAGGTATTGCGTCAGTTTTCTAAGTTCTTCAACCAAAAATATTGCTGTATGGAACTATGGGTTCCGATGCTTGTCTCAAAATTTACAGAGCTAACAGACAACATTATCATATTGAAAATCGGGCAAACACGGCGGCGTCACATGGTTACTTCAAAAATAAATTTAAAAGATGCAGGCATTTGTTTAGCCTTTGAATTTTTAGGCTCCATTGTTAAGTGCGACTTTTCAGACTCTTAAACGAGTATGTCAATGGCAATGCGAATTTATTTACCAAATTGCTTCTCAGTGCCATTGCGTGAACGGAGCTTTTCAAAATTAAAATTAGTAAAGACTTATCTAAGATCAACGGTGAGCCAAAAAATATGTTAATTAATTTGGTTATATATACACAAAATAATGATTTAATCGAAACATTCAGTACAATAAAAGGTTAAAAGCACCTTTAAATACAATCTTTCTTCGTGTTATTTTTGCCACGGTCGTCACAGCCTTTTTGTCCGCTCCTGCTGGGAAAGGGATATAATATTGCTCTGGATTGATATCTTATACAAAACAAAGCATCTTAACTATTCGTCAGTGGAAAAAAGTAGACAGCCAACAATCATTGCGAAATATAAAAATACACTCTGGCGTATACGTAATATTCAAACAATGTTCAAATTTTAGTTTCGTAGGTAGCTTGATCTGCTTACCTTTAAGCTTGCCTTTTAAAAAAACTGGTTTATCGATCTAGTTCCTTTTTGTTTTCTTTAAAGTTTCTTAAAATTTGAAATAAAAACACAAATTGTATTATTTTTTTTCTAACTATCCAATGTTTTGCTTTTATTTGATTCTTCTTTTCAGTTATTTTTTTTCTTCATTTTTTTAAATTGTTTATTTTAGTTTTTTCTCTTCTTCTTCTTCTACATCATCGTCTTCTTCATCAGTTTTTTTTTTCTTTAACAATTATTTAATAATTAATTTAAATAAATTTTCTTTATACATTATAATAATAATAATTAATAATAATAATTATAATAATAATAGCTTTTATTTTCTTTGTCTTAAAACTAAATTTTATTTTGTGTTTTTTGTGTTTTTGCTTCTTATTCTGTTTTTATCATCTCTGCAATTTAATTTAAATAGATACATATTTTTTTTATAAACAATTAAATAAAACATTAATTTTATTATTAAAACAAAAAAAAATAAAACAAAAATAAAATAACTATAAATAATAATACAGAACAGTACAAGAGTTTGTAATAATCATATTTAATTTTTTAATAGATATCAATAATAATAATAAAAAATAAACAAACAATAATATTATTATATATATGTATGTATATACTAGAGCCTAGGATATAGTTTTGTTTTTTATTTATTTCTATTTATTTGTTTTCTGTTTTCTTTTTTCATATATAATATATATAATTTATTTATTTAGTTTTCTTTAGTTTTTATTTGTTGTTTTTGTTTCTTGGAAATATTTTTATTTTTAATTGTTTTTGTTTTTTTTTTGTTTAAAGAGTTCTCCGTTATTTTTTTTTAAAGTAGTTTTTTGTTTGTTCTTTTTTTAATTTTCTTTGATTATTTAATAAATTAGATTTAAATCAATTCACTTTATTTATTGTTTTTAACAGTTTTTTTCAAAGATATTTTTTTATTTTAATTATTTTTCTCTTGGATAAACTACTTTTGATGTCATTTATGGTTTACTACTTTTATTTGTGTTTCTTTTTTTGTTTTGTTTTATATAATATAGGGAGCTAAAGACAGTACTAAATTTATATCAAATGTTTAGTTTTGTTTTGTTTGTTTTTAATTTATGCTAATTTTTGATGATTTTTATTTTCTTTGAAATTTATTTATTCTTATAGATAACCTCCTGCTCGATAATTGTAGTCATATCCAGCAAATGGAAGGTTTCTTGCAGCGAATACACTTTGTGCAGCGCTGCTATGTTGATGATGAGCAGCTGGAGTAGGATGTTGCTGCTGGTGCTGATGACTCTGTGGCTGTTGTTGTTGCTGATGCAATTGTTGCTGATGGGCGGCCGTTTGCATCAAAGATGGTGGTGCCTGATGGGCGGTGGGTGTTATGTAACCAGCTGCGGCAGCAGCAGTAGCCGCTGCTAGAGCGGCCTGGGAATGTGCAGCAAAGGCGGGTGGCATGCCACCCATGTGGAAATTGTAATTGCTGTGTTGTTGCTGAAGTTGTTGTTGTTGTTGTTGCTGTTGCTGCTGTTGTTGTTGTTGTTGTTGCTGTTGTTGCTGCTGCTGTTGCTGTTGATGGAGATGTTGCAAGCTAGTTGAGTTTTGATTTGATGTTGCTGCCGCATATGCTGATGATTGTTGCTGTTGTTGTTGGCTCTGTTGATGATTTGAATGTTGTTGTTGTTGTTGATGCTGCTGTTGCGGATGATGATTTTGATGATGATGTTGCGTATGATATTTTCCACCGGGGAACATCATATTTGCCGCATAAGTACCGAGGGCTGCTTCGGCAGCAGCATATTGTTGCTGTTGTTGCATTAGGCTACCATCGGCATAGGAATTATTGTTACTCTGGTGATTATTATTGTTATTTGTGCTGCTAGACGATGTATTGCTGCTTAACATGCCATTTGTTGCGGCATTATTGGTACTACTATTCGTATTATTGCTGCTGTGAACGTTGTTGCTGGAATTATTATTGCTATTGGTGTTTTGGCTATTGGAACTTGATTGATTACCACCACCATTGAGTGCGGGCTCTTTGCGAGCCCCTATATGTCATTCGCCGCTTGCCGTTACAGTCGTCCATTGCCACGGGCTATTATAGCCAGCTTTTTGTGTACTAAAAAGAAAAAAGAGAAAAAATAACAAATTAATAAAAATCGATCAAAAACTCAAATGGAAACAAATATTTTTAAATAATTTATTATTTTTGTCTAAAATTTTTGTTTCGTTTTTCATAAAATAGGGTTCAATAAAAGAACAGATGATTTTTTTGCCATAGTAAAAATATGCCACATATTTTTTATTTGAAACAACAAATTAAATTTATGAATACAAAAATATAAAAAAGAGGCTGGGATGCGACCCACACTGATAACTTCCCATCCCGTCTATCGATTTGTCTTGCTTAAAAGTTTGTCTAAATGTATCAATTCTTACCAAATTTGCGTTCTATTTTTTGTAGATTTTATTTTTTTTTTATGAAAAAACGGACTGTTGGATTTTTATAAAAAAATTATTGAATATAAAAAACAATATTTTCTGTAAAATAAAATAAGTTTGAAGCCAATATTTTTAATTTTTGAAAAGCTATTTGAGCCGAAAATCAATTTTTACCAACTTTTATTAATTTTTTTGTTTAGGTTTTTATTTTTTGTAAAAAAAACTGTCAATTCGATTTTTCTCAAAATGTGTCCTAATATTGAAAACAATATTTCTTATAAGTTAAAATTAGTTAGAAGCCATAACCTCAAATTTTTGAAAAGATATTTAAGTCGAAAATCAATTTTTACCAACTTTTGTTAAATTTTTTTTTCGGTTTTTAATTTTTTGTAAGAAAACTGTCAATTTTATTTTTTTCAAAATATTACTGAATGTTGAAAACAATATTTTTTGAAAGATAAAAGTAGTTTAAAGCCAATATCTCAAAGTCTTGAAAAGATATTTGAGTCAAAACTCAATTTTTACCAACTTTTTTTTTATTTTTTTTTTAGGTTATTATTTTTTGTAAAAAAACTGTCAATTCGATTTTTCTCAAAATTTTTCCTACTGTTGAAAACAATATTTCTTATAAGTTAAAATTAGTTAGAAGCCATAATCTCAAATTTTTGAAAAGATATTTAAGTCGAAAATCAATTTTTACCAACTTTTGTTAATTTTTTTTTCGGTTTTTAATTTTTTGTAAAAAAACTGTCAATTCGATTTTTCTCAAAATTTTTCCTACTGTTGAAAACAATATTTCTTATAAGTTAAAAATTAGTTAGAAGCCATAATCTCAAATTTTTGAAAAGATATTTAAGTCGAAAATCAATTTTTACCAACTTTTGTTAATTTTTTTTTCGGTTTTTAATTTTTTGTAAAAAAACTGTCAATTCGATTTTTCTCAAAATTTTATCAGATGTCAAAAACATTATTCTTCGTTGCACAAAATTGTTTTGGAGATGAAATCATATTTTAGTCGTAAAATTTTCGAAGTGACAAATTTTTTTTTTCAGTTTTTTTGATTTATAAAAAAAACCGTTAATTGAATTTTTTTCCAAAAATATAATTGTTTTGTATCACGTTACAATATATAATACAAAATTTAATTCAAGTCTCTAGCGTCATTGGTTCATGAGATATTTAGGGTTAACCAAAATTTTCACCTTTTTTTTAAACTGCTATGGTAAAAAAACCACCCACGCAATTTTCTTGAGAGCCCTTTCTGCATCTTTCTGCCTTATTATCTGTATAACAAAATTTATTTGAAGTCGATATCTCTTCTGGTTCTTGAGCTATGGACGACGAAAAAAACGTCGCGAACGTACGGACGTACGGACGTACGGACGTACGGACGTACGGACGTACGGACGTACGTACACACGCACGCACAGACATCTTTCTAAAAATCTTTTATTTCGACTCTAGGGACCTTGAAACGTCGAGAAATGTCAAAATTTTCAATTTGTCAAATCGGACCCATTACAATAACTTCCTATGGGAAGTTAATAAAAACGTCACAACTTAAAACAAATTACCTTAAAAAAATAAACAAAACCATTTAAATAAATAAAAATTTAGTAATAAATTTTCAAAACCACAATATACGCAGTCAAATTATTCACAAACAAATTCAAAACAAAAAGAACACTATAGCAAAAACAAAAAAAAAAAACAAGAACAAATAAACAATTCCAAATGAATTATACAATGTAATGAGTTATTAACAAAATATATAATATTAAAACGCATTTAAAATGTCTGACGTTTGTTTTTGATATGAAATTTAGCTATTGGCACTTTCTAGTCATAGATAAACCCTTAAAAACTATGTACATTTAAATTTACAAATTAATGTGTTACGCTATGAAATTGGAAATAGATATACTTAATTGTATTTCTAACTTGCGTTAAAGACTCTGTTCAGAACAAATGTTTAGAAGGGTTACGTTTTGTATTTGAAAAAAAAAAAAACTTAATGTGTATTCAAAATAATAGTGTAAAACAACTTTACAATCTAAAAAGCTAAGCAACTTTTCTGAAGAGAAAACTTCAGTTATCTCAAACACTTTTCCAACACTTCTGTCAACCTTTCTCGTTTAAGTGAAAAACCCGGTTACCAAAAGCATGTTTCCAATCAATCAAACGGAAACGAAAACACTTTCACTTGTCCTTTTATTTTTAACTTTTATTTAGTTATGAAAAAATCAGCCAAATGTGAAATTAAGGGAAAATTACTGCACGAAAATAATCAGATACAAAAATGAACCTATTATTTCCTAAAATTCCGAAACAGCTGAACTCGTTTCATTCTCTTCGTTTCATCTTTTCCTCGACTCACCTTCTATGAATACAAGCCCTTAGATCACACCAAGAACTTTTCTCTCGAAACGACTCAAGGCGCTTTTGTCATAGTCAATGCTGCTGCACCGTATAGCAGGACGTGGATTATGAAAGTGTTATATACGTGTAGGGACACTTTGGTTGCTCGAGAGAGGGCTTTACTACTCAATTACTTTCTTAGTCTCAATCTAAAGAAACAGCGGTAAGCAAGGCTTATTATTCTGCCTTAATACTCACAAAAGCAACATGTAATGTCAATTGAGATCTTCGAATTATGTGAATGTCATCAGCATATGCCAGTAATTGGACAGAATTTTGAAAGACGTAGTGCCTCTAGTGTTAAAGTGGGAGCTCTGCATCGCATGACAGCGCATCACCTTGTCTAAAGCCTTTTTTGACATAGAAGGTTCGGTTAAGTTGTTTCAAACCTTTATAGAACTACGCGAATTCTCAATGGTCGTCCTGCACAAACGGATGAGTTTGGCAAGGATGTCAAAACTGACATGGCTTTGTACCTATAGACGAGGGCCTATCGATGAAGAGATGGTGGGTGTCAATTTCATGTTCTTGTTTTTTTTTCAGGATCTGTCATTATGTGTATATTTGATCAACTATGGACTTTCCTGGTCCACCACACACATTTATCTCCAGCTGCTTTGATGAGCTCGGCATTCAAGCCATCTGCTCCAGCGGCTATGTTAGACTTCAGCTTAGATGTGGCAATCTTTACTTCGCCTAAGTCGGGAAGACTGCTTTTGAACTTCTTAACATCTTCGACCGCATGCTTCTCATGATCTCTCTTTTTCTTTCTGAGAAGTCGGTTTTCCTCCTTCCTCTTCTTTTCATAGAGCTCGTTAGAAGCGCTCGTACTTCTATGCAGCCAGCGCCAATATGCGTGCCTGTAGTTTGGCTGGATTTGCTGCCCAGCACGTCAGAGGCGGCTTCACTGATTGTCCCTTGGCAATGTTGCCACTGGTTCTCGATACATTGTGTTGGCGGCAGAGAACTTCAAAAGAGGTTACTTGTGTGTCGGTCGAAGAAGGATTTGGCGAAGGAAAACTCTCCCTGTTTTGCCTTGGGTCTGGAAACCTGAAGTGCTACCTTGGCTTCAATGAGGTAGTTGTCCGAGTCGATGTTAGCTCCTCGGAAAGTTTGGATATTCACGATGCTGGAAGCATGTGTAGCGTCAATCGCAATATGGTCAATCTGATTGCCGCTAGATTAATCTGGAGAACTTCAAGTTCCTTTCCTTTGTGAATGTTGAGAGAGCTAAAAAACATATCCTTGGTGTTATTGGTAATGTTGCTGAATTTTGCCTTGATGTTGATGGTCATGAGGCACTCGTTTTGGTGCACCAGCCCAAAACTTGTTGCCTAAGTCTAAAATTCTTTTAATTGTATGACAAAAAAATGTAAGCTACATATGTAACTATATTTTTGTAATTTGAATAAAACTGAACTTCCCCTTTGCTGCACTCCACATTTAAAATACTTATCAGGAAGTGACGTACAAATATGGCTATTCACTTAAGTTCACTTATGTCAAAATTTTGTCGAAATGTGGCCATTTTTGTTTTCTAATTTTCTTTTATAATTCAACTACTATAAAAATCCTCTAATGATTTCAAAAGAAAAAGGACGCATGGCTTATAAATTCATCGGCTTCAAATAAAATGTGAGGATGTATTTGCAATAAATTGGGAATTTAATGAAGTCCCGACATTTCAGTTCATTGCTTAGACAGAAAATAATTATTAAAGTCTACAACAAGCGACCAAGACTAATACTTTATTTCTCGCCTTGTTCATTTATCATATATTAGCTTTTAGTTTTGACTTCAATGCATTTGTATGCAATTAACGAACTTTCTTCTTTGTAGTTCATTAAAATTCGTTCAAACAAAAAAAGAAAACAACAAAACTATCTTTATCTATATAAAAACTAATTAGGGAGCTCCACGTTCGTGAGTTGTTGTTTTTATTTTTTGTGTTTAATTTTGTATTAATTACTTCAACTGTTTGTATACATTTCAACCCCAAACGTGTGGTCCCTCAACCCTTAAAAGCAATCAATTTGTTATTGTTTGTGATAAATTATATGAAGGGTGAGCAATAACAGTCATTATATCATGACTTTTCGAACCCTGATATAAACTTTTTTTTATAGTTATAAATTATTCAAATTTCCATAAAGTTAATGGAACCAATTATTTAAATAGAAAACAAACAAAAATAAAACAATAGATATTTTGTTTGTGTTGCAGGACATTAATTTTTGTATACTCAATTAATTTTATTTTTCATCTTTAGAGGGTGGGATGGAAGGGAAAAGAAGGAAAGATTTCCTCAGGGGAAAGTATGTCTCCTCTTATCTTTAAAATATTGATAAAAGAAAAACAACAGCTTTTATCTACATGTATACAAATTCTTTCATTTTTCTTTTGTTTACCAAACTATCAACAACAAAAATTTTTAATTAATATATTTATGTTTGCACCTAAATTAACTGCAAACGATTCTTTTAACACAAAGGTAACGCGCCATAAACAAAAAAAAATATGGCATGGCAACTTACATTCAAGGTTGCTGAAACATTATAGTAGGTAAAGTTGATTGTATCTCGATTTAGTTCAAATGTTTATGAGACAGAAAAAAAAAACAAAGTTGTATCTATAGAAAGATATATATGTAGTATACATAAGTTAATACTGTACAGTAGATTTTCTTTTTTATCTATCTTGGCTTGGTATTTCATGTTCATGGCTGGATTTACCTTTAACTTGATGTTAAAGGCCTTTTTTTAAGGACTTTCTTGGTTAGATCGAAAAGATTTGTCACTTTTTTTTGAGCCGTATGTGCGGTTTACTAAATTTTCTATAACTATGGCATAATTCATTTCATGATTTTAAGGTAATAGCGCTGGACTTTGACACCTGTGAAACTCAGATGTCATTTGAAAATGTTACTGATGATCCGAATTTATTGATTTCTCTGCGTCCGTTCCGTACACATCTTTTTGTGACGGCATTTCAAAATCATGACTTCTTCTTCATCTTCTAAGTCATAATCTTCAAGACATGTCAATAAGCCACACAACACGACCAATTATGGCTGGCTTTAATTTATGCACTATCAGATCTTTGCGTAGAAAAATGTAATAACTACAAGCTATATCTTACGACCAAAGAATTGCCAACGTAAAAAGGAGTCCATATCTGGGATGCGTACTAAAGATAGGGGCGGACCAAAGCGTTATATAGAGCGAGAGTAACATAAATAGCCTAAAATTCTTTAGGCTTTACTAACGATCGAATTAATATGCTCCCTGAAATGGAGATTAGAATTAAAAAGAAGATCTTTAAAACTATGAACTTAACGTATAGAGTGCTACGATATTTTATAATCAATCAAACTAGAAGTACGTTTTTTAGAGAAAGTCATTGGCTGACATTTAATTGGGTTAGTTAATTCTTTTTGCATCAAATAACAAAACTGTTAATATCCTCCTGGAGTTGTAACCGATCGTTTATAGAATTTATGCTTTTGAAGTTTGTATATCATCAACATAGATTAAAATGTTACTGTATCGTATCGTATACAAAGGGGTACATCATTGATAGCTAAGATAAAAAGTAGAGGTCCTAAATGACTACCCTGGGGAACTCCTGATTTGGTTATGAAAGGGTTCTGAATTTTACTTGATAAGACCTATTTGAAGATAAGATAAAATTCATGTGATAAACTGAGGAGGAAACCCCATTGCCTTAAGCTTAAATGTGATGTTATCATGAGAAAGTTGGTCAAAAGCTTTAAAATAATCAGTGTAAATATAGTCGTGCTCTTAACTGAGTTCTAGGGTATCTAAACAATTATGCAAACATGAGAGTAGATTAGTAATTGTCGAACGTTTTTCAATGAAACTATATTGTTAATTACATATAATATTCTTGCAGTTAAAATTTAAACTATCACAAATAACTTGTTAAAAAGTTTTTTTTTTTTTTTTAAATATAGAACAGTTAAGAGTTTGGTCTGTAATTACTAATGTCAGACTTGTTACCCTTCTTAATAACTTATTTTGTTAGAAGTTCTCTAGTTGCATAAAATAACGTTTCAATGAAATCAATTGGTTACCAAGATCATGAAATTTGATATCGATAGGCAATAAATAGTTTTTATTTATGTATGTTAATAACTCACGAATTTTAAGCTTATTAAACAAAAATTGCGCTAGTTATGAACGGGATAGTGAAAAATTGGTTAAAAATTACATCTAAAGGGTCTCATACAAGGCTAATTTAATAAAATAAAATGTTCATTTTAGCTTTATTTTCTAATCCAAAAGATTATGTATGTAAAGAATTTTGTAAGAGTTATCAATACAGTTGAATTATTTGCAAATGAATTAAGTTGATCATTCAGAAATGTCAAGATTCAATTCAAATCTATCAAAATTATAACACATCACTTTAAAGTATGCTTTGGGTGATAACTTTGGTATCGCTTTGCACAAACTTTTTTAATTTATTTATTTTGGTTTAAAGTAATCTTCCAAGTACAAAGAGTTTTGTTTTCTTCAAACCTTAAAACAGTTACAAAGAGTTTGTATAAGGTCATCCATTTTGATTTAAGCCGCCTTATAAAGATTCGCAGCATGCAATAATAAATCATTTGTATATCATATTTCACCACCTTTGCACCAAGTTTTAACGCCTTGTGTGATTATTAAGAACTCCAGTAGCGTGTAAATGACAAACATTCAATTAATAATATGACACTTCAAATGACAGCTGAGTTTGACAGATGTCAAGTACCAGTACTGACATCTTGAAACTACGGAATAAATTACTTTTCAACTGATGCAGATGCATTCTTTCTCTTTGTATTCAATATCATCAGATCAGGCCCTGAAAAGCTTCAATACACCTCTGTTAACATCCGTTCGAGTGGAGTCGAACAACACTAAAAAAGCAACAAAGTCATCTTGTTCATGCCATTTATGTGTAGAAAGCACAAAATAAATTGGCAAAACAAAACTAAATACAAAAATTAAAAAAACAAAAATATAAATACAGCGAGACTCTAGTAATTTGATGCTGATGTGAAAAAAAGACCGTAAAGTGCATACAATTGTGTACTGATGTAAAGTCGTCGAAAAGGCGAAACAAGAAAAATTGAGAGAAATTTAGGTCATAATAACCAAACACCAAACATCATCATCAGATATTTATATTGTTTAAATAGTTATAACTTTATAGTCGTAGATATTTTTAAATAAACATCATAATCAATGAAGTTTTAAGAAAATTTCAAATATCGAATCGATGAAAAGGGTAAAAGAAACAATAAAAAAAGTTAATATTTAATCAAAGATTGTAAATTTTAAGGTTTGTTAATTTAGACTTTCATTATTTGTTTTTACCATAAACAAATAATTTTTTTCTTTTTGAAACAAACATCAAATTCAAATATATGTACATATGTATATACAGAAGTGACATGCAAAAGTCGATTTCTTTTGAACTTATGTGCTAAATATTTGTAAAGTTAATAAACATACATATGTACATATGTACAGTGTACACATGTATGTACGTTTAATATGTACATTTATAGACATCATTCACTAAATAGCTATGCAAACATTTTTTGATTATGAATATAACCGGAAGGTTTGAATAAATATTGTTTATATTTTTAGGGCATCACGTTTTGATGATAAACACGAGTGAAATTTTAAATTAAATTTGTTGTATGCTGTGTTTTACAGATATCAAATAATAAAACAAAAAAAATAAAATTGAACAAAATATTATTAAAAAGTTGAGAAACATTCTAAAAGAGGGTGCAAGATTTTATATATTAAAATTATAAAATTTACTTATGCAGATATTGAGGTGAGATTAGTTGGAGTGATCGTTAGAAGTGGTAATTTTCTTTAGGAAGTTTCTATTTAAAGCACAGAAAGTTTTTGTAGCACAAAACCTCTAACCATTTTTAAATGTGTTTGGGCAAAGAGTAAATGGGAGGATTTTGAGGAAATTTGGACACGATATTCAATATAATTTCATGCATTAATTATTTAGGCCTTCTGGTTGTATTTCAGACAATAATCTCAACTGGACAGCTTTAAAAATTATGCAAAAGAATACTAACTTGGTTTAAAATAAAGTTTGATACAAATTCTCGGACAAATATCTTTAGACGACTTCAGAAAAATAAAGATTATCAATTATAATAGCGTTCTTGAATAGGAGGATTCATTTTGAATAGCCCACTATTATGACAGCTGTCACTTTTAAAGCTACCGTATTTGACAACTAAAAAAATTGAAAAATTTTAACAAAAATGGGACTAGTAGGTAAGTACTTGTGAAGAATTGGAACCTTGTCGGTCAAGAAAAACTGATAATACTACTGCGAAGTGCTGCAACGAATCCCCATGTTTATCGGTTGCTTAAAGATCCACAAACGAAATAGCACTGTATTTTATATAAAGACTTAAAGGAATTTCCTGATTTTCATCTAAAAATCAGCTCCAGTGATTGGGGCCATTTTCTACTTGGATTCTGCTTGAAAAAGTACAATTGTCGCATTTGGGGCTCGAAAAATCCAAGAATGATTTTCTAAAATGTATCTCAATACTTTTGTATCACTGTTTCACTGCTTGTTCTTGAGGTTTTTATGGGAAAGCGCAATTCGGTGTGATTTAACTTAATTTATTGAATGGATTGCCCTACCAATCTATTAGAAATGTTTTTGTATACCCGAAATTACAAGATGTATGTAGATGTGGACTATGTTTATTTTCAACAAGCCTGAGCTACGTGCTGCACAAGAAACGAAACAATAGTAAAATTATAAAAAAAAGGTTATTTCTCGAAGAGGTTATTACAATTGGTGAGCGAGATCTTATTATTTACGTAAAAGATAAAGTCTGTGCCAATTCTCCACAATCAATTTAGACCTTCAGAAACAACAAAAATGAGCGTCTTATGGGCCCAATGCTTAGAAAAATTGTGCAAGATATTTTAATCACTGAAAGAACAACATAAGAAATTTTAATTACGATTTCTCTTTTTAAGATCTTTTTAGGCTTATATAATTTGTAATATAATTTTAAAATAAAAATAAGTAGATATATGTATGAAACTTTATAATTTCGTAACTGCTAATTCTCATGTTTCTTCTTTACTTAAAGTAAAAATTAGGAACATATTGTGTTACCTCAAAACAAAATAAATGTTACGTTTTTGAATAACTCTGAAATATTATATAAATTCAGTTAAGAAAAATATTTCTATTTTTGAATCATAAAAATATTGTTAACTTACTATATATACATATTTAAAAATGTTCATAGGAAGGTATTATAATGGGTCCGATTTGTCACATTGACAAATTTTGACATTCCCTGTATTTTCGGAATGCCTTTTCTGGTCGGCCATAGCTCAAGAGGGATATGGACTTAAAATAAATTCAGTTTTATAGATAATAACATTAAGATATGCAGAAAGGGCTTCAAAAAGAACTTTCAGTCAGTGCTGCCAGAAACAATGTTTTAACATTATTTTCATGTTTTTTGAACCCAAAAAATGTTTAAATGTTTTCGAGTCCAAAATAATGTTTTTTTTCTATTTCAAATAAAATATTATTATTTCTTATGATCGCTTCGTAAAAAACACGTTTAACTTACCCTACAACCTAGAAACCATGAACACGACTTTATTTATTTCAAATAAACATAGCTAAATTGGCGCTTTGTCTCAAAAGCACAACTACATTTTTGTTTCTGTAAGGTTTAAGATTTCTACAGATCTTCTTGACAGGTACTACAGGAATATCTACAACAAAGAGTTCAAATAAAAAATTAAGTACTTATTTATTTCTTAAGAAATTTTTGTAAACTTAAAATGTACAAAATTTCAAAAATCTAACTAGTACCTAAGGACCTGTATTTGTATATTTAATTAAATAAATTAAGTTATTCCTTTTCAATTATTTATTTAAAAGAACTCATACAGTGCCAAAAAAGTAATGTATCACTACATTCTATGTATATTTAATAATTTTAGTATCATAATTTATTTTAATTTTATTCCTTCCATTTTTGTTGTTTTAATAATAAAATACTCCTAATAATTATTTGAAAATATTTGTTTCACTTGTCACTAGCCGAGATGTGGTGTCAATTTTGTTTAAAATCTTTTTTTTTCTGGTTTAACTATTTTCCAACGAAAAAAAAATGTTTTTTAGCTAAAATAATGTTTTTTATAATGTTTTTTTAAATTTCTGAGTGGCAGCACTGCTTTCAGTCGATGTTGAAACTTATAATGATGAACTTAAAAAAAATCAACTTTATAACCATTCTTTTATAAATAAAAAAAACCTGACCAAAAATAATTTTGAACTATGAAGAATAAAGTTTTCCTCCTACATCTATTTTTTAGAAAAAATAGAAACCTAAGGGTGTGTACAGACCGAAAAAAGATTTCAGAATCTATAAAAAACATTTCTGAAATAATTTCATTGGTCTGGACGCTCGCGAAACATTTTTAAATAACGATGAAAATTTCGAAATATTTGAAGACGGCTTTGATTAGAAAAGTGCGATGCTTTGATTCCCGGGCAAATCTCTTCGAAGAGCGTGACAATGTAATGGGTGATTTTTTTGAGGTTAGGATTTTCATGTTTCATTAGTATTTGACAGATCACGCGGGATTTCAGACATGGTGTCAAAGAGAAAGATGCTCAGTATGCTTTGACATTTCATCATGAATAGACTTACTAACGAGCAACGCTTGCAAATCATTGAATTTTATTACCAAAATCAGTGTTCGGTTCGAAATGTGTTTCGCGCTTTTTTATCGACAAATTTTGTTCAGCGATGAGGCTCATTTCTGGTTGAATGGCTACGTAAATAAGCAAAATTGCCGCATTTCTAGTGAAGAGCAACCAGAAGCCGTTCAAGAACTGCCCATGCATCCCGAAAAATGCACTGTTTGGTGTGGTTTGTACGCTGGTGGAATCATTGAACCGTATTTTTTCAAAGATGCTGTTGGACGCAACGTTACGGTGAATGGCGATCGCTATCGTTCAATGCTAACAAACTTTTTGTTGCCAAAAATGGAAGAACTGAACTTGGTTGACATGTGGTTTCAACAAGATGGCGCTACATGCCACACAGCTCGCGATTCTATGGCCATTTTGAGGGAAAACTTCGGAGAACAATTCATCTCAAGGAATGGACCGGTAAGTTGGCCACCAAGATCATGCGATTTGACGCCTTTAGACTATTTTTTGTGGAGCTACGTCAAGTCTAAAGTCTACACAAATAAGCCAGCAACTATTCCAGCTTTGGAAGACAACATTTGCGAAGAAATTCGGGCTATTCCGGCCGAAATGCTCGAAAAAGTTACCCAAAATTGGACTTTCCGAATGGACCACCTAAGACGCAGCCGCGGTCAACATTTAAATGAAATTATCTTCAAAAAGTAAATGTCATGGACCAATCTAACGTTTCAAATAAAGAATCGATGAGATTTTGCAAATTTTATGCGTTTTTTTTTTTTTAAAGTTCTCAAGCTCTTAAAAAATCACCCGATAGTTGGAGAATTTCACTCTAGGTATGGGTTGGACAAGGTAACAGATCGGTTCTTGATTGAAAACCTGAACATTTAAAACCCAATAATAAATAATAAAGGGTGGTTAAATTTTAATAGCCGATGTTGAATGTAAACCACACCTAACCGTCAAGATTTTTTCATTTGACATTTCTCAACGTTAGACTAATTCAATTTGAATCATGGGACAATACGTAATCGACCAACGCGTGAAAGTTATTCAGGCTTATTATGAAAATGGGCGTTCAAATTAAAATGCATATCGACCACTTCCTGATTTTTTCGGTCAATTTAATCGTCCAAATGTGCGTGCAATCGGAAAAACCGTGCAACAATTTGAGCAAACCGGGTCATTTGATGCTGTTCACGTATGGCTGAAGAATTGCACATCTCACGCTTGTCGTTGGTGCATTATGCATAAACCCCTGCATTTACACATTTACGAGGTGCAATTGATTCAAAAACTAAAGCCTCTTGACCATTTCAAGCGTCCGTCGTCGATGGTCAGAATAGTGGCAAGCAATGGCAACAGTAAATGATCAACACATTTTTTACCTCACTGAATTCGTCAATAGGCAGAATTGCCGCATTTGGGCGAATGGTAATCCAAGAGTGGTTGTCAAAAAACCAATGCACCCAGGAAGAGTGACTGTTTATAGCGGTTTATGGGCTGACGGCATCATCGGGCGGTATTTTTTTTCCAAAACTAGGCCGGTGAGGCAGTTACCGGAATGGTGTCACTATCGTGAGATGACAAAGAACTTTTTATGGCCCAAACTAATTTTGAGTCTGTAGTAAATTGCTAAATATTTCGAAAATTGTCACTTAGTAAAATTGTAAGGCCTTAACAATAAATAAATAAATTAGGTGGCACAACAGTCCGTATAGGACCAGATCCTTGTGACTTACTTTTAATACCTGTGTGCGGGTTATATTGTCAGGGAAGAAGGGGATCTACAGTTTTAAGCCGAACCCTAACGGCTAATTTGACGAGTTTGACTTTTCATGACAAGAATAACTCTTGGAGGATTTGTCGATTCTACGCAAGAGACCGTCCCTTGAAAAAAAAAAAATAGGTAGATAGGTAAGGATGACATCCATCCCGCAGCCACGGTAACTGCACTGCCCTAAAAAAATATACATTGTTTAAGGTTTAGCGCCATAGTATTTAATTTTGTATAGCCTCTAGGTTTCTCAGAAAATAGTTAGCTATGAAATTTTATCAACGTTAATCTCTTTAACCTTCCTCAACATAACTTATAGGCCTATTTCAGCTCAAAGCAAACCTATGTACATATATGTACATATATTTTCCCCCTTTTTAAATATTTGTATTTATTTCTTTTTTTAATTTATTTTTGTTTCAATCCAATAATAAATTGTATCTGTGATTAATTGAAGGTCGTGGCCTAGTTAACTATACACAAAAAATAAAAAAAAACTTTCTGCTGCTGTTTGTTATTATTGTCGTTTATATAAATTTGCTCCCTCCCCATTTAGCCCCCCTAATGCATTTGATGTGCTGCCAATGTCGTTTCAGTCAAGAATTTATTTATTTTGTTTGAGTTTGTATTTTAGAAACAACATAAAGTCAGTTGTAAGAAAGCAAGAAAAATAAAATTAAAAAAATCAAATCTACATAGTCAGCTTTTGTGTTAATTGAGTTTACAGCAACGACCAGCGAGCGTGTTTTATATAGGCCTTAATATGTAATGTAAGGTGTGCCATCAGCCTTGACCTGCCTTCATAATATGCTAATCAATAATTAATAAATATCAATAACCACCGGAAATTCTATAAAATCAGCAATATTTTGTATTTAAAATGTTTGTGTTCATAATTTTAAACTTTATATTCATGGTATTTGTGTCAGATACTGCAAAATTTATTTAAAAGAACGTGAAACAAATTTATCATTGAAGGTGACATTTTTGTTTTTTTTTTATCTTATCACATTCGCATTCGGATTAAATATATTTTTATTTAATTACTTAATTTAACAACTATTTTATGAATATACCAAAGTTGATTATGATTTTGTGCAAATTTTTAACCTTGATGGGATTTATTCTTTTCTTAATTTGTTATTAAGTTAGTTGTTGTGTTGTTGTTGTTTTTCCTATAAAATATTTGCCTACCTACGCAAAACTTATAATCAAATAGTGTTTTTTGAGTGCGTATACAACTACGCGACTAAGGCGACGACGACGCGGACGTAGGTAAATAATATAACGACGTGGTGTGTTATTATCAACTTGTCCTTGAGTTGACCCGTACCCGTTCCCATCGCGTCGCTCGGTCGTATCGTTCATAACATTTTATTCGTAGTCATTGTGAGTATTTGCTTAATTTGCAAAATGGTGGAATATTTGTTTAACTCTATTTTGACTATGACGATGTTTATTAATAAACAGTTTGCAGTTCTATAGCAAATTCCCTTGCTTGGATTTAGAATCATGCGACTCATATTTTGTATAGTATATGCTAAGCCAAACAAAGAATATACTTAATGTATGTTTGTATACGAGTATTTGCTTTTATAAAAGTTTCAAATAAATTTTTTGTTAGTTCAAGCTTAAGGTGGCAAGAATATGAGACGTTTTGATGCTAATGAAATGAATTTCAAAATCTTGCAAATTTGGTTGGTCTCCACTCATATATCTCTATAAAGGCGTCCCTTGTTTTTAGCACGTTTGAGTTCAAGGCCATAAACCATACATAAAATTATAAATAAGATAGTAAATACATTATGTACAAATGCTAAACAAATGCCTTTTTTGTTTAATTTTCGTTATGTTGGTATATTTATTAAATAAAAGTAAAAACAAACAAATTATTTGAGTTATAAAAAACATGTGAGGTCTTGAACAGGTGTTAAATGACAAATTATTTTTTTTTAGTGAGGTTTATGTTTTGTTTCATATTGACTTAAGTGCTAAGCTTATTCCAGGTTTATTTACAAAATGTGTTTCTCATCTGTATATAAGTACTTTTCAAAAAAGATCATTTGCGTCCTGCTTGCAATTAATAAGATACTTATTTAAGATGCATACATACATACATATCTTAAAATATAAAACTTTGTATGAGGTCAACAACAACGGATGTTGATTCTTTTATTTCCAAAAGTTCCACAGGTTTGTGTTTCAATTTCACACAATTTCAATGACAGATTTCTGTCAGAAAAAAATGTACAAAGAATTTTATTTAAATGAAAGAAATGTTGAATGATTTTAATGATTGGTTTTTGTGATGAAAATCAACGATAGCTATAACTGGCCTTTTAGTAGTACCCGTAGCGTGATGGTTAGTGCGTTGGACTGTGGTTCAAGGCGGGTCATGACACAATTCAGGCTGCGTCTAAACTCGTTTCTGATATCCAATGGAATAAAGCAAAACAACAATGTACAGGTGCTGTTCTGGTTGATTTGGAAAAGGCCTTTTACACCGAATGGTTAGAGGGTCTTTTCCTAAAACTGAGCAGGCTTGGCATAAGCAAGCCATTGTTGTATATACTTTATGATATGCTTAACGGTAGAAAGTTTGTTGTCAAAAGTGGCAATGTAACTTCTACCACAACATTCTTAATTAAAAATGGTCTTCAACAGGGAGCGGTGAATTCGCCGATTCTCTTCAGCATTTACACCAGCGATCTGATAGGCAAGGCAATTGCGTACGCCGACGATCTAATTGCGTACAGAACGGCCCGAAAGGTTGAGGTTATTAGAATTCTCTTGCAGCGTGATTTCGACAAGATTCAGCGATATTGCGACGACTGGAAACTGAAAATAAATGTCCAGAAGTCGGAGACAATTCTGTTCCGGGCTCCGTTGGCTAGGGCCACGAGGGATACTCGCAAGAATTGGCGCAAGATGGTCATCGTTGATCTTCATGGGCAGCTATTAGCGAGCAAAAGTGTAGTGAAGTACCTCGGTATCTGGTTAGATCAGTATTTATATTTCTGACCAGGGCCAGAGGAGCCTTCGTTTTGACGAAACGGCTGTTTTACAGCAGTCGGCTTGACCCCAGAGTGAAGGTAATTTGCTACATGGCCCTCATACGGCCGATGATCGTTTATGGTTGTCCGGTGTGGTTCAACGTTGCCCCTTCACAGATGGAGAAGTTTCGGGTGTTCGAGCAGCAGTGTTTACGACGCTGTACCGGCTTATATTGAACAGCAGAATCTTCTTACGTGCATTACTATTCCAACGAGGTCCTATACAACGGGGCTCGAATCAACAGAATTGACAATTTCGTGATAAAACTCATTCGAGGTCACATTGCAAGGGCTATGTCTTCGACCAACAATTTAATTTTCTGGGCGTTTTATCCGAACGACGAGTATTTTGAGAGTGCACGCTTGAGCGGCTTTATTCCACCAGAGGCATTCCTCTTTTTAGACAGATGCGGTCTGATACAAGATAGATTGGCAGTTCCGCTAATCTACCACGTCAGACGACGAACCGTGGATAGGCGACTCCTGTATAATCGGGACGTCGTGGCACAAAACGGAGCAGAGCTCCTTCGGTTCAGTAGGACTGTGTCCGAACGGGACCGAACTGATAGGGTGAAGCAGGAGAACCAGTTTTGGTGGCTGCAATCGGCACTTGATAGTGGGTAGTCGGGATGGGTTTTAAGCCTTGGCCGGCTTACATACTTGTTTTATAGTTTTAGGGTTTAGTTTTAAGTAGAATAGGCATGGTGGCACAAAAGAAAAAATAAAAAAAAAAAAACAAAAAAAAACAAAAACAAAAAATATACACAAAAAAATACAAAAAAAATAACATGGAATAAAAAAAATATAAAAAAAGAGAAAAAGACAACAAAATATGAAAAACAAAAAACGTTAGATAGTTAGATTTGCTGCTGTGGTTGTTCTAGTTTTAAGTAGTTTATAGGTAGAATAGGTAGTTTTAGTTAGCTTTAAGTTTTATATTAAGGACCTTATTTTAAGTAGTTTTTAAGTAAAAATAATAAAGGATATTGATATTAGTTTTTTTTGAAATTTTCTAATGATTAAAAAAATAAATAAAATGGAATTGAAGTTAAATAGATCTTAGGGCCGAAAGGCATTAGCATTAAGTATTATTGTTTAACTTAGAGTGTCCGTATGGGACCAGTAAGTTAGTTGTAAGTTATGGTTAATTAGGCTAGTTTTATGAATTTTTGTCTAGCTTTAAGATAGGTTTAAGACTGAATTATTAAAAATGAATTTACAAAAAAAAAGAAAAAAAAGTGCGTTGGACTGTCATGCAAGGGGTGTTGGGTTCAATCCCTGCCTGTGCCACCTAACTTTTTTCACGGGTACTGCCTCTTGCGAGGAATTGACAAATCCTCCAAGAGTAATTCTTGTCATGAAAAGTGCTTTCTCAAATTAGCCGTTCGGATTCGGCATATAAACTGTACATAGGTCCCTTCCATCTCTGACAACATTACTCGCACACAAGAATGGTTGAGAGTTGTAAGTCACTAGGCCCTGGTTCTTCATGGACTCTTGCGCCACCTAATTTATTTATTTATTTTATAACTGGTCTTTTAATATTATTAAACAGATTATACAGCATTGGCATATAACTTATATTTAACGCATCTTCAAAGAAAATACAGTCTCTAGAGGTATTAAATCATAAGAACTCGGTGGCCAAATTCGAGTCTAGCGGCTCAGTGAACAATCAGAAAACACCCGTAGTTCAACGAAACGCAAGAAATGAAGGTGTAGCGAATATTGCGTCGTGAGTTAAGCCTGTCCCCATACGCAATCTATTTGACCCAGGAGCTGAAACTAAAAGAAAATACGAAGCGTCGTTGTGTGTTCACTAATAGGATTTTTGAGCAGTTACAAGTTGATTCATCTCTAATGGAGATGGCACAACAGTTTAATATTCACCTTTGCTGGGTGCCGGGCCATAGAGACATTCCAGGTAACTGTAAGGCAGATGAACTCGCCAGGAACGGTACAGTACAGCCCATCCTACCACGTTTGGCACGTACTGGCATAGGTTAGGTTAGGTTAGGTTGCAAGGGGTGTGCACAGCATGAAGCTGTTGCGTACACGGGGGCCTATTGGTCCATTGTGATCCCCTGTAAAAGTAAAAATTTAGCATCGATGCTCCTCAAATCTGTCGATTAGCGTAGACTGGCTCGTTAACGAACCAACCTGTGCTATCTATAAATTTCCTCATGCTTGCCATTGAAACCTGTGCTAGATCATCCAGTTCTCCAACAAACCTGTTTCCGAAATGACGGAGTCGGCTGGTTTGGAGATTCGGACAGTCGCAGAGCAGGTTTTTAATGGTTTCCATTTCCTCCTCATCCTGACAGTTCCTACAAAAATCGGGTGCAAATGCACCTATTCTGTTAGCCATTGTGCCAATGGCGCAATGACCTGTTAGTACACCTGTCAAGATTTTAATATTCTTTTTACTCAGCGATAGAATATACCGAGTTTCCTTTTCATTTGTGTTAGGCCATAAACTTCTAGAGATTACACAATCATCCCTGGATTTCCAGGAGATGTTGATTTTCTCTTTTAGCTTAAGGTCTATCTTCCTCTTGAGTACCCCAATCGGGACGAGGGGTCCCCCAACTGAGTGGTCGCTACTACTTATGTCTGCTTCTGACCCTTTCCTGGCTAGTTCATCTACTATATCATTCCCTTCTATATTGCTATGTCCGGGAACCCAGCAGAGCTTTACCTGGTTACGTACTGGCATACCAATCGCTACTTGTAAACTTTTGCTAATGCAAGACGCTGTGAGGAGGGCAGGCACCAGGTGGAACAACATCACCACGTGTCAAGTCACAAAAAACATCTGGCCAACACTGGATTTAAAACGTTCAAGGTGCTTGCTCTCTCTAAGCAGATCGCATATAAGCTCGATAATAGGTGTCATAATCGGACACTGTCTGATAGGAAAGCACGCCACGAGATTAGACGTATTCTCAAATGTATTCTGCAGAAGCTGTATGGACGAGGAAGAGGAAGAAACAATTCTTCATCTTCTCTGCACATGCCCTGCTCTGGCTCGAAAACGCAAGAATTACCTAGGAGAATTCTTCTTTAACGATCTAAACGATCTAAATCATATCGGCATAATCAGCCTGTCACGTTTCGTAAGAGACTCAAACTGGTTCCATTGAGCTTAGGAAGTAACCTCAAGATTCATGTGGTATCACAATGGGCCATTAAACTGGCCTAAGTGTGTCCGTTTCCATCTTGGACAGCCACTATAACCTAACCTAACCTACAAGTTGATTCCAATTTTGGTCGCAAACTCATCTCAACGATTAGATCCCTTTTTTGAATGACGGATTTGGAACGACACAAATCCACGCGAGATTCACGAGGTGCCAATGCATCCAAATAAGGTTACTGTTTGGTGTCGGTCTACGAAAATGCTGCTGGCCAGGTCATTACCGTCAACGACGATCGCTATAAATCGAGGATTATACCAACTTCTTGTGGAGTGAATTGGATGATATGGATACTGTAGACATATAGTTTCAACAGAACGGCAATACGTGCCACACAACTCAAGACACAATTGATATGCTGCGTGAGCGGTTGTATGGCATGATTATCTCTCACCGAGGTGACGTAAATTGGCCAATTGTGTAATGTGACTCCTTTATACTTTTTCTTGTGGGGCTTCCTTACCAATGCGGCCCTCAAAGACAACATAATCGATGCCATCGGTCAGTAAGATTTTTAAGCCAAAGTTATCGAAAACTGTACCTTTACAATGAGCGAACTCACCGAAGCTTTGGCAGCCATTCATATACAATTTGTTTTATTAACTTTCCATAGGAAGTTATTGTAATGGGTCTGATTTGTCGAATTCAAAATTTTGACATTTCTCGACGTTTAAAGGTACCTAGAATCTAAATATAAGAATTGCAGTGAGATGTCTATGTGTGCGTGTGTACGTGCGTTTGTACGTTCGGTAAGTTGTTTTCGTCGTCCATATCTTAAGAACCAGTTTATACACATATCGACTTCAAATAAATTTTGTTATACAGATAATATGGCAGAAAGATGAAGAGAGGACTTTCAAGAAAATTGAGTGGGTGGTTTTTTTTACCATAACAATTTTAAAAAAATAATGATTTTATCTCAAAAATAATTTTATGCAACGAAGAATAACGTTTTTGAAATCTGAAAGTATGTTTTGTTTACAATAAATAAAAACCTACATAAACAAAACATTACTAAAAGTTGGTAAAAACTGATTTTCAACTTAAATATCATTTTAAAAATTAAAGATATTGGGTTCAAACAGATTTCATCTTAAAAAAATATAGTTTTCGACATTCAGTAAAATGTTTATAAAAATCCAACAGTCAGTTTTTTCATACAAATTAAAATCTACGAAAAATAGTACGGAAAATTTGTAAATATTGATATTCGATTCTCGATATCTGGGGAATAAATGAAGGTGTTGGCTTCAAAACGATTTCATTCTTTTCTAAATTTTCTTCGAAAAATCCAATCTGTTGTTTATATAAGAAATAAAAACTTTCAAAAAATGTTACTAAAATTGATAAAAATTGGTTTTCGACTAAAAATCTCATTACCAAAATTGAAAGGGATTTTAAAATCAAACTATTTCATCATTTGGAAAGCATTGTTAGAAATATTTAGTTCATTTTTAAAAAAAATTCAACTGACAACATTTTTGAAAAAGGCACGAAAACCTACAGAAACAACAAAAAACTGAGAAAAGAAATTGTTTTCGACTCAATTATTAGTAGAACAAAGAAAGATATTGACTTCAAATTATTTAGCTCACACAAAATATTGTTGTGAATATTTTGTTAAAATTTTAAGCAAGACAAATCGACAGATGGGATGGGAAGTTATTACCCGTGTTTTGTTGGAAAATCTATCCATAGTATAGTAGGATTTTACACGAATAACAAAAACAATATCCATAGTATGAATAACACCGATAAAAGTTAGAGTAGAATCTTACTATGGATGGGTTTTTGACATTTATACGAGTCTCGAATGGATCTTATGTGATTTCGTTCTCAAATGATGGTACAATTGATATTGCATTTGTATCTCGATGGCTGTGTTCGTTGAGTAGTTGTGCATTTGGAATCATGTGTGTTTTCCATTGGAGAAAAAATCAATCTATTACTGTTGATATTATTTAGTTTTGTTAGTGAAAATGGACTAACTGGGCTTATTTTTGGATTTCCACCGCACAAGAAGATTTAAAAATGATTAAGTTTGACATTACTTTCTGAATTGCAAATGGTGTTTCGATGTTTCTTATGAAGTGCAAGTGAGATAGTTTGATTCGTGTTAAACAATGAAAAACTGAATAGTTCAGCACCATATAAGAATATGCTACCTACTCCATGTGCAATTTTTTTTTTTTAATTTGATTAAAACAAAACTATATTTTTTGTACACAAACATGCAAATAAACAGACCATAACGCATTATCTGTAAAACCAACTCCTCCACACAAGTTTTTCTTCACAAATATCCAATCCCCGACCGGAAACGAGCAAATCAATCTCATTTCAACTCGATTCAGGTATATAAAGAATTTAGGCGAGCTTCAAGCTCGCTTCAACACCACATGTTAATGTAGTAGTCTAAGAACAAACCCCCTTCTTAAAGTTTTTATTTTATGTCAAATTGTTTAGTTAAAACTTTGAAATCGAGTTTCACATTACACAGACGTATTTTCTTGATTTTGATAGTCAACTATCAAAAATCAGCTTACAAGATTTCACCCCTGGTCTGAATTTCGCTATTTTTTTTTGGAATTTTTTGATAAATTATTCTGGCAAGTATTCAGTTGTATCAACTTTCAAATATAAAAACCGGACCACAGCGGATCGTTTTTTTGGCAATTTCTCACTGTACTATATATGGAATACGAAAAAAACGCAGTTATTGGCGTGGGTCGGATCCCAGCCTATTTTTAAATTTTAAAATCGACCCGCTTTTAATTTAAAGCCTTTTACAAGTATTTAGAGTATTTATCAGAAATATATCTACACCCAGTAGAATAAGAGTGCATTTTTATTGAAATTCCATTGAAATCAATTTCTATAATAAAGCGCATTTTATATGAAAAGATGAGATGGTTATTCATATTTCGAATTCTAATGAACATTTTTTCAATATGAAACATTTTGAACAGAATATAGCATTTATCTCTTGTTCTGTTGCCTATACGAGTATTTTTATGAATAAACCAACAAAGCGTTGTTGTTTTGTTTTAATGAGTTGAATGCGACAATATTTATTCATCTGATGCAACAGACTGAAGTTGAAGTGCAAACAATATCCCTTTTTAGAATAAAGAACCATTCAATCAACTTTATACTTACATTGTAGGTACAAGTGCCATTGAACTGTAACAAGACTTCAAATTGCACAAATAGTTACAGTTATAGCCAAAATTATAGGAACATTACTTATTATTTAATAAGAATGTCCTCAGCATTTTTGTGAGAAAAACAAAAATTGAATCATTTAATTGAAATGATGAATGTTTTGTACTCGTATGTTTCCTATTTTGTGAATTTTTAAAAAGTAAAATTGTATTTCAAGATTTTGAAAACTATTTTCTACATATAAAGGGTGTCCCAAAATTAACGCAAGATTTGAATCTGCCGCCATTTGTGCAGTGAAGTGTTGGCAACCCTGAAAAAAAGCAATTTAACAGCTAACAGTATAGGGTTATTAAAAATGGAGCGTTACACGATAGAACAACGTGTCTTCATTATTAAAGAATATTTCAAAAATAGTGAAAGCTTGGCGGCTGATTTTTCGAGCAAAATCATCCTAAGCGATGAAGCACATTTTCATCTTGATGGCTTTGTCAATCGCCAAAATTGCCGCATTTGGGGTTCGGAGAACCCACATGTGATTGTCGAAAAACAAATGCATCCACAACGCGTGACTGTATGGTGTGGATTTTGGGCTGGAGGCATAATTGGGCCATATTTTTTTGAAAATGATGCTGGTCAAGCAGTGACTGTTACTGGTGCTCGATATCGCGACATGATTACACAGTTCTTTCTGCCAAAATTGGATGATATTGATGTGTCCAATATGTGGTTTCAACAAGACGGTGCCACATGTCATACAGCCCGTGAAACAATTCAATTACTGCATGAGACATTTCCAGGTCGTGTACTCTCTCGTTTCGGTGATCAAAATTGGCCTCCTAGATCGTGTGATTTAATACCATTAGACTTCTTTTTATGGGGTTATTTGAAATCACAAGTCTATGTCAACAAGCCCACAACCACCCGTGCATTAAAGGAGGAGATTCAACGCTGCATCAACGAAATTCAGCCACATTTATGCAGAATGGTCATGGAAAATTTCAACAAAAGAGTGCGCATGTGCATGCAAAGCCGTGGAGGCCATTTGTCCGATGTGTTATTCCATACATAACCCTATCCTATGTACTTTACGAGTCAATAAAAATATAACTATCAAAAGACTAAAAACGGCGTTTTCTATTTAATTCAAATCTTGCGTTAATTTTGGGACACCCTTTACAAATGGCTTGAGAAAAAAAGTAACAACTTTTGATTTAAATTTCAAAAAGCAATGCATTCAGACATCAAATATGTATTGATCCTTATAAACTAAGTGCACTGTATGTCACATTTCATTTGTGTACACAAACAATTCTTAATTGAATAGTTTGACAACATATTAACCGTTAATGTTCCATGACAGCTAAACTCAAAAGTAATAAATGTTCCTATTATTTTGGCCATAGATGTAAGTGTACATTTTAATGAACCACCATATGTTTGTATCTGTATGGAGAATATTGAACAGAGTTACATATACATACATATGTACGTATTTGTAAAAATTTGTGTTTACCAATCAATATGCATCAGCTAAACAAACTGATTGATTGATGCACCTTAAGGTACCGTCACACTAGTTCTCTTACATAATGTACTTATATTGTACGATTGAGCTGTCAATTTTCTAAATTAAATTGTTTGTTTCTTTTCTGTGTGGTTCCTCACTCTTTCTCACTCTCTTTGACAGAACACCAAATAAGAAAAGGCTGACAGGTTGTCTCCTGAGGATTTGAAGGGAATCAAGTGGAAAAACAAAGATTAATAGACAAAAGACTCCTGCTTTCAGCTTATTGATGCTGATGCAGTGTGGGGAATAAACAAAAAATTGATAAGGGTATATAGGAATCTTTTTATCCTTATATCATTTACAATAATAATAATTTTATAGAAATAAACTACTCCATCCTATCTTCACTTTAGTATTCTTTCCTATCTCCTTTCCAACTGCTTCCCGTTCCTATCTCCTTTTTGTTCTTTTGTTTTTTTTTTTGTTGTCTCAGATATATTGACATGAAATTAAAGGCAAACAAAACATTAACTCTAATTGTTTGTCCAGCAGAGTGCGCTGCTGGCTGCTGCTTCTACTACTATAGTATAGTGCTGTTATTGCACTCGAGTTTGTCTCGAGACTCGAGTGCGCTAAAATAAAATGGAATCGGATGGAAACAGTAAAATAACTAAAACAAAGAAATAATTTTACTGTATAGGTAGGTAAGGTATATAAAATACAGGAAACAAAGCCAACGAACAACGGAATTGTGAGCTAAACCTGAAAAAGAAACTGCAACCTGCTGCAGGGAAAATATAGGTACAAAGGCATGGACAGCGATACAGAGACAGACCCATGAACATAGTATCTTACCATACGTAGATTTACGTTTGCGATTTTTTTTACTTTAATCAATGAACAGTGATGACGAGACGACCGTTGTTGATAGCGGGACGCTTGCGTGATGTAAAATAAATATAAGCAACTTTTATAGGGCGGTGCGTTTTTAAATGTTTACCAACTTTAATAAACGAATGGAAATTAATTTTGTTCATACTAGATGACACGGTCAACTTTGCGCTGCTTTTTTCAAAAACTAAACTTTCATGGTGATACTTACATACGTATCACATTACTAACGGGTTGTTTTTTTAAGATATAGAACTTTAAATTGGCAACACTTTTTTAGCTGGCGGCCATTTTGAAAGCTGTCAATTGATTTATTTTTATTTTGGGTTGGGATTTCAAAATTAATAGAAAGACGCCTGAAAAACACTTTGCAAATTTATGGTTCTGTTCAAAATGTTCATAATGACATTTTGTTTGGTGATAAGGCTCACTTTTGGTCAATAAACATAACTGCCGTATTTGGAGTGATTTTAATTTTCAAGTGTATGTTGAGAGAGACACAGACTGTTTGGTGTCATAGTTCTTTAAAAACGATGCTGGATAGAACGTTACAGTCAATGATGACAGCTATAAATCTATGATTACTGATATCATCAATTGCACAACCATGATGTGTAGGAGCTGATCACGCAACGGTCACGTTACGGACTCTTGAATGGGCCTCCAAGGTCGTGTGATTTAACGCCGCTTGACTATTAATTGTGGGGATATTTGAAGTCGTTAGTCTACACTGATAAACCTAAAACATTTAATCGCTTTGCAACATTTGCCGCGTTATTGCCGATATACGGCCACAAATGTTGGAAAAATTTATCGGAAATTATACTTACAGATTAGACTTCGTTCGCACCAGCCGGCCGTCACCGCCAAGTCAATTCATATCATTATAATCAACTTTACTGCTAATACCAACTTTATATACATTTTAACCACATATGGTAATCAATTATTTTCCAAAAACTGGTAGTTATCATGTAGGATACTAGCACTCTTTCTAGTTTAAAAAATGTTTTCCACAGCCTGATTCTTTAATAGCTGGCTGGCTCGTTACTGAGTTACTAACTTTTTCTGATACTAAAAGGACGGTATGACTTTGAAATAATAACTACTGTAGATTTAGCAATTACAGAATTTGTATATTTTAAAATCAATGGCGCAAAGAGTTAGTAAAATGTTAAAGCCATTTTTAGATATTTACGATTTTAACATCTTACTATCGCTTAACATTTTGATAAAGATAAAATCACCTAATAGCTGCTCTAACTTTTAGCAATTTCCTAAATACATATAGGTATATCATCGTCATCGTCATTATCCTAGCTAAAATTTCTGGACAAATTTCATTTGAAACAGTTTATATGTGTTTTTTTTTTTAGAATTTTTGGCCTACAATTGTTTTATTTTAAATTAAGAAAATGTTTTCGAAAGTATTTTATGTCCCGAGCAAATCCCTTCGAAGAGCTGGAAAGTCAGTAGAGATAGATAGATAGATAAATTCTTTATTTGTTTTTTTTTTTCATCATAAGATCTTACAATATAATTTCCTAAGAATAAGGACATGGCATTGACTGCCGTCTGCCTGAATTGACATTTCATAAGTGATAAAAAAAAATACACAAATTAAAAAGAAAATGTAAAATTATTTAAATAAAAATATTAGAATAATTCGAACAATTTGTACGTGATTTGAAACACAAAATTACAATTTATAAAAATAATACAATTTTTTGAATAGTAGGCTTTACTCAAAATAAAGTTTTAACAATTTTTACGTGATTTGAAACACAAAAAAGACAATTTTGTATGATTTGCAACATAAAATGTAATAGGCTAAAAGATAATTTAATAAGTGAAACTGTTTTGTCGACAAAATTTGAATACGTTTAGCCAACCTAATGCTCCATTTTTCTTGCATTGTTAAAATACTTTTCCGAAAGTGTAATCTACGAATTTCTTGTAAAATTGGGCAAATAGCTAAAAAGTGGTAGATATCTTCGATTTCTCTTCTGTTGCACAGATCACATAGCTGCGGCAAATCACTTTGGTGTGGTATAAAGTTTAAGTTTAAGATTTCGACTCTGGCTTTAAAAATAATACTTATCTGAGCAACAGAGTAATCATTTCTGAAGTAGTTCATGTCTGAATTCAATTGATGATTTAAGTTTCTATAAATGTTTCTAGATGCTGAAGAAGTTGCACTAAAAAGATTTTCTACATACAACTTTTGGTCAAACTTAGCAATAACACCTATAACACGCTATTGCGAGTTGGTACCAGTCTTTAAACGGAGATGCATTGGATTGCAGCAATTTTTTCAAAATTATTTTGTGAAGGCACAGTTCACTTCTTTTCATCAACTGAACAATAAAATCCGTATTAGCCTTAAATTTTTTATATAAATAGGGGTGATGCCTGACTCTACGTAAATGGCGTAATTTGGAGTTGAGTTAGGCAAACGAAACAAGCGTTTAAAGAAGTGCCTTTGCAGGCTCTAGAAAGCATCTAGGTTCAAAAAACCGAAAACTTGTGCACCATAGCACAAATATGAATTTATTGTTGCATTAAATACTTTATATTTAGATACCAGATCAATATTGGAGTTGGAGAAGAACTTAGGCGACATCAAATTTAGTGCCAACTTGGCTTCTTTATTTTGTATTTTAGCATGTTTAGCGAAATCTAAATTGTGGGTAAGAAGAACACCCAATTATTTAAATTCCTGGACTACCTGGAGCGACCACTTTTCATCAGAGCGTCTTCTTGTTTGCCTTCCTTCAAATTTTTGTTTTTTTGTTTTTTGTACATTTATTTGCAGACCCCAGGTCTCACAAATTAAAAATTAAAAAAATAACGGATTTCTTGAAACAAGTTGGAGCGATAGCGTCGTTGTACAATCTATTAAAGAAGGTTACAAGGAAATTTTTAAGTTATAAAGTGCTGTTTTTGTAGAATTCCACTGGTATACCGTCCGTACTTGGTGTTTTATTGTTTTTCATTTTTGAGAACGTAGCTTCCAATTCCACAAGCGAGATCTCAGAATCCAGCTCACTTACTACAGAGTTATGAAGTGCGTAATAGAAGGTATGAAGGTCTTCGTCAGCTGAGAGCAGAGTTTTAAAATGAGCTGCTAGCGTCTCAGCATCTAGAGAGTACTTCATACCCTGATTACGCCCACACAGCTCGTTTACAATTTGCCAGAAGGATTTGGAGTTCGTGCAGTGTTCTAGTTCATTGGCCATTTTTTTTTGATAATCTATCTTCTTAGATAGACATAATTTTTTATAATCTCTATTGTATTCTACGTACTTATTTTTAAAAAATTGGGAGTTTGTCATTCTAAAAAGTTTTAAATAAACAAAGGATTTTTTTCGTAGATTTCTGCAGTCATTATCAAACCATTTATTTATTGGAAAGTCAGTATTTAACTCTAGTTATAGGAAAAATTAATCTTATAAGATCAGTGGATGCAATATTCCAGTCAACAGTTGGGAACTGCAACTAATAGATCTGTTTGAGTCTGTTTCATTTGTTTATTTTCACAAACTGTCACTATTTAAACATGTTCGGATGCCCGTTTTTAATTAAAGAGAAAAAGGCAATATTCCAGTTAGCAAAACGGAAAAATCATGATATGTATGTACCTTTAATAAATTATGTTAAAAAATTTTAACTCATTAATACTTAAACAGATTTCGTATATTATATTTCAAAATAAACATGTTCTATTTTTCAACTATGCAAGAAAACATGTTCAAAAAAGAACATACATACAAAAGAACACCCCAGACAGCCGTGATGCAAATTATATATTTTTAATTTCTATTATAATGGACGAGTACTATAGCGGCAGCAAAAACAAGTTAAATGTAGCTATTTTCCATTACATCAACACAACAAAATTATACTCTTTTTTCTCCCTTAGAATATAAATTTAATAATCTCTGACATATACATACGAATATGGCATTATAAGTTCAAATTGAAATGACCTTTTTGACGTTTATGTAGATCTGTTCGATGTGTCTTTAGACAGTTGGATGAATTAATTTTTTGCCATGATGAGTCTGCGATTTACCCATAGATAGACTGACAGACAAAAGCACTCACACCCCATTAAAAAACAGTGAGTTATGTCACCTTTCCTTGACCTATTTTTATAAACGACTGTTTTTTTTTTATAATTATTATTATTTTCTCATGAGAAGATACATTTTAGCATTGTGATGTATTTAAATCCTAATGAGAAGGTGACCATGAGAGGTGACAACAATAAACCTCATCAATTAGTAAAAAAACAAATATTACAATATAATTAAAATATAGTTGATATGTCAAATTCAAATTATGTGCGTCCGAAAGTGTTATTCACTATCATAAAATTGTGTAACCCTGCTTTCGTATCTGAAGTATGACGATGACGAAAGATATAAGCTCATAATTTATTGCGCAGTATTATTTGTCAAAATCACATTACCAACGACGACGTTACGTATCCTCTTACCCTCTATTAAAATAACATGTGTCATTTTTTTATATTTCGCAAGACAATTTGAGATTAAAGTATTTAATTATTCAATCCAAATGTGACGTTTATATAAAAAGGGTGAGTTTGTTTCTTTTTTGTTTTTTTTTATGCGCTTAAATTGTGTAATCTAATTTCTTAAATTAAAAATGTTACATGAGGACATTTTGTAACTATGTACATATGTATATATTATACAAAATATTACAACATACTGCAAGCAAAATCTGCTACAGAGAAATATAAATGTAAATGAAATTGAAAGATTTATTTTTAATACACGAACGGGAATGCATATAATTTGACGAGCGTGACAACCGCATGATATGAAAATATATAAACAAACATACCTACAATTAATTGAGGAAATCATCTGTCACTTTTTCAATGAAGCAAAATAAATGGAATTCAAAGTAAAAAAAAAAGAAATGCTCCGATGGAAAGCGTGATTTCTTGACATAATGTTTTTGGTATTTTAATAAGTTAATGGTTTAACATTAAAAATTTAATCGGGATTAAAGAGTAATTTGTTCAAATTAAAAACATTTTTAAGTAATACAAAAATGAGCATACGTAATAAATAATAATATACATATAAAGGAATACAAGTACATACATATGTATGTATGTATAAAATAGACAACACGTACAATGTACATACATATGTATATAACTCTGTTTTCTCAGAAATCACTTATGTATGTACATACATAACATATGTATGTTTAAAATCGTATTCTTCTGTCAGAGAGCAATAAGTTCTTTTAAGAAACGTTTGTTTGTTTTAAAGTATTCATGCAATGTGTTAAAAGTCTAGATAAGTTTACTATTTGGAAAAGTTTATCTTTATCATATTTTGAAAAATGTACGTAAATCGAGCAAAATTGTCCAAAAATCATACAATTATAAATTCAAATGTCACTGTGACTTTTGGGATTAGGCTTGTTCAGATTGCTTGCTTAACTCTGTGCTCTAACACTGTGTTCTGTAAATATTGCAAAGCGATTATTTGGCAATCAAAGTAAAAAATTAAATACAAAATATTTAAAAGTTGTTTTTGAAAAGAAAATAGGAAGGCTTAATTAACTGATTAGGGTGGTTGTCATTTACACTAATATTATAAAGAGGAAAGATTTGTATTTTTGTATGTAACAAATAAACTCAAAAAGTACTGGACTGATTTTAATAATTTTTTCATTAGAAAGCTACATTATCTGCATCTATTTATGTCTACCTGTGCGAAGCCGGGACGGGCCGCTACTAAGGAAAAGATCAAGTTTAAGTAAAACAAGTATTTTTATTTTATTTTAAAGAGAAATTATACTACCATAAACAACAAATAACAATATAAGCCGAATAAACGTCACGGCTACAATTGCAGCATATTATCTTTTATCTTTTAATTAAATTTGTCATTACATTACGAATTCTATCTTAAAGGTCTTGGATCGATCATGTAACATTGGCAAATCTTTCAAGAGGCTCCAAAAAAAGGTTAAAGGTGTTATTTCACAACAAGAGCATCTCTTCGAGAAATGTCAACCATTTTTGTAGTGGATTTTAACAATGATGCAATGAATGCATACATTTTACTTGTCAAATGTTATAAGATGATCTTATTGGAAAACCTTTAAGTTTACCGATCGGACCAAATCAGATTTAAGAAAATTATTCAATAACTTTTTTTCGTCGTCAATTTTAAATTGGTTTGTTTTACTTCATGAAACTATAATTTAAGGAAAAATTAGAATTTTTTTTTACTCATTATCTTTTTTATAGATCCATAAATGTAAAAAGCTACTTTTGTCATTTATAAAACTTCTTCTTTTATTGTGTCGTGGCATTGGGCTCTTAATTTGCAATAGGTTGCCCATTTAAAAATAATTTCGAAACACGAAACCGAAACCTCGTTTCACATATCTTATCTGTCAAGTATTAACGAAGAACTACTTGAATTACACAGTATTTATATAATAGAAGAAATAAAAGCTGTACTGGAAAAAGCGAAAAATGGAATGGCATCAGGTGAAGATGGGATTCCGTATGAGTTCTATATAAATTCTCCTCACACATTCATTAATAAAATAAGAGAACTCTTCAACAAAACCTTTTCCAATGCTGACATCCCCTCCTCTTTCAAGAAGAAGGTAATTTGTCCAATACACAAAAAGGGTCCCTTAGACATCGCTGAAAATTACCGAGGTATGTCGTTTTTGAATGTGTTAACAAAAATATTCTGCGGTATAGTAGTAAAGAGACTTAAGAAATGGGTCGAAAGGAAAAACATTCTGTCGGATCTCCAAACCGGATTTAGAAAAAAACTTTTCAACAATAGACCAGATCTTCTTCACTCTTTCATCAATCATAAAAGCTTTTCAAGCAAGGAACAAAAAAGTTTATTCTTTCTTTGTGGACTTCAAAGCGGCTTTTGACCTTGTAAACAGAAGCGCGCTCACAATTGGGTCTATCTTTGAGGTTTTTGAAAGTAATTAAAGCGATGTATACTGGAACTAATGCAGCAGTCATGGGATGGGAAGATATTTTCAGAATGGTTCGAAACATGTACCGGAGTAAAACAAGGTTGTCCACTCAGTGCCTTGTTGTTTTCGCTGTTCATAAATGACATAGAGGAAGCCTTACCTGGAGGAATACGAATACCTATCTGATTCTGTTATAAATGTGCTATTGTACGCTGATGACCTTGTCCTGTTGTCGGAATCACCAGAAAACATACACTTGATGATAAATCGCTTAGCAAATTACTGTGATAGGATGGGATTATCTAATAATACAGACAAGTCAAACATAATGATTTTCTCACGATTCTCACGAAACCTTAGCGGAAATAGATGGTACTTTAATGGAAATCTTTAGGAAATATCCAAAGAAATTAAATATTTAGGTGTAAAGCTAAATTCAACCCTAAATTTCGACAAACACCTTATGGAAAAAGCCAGCACCTCTCAAAGCTTGTTGAATTTATCATGGAAAAATGTTTTTTCAAACGACAGAATAATCCTTTCAGCCAAATATAAAATATTTGATGCCGTTGTGAAATCAATTCTCTGCTACGCTTCTCAGGTCTGGGGTGCAGATGAGTACGAAGTGATAGAAAAATGTCCAAGGAATTTTTTGAGAAAACTCTTCAACTTACCGCAAAATACACCGATTTATGCAATGTATTTAGAAACCGGAATACCGAAACTTCTCACGAGCACACTCAAGGCGCAGGCTGATTACATTATTAAAACTTGTACCTACCAGGAGAATAGATTGTCGAAAAAAATGCTTTTGTACGAACTGAGGAATAAAGATTGGTGGATGAAAAATTGGCAAGATATCGGTAATACTTGTGGAAAGATACTGTATATAGATTTCAACAATTTAAACAACTTAAAGGAGCAACTTTACAGGATTATATACAAAAGAATGAAGACATAGTTCGAGAATCCTTTATTAATAAAGCTCGCGAATCAGATAGTAGAGTACTATACTCTCAGCTCAACTATAGCCTAAACCAACGAAACTACTTCCATGATGGACTTAGCTACTCGTACAAGGACATTTCTTTAATTTTTAAAGCAAGATGTGTACTTATAAGTTTAAATGCTAGACCCTACAACGGTAGCTTCAATCAATTTTGTACGTTATGCAATTTAAAATCAAAGGTGGATTGTTATCACTTCATAAGTGTATATCCAATATTTTATCAACAGAGGCTAGTGTTTTTTGGTAAAAATACATTAACCATGCAAAAAAACACTCCAAATTTAGAACGAATGTGATTGGAAGACCTTAAGCAACTTTTTAAAAGCCATATGTAAGTATAGATTCATATACTAATGACGGAATATGTTTGATTTTTATACCAATTTAAGATTGAAAAATGTGAATTAACAAAACATTTAATTTATTTATAAAATTTGCTAACCAGGCTGACGGCTAACCAAAGCTTATCAATTCATAAAATTATAAATCTGTATAATGTAAGAATATAAATAAATGAATTTGTTACTTACTTACTTACTTACACAGTATTTTTGTGCAATAATATGAGTCTTGTTTTGGCTTATCTAAACAAAATCTGGCATCAGTTTCCGATGTACATGTACGTATACGTTACTGCTATAAACCTCAACTCAAAAAAAAAACTGTAGACAGCAGATAATATGTCAGAAAAAGGAGGGTTTTGAGGTTATTTAACTCAAAAATCAAAATCGACAAATAATCACGAACGTTTTAAAACCAAAATCAAAAATCAATTATTATCAATTCCGTTCATTATAAGGATTGGAAATGAAATAATCTTTTATTTTAAGGTTACGTTCAAATTACTTACTTCGGGAAACAGATTTTAAAGTTTGTACCTATGTATATGAATAAAGAAAAACTCTTTTTTGAGAACGCCGGCAAACTGTTTTACCAAATTAAACGTCAAACCAACTGTTGCTTCATCTGACAGGCATGTATAATGTAGTTTGGTTCCTTCTTCACCATTGTTAGATACACGATTTTAAAGATATTACAGATAAAAATGTTAAGCTAACTGGCTTATAATAATAAATATATTTTAATATTCAAAAATATGATGTGTTTTCAATGACAGTTATTGCACAATATATCTGACTATCACAACTGTCACTTGTGGTGTGGTGAGTGCCAAACCACCACTGTGTGGTGAACAAAACTGTCACTTAGTAGGATAGATAATGTAAACCACGCTTTAGATTTGAAAAAAAAACCACAAGATAATTTTGCAGTTTGAGGTCAACCTAAATATGTACTCTATGTAGATAACTTTCGTCTGTTTATATACGAAATTTTATCGTTTATTTATCGATCACGTTTTATAAATTGATTTTCTTTGTTCGTTTAATTGTTATCAGTAACTTATTAGGTAAGTAATCAAATCAAAACAACTCATCCATTAAGCTTTTGCTTTATACGAAATGAACTTACATAATTATTTATCAAGTATATGTACTGTACATACATATATGGAAAATATGTATGAGGGTTTAAATGATTATGACAAATTTCAATGAATTAATCATATGAAGCAGAGGTTTAAGTTTTTATTTATAATTGTTAATGATTTTGTGTATTTTTTCATAAGACCCCTCTTGATAAAATTTTGATTGTTATATAACTAGAGTAGTTTTATTTTTTTTTGATTTCTTTTTTATAGTTTTTATTTTTTTAATGTTCTATTTATCTTATTATATGAGCAGGTATGCTAAAAATAAATTTAAGTGACATCATGTTTTGCAAAAATATCACGCATACACAAGCAAACTAAAAATAATTAAAAAAGAAAAGAAACAAAAATTAAACACGACTATGAGTACATACATATGTATATAATGACAAGAAGATTTGACGATATTGCTTTTGCTTTTGTTAGGCATATAAGTTCATTAGATTGATGATTTCATCATGGAAAAGAATAAAAAAAAAAAAACAAAAATTAAGTCATACGCGTTTTATGACCCTGGGGCATTCTCACGATTTTTTTTTTGTTCTAGAAAGGTAAAAATTGGAGGATTTATTTTAGCTCTATACATAAATACACATATTAGACGTTTGGGAACATTAGTTTTAATAATTAATTAGAAATATAACAATTTTTTCACAATAATATACCAATTTTTTCACGACAAATTCAATGGAATGACCAAAGTTAAATTTAAGCTCAAAAATTCAATTTCTCCGCTTCTAATCTTTATGGACGCCATTCAGACGGTACAATTTTGCAATACTTTTCCTGGCGTGTTTGGTTTATTTCGTCAATAGTTCTTCTAAATGATCAATAGTTGCTAATTTATTAACATAATAAAAAATTTGATGAACCTGCAAAAGAACGAGGTGTCCAAGTCGAAGGTCAATTATACTTGAGATGATTCAATGATCAACAAAGTCAAAGTTATATATCATCATTCACGATAGTGTTGGCACTTCTTCTGTGATGGAATCACATTGTCTCATAAGTTTTATCCTTACTCTAAAAACAACATTTCTGGTTACCCTTTAAGCCATAAATAGATCTCATCTTTCAAAATTATTTAACGATAAAAGTATCATTAGAATGACAGTAAGTTTAAGTTTAAAAAAAGGATTGTAGGCATGAAAATAAAAGAGCAATGTCTGTTCGGTCAGCTAGTTTAATATAAAAGGGTATAGAACTTCGAAATGGATAAAAAATAGATGATCTTTTAAAATTCACCAGAAATTTACAATATTCGAAAGATAATCATCGGTCATTATTGACTTTTACATCTCCGACCATTTACGTAGTAAGACTACTACTATTCGCAATAAGGGTGTTTTGTTGTAACAGATTTAGTATTTATACTGAAACTTAATATGTGGATTAAAATATGCAACACTTTTGCTATAAAATATTCCATTGCAAAACAGTTATCATTATCTGTCAGAAATATGTGTTCTTTACAGTTTATCTGGAGTTATTTCTATCTTATGGTAGCTTATTCGCCGTTATTTTGGGGGTTTCGCTTCACTTCCGTAATTTTACAAAAAATTTTAATGGAATCATGAGTACTAGTTATATGTATGTATGAACGAGTATCATTTACGATTTACCACTTTAGTGGCAACAAATGAAACGGTTCTCTTTTAGGGGCCAGTTATAATTATTATTGGTTTTCATCATTGAAACCAATCATTGGACAGGTTGGTTACCTATAGCTTTCATTGAAAATTCCTGTCATTGAACACAAATTTCTTCATTGGATTCATGCACTTCCAGATTAGATTCAAGCATTTGAGGTTAAAGTTGATCTTTGAATGAAAAACTGACATGTGGAAATACAAAGAAAATGAAATGCTTTCAGTGAAACGATTATGTCAAAATCAGCTGATGTGATTATTCGATTGATTGGGCTTATTTTGTTCACCGCTATATTTGATTTTTTTTCGCATTTTTGATTTAAATCGTTATTTAGAAATAATTTACAGTTAGCTTTTATAGAAAGGGAATTTCTGGTGATTCGGTATTTTACAAACACTAAGGGTCCGGCCACACAATGAGCGATGAGCGACTGAGCGACCGAGCGACGCAAACAAATTAGAACACATGAGATCGTATGGAGGCGGCCACAAAACCCCTAAGCGACTGAGCGATTTTTTAAGCGACAGAGCGACGTCGCTCTGTAATCAAATCTGTTTTAATTTTAAGATGCGTACAATAAACACTGAAAGTTTAATTTCAGCTGTCGAAAGCCCAGTGCTATGGCAGGACACCCACAAAGATTACAAACAAAAAAAGCTGAGATGCGACCAACACTGATAACTTCCCATCCCGTTTGTCGTTTTGTCTTGCTAAAAAGGTTTGTTAACAACAATATTTTTTAAAAGATAAAATTAGCTAAAAGTTAATATCTCAAAGTTTTAAAAAGATATTTGAGTCGAAAATTAATGTTTAGGTACGAACTTTCATTAATTTTTTTAGGTTTTTATTTTTTTGTAAAAAAAACCGTCAATTCGATTTTTCTCAAAATTTTACCAGATGTTTGGAGATAAAATCATTTTTTGTTCGTAAAATTTTAGAGGTGTCTAATTTTTTTCAGTTTTTTTTTGATTTATAAAAAAAACGTTGATTGGAATATTTTCCAAAAATATATTTGTTTGGTATCACATTACAATATATAATACAAAATTTAATTCAAGTCTCTAGCATTATTGGTTCGTGAGATATTTCGGGTTAAGCAAAATGTTCACCTTTTTTTAAATTGCTATGGTAAAAAAGCCACCCACGCAATTTTTTTGAGAGTCTTTTCTGCACCTTTCTGCATTATTATCTGTATAACAAAATTTATTTAAAGTCGATATCTCTACTATTTCTTGAGCTATGGACGACGAAAAAAACATCCAACTAATCGCTCAGCGATGTGTCGTGTAGTAAATGGCCAGGCCACCCATTGCTCAGATTGGTCGCTCAGCGACTCGTCGTTCAGTCGCTCAGTCGCTCAGTCGCTCGTCGCTCATTGCGTGGCCGGACCCTAAATTAAATGTTTAATAAAGTTAGGAGGAAAGTATAAAGTGATATACCTATAATCTAATAGTTTAATTATTAATAACTTAATAACTCTGCTAAAATTGTGATTTGACTCAATCATAAACATCCGAAGTAATCTACACTGCACTACATTTCCTTACACCGGCTTAGTTTCTTTGAAAAGAAGCTTGTTGAGGCCTAGCAACTAGGGATGGCGTTTTTAAATTAATTATAATCATAGTTAAGTAGGTGGAATCACTTTCAAGAGGATTTTCTATTTTAATATATATCGACTAGCAGTTCATATCTAATTTTACAACGAATTAAGCGCTTCTGTTAGTTTTTGAATTGAAACAAGTCACAATTTGTAATTTACAATCAAACTGAAATCAAAGTTAAAGCGTCATTGTCTCCTACATATGTACATAAATAGCAAAACAACGTCTTTTTGGTCAGCTAGTGTATTATTCAATGCATGTTTGAGTGTATAACTTTAAAATTTAAAATTCAGTGGAATCTCTAAACTTTTGGCTTTATTATTGGATTTGCAACTAGTTTTACAATTAATTCACAATCAAGGTAGGGACATTTATGTAAAAATTCAAAATGTAGATTTATTGAAGAACAAAAACTGACCAAAAATGTAAGGCATCATATAGGCATCATAAACATTACATATATACGTATTTTTAACAAGGCTTATCGGTAGTTCTCATTAATAAAAAAATAGGTAGGTATAAGCACATGTTTTTTTATATTCCAACTCATAAATTTTCCTAATTTCATTAAAAAATAAAGAAGAGATTATTGCATTTTAAGGCCAATTTAATTTATGACAAGATCTTTTATTACCACCCTATTAAGAATATACGCTTTTGAAAATATTAAAAAAACAACAACCACCAAATGACACATCTGCATTTTTCTTCACGCTCCAATTAATTTTTAAGACCATACAAAAAAAACAAAACTAAAAACATTGAGAGGAATTTTAAAAATGTTTTTATCGTCCTAGTTTTGTGCAATTAAAAATGCCAATAGAAGTATCCCGAGCCCGACGACGAAGCACGCGAGCCGACACAAGGGGTCCATGTTTGCACGCTCTTTCAGAAACCAACAAAAATAATAAAATAAAACTTCTGGCACACTTTAAAAATTTAAAACAAAACAAAAACAAAAAACATAACAAACTCCCATCATCCCAAAAGAAACTAAAAATGTCAATCAAGCGCCGCTCTCTTGTTTCTTCGTTTTCGACGAATAAAATTTTAGAAGAAAACAAACAGATTCCTTCCCGGGACGGGACTGAAAGATTGAGACTCTTTAGAAACTATTTTCATTAGAAAACGACACGACAGCTGGGGTTTTTGTTTTTTCTGTTTTTGAGTGAAAAACACTGCCATGCCACATGCCAAACAAGACACACAAAGTGCGAACAAACAAAACGAACAGACGCGCAGCGCAGGCAGAAAAGGATCCAGAATTCCGCATTGAAGTCTCGAGGCGATACCTATACCTCCAGAATATTTGTAAGACAAAAAAAAAAAAAGGGAATACATATACCTTGCCTTACCTTACCTTGCCTTCACCCGAAACCCGATGCATGATTGAAGGAATAAATTTCAAGGAATATACCTCAACCTTTTGACAGGCCGCACGAGACAAAAACCTAAACCACCACCACCACCACCTCCGACCAAGACCACTCTCTAGTACCACTTAGCAGCAACAGAGGTAGAAAGTAAGCGCATATAATACTCTACCACTCGTTTATAGGTACATAGAATGAAGCAGGGCGATGAGATAATTTTGCACAAGTGTTCCCTGGGGATAGAGGTTTTTGTGCGTGACATCCATCCCTTATTACCCGGCTCAAATAGCCCAAGCCCAAGTGCACGATTTGATGCGGTTTACATACATAAAACCATTACCAAGTTAACCACCCACGATAAGCGAATGCCGAGTACCTTATATGGTATATAGTATTCTCCTGCTGTAAAGGGTGAATCTAGAGATGTCCTTTTACAATCGGGGAGTGTATCGTGGACAGTCAACGTAACGTTTCATTAGAACTGCTAAATTAAGTCCAAAGTTGATTGTTTTCCGATCGAAAGCCATTAATGGGGAACCACAATTTAATTACTTAAAGTTCATTCTATCCAATAGACGCATCTTCTAAACCTCTCTGTATGGTCATGGATGGCGTGATATTTTGTAAAAATTGGATTGAGTCATCAAGAAATCGATTTATTTTGTTTAAATAAATTAGTATACTTGTATTTTAATAACTATTGAGCAAATGCTAGTTTTTTATAGTGTTTTCCCAAATCAAGAAAGTTAAGTTAAGTTAAGTATAAGAGAATGTTGAGTTTTTCAACTTGAATTCTTCTAAGAATTTGAATTTTCTTTGATCAAGGTATTGCTCGGAAACTATTGAGAATATACTTGCTTATGAGTAAAAGCTCCATTTTTCATAGCGTTTCCTTAAATCATACAAAACTATTGAAGGTGTGTCGTCTATTTAAATTACGCGCTCATTTTAGCTCAAACCTAACATTTTCTTTGATTATGACATTGGTAGAAAATTATTGAAAATGTAGGTACTTACTTTTAAGCAAATGCTAGAATTTTTAAAAGTATTTTCTTAAGTACAAAGAAGGTGTGATCAGTATTTGGACTTTATTGATCGTTTTCTAAAAATTAGATTTTTCTTTGATCAAGGCTTTTCTTGGAAATTGAAAAATTACTGACTTTTGAGCAAATACTCGATTTTTTCATAGGGTTTTCTCAATTTAAACATTTTAGAGTGTTTTCTTAAGTTAAACAAATAGTGTGAAGGTTTTTAAAATTTTTTAACTTGATTGATCATAAGCCCTTTTATTTTGTTTGTTTTGATAAAACATTGGTCGACAATTCTGTACTGTACTCATTTTCTAGCAAATGCTCAAGTTTTTCAAAGTCTTTTCCCAAGTTAAGTAATTTTTTCATAGAATTTATTCAATACAAACAAAAAACTTTAAGGTGTATTTAATTTTGTTACTTTTTTGATCAAAAAGCTAAGAACTATAATTTATTTTGATTAAAGGATTTTTAGGAAATAATTGAGAATGAAATAATTTCTAAGCAAATGCTAGAATGTAGTATGTATTTTCTTAAGTTAGAAGGTGTTCTAAGTATTTCAACTTAATTGATCATTTGATCAGAATTAAACAGTTTCTTTCAATAACTTTAAATATACGAGGCACTTCTTAAACATTACCAAAATTCTCAATTTTGAGCAAATGATCCATTTTTAAATAGTGTATTTCTTAAGTCATACATTTTACAGCGTTTTTTCAAGTTAAACAAAAAGTGTGAATGTTGTGTTGAATTTTTAACTTGAACTATACATTTTGTGATTAAGATATTGCTCGAAAATTATTAAGAATGTACCTACTCTTTTTTCAGCAAATGCTCGATTTTTTCAATACAAACGATCAAACTTAAGATTTGTTGTATTTTAAAACTCTGTTGATTAAAGCTTTAATTTCTTTTGATTGAGATATTAATAGAAAATAATTTAGAATTTTGAGCAAATGCTCAAGCTTTTCAAAGTATTTTCCCAAGTTAAGCAAACATTTTTAACAAGTACTGAAGTTTTCAACTTGTTTGTTCATTATCTCAGAACTATAGTTTCCTTTGATTGAGGACTAAGTCGGAAATAATTGAGAATGTATTCACTTTTTTTTTTCAAAAATCGTATGCATTTTTCAATCATTCAACCATAAAAATCGCATATTATTGTTTCACCACTATATGCTCGCCTACCTTACAGTTTTTTTTTTCAAAAAGTCATTTGTTTATACCTACTTAAAGGCTATACATGGGCTTGGTATATGTATGTAAGTTACATTGCATCTTCATAAGAGATATTCGCATCATCTCATTCTTAATAATTATATACCTAGTGGCATTTTTGTTGTTTTTTTTGTTGTTTTCAATCTTAAATATACGTTCTTCGTTCATGCATATATGTACGTATATACGTTCCTGTAGGTTCATTTTTTGAGTAAAGTATCTTTGCCACGAGAGAAAAACATTCTGAAACACTAATGAGGCCAATTAGAAGATGATATAGAATTACAAAACATGAACAAAAAAGAAAATAAAAGGGGAAAAATAAAAATTAAAAATAAATGATTGCATCGCATATTACGAAATAATGTTTTTAGATTTCAGTATATGCATTTTATACTCAGGCAAAGAGGTTCTTATACTTTTGAAAAAAAAAAAAAAAAAATAATCATTAATTAGCAACAATCAACAAAATTATATACACAAATAATAATTTTTATACTCGCCGTTTCCTAAGATTAAGACCAAAGTTCTATTCTGTTGACTGGATTTATAATAGATCTTTCAACATTTTTTTAAACCTTTTCAACTTAAAATTTTAATTATTTTAAGGGTAAATTAACTCAAAGCCTAAAAAATGGTCTAATTTGTTCTTTTGAAGCTTAAATTTTAGGTTCATCAAAAAAAGTTGTGTAAATAAGTTCAAATTAAAGAATTGCTTAGTCAAGAACTCTCTCGAAAATAATTGAAATCAATAGATTTGAAAAAAAAAAAACAACAATAAAGATTATAACCCAACACAAGAAAAAGTAAATTTCGATATTAATTCCACAAACTTCCAACGACTGCTTTTGTCATTTATTGACTGATATCGGTTGAAATAATCGTCATCTAAGGTTTACCTTAGCAAATAGCTCTTTCTTAAAAACAACAAAGTTGTTTTTTTCCTAATCAAACTAATCAAATTAATATTTTCCCTTAATTTTCTACTAATGACTTTCTATGTTTATATTTGAAAGGCCATTCTGAAACAATTGAACACAAAATTGAATATAAAAAATTAATTTTTGATTTTGACAATTTTCCGATCTATCCAAAGGGTCTCTCCAAAAAATTCTTTGGTAAAAACCTTCTCCCGGCGGCGGCGATTGCGAAAAATTGAACAAAACTTTGAGCCAAATCGGTGCAAACTTTAACAATTGATAAACTATTTCACATTTTCACAGGCAATACATAAAAAAAAACTAAGACTGCAGAACAATGCAAAGGCTTCAAATAAATGCAAAGACTCCAACCCAACGATTATAAAATTTGAAGGTCCATACTCAAAGTGGATTTAATGAATGTAATTAAATAAATAAGAAAATAATAGTGACTTCTCTGAACCATTCCTTTATGCGAGTCATTTATGGGATTAAAGGGACTTACAGTTTCTATGCCGAATCCAAACTGCAAATTTAAGTAAGCACTCTTACTCTAGCAGAATTTTTCAATTGTAAGAGGCAGAATTTGTCAATTGCAACAGGCAGTACCTGTTACATTTAGGTGGCAAAGAAAGGGATTGAACCCAAGACCTCTATCATGATAGTTCTACGCAGTAACGATCACACCACGGGTACTACTCAATAAATGTAATATTTCAATTAAAAATATCAAAGATTATATCGATGACCACTTCTCTCGCTGTTTATCGATTTTGAGAAAACTTTTGACAGCTTAAACAGGGAGTTTATCTGGCATGATGATGGGTCCAAATGTCACGTCTTAAACGGAGGTAGGTTATCGGAGAAGATTAACGTCCAAAGTGGAGTCAGGCAGGATTGCATACTGTCACCAATTCTTTTCCAATTGGTGATTAGTGATGTGCTGCGGATGGCCTTAACACGAAACAGAGGAATAAGATGGACTCCGACAACATACCTAAAACATCATGATTATGTAGACGATCTTTGCCCAAATGGCATTGAGGGAAGCAGAAATCGTCTGATGGTCAGTCTCGGAACCTCCAAACTCTCCGGTAAACATTTCACAGCAACCAGTAGAAAAAATAGAGAGTTTTCAGTACCTTGGAAGTATGGTCTGTAACGAAGGCAGAACCGAACAAGATGTCACTAGCCGTATCGGGTAATGTAAAGCTGCTATAGGTGTGAAGACCTAAGTAAGTAAGTAATTAAAGACACGCAAAAAGGCACATTCTTCGAATAATTTGTGCCCAAAAATCTCTTCACATCCTGATCGTATGCTTCAATCGCTTCTTTCCTCTTACGCTCCTGTGTTGTTTTTTAGTGATTACAATCAGTAAAGTCAAAATCAAACAACTAAAATTATTTTTAACTAAGCGTTAAGACTCGTAATTTAACTTTGAATTTTAAAGTCCGTGTTAAAAGTAATTTCTTGAAGTCATAACTTGAAATCAACTGACTCAGAGTCAACTTTAATCCAGCCTCTTTGACTTTTTAAATCTTTTAAATCCATTTTAAAGAAAATTTTAAATTTAAGTCAATTTTGAAAGTCATCAATAAGTATTTGTGTTATCAGGGTTTTGACTTAAATCAATTCGTTTGCAGAAATTTCATTTTTTTTGCAGGCAAATGTATAAAGGTGTGTCCGCGCCAAACAAGAATTTCTGAAATGTTTATTCAGAAACATTGCAGAAAATATTTTAAAAATGTTTCCCATTTATTTAGAAACATTTTTATTTGGTTTAGACGGTTTGAGAAACATTTCTAAAATGTTTGTTTGTTTTCCATTTATTTATCAAGTTTTGTGCTAAAAAATGGACTGTAAAGGTGAGTCCAGACCACAGAAACAATTTTGAAACATTTCATAAGCATTTAAAAAACAATTTAGAAAGATTAAAAAACATTTCTGAAACAAAGAAACATATCTGAAATGTTTTTGAAATATTTTATTTGGTCTAGAAGATCGCGAAACATTTCTGAAATATTTTTCGGTTCCCCATTCTTATTAGGAAACTTTATTTGTTATATGGAATGTTATAAAATTGATGGAAATGTATAAAATAAAAAAAAAAAACTTTTTTGGGATCCACGTGACGAAATTTTTTTAAAATTAAATCAAAGAACAATACACTATCATATAAATTTCAGAACATTTCAAAAATGTTTCTCAAAGTATCCATACCAAAAAATCAAATAAAAAACATTATTGCAGTGTTTCTGAGCAAATAAAAAACATTTCTGTAATGTTCCTAAGCAAATGGGAAACATTTCAGAATTGATTTTGAAAAAATGGTTTCTGAAATGTTTCTTTGTTCTGGATACACATCAAGAATCCTACTTCATCTTTTTCTCAATTTATATTTTCGTAAATTATCGGCTTTTTTGACTTAATTCTTAAAATTTTCGTCAAGTGGATCCCACAAAACTTTTTTTTGTTTTATTCAGGCACGTCTGGACACACCTTAAGATAAATTCCGTTGTTTTTCAATCCAAATATCACTATTTGACATTAAGGAGTTTACTTATTTTTCGCTAGAATTGGAGTCAAATGACTTATTGACTTTCAAAATTGACTTTTAGTCAGTTGACTTCTTAAATTTATTTCAAGTCATGGTTTTCGAAATGACTTTTAACTTTTTATTTAAAAGTATATTGTAAGTCAAAAGACTTAAAAAAAAGTCAAAGTCATAACTTAACTGCAGTCACTAAAAGACTTCAATCTTTACAACTCTGTTTTCAACCATTCACCAGAAAGTTGTTTACCTTGAATGTGTAGAAAACATTAATCAAGTGACATGGAGTGTTTACCTTTTTGCATCATTATCAGTGCGAATAACTCTCTCAGAGGCTTCTTCCAAAGCCTCCTTTTGTCATTCCTTAGATATATATTCTTTTGGCAATGCAAACAAGAAACAAAAAAAATACTCCTTTAATTTTCAAACCATCAGGAAAATTTATATTCCCTCAGATAAAAGTAAAAAAAAAAAAAACAAAAATTAACAAAACAAAAATCCAAATTCGCATGCGAAATTTTAATGAAGCATTTTGTTCGTTAGCACATCTTTCTGCCATTTTCGAATCTCTTTTCTGCAGCAGATACATTCTTGAATATTATAATGAATTGATGCGGTGCTGAGGACATATAGTGAGATAAAGAAGATACTATATACTACATCAATACACAATAGACTTCTATATACAATTATGCATATATATGCATAGAAGTACCTATACAATTCTGCATGCATTATGCATGCAGATTTGATTATTTTCCTTTAGAATTTTTGTTATTTTTGTTGTTGTTGTTTTTGTTATTATAGGTATTGAAATTGTCACGTTCATGGATTGTAGTTCATGTGAATTAAATTGAAATTAATTAAAGGATTTCACATAAACGTACATTTATACCAAAAATACCTTTGCATAATATGCACTGCACAGTATTTATATGCAGATGAGCTTATATACTCGTATTATGTATAAATATTGGAAAAGACAAAAATGAGGATAAGATATATAAAATACTCGTACATTGTTTACTTTGAATAAAATGAATTCGTGCGTGTGACAAACAAAAGTACCATTTTGAATTTTTGTATAGACCTTATATTATGTTTGAATATATTATGTACGAGTATATTAAGAAAAATAAATGAAGGTAGCTTGTATAAGAATCGAAAAAAAACACGTTTAATTTGTTTTTAGCTTTGTGGGAAAAAAGGACTTTCAAAGGAGACCCAAATGTACTTAAACTGTTGTTTTTTTGGCGGTAATATTGTGAAGGCATAAAGCGGGTTTTTGCTTTGCTTACCAATAATGGTCCTTTAGTCTATTCTCTTGTGCATTGTAATCTGACCGGCAGTTTGCACAACCTCTTATTGTTATTTTTCTATCATAAGTCGAATAACATGATGTATCCATTTTTGACATTTTTCAAATTCACCTTTTAGTCCCTGTGCACACTTGTGTCATTTTTACTCACGGTGATGCAATTGTTGTCAATTTTTACCCCTACAGTTTTCTGCTTTATAACTTTGTTTTAAGAGTTAAGCCAAATCAGTTTTGATTTATTTAACTATGGTTTGTTTTTTTATTAAATTAGACAATTCGAAATTTAATCTAGTAAAGACAAAAGGTGATTTTTCTTACAAAATTTAATCCTAAAATTTTGTTTTAAATGCCCACTGTGTGCACTGACTGAATGAAGGCACCAAACACTGAAAATCGATTTCTATTTGCTAAATATAGAAGTTTTTTGTTTTTTGTTTTTGAAATTTTGTGATTACGAATAATGAATTGAAAAATTTTAATAGTTTTTGTATTTAAAATCTTTTTGAAATCAATTCACTGAGATTTAAGCAGTAAATTGAACTGATAATTGTATTGGAAATTAGCGAACCGTCATTTTATGTGGAATGGGGATATTACTCTAATCCCGATTCAAGTACTGGTTCTTAAACTGTCATCAAAATGATCCAATAAAGAATTAAATTTTTCATTTCTCTGTATTTTTTCAGAGTCCTGGTGTTTCAAGGTTATGATGTTGTGTCCAGAACAAATTGCCTGAGGGGCCGGCCGACTGGAAAACAAAAGGCCTCCTTTGTATCTCAAATTTGATAAAAATAAATATATTGGTATAATGCATACAATTACCTATATACATATTTTATATTTGACTCAAAAACATAAAATTATGTTGTAGATACATCTGTTGAATGAGTGTTCAACAACATGTGCTGTTCTTTGATGACAGTAATTTTTATTGGACCGAATTAGAATTTAAGGACACCAGAGGTATAATTCAGTGAAACTGAACTCTCATAACATTGGAAGTTTTGGATTTTACGACCCTGTTTTTTCTCAAAATTTTATCAGATGTCAAAAACATTATGGGTTTAACGGTTAATGAGGGCAAAACAAAGTAAATGCTGTCATCAAGAAAGGACCTACAACACCGACGACTTGGTCAAAACGTCACCATCGACAGACGTAACTTTGAGGTAGTCAAGGACTTCATCTACCTAGGGTCCGCTGTGAACGCAGAAAACAACACCAGCGCTGAGATCAAACGAAGAATAACTCTTGCTAAGCGCTGTTTCTTTGGGTTAAGAAAGCAATTGAGTGGAAAAATTCTCTCTCCAAGGACCAAAGTGTCGCTATATAAGACCCTTATCATCCCCGTCCTGCTATACGGTGCAGAAGCATGGACTTTGACAAAAGCGGATGAAAGCACCTTGGGTCGTTTCGAGAGAAAGATTCTTCGTGTGATCTACGGTCCCGTATGCATCGAAGGGGAGTGGAGGAGAAGATGGAACGACGAGCTGTACGGGCTGTACAGCGACGTAGACTTAGCAAGAAGGGTAAAAGTCCAACGACTAAGATGGCTAGGTCACGTAGAGCGCATGGAAACCAATGCTCCGGCCCGGAAAGTCTTCGAATCCACACCCACAGGACAGCGCAGTATGGGAAGACCGCGAATCAGGTGGCGCGCACAAGTGGAATGTGACCTCACCCAACTCGGAGCGCGAAACTGGAGACATCTAGCTAGGGACTGAGCTAGATGGAGAAGTTTGTTGGGTGAGGCCCTACTTCACACAGGACTGTAGCGCCACCTTAAGTAAGTAAGTCAAAAACATTATTCTTCGTGGCACACAATTGTTTTGGAGATGAAATCATATTTTAGTTGTAAAATTTTCGAGGTGACAATTTTTTTTTTCAGTTTTTTTGATTTATAAAAAAACCGTAAATTGGATTTTTTCTAAAAATATACTTCTTTTGTATGACGTTACAATATATAATATAAAATTTAATTCAAGTCTCTATAGCGTCATTGGTTCATGAGGTATTTAGGGTTAACCAAAATTTTCACCTTTTTTTTTTAAACTGCTATGGTAAAAAAACCACCCACGCAATTTTCTTGAGAGCCCTTTCTGCATATTTCTGCCTTATTATCTGTATAGCAATACCAGAGCCATTTCGACGCGTTCCGAAAGTAAATTAGGGTAAACGAGTGCCTTTCCGAAGCTTTTAACATTCTAAAACTGGCCATCAGGGCAGGACATCTACAGAGAAAGCAAATGAAAGGGGTCATGTTGGTCAAAGCAGCTACGGTAGTGAATATTGTGAGGGATACCCAACTTTGCTCCATGCTCTCTTATCAGCCAATGTCCGGTTTTTTTTTTTCGATAGAACGGTTTTTGTTATAGGTAGGCCATTATCTGCCTGGATATGTTACAGTCCGTTAGATTGGTCCACCTGCGGTTGGATTCTCTCCGAAAACTCCAAGAGGAATATTTACCATTTACCAAGTCAGCTATGAAGGGCCGATCCTTGCCGTTCCAACTTATCAGTCCGTTCATTTCCATCAATGCCACTATTACCTGGAACCCAAATAATAGTGACACGAAGGTTGAAGTTGAGGCTGAATAGTTAATCCTAACATTGTTGCGCCAGTATAGATGATGTTGTAGCCAAATTGATAGCCATAACAACCGTCTGGCTGTCAGTGCAGATAATCGTGTTTCTATTTTGGTTTGAGTTTGATTTGAGTATTTAACATGCTTCTCGGATTACTAGTAATGCCACTTGAAATACACTGGCACATTATAGTAGCCGACAAAAACTTAGAGACTTTTAGGGACTTAGAGAAGATTCCTGACCCAACTCTATACTCCACCTTTGCGATCCGTCGGTAAAGATAGTGGTACCGAAGTCTTTCGTAACCATGCCATCCACCCAGTGATGACTTTAATTTTTTTACTACATTTCAAGGCAAGGGTGCAATAGTCGGTGTCCGCCCCCAAAAATATCCACTGGAATCGGTTCGGAAACCAACAGTTCGATTCTTAAAGCCTTAGCGCGTTGCACGATACTAAGTATTTAATGTGTGGGTCTACTGGTAAGACGTGCAGAATAACATTTAAGCTATCTGTTGGGCAGGACCGAAAGGCCCCTGTAGTGCCGACACCAGCTATTCTTTAAACCTTACTTAGTTTAGTTTCTGTATATTGTATTTCTTGTTAGGCGCAGGCCACCACACAATCAATCCATAAGACAAAATAGAACGCACAACGGCAGTATACGTCCACAAAATCATCTTCGATTGAAGGCCCAACTTTTTACCAAAAGTTTTTCTAGAGGCATAAAAGGCAATGCAGAACTTCCGTTCTTCAATATTCACTTTCCAATTAAGTTTGTGATTAAGAATTATTCCTAGATATTTCGTGCCGAGAGGATAAAGACATTAAAACAAATAATATCAAACCTTGACATTAAATTATATAAGTTTTATTTATATTTGAAAACCACACTTCAAGAAAACACCCTTTGGTATTAAATGGATTTAAGGTATCAAATTTCTCAACAGCCAACATTTTAATATAGATTTAAATGACAATTTGGCTTATTACAAAAAAAAAATCCATTTGCAATTTTTCAAGGACACCAATGGGAAATTATCAATTTGAATGGCATTCTTTTAATTTTGTTTTAATATTTCAAATACAAAATAATAATTTCCAAAAATCCATCGAAGCAAATAATTCGATTAAAAATTCCTTCTGAAAATATTTCGTTTTGTTTTTTTTTGTATTTTAATTAAATATCAAAAATTCAATGAAATTTCATCGCCATCGTCATATATTGATATCTATAGAACATCAGCATCCTCGAAGTTGACTGGTGCGCAACTCAAACCATGAATGCATCAACAAAATACCATAACTAGCATCATCTGCATCTGCATTATTTTATATACAAATTCACTTTGTTAAACAATTTCTCTCTTTGGTATTTCATTTCACTTTTATTATGGAACATCCATCCAAAAATTCACCTTCTCTTTCTATATATCTCCCTGGCTCTCTCTCGCTTACATTCAACATAGAATATAAATATCCTTGTTTCTATACTTACTTTTATATAAATAGATACAAAGATACTCTATAACAATCAATAACGACAACAATGGCAATTATTTGAAAATAAATAACCATTTCATCGCATATAAAATGAATTGTGAATTGCTTTCCATTGTTCGATGTAAATTCATGAAAATCAAAATGAAAAACAAAATGAATAAAATGGTAGCAAGCTCTTCTCCAGCAGACAAATCGAATTCTTGTCTCATACCAAAAGAACTGAACTTACCTACCTCGTTGGTACTTATCTATACCTACTTCTTTTCTCAAGCTGTGAGATGAGCTGAACCTTAACTGAACTAAGCTGCGATGTCTGTCGTTTAGCATTTTATTGTATTATAAAAGTATCTTAACTCAACTACTCTGGCTCTGGCTTTGGCGTTCTGCATTCTGTTCAGTTCATCTTCCTTTGAAACCTGAATCCTGAACTTTCTGAAACATCTCAGGGTCGCCACTTGCCGCGTCCTCCTGATGATGATGATTTGCGGAGGGAAGAAAATATAGTGTGCGATTGTAAAGTAAGGAGTATACACAATGAAAAAAGACAGAGAGTGTGTCCTTTCAATGACCCTATCCTTTTGCTTCATGATGGCAGCCAAGGACAATGTAACGAAAGATGCACTGCACAACCTCTATGTTGGAACCCCCCATCGCGTCGTCGTCATCGTCATCGTCGTCGCCTGGCCACTGTCAGTCACCTTTCCTTTATACATCGTCGTCGCCAGAAAGAAAGATATACATACAAAAATGTGAAAGAGCACCCAATTGACTCAACTCCAGAACTCTCGATTCTCGGAGTCCTTCAACCTTCCCTAATGTAACTCTGAGTTTTTGGTGATGGAACGATGATTGTATTATATTCGTAACTATAGTATTCACCCTTGGGCGGGCAAAAATGCATGCAAATTTACCCTTGATCCTTGTGGCTTTTGCTGTTCGCTGATGTGCACCTCCTCCTCCTCCTTCACCCACTCCAATCACTGCTTCAAAACACCGAAACACATCATAGGAGGACTATAGTTTTGTATTGTTGTAGCAAATTATATGCATTTGTTAGACGACCTGTGACTATATTTGAGCTGTGAAAAGGGAGGACTTTTGCCAGTCCTGATTTCAGCATGGTCCTGTTTTTGACTTGTGTTACTCGTATACTCGTACTATACATTTAGTAAAGGGGAATGTAAAATTCACGGCCCCTTAGGGCACGCTTATCCCTGCAACAGACATCAGGCTGCGTTACCTACCCTTTTTGCGCTTCATTTAAGGGTGTTGCATATACATATACTCGTACAAACGGTACGTAGGTAGGGTAGAGTATAAGGTTACCAAACATCGACATTATATCACGATGCACGTGCTGTATCACCTGTATGATTCGTCATGTCTCAACTTAGCTCTCAACCCTTCTCCTGGTCTTGGTCCTGATCCTGGCCCTTTTGGATGAAACTCTATCCTGTATCCTGACACGCGTCATCACAATACAACATCCATGATGTATCGTCGTATCGTATCGTTTCGTTGTTCGCTTTGGTATCCCTTTAACCATTTTTATATCGAAAGCCAGGACAGGACGTTATAGGAGGTGTTGGTTTTGTTGTTAAAATTAAATTTTCATTTGAAATTCTTCATTATAGTACCTATGTATGTTATGTGCGTTCCTTGTATGCAAACATATATAATTTACATACGTTTTGAATGAGAACGTGCTAAGGGTGTGCCACTGACTGCCATACCATCAGCATTCCGTATACCAGCTAGCAACCAGGAGGAAGAGGATATATGCGAATAGAGGTATGGAATATTCAAAAGGATTCCATGATGTTATAAATGATGTCCCGGACTTGCAGTCATTCACCTCTAGGTTGTCATACCTACCCTACATACCTTACCTATCCTGTTCCTAGGTAGATATAGGATAGGTGGTTAGCTATACAGAGTCTCGTAGTTTTGTGATGTTTTGGTTCATAAGGAAATTAAATTGAATGAATAGAATGAATGGATGGTTGGTTGGTCATATCCGTGACTTTTGTGAAAGGATTAAAATTTTCAAAATGTATATTTTTCATATACCTATACAACAATACCAACATTTCATATCTATAGGTATAGGTTGATAGATAGAGATACGAATATACATGGCTTAATGGTTAAGATAATGAAGTAGGATTACAAGGAATGAAATAATATTTTAGGGTTAGCGTACAACGGCGCGGCGTTTCAGTACAAAGAAAATATTTCTATCTATTAATTTAGGAAAATAATTAAAATTGAGAGAAATGATTTTTAGCTATTTCCTCTTTGCCCTGATGATTTTGAAAAAAGGGGTTTTTCGTTTAATGGGTTGATCTTTTTTGGTTAATGGAAATTAATTGCAATTTTCTGCCAGATTTTAAGCTTCAAATGGGGTACCTATGAGAAGTTTGATATATTTTAGTCAGTGTGAGGTAAATTAAGTGATTTTTAGGCGAAACAAAATATAAAAAACAAGGTTGGGAATTGAGGAGGTTTTGATAAGATAGAAGAATGAGCTGAATATAGTTTTCTATTTTAACGGAAAGTTGTTTTTTTTTGTATGTTAAATTCATAACAATTGCGTTTGAAGTCATAATTTGTAAGCAAAGTCATTTAAGATTTACTTGTAGCATAATTAAAAAGGGTAACTGGCATCTTTTGACAGTTGACAAATAAAAATTACGTCATTACTAAAAAACTGGGCGACCTACGATTCAACAACGCATAGATATTTTCAAAAATGGACTGCAACAAATGGTGAGCTAGAGCACTTTTGAGTCGTATCGAGCTATGCAATCTAGTATAGGGATACACCTGAGATTATTGCTGTTTTAGCCCGTAGTGTTATTGTTAGCCATGTTTGGCAATTTCAAGTTAATCTTTAAAATAAACCTTACACAAGCCAACCAACAATATTACACCGTATTTTACACAAAAACTAAGGTTATAAGAATTTTAAAAAGTTCAGTAAACATTAGAACTCATGTAAGTCAATCACTAGTTACGTGGTATCTTCAGTGATGGATTTACGCCTAGGCCCGTGAGGCCCAGGCCTAGTGCGGCATAATTTGAAGGGCGGCAAAATTTATGAAATGCTTAACACTTGAAAGCGTTTCTACATTTAAAAATACCTTAATGAAAGGCACAAATATATCTTCGATCTAAAGTTTCGGAACGCATCCAAAATCGTAACTTCTGTTTACTTAAGGTGGCGCTACAGTCCTGTGTGAACTAGGGCCTAACTTCTAACTTCTGTTTGCCAATTTAAAAATTCAATCTAGAAAATCTATGTTAAATTTGAAATTGCGAAAACAAACAAAACAGAACTGTAAGACAGAAAAATCGCACCTCATCTCTTTGTTTTTGTATCTGCAGGGATCAGTAATACTGATGATGCAGACTTTAAAAATTCTAGAAATGTTTATAGTGATAAAACAAGGTATTGTTTCAAAAGTTTATTTCAACGTACGCAAAAATGGAGAGATTCAACGCCGCCGCCTCCGTGAGTGGTAGATTTATTTAGAAACTAAAGGCTCTGTATTTTGTATTCCATGCTTATTATTTGGTAGAAGTGGTGAAATGAATGCTTTTACTGACGAAGGATTCCGTGTCTGGAAAAAATTAAAAGCACGCATCGAAGAACATGAAAATTCTGACTTTCACAAAACTAAAGTTAGTCATTTTAAAGCTTGAGTAATAGTTCACGGGCGTGTTGATCAAAATCTAATAAAACAACTCGATGAAGATATAATGGAACAAATTGCAATTATTAAATCACTAGCAATAAGAGGCCTGCCATTTCGAGGAAATTCAGAACGAATAGGAGATCCTCATAATGGGATTTTTTTAGGAACAGTATGACTCCTTGCTAAATTTGTTCCATTTTTATCTGAACATTTAAAATTGCATGCACACCCTGGTAGTGGGAATACATCGTGTTTATCTAAAACAATCTATGAAGAAATTATACCGTTGATTCAAAATAAAGTACTACAACAAATTTCTAGTGAAGTGCAATTTGATAAGTATTTTGGTATAATTGTAGATTCTACGCCTGATTTAGCACATGTCGATCAGCTTGCTATAATTATACCATATGCATATATGTACGTGATAACGGTGAAATTGTTAAAAGGTTTCTAGAATTTCTACCAAATATCTGCCATAAAGCTAAAGATATTAAGGATGTATTGTTAAAATCTCTAGAAACACTTTACAAGAACTATACAATTTCTTTACTATATATGCTTATCGTTGGGAAATCTTGGTGCAGCGTACAAATTTAAGAATAAAGAGTCTTTCTCAAACTGGTTGGTTTGCTCCCCATGATGCATGTTACGCATTAGAAAAAGAGTGGCCTGCAATAATTGATGCACTGGAATTTATTGCCGAAAGCAGAGATGAGAAAACGACTACGCGATCTGAAGCTACGAGATTGCAGCGAAAATTACAACATTTAGAAAGAGCAATCCTAGTCGTTGTCTGGAATGTAATTTTAGGTCGTTTTAATGCTGCTAGTAAGAAGCTTCAAGAATCTCAAGCTGATTTATCATCGGTTGTGCAGATCTATAGACATGAGAGACAGAAAATTTTCTGAATATGAAGAAAAAGCTAAAGCACTGTCTGGAGTTCAGGATTATTATCGTTATGATACTCGTCGCCACCAGAAAAATGCAGCCAGATGACTCACGGGTAAATGAAAGACCACCTTTTTCTGGACCAGAAAATGTTCGCACAAATGTTTATTACTCTATTTTAGACACTCTTAGTCCACAATTAGCCGGGCGTAAAAGTGCATCTGAAACACTTTACCAAAATAGATACAAACGAGTTGAAAAATCTTGCCAATAAACTAGTCAATAAGTATCCTGACTATTTGGAAGAGACGTTAGACAATGAATGTATTAATTTCCATTATCAATTCAAAGATTCCTTAGCAAAAATAGAAGATGCCATGTATTGCATTCCCGGAGTCTTCTAGATGTTTATTCAAATTTGAAAATTTTTGAATTGATTAATATAAAAAAAAAATTATTTATTATTTGTCTATCTAAGGATTATAACTTATTAATCTTTCATGTTAATTAATTATATTTATAAATTAAACTTTAATAAAATAAAGTTATTTTGAAAAAAAAAAATATTGGATACAAATTTATGAAATAAAATTTAACAATAAGGGCGGCGCATCGAACGGGGCCTAGGGCGGCAGCAAGCCTAAATCCGTCACTGAGTATCTTTGCTGTTTGGGTTCTTGAAATGTGTTTGGATTTTTATCGACAAATCAATGAGGCTCATTTTTAATACAGAGGCTACGTTAAACATTGAGAACTTTTGCAGGAATTTTGGATTTCTCTTTAATTCTTCACCAAAAATTTGGAAACGTTCGAAAATATTGGGTTCTAGGACAATTAGTCCAAACATGTAATAAAATTATATTTGTGGGTCTAAATCTCATGATAAAAATGATTTTTTGTCATTTTGTTGAATAATTCCCAAAACTTGTAGGCATTATAATTATCTACAAAGCAACATATTTCGGTCGTCAGTAATTCAATCCGTTGGTTTGTTTTTTAAAAATAAGGTTTGGAAAACTAAGAAGTTTTCTGTGGTATATCAATATCAGGTACTATTTTCCGACAAATTGAGCCTAATCAAGTGACAGCTGTCAAAAAGTACAACTCCAAAAAAGTATTGTCATATTAAAAAACACACGTCTATAAGAATGTATCCGTTATAACGGTTTATTAATTTTGCGGTTTCCAAAGTATAGGGCTGGAATTCGACATCTGTCAAACTAAATTTTTTTTGTTTCAGTTGAAAGTCTGAAAGTTTAACTATCGCATGCATATTCTTAAAACCTACTACAAAAATAATGATTTTGCCACAGTCACATATCGTGCTCTAAGGGGAGATTATGGTTCTCATAATTGTCCAACTACGCAAGGAATTGGCAAAATTATAAATAAATTCGTAGAGACTGGATTGGTTACAGATATTTTAAGGCCCGTGCATCATCGTTTCCCTCGTACCACTGAAAATATCGCTGCTGTAAGTGAAAGTGTTGCAGAAGACCCGAATGTGTCGACTCCTCGTCGTTCTCAGGAATTAGGACTATCTTAAGTCACATTAGGGGGTATTTTGCATTTGGATCTACACCTACATCTATGTATATAAAGTCCGAGCTCACACAACAACTGAAGCCAGCTGACCATTCACAACGTGCGTCGCGTCGTAGGTACGTCGAATGGGTGCTTGAACAATACGGGCGGTGGTCAAGTCAATGTTTGGTGCGCTCCTTGCTCCGGAGGTGTGATTGGACCTTACATCTTCGAAATCGACGATGGAACGATTGTAAACGTCAATTCGGAGCGTTATGGTCATATGATAACCGACTTTTTTTTGCCTGCTATTGAAGAATACGACTTAGAGAATATGTGGTTTCAACAAGACGGTGCCACATGCCACATAACTCGAACGAATATGGCTTTATTGCATCAAGAGCCATTTCCTGGCCGCGTAATTTCTCGTCATGGCGATATCAATTGGCCACCAAGATCATGCAGATCATTAGACCGCGTTTATGAAAATAAACCTTTAAGTTTTGAGCACTTAAGAACCATCATTCGTCAAGTTATGGCTGAGATACCGCTCAGTATGTGTCAAAAAGTGGTCAAAAATTACCTTCAAGGAATCGATGCTTGCAGCAATTCGCGTGGTAGCCATTTAAATGATGTAGTGTTTCACACATAATGTCAAAGATCAAACTTTATAATAAAAAAAGAAATATCATGAACAAAAATATTTTGTATGTGTTTTATTTACGTTTACTTTTGAAACCGCAAAATGAATAAACCTGTATATTCTAGGATCTTGTACAAAATTTTAACTGTTAAACTTACATATATATAATGGTGCGAAGTTTTGTTTCATATTTTCTGTTTTATGGAACTAAAACCATATTTTAATTTATACCGAATAGGAACATTTAAAAATGAAAATAAAATGCTACTCAACAATTTTCTTGAGGTAACGTTCCCATTCCCAACAAATGAGGTCAAGACTTTGATTTTCTGAATTTTGGCATCATATATGAAAACAGATACTTCGACAGCAAAAATTTAAATATTTTATGTCAAAAATTATTTTTCAAAATAAGATTTTTACTTGCCGGAAATATTTATGTAAACTTACCTGAAAAGAAAAGAAAAAATATAAATTAATTATAATAATCATTAATTCGAAAATATATATAAAACTTGCATTTCATTTGTGTATGTACATTTATATATGTACATATATACAGTAAATATCCTTTAGAATGTCAAGATATAAAATTTAAAAAAATAATTGAATTACGAAAATATCTTTTGTAACCTAATATTTTCTTACTTTTTATACGTATATAATATATACAAGTGTATATTTTTATGAGTACCTATAAAGTGAGTAATGAGGACACACGTAACTAAAAACTAATTATAATGAATTCAAAAGTCAATTAAACAATTGATTGATTCTCTTCAAATATTTATAATTCAATTTAAAATTATAATTGAATCAATAAATGACTCTTATACTACACGTCATTTCTTCAAAACATACATATGTACATCGAAATACATACATATGTATACATACAAAATTTATCTAAAAGTATCAAATTCACGGACATATGTACATAAATAGATAATAAATCCTTGATAATTACATTTTATAAGTAATATTACTTGAAGCGAAGGTCTCTTTGGGGAATATTATGTCAAGCAGAAAATTTTCTTTTTCCTTTTATAAAGGGTGTCCCAAAATTAACGCAAGATTTGAATTTGCAGCCATTTGTGCAGTGAAGTGTTGGCAACCCTGAAAAAAAGCAATTTGACAGCTAACAGTATAGGGTTATTAAAAATGGAGCGTTACACGAGAGAACAACGTGTCTTCATTATTAAAGAATATTTCAAAAATAGTGAAAGCTTGGCGGCTGCAGTTCAAGCAAAATCATCCTAAGCGATGAAGCACATTTTCATCTTGATGGCTTTGTCAATCGCCAAAATTGCCGCATTTGGGGTTCGGAGAACCCACATGTGATTGTTGAAAAACAAATGCATCCACAACGCGTGACTGTGTGGTGTGGATTTGCGGCTGGAGGCATAATTGGGCCATATTTTTTGAAAATGATGCTGGTCAAGCAGTGACTGTTACTGGTGCTCGATATCGCGACATGATTACACAGTTCTTTCTACCAAAATTGGATGATATTGATGTGTCCAATATGTGGTTTCAACAAGACGGTGCCACATGTCATACAGCCCGTGAAACAATTCAATTACTGCATGAGACATTTCCAGGTCGTGTACTCTCTCGTTTCGGTGATCAAAATTGGCCTCCTAGATCATGTGATTTAACACCATTAGAATTCTTTTTATGGGGTTATTTGAAATCACAAGTCTATGTCAACAAGCCCACAACCACCCGTGCATTAAAGGAGGAGATTCAACGCTGCATCAAAGAAATTCAGCCACATTTATGCAGAATGGTCATGGAAAATTTCAACAAAAGAGTGCGCATGTGCATGCAAAGCCGTGGAGGCCATTTGTCCGATGTGTTATTCCATACATAACCCTATCCTATGTACTTTACGAGTCAATAAAAATATAACTATCAAAAGACTAAAAACGGCGTTTTCTATTTAATTCAAATCTTGCGTTAATTTTGGGACACCCTTTATTATTTGTATGTCTTGGTCGTAAATTGAAGTCGTCAGAGAGTCCTAAGGCGATTACCATTAAAAATGTATTTACCAATTATCCAACTTCCAACAACTTTAGTTACATTTTTACAAGTGTATACGTATGTACATATATGTAGGTAGAGTATATAGATAGATATGCATATACTCGTAGTATATGCCATTAAAATAAAGCTAAAAAAGGAAAGAAATCAATATTAATTAAAATATTCCATAAATATTGATATAAATGGATATTATTGACTTAATATTTGTATGTAATATATTTGTATATACTTTCGACGCGATGGAAGTAATGGCTTTTACTTACAATAAAATAAACATTGTGTTGCTAATAGAGTTGCCATATGACAACAATAAAAATAAAAAGATAATTTTATTAATTTTTTTTTTGTTTAAAAACCACTAATTACGTTACATTTTTGAAAAGTTGAGTTTCCTTAATAATGGCTATTATTAAAATAACTTTTCCGAAACTTTGGAGAAAAGATCAAAATTAGAGTGAAGAAAAAAAAAAGAATTGGAGAAAGTTGTCTAAAATGTTGACTTTCCATTTTTTTTTTGATGATGAAGGATTTTACAAATTTGGGTGTAGGGGTCGAAGAATTAAATCGGCCATAATGTTTTTTACAAAATATAGTATGCCAAAATGACGTGTTATTAAACTCTGTATGTGCAAAATACTGTATTAAGAACGTTCTTGAAGCTGATATAATGGCCGCGCATTTTAAAACTGTATTGACAGCGGAGGAGAAACTTTATACTTTTAGGTTTGTTCTACAGGATATGCATGTGTATGAACTTGATTCTCAAATTTCACTAAAAGAACTCGAGAACACTTTTCGGGTTATGAAGAACAACAAAGCTCCGGGGAGTGATTTCATTCCAGCTGAGTTCTATAAAAATGCAACATAACAACTCAAGCAATACATTGTGGATTCTTTCAACTTGATCTATAGCAATACTTGTGTAGTTTGTGCCAGTTTTACGAAAGCCGTTCTATATTTAAAATAGGAGATACAGGCAAGGTTGAAAATTATAGGGGAATTTCAACAAGCTTAGCTGGTTTTCAACCTGGATTTTCAACCACAGATCATATTTGCTAGAAAATAAATCGAGAAGAATAAGAAACTGGATGTGTATTTTGTGGACTTTAAAGCAGCATTCGACACGACAAAAGGAAGGTATTGGTTTATAAACTGGCATCAATTGGAGTTTCAACAAAGTTTTTAATGTTGTACATGAAATTTCCGGCATCATCAAGCGCAGTTGTATGGGATAGTTCTAAGTTTTCAGAATGGTTTTATATGTCTGCAGGTGTACCAAAGGGGTGCATTTTGAGTCCTATTCTGTTCGCCTCGTACATTGATGATGTAGCAGGTATTCTACCGCGGGGCGTATACTTTTCGGAAGATCTCGTAAAGGTACTTCTCTATGCAGATGACTTAGTGCTGATATCAGATAAACCCAATTCACTTCAACTTCAAGTAAATTGATTAGAAACGTACTACAAGACATGGGATTTTCATATTAACATATTGAAAACGAAAACGAGGAAACTTGTCTACTTAATAATAAGCGGATAGATGTGTTGACCGAATTCAAACAAATTTTTCGCAAATCCAAATATTGATCTTGAATATCAAGTACTTAACGCTATTGTCTAAACGTGTATGTGTTATGGAGTGCAGACGTTTGGGGTCAGTATCATTGAAGAATTTGAAGCTGTTCAAAGATATTTCTTTAATCTGGTTTACCTCGCATTTATTTAATAAAAGTGATGAAAGGAAATATAAATAGTTTTCTTCTTTCAGGGGATAGAACCAACTGGCCTTATCGCATGACATCACACTATTGTTATGTGAGAGTAACGTTCGTGATTAAAAGGACATATTTTCTATAATCATATAGCTAGAACTTCATCATCAGCTTTTAGAATTTAGACTGTTCTACAAGAGTCACAATCATCAATTGCCTACTAGAGAAAGTTATTTCAATAGTAACTCAAGTACCCAGCTGAGGTGATAAGCACCATTTTTTTTTTTTAATAAGGGTCGAGGTATTAAATCTGAATTTTATACCTTACAGAGCAGATCTTCAGCAAAACTGTAATCTATGCAATACAAGACAACCCGAAAATATCTTCCATTTTATAGGGGTTTTTACTATTTTACAAGAAATCCGAAGGTTTTACATCCAGGAAAGTTTTCTGACGGTAAATAGTCTCTACAATATCTTTAATGATTCTCATTATTCGCTTTCAAAAACAACAAGACAGTAATTTGAGATGAAGAATTTAAAATTCAATTTACTGTTTATACAGTTCTTAATATACAGTATTTTAAATTTGCAGTGTTAGAATTTTAGACCCATATCAAATAAAAATTCTACAATTTTGTAAGACTGAGATTATGTTAAATATTTAAAATATTAACTTTTTCTTTAATTAATTCTAAAACTTCGTTCTGAAAAGTTTTTTTTCCATTAAGTTTTAAGTTTTAAGTTTTCCTTAAATCAATTTAAATCCCATTTTTGAATTCATAGTTTAATTCTATGCGTGATCATTTTTACTACAAGATATTTTTGACGGAAGACAAAATTTTATTTTTACATTCACAAGATACAACAAACCAAGAATCTAAGCTCAAATTTTTCTACAAAAGGAACTGTGTTCGATCTTATGGTTATGTCATAAAGGTTTCTTAAAAGAAGTTGGTACTTTTAAGCTTTAAAATCACCTGTCAAAAGTCCGACTCTTCAAAAAACATTGAAAAACTGAAGAAATAAGATTGTGTTGAAATCTTTCATAGGTATTATTTCTTGAATTTAATATACATAAATAAGCTCTACAATGATCCCCTGCACTTTCGGCTCCAGAAATGATCATCATAGAATATCCTCATACCTAACTGAAATCGTACTGTAAAATATAGAGAATAGTTTTTTAGCCGTACTACGCGAATGTAGAATGCTCTACCGTTCTCGTACATTCCCTGTCATTAAAGTATTCAGGAATTTAAAGTATGGTGCATTTGACATAAAATCTGTAGACAAAATCGATTTGTTTATTTACTAATTTAATTCAAGAAATAATTTATACTTCAAATGTCCTTGACTTTTCTTCTTACTATTTTAGATAAATGCAAAGTGGCAACCACGAATATCAGACAACGAAGGAAAGAAAAATAGATTAATAAAAACGAACGTCATATGTTTGTAGTTCGGTGGTTCTTTCAAACGAGCCCCAATAAATTATTTATATTATATCAATAATCTTTATTTATTATACCTACCATGATCACGAGAGGCTATAATACCATTAAACTTGCGAACCTAAATAAGACCAATAAGTGTTTCTTTTTTTTCATTTATTCGTACCTTCCTGCCTTAACTTAGTAGAAATTGCAAAATACAAAAACACATATCTACATACATATTTTATAAATAAATAGCATTTTAAAAAAGTGTATTTTGTATATGTAGGTACTTAAATTTAAAAATGAAAAACATCTCAAATCCATTATCCTTGGAATAAAATATTTATCCGACAGTAACAATATCTATAAAAGCATCATCAAGGCAAGGCAGCATATATCTCAAATCGGGTGCTAATTTCTTTTCGATGTCGATTTACATATGTTGTGTGACGTATGTCTCTAAATTTGTTTTTCTCTTCTTTCGTGTTTTGTTTAAATTTTTCAATTATTTTAACTTTCTATAAACATACAAAAATGTACAGTACACATCTTATGGGTATAAATTATTGTAAAAAGTCAGTAAACTTTGTATTATGTAAGTTCGTTCATACCCAAACTCGAACCGAACCCGACCCAAAAGTAGGAGGAGGAGTGTAATGTATATTTCAACACTTGTTCATATGTCATTCTTCACACATTGTAGCACATCAGGTATAGGGCACCACACCCTTGTATACCTACTTCTACTTTCCGGATTCCGTGCATATGGAGTTAGAGTGGTATAATAGAGTGTACCCCTGGGTTTTGAGTTGTACATATTTTTATAGCTACACAAGAGACACATCAGAGACATTTCGGGCTCTTCCATTTCCAATAATCTTGACAAATATTTGTGCATTGTGCCACTTGAGGGGGCACAAACCTTGACAACAAACAAAAAGACATTCCAGAATGTTTGTTAAATAACATAAAATATCTTAAAACATAGACAAAAATAATTATGTGTCACTGCGTGAGCCATGAGAACACCAGTGACATATGTTGTTGCATGTGTCATGCCACAAAATGACACCTACTCACTTCAAAGCAAATTCATGCCTCGCTGATGTGTTCTTTCTTATACAAATCACCAGAAGGAAAAATAAAACCTAAACCACAATTAATAATCGATAGATATTGCGTCAGAATGACTAATTTAAAATTCATATAAGTTTGACGAAAACAAAAAAAAAACTCCTTTCAAACGTCACCGCGTTCAAGTCGAACCCACCTCCAAGTCCGCCCCTGGCTTCCTATACTCTAATTAAACATCACATTCGGATTAATAAATAATGAGGTGACATGCAACCCAACAACCGCCAATTATAAGTTGAACTTTTTCATTTTCATTATTTTGCTTCTTTCGTTTTTAAAGTGGTTTTAATGTTTAGATATATTTGTATCTATAAGATACTATATGTATAGTTTTATGCATCTTTTTTAAGGTAGAGAGCTCTTTTAAAGTTTTATAAATTACATGTTTAGTTTTACACATTTTAGTTTATTTATAAGTATATCTATGTATATCGATATACCTATATGTATTGTATATATTCTGTGGCATTCGTGTCAAAGTATTAAGATACGCTAAGTGGTAGCTGCAATAAATTTTGTATTTTGATGTTTTTGAAAGTTTAATTCTCTTTTCTGTTTAAAAAAGGTCAGAAAAGGAGTTTTTTTTTTCTTTGAATTTCGGTCAGATGAAAGATTATGGACATTGACGTATTTTAGGCTTTCTTATATAGGCATATGGCATGTAACAAATGATTTGAAATCAACGAAATTTTAACTTAATATAGTGTTTTTTTTCATTGTATATTTATGATTTATAGTTTTTTTGAAGTTTTGGAGTATAAATGTTTGATTCATTTAACCTTAAGTATTTGTTATTATATCACTCCGAAAATAGACAGAGAGTCAATTTTTTTCTATACCAATTTATGACGCTAAATGTATGTCTAGTTTTCAATTCTAATTATTCGAAGTGAAATAAAACTTTTCAAGAAACTTTTTTTACTTTTCCAAGAAAATACATTTGGCAAAATTGAGGAATCAAACAAATTTTCGGAATTTTGAGTTATTTTTCAAATTGCTGTACCCCGGTGAAAAATGGTCGCATCGATAAAAAAAATAAAGAAATTTGCAATGATATTAGGAATGCAAAACATTTAGTAATTTTTTTTAAAACAATATTCTAATAAATTTACTAACGAATATTTTTTTTTTTAAAGTAGGTATGGTTTTCAATCTTGTAAAACTTTTTCCGTAGTTTGTCTTTTTGACAGCTATCACTGGATTCAGGGGCAATTTGGTTAGATATTTCATAATGAATAGACTTTCTTCTTACTTTGGTTCACGCGAAGCCAACTAAGGAAGGAAACTTTGGTGAAAGCATTGTCTAGCGTCAAGGGCTTGTGACTTGCGTGGTCTTCAAGTTCGTGCGATTTAAATCCGCTGAACTATCGGGTGATTTTTTGAGGTTAGGATTTTCATGCATTAGTATTTGACAGATCACGCGGGATTTCAGACATGGTGTCAAAGAGAAAGATGCTCAGTATGCTTTGACATTTCATCATGAATAGACTTACTAACGAGCAACGCTTGCAAATCATTGAATTTTATTACCAAAATCAGTGTTCGGTTCGAAATGTGTTTCGCGCTTTTTTATCGACAAATTTTGTTCAGCGATGAGGCTCATTTCTGGTTGAATGGCTACGTAAATAAGCAAAATTGCCGCATTTGGAGTGAAGAGCAACCAGAAGCCGTTCAAGAACTGCCCATGCATCCCGAAAAATGCACTGTTTGGCGTGGTTTGAACGCTGGTGGAATCATTGGACCGTATTTTTTCAAAGATGCTGTTGGACGCAACGTTACGGTGAATGGCGATCGCTATCGTTCAATGCTTACAAACTTTTTGTTGCCAAAAATGGAAGAGCTGAACTTGGTTGACATGTGGTTTCAACAAGATGGCGCTACATGCCACACAGCTCGCGATTCTATGGCCATTTTGAGGGAAAACTTCGGAGAACAATTCATCTCAAGGAATGGACCGGTAAGTTGGCCACCAAGATCATGCGATTTGACGCCTTTAGACTATTTTTTGTGGGGCTACGTCAAGTCTAAAGTCTACACAAATAAGCCAGCAACTATTCCAGCTTTGGAAGATAACATTTCCGAAGAAATTCGGGCTATTCCGGCCGAAATGCTCGAAAAAGTTACCCAAAATTGGACTTTCCGAATGGACCACCTAAGACGCAGCCGCGGTCAACATTTAAATGAAATTATCTTCAAAAAGTAAATGTCATGGACCAATCTAACGTTTCAAATAAAGAATCGATGAGATTTTGCAAATTGTATGCGTTTTTTTTTTTTTAAAGTTCTCAAGCTCTTAAAAAATCACCCGATATTTTTTACTTTTTTTTCCTTTCATCGACTTAATCTCAGCAACTAATGTGGGCACAGAAAATCTAAATGCAGTTCCTCAATTTTTAATACATTTTATACAAAAGAATCTGATCTTGAAAAAAAGAACAAGGTTTGCCTTAATAATATTTTTAAAAATAAATGGTTAAATTTGAAATCCTCATGGAATCATTAATCTTTATTGCGTAGGCATTTTTCACTTGAATAAATACAATGTACAATTACTTTCCGAGGTTTTAATTTGGTATCTATAGAGAAAATGGTTTAATTGATAAAACAATCAAAGTTTTGAAAATATTAAATGATCAAACTAAAATGTCATAAAGCCCAAAATTGGTCACAAAACCAAAAAACAAAAAAGAAAATCGCCAAAAAAAACCAAAGCAAATGTAGTAACGCCCAAATAAATTTTAAATAAAAGATCGCCCAAATTGTCAAATGTCATTTTGCCTTAAAGTATTTTTAATTTTGAAGTTGGATCTTATGTGACATAGGGGTTGGACGTTTTGACATTTATTTTGGGCATTACGACGATTATTATTATTACATTAAAACCAAATTATAAAATGGCATAAAGCCCATACAGAGAAACGTCGTTAAAATTATCACTAAGAAAACGTCACAAAGCCCAAATAAAATGTCATATCATCCGTCTTTGTAACGCCCAAATTTAGAAATGTAATAATTTTCAAAAGATTTTGGCTGGTTGGGCTTTTAGACGTGCCCCTCTGCAACCCTCCTGCTTGGGCTCACTATAGGATTTGGAAGTTTTGGAAGCAAGCAAACCATTTCGTTTTGTTTCACTTTGAAAATTGGCCGTATTTCGCTTTCTGGAAGTGAAATAAAGCCACAAACACATTTGTTGGCGATAAAATTTAAAACTCAAAATAACATAGTACTCAAAATAAACAAACATTTTGTCAGTATATCCAAATGTCTAAACACATGACATCTTTATAATTGATTTGCAAAAAATGTGTTTTACTTAACCCATTTTGAAAGTTTTTACAGTTTTTAAAAGAAATGTTCTTTTGAAATAAAAAATAGTTTTTGGCACAACCTAACCTTACAAATTTAAAAATGCGCTTTTAAATAGATTCTAAGAAAATCATAGTTTTCACAAAATTGTTCAAAAAATGCGAGAACAAATTATATGGAATTTTGTATCCAATTAAAGAATTGTGCACTAAATTTTTAAAAATTTTTTCAAGAAATTTTAAAATTGTTCAAAAACTAAGCAACATTATTAATCATTGAAATAGGAAAGTAAGAAAAGTTAAAATTAAACATTTTTTTTGAGAATAACTTGAGATTTGTAAGGTCCACAAAAGTTATATAGTTATCGACACAGTCCATGCAACACCGCTACTCCAAAAGTAGTCATTACTGTTTATATCTTTATAGCACACTGTTAATTTTATTTATATCCAAATTTGTATTTTTTTTGAATCCAAGACGCATTATTACAAGGAACCCAAAACGTTTCTTAATTCAAAATATTATCATATCGTGTGAATTCGAAAATTTGAGTCGTAAGCCGAGTGGGTAAATAGGTCAGAAACGGTTAAAACTAAAATTTATCTTCATTTCAACTTCGATGATGAATAACTTTTGAAGAGTTCAATGTATGTATTTACAAAAATTATACACGAACGTGTTTCTTAGATCATTTAATTTCCTTTCAAAATCTGTATTGTTTCTCTCTGTATTTTGACTTGGTCGTTATTTACAAAATTCTAACCATAATCCAAAGATTGAATGAAAAGCGATGATGGACCTTTTAATTTTTTTAAGGGCTCAAATTGGTACAACCATTTTTTTTTCATTCTAAGTCGTATTTTTGCTATTGTATTCCACAATAAAAATATTAGGATTTTTTGGAGCAGTTTAATAAGCAACGTCCACAAAATTTAAATATTTCTTTATCCTTTGGGTATGCAAATTGCGGTAATATCATTCAAAATGTCGTTATCAAAAAAACTGATCTCTTTTAAATGTAGACAAAAATGTATGTAACAAAACTAAATCCCAAAACGTCCATTTTTTAAAAATACGGCCATCAGGCCCTGAAAAGTAATTAATTCGTAAACATTAACTGCGTCAATTACTTAAACACAAAGACCTATCGTAATCGCTGCCAATCCGCTGTAATTTTGACAACGTTGGGATACAAAAAATTTGAGTGTATTTTGTATTTTGCTATGTTTCAATTCTCTTTAAATGTTTTCTTAAAATCTCTGCTCTGCTGCACAGTTACAAAAAAAAATGACAAATCCAAACATTTAAGTTTCAAAAATTTTAAAAATAAAGCATTTAAAATTTGTTTGTTAAAATTTTAATTTTTTTTCGGGTTGGTGATAATATCCCCCAAGATATAATCCCTAAAGGAAAATCCCCAAATCCATAATTCCCAAAACGAAATCCCCAGCAGCAAAATTCCCAAAGAGAAAATACCCAGCGGAAATCCCCAAGTGAATAACCCCAAAACAATTATGTTCAAGTAGTGAATCATGCGATTAAATCGCGCGCGCAATTTAATCGCATGATTCACTACTTGAACATAATTGTTTTGAATATATTAAATTTCATTTATATTGCATGAAATGCAAGCAAAAGATTTGGAAACAATAAAATCATCCATTTCAATTTTTATTCCAAAATTAAAGAAATACTCGACACTACAAAACAACACTTAGACAGCACTAAACAAGCCTTACGAATACAATGATTCTCTATCAATACTAAAGTCAGACTGAGAAGTGCATGCCTTCATAGTGATATTTTGTTTAGAAACTGTTAATCATTATCATTTATAAATATCACAATAAGAGAATTTCATAAGAGTTTTTCTAAAAACTGCATGCATAAATGAAGATATGCACGGATACTGGGGATTTGGATAGTTCGTGGGGATTTTGGCAAAATAAATTATTTAGTTGGGGATTTTGTCCATTTGTCTTATGTCTCTGGGGATATTATCAAAATGGATTAAATTTGTTTGGGGATATTATCCCGTGGGGATTCTTTTTTTTGGGGATTCAATACGACACCCTTTTTTTCTCTCATGAAGAAGAACTGAAAATCATAAACATTTTTGATTTAATTTTTGTCTAGCATAATAAAGAGCGTTATGTCACCATTTTTATTCGCCTTGAATCTCATTTCTGTGGCTTTTGTTTATGATACCGAGAACCATTGATTTCACACAACCTTTTCTAAAAAGTGTATGGTTTTTGTGACAGCCTGATGCGCTTAATGGATTTTTTCACTATCTATTCAAATCCCAATATGTTTAAGGGGTGGCATTGACTTGACATGTCAAGTGATTGACAGGCGTAGAAAATTTCACTATTCAACAATAATTGGAAAAGCATCATAAATTGTTGATAACAATTCAAAAAGTATGTGGATGAAACGCCCTTTATTGTGTAAAATATAAATAAATTAGGTGGCGCAACGCAAGAGTCCATAGAGAACCAAAGCCTAGTGGCTTACAACTCTAAACCAGTTTTGTGTGCAAGTCATGTCAGGGATAGAGCATGGAGGGGTCACTTATGTATACATATATGTAACTGATAGTCAACAAAAATTGTTTGAAATAATGAGCTTCAAGACATGTTTTTAATTCAAAAACAGTATTTTTTTAGATACTTCGCCAAGTATTAAAAAGACATGTTAATAGAAATGTGACTTATTAGTTTTAAAACGTGAAAAAATGCTAAACATTTGAAATTCACCATTAAGATTGTCACACTGCTTCAGTTCAAATTATTTCTTGAGTAAGTACCTATACCACAAAGACTAATTTGATTTTGGGAATTTAACTTAAAAGACTTTTTGTATAAAATAATGATATTTACAAAAATCTAAAGTTCATCAAAAATTATCAAAAAAATTGAGACAGAAAAAGTTTTATATAGAAACTTAGATTCTAAGAAAAATTAGATTTCAATTTTGATTCTTTTTTGTGAAAATAAATCATTTTTTAGGTTACTTACATATGTCGAATTGAGGAAAAAATTTTTAAGTGCTTGAAAATACCATTTGAAAATAATCCTACGTAACTTTCAAAACTGATTGTCATTAAAAAAAGGTATCTCCTTTCATATGCTGAAGATTAATGGCAAAACCCATCAATTTGTTGAACATTATTACTTTTAAATGCCTAACAACAGCCCCATATGATGTTCCTACATCACTTAAACTTAAAGTTTATATACCTATACTCAAATGTCAGAAAAAGGTTAAAAAATCAATCGAAACGTCAATATTTTTTGATTTCTTATGATTAAATGGGAAAATGTGTACTTTGACAAAGCTGAATGGATTTTTACAATTCTGATTGTTTTTCTTGTTTTCAAAATCAATTCTATATTGCCCTTTTCCGTCTTAGCAACTTAATCGGCTTAACTGAGTGAGCCTGAGCTCGAGCGCCTTCGCCAAATAAACAAATAGAATACTGCCCTACAATTTAAACCAAACATAACGAAGGTAATAATCCGATTTTATAAGAGATCTTTCACATTCTTATTTATGTGCATATCTATGTAAGTGTATTTCAACATATATTTTTGTCCCCCTCTTTGGTATCTAGGCTAAGGTAGAGATTTAATATACATACATAACATAAATAATAAAATTACATTAAAACGAAAAAAAAAAAATAATAATACATAATTCTAAATCTCAATAATTTATTTTAATTTAAAATTCAATACACCTCTCCTTGTGTATATATCTTTCAGATACATTTCAGTAATATACAGATGTATCTATATACATTTTGTTTCTGCATCCCATCCAGTGCAGTGGCAGTGACAGCGGCAGCGGCAGCGTTATCGGCAGCGCACCCTTCCTTGCATCTTAATTTTTTATTTGTATAGTCAAAAATATATACATACATATATAAAAAAGAGAAGAAATATCACAACAGTCTTCTCTTTCTATCTGTCTCTGCATCATTGTGTATATACATTATTATATGTTTATAGTGAATTTGAACATATTCGCCATTAGGTTGTGCAAATTGCATTTACATATGCAAATGAGGAAAGATATCGCGTACAATATACATCTAGAAGGTAGGTATAGATACTTTATTTTGTGCCATCTTTTCTTAATGCAATCTCAGGCTTGCTCGGCTCGGGTCTCTGATGGGGTTCTGGGATGGGACTTGTGTGACTGTTTTGAGAGAGATAGATGAATAAAAAGGCGTCTGACATCAAATATAAATACACATCCGAAGGTTGGGTTCGTCGTCATCATCATCATCATCATCGTCGTTGTTGTTGAAGTCGGTACATGTGAGTACCTTACGCCTTATACCTACCTATAAAGCCTTCCTCAATCAATTCACCTTCATTCAAAACAAATATCAGCTAAAATAAATGCATAAACAAACAGGGTGTCTACGTGTAATTAAACAACTTAAAAAATAAACAAAAAATTTTGATTTTTATTTATTTAAAGAAAAGAAGGTTTTATTTTTGAAATCTTATCCATTAAGATGATGGTGTAAATGATTTTACTAAAATTTACATAGAAGGAAGGTTTTTACAGGGATCAGTCTTAAGTGAGAATTGTTAAAGTTGTTTTTAATATAAGTGGGGTTTTTCAATTTCTCCCGCAATTATTCAACAAAAACTGTTAAAGTTTGATAGACCCAACTTTTTTCAATAAGAGGTTTTATTTTGAAAAGCCTTCTATGAGTATTTTACCAGCTGTTACTTTTGATGCTGATCATTTTTTAATATTTAGAAAGTAAAAACTAGTCCATTACTAAAAATGCAACGATACAAGAATTAAATGCATTCATTCAAATTGTTGGACTTTGATATAAAAATTATGAAATTTTTTCAGTCACAGTTACCAGTTTTGCAATTTCTAGAAAATAAGATCTATGCCAATTCTGCTCAATCGATTCAAGATCTTACAGATGGAATTCTTTAAGTTATCGAGAACGACAAACTATGACTTTTAATACAAATAGCTTTCTCTTTAAAAATTATTATTTTTATAAATATTGATAAGAAATCTCGTTTTGGAAAAACCGTATTAAAATATTTAAGAAAATCGTCTTAGTTGTCCAAATTTTAGATTTAGTCCAATATCAAGAAAAAAAGACGAAAAGTTGGAAGTCCGTGCCTTCCAGCTTTCAGGGCTAGCTTACAACAATGTCTATGAGTTTTCGGAACCAATACTTTAATTTTGAAAAATATTGCAGTGGATAAAGAAGAAATTAAAACCAATTTGTATTTTTAAAAAACACGGAAAAGTTCTAAATATAAAATTATGGGTTTTTACTCTAAGGAAAAGTACTTACACGTAGATTTTAGTACACATAATAATTAAGGTTTTTAGAGGCACTTAACTCGGAACCGGGGCTACATGAACACGAACGCGTAAATGTTTTAACTTGTTTCACGAAAGTGTGGTGCGGCTACGGCTTTGTTAAAACAAGTGTTTTATTTGTGTTGTTAGAGATTGTCAATGTGTAAAAATGCTACGTATACGTATATCAAAAGAATCCCGTGTTAAGACCTTACAAGAATTATAAAGTTGATAATCTGGGAAAAGCTATGGATGCAGTTCGGCGGGATGTCAAAGAAAAAGGCTCCATAAACATTCAAAGTACCTCGACCAACCCCAGTAGGTACTGAAGAAAGTAGAAATATGACACCTGACCCAACAATTTTATTAAGTGTAAGGAGTAAGTAAGGAGGTGATTTCTGAAACCCTTGCAATTATAGCGAACTTCAAATATCTGGGTAAACAAGGCAACCAGTCTTCAATGGTAATGTCTTCAAGAACAACACCCCAAGGCCAGATTTTATCGATTCCTTCATAGCTAAAAACAAAATGACAGTCGGAATTGTTTCAGTCAACTAAATCAAACATTATTTTTGAAGTAACTAGGCATTCCTTGATCATTGTACCGCACTTTACAGAGCAATTTGACGATCCAATAAAGTAATATCCCATGGTAAGTTCGGTACGATGAACATATTTTAGTTACGCCAACCTAATTTTTTCACGTTGTATCTCAAAAACTGTATAAAGTAGCCCCACTTTACCGTATGTTTTTGCAAGTGTCTTAGTTCAGTTGTGGTATTTTGATTGATCATGATTTTGAGGCCAAATTTTGTACACAATTTCGAACGATATTTCGAACCCAATTTTGACTTTTATGGTTGAATTTCCATCTAACGATGCAACGCCGCGCCGTTGTTAAAAAATTGATCAGTTGGACTAATTTTCCTTAATTTTCGTCATAGATAAAGTTGAAAACAATTTTTTATAAACAAAACAAATTAGTTGTATGCCCCTTTCTTCGATATCAGTAAAAATATTTTAGTATTTCATAAAATGTTCATAAGTCAACAAATTTTACGTGTCTTAAATTGATCTTAACGAAACGTGGAACTATTTCAGTTTTTAACAGAAAAGTTCAAAACGGATTGAAAGTAGACTACGTTCTTGTAACTAATTCGTCTTCCAAACAATTCTATCATTTCAAGTTCTTGAAGTGTATTAAAAACAAACAAATAGTTTAAATCAAAACTCAAAATCGAAATCAGCAATAAAAATTAAACCCAAAACATATTTTTCAAAAACTATGAATTAAATTCAAGATTTGCTCAAAAAAAAAATTTACAAAAAGTCAAGAAAAGACTGACGAGTTTTCAGAAACTAAGTAAAATAATCACACAATTTATAGGTAATTGTTAAAAGATATGTTGAGTTTTTACTTAGCCTTAAAAAAAAACTGTTGTTGGTCTTTAGCATTTTTAAAACGACCTTTTTAAAAACCTGATCTTATAGAAAAATTGAAAAGCGCAATTCGAATTCAGGACATCTTCATATCTTTTATATAAAAAATGGAAGTTTTGCAAAAGAAAAAAAAAAGTTATTTTTCCGACCAGTGTTATGAGGGCTCCTTATTAACTTTTTAGGTCTTTTAAATGAAATGAAACCTAGCGATTTTAATATCTATTTTAATTGGACTGTTTTTTAAAAATACCAAAGAACTATTAAGGAATTTATCGTTTTATTACATACGCATTATTTTTTTGGCCTTGAATGTTAACCTTTTACAACTCTGCCACCCTTTACAAAAGCCAACAACCAATCTACCTTTTACAAAATGAATTATTCTATAAAAAAGGCGCGCATCTGCAGCTATCTTCTTTTCTTCTCTTCTTCCTTCTGATGACACCAAACCAACACAAAATACCTCAAAGATATTTTTGTTTTTCTTTTGCAAAAGAAAAAGATGCGATGGTTCGATTTATATTTATTCAATGAAATATTTTTAGGGCCTCTTTCGTCTTCGTTTATGGGTAAAATAAGTTTATAATGTTTGCTTCTTGTTGATTTGCAAGCTGAATGAAGATCGTCCTCCGTTTAAGCCAAACTATACCCTATAAATTCTCATTCTCATAAAGATTCACTTATATATCGCGGAAAAAAGATATTTATACAATAAACGAACGTTCACACAAACAGAAGAAGAAGAAGTAGATGAACGAAACAGATGCAAAAAAAAACCAACAACAACAAAATGTAATAAAATAAAATAAAAATATATATAAATTTATGAAAGATCACCACCACCGATCATCATCTTCATCATCTTCATCACCAACGAACAGCAAAACAAGTTTGTTACTTTTTGAGAACGTTTAGCTCCTCCGATCATAATGAACTAAATAATAATTGTTGTTGTTGTTTTTAGTTAATATATTTAATTTATTATGATCACCGTGTGTGACAAGATGTAATACACAGAAACACATACAGACAAAAATTATTGAAGTGGGTCGACTGAAAACTCACTGGATCACAGTGAATAGTTTTGTTGATCGGTTTCTGATTTGTTTTCAGGGTTGCCATCATATACCGAATTTATCATTTGAGTTGCTTCACTCACCGAAAAGCTTGTCTAGAAGCGATTAAATGAAGAAATGACAATTTTTGATTTGGTTTCGAGTCCTAGAAGGAATTGTACAATTGTGTTTCAATATTTAATCCATGGATTAATTGAGGTTCATTAAATCATCAGGCTTGTGATCGAGGTTGAACCTGAGTCGATCCAAAAAAATCGTCGAATTGAAACTTTAGGTCCAAAACGTCTAAAGTTAGATAAATATTTGTAGTTCAATATTTATTCCGTACCTTACAAATTTAAACACACCAATTTTTGTGGTTTGACTAAGGTAAAGCGAGGTTTAAAAATATTATAGTCATGTAACAAAGGTTGAACCCGAGTTTAACCACAAAATTCGGCGCTCTAAAGTTAGTAAAGTCCTACTTTTAGAAATATTAACTCATTGATTTTCGTGGATAAACTGAGGCTTAATCAAGGTTCAAAAACATAATTGGCCAATCAGGTTTGAACCTCAGTTAATCCACAGAAATCGGTTGGATAAAACTTTGAGTCCGTAATCTTTACAATTATTTAAACATTTCTAGTTCAATATTTAATCCGTCGGTCGTCGTTTAAAAATGTTTACACGTCGATTTGTGTGGATTAATTGAGAATAAAACGAAGTTCAAAAATATAATAGTTGAACCTCATTTAATCGACATGAGGGAGATAAATCTTGAAGTCCTACATCTACTATTAGTTGAACATTTGTAGCTCAATTTTGTAATCCTTGATTTAGAAACATTAACTCATTGATTTTCGTGGATTGACTGTGGTTCAATCAAGGTTTCAAAAATACAATTGACTTTTAATCAGAGTTGAACCTCAGTTAATTCACAAAAATCGTCGGGCTGACATTTTATTTGAATATTTGTAGTTCAATTTTTAATCCGTACTTTACAAATTTAAATACATCGATTTTTTTAGATTGATTTAGGTTCAAGCCAGATATAAGATATAAAAGTTCAAGATATAACAGTTGTATAATAAAGGTAGAACATGAGTTTAATCCGCACAAAGCGGTATGATAATACTTGGAGTCTAACCTCTTTGGTTAGTTTAACATTTGTGGTTCAATTTTTAATCCTTCCTTAAAAATATAAACTCATTGATTTTCGTGCATTAACTGAAGTTTAGTCGAGGTTCAAAAACATAATTTTACTTTTAATCAGGTGGCATACAACTTTTAGTGCATAATCTGGACAATTATTTGAACATTTGCATTTCAATATTTTATCCGTCGTTTAAAAATTTTAACACATAGATTTTTGTGGATTAATTGAGAATCAAGCGAGATTCAAAAATATAATAGTCTTCTCATGAAAGTTTAACCTGAGTTAATCCACAAAATTCGGTAAGATTAAACTTGGATCCTAAGCTCTAAAGTTAGTTGAACATTTGAAGTCCAATGTTTAAGTATTGCTTTAGAAATATTCACTCTTGATTTTCGTGGATTAACTGTGGTTTAATCGAGGTTCAAAAATACAATTTCTTTTTAATCAGGGTTGAACTTTAGTTAATTCACGTAAATCGGTGAGATAAAAATTAATTGAAGCAAATTTGAAACCTAGGCTTTCAGTGGTGGATTAATATTGACTTTAGTTTAAAACACAGTACATATAACCAAAAAAAAAAACTTTTTTGTTGCGAATGAAAGTCATTGGACATGACAAATCCTAGACCCAAAGAAGGAGGCGGGGGATGGTTAGTTTCCCACCAAGCTGACTAATTTAGTTTGAAAATTTGCCAAAGTTAGAATTCATTGTAAAAACGAACTTGGTAACCCTGCTAAGGTATATATCTTGAAACTTAAAAAGTATTTAACCCTGATGGAGCATAGATGTATTACTACATCTTTAGTTAATAAGTCCAAAGCACTTTACAGGCTACCCCACCACCGCCCTAGTCAACTTTTAGATGGGCTACTTTAAGATAGAAGGCTGTAAGTTAAGTTACACTTTTATACCATTATTATGGCCCTGTGGCGCAATGGATAACGTCTGACTACGGATCAGAAGATTCCAGATTCGACTCCTGACAGGGTCTTCGCCGCCGTCGCGTCGGTCGCCGTCGATCAAATAATAATACTTCTTTTTATTTTTACTTGTCAAAGTCTTCTAGTCCGCTATGATTTGATTTTGTAAAAGATAATAAATAAGATATACATAAGTCTTTTTCTATGAATATTAATTCAAAGCTCACCTGAGGCTATATATCTACATAAATGCGCTCAAAAATGCACGTTGTATAAAATTAAAGAAGAAAACATTCTTGCATTTATAGTTGCACCAAGTGTACACCAGTACATAGGTTGGTTATTTTTTAAAGTAATTAAATCAAATTCCAACACGATGTTGATGTTTAAAATTTATTATTATTGGATTTCAAGGAAAGTCAATCAAAATTGCTGTTATTATTATTAATACCTAGAGGTGTTGCAGCAAGATCTATAAATTATTATTTTATTTTGTTTTTATTTTTATACATACATTTATTATATCTTCACATGAGATAGGTGAGAGATTATTAAAAGATTAAAGGTGAGTGATAACGAAGCAAACATTTGATTGGATTTATAAGATAAAATCTATTTTTGATGTGATATTTAAATTGATTTATGACCTAGTTTATAAATTATTATTAAATTCAACTGACTTTTAAAAACAAAAACTGAATATAGGTTATGGAATTTTTTAAGTTGAAATAAAAAGACCATAAAAGAAGATCACAGATAAGTGAACAATTTATCAAACTTATGGTTAGGAGAAATGAAGCACGGTTTTAATACCTGTGAAATTTTCGTTTATACATTTATCAACATTTTTTGACCACACAATATCAAATATTATTTGTGAGCCAATTTTCTTACTTCAACATTTGAAAGTTGCGCATTTCATTTATTATTATACATTTATCAACAAAAATGAATTTTTATGAACATTTTACTTTGGGTTTTTCAAAAATAGTTGATTTTTGAGGATAATTTTCAAAACAAATTGCTATTCCATTTTTAAAGTGAAAGAAGCTTTGAAAACATCAAATTAAATATTTTAAAAATTAGGATAGGATATGTTCTTAATAATTATTATTATATTTCGTTTTGTAATAAGTCAAATTATCATTTAAGAAACTTTGAAAAATATTTAAAGTTTAAGCTATGTTCTGTTGATAAAATTTATTATGTTTAACCAATTCACTAGTATTTTTGTGAATTACTGATTGTTGCTAAAATTTCTTAACAGACATTAGAAACAATATTTTGTATAAAATTAAATAATTTTTGAGTCAGTTATGTAATATTTTAAACCATTTAGTAAAATGTTTAACCAAATTAAGTAAGTTACGAGTACTAACATAAACAGATGATTAAGGATTTTAACATCTTAGTGCTTCTTCAAATTGTACAAAAGTTTAAATAACTTTTCGTAATTTGCTAATTTCGGCTTCTGGAGTTTCTGAAATTTCAAATTAATAAGTGTTTAGATGAACTGTTTTGAGAATAAAGGAGAATAAGTACTTTACTAACTAACTAATAAAAGGATTACACATTCTCAATAGATAGAACATTTCTAACTATTTAGAAAATTTTGAATAAATTCGTGTCGAAAATCAGTTTTGTACTTATTTCTAGTAATTTTCTTTTTAATAAAATTTGAGTTGTATTTTTAAAAACATCTACTAGATGTAAAAATCCCTATTTTTTGTAGAACACCATTTTTTGAAGGTTATATCATTCAATAAAAGGCATCTTGAACAGACCCCAACCAAGGGTGGATCCAGACTTTTAAACAGAAGGGGAGGGGGGGTTCACACAATTAACGTTAGTGTGACTGACAAAATTTAAATAACATAATGTGTATTTTAACTTTACATTTACATATTTGCAGGGCTAAAATGACAACTTTAGTTATTTGATTAATTTAGAACACTGTTATCCAGCAAGATATGAGCTAACTATTTAATTTGAAAGTGTTCATACAGTTTTCTAAATATATCATATTTAGAAGTTTAAATACAATAGTTTACAGGATTTTTGGTGCATTTCATGGAGAAATGTTACAAATTGTGTTGAAAAGTAGCTTTTTTCCAAAAATAATTATAGTTTCTTCTTGTTGGCATTTCTATAAATGCGAAGAACGCTACAAAAATATAGGTGCAAGAAGCCAAAAACTGAGAAAGTTTGCCAGAAAAATGTGACCTGGCTTTTTTGACGTATTTTTTCGGACTCAATTTTCGGGAGTCTATTATAACTACTCGTCTGCCTACTCGTAGAATGGAGCTGATGCTAGAAGACAAATTTAAAAAAATTCTGTTTTGAACCTTTTAAAATTATTTTGATCTTAAAGAAGTAAATAAAACTTAAAAATTGAAGCGAGAAAATATTTGGTTCTTGAATTTAAGGAAAAAGGTACATTTAAGTACATAACTTCTCTAAAAATTAAATAAAATCAAATTATGGTAAGCCAATAACTTGGAAAGAAACTTTAGTGTGGCACTCACAAATTATACGTTGCAGAATCTGTTTTCACTTCACGTCAGTTCTCGAAAGATTCAAAGCTTTTACATTAAATTAATAGATCCAAAACAGATTCACTTTCAAAAGTAGATTTCTTTAATCTTTTAAGATCTTAAAGGTTTTTGTGTAACTGTAACTTGCCATGATGTTTTGGAATAAACAACTGAATAATAAACAAAAGATTTGGCAGTTGTCACCAAAACAAAATGGCCGCCACGGGGTGCCAAAATCTACCCGCGCCAATTTAAAAACCCTATATTTAGTAGAAAATCAATCTTGAAAGAAAAAAACACTATAAGAAAGCCTTACACTATTTAGGTGCGTCAGAAAAAAATAAGATTTAATGGAAGACGAGTTCAAGGAATTTAAAGGGAACTTACTATCAAACTGGCGATGTCTTACTCAAGGTTACTTCTTACGAACTTGAATATGTGCCCTTTCTTTCAGAAAAGATCTGTTGAAAATAATTTAAAGCATTACTTAAGTTTGTCTAAACTGTAAATTGTGTGAAAACAAAGGTTTTAGTTGTTTTTGACAGAAAACTGCTTTTTGGTGAATATCATTAAATTACTAACAAATCTTTAAATGACATCACTTATAAACTTAACTGTTTAAGCTTTATGGCTCATATGAGGGCCCCCTGGATCGTTAATTGGTCAAAAGATGATGAATTTGTGCTGAGCGATTGGAATAGGGCTTGATTTCTGATTCATATTATGTTCTTGTTCCAGTCCTAAGTTTAAAGTAGCATATTTAGCAACAAAGTTTAAAGCAGTAAAATACAAATTTTATTTGCTCATACAAGAAATAAATAATTAGAAATATATGGGGGTCATATATCCATTAACGCAATACGATAAGTTTTGAATTGAAGGGAATTCCTACGAAAATTTAAAATATAATCGCCCAGGGGCCTTGTAATATGTTAAAAATTTTAGTTTGACCAATCGGACCAATTACATTTTATTAAAAAATATAATAAAAAATAAAATACTATAGGAACTTACAATAGAAATGTTCATTATAAAAAAAGGGATTTTTAAAAAGAAATCAATTGATTTGTTTTTAATTACAAATGGGGAATATTTGCCATTGACAATAAAAAACAAAACGTGTTGCTAAAGCGTGTATCGTCCATTTAATTAACTTCCCATATGAAGTTATTGTAATCGTTACGATTTGTAGAATTGAAAATTTTGACATTTCTTGACGTTTTAAGGTCCCTAAAGTCGAAATAAAAGATTTTTAGAGAGATGTCTGTGCGTGCATGTGTACGTACGTTCGGGCTCTCAAGAAAATTGAGTGGGTGATTTTTTTGCCACAGCAATTTAAAAAAACAGCTGAAAATTTTGGTTAACCCTAAATATCTCTAGAACCAATAACGCTACAGACTTGAATTAAATTTTATATTATATATTATAACGCGATACCAAACAAATATATTTTTGGACAACATTTCAATTAACGGTTTTTTATAAATCAAATAAACTGAGAAAAAAATATTTGTCACATTGAAAATTTTACGAACAAAAAATGATTTTATCTCTATTTAACAATTTTGTGCAACGAAGAATAACGTTTTCAACATTTGGTAAAATTTTGAGAAAAATCGAATTGACAGTTTTTTTATAAATAATAAAAACCTAAAACAAATAATTTTTACTCAAAGTTGGTAAAAATTGATCCTCGACTCAAAAATCTTTTCAAAAAATTGAGATATTGGCTTGAAATTAATTTTATTTGATAAAAAAATATTGTTTTCAACATTTAGTAAAAATTTGAGAAAAATCGAATTGACAGTTTTTTTTACAAAAAATTAAAACCTAAAACTATGGTAAAAATTGATTTTCGATTTAAATATCTTTTCAAAATTTTGAAATGTTGGCTTCAAATTAATTTTATGTCATGGAAAATATTGTTTTCGACATTCAGTAGATTTTTTATAAAAATCCAAAAGTCCGTTTTTAATAAAAAAAAACAAATTTACAAAAAATAGTACGCACATTTGGTAAAATAGATGTTCTGTTCTCGATATCTCATGAACAATAGAAGGTTAGTGTCCGACCGAAGGTCGATTTTCAGCCGAAGCCGAAGCCTTATTATTAGGCTGAAAGAAAATCTTCGGCCGAAGCCGAAGCCTAAGGTTGAAAAAGTCAAGAATTCTCCTTTCCACAAACGAAACGATGCCCAAAAGGTGTCAGGCAAAATTCAAAAATTGAAATTTTGTTCGGCGCCTACTATGATGGCACACATGTGTTTTGAAAATTTTGAATGCCTACTGAAGAAGATCTTCGGTATTCAAAAATTTCAAAAATTGAAATTTTTTCCGGCGCCTAGTACGATGCTCTACATAATAAATAGATTCTTCGGCTTCGGCCAAAACTTCGGCCTAAAATGGCCGAAGCCGAAGGTTTGGCCGAATGTTGTTTTTTTTGGCCGAATTCGGCCGAACCGAAGGCCGAAGCCGAAGCTTCGGTCGGACACTATAGAAGGTATTGACTTCAAATTCATTTCATTCATGCAATTTGTATTTGTTTATATTAGGAATAAAAACTTTGAAGAAATGCTACTAAAATTGGTAAAAATTGGTTTTCGACTAAAAATTCCGTTAATTAAAATAGATTTTAAAAATCAAACTATTTCATCATATGCAAAATATTGTTGGTAATTTAAAATTAATTCAACTGATACTTTTTTTTAACAAAACATGAAAACCTACAATAAAATGGGAAGTTATCGAGTTTTTAGTGGTTTTTGTGATTTTTTCTCTAGTGATTCATCATAAGCAGCTCGTCGTTCGTCGTCCGCAGTGTGTGTGTTTTTTTTTTCAAGTTCAGTACCGCATTTAATTTTATTTCATTTTAAAATTGAAATTTGAGAAAAGTTCAAAAGAAACCGCTCTTAGAAATCAGCAGTATTTCTTAATATCCGCGATTTCTAAAACTCTATTTCTGAAAAATTTATAACATACACAAAATACGACGTTGAGAATAATAACAATCTTCTAATTCTTCTTACTTCCTTTCAGAATTAAAAAAAAAACAGTGGGACATTTTTCATTGTTTTTTGCGAAGCGTTAGTAGATATAAATTAAAAAAGATATGTATGTCTTGCTTGAAAACTTCACTCATGACATTCTATGCTACCATACTGTAAATTTAACTGCCAATTTTTGATGATTGACATGTGGTTTTCAATATGGCAATGCTTTACTTGATTTATGCTCAGGAAACTTTTCGTGAGTGCATTGTCTGGAGTCGTGACCGTGAGGCTGTGACGCTCCAAAACTGTGAGTTTAATATTATTTTATTATTAGGTGGCGCAACAGTCCGTAGGGAACCAGGGCCTAGTGACTTACAACTCTCAACCATTCCTGTGTGCGAGTAATGTTGTCAGGGATGGAGGAGACCTACAATTTATATGCCGAATCCGAACGGCTAATTTGAGAAAGCGCTTTTTCATGACAAGAATTACTCTTGGAGAATTTGTCAATTCCTCGCAAGAGGCAGTACCCGTGAAAACTCTTTTTTTTTTAATTAAGGTGGCATAGGCAGGGATTGAACCCAAGACCTCTTGCATGACAGTCCAACGCACTAAGCATCATGCCACGGGTACTCCTGAGTTTAATATTGCTGAACTAATTTTTGGTGGGGTTATGTGAAGTCGCTTTTTCATACAGGTAAGCTTCAGCCACTTATGCCGAAATCATTTTCAAAACATAATGGCAAACCATTACGTTCTTAAAATAAAACCTAATTCTTGGACATAACATTATGGATATTTTAGAATTTTTTTGAGAAAACCAATTTATTTTAAATAAGGTCTTCAAAATGTTTCACTCTTGTTGTCATATCTACTCAGTGGCTAAACAAATTTAGCTCTGCTTTTTTAAACCAAATTACTTCACAAGAAACAAAAAACAAAAAATTAACACAAAAAGAAGCTAATCTAGCTTAATTTAAGTTCGCTTGACTGCTCTCGTGTCAATTTACATTTATAGAACGTCAAGAGCGCATTAAGGTTTACTTTTAAGACAGTAAAGTATAAAACAAGGTAAGGTAAGTCGTTTAGGTAGGTAGGTATAAGATTTCCCACAGAAGCCCTAACACGCGCTTCAATGCGTGACACATCCACTCCTATAAAACTTCAAAACATCACAACTTTAACACCGAAAATCCATTACAACAACAAGAACAATAACATCATCAGCTATGACAATAGGTTCATGGTCTAAAAGATTTGCAATAAAAACAAACTACTAAATTAAGACCTCCAGATACCGACTCTTATATCGACGAAACAACCAACACACAAAAAGAGGCTTAATGTACGTCTATACGTTCAAGAGATACAATTTCGACAAAGAAACGAGCAAAAGTTACAAAAAGGTAAACCAAAAACAAATTAACAAAAAATCTAGAACAAGAAATGGGCTGGGTTGGGCAGGACTTTTGCATGGTCAATATCATACTACGACTAAAAAAGAACACAAACACAACAGGCCTGATGCGGCTCCGATATGGTGGTCAGCTGATATATGGGCTTCCGTCTCGGTATAAAGGCTTCCAAAATAGCTGATGAGGCGATTGTGATGTTGGAAGTGGAAATTCTTTTGAAATGCAATTTACGCTTTGGCACGTTTCTCTGTTCTGCACTGATGAATTTCAAAAGGATCAATAATACGTCCAGTTCCAGAAATAGAAAGATTCGTCGTAAAGTGTGTAAATATATACCCCGAATATAAGGAACCCCGAAATTTTAATTTAAGCGTGAATCGTTGGAAACGCACGAAAAGATACAAAAATTCTACCAAATATTGTGGAATTTTACATATTTTTTTGAAAGGGAAAAACCATTTTGTAATTTAACCGAAAAATCTCCTTTCAACCAAAAAAGAGACAAAGAGTGATTTGGATGGTGGAACGAAGCACGGAAGTGCTGAGAAATTCGAATTATTTTTGTAAGAAAAACAAGAAAACAATTTTCAAAAAAAGAAAATAAACCTAACCCTCAGTTTTTGAGAGTGAGTTTAATTTCTTCTTTGACTGATGGACATTTAGTAAGAAGGGGCAAAGGAATAAGGTTTACAGTGCGGTGCATATTTTTCAAGAGAAATATTTATACCTGTATACTTTTTCTTTGTTTGAAGCAATGCGACGGAAGCAAGAAGATGGGTTTAGTGGACAATGAGTGCAAGACCATGTATATCTTGTCATCAAAAAAGGATATTTAACGACGACATCTTGGACAAAACGTCACCATGGACAGCTATAACTTTGGGGTACTTAAGGACTTTGTCTACCTAGACACTGCTATAAATTCAGACAACGACACCGGCGCTGAAATCAAACGAAGAATAACTCTTGCAAATTGCTGATTCCTTGGACTAAGAAGGTAAATGAGTAGTAAGGTCCTCTCTAAAGTCACGGTTCTCATATATGGCGCTGGCTGGGGGCCTGGACCCTGTCAAAGAAAGATCTTATGATGCTTGAAGAGAAAAATTCTTCGGGTGATTTTTGCTCCCGTCTGCATAGATGGAGAGTGGAGGAGAAGATATAGAAGAATAAAAGTCCAACAACTCAAATGGCTGGGTCATGAAGAGCGAATGGACATCAATGCTCCAGCCCAGAAGGTCTTCGAATCGAATCCCGAGGGACGGGCGGCGCAGTAGAAGACCTCCACCATCTTGGAGTGCGAAAATGGAAACAGCTAGCTAGGAACCGAGCTGGCTCGAGACGCATGTTGGTTGAGGCTAAGGTCCGCCCAGGACTCTAGCGCCACCTTAGGTAAGTAAGTATTATTTCTGTTTCGTTGCGTTGAGATATTTGCTTAGAGTAGACTGTAAGTATTGACGGAAAGTTACAAAATCATCCTTTACATTTCGTGAAAGTAAGTTAAAAAATGCACGAAGACCCGCTAGCAAAATACTAGAGAGAGCTTAGCGATATTCAGTAGAATCCGCGGTTTTCTGAATGAGTTTGGTAGTAAAAGAGGATCAAAAGAGCTGTCTTAATTCTGTTGGGGGGAAAGGAGGTACATTAGTTAACTGAGTGGGGCTAAATATATGGAAGCTTATGGAATTAGGATATTTAGCTCCAATTCTTAGTTCGAAATTGGGGAGAATTGTAGAGGGAGATCGTGATAGAGATTGTGATTAGGTTTCAGTGAATTTAAAAGATACTCTTTTTTTATTTTTTTTAGATGGGCCGGAAATACTATGAGAGGTTGAAGGAGTATTTAGGGAAGTCACGAGAGATTTTAATTCTGGAGCATTAAGTTTTAAAAGTATGTTACTGGAGAAATTAGGAAATACTCGTACAACCAGAAGGTTCAGTACCGGTTAGGTTTTGGTGTGTAACCTGGTGTGGTCCTTGTTTTTGTAGGTCTTCTAGGCATTTCAGTCTTCTGAGTGTAACAAGATATATAATGGGATGAGTTTTCTGTCTAACTGTCTGTTTAACTTTTTTCAAGGCCAATAAAAAATCTAATCATAGGTTATTGGTATGGATATCTCGAATTTTTTCTGCAGAAGTCGATTACATTTCACACTTGGGACGAAAAGCTGGATTGGATCCATGTGGAACTGGTATTTCTTGGAGTATTGGTTAAAAAATGAATATTTATTGGGTTTTTAGGTTAATCCCGTCTTTGGTAAGATTCCTTCGTAGACCACGAAGGGAATACAAAGTTTTTGATAAAATTACCTAATCTATGATTAAGTTTGTTTAAATTTTACCTGTAAATGTGTTTGCTATTTTTTCAAATAAAATTAAATCTTACAAAAAAAAAGAATTTTATTATTTGGAGGTTCCCATAATAAACTTACTAAATAAAACAGTTATAAAGCTAGTTTTTTTTAATTATTTCCACCCTCCCTTGTTTTAGTGAAGAATAAAATGATTTTAAGAAATGAAGTAAGAATTGTCTCCACATCACTGTATTTCTTTTTGTACAATCATTTCTGTGGGCTGAAATCATCATCATCACCATCAAAGAAACAGCTGCGGGCTTTAAAGAGAATGTGTTCTTGTTCATTAAAATTCGGTGCAGGGCGGAGGTATCAGTGTACATGGGTAGGGTAGGTATAGAGTTGAAAGAGGTCCCAGTAATTAAAAATGCTTGTTATCTTTCAAGTGAGAGAACCACCGAAATATAAAAATTGTTTTATTTGGTGATGAGTAATTAGATAGGACATATGCGGGTAGGTAGGTAGATACATATATTGCTTTTCAAAATTTTGTTGGGGGAGAATAAATAAAATACACCAAGATTTAGTTAAGTTATATGAAAGATTTATACAAAAAGATCTCATGAGAATTTTGTTTTTTAAAATACAAATTTGATAAATTAAAAGGATATGCTACATAAATGTAATGTGCAGGAGTTAATACATTTTGACACTTTTATTAGATTGGAATAACTTAAAAGTCCCACATTATTCAATACGACAGTTTTCGATTACTGCTGGTTTTGTTATAAAATATAAATGCAACAAAAGAATCGCCGAACGAATAATAAGAGGGTTACATTTATTATTTGAAACGTATGAACACGAGATTTTTTTTCTCAAGTTCGGAATTTTATCTTTGATACAAATTTGGAGAGAAAATCGGAGTTTTCATTATTTTGATTAAACGAGTTATACGAAAAAACGGTACAGCTTGTGATAATAGCGTTTGAAACAAAATACATATATGAGAACTAGGAACTTTAAAAAATAAGAACTTCAAGATTTAAGCCATAATTTGTTTACATAAATAATATTTTTTTCTAAAGTGCGAAGTAAATTCCAAAAAAAGATGCAACTGATAATTTCCCAAATTGTCATTTTAGTTGGAGTTAAGCTGTGGCTCTACAACAGTGAAGTGGTTTTTTAAGGTAGAATTTTATTTCTTAGAAAAGCTGTTAATCGACTTTCTTTGAAAATGCAAATTTTTACAAAAAAAAATCAATGTCTATTTCTTTTCCAGATTTTGTATCAAAAATCTTTGTGGAATAAAATATTCTTTAGAGACCTTGAAACGTCAAGAAATTTAAAAATGTTCGTAAATTTTTTAATAAATTCCAAATTAAAAGTTTGTTTGCTTAAAATCTGCTTCGAACAAAGTACCTCTCCTTTATGTGGCTATAGGCTTAGTTTTTACGACACAAGAGATTTGGCCTGTTAGGAAACGAAATTCCCTTAGATTGTATTTGTCTAAGGCCGCCAATTCACGACACAAAACAAAATAGTTGTGTTGTGAATGGGGTTGTTTGTGCGATTTGTGCAGTTAACTGTGTAAAAATTAAAACAATTTTGATATTTTTGCTCAAGTCTTAAATTTGTGCAGTTATTTGTGTCGTGAATGTCAAAAACTGTGCAACCGCTCAGTATAAAAATTTTATTTACGCCAGTATACATTGTTTTTTTTTTTTATATAATGGCTGATGAACAAAAGTTCTGGAGCGAGTTCTTCGAACTTTATAAAGAATATCCGGCTCTATGGAAAATAAAAAGCCCGGAATATAGCAACAGGATAATGAAAAGTAAAGCCTATGAGCTCTTGGTTCTAAAACTAAAAGAAAAAAACCTAGAAGCTGACCGAGACACAGTTGTCAAAAAAAATAATAAATAAAAAATAATTAAAAAAAGTTAAATGCTTCGAAAAGTCATATACATATGAACCATCTTTATGGTATTCAATACTATCTTTTCTGGAAGATCAAGAAACCAGTACTCCTTTTTTGCACTAAGTTTTCATTTTTTTTTATTGCAATAGCAAGCAATATATAAAGAGCTAATTTTGAACGCATGTTTACAGAATTAAAACTTTTTTAAAATGAGAACTGTGCAGTTCACTTGTATCGTATTTGCACAAACCGACTTGAGTAAAATTTCAGTTTGCGCAGTTATTTTGTGTCGTGAATTGGCGGCCTAAGGCAATACAAAATTTCTGTCGATTTGCTTCACTAATTTTCTTTTATTAAAAAAAGTGCATCTGAATTTGTTGAAAGATTGACAGTTCGTGGGAAAAAAACAAAGCGGACAAACCTTAAGCTGGGAAACAAAAATATTCATTTCACACACAAACTAAAAAGTGATATGCTGTTTTGTCACTTAATTTGTAGTAAAATATTAAGACACAAAATTATCAAAACCATCTTAAAGAACCTTAAAATTTCAAATTCAAATTAATCAAAACGGCGCACTCAGCGCTAATTGTGTCCTGCGCGAAGCAGGACAGCCATTTCTACCTTAAAATTTTACTAGATCGTAGAAAATGTTGCTCCAATAGTTGGGCAATCAAATTTTTGTATTGTATATGTACCAAACCAAAAACCTAAATTTCGCGAAATTAAGTAGTTTGACCCAAAACCAACAACGAAAACTCAAGTTTTCCCATACATTATTCGAAAGCCATAAGTTTTCGTAAACCACAAGTTTTATATAAAGCCTTTCGAAAACAAGCAGGAATTCAAAGATGAACTAAACAAACAAACTTTCCGAAACATTAAGCGCTCAATTAAATGTAAACAAAACAGCTGATGACTGAAATTGTTGAGCTTATGTCCACAACTGGTTTTAATTTAAATAAAATAGTGTGGTTAATTAAACTTATAATTAAGTTATAGTAAGCAATTTTATTTATACAGATTTTTTTTAATAACAATTACATGTAGTTTTTTTTTGTTTCTTATTTACAGGAAGAGAAAAAAGTAAGAAAAGAAAACGGTGGGGTAGCGAAAATGAAGATTACAGTACCTGCTTGAACTGTGGGCCGAAAAGAAACCAGAATTTTGTTGCAAGATTTATAAGAAGTTATCGTTCGCTTTTATGGGGGAGATGGACTGGTCCAGTACACTTTGATAAAGAATTAATGAAAATACACAATCCCAGAACAAAATTAAAGCTTTTCTTTTCTTTCAAAGGAAATCTGGATAAAATGACTCATTTACTTCGAAACTTGAGGTAATGTCTATTTTTAGATTATTGAAGGCCATTTTTCTTATTTAGTTTTAAAAGACCTTCTTTTAAGGTTTCTTTGAAATATGTATAAAAATTACACTTAAAATCATCGATTACATTTACCTATAATATTCTTAATAAGGGTTTTTTCATAAATATTGAGCTACTTTTTCTTAAACATACTTAAATGGCTGACTCTAAAATGCTTTTCATTTCTAGTTGTTCTTCTAATTTTTCATAGCTAAAATAGGGGAACGACTACGGAATTTAAGAAAAAAAGATACCAAAATGGTCTTAAGATAAGAAAAGAATGAAGTATACTTATTTTGGCAGTGCATCAAATTGTCGGAAAGTAGAACCGAATATAGAAGAACTATAAAAAAAAAAACATATCTTTTAAGTTAGTCCGCCTATCTATTTATCAAAATGTAGACAAACTTATTATATTTTTAGAAAGAGAAGCTCAAAAATGGATAACAAGAAAGAAAGTTACTTTCTGTCAATATTTTATGATTGTCAACATTTTTTACAATTTTACTTTTACAATATTTCTCTAAAACAAATGTGTTACATTTTTAACAAAAACTTGACAATAACGAGATTTTCTAATTCGGATACCAACAGCTGCATTGTATAAATGTTCTTAAAAGGCGTTGAAGAACAGTTAAGAATTTGTAAAAATAATGTTTCTTATTAATTTCTGATATATTTTTTTTATTATCCTTGAATTTAAGAGTTTGTACCCGACTACTTTTTTTAGATTTGTGATTTTCAATATGGCAATACTTTTTTCGGGATTGTATTTTTTGACAGCTGTCAACACTTGCTACAAAAAGCAGTAGAACATTAAGCCTCTATAGGCTGGAAATTATTTGAGCCAGCCACTTGCCGACATCATTTTTAAAACATAATGTCAAACCATTAAAAGTTAAACTCGTCTTGAAACCACAATTCAAAAAAAAACATTCTTTGATTAATAAAAATTGATGAAATTTTCGCGGTTTTCCTGATGTTTAAATATCTAGCGTTCTTAAGGCCCAACTATAATAGACTTAACCGAAAGTAAGCTAATGTCAAAACCGAACGAAAAGTTATCAGAAGTTATCGTCAAAACAAAAAGTAACCATAATGGATTCAAGTAACTTAAGCAAATTCAATTCAAATTTGACATTTGCTTAAGCTCGAGCCATTTAAATGGCTCTTGCGTAATTCCGCGAAAGTTAGCGAAATTTAACGAAACTGAGCAGAACGTCTATTATGGTTAGTGACATATAAGGCTGCGTATTGGTTCGTTCCCTTAAGCTGGCTTAAGCTCGGTTACGTCTATTATAGTTGGGCCTTTAGCTCGCGGTGGGCAACTTGGATTATTATTTAGACAAACGCAACTTCATAAAAAGTAACCAAAAAATCAGAACTACCGAATTTAACACATAGTCTGATGTAAGTATAGTAATCCCCGCTTAGTTGCACCTCGCTTAATTTAACATCCCGCTTAATTGATCGAAAAAATTGGCTTCGAAAATTTCCCGTATTAGTAACAAAGCTTTTTAGACGGTTAATTGAACCCCGCTTAGTTGAACTACTCGCTTAATTGATCTTAAAAATATGCAGCGGAAAAACTAAATACATGGACATTTTTCGGATAATTGGACGGACGAAAAAATGATTGTGTTTGGAAAAACCAAAACGCCAATATGTTTTAAAAATAAGGTTGTAACTTTGCAATATTTCTTCAACAAAAAGGCATGGATGGGATTACCCTACATTTATGGGCCCAAATTTTATATAAATTTTAAGAAGAAATGATAATGCAGAACAGACAAATAATTCTATTTGTCGACAATGCTGCCTGTCATAAGAAGTTGGACGATTTAAAAAATATAAACACAAATACAAAGTAAATCATTCAGCCCCTTGAGCAAGGCATTATTCATTGTTTCAAAGCTTATTATCAGCAAAATATAATAGGGAAACGAATTACAGCCATCCAACGTGGCAAGACTATCGAAGAATTTTCGAAGTCGATCACATCTTTGCAAGCAATGCACATAAACAAACATTGTTTGTGGCTTATAACACCTTCTACTATAAGAAATTGTTTTAGAAAGGTAATATTGGAAATATTTTACTACTAAACCTACATTTGCAAGTTCTTTTTTTAAAGGCAGGCTTCATCCAAGAAGAAAAACAGCCGGAAAGTGATCTCGTGGTCATAGATAACGTTCTTGAGGACAATGGAGATATCAATGCTTATTTGGCATGTGATGACATAACATATCATGTTATGGCGAACTAACAGACGACGAAATTAAGTTCACACTGAAATGTTTATAGAGTAAATTTCTGGGATGAATATTTTATTTTTTAGTTGAACTACTCGTGCAATTATACGGGTATCGCTTAATTGAACAGATATGTCAATTAAGCGGGGTTTCGCTAATTGAATCACCAGGATAATTGACCGACAAATTTGACAAAATGGTCAGTGCAATTAAGCGGGGAATACTGTGTATGATAATAATTGTCTGGAATTTAATGTTTGTAGGTAAGTTGGTTTTCAAAAAACGATTTCATAGTGAATTTTTTTTATCAAAATTGAAATAACGTTTTGAATTCTGTTTGATTTTACCTTAATGTGTCTTTTCGAAAACTGATTTTTGTTAAAACACGAAAATTTCAAAAATAATTTCTCCCTCTCTTCATCTTTTACCACTCAAAGCACTTTATGTACATTAAAATCAGACAAATAAAAAAGAACATAGATTTAAGTACGTAGAGCCAGACATATTTTCATAGAAATATTCATAGGTACCTATTTATTACCTTTCCTTTGAAAACAAAAATTTTAACCATTGCATTGTTTAAAAATGAACGACGACGTTCATTTTTTTGATAACTTATTCATGAATTGAAACTTCGCACAACTAGGTACTGTTATGTCTATTTTTACTCAGTTGCATTTGTATCCTCTTTTGACTTCTTTTTGTATATTTTTGTGGCCAAGGACAATCTCAATGGACCTTTGTGTACCTAAAGGGCATACCATAACCATCACCATCATCATCATCATCATCATCCTCATCCTCATCCTCATCATCAACTCGTTATTCTATCATTTTTCTCTCTTTTACTTACCATCATCTTCACTCTTCCTCTTTGTTAAATAAGAAGTATCTAGATAGATAGGTTTTGGTTTGGTAGGTACGCATTCAATTTGATTTTGAGTTTTGTGGGAATTGTAAACAAAAGAAAAATAAAATGTTTTCTTTTATATAAAAGTCTACACTCTTCATCTTCTATTTAGTCTACACTCATCCAAACTTGAAAAGAACATTTATTTCTCAATTTAATTACATATAAAGTGATTAACTTCAATTGCAATGGTGATGATGACTAAGAGCGAACAACGAAGAAGACGAAGACACCCGTCCCGAGTCGTCGCCGCCGCCAATTCGACGGTATTCTACCATTTTCTATAGTGTCTACTCTACACTATATCATACCGCCCACCGCTACTATTCCCATCAGCATCATCACCATCGTTATCAAGGAAGCTCTTGAGGAAAAACGTGCATTCCATCGCATCACAGAGCTCATTCAGACATTCACTCTTGATATAGGTTTGAAAGTAGGTATGTATACCTAGCAAGAAGAAGAAGAACTTGATTCTAAAATTTTATTCAAACAAAAGATGTATCCGTAGGTAGAGGACGTAGACGAAGGTACTCACTCTTTCAGATTGAACATAATTTCAATAAAAATACAAAATAAGTAGATAGTTGTTGGTACCATCCATGCGTACAGAATATACCATCTATATACTGGTAGTAAGTAAGTGAACAATAAGATAAAACAAAATATATAAACAAAAAGCCCGCCAAACTACCAAAAAACCTCTTTTTAAACTTTTTGGTTGGAGATTTCATGTGAATAGGGTTGCCATTGAGTGTTGTTCGACACAAGTCGAAAAAAAGTTATAAAAATTGAAAATATCTGGATTTACCTTTAATCGATATTAAAATTATAAAACTATAATTCTTATCTTAATTCTTGCTTGAATAATTCTGATCATATAGTATTTTTATGAGATACATAAAAACAGCGCTTTTTTGACTGATTCAACCGTGCGTCTCAAAACCAAAAGACGAAATCAACAATATGGGCGAGAGCTTGCCTAGGCGAATTAGCAACATTGAGCTTGGTTTTGATAAAAGAATTAAATCGTTCGAAAATATATTCAATGACAGACTCTGCTTTATTAGACACTCGTTGCTTATATTGGGAGTCAGAATTGATACATTGGAACAACAAGGGTACAGATTGGACAAGCATGAGGAGGAAATCAATTTTGTTAAAGCACAGATGTTGGAAAACGACCAAACTACTTTTTCAGGCGATGTTGTGCTTCATGGAATATTAATCTGCGCTGATAAAAATCTTAACAATATTTTCCAATGTTTTTGCACTGTGATAAATTATTCACTTTCATCAATGATTCACACTTTTCCTTTTAGTTTCATAGAGGACTGCATAACTATGTTAAATCAGGATTCAAGCCACATCCTTACTTGGTCCTTACTTGGTGATGCTCAATCCTAAGAAGTCTCTTGCTATGTCATGTTCTACAGATAAACAAAATCCTTAAGAATTCTCTGCTGTTGTTCTTTATAATGAAGTAATTATCTACGTGAATGATGTTAAAGACTTGGGATGAATAGCAGTCTCAGTTCCTGCAAATTTATATCAGATACCATTCGAAATATTTATTCTGGATTGAGAACACTGAGATCTTCTTCGGATTTACCTAAAAAAAAGTCACTAATAATGCTTTACTTTAGTTTTAACTGCTCGATATATCTGATTCTGGACTTTAAGTCAAAGAGGAAATTGCGAGATATACCAGCGTATCACATTTAAGACACATTCTCTTTGGAATGAATCTGGATGATTTCCTGAAGTTCAGGCTCGTTTTCGTAAGATCAATAATTTTGTAATTAAATATATTGATGCTCTAAAATATTCAAATCTTAATGAGTTTATTTTCCCTGTGATGTAAATATACATAAATCTTTTTGAAATAAATTAAATAATATAGGTACTCAAGAAATAAAATGAAATATATTTTGCCGTTTTCTTTTAAAACTGTTTTAGCACAAATGGTTCAGCGTTTGATTGATTCGAGAAAAGTGAAATCTAATAACTCATGAATATTTTTCGAATATTTTATAAAATGCAATAGATTGAATATCGATGAAATGGATAATAGATTTGGAAAATCATCATAATGGCAAAAGTTTACGTCTTATAGTTTTCTTCTTCCTTCTAATTTTAAACGGTTCTAAAAGCACTACATAATGAAATGCACGACTGGGTCGCACGCACTTTCTCATGTATCTAAAGAGTCTGTTGTAAAATATTTCATGTTTTTTAAGATTTGTGTCTGCAAAAAAAAGTTGGTTTCTAAAAAACCCTAATTTTTTTTTAATTTTTATTTGAAAATCGTTAGAGCGGGTTTTTTAAATTGATTTTTTATAAGCATACAATTTTGCAATGTGAGTTTACAAATATTTTAACTAAGTATATTTTTAGAGCTTGTTAACATACGTTCTAGCATTTAAATTTCGTAAATAAATGATGCCCCATTTTCAAGATTATTTTCGAAAATTATTTAAATTTATTAGTTCTTGAGTAAACTTAAACACAAATTAACGGTTCTATTGGGGTACCCTTCTGGAGCAACTCAAACATTTTTTTGTTATTGAAAAAAGCCAAATTAAGAAAAAAAATTAGAGAACATTTTAAATAATCGATCGGTTCGTTTTTGAAAATTTCGAATTTTTGATTTTTGACCAAAAAATGTGTGGCCATGGAGACAATTGTTATATTTCGTTTAAGAAAAATGAAAAAAAAAACACCTCAATTGACCCAAAGAGTGTAGGGCCAAGGACAGACAGATAGACAGACGGGCGGAATGTGGGCACCCAATTTTTTCGACTTATCTACCATCGCAATGTCATGTTTGATTAAAATTTCAAGTTCATATTTTTTTAAGAATGCAAATCTTGCCATATAGTTCCTATATATCACTAGTAAGAAAGTGTTGAGAAGTTATCATAATTAAACAAACGAAAGGTATTTTATATACTACAGAAAGAGTTCAAGTTTTCCCACATTTTGTCGGAGATATGAACTTTAACTCAAGATTTAAATCGATATACAGACGTCGTAAAAATATCATTATATACGAGTACATATATTTAACTGTATTGTCTATCAAAAATATAAATAAAATAATAAAGAATCAAAAATTTTACAACCAAAAAATAAATTATTATAAAAACAAACAACAAAATGAAATAAATATTTGACCAAATGAAGTTCACTCCATTGTATTCTGTTTCAAAAAAAAACCTTTAGTTTTGTTCCACTCCCAATTAAGGATATGAAAATAAAGCTCTGCACGAAATTCACCTTTTTTGGATTTTGTTTGGACCGAAAATCTAATTTTTTCGGTACTGCAATAATTTAACATTACTATAAGATTGCAGTCTTTAGCCGCTGATTGTAATTGTTTAAATGTCCAATAAATAACGTTTGCTTCATTCCAAGTTCCATAACAAATATACAAGTGAATTTACAGAATGAATATTTTATGTGTAACTATTCAATTAATGGATTTAAAAGATTACATTCCTTTACAGTTAAACATTTAAAAATCAAAAGCTCGAAAAGCAAAGTTCGTAAGTTTTATTTATTTTTTTTTGTATACTTCGACATTATCGTAATGCGGTAACCATGGAATCTCTTCAAAAATCTTTTTTCCACTTCGTGAACATTGAACTCACTTCAGCTCATTGTTTCGCGAATTGAGTTGAGTATATATCTATTTTATTTTATATTACTATATTCCGCTGATGATGATGATGGTGATGGTACATCGCATCGTCCCTATTATATTCTTTTTGTGGGAATTAAATTATAAATTTCACTAGAACACAACACAATGTTATTTCCCTCCTTCGAACTTCTCCCGAAAATTATTTTAATATAAAACTTTATTGTACTTTATTGTGCTTTATTGTTGTTCTTGTTGTTGGTGGATGTTGGTATACATCAAACGAATGTATCTATACATAAAGATATACCCTAACCTACCATCACATCATACCAGAAAGTACAAAACCATTGTACTCGAACATTTTAAGAGTCGAGGGGAGAAGGGTAAGTAGACCGAGTATACGAGTATACGAAAAGAACTATATCAAGATTCATGATGATGACGACGATGATGATGATGGTAGATGATGGTTTGTGTAGCGTAATGATGGCAAAAGGCAAACCATGGAACATGGACAGAGGATAGGATCAAGCTCTATGGCAGCAATCTTCTTCGGCTCCCTGATTCTAGGTATTTTTCTTCTCTATGTTTTGTGTGTGACTTTTGGTTTGGTGAATTGTGATTGCTTTTAGTAATGCACGTCATTGGATTTGAGTGACCAGAATCTTTTTTTTTTTCTTTTTTGTTTTTTGATATCTAGATACAAAACGTTTCTGTGTGGCTTTGACATCAACTCTAAAAGACACTCATCCTTTAAGAACAACAACAACAAAAAAAGAGGAAAATGTAATAACAATTTTTGAGCCATCACGTGCATGTTCACATATTTCTCTGTTTTATAGTTTCAGTGCAAAACCCATACGACGAACGATGAAGACCAACAGATATATGTATGTATTTACATTAGACTGCTTCATAAAAGAAACTTAAATATCTTCAAAAGTTTCAACAGGATATGTAAAAAATTGTAAAACTAGCAATGATTTTCAATTGAAGTTTAATAACTACCAAAAACATATGTAGATAAACAAGTCGACTTAATTTTATCTTCAGATGCCTTAAATTTTTTCGTTTTAAAAAGTACTCATTTAATATATTCTATACCCTTTACCACTTAAACCCCATTCTTTCTCTAACTTTTTCACTTGATTACGATCGTTATTCAGTGTTGCCTGCAAAATCATTTTATTTCAATTTCCGCGTTTCGTTCGTTCTTCGATAACAACACCCTAAAATTGTTCTACTAAAGTCTTGTTCAATCCGTACCATAAGTCCCACGTAAAAATGTGTCTTTCTCCCCTCAATGGTATAGTAAAGATCTACGAAATCTTCGAAATGTCAGAAATTCACTGTGGAAAACATATTTGAGATTCAGTTTCGGTGTTGACTTTTCAAACTATCATCAAGCTCAATGCAGATTTTCATCTCTTTGTAAATTTCTACGAGGGGAAAATGATAAGTAACGCCTATAACTCACAATCGTAATAAGATAAAGACTTCAAAATTAGATTCAAATATAGCTATTGTTATCGTTTGAAACTGAGAAATACCCATTTGAACATGACTTGATTTGTTTCTAATCAGTGATTGATGTGCTGTGATTGAATTTTTAACCGCCGAAAATGTTAATCCGACAGACATTCATCGTATATCTAGAATACATTGACAAAATGCAAGATAGCCTGATTACGGATACCAGACGCTTCTACCAATTTTTTAACATTAAAGAAAGATTCCTTTATTTTTCCTGTTCATAAAAAAAGAGCAAAAAATGATGCTATGAAGTACAGGCCCAGCCAAGCTTTCTTAAATTCCCAAGCTATTCGAAAGCACTGTCTACGACTATCTCTATTTTCATTGTAGACCTATCTTTTTGTTCCCAACAACATAACTTCTTGAAAGGCAGATCCACTTAACCCATCTTACTTAATTTGTGTCCAAAACTCTAAACAAATTAGAGAAAGTGAATGAAGTGGATGTTATAACTACAGACTTGAGTAAAGCCTTTGATAAAATAATTCACCAAATTACTTATCTTTAACATAAAGTCTTTGATTTCCCACCTTTTTTTTATTTCATCGCTCAGATTGTACCTTGAAAAGTGCCTATATAAAGTTGTTTTCAGGTGCTCAATCTCCGATCTCTTTTGTGCAAACTCAGGAGTTCCTCAAGGGAGTCAACTTGGTACTTTGTTATTTGTCTTAGCTATCAACGAAGTTATTAATGACATCGATAATTTAACTGTCTCTTTTTACGCTGATGACAAAAAATTAGGTTATTTCTACTCTATCTGATTTTGTCTTACTCTAAAATGATCTTGACTTATTTCAGATTTGGTGTGACAAAAATTTCTTAAGCGATCACATCTTCCCTACCGAACTTACAATCTGCACGATGCGATGTTACCATTCATTCTGTCTGTTCTATTCGAGACATTCAGTTAAATGATCGAGCCCATTTTGATTATATTATAAACAAGGCCAACAACTACATACGTCATTTAATCTCTATACACAATATTTATTAGACCTCTACTTGAATACGTTAGTCAAATTCTAGTCTCCCCATCAAAACTCTCACTCTTAAAGAATTGAATCTGTCCAATTTCTTCGATTTGCACTCCGCGGCCTTTAGGTGATAAACTATTCTTACCAACTTATGAAGACCGTTTAAGACTTATTAATTTGCAAACCCTCCATTAATTCGCTGATATTCTCTTTTTACCCAAGCTTAGCTTTTAGCAGGTACCATAGACTCACCATTTCTTCTAAAAAAGAATCCTATTTATCCAAGGAACGTCAGACAGGCCCCTCTCATTCGCCTTCCTAATTACCATACAAATCATGGCCTTTTTGCGCTTAGCTAAAAACGTGCACAACGCATACAAATTGTTAAAAAATACTACCAAAATGGTGATTCTGCCACAGCCATATATCGTGCTTTAAGAGGAGATTATGGCAAAATTGTAAAAAAATTTGAAGAGACTAGATTGGTAACAGATATTGTAAGGCCTGTGCATCATCGTTTCGCTCGTACCATTGAAAATATCGCTGCTGTAAGTGAAAGTGTTGCCGAAGACCGGAATGTGTCGATTCCTCGTCATTCTCAGGAATTAGGACTGTCTTACGGCACATAATGGGGTATTTTACATTTGGATATACACCTGCATCTATGTAAAGTCCGAGTTCACACAACAACTGAAGCCAGCTGACCATTTACAACTGTCGTATTTGGGGTTCTGGGAGTCCTTAAGTAATTGAAGATAGGCCATTACATCCACAAAAGTCACTGTTTGGTGCGCTCTTTGGTCCGGAGGTGTGATTGGGCCTTACTTCTTCAAAAGCGACGAGGGAACGACTGTCACCGTCAATTCGTAGCGTTAGGTTATATGATAATCGACTTTTTTGCCTGCTATTGAAGAATACGACTTGGAGAATATGTGGTATCAACAAGAAGGTGAAACATAACTCGAGCGAATATGGCTTTATTGCAAGAGCCATTTCCTGGCCGCGGAATTTCTCGTCCGGACAATATCAACTGGCCACCAGGATTATGTGATTTGACACCGCTGGGCTTTTTTTTTGTGGGGCGAAGTCAAAGACCGTGTTTATGCAGATAAACCTTTAACTTTTGAGCACTTAAAAACCAACTTTCGTCAAGTTATGGCTGAGATATCGCCCGATATGTGTCAAAAAGTGGTCGAAAATTACCTCAAAAGAATCGATGCTTCCAACCATTCCCGTGGTGGTCATTTAAATGATGTAGTATTTCACACATAATGTCAATGTTCAGACTTTATATGAAAAAGAAATATCATGAGAAAAAATATTTTATGTGTGTTTTATTTACGTTTACTTTTGAAACCTCAAAATGGATAACCCTGTATCAATCTAAAAAGCTGAAATTTAAAAAAAGCATTATTCCACCAAACTCTAGTTTCATTGAAAATCAAAGACATTTTATTATTTATTTTTTTTTGAGTCACTCTAATGTACATATGTACATACAGTATGTATATACATAAATATGTATCAAAAGCAAGGTATCTCAAAGTGCAAACAAAATTGTGGGAATTTTATATCTTTTCCAGCTTGAAAGTGTATTTTTATTTTGTATTTATTATTCTTATTTTTTTTTGACATAAACATGTCTTAAGTTCTATGAGATTTTTTCCTCCTGTTAACATCTGGTTTTCTGAGATTTTCTGAGATTTTTATACGAAAGTCGAAAGAATCTTTTTATTCGTTTTTTACTTTTACTTCAATGCTCGAGCATATAAAAATCAAGATACAGATTTTTGAGGAATTTTTTTCATTTCATTTCTCAAGTGTCAATTTTGGAAATATTTTTGTAAGTTATTTATATGAAAATATTTTCGAAATCATTGATTTTCTTATTTAAAAAAAATAAAAGCAAATACTCAATACATACAGAGATTGAGTTTCGATAAAAATATGAGGCAAGTGCAGAAATAAAATGGTATATAAAAGGGATCAAAAAAGAAAAACAAAACTTATTAATCTTCTGCCGAAATAAAGGGAACAAAACAAGGGACATAGGTATAATAATGTTTATTCAAAATTCAACCCTCTTGGAATTTACATTATTTTTTTCTTTTTTTTTTATTTTAAAAATATGAAAACCATCCCTTTTTTCTTTATACAGCTTAATTCATGATGTTTAAAAAGCTAACCCATCATGAAATGATAACGAGGTGGGTTCTTACCTCCCATTTTTTCATTTTTTTGGCTAAAGCTTCAAAGTGATCCTTCATTTATAATTGGAATAAATTAATCTCTACCTTGACGTCCCTCGTTAAAGGTTTCCAAATGGTAATTTTAGCTAAACTCATTTGGTTTATCCTATCATCTTTGAAAACCTGTCAATTTTTTTAAGGTCATGTATTAAAAAGAAAGTGAAATAAAACCTTTTCAATGGCACGCTTTATACAATTTTTACATCAGGGTAGGTTACATTAGCGAAGATGATACTTAAACATTTTTTTTCGTAAGTGTCAAATTGACTTTGGTAACAGGTTAGAGATTCTTAACTATTTTTTACTCATATTCAGAATATTTTCTTGGTTTAAAAAAGGGTGATTCAATTTTAAGAGCCGATGATGAATGTGAACGACACCTTAACGTCAAGTTTTTTTCTGCATTTCATTTGACATTTCTCAATTTCAGACTAATTCAATTTGAACCATAGAAAGATAGACAATGGAGCAAGGCGTTAAAGATTTGTTATGAAAATGGTCGTTCAAATCAAAATAAATATCGTGCACTTCGTGATTTTGTCGGTCAATTTTATCATCCAAATGTGCGTACAATAGGAAAAACGGTGCAAACATTTAGGCAAACTGGGTCGGTAGGAGATGTGAAAATACCAGTGCATACTTGTCCAGCTCGTACTGCAGAAAATATTGCTAATGTTCGCGATAGTGTGGCTGAAGTGCCGTCCTCCTCAACTCGTTATCGTGCCCAACAAATGCACCTCTCACGCTCGTCATTGATAAGGATTATGCATAAAGACCTGCATTTACACGCTTAAAAGGTGCAATTGACTAAAGAACTAAAGCCTTTTGACCATTTTAAGCGTAGTCAATGGTCAGAATGGTGGCAAGAAATGCCAACAGTGAATGATCAATTTTCGAAGAAAATCATCTTCAGTGATGAGGCAAATTTTCACTTCAGTGGATTTTCGTCAAAAAGCAGAATTGCCGCATTTATGCTAATGATAATCCAAGAGTGATTGTAGAAAAACTAATTTACCCACAAAGAGTGACTGTTTAGTACGTTTTATGGGCTGGCGGCATCATCGGGCCGTGTTTTTACCAAAATGAGGCCGGTCAGTCAGTAACTATGAATGGTGTTCGCTATCGTAAGATGATAACGATAACTTTGTATGGCTCGAATTGTAAGATATGGATGTGGACGTTATATGGTTTCAACATGGACGGGGCCACTTTCCACACAGCGAAACAATGGCTATCTTTTGAGCGACAAATTCAATGGCCGGGTTATTATATGGCGAAAGAAGAAAATATCAACTTGCATTTTTAGAGAATTAAAAGTTTCAACATATTTCTTTAATCTCTACGACCAAAGGTTCGATATTCATAATTCAGGGTTCATTTCAAAGATTATTAAAAGCGTAATAAGAAAGTTCAAAGCATTTTTAAATTAAAAAAAAAAAAAAACAGAGGTATTTGAAATAAAAAGTTAAAGTCTTCAAATTACAAGTTTACGATGATTGTACTGTGCACAAGTTATTATTTTGATCTTTTTTTTTTTACTAAATAAACTTCTCAGAATTTGTTTTATAAAACAATAAACAAATTTCGTTGGTTAATAGAGATTAAGGTTTGCTTAGGTATCAATTCAAGCGGAGAATCCAAATTTTTGCCATATGGAGCCACTTTGGGCCGAATGTCAGCAATAACGCGATGAATATTCTCTTCCAATGCGTCAATCGTCTCAGGCTTAACTGCGTAAACAAGCAACTTCATATAGCCACACAAAAATAGAGGTGTTAAGTCGCACGATCTTGGTGGACACGCCACATGCCCACGGTTTCCAAAAGTTTCTTTTAATAAATTGATGAATTTGTTAACGTCTCGTGCAACGAACCATTATTTTATCAAATTTGCACGATTTTCAAATGTATTTCAGGAGTAAGTCTTTTCTTTATGAAATGGCAAACCAAAATGAGCATTAATTAAGTGACAGCTGTCAGACTCTGAAAAAAATATTACCAGATTGAAGCCACACGTCTAAGAAAACACCCTTTACATAACGAACAAATTACTGAATCCTAATTTTTGGACCATTTTTATACCTTACACCTCTTAATATTTGTTGCTTCACTCTGTAAGTCAAAGGTACTTTTTGGAAGTGATTAGGAAGTATAGGTGATGTTTGATTGATTGATTGATTGATTTATTGAGCACGTTAAAATCCTAACGTTACAGGTAATTATAAATATAAATAACTATAACAATAAAAATGAATGTATATAGTTAAATTAAATGTTTTATTATTTAATTTTTAAAAAATATTTTATTAATTTTTACAGCTAACTAGATGTTAGCCGGAGTATCGGATCTTAAGAACTAACTTATACAAACTGAAAAATATTCTTTGAGACTTAAAATCTAGAGTAAAAAATACTAAGTCATCACTTTGAAATGTAAACACTCAATCGTGAGAATGTATCCATCAGATAGCATTGATCACAGTCGGATGTTTATACTTCATATTGGACTTGGGTTTGATATTTGATATGCATTTAACTCCTCCCTTCTTTTAAATTTTTCGTCCCGAAAAATAATCTAATTTAATGTTATAAACATCCTTTCATCAAATTTTTTTTACTGGGAGAGTTTTTAATACAATGTTTTCTGTTTTTGGTATTTCGTTAATTACATTAATTTCTTTTTGTTTTTTACCCTTTTTTGCAAAAATAATGATTACAATAATTATTATCAAAATGTACAAAACTATATTATTAATGAAAGTTTGGTTGCCAATTGTTTTTATTTCTTCTATTTGTTTAATGTTTTCAAGATGTATTTGATCGATATTTAGTTTTATATTTGATTCTGTCAATTGTCCTTGGAATACTGATGGCAATGGTACATAATTGGTTATTTCTTTTGTTATAAAATTTAAGTTTCCAATATTTATTGAACAATTAGAAATTTGTACAACATAGGTTCCATTTAATGTTCTTGTTTTATTTTCACAATCATATAACTTTCCTTTGTAATTGTCTATAAAAATTAAATTTTCTGTTTCTTGTTCAATGCTTGTTTTAGTGTTAAATATATAAGTACAATTTGCATTCATACTGTTTAGTAGATTGGAAATACAGGAATTTTGAGATAATTTGATAATTTGGTTTTGTTTACAAATTAAAATTTCTTGAACTTTAAAACATTTTTCTTTTATACCATACATTTCTTCTTTAGTAGCTAATATATCTAGATAGGGAATTAAAATTTGTTTATTATCTTTTGTTACTGGTCTAATTTTTAAATGGCTATAAGTTTCATTAGTAGTTATAGGCAATGAAATGATATAAAGAATCACTTCGTCTTTAATTGCAACGGAAGGGGTTGCATAATTCAATGCTTGTGCATCGTTACCGTAAGGTAAATTTTTAATGTCATTCAAAATTTGTGTTAGGTCTTTTTTACAGAGAAGTTTAGAATTTACTATTCCCTGTTTTGCCCAATTTATTGCATTTGAAATTTCTTCTAATTCTTCTTTTAACATTAATAATTTATTAAAAATTGCCTGCATAAAATTTTCATTAGGAATGTCGTTAAATCTCTTTAAAATAAACTTATAGTTTTCTATTATCTTGTTTGTGTTATCTAGTATGTCCCTATTGATTACATATTGTTTGTTGTTGTTTCTAATTTGTTCGTTTTGTTTGTTTATTAAATCGTCTAGGTCATAAGCGTCTGGTGTTCCAGCTAACCATTTCCAAGCGGATCCAATCCATTTAATGGATCTTCTATTGCGATGGGGTAATAAAAGTTCTAGTTCTTTTTCTATTTTGTTTTGTAAAAAGAGTATTTGTTGTTTTAATGGCGACGAATTATTAAATTTGAGTAGAATGATTGGGATAGATGATCTTTGGACGGTAATAAAATCTGTGAGGTTTATCAAATGAATTATTTTAAAGCTGCCTTCTGTTATTTTTCCTTGTCCTAATTTTAATGATATTATCGGGGAGTTACTATATTCGTAGATGTTTATGTCTGCAAATGTAAACATTATACAGATAGCCATAGATCTGAAAAGAAATATAATTAATCGTTTTTAATATTTGTTTTATGTATTTTCCTTCCTGTCATAGTTGTAATTGTTACTCTATGATCATTTTTTACTATTTCTTTAATAAATTTTTGTTTTAATTTTCCTTTTCTTCCTGGTGCTTTTACATAAATAATATCTCCGGGTTTATATTTTTTTGGTTTTTCCCTGTGTTTATTTTCATAGTTTAATCTTTGTTGCTGGATTCTTTCTATTAAATCCTTAGTTCTTATGTTTGTTTCTTCTCTGGCTTTGTTTAATTCTTCTAAAGAGTTTGATGGTTTTCTTCCAAAAAATATATTTGCTGGAGTTTCTTTTACTGTTGAATGTATTGTATTATTATATCTGTCTGTTGCTATTGCTGCTAATTCTTTAATTGGCGTTAAATTATATTCCTTTTGTATACACCGTATTATTTCTTGAATGGTTGAGTGGACTCGTTCCACCTGTCCATTTACTTCACTTCTGCTTGAAGGTGTCAAATAAATGTTAATACCTAAATTTGATAAAAAGTCTGTTATGATTGGGCTGGTTAAAGCTTTATCTCTATCCATTACTAAGAGTTTAGGAGTCGTATAATAGTATATGAGTTCAAATACTTTGTCTTTAAGATAAACTGCAGATTTGTTTTCTATGGGAAATATTTTTGTAAATTTAGAAAATTTATCTATGGATGTGAGAAATAGTTGTCCGTCTAGTTCCATAATGTCAATGTGAACTATTTCAGTTGGGTAGTTTGGAACGGGGGTTCCCTGGAGTTCTTTTTGTGTTGGATGACGGTCATATTTATTTTCCTTGCATATTTTGCAATTTTTTAAAACTTCTTTTATTTTCGTATTCATGTTTGGGAAGTAATACTCTTGGATTATTTTTTCTTTATTTTCTTTTATACATCTATGAGCTTTTCTATGCTCTTGGTGGATTATTTCTACAATTTGTTCTTCATCAATTAAATCTGTTACTACTTTTTGTGTAAATCTTATTTTTAAACTTTTATTAAAGTTTTCTTTATAAACTTCTTGTATAAGTTGCATTAACTTTTCTGGAGCTTTTAGTCCATTGATTATATCTGGTCTCATTTCATTCTTAAATATATTTTTTATAATTTCAGCATTAAAAAAGTTCTTTATTATAGTTTTCCTATGATATCCAGGATGTGGTAGTTCGTATATTCTGTTTTCTTCTTCTCCTTCTATGATTATTACCTGATTTTTAAAGACATTGAGTGGGGCTTCTGTGTATATTATTAAGTCTGTATTATCTTCTTCGGCACTGTGTTGTGTCATTAAAGTTGATGCTGGGTTACATTCACTAATATTCATTCTTGATAGTGCATCAGCAACGTGGTTTGTTTTTCCTGGTTTATAAATTAGCTCGTAGTTATATTCTTCGAGTCTCGCTTTCCATCTTTTTAGTTTAGAATTATAATTTTTGTTGCTTAGAGAAAATGTTAGAGGTTGGTGATCAGTTATTATTTTAATTTTTTTTGCTCCATAGAGATAATTTCTTAGGTGGTCTAATGCCCATATTATTGTAAGCATTTCCTTTTCATTTGTAGCGTAACCTTGTTCTGTTTTGTTTAAGCTTCTGGAGATGAAAGTTATCGGTTTATCTTTACCTATTTCACCTTGAGATAGTACTGCGCCTAATGCGTAGTTCGAAGCATCTACTGTTAATATAAATGGTCTGTCAAAATCGGGGAATATTAATATATCGGTTGATATCAAGTAGTTTTTTAGGTCATTAAAGGCTTTCCTTTGATATTCATTAAATTTGATCGGTACCTTTTTTGATTGATTCTTACTAATTCTCGCATGTTCACCTGATGTGAGAAGGGTTAATGGTTTTGCAACTTTTGCAAAATCTTTAATGAAACGTCTGTAGTAGGATGCTAATCCTAAAAATGATTTTAATTCTTTAAGGTTTGTTGGTTCTTGGGTATTTTGAATAGCTTGTATTTTTTTTGGGTCTGCTCTGATACCTTTTCCCGAAATTATAAAACCTAAGTATTCTATTTCCGTTTTAAGAAATTCTGTTTTTTCTAAGTTTATTTTTAAATTTGCTTTACTGAGTTTACCTAAAATGAGTTTAATATGTGAGAGATGTTCTTCAATAGATTTACTGAATATAATTATATCATCAATGTACACGTAGCATATTTTTCCTATGCATTCCTTAAGTACATCATCTATCATACATTGAAATATTGCCGGGGCATTTTTTAATCCGAAAGGCAATCTGAGAAATTCATATTTTCCGTTAAGGGTAGAAAAAGCAGTTTTTTCTATATCCTTTTCATTCATTAGTATTTGATGGAATCCCGACGTTAAGTCAATAGTTGTGAAGAAATTAGATTCTCCTAGATTCGCAAGAATAGTTCCTATATCGGGTATAGGATATGTATTTGCTATGGTAACTGCATTTAATCTTTTATAATCAATTACCATTCTGTATTTTCTTTCGCCATCCTTATTCAGTTTTTTGGGTACAATCCAAATAGGAGCGTTATATGGTGAAGTTGAGGGTCTGATAACATTGTCTCTTAATAATTTCTTAATTTCTTTGTCTATTTCTTGTCTCATACATACTGGGTATGGATATAATTTTGCATAAATAGGGGTGTCTACACAGGTTTTGATTTCTGCTTTTACGTTTGTTACGGCAGTGATTTTGTCATCGGGTTTAGTGAAAATGTTTGAAAATGTATTTAAAATATTATTGAATTCCTGTCTTTGTAAAGAGTTAAGTAAATCGTTACTTAAAACTGAATTGACGTCAACTGACGGTCTTATTTCTAAAGGTATCACTATACCTGGATGAATAGTTAAAATAGATTTATTTCTATCAATAATTGCTTTCAGTTCTCGAAGTGTATCATCTCCAATGATACCATCGAATGAAGTTAATGAGGGTAAAATGTAAAATTTTATTAAAGTATTGTTTCCATAAGTTGAAAAAATTTTTCCTGATGCTGATTTTTCAATTTTTACCTTTCCTCCTACTGAATTAATATAAAAAGGTTTTTCTAAGACTATTTGTTTAGCAGTATGTTCCGGTTTAATAAAATTTTTGTTAGCGCCTGTATCTATGAGAAAATTTAAACATTTTCCATTTGGTGCATTATATTTTATGTAGGGAGTTCCGCTGACCCTATCATGAGAAAATTTAGTTCCTGTCCTTGTAGTTCATTTGTGTCATCGAATTCTTCATAAAGATGTTCTGAGTATTGTTCCATTTCCTTATTTTCTTCAACATTGGTTTGGAATACTCTTTGTTGTTTTGGAGGTCCTGGTGGAGCGTCATTGTTTGGTATTGGCCTTTTATATTGTTGTGGTGGTGATTGCTGTTGTTGTTGATGATGATTTGTATTCCATCTATTTTGGTTCCAATTATTCTGAGGGCTCGACTGAGTAAATTGTCGTGGTCGATTCATATAATTTATTTGTCTAGTCTGAATGCTTCTGTCTACATCCATCGGTTCTGGTCTAGGTTGTCTAGGTGGTGGTACAGGTCTGTAGTTATTGTGTTGTTGTCTATTCACGTAAGAATACAATACATTTTTTTGTTGTTGCGTTAATTGATGTTGTCTCGATTGCGAGTTTTGCATTGGTTGCGGATACGTAAATTTTCTTGGATTTTGTATTGGAGGTACAAGAGAGTTATGAGGGACTACTATTGGATTAGTAGAATTACTACGCGTAAAATTGGTAGCTCTGTAACTCATATTTTGTAATTCAAGACATGCTGAATATGCTTCAGGCAAAGATTTTGGATTTTTTATAGCTATGAGTCTAGATAAATCGCCGTTAAGGCCCCTGATGAAGGTATCTAATGCTCTATTTCTATGACCTTCAATAGTGTTAGCCATTGTTTCCAAGCTTAAACACTCGGTTTGTACTTTATTTATTATGAGGGTTAACTGGTGGTTTACTTCACCGAAATATTCGTCGATTGTTTTTCTTCCTTGATATAGGGAATATAGTTGGTACTCAAGTGTTCGTATATCTCGTTTGTCTGCATAATGCAGTGACAAACATTTCTTTATGGACGTCCAGTCCTCGTCAGGTATATTGTAAGCGATTAGAGCAGTGTCTGCTTCATCTGTAATTTTTTGTCTTATAGACCTTATAATTGCCCTATAAAGTGGCTTCTTCTTAATAACCTTATAATCTTCTAAAACGTTTTCAACTGATTTGACCCACGAAGCGTATTTTGTTGGGTCACCATTAAAGAGTCGTATTTCTTTAACAGGATCGGGAATTCTATTTTGGGATTGCAAATCCGCTTCAGAAGTTGGTCTGGCCAAAACTTCCGGTTGTTCGATTAAGAACTGGGATTGCGTTTGCATCTGCAGGAATTGCCTTTGCAGATCAGTTGTTGCTTTAATTGAAGCATTAATTGAACCGGTAAGGTTCATAATATCAGCTTTTAGCTGATCAACAGTTGCTTCTAGTGACATGTTTAATTATCTTTTTTCTTTTCTTTACCAATATAAGTATTTTAATTTTTAAATTAATATTTTCAATAATAAGAGTATTATTTTGAACAACAAAATCTATAATAAAATAATTTCAATAAAATAATTTCAAAAACCTAATAATAATATAATAATATAATAATATAATGATATAAGATGATTTCACCCAATTTCCATTTAGTTACATTACTGGACCTGTTGTTCTGATATTGATGCTCTTTGTAGCTTTCATTAATTGTCTGTTGATAAGATTCTTCCTTAAGAGGCTTTCCACTTCACAAGAACACTTATTATTATTTGTCTCTTTTCTAATAAGCCTTTTCCTTAGAATTTACTTGATTTTTCTTATTTTTATTAATTAACAGTTATTGCTTGTTTTTCTTTTTTATTTTACACTTTTTAAGCTTGCATTTATTTTCAATTATTTTATTATTATTTTTTCTTTTTTCCACAGGTTTCTTTTCTTAGATTTGTATTTATTTGATTTTCTTTTATTTTATCAATTAGAAGTTGTTGGTTGTTTTTTCCTTTTATTATTTTACACTATTTAGGCTTGCATGTATTTTCACAAAATTATTTTATTTAGCTCTTTTATTTTTGGTTTAAATATTTTGTACTTATTTGAAATGTATTATTTTTATTTATTTCAAAAATTCTTTTCACTTACACTAAAATAATGTTCCTAGTCATCGCAACGACTTAGCGGGACAACGCAAGGAATAAGTCCTATTTTTAAGGTGAGAGAAATTTCTTTCTTCACACTCGATGGGAGCAAGTAGTTAGCGTTGTTCAAGCCGAGTTGTTCCCTTTTGTTTGCAAATTTAAAATTCTTTGCGCACTACTAATGGCTCGGATTCCTCTTGAAACTGTTATTCACTTTCACTTTAACTGAGGGTTCGTCCTTTTTCCAGGCTCAGACGCACGTTTCCGCACGAGATTTATAAAGTGTTTTTTACGAAAAACTACGGTCCCTGCTGCTCGGGAGCCAGTTAAATTAAATGTTTTATTATTTAATTTTTAAAAAATATTTTATTAATTTTTACAGCTAACTAGATGTTAGCCGGAGTATCGGATCTTAAGAACTAACTTATACAAACTGAAAAATATTCTTTGAGACTTAAAATCTAGAGTAAAAAATACTAAGTCATCACTTTGAAATGTAAACACTCAATCGTGAGAATGTATCCATCAGATAGCATTGATCACAGTCGGATGTTTATACTTCATATTGGACTTGGGTTTGATATTTGATATGCATTTAACTATATATATAAAAAAAAAATAAAAAAAAAATAACACAATTAAATTTCTAATTTGCAAAATTAACGAAAAATCTAATTTTAAACTGTTTTGATTTAATATTTACGTTGACAGAGTCAATTAAGTTATAATGTTTATTAAAAATATTAATTAACTGATTAATCGGACTGTTAGACCTATAGTTCGATCTGCTAAAACTGGGACGTATTGGGAAACTAGTTCTTAACCCAACACGGGCCGCGTTAAAGTTCAAACGACCCAAAACTGAGAAGGAGGAAATAGATCCATTCATTAATCTAACGATGAAGCAAAGCTGTAAAAACTCTCTATGAGCAGAAAGAGATGGGATATTCAAGAAAATTAGGTTCTGAGGGTAGGAAGGCCATTCAATTATATTTGACCGAGGAAGAAATCGAAGGTAAAACTTTATGAATTTCTTTTGGACACTTTCAATTCTATTTGTGTGAACATTGTAATAAGGGGCCCATATAACACAGCCATATTCTAATACAGATCTGGCAAACGAAAAAAATAGACATTTAATTAATCACGGAACTCACTTCCAAAACGTTTAATAAAACCGAGTGATCTATTAGCTTTTTTGATTATTGAATCGTAGTGATCAGTAAATGATAACTTTGAATCTAGAATTATACCCAGATCAGAAAAGCTGGATTGGACGTGTAAACTAGAGGAGTTTAACATATAATCAAAAACAATGAAATCATGCTTGCGTGTGAAACGCATTGTCTTGCATTTGTCAACATTTAAAAATAAACGATTGTTGTTGCACCATTCCCAAAAACATAGTAGGTCATTTTGAAGAAGATTACAATCATTCAATGAATTTATTTTCCGAAATATTTTAACATCGTCAGCGTACATTAATGAAGAAGAGTTTTTTAAAAAAGATGGAAGGTCATTTATGAATAAGACAAATAATAGTGGTCCCAAATGACTACCTTGAGGTACACCGGAGTTAACTACAAACTTATTTGAGTGATTATGTCTGAAAATTACACTATAATATAATGAGTACACAAATTGGTCAATAAATCAACTCAATTATAATATAATGTCTATCACTGAGGTAAGAAGACAACCAATTGATAAAAGAATCATTTAGTCCAAATCTTGACAGTTTATTTAGAAGAATACTATGATTAAGCTTGTCAAATGCCTTGCTAAAATCGGTAAAAATGCAATCAACTTGCAGATTTTTTTCAAAAGCGTCAAAACAGAACGTTGTGAATTCTAATAAATTGGTGACAGTTGATTTCTTTTTAACAAACCCGTGCTGATTTTCACTAATGATAGAAGAACAATTAAAAGATAAGACATCACAAACTAACAATTCGAACAATTTAGGTATAACAGAGAGTTTGGCTATGGGGCGGTAGTTAGTAACTAAGTGACTAGGACCTTTTTTATGAATAGGTTTAAGAAAAGCATATTTCCATAGATCAGGAAATGTAGAGTACTTAATTGAGTGGTTAAAAAGAATAAATTTGCACATTTTTTTAACATGAATGACGGTAAACCGTCAGGGCCAAAACTTAGACTGTCGTCAAGTTTTAAAATTTGTTCACGAATTGTAGATTCAGTAATCGAAAAATTTATTAGTCCTAAGTGGGCATATTGTTGAGATGTAAGAGGGGATCGAGGGTCAGATGGGAGAGTTTCCTCAAAGGACTTCATAAAAAACTCCGCAAACATGTTGGATATAACTTTAGGATCTTGGCTAGAAAATTTATCAAACACCATATACATATTGGGTAGCCATCAGTTTTTCTTTTTATATCAACAAAATTCCAGAATTTTTTAGGATTTATTTTAAAATCATTTCCAGTTTTGGTTAGGAATTCATTGTAAAGATAGTTTGAATAGTTGATAAATTCGTTTTTAAAATCAATATAATTTAGTAGGTCGCTATCAGTTTTAGTTTGATTGAACCTTAACCACGCCTTATTTCTTTTGTTTTTTAAGGATTTCAAATGCCGATCGAACCATGGGGGATAGTTATCTTTAGTTTTAACATGACGTAAAGGGATGGTTTCTAAAAAGCAGTCAAATATTATTTTATAAAACTTAAATAACTTATTATCTAAGTTTGAACCACTAAGCAAAGTATCCCAATCAATGAGACTTAATAGATTAAACAATTCATCAAAGCTACATTTTCTAAAATTGAATTCAACAAGATTACAAGCATTCGTTAAAGTTACAAATATTCAAGTTCAAAAATATCGATAAAGCAGGATGTACAATGTAGGTACATACTAACATAATTTCGTTTATTACTTTTTTTAAAGTCTATTAATTTTTATTTTTTGCTTCTCCAATTAATTCGTAAAATAGTTTGTTTAGAAAAGTCTTAATGGCCTTTAAGTTTTCCAATACAGTAAAGTACTTACTTTGAAGGTTTGATAATATTCTTTCAAGAGACCTTAAAGCATGTCTTACACAGAATATGTTTAGAAATCTCCACTTTATCTATGCCAAATCAAACAGAACTTCATAATTCATTCACACAAAAGTTCTTGGATGCTTCCTTTTGTGTTTAGATATATGTATGTAGTATGTAAGTAATATATTGTTTGCATGTAACTCAAATTTAATTAAAAATCAAAAGTTACAAAAAATAAATCAATATTTAAAATCAACATTTGTTTCTATGTATATAACATCAAACATGTGCTAAATTACGCAACAAGACTACAGAACAGATGACGTCTACAGTAACAGTTAACTCTACAAAAATAACAAGCAGAATTATCTATACAAAATAATGACAGACGAGACTCGCTCTATTCTATTCTCTATTTCTACACATTTGCCACGTATGAATATAGAACTTTGAATCAGAAGGTTGCCATCTGGCCCTGTGGCGCAATGGATAACGCGTCTGACTACGGATCAGAAGATTCCAGGTTCGACTCCTGGCAGGGTCGCAATCAATAATTATTTTTTTATATTTTCTATTTCTAATTTAATTATAATATTTGGCAACACGAATTTAAAGCAAAATTTAATTATTTTTGTTTTATTGCTATTTACAAACTATTTTTATATTATTATTTATGTATATTTTTTTTTAATTACTGTTTCTAACTAAGTTCTATTTAACTTATTTATTTTTTGTTTTGTTTATTGTTTATTTTACTTACAATGACAATATTCAAAATTTGGCTTTCGAAATTAGTGCTGCCAAACAGAATATAAGTAGCTAAAAATAAATAAAAAAAAAGATAAATTCTTTAACTTTTTTTTGTTCTTTAGCAAAATATTTAAAAGATTTTTATAATAAGATTAATGTGGGTGGATGCTGGGGGTGATGGTGGTTGAATGGTTGGTTGGTTGAGTTGTGCTGAGTTAAGTTGAGTTGAGTGACTGACAAAGTGAAAGTATTTTAATATAATTTAAGTGCAAGCAAACAACAACAAAAATAAAATATTTATTTTTTTTATCTTTCGGAACGTGATTTATTTTTGGAATACAAATTTAAATTAATTAAATGAATGTGCTGAAAAAAAAACAAAAATTATAGAATGTTGAAAATATATGTATGTACATACAAAAACATATTGTTTAACAAATATTGTTTTTTGACAATTTGTTAAAGAGAATAATTAATTGGAATGTTGGGTATTATTTTTTAAATTTATGTGAGTTCTAATTCTTTTTTAGTTTTTATAAATAAAAATTAAATAAAATGCTATAAATAAATAATTTTAAAAAGTGATATGTCAAGGCAATAATGATACTTTGCTTCCTATTTTATAAGTTGGAAGCATTTTTTCTAGATAGAGTTTTAATTTCGTGGGAACGTAGCCTCTAAGCAGGTAACCTCTTTTGGTGTTTTGATTTTTATCTTTGAACGAAGAAAGCGAGGTATGAATATTATGTATATTAAGATTTGATTTTTGGGAACCTTTTGATTGCTCAAAAAATGATTGACTTGAAGGTGTATAAATCATAATGAATATCAAGTCGTGGGTAAAAACTATATTTTCTATTTTACAACAGTAAAAAAGGGCCTTAGTTAAATACGTAGCTATATTACACAGGTCTATACATGGAATTTGTCCCTGAGATGTGTCTTCTGAATTTTTATAGGGTTCTTAGCATTTATTTGATAGGTATTGTAGCCAGGAATTTCAATTATTATATATGCTTACTAGTCCAGTGAGTATTTGTGTGTACTACATTGGACCATGCGTTAGGTCCGATAGTTCTGATTTTTTGGTTACTTGTTTATGATGTTGGCCTAATTAATAATAATCTAAGTTTCCACCCTCAAGCGCCAAACGCAACAACTCTGGAGGGAGTAGATTGGGTCAAAAGAAGAGCAGAACCCATTTCAGTTGATACTTAAAAAAAGTTGGGTTGTTCATAGTCTCAAACAAATAAACAGTTTTAACTCTCAAAATTAAAAATAACTAGAAAAAATAATTTTAATATAAAAAAAATATTGTTATAAGTCAAAAAAATGTTCGCACGCTGGGAATATCTTCTTTCGTCCTCCATATCTCAAGAACTGGTAAAGATATAGTATTTAAATAAATTTTGTGTTACAGATAATAACATCAAGATGTACTGAAAGGGCTTTTAGACAAATCTGTTCTGTGAGTTTTTTATATTATTAATTTAAAACAAAATTTATTTGGTTGACCCCAAATATCTAAGGCTAGCGCTTCAATTAAATTTTATATTGTGACGTGATACCAAATTGGTGTAAATTCGAACAAAAAACATCTACCAGTTTTTTCTTATAAATTAAAAAAAAAAAAAACCTTGAATAACGTTTTTAACATCTGGTAAAATTTTGAGAAAATCAAAACAACAATTTTCTTATAAAAAATAAAAACCTAAATAAAACTACTAAAAGTTGGTAACAACTGATTTTGAATTTGACTTGGTCAACTTGTTATAAATTACAGATATTGTATTTAAATTAATTGGATATTATAAAAAAATATTACTTATTAAAATTTTTAAGTAAAAACCAACACTCAGTTTTTTTTTTAATACAAAATGAGAATCTGCAAAGAAACTAAAATTCGATTCAAATATCTCGGGAATAAAGGCATTTACTTCAAAATTAGTTCATTCTTTTGTAAAATTTTGTTTTTGACGTAAGATAATGCTCTAAGAATAATTTAATTGGTAATTTTTTTATAAGAAGTAAAAACATCCAAAAATTTATACTAAAATTAATAATAATTGGGTCGTGACTAAAAATCTCGGGGAAAAAACAGATGTTCCTAACTTTTAATTAATTTTTTTTTAGAAATATTCAATTGACAACTTTATTACAAACACAAAAAACTACAAAAACAATAACAAAAAACTTTTAAGAAATAGTTTTCGACTCAAGTATTTTGAGAACAAAGAAAGATGTTGACTTGAAGTTTCTGAATTTCACACAAAATGTTGTGATTTGAAGTTATCAGTGTGAGTTGTCCTTGTCAATTATTGATTAAACTCAGGTTTATAACTTTGGTCTGATTGCAACATGGTAAACAAAACCTTGAAAATTGTAAGTTTTATTCAGGTATTACTGATTTTAAGCTAACTGAATTTTCTTCATTTCGAGTCCAGTCCCGTTTCTTTGTTCCTATTAATTTCCGAAATACACCCCTGTGAATAACATTTCTAGCTAAAGCAATGAAAATGGTGTAAATAGAACAAAAACAAGCCTAAGTAGGGTTTTAGGTATGTTCGTGAACTAAACCCAACCCAGGGCCAACATTTACGTAAATCCTTGCTCAGTTATTTATTTACACAAAAAAAACAACAATTCTAACATTCATGGTTTTATAAGAAGGTTGATTTTTAAGGCAAAATTGGATAATAAGAATCTTTTAAAAGATTGGCGGAAAATTGTACTATTATATTATTATTACTATACTACAGTCAAACTTCTAACTAACGAAGATTTTTCTATTACGATTTGATTTTGAGTACACATCTTTTTGGTGTGTTTTTATCTCCTTATAACGAACTTCCATAAAGCGAATTTTTCTCTACAACGAACAAATTTTGTTGCTGGAAATCCAAATCTCATACGTTTTTGTTTCCACATAACGAATTTTTTCAAATAATTTTCTGTTAAAAACAACAGCATGCAGAGAAAAAAAACCTTATAAGGGGATTTCCCCAAGATTTTAAATGCAAGCATATTATGTTCAGGCTTCAGTGAATATAATTGAAAATGTCTCGAAGTAGCATTTCTCTTGAGAAAAAGTTGTTGATAATTAATAAAGCTGAAGAAGGATTGACTTAAAAAAAAAAAACAGATATTGCTTAGCAGTTTGGAATTCCTACCAGTAGCTTATCAACAATTTTAAAAAACAAAGCAGTGATTTAAAGAAATGTAGAAGACGAAGAATTAAGCACTAAACGTAAAAGACTTCGAAAATGTCTTTTCGAGGATACTCATGAAGCAATGCTGAAATGGACTAATTTATTTGAATTTCTCAATTTATTATACGATTTTGTTGAAAAAGAAAAATGGAAAAATGTAATCCAAAATAAAATCACTGACTTCTTTAAATAAAAATAAAAAACAAAAAATTTCTGTATAACGAATTTTCTATATAACGAAATAATTTTCTGGTCCCGTGCAAATTCGCTATAGGGAAGTTTGACTGTATTTAGCGATTTACTAAGGGAGTTCAAAATGTTAAACTTTTGCTAACTCGTAAATTGCTCATTGACTCTTATTAAAAAAGAACATTCAAACATGTCTAAAAAGTGACAGTTCGTGAAAATAAACAAATAAACTACGCTTAAACGGACCTATTGATTGGATTTTTCAACTATTCACTCGACCATTCCATCCATTGATCTTATGGGATCAATTGAACAGATGTCACATGGATTTAAAAAAAAATGCTAAAAGTTAAAGTAGCGATTCCGTGGTTTTAACTTATAAGCAAACTATTAAGAGATAGTAAGATGTTAAAATCGATTAAAATTAGTTAAATCACTTTTTAGCACAGTATATTGCTAAAAATGGATTTAACAATTTACTAAATCGTTTAAAATTTTGCGCCATTAAGTTTGGGAAGAAAAACTTAGACATATGAAAAGTTCCCAATACTAATTTTTAGCTCATTTTTTGGGCAATTATTTTGTTTCTTCTCTTAAGCTTAAGTTATAAGTTTTCATAACCGATCTAGTTTGGAGCTCCGCTTTGCAACTGTAAATTCCGTATTATTGAGTTTCTTCAAAAAAAGTCTTAGTGCAAAACTAGATTTAAAGGTGTTTCAAGTTTTAAGTTTTTTAATTTATGTGGCAAGCAAGTAAAAATAATTTCTGAATAATAATAATTTTATTGACATTTAAATCAAATTTATAAAAACATGGACTTAAAAATATTTTTGAATAAATTCTGCCGTAAGGCTAGTTTTAAAAATTCAATAATATCAGTGTAATACATAGCTTTATCAAAATCTCTAAAATTAAATATTTTAAACCCAATCTAATGTTCTATTGAGTTGACAGTGAAAATTATAATTTCTCGATTTTTTTACTTTTATTTGAGTGAAAAAATGTTCATGTCTTTTTTTTTTGAAAAAACTGCTAGACGGGCACGTGTTAGGCCATTCAAAAGTTAGCCCGCCCCAATGGATTCTTAATTTAGGGAGTCTAAGTTTTTATTTGATACCCCATTTGTACAGTCGGTTGATGAGGTAGATTTGTACCAAAAACAACGTTCTTCAATATGGGCGGACAAGCTGTTAGGCTCAAGTTTTGTCTGCCCGCCCGCCATGCAGATTTGAAATCTATGAGTACAACTCAATAGAATCGTAACAGGTTTTTTCAGTCGGCGAATGAATAATAGATTTCTACCAACGCGATTTTTAGAACGCTACCGGAAGAAGCCATTTTGCTGCCAGACGGCCCATGGAAAGTTAGCCCGTGCAGCAGTTTTTTATATCTTCTTTATTTTTGGCAAAACAATTTAAGAAAAAAATTGTACATTTTCTTTGTAATTTAAGATAGTCAAATTATTAATAAACAACACATTTAACTTGAAAGAACAATTTAACTATTTGAATAGAATAATTTATCGCTCTTGTATAATTTTATCAAAACTATTAATCTCAATGTACCTAACTACATAAAGTGAAGGTTTTTATGATCTAATTACGTACATACGTACTTGTTAATTGTTCTAGTTTTTTATTGTAAGTATTTTAATGTTGGAATTTTTATTTTTAGACAATTTCAAGTAGCTTATGTAGGAAATTTTAATTATCAATCTTATCATTATTAACATAAAAGCACCTTTAAATATTTTTTTATTATTTGGGAAAAGTTTTTACTATTAAATTAGTCTATTTTTAGCTGATGCAATAAGACAAACTACTTATTATTAATTGCAAGGCATTTTTCAAAAAAAATGTTTTAGTTTCAAAAATGTTCTGCAAATTTTGGAGAATTGAAAGAAGTTTAAAGAAATCCAAGGAAATGGCCACTTCTTCAACAGCTGTACCACCATATCCGTTTCATTTAATTTTACGTGACCAACTTCAGCAATTCCATCGTTAAGGTCTTGAATCGACCTCCCCCGACGGCACAACCCCCAACCTGGAAGGATCTGATCCTTACTATAACTCCAAGGATGGGGTGCCGGTTAAACCGCTCCACATAGGCCTGGGTTCTGAATATTTCGTAGAAGCCCTACTGGAACAACCTTACTGGAACTGTAGACGCCAACGTTGATTCCATCTCGGGAATTCCTCTGCTGCAGTCTGGAAAGGGATAGGTGCCTTAGTGGAAACACCTCTCCTCCCCCCTTTCTCGTTTGCTACCCCCAACAACTTTCCACTAGGGTTAGAATGTCTGCCATTCTGGCCATTGAAAATCAATAATCATAGCTTATTGCATCAGCCTTCACTGATAACTTCCCATCCCGTCTGTCGATTTGTCTTGCTTAAAAGTTTGTCTGTATGTATCACTTTTTACCAAATTTGCGTACTATTTTTTGTAGATTTTAATTTATTAAAAATCGAAAATAATATATTCTGTGAATTAAAATAAGTTTGAAGCCAATATTTTTAATTTTTAAAAAGCTATTTGAGTCTAAAGTAAATTTTTAGCAAATTTTAGTATTGTTTGTTTTTAGGTTTTTAATTTTTTGTAAAAAAAACTGTCAATTCGATTTTTTTTCAAAATTTTACTGAATGTTGAAAACAATATATTTTAAAAGAAAAAAGTAGTTTAAAGCCAATAGCTCAAGTTTTGAAAAGATATTTGTGTCGAAAGTCAATTTTTACCAAGTTTTATTAGTTTTTTTTTAAGGTTTTTATTTCTTGTAAAGAAACTGTCAATTCGATTTTTCTCAAAATTTTTCCGAATGTTGAAAATAATATTTCTTATAAGATAAAATAAGTTTTAAGCCATAATCTCAAGTTTTTGAAAAGATATTTGAGTCGAAATTCAATTTTTACCAACTTTGAGTAATGTTTTTTTATGTTTTTATTTTTTATAAAAAAAACTGTCAATTAGAATTTTCTCAAAATTTTATCAAATGACAAAAACATAATTCTTCGTTGCGCAAAATTTTTTTGGAGATGAAATCATATTTAAGTCGTAAAATTTTCGAGGTGACAAATTTTTTTTTCAGTTTTTTTGATTTATAAAAAAAACCGTTGATTGGATTTTTTTCCAAAAATAAAATTGTTTTGTATCACGTTACCATACATAATATAAAATTTAATTCAAGTCTCTAGCGTCATTGGTTCATGAGATATTTAAATGTCGTAAATGTCAAAATTTTCAATTTGACAAATCTGACCCATTACAATAACTTCCTATGGGAAATTAATAAAACGAAACGTTGAATAAAGAGAGGCCCCAAATGAGATCATTCTGAAAATGGGCCTCATCACTGAAGATGATTTTTCTATGAAATTGCGAATAATTTTGAGGCATTTCAAGGAAGATACGACATTGCTGGTTGTCAATCAACTTGAGTTCTACGTGTTAACTTAAATTTAAAAGGCCTTAGGTACACCTTTCTGTTTTTACAAAATCGGTTCTACGTCGCTTTTGGAATACCTGGCTGCGAAAAATCGACAAATCTGGTTGTTCCTGAAACTTTTAAACTAGTTTCACTTTTGACTTCAAAATCTATCGAAGAGCTTCTCGTAAGTTGTGCAAACTGTGCCTGCAAAATTTTCATCATTTTTGTATTAAATTTTAACAATTTCAATGTATCGTTCCATTTATAGAAATGGCATACTTTTGACTTATCAAATGTCAAAAGATGACAGCTTCCAAAGAGAAAATTTCTCAAACAGCGGATTCAAAACTTTTGTCGTTAAACGTTTAGTAACTTTTTTTAGCTAGGTTTTTAGGGTAACGAACCGAATTTTTAAGTGAATTGTTAGAAAATAACATTGTAGTGACAATTATAATGAAGAAAAAAATCAAAAAGTGTTTTTAAAATGTCATAAGACGAAATATCAAAAAATATGGGCAATATCTTATAGCCTTAGGTCACACTGTGATGGAAGAAATTGTTGAAATCAACAGTTTTGTAGAGAGTTTTTGTCATAGACAAACAGATAAAGCCAAAATAATTCTCTTCCTTACGCAGCTGTTTGTCTTATTCTAATAATTGACAGCGTATTGGCTGATTGATTAACTGCCACATTTCATCAATTGATACTTATCAAATACAATATTGCAAACAAAAATGTTTAACCTTGGGGTTTATTTTTTTAAATACAAATTCAAGTTATGGTTTCAATTAAATTTATTTCAATCACCTTCACCACCATCATACGTCAACACAAAACATCTGGTTAGAGTTTTATATGAGCGTTGATGAAATTTTTACTTTTCAAAAATAGATTATGTATTTTTTTGTTTTAATTTATTAATTTACGATCGCACTTTACCCCTTCCCTTGGCAACAAGCATCAATTCTAATTTATACAGTTGATGATAATAAATCAAAAAGCGAAAGAAATTTTCTTCTTCAATGAATTTTTCATAAAAATGTTTCCATTTATTTTCTTCTAAATTTGGGATTTATGAATCTTTTAGTCTGCCTGAGGTTTGTTGTTGTTGTGAAATCTGATATGAAAAATTAAGATTCAATGGCACATAGCATAGCATCCCATTTAACTTAATTCATTGACATTCATACCATAATCGTATATATAAGAGTTTATGTATATAGATATATGTATGTACGAGTACATATATCTTGATATATACAGAGGATCTGGTTTTGGTTTTATTTACCCTCAAACAAGGCATCATCATCATCATCGTCAGGGGCAGCAAGAAGCACTTTGGTGGTGCATATTCGTCTCGATTCAGTCTCGATATAATGTCTTTGGGTCGTATACTCGTATCGGTCCTTTGAGAAAAAGAGATTATTGACAACATTTATTATGAATGTGAAACCACAAAGTGCATCGGAAAGCAGAAAAGTGCATCGCTAATGGACAGTAATTGATGTTGAAGAGGCGATATGGCTGCAACGAGTCAGATGATGACGACGCGACGACGACGAAGACGACCGAAGCGCACGCCGACGTAGATGTTAAAGTTGTGTTATTATAGGACGAAAACAACACGATATGATGGTGATATGGGGGAAAGTGTATTTTTATGCATGATTTCAGCCCATATCTGAAGGACTGGGGATGTTGAATTTATATTTATCGAAATAAATAAGAAATATGTTCAAAAAATATCACAACTCTAGCATAAACTGATAAAGATTTTGGTTTAGAATTATTTTGTAATAAGTTAAAGGTCAAAAGAGAAAAGTTATCGAGTTTCGGGATAAAAAATTAGTATCACAATAGGAAATAGTTCCATTTAGTAAAGATTTTAGCGATAAAAAATGATAAAAACAGGGTTTCATGTTGGGCGCCATTTAAGAAAAATTCAAATTATATCTGTTTTCTTTCAGTTTAGAGATAAAATTCATTAATAAGCTCACAGTTGATATAAATAGTATCCATTAAACACACAAAACATGACTTAAAACATGTTGGTACTAGATATGAAACGACCATTGGCAACACGGGTTGCATAGTTTATATCCTTTTATCTCTGTCACGTATTATATTCATATCTTTGTCACACAAAGATCTTTCTTATTTTTGAACTATTATTTTTCTTTTGTTCATTCTGTTTTTAATAAAGCTACTGGCTGGACGTAACGTTTAACTTGTTATATTTTATTTTCTGAAAGTTATAGACTTTAAACTAAAATCCAACAAAACAATCAATTAACATTTTTACATTTTAACCAGTGTTTAGGGGACATTAATATTTGCAAAAGATCAAAGTTCGATGAGGTAGGCTTTCAAACTTTGTAATAGAACGGTGTGACAAGATATTAGTATATAATTATTTTAGTATATCATTATTTTAGTTATAAAAATAATAAAAACAGGGTTTCATGTTAGGCGCTAGCTAAGCAAAATTAAGATTTTTATTTTTTTTCTTAAGATTAAAGAAAAAAAAACAGGCTAGGATGCGATACAAACTGATAACTTCCCATCCTTTCTGTCGATTTGTCTTACTTAAAAGGTATGTAGGTTTCGTGTTTTGTTAAAAAAGTTGTCAGTTGCATTATTCTAAAAGATTTAAAAATTACCAACAATATTTTACATTGGATAAAATAGTTTGATTCCAAAATCTATTTTTGTAAACGAGATTTTTAGTTGAAAAACATTTCTTAAAAGTTTTTATTTCTCATATAAACAAATACAAATTGGTTGAATAAAACTAATTTAAAGTCAAAATCTTTTATTGTTCGCGAGATATCGAGAACCGAACATCAATATTTAAAAATGTTGCGTACTATTTTTGTAGATTTTAATTCTTTATGAAAAAACAGACTATTTGATTTTTATAAAAACTTTACTGAATGTCGAAAACAATATTTTCGGTGGAGAAAATTAGTTTGAAGCCAATATTTTTAATTTTTGAAAAGATAATTGAGTCGAAAGCGAATTTGTACTAAGTTTTAACATTGTTTTTTTTTTAGTTTTTTATTTTTTGTAAAAAAAAATGTCAATTCGATTTTTATCAAAATATTACTGTATGTTGAACACGTATTTTTCAAACACAAAATTAGTTTTAAGCCAATATCTCAAATTTTTGAAAAGATATTTGAGTCGAAAATCATATTTTAAGAAATTTTGGTATTTTTTTTTTAAGTTTTTATTTTTTCTTAAAAAACCGAATGTTGAAAACAATATTTCTTATAAGACAAAATTAGTTTTAAGCCATAGTCTCAAATTTTTGGAAAGATTTTTGAGTCGAAAATCAATTTTTACCAACTTATGTTAGTTCTCTTTTTTAGGTTTTTAATTTTTTGTAAAAAAAAACTGTCAATTTGATTTTTTTTCAAAATTTTACTGAATGTTGAAAACAATATTTCTGAAAAGATAAAAGTAGTATAAAGCTCATATCTCAAAGTTTTGAAAAGATATTTGAGTCGAAAATCAATTTTTACCAACTTTTATTAATTTTTTTTAGGTTGTTATTTTTTGTAAAAAACTGTCAATTCGATTTTTCTCAACATTTTTCAGAATGTTGAAAACATTATTTCTTAGAAGATAAAATAAGTTTGAAGCCTTAATCTTAAGTTTTCGAAAAGATATTTGAGTCGAAATTCAGTTTTTACCAACTTTGAGTAATGTTTTTTTAGGTTTTTATTTTTTATAAAAAAAAACTGTCAATTCGATTTTTCTCAAAATTTTATCAGATGTCAAAAACACAATTCTTCGTTGCACACAATTGTTTTGGAGCTGAAATCATATTTTGGTCGTAAAATTTTCGAGGTGACAATTTTTTTTTCAGTTTTTTTGATTTATAAAAAAACCGTTAAGTGGATTTTTTTCCAAAAATATATTTGTTTTGTATCACGTTACAATATATTATATAAAATTTAATTCAAGTCTCTGGCGTCATTGGTTCATGAGATATTTAGGGTTAACCAAAATTTGCACCTTTTTTTTTAAACTGCTATGGTAAAAAAACCACCCACGCAATTTTCTTGAGGGCCCTTTCTGCATCTTTCTGCCTTTTGTATTTGTATTGCTATGGACGACGAAAAAAATGTCGCGAACGTACGGACGAACGGACATACGGACGTACGAACGTACTAACACACGCACGCACAGACATCTTTCTAAAAATCGTTTATTTCGACTCTAGGAACCTTGAAACGTCGAGAAATGTCAAAATTTTGAATTTGACAAATCGGACCCATTACAATAACTTCATATGGGAAGTTAATTAATAAACAACATCAAAATTGACATAACAAATTTCCATGAAACACATAAAAATAAAATAAATTAAGTTTTTAGAACCTTAAAAGTTTTATGGGGACATTGATATATGCAAAAGGTCAGAGTTCGACGAACATAAGCTTTCGAAATTTGGAATAACCGCATGTGATAAAATACTGATTCCATTATAGGTAAAAATTCCATTTAGTAATGATCTTAACGACAGAAAATTGATGAAAACGGGGTTTCATGTTGGGCGCCAATTAAGCAAAATCCAGATCTTTCTCATTTTTATTAATGATCTCCTGTCTGCAGCCTCTTATCCAGTACCTACATTGTTTTGCTGACGATAGCACTTTTAGCCTTAATACTCGCTTTTAGACTCACATCTCTCTTATTCGAATGATTTAATTCCGACCTAAACAGCGTTGTATAATGGGGAATAAAAAACCGTGTGGAATTTAATGTTTAGAAAACCCAATGCTGTCTTGTATCGTTAAAGCGAGATATACCCATGTTATCACTTTCTATGGATGATATTCTCGGTATGTGTATCACTCTTGTGGAACAATCACATGCAAGATGTTTTGGGTTTTTTAAAGCGATGAAAGAAGATTTTATTCCACTCTGATCTGGCTGTTATCTGCAAGACTTACATACATACGTCCAAAGCTTGAGTATAACTCCCATCTCTGGGCTAGTGCTCCTGCAACTTACTTAACCTTCTTGGGCAGCATTAAACGTAGAGAATTTGAATTGATTGGTGATAATTGACATCATTTACGTCGCTTAAACACTGTCGTAAAGTTTTTTATCACCCTTTTTTACCGTTATTTTAACGGTTTTCGCTCTAAAGAAAAAGCCAGCTGCATTCCTCTCCTAAACAGTTCCACCGTAATACTGGCGCTTCTACTAATGCTCATCAGTATACCCTCTAGCCCAACTTTGGTCGTACTGTTAAGTGCAGAGATTCGTTCTGTAGTAGTAATACGCGAATGTGGAATGCCTTACTACACTCTGTTTTTTACAGTTATTGCAATATTCACAAATTCAAAACCAATTTGCAACAACATCTTCTTTCAACTCCTCTCTTCCTTTCCTAATGCCCACACTGTCCATTTGCATGATAAGTGTAGTAATACCCCCTTAAATGTGCGCTTATTATACAAAAAAGTTATAAAAATTGATAAAAATAGGATTTCATGTTGGGCGCCAGTTAAGAAAAACTAAGATTTTTTCTGTTTTCTTTAAGTTAAAAGAAAAAATTATTAAATAACCTCCAAGTTGACATAAAAACTTTCCATGAAACACACACAAAAAAATAAATTAAGTTTTTAGAACCTAAACAAACTTAAGCGGACAATGATATTGGCAAAAGGTCACAGTTCGAAGAATATAAGCCTTCGAAATTTGGGATAACTTCATGTGATAAAAAACTACTATTACTATAAATTTAAATTCCATTTAGTTATGATGTAAGCGATACAAAATTGATAAAAACAGGGTTTTATGTTGGGCGCCAATTAAAAAAATCATACTTGTTTTGTTTTCTTTCAGTTTAGAGACAAATATAATGAATAAGCTCAAAGTTAATACAAATATTATTCATTTAACACACAAAACATAATTATACAAAAGTTTTAAGGGGACATTGATATTTGCAAAAGGTCAAAGTTCGAAGACGTAAGTTTTTTAATTTTGCGATGTGATAAAAAATTAATATCACTATACAAATAGCTCCATTTAATTATGGTTTTAGTCCTAAAAATTGATAAGAACAGGATTTCATGTTGGGCGCCAGTTAAGCAAAATTTAGATTTTTACTGTTTTCCTTAAAATTAAAGAAAAAATTAAAAACAACAAAGTTGACATTAAAACTTTCCATGAAACATACAAAACACGACTTAAAAAAAAATAAATTAAGTTTTTAGAACCTACAAAGTTTTAAGAGGACATTGATATTTTTAAATCCGCTTTTATTGTTTTATTTAAAATATATTTGAATGGTAATTTTTGGTCATTTAACAAATCACCAACAATATCAATACGTATAATCTAATGGAAGACAAAATAAAAATAACAACAATGAACTTCTCACTTTTTAATTATTATCGTCCCTTTTTTATATTTGAGTATTTATATATCGCTATTTATAATCACGACTGTTATTTTTCTTTTTTTAATGATACATAACATTAAATTGTGTTGTTCAAAGGTAGTAATTTGTTTAATTCTTTTTTGTGTATTTTTGTAGGTATTCATTTTATTTTTGATGAAGCACGTCGCCGTCGTTCATTGCTTAGCGTCGCTACGCGTCGTTGTTGTGCTATTTTACGATAAGTGGTTGATTGATACGTAAACACAGATTTGTTTTCAGTGATTGCATGTGATTATGAAGTATATGTAAATGCAATAAACACAAAATTGCGATACGAATATCAATGATAATAAAATTTATATATACATACATACATATGTAAAATTAAACTTTTTAAATTATTTAAATTTAATAGTATGTATTGGTATAGATTAGGTAAATATCTGTCCAATATACGAGTTTATAACAAAACAATAAAAAAGAATAATATTGTTTTTTTGTTGTGATTGCTCGTATTCAAATACATATTTACTTTTAAGTACCGGAAATGTGAACAATTTCGAGTTATAATGTATTTTATTAGAAACTATATTCTTTAGAAAGGTTTTGACAGAAAGTTATGTTATTTTTTGTGTTCATTCAGAACAAAATTCATAAATATGCAGAAGTTATTGTTTTCAATTTTTCAAAATAAAAAACAGCAACAAAATATTGTATTTCATTTGTTAAACTTACTTATTCGGAAATTTGACCTTAAAAACGTGTCTACTAGGTTGGTGAAATTAATTTAAAATGTTTTTGGTTGGTTAAGTGTTCACATTTTTCAGATTGCTTTGTTATTATTTGATATTTGATATTATGATAGTGCACAAATATGGTAGAGGAAAGAAAAGAAATAATTTTAACGTTTTTAAATATTCAATGATACGAAACAAGAGGGTTCTACAAATTTTCGGAATGTCTTGAGTGTTGATAAAAGACTTTTAGATAAATATTTTCTACGTAAAATTCTTATTTTTTAAATTTAAAAGTTATATAAAAGTGCAGTGCTTTTATCTAAGCTTATCCTTTTGTATATAAATATTTATTTGAAAATATCAAAATCAAAATATTTTGAAAATATTTGATCAGTAAAATCTTAGCAGACCCCACACTAAACTTTAGGTGCCGTGCAATAACGGCGAGCGAAATAACGCCGAATTTTAGCATTCGGCCTTATTTCACTATGGGAAAGTGAAATAATGCCGATTCGGCGTTATTTCACTTTTGGTCCTATGCAAAATGCATATTACATCTCAGTCTCAAATCTAAGTATTTTGAGATTTTGCTAGCATTTTTACTTGAAAAATCCAAAAATATTGAGATCTAGATTTCTCCAGGTGTCAATGACACTTTCTATACTTTGAAATACAAAAAAAAAACAGTGTTTTAGGAAGCCTTGACCTTTAACAAGACTTTGGTTTTCAAAAACTTTATTTTATCCAAAATATTGCTTTAATTTATTAAGTATATATTCTTATAGTACTTTCAACGATTTGCCTGCAAATCGGACAAAGAACTGCACTGTTATGTTTGGTATACTTTTCAGACCACTGTGTAAAGCCAATGAAACATAATTTAAAATGGTTACATGGTTGAAGTGCAATAGTTCGAGAATTTTCACAACAGTTTAATTAAACCGAATTCTCTGTTTTCTCTCTTTCGGCTTTATTTCCTAATTGGCATTCGGCGTTATTTCACTTTTCCAAAGTGAAATAAGGCCGAATGCTTAAATTTGGCGTTATTTCACTCGGCGTTATTGCACGGCACCTAAACTTTAACTCTCTTTCCAATTATTTAGGGCACGGGGGGGGGGGGCTTTTTTTGATAATAACTCTTGGTACCCTTTAATCCATGAGCCATCCAATATACATATCTCGTGTGAAAGAACGGTTGCTTCCTTTCTATTGCTGTCTAGCCCCATTATTAACTATTTAAAGGGGTTTAAAGCTCAAAGCAGATGACTGAGCTGTCAAAAAAAGATCAGTGTTTCTTTTTTTTCTCAGAGATACACTCCGCTCCACTTGAATAGAAACAAACTTTTTTTTTACTATCAGACCGTGCAGCGCTTTGGTAAATATATAAATTCACCTTTTTGTTTTAGTTCTTATAAGATGGATCTATTGCAAATAAAACTACATAGACAGAAAAATTCAGGAAAATACCATTAGCTTATTTTAACCACTTTTTTAATTACTTCATTAAAAACACTGTTTTTTTTTTTGCGCCACTTGAATAGAAACATTCGCTTAAATAAGGAAACAAATTGAAAAAATGCAGTAAAGAGGGTATTTTTTTTTAAATGATATTTTAATAATGTGTGCTACCACCTTTATTTGAAATAACTTCAAAAACCTTGTTGGGAAAAGAATCATACAGTTGTTTTAAGTAATTTAGTGAAATTGCACTCCATGCCTCTTTGATAGCAGCAGTAAGTGATTCTTTGTCATCATACTGTCGTCCAGAGTCATACACTCTACGAACCATCTATCCCCATACGTTTTCTATAATATTTAGGTCCGGGGAGTACGGTGGCCATTGAAGTAAGGTAACATTTTTCTCGGCTATCCAACTTTTAATGATCATTGCGTTGTGGATTTGTATTTGTATTTGTATTTGCTTGCAGGAGTTTGCCGTCATTTTCAACGTGGGAAACTCCAGATCAACTGTTCCAAACCAGGAAATTGCCCCCCGCACCATTACACCGCCTTCTCGGCTATGGTGGCGCTCCAAAAACCTTGGTTCCTTTCTCATGTCATGAAAATAGAAATTATACCCGTCCGGGCCATCTAAATTAAATTTTCTTTCGTCAGAAAATACCACTTTTGTCCACTCTTCCTTCCACGTCATATTCCTTCTGCAAAAATCTATTCTATTTTGTCGTCGTATTGGATTTAATGGTGGTTTCTTCTTCAATTTAAGGCGTTTCAAATGTTGTGACCTACAAATGACACGTCTAATAGTGTTAAGACTAGCTGCAATACCACTCTTCGCCTTGATTTTAGCAGCAGAGTCGCTTGAATTGGAGGCCAGCCTAATAATCTTTCTTCTGTCTGCTTCTGTTGTGGCTCTTGTTTGCCTGCCCTTCATATTTGTTCCATAGCTGTCTTTATTTCTAAGGTACGACCAAACAATTTTCACACTTCTTTCTATTTTGTTGGCAATTGTGCGTAGGGGAAGCTTGTTTTCCGCGTATACTTCTATTTTGGCCTTTTCTGCAGGTTTAATGGTTTTCCGCGGCCCATTTTTTCTTTGATTGAACAATTAATGCTTTTAATCTAAATTTCTATTACTAAAATAAGAATTTTTGTCGTAACCGTAACCAATAGAAACAAAACGGACACTGTTTCTATTCAAGTGGCGCAAAAAAAACAGTGTTTTTTAATGAAGCAATTAGAAAAGTGGTAACAAAATAACCTAATGGTATTTTCCTGAAATATTCTGACCGTGCAGTTTAATTTGCAATAGATTCCTCTTATAGGAACTAAAACAAAGAGGTGAATTTAAAAATAGGAAAAAAGTTTGTTTCTATTCAAGTGGAGCGGAGTGTATGTATTAGAGCGCTAGGTTTATGTTTCTTTTTTCAATCAGCAATTGGAGTAAAAAGCTGAGAGTGGTTGACTTCACGTTTGTTTCGAGTGGTGTCAAGGAGACAGATGAAAAATTCTTAAATTATTGACGTTTCATTTCTCCAGTGTGTTTCATAAATAAGTCGGAGAGCTCTGAGCAAATTTAGCTTAGAGTGGAGCGTACTCGATGTGCTTAGCCTCTCAGCTCAGTGCTCTGCTCTGAGCTTAAAAAGAAAAACGCCTTTAAAATCACCACATTTCAATATTTTTTGTAGAGGTTCAAAAGTCTAAACAACATTAAGGGCCTAAAGATATGAAAGTCCACCTCAAGTTTACATAGGGACTCTGAGGTACTTCATGGGCCTTCCAAACAAACAAAAGCAGGATTTTTGTATGCAAGGAAAGGAAGAAAGAAAGTATTTTCTTTAACATCTCGATAAATCAATTTTACCCGGTCGGTGGCTCAGTCCGATAAATGGTGAAAATGTTTTATTATGAACTACTTCTAGTTCGTTCAGTTAACTTTAATTACAAAATTTTAAACTGTTCCAAACTTTTGGTTAAAAGTAAATATTAGGTTTTTTCCACTGGTTTTCAATTCGATCAGAATAAAAACATACTAAAATAAAAGTTTTTTTTTAGTTTTGTTGCAAATTTTAGTTGATTGTTGCTCCGAAATTTTGACATTTTCAAAGAAGCAATACTTCGTAACTGTCGAAAAACGGCTCATAAAAGAAGTATGATTACGTATAACATGAGCTATTATTTTAATTTAACGACATAAACGTTAAAAAATTATTAATTTTGATGTATGAATAATCTTAAAAATATTTTTTTTTGAACAGAGAAGAAAAACTTGTTGATGCTTTCTAAAAGAAATTCACGAAACTAATTTGGAGATAATTACCCCTATTAGGCAAAAAATAATCTGCATATCATGTTTAAAAACATTCTAGTCTTAGGAGGAATGAGTTCAAGAAAGAAAAGTTTGTTTCCCTTCTCTAGTATAAAAGTAATTCTTTTTATGGTAGATGATGATTTTCGAAACCCATTTGTAGATTACACGGCTATGCCTCCACCTGATATTAAATTGTGGTGCAGATTTTCGGAAAATTCTGATTCATATCTGAAGTCAAACTGTTTGTTGACTAAAGAACAAGATTGCCAAAATCTGTTTTTTTTGACAGATCTGTATTCAATGGGTGAATTATGGTTTGATATTTTCTTTGTTGCATCACTAATTTTGCCAACTCACCTACGTTTCGTGTTTTGTGTCATTAGCCGCATTTTATTATCACCATGATCTGATCCGGATCTTGAATTTACATGCATAACAACAACACAAGATCCTGCTTTGTGTATGGATCTCAATTTGAGATTCAAAATTTAATTCTTTTTTTCACAACAAGGAGCGCTTTATCATTGTAATTTCACATTTAAATGTTGGTATCATTGCAAACAAATTAAATAAATCCTGTATTGCCATATAAACATTTCCGTTTGACTGAAATAAAATATTTTTTAAATAGAGAGTAGAAGCTTTATATTTATTTATTTGGTATATAATCCATGAAATAATTAGATATTTTAAAAAAACTAGATATTAATTGGTGAAATTAAAATAATTAAGTCAAAAAAAATGTATATTTGACATAATTTATGGGTATTATTTTCCCCAAAAAAAGGAACAAAAAAAAATCATTGAGCAAAATGTTCTTTGGGCAACCCTGCTTTAAATGTCAAAAAATATAAATAAAATCGAGAAAGCTGCAGCACAAATGGGAGAAAAGATGTTCAAATAAATTGTAAGTAATCTCTAAATTAAATTATTTAAGTGTCACATTTATTAAAAGGTCAAAAAGAATATGGACTACATGTGAGACCAAAGCGTTCTTGGATGCTTTGAGTTTAAAAGTGCAATGGTGATTTGCAGAAACATTTTCAAAAGTTGTGGAGCTTCCATTTTTGGTATGTGTTTGTTTTTTTTTTTGCTTCGAAATGTCACTTTTGAAAGAACGAATTTGACACTGCTACCAAACTTTAAATAATAAAAAATATGATAATCCAATGCTGTTTTATTATCGTTATGTGATCCGGATCAGATCATGGTGATAATTAAACGCGGCTATTGTCAAACGTCTTCAATTTGGTCTATAATTTTTAACCATATTCGTCGTCCTACAAACAAACAACTATTGGCTTTTATATCAAAATAGGTGCTCTGTAAGAAAAAGTTCTTCGCACGCCTTATCCATTTTATGGTTAGTTTAATCGACATACTGAAGCGGCTATTCGGTATATTGGCTGGATATCAAACCACTAGGACATGATTACGTAGAGTGTGAACTGAGGAAGATATCGCAGCTGTGTCGGCCAGTGTTAGTGATGACTGTGAATTATCACTTCGGCGCCGACCGTTCGAAATAATCCGGCCTCTTCTATTGCACTAAGGGGTCGTTAAGCTTTTCAAAATATATCTGGTGCAATTTAATTGAAGCCGAACGACCTACCACAATGCCGAATTTTCGGTGAATGGAATCTTAAAAAGTTGACCGAAGATTCAATTTTTGAATCGAAAAATTGTGTTTAGCGACGAAGCTCATTTCTGGTCGAATGGTTACATAAACAAACGGGAGTGAAGAGAAGTCAGAAGCATTGCAGGATCTACTATGTATTCATAAAAAGTTTACTGCGGATTATGGGCTGGCAGAATCATTGAGCCGTATTTCTTCAAATATAATGAGAATCACAACTATACTGTAAAAGTTGAGCGCTACCGTCCGATGATGACAAGCTTTTTTTGAATCAAAACGGAAGCCCTAGAATTGTGTCTATCAACAAGATGGTGACACCTGTCACAAATTATGCTTGGAACTTTACTTCACTAACCTCTACCTTCAGTTCATCGTACAGAAACTATTACAAACATTTTATTGTCTACAAAAAACTTCTCAGGCAAGCTACAAGTCCATCACGATTTGTAAAGAAATATTACTTATTAACTTCCCATAGGAAGTTATTGTAATTTGTCCGATTTGTCAAATTGAAAATTTTGACATTTCTCGACGTTTCAAGGTCCCTAGAGTCGAAATAAAAGATGTTTAGAAAGATGTCTGTGCGTGCGTGTGTACGTACGTCCGTACGTTCGCGAAGTTTTTTCGTCGTCCATAGCTCAAGAACCAGAAGAGATATCGACTTCAAATAAATTTTGTTATACAGATAATAAGGCAGAAAGATGCAGAAAGGATGCGTGGGTGGTTTTTTGGTTAACCCTAAATATGTCATGAACCAATGACGCTAGAGACTTGAATTAAATTTTATGTAATATATTGTAACGTGATACAAAATAATTATATTTTTGGAAAAAAATCCAAATAACTTTTTTTTTATAAATCAAAAAAACTGAAAAAAAATGTTTCACTTCGAAAATTTTACGACTAAAATATGATTTCATCTCCAAAACAATTTTATGCAACGTAGATTAATGTTTTTGACATCTGATAAAATTTTGAGAAAAATCAAATTGACAATTTTCTTACAAAAAATAAAAACCTAAAAAAAAATTAATAAAAGTTGGTAAAAATTGACTTTTAACTTAAATATAATTTCAAGCCTTTGATATATTGGCTTAAAACTACTTTTATCTTTCAAAAAATATTGTTTTCAACATTCAGTAAAATTTTGAGAAAAATCGAATTGATAGTTTTTTTTACAAAAAAATAAGAACTGAAAAAAAAATTAACAAAAATTGGTAGAAATTGGTTTCGACTCAAATATCTTTTCAAAAACTTGAGATCATGGCTTCCAACTAATTTTATGTTATAAGAAATATTGTTTTCAACTTTAGGAAAAATTTTGAGAAAAATCGAATTGACAGTTTTTTTACAAAAAATAAAAAACTATACAAAAAAATTAATAAAAGTTGGTAAAAATTGATTTTCGGCTCAAATAGCTTTTCAAAAATTAAAAATATTGGCTTCAAACTTATTTTATTTCACAGAAAATATTGTTTTTGATATTCAGTAATTTTTTTTTATAAAAATTCAACAGTATATTTTTTATAAAAAATATAAAATCTACAAAAAATAGAACGCAAATTTGGTAAGAATTGATACATTTAGACAAACTTTTAAGCAAAACAAATCGATAGACGAGATGGGAAGTCATCAGTGTGGGTCGCATACCAGCCTCTTTTTTTATTTTAAAAATTTGACAAGGAATCCTTTTACAAAAAACATTAAATGAAATTGTGCAGAAAATTAATAAATGATAGAGTAATAAAGTTCAGCTTTCAGTTGAATTAAAAGAAAAACATGATCAATTGTCATTTCGACATAAGTTGACTTGACTGAGATTTTTTCTTGGCTAACTTTTCAGTCAATTTTCCAATAAAGTTGCCTTAATTGGAGGCAATTTTTTGGCTTGCTTACTTTCAAGTCCCTTATGTCGTCCGAACCTGCCCAATGTACCAGTTGATGGATTAGTTCTGTTAACATTTAATTTCACGTTTGGGGCTGTTCGATGGCCGACTAGATCGTGCGATTTAACGCCTATAGACTATATTTTGATGATTGACGCACTAAAAGTCAACATTGAAGTATTTATTCGTGAGATACCAGCCGATATGCTTAAAAGAGCGGGTGTACCATTCGAGGCGCAGCCGGGGGCTATATTCGCAGAAAATAATTTTTAAACATTAAATTATATCGTCAGTGCTATCTTAATAAAGATTTCATACATTTTTATGAATTTAAGGTGCTTTTTTTTGAATTTCTTTTAGCTCTTAGAAAAGCACTCCTTTTAAAATCAACTTCAATGCTGCGTGTTTTACTTATTTCCTACGTTTCAAACTTTTAAATTATTTTTAAATCATCCTCTAACGGGAAAATGAAAGTATCGCTAATTAAAAAAAATACAAAAATTGCATATTTCGGGGATTGTTTGTGACCATAAAATTTAGCCATAAAATTTCAACAGTTTCCCATTGGCAATTATGACGTTGCTGTTTATCAAAATTCAATTCCAAATTATTCAGAAGCGATTGTGGGTGTTATCTTGAGTTTTTAGCTAAATGATATTTACCGCACGTGTGCATATACTTGAAAAATTTAGATTCAATTATCATAAAAATATAAAAATAACGAGATAAATACAAATATACGTAGTTATCTACATTTAGCTATGTTTTGCACAAAAACATCAAAGGCAATTATAGAAAGATAAATTAACGATGCGGTGCGGTGGATCGCAGTACCAACTATAATTTTATCAACAATATTATAATTGCGTTTTGAGTGTTTCTATTTTTTTAATTTTGACTGCATGCGCAACGCAATTAACCCTGACGGGATTTTGTTTTGTACAAAGAAATTAGAGGTTTAAGTTTAAATACAAAAGTTACGTCAAAATTGATAAATGGAAATAAAAGATTTTTATAAATAACATAATTTCGAGGGATAGATACTTCAAGTTTATTTTTAAAATTTCCAAAAAATAATGAAATGATATGAGTTAGGGAATGGGGAAGGAATTGGGAGCTTATATCTCTCTAATTTTGATCAAGAATTTAATGGAAAACACTTGTTGCACGTTTGGAATTTGGGAGTTCTAACTACTCTCTTCTAAGTGCATGAAGACCTCTGGCATTGGGTCTTCAAAAAGAATTCATTTTTATAGGGAAATTAAATTGGCGGGCGTAACTATCCGCAAAGGTACACATAAACATCTGCCAATTTAAATGGATATAAATCTATTGAACAGTACTTACTTTCCAAATAAGGGATGCCATAGGGCTGCATTTGGGTCCGTCATCATTTCCTCCAATCCATTGGTGGTACTACCAACTTCGGACATGTCCTCGCAGTTTAGCAAACGCCTTTGCAGAGCAGCAGGATCAATGAGATGCGAGCCAGGCTTAACTTTAAGCTTAGCCTGTTGCTGTTGGTGATGTTGCTGCTGCTGTTGATGTTGTTGTTGTTGTTGTTGCTGATGTTGGAGTTGATGTTGTTGTTGGTGGTGATGTTGCAATTGCTGTTGGTGATGCTGATGCTGTTGCAGTTGTTGTTGATGTTGCTGATTAGGAGTCAAATTGCCATGCATATTGGAAGCTGATTGATTGTTACGATGTAAGGCTGCTGCATGGTTTCCATTACTGTTGCCACCAACACCATTTCCACTACCACCAACACTGCCAACCCCACCACCACCACCGCCACTGCTAATGCCGCCATATTGCCCAGCACCACTGGACCGGCCAGCTGATGCAGCAGCTGCTGCAGCGGCTGCAGCAGAAGCGAATTGGAATGGATTTGCAGCGGCGGCAGCGGCTGCGGCAACATTACCTGCACTGCCATTAAAGCCAAAATCGAAGCCTGGCATGGCCATGAGATTAGACATTTTCGCGTCAGACAAGCGTTCCGGTTGCAAGAGATTTGACAGGGACTTACACGTGACGCGAGGTTTTTGGTCTTGATGGTGTTGTTGTGTTTTTTGTTTAGCGCGATGGGCTGACGACGATGAATCGCTGTTGCCACTGCCCGGTGGTCGATAGAAGGGATTTGGAACCGATCGCGAAGAAGACAAATTGTTTTTCTCTGATGACGACGCTTGATGGCGCTGATTAGACTGACTGGCTTGTGGGTGATGATAGGGCGGGGGAGGATTGGTAGGAGTTTGCTTTGAGCTAGAGTTGGATGCACCGTAGTGAGTACGGTTGGCACTGGCTTTCGCTTCTGAGTTGGCAGGCTTTTTGGAAGTATCCCGCTGTTGGGCGGCCAATGCATTCATCTTCATCATACGCTGCATTTGGGCTTGTGTGAGAGCTTCCTGCCACATGGCCATCTCTAGAGGGTTCTGGAATGCAGCCGCTGCAGCCATAGGGTTAGTGAGACCTGCAGCGGCGGCAGCCGCAGCCATTGGGTTAAACTGCGGCGGTGTAGGGAAGGCGGATTTTTGATTTTGCTGCTGTTGAGTGGCGTGTTGGGCATTTTGCTGCTGCTGCAGCAGAGGCATAAGTTCAGCCAAACCGTTGCCGTTCTGAAGACCGGCGATAGCTTTGATGAATTCCGGTGCCATTTGGCCTATGTAAGGAAGCCAAAGCATTTGATTGAAGGCCGCCAAAGTTGCCGCATCGATGTCTCCCATCAGAGGATTCAAGAAGGAGTTGTTCTGTTTAGCTGCCTGCGGCGTGGAGGACGGTGCAGGCTTTTTACTCGAGACAGTTATGTCGGGAGACGGTGCAGTCACAGGCTTTTCGGAAACTCGGTTCTTAACAGGATTTGGAATAGCCTCTATGGTGACCTGAGGAATCGGAGGCGTTTTCGCTTTCGGTTTCGTAATCTCCACCTGCTTTTGCAGAATTGTCTCCAACTGAGCCATCGATATAACCAGAATGTCTGGATCCTGGAGAATAGCTGGGTATGCAAAAGCCTCTGGCAGTCTCAGTTCAGGTCGGGTTGTGAGCAGGAGTGGAATTTCACGGGCTGGCGAGGCCAAAACCGCACTTAAACGATCCTTTGGCACAAGAATAGGATCAGGTACTTTCCATTCAGGATTTCGTATAAGCAAGCGTAATTGTGTAAGAGGATCAGGGTCCTTTCCAGACGATAACATCTCGATAAGGTTTTCGGTGTGACTCTTTTCCGAGGAGGCATCCTCTTCGGTCTCCTCGCGTTTGATGCGCTTCTGCAGCGGTTCATCGGGACTTTCTTCATCGATGGTGACCGTTTGGACGCGTTTCGCTTCTTCGGAGCAACTCACTGTTGGACTCGCAGATTTTCGATGCTTCCCCAGATCGAGGGGTTCTTTTTGTTGCTGCTTAGCAGGCGCATTAGGAATTTTTATGGGAGTCACAGTGACTGAGGAGCAAATCTTCGGACTAATCGAATTACTTGAGTTGAGCAATTGCTCGAGGAAGACATTCTTTGACGACTTATTGGAATGCACTAAGTCTGGTGAAGGCGGTACCGCTGGCAGGCCGCTAGGCTGTGGCGATTGAATGGCATCAGAGCTTCTCGAATTGGGGCGTTCGAGTAGCGCTGGCTGAGGGGGTTTCTCCTTTTCGGCAGAAATTTGTGATTTCTTGCACGTCAGGTCCTTTGGCATTTCATCGGCGCACGAATCCGGCGACACAATGGTCACCGATTCGGCGGGCTTGGGTTTCACAGGTGAATTGTAGCTCTCTTCAGCTGATTTCTCAAGATCCTTGATTGTGATCGAGAGTTCTTCGAGGGTGTGTCGGCTGAACGGATCGTTTTGTGTGTTCGATTGGAAGAGTTCGCCATGTAAGTCTTCGATTTCTCCGGCTTCATTGAACGACAAACACTTGGGTGATGCTGCCAGCGATCCACCCAGCCGGGAAATGATGTCAGCCACTGGTTCTGGTTGCAGCAGAACGTCATCGTCTTCGTTTTCGAAGTCATCCAGGCAAATGGTCTCCTTGATCGATGGCTCATCGCCTGATATGTGATTGTCCTCGCAACCGCGTTTCACCAGTGAGTCCAGGAGCTCAGCTCCGCTCATTGCGTTATCACTGCAATGCTGCAGTAGGTCTGCATCATCAAGGAGGTCCTTAAGGTTTTTGGTATCGACGTCGGAATCGTCATAACTATCCGAAAGAACCACTGGAGCATCATGACCATGATCTTCGTGATGACTGAGCTCTTGATCTGGTTCGGGCTCTGGTTGGCGATCGATTTCATGATCTTCTTCAACAATTGGAGTCTTTTGGATGAACAGTCCAGTTTTTGGACAAAGCTGTAGTGGGCCAATTGGATTCACCCCCTGCATGAATTGAGGCATATCGTCCAACTCGAGGTCGTCAGAGATTTGTGTGAGATTCTTGGCGAGTTCCTCGGTCGGTTCGTTATTATTTGGTTCCATGTGCTGTTGGTGGTGATGGTGATGGTGGTGAAGCATCAGACCATTATCTTGTTCTTCGTAGTTTGGTATTAACTCCTCAATGTCTTCATCTTCTTCTTTATTTGGTTCCATATGGTGTTGAGGAAGCATTTGGCCATCATCTTCTGCTTCATAGTTTGGTATGAGGTTTTCGAGGTCTTCTTCTTCTTGTTCTCTAGGTTCAGATTCCGTGGAAATTTGAGGGTTTTCCACTAAAATTGGTACTTCTTCCACTTCCATGTCCTCCTCTTCTTCTATTTCTTTTATTTCTTCCTTTTCTGGTTCTACTTCCACTGCCACCTCTTCTCGTTCGTGATTTGTGCTTTCGTATACTAAATGATTTGGTTCTGTTGATATGATTGGATTCTCTGTGATTGTTGGTGGAAGTTGTTCTCCTGCTTCTTCCTTTTCTTCTTCCTCTTCTTCTGCTTCCATTGGCTTTTTGCTGTTTTCTTCTACGTTTATGTTCAAGTTCACGTTGTTTTCTGCCTCTAACTCTACCTCTGGTTCTTCTTCTTCTCTTTGCTGTTCTTTCAAAACTGCAGCATCTGCAAGTTTGCGCTTTTTCTTCTTCTTCTTTTTCTTTTTCTTCTTGGCTGCATGTGACGCAGCATTTTTGAGTGATACTTTGAGAAGCTCCGCAGGCTGCAGAATTTTAAGAGGTTTAAGAGGTTCAATTGGAGCGACCACATCTGCTTCTGAAGGGGGAATAATTGGACCTGGGGAGGAAGGTGGTTCAGATTGTTGTGGAGGCGGAGAAGGCGATGGCGGTTGTTGTGTATGAACAGGAACTGAAGCATTTCTGAGAGCTAGTGCTTCTTCAACCATTTCCTGCTTCACTTTAACTGCAGGATTGGGTAGAAGCTTGGCAACGCGGGATGACGATGGATCTGTACGTGGTATCGCTCGCCAGCCATTCGCTGTCTTTGTCAATCGTATTCGATTTCGTTTGTCGTAATCTTCACAGCGCACCTCCACAATCCGGGTATCTTCCTGCTTGACCCATAAAAAGATCGGATTCACCCGAGGAACTGTTGATGATGTCGAAGGTTTTGTTTTAGTTGTTGTTGGAGTTTTTGTTGGTGTATTCTTGGTTGTTGGGGTTTTTGATGATTTTGTTGCTGAGGATGCACCTGACAGTGCTGAAGCATTCTTACGTATCGCTGATGTCGTAGTAGGGGTCTTCGGCTCGGATTTGATCCGAACTGGCGCCACTGTCCCCATAGCCCCCGCACCCACTGTTGGTATCATTTTACTCTGCCTCTTAGGCTCTGTCATTAAATGTGCGAATTTAGATTTTGGACGTGCTTTGGGTTGTTTAGCTTTGCCACCTTTCCCGCGACGCCTATTCGCCGGATGCTCCTCGAAGACTAAAAATATATCACGAGCCACTCTCCGGCGATCGGATTTGCGATGTGGTATCGGACACAATTCGGGATCTTCAATCTCAGTCTTAATTTTTCTACCGCGTTTCTTGGCACCGGTCTTGGCGAGACCGGTCAAAGACGATATTGGTGTTAGTGTTTGATCAAGCAACATTGTCGACGTTGACGAAGAATGTTGCTGAGACATGTTGCTATCGGTTGGATATATATTGAATGTTGTAGATGTTGATATTGATTGATTGTCTAAAACTGTGAAAGTTGTTGCTAGACTTGTTGATGTTGCTTCTTCGAAGGTGGAATGTTGCGGGTCTTCTTCTTCTTCGTTGTTGTTAGTTGTTGTGTTGCCGTCGTCTTCGTCTTCTTCTTCTTCCTGTTCTACATCCACTTCCACAGTGCGTTTATTACTAATTGATAAAATTTGACTAGATGATGATGCTGTTGTTGGTGATTGTGTTTGTTGTTGTTGTTGTTGTTGCTCTTCTTCTTCTTGTTCTTGACAACTATCTTCAATTCCTTGCAACTGTTGCTGTTGGGCCTTACGAATCGGTATTAAATCCGGCAATGGCGGCAATGATGTCACTGACAACAGCTGATCTTCTTCTTGTTGTTGCTGACCTGCATCACTGTCATCAGCAGCAGTTGCGGTTGTCAATTGTGACAATTCGTCTTCTTCTTCTTCCTCGTCGTCGTTTTCTTGACCGTCGTCCTCAATACTGCTTACAGCGAGACAACTGTCAGATAGAGGATCGCTAGGAGGTACTGTTGACAGCGGAGAGTTGCCACTGTCGTCGATTGTTTCTATCTCGGTTTCTGTTATTATTATTGCTTTCTCGGATGTTGCTGGCGATAGTGATGGTGGTGTAGCAGTTTGTGATGTTATTTTTTCCGTTATTTTTGCTGATGTTGTTAAATTTCGTGTTGTTGCTGGTGATGTTGTTGTTGTTGAAATGGGGAGCAATATTGATGATGATAGCTGTGTCCATGATTGGTTCACACCAACAACCTCAATGCTCATAATTTTTTGTTTCTCTTATTGTGAATTACTTATCTATTCACACACGACTTATTTTTTCCAAAAATAAAAACAATGTGCAATTCACGGTTGCATTTTTTTAGGTTTTATTCTTTTTTCAGTAAAATACGATTGGAAAAAATAGAAAAAGAAACTTTCTAAAAATTCCACAACAACAATATAGATATACAATCGCGATGTAGTACGCAAAATCGCGAAAAAAGAGAGATTTTTCGCACAAAAACGTGTTGTATACACACTTAACTTATTGGAATTTACTCTTCTTATTTGACAAACAAAAAAACCACTAAACTCTCCCAATTGGAGACTTTTTCTATAATATTTATGTTGACACTTGACACTTCTATTGGGAATATTATTTTGACACTTCCTTGATTTATTTTATTTAAGCAGTATAAACAAATGCATTTAATGAATAAATGCTCTTTTTTTCTCTCTCTTTCGCGTAAATTTATTTATTTATAAACAATTTTGAATTTTAATTTGTTTTGACACTTTTATCACTCTCTCTTCCACTAATCCAATTTTGGGTAAGAGAGAGGGTATATTTTGTATTGCTTATTTTTTTTTTTACAAATTCACACTCATTCACAATATTTTTCTCTTTTGAGCTCTGGGTATAATAATTTTTCTCGTTCTCGTTCTCGGCGCGCTCAGCTGTTTTGTTATGGTTTTATTTTCCTTTGAAATAGCGATATGGGAGAGGGTGAATAGATTTTTCGAAAGGGACAACGCGTTTTGAATCTTGGCAATAATTTTGAGAGGGACAGAGACAGCGATTGTGTGTTTTATTTCTACTGAACGAAAGAACTGGAACGGACACCTTGCATACACACTTTTTTTTCTGTATGATGGGGTTTTCTCTTTCTCGCTCTGTGAATAGAGAAATTTTTATTTATTTACTAAAATTTTCACAGGGGGGTTTTCCAAAAAAGGTTTTCATGGATTTATGTATTTTTCTTTTTTCTTCTCGTATTTTACGTTCCGGTTGGAATTGGATTGGAATTTTTTACTTCTATTTTTCTTTTTCCACCTCGGAAATTTTCTTATTTGTACAATTTTCTAACGGGACTAATTTTTTTTAAATTGTATGGACTATTGCACTTGTCACTTGGAAACTGGTAGGGAATTTATTTAACAAATAAAAAGAAAAATATGCACTTGCTTATAAGTAGGTAGAAAGAATCAATTTTTTCTTTCCTCCTTTGAATTTCTCTACACTCGAACAATTTCAATTGAGATTTTTATATTTTGATTAATTTATTTCACTTTATTGTGGGGTATTAATTGAATTTTGGGAATTCGTAATTGAACTTATATTTTTCTTGTGGAAAATATTTGTATTTTATTTATTTATATTTGTTTAATTCTTTTGAATTTTTCTTCACTCCCTGCTTTGAGAGGAGGAGAAAAGAAAAGATGAACAAATTCACCACACGGCGACGAGCGACGACGGTTCGGGTTCCGTACGTTCACGTTTGACACTTGTAATTGATTATTCTCTGATTCGAAGGAAAAGGAATTATACCGTATGTGGTGTTTGCTAGTTGTATTGTTGTTTTATTCACTCGTAGTATGCTTGTCTCACTCTCTGGCTTATTCACTTTTGTATACAAAAGAGGGACAATAATTTGTGTATTTCTCGTTTTTGTTTTAGAGACAAATTCGTAACGATTTGTTTTTGTTGTTTTTTGTGCTCAACTCAACATCTAGAGGTACTCTAGAAGTGAGAAGTTGCATTGGTGAATGCGCGCGGAGGAGCCACCGTGGTAGTAGTTGTCGTCGCCGTCACATTCCACTGTACATTTTCGAAGTTCATCATCGTTTCACTGTCCGTCGAGCACTAGCACTGTTGTGTAATGTGTTGTAGTTAAAACGGCAAAGCGGCACTCGGCGTACAATGCGAAGAGTGTGTGTCTCTTTTCTCAGACACACAAAAAATGACAGTAGTTGTTAAATGTGTTAGTTTGCTACAAACACTCTTTCATAGAATGCCAAATTTATTGTGACGTTTGTGTATATTTATCTCTTTAGACTTAGAATGAAGGAAAATAAATGGAACATTGGCCCCCGGATGAATCTTTTTTGTTATCACAACGAAAATGAATCATAAGAATTTGCTGCACTTTGACAGGAAAGGAACACTAATATAGGTGGCTATACCTACCGAAATGAGCTGTGACTGTGTAACATTGGTTGTGCCGTGCCTGGTGCCTTTGCCTCTTTGCATGTGGATGTGGTTGTGGATCTGGCTCCTGGTTGAGGCTGGGTTGTTTTGTGACGTCAGAATTTTGTAGATGTTCCGGTATCCGGTATCCGGTTTTATTTTTGTATTTCTTACGATGTGACATTTTGCCACTGGTTGGTTGGTTGCTTATTGTGGTGTGGTGAGTGGTGATATGGCTGATGATGATTATGATGATGGTGAATGGGGTGTGGTGTGGCTGTTGATGGTGTTTACAGTAGTTTTCAGGTTTTCAGTTGGAAGAGAGTTGGGTAAAGGTTGAATTATTTTTTGTTTTGCTAATTATCTATCTCTATTGTAAAGCACAGTGGGGCGAATGAAATTTTCTTGAAATCGAAAAATATTTGTGATGTTTTATTTAAATAGGCATAAATCGGACAATGGTGCATTTTATATCAATTTTCAAATTAGTTGTTAGGTTATATGTATACATGACTGTTATTTATTTTTAATTTTAGCAAAATGTTAAAAATCTAAAATACTGAAATAGGTATTGGAAATAATTGAAACTTTTTCTACTTATTTCGATTAACTCTGATATTCTTTGATTTTTAGTTGAATGTTATGAAAATTATAATATTTTGGACTTTTTGAGAATTCACAATGAAGAGAAAAACCATGTTTTATTTTTGATCTCAAAATCTGAAGTTTTTAACTAATTTAAGAACTCAAGATAAATTTGTCGGTAGGAATACATTTTTCAATATATTCCAAAATTACAAAAAAAAAACAATATCCGTCGTAATCTAATTTTGTAAAATGGACTTAACCGATTTAAATGATTTTTCAAAAAAAAAAGATTAAGAAACAAATCGGAATAACTTAGATAAAAGGAAAGTCAAAAATTATTCAATAGTTGAGAAAGTTTTTTTATGGATATTTTGTATTATCTTCATCAAATCGGTGAAAGAAAACTTTTTGAAAATACATCATGGACTAGTTAATTATTACAACATTTAGTATACAAAGAGGTCCAAGAAATAACTGTTTGAAGATTTAAAGCAAATCAATATTATATATTTGAAAACCGTAGTTGATAAATATTTTTAGTGTTTGCTCAAAAGTGTGATATTTTTGATCTTAGAAAAAAATGTCTTAAAAATTTACAAAATTTAATTGTCTAATTAATCATCATGATTATAATTTAATAGTTTTTGAAAGTTAAGCTAAATTAAACACACAAGCGTAAAATTTTTTTTAATGGAACTTTCATTGCATTATGAAGTCTGCACTTTGCCACTAGTAACACATTAAAGAGCTTATTACTACCCTTAACATGTTTAACGCTTAAACACAGTGAGAGCTAAGGAAAATAGAGAGGAATATAAAAATAGATAACCGTGCATATTGGTGATACGAGTAGTTTTGAATACCAAGATTTTCGATATTTCGATGTGCGGTTAAAAAAAGCCTACAGGAAAAAATCTAACGTTGTCAAATCGGTGCCGTGAAATAGAGTCAAGTGAAATCAGGCCAAACATCAAGAATTGGTCTTATTACACTTAAGCAAAGTGAAATAAAGCCAAATTGGTTTTATTTTACTTTTAAAAAATCTTTGCATCCACTCAACGCTCACCTACCCCAAATCCTATAGTGTGGCCAAGTAAGAGGGTTGCAGGGGCAGCATGCCCCCCCTTACATACCTCACCGCAAAAATATGTTTGTGTTTTTTCTTAAAATAGTTTGGCCTTATTGCACTTTGTTAAGGTGCAATATGATCAACTGCTGAAAATTGGCAACTTTTTTAAAGTTGCAATTTCTTAAAGTTGGTCTTATTTCACTTTGCCTTATTTCACGGCACCTGTCAAATCGCATAATCGGTATGACTAATTGATGTCGCCAAAGCGTTAAATTTGTACAAAAGGAAACTTGTTATCTAAATTAGCCAGTCATGTCGAAAAACTAGTTCAATTTCCAATTCGGAATAGTTTTCAAGCGTTGTTCGATTGTTTATTGAGCTATTCTTATATGTAGGTTCTGATATCAAAAACTCATTGAAAAATTAAATTGAAATAAAAGTCAGCTGGTTTCCCAAAAACAAGAAGTTCCAAATCAGCTGGCAAGAGATGGTAACACTAATAATATTTATATTTTTCCCATAAAACTTGCCACTGTTCACATTACATTTATTTTGTATATGTATACCTTACCTAACCTATACCGCTTTTCAAATAATCACCCTTTATAAGTTCCACAAAATCTAAAAATCTATATACCCACAGCAACGGCTATATCTCTTTTTAAAAAATTCAACAACAAAAACCAACAAAAATGCCGAAAGTGTAGATACTTACAAAAATGTATATCTCAAAAATACACATACACATCGAAACCGGCACAATTATTATTTTGATTCATAAAACTCCCAATTCTCTCTTATTCTTCTTTCAATTCAATTCAATATTCAAAGCAAAATAAAAACCGCGGGAAAAATTACATATAGTAAGAATATCTCATTTTCTCTCATTCTCATCTCATACTCGTATCTCTCTCAGAAATTGTTCTTTTATTTTTTAACATCGGTTCCGAATTCATCGATTTATCTAATGAACTCGATTTTTAGGAATGAATATATTCAACATTTTCTGTACTCAAAAAGAGTCCGAGAGACCGAGAGAAAACAAAAAATATTGACGTTTATTTAATTGACTAAGAATAAGAGAAACAACACAGCAAGTAAAAATTGTATATCACTATTTTTGTTGTTTGTTATTATTGACAAAGTGAAAACGAAAGTCAGTCGAAAGAGTGAGAGAGGCTAACAAACAAACGAACTTACGAACATACGAACGACAGAACCAACAAACAAAAAAAAAAACATCGAAAAAGGGAAGAAATATACCACCAAGTGAAGAAAAAACGATATAAAAGTGAACGCCTCCTGTGAGGAAAATGCTGCATTAAAGCCCCGCCTTTATGGGTTTTCAGTGGGGCGCCATTCATGCAGATATTAAACCACACACAACAAATACACATCCACATAAAAACACATATGTGTATACATATGAGGGAATGAGAATCAAAATAAATTAAAGATGACATATGACAGCTGCTGCGGATGACATTGACAATTAATTAGATTATCTACCAGCAGCAGCAACAGCAGCTGTCAAATGCCTTTAAAGTGTGTATATAATGTAGTTTTCGATATACATACATACCTCCTCCCTTCCACCCACCATGAATAATCCTCAAATATGTAATTTGTCAGAGAGGGAAGGAAATTGAATAGCATATCGTTTCTTTACCTATCTACATCCTCGATCGATTTTAATTAAATTTAATTAATTGCATCACCAGCGCCACCCCATGGTGATAGTGAGCACAAGGCAACCCTTATCATTGCCAGCAAAAGAAGGCCACATGGGTCCTGTCCTGCCATCCTGCTGTCCTGCCGTCCTGATATTCTGCGTAGGTATATCCATGGAATAGCTGAGTGTGTGTTTGCATCAGCTTAGGGCGTTGTTATGCTACCTCAAAAACGAAAAAGCAGGAGAAAACTTTCGAAAGCTTTCTCTTGACGGATGGATTTGTGAAGCGTGTCCGTGTTCTTTTTCATGGTATCGCAGCAGGGAATGATGTGGGGCTGAGAAGGGTGGCTATACCTCGTCGTCGTCGTCTTAAAGTTTCCCTCCAAAGAGTGGTTTCAACTAAAGGGGATGAGAATGGGGTTTTTGGGGGTTGGAATGAGCGAGTGATATAAATTCTTCTTCGTATAAGATGTAGATGGTCAAAATGCTAAGGAAAATAAATTTCTTCAAAGTTTATGTGAACTTTTGGTCATTTTAGTTGCCATGGATGGATTTAGAACTTCCATCAGAGAAAGGAAGGCAGAGAAAGCTGAAAGGGCTTGGGGGTTAGGGGTAGAGAAAACGGGCAATAAAAAAATAATTTCCGTTTCTTTTCCTTCTTTATGCTTCTGCATGGGTTTCGTTTAGAAATGATGGAAAAATATGGGGTTTTGCAGGTTGGGGTTGGGGTTGTGGGATGAGGATGGGTATTGAGAAGTGAGAGAGGTTGGGGGAGGGGTGCTTAAAAAGGAAAAGAAAAATCAATAAAATGGAGATTTCTTTATGTTCTATGAGGCAGAGGTAGGGAGGTATAGGGAATATCACATAATAGGGAGATGGGATTTTCCCGAATTTTAAAAAGAACCTCGATGTGGTAATGGTGTTGAGCTAAATTGGGAGTGAGGTATATGATAGAAACTGGGATACATCTCGCTTTTCACCTCCAAGTCTTTCCTCTTTTTTACCCTTTTCCATTTTCCCTCCCCCCCTCCGCACCCCTCATACCACCGAGTCGAGAATATACCATAGTCAAGTTTTGTAAGAGAAAAAGGACGAAAATAATTTTATAGTGGTGCTTGCACACATTAAGTCCACTTTTCATTTTTGCGACTTTTTCTTCTTTTTTGGGTCAAAAAAAGGATAGAGTGGGCGGGGGAAGGGGGTGGAGGTCATAAGGTGATTTTTGTTTCTGGTTCTTGTGGGGATAGGGATGAAAAGTTGCTTTTTTTTCATATAGGAGTTTCTATATACTATATAAAAACCCAAGAGTACCTACTTATATTTTTATACATAAAAACGGATTATATTTTTTGGGAAAAGTTGGAAAAAATATGCAAGCACGTTCGGAAAATAAAAAATAACCGTAGATGTTGCTAAGGTAAAAGTATTTATGTATACCCACCGAAAGAAGGTATAGCTAAGAGCAAAAAGCTATATATCCTTTATGCTTGTATGTTATATGTACATATATACATACATATATACAGAAAAACATAAAAACTTATATGTATTTAGTATGTACTTAAGGGTAGGTTCCTTATATTTAAGTATACAAACCAATGCATTATGTATTATTTATGGCTAGGTTCTTAGGCACAGACTTTAGGGGACATTATGTATGTATGTACAAACATTAAACTTGTGTAAAGTAGTTGTAGCATATCTTTATATATATAGGGAATATGATGTAAGAGGTCCTTTGGGTGTACGATAAGGAATCTGTTAGGGTTGCTAGGCAGCTATACATATACATATATGCGTATACATAGGGTAATGTATATAAAAGTGATTGATTAGTTAGCTTTATGTTGATTTGTGTATATTAAGATATACTCCTATAAAAGAATGTGAATACGTTCCTATTCTTATTTTGAATCGGTAAATAAATATAAAATATTGCTCATGATTTATGAAAAAATCAATTTATTATAGTTACACAAAGCTTGCATATCGATTCTCTTAGAAGACAGATTTATCAGATATAAATTAATGAAAGTCTACACTTGATAATATCATTCCGACTTAGGCCTTAGCTAAATGGATTGTTATTGTAGAATTTGGTGTCCACCCTCAATGTCAATGGATTGGAATTTGACAAAGTTTTCATTTTTAATTTGATTTTGCACAAAAATACAGCAAATCTTGGTTATAGATTTCTCATATTTAGAAAATCCTTTTTGTAACAGAAGTAAAAACAGATCATTACTGAACTTTTTAAATCATTTAAACTCCACCGGAATGTTTTCTTGGCTTAAAAGTTCGTACAATTGTTTTTTATAAAATTTATGAATTACGGTAAAAAAGTATTATGTTTTTTTAATCCAGAAAGAATCGACCGTGCACTAGCTTCATATAAATTTGACTTTTCATCATTTAGAAGCTAGTAACAAAAATGAGTAGATTTGAAAAATAAAATAAAAAAGTACGTATGCGCCCAGGTGCACCTTGTTTTTCTTATTTTATTTTACAAAGAATACAAGCACAAAAGAAGGATAACGTAGATTGATGCAGTCAAACCGAATATTTTTAAAACTGTTTATTTCGTGACTCATTTTACTTGTGACATATAGGAACTATGTATGTATATGGCAAGTTTTGCATTCGTGCAAAATTTCGAACTCGAGATTTTAATCAAACATGATATTACGATGGTAGAGAAGTCGAAAAAAGTGGGTCCCGCGATTCCGTCCGGTCTGTTTTGTCTGTCTGTCCACGCTCCTACAGCCTAAACCATTGGGTCGATTGAGTTCAAACTTGGAAGTTAAGGTTTTCAGCAGATTCGCGTTAGGCGTTTTTTTTCATTTTTTTTTAAGACCAAAACTAACAGTGGCCCCCATACAATTTTTTTGGTCAAAAAACGAAAATTCGAATTTTCTCAAAAACAAACCGATAGATTTTTTTTAAATTTTCTCTAAAATTTTATTTTTAAACTTGGCTTCTTTTCATAAGAAAAACATATTTTTGTATTGCTCAGGAAAGGTACTGCTCATAGAACCGTTATTTTGGTTCTTAATTTTCTCAGCAATTTATCAACTGATTTCAATAATTTTTTTTCTGAATAAGCTTTTATATTGCCTTAACAATATTTGATTATCAAAAGTGAAATTTTTTATTGTTTGGATTTTTAAAAAAATATTGAATTTTTTTTTCAAAATTCTATATCTCAAAAACGGGTCAACATTTTTTTTACGAAAATCAAATGTAGAGCGTATATTTACAATCACTAAACAACTGCATACCAAAAATATTTTTAGAACAAAATTTAAAAATTTTATATATAAAAAATTAATTTAAAAAAAAACCGCTCTAACGATTTTCAAAAAAAAATTTGAAAAATCAAGGGTTTTTTGATTTATAAAATGGCATCTAAATTTTTGAAGACAAACTTATTTTTCAGGTAAAGTTTTGAATCTTAAAATAGTTTTTTTTTTAAATTATTTTAACTGCATTAAATGTAATCCCCTCCCATCTCACCAGATCAAATCCTGTGCCTGAGCCCGAAAGAGCGCATTACATTGACAAAACTTTTATTATATTCAGCCCTATCATGAATTCCATCGTAATCGGAAATTTTTACGAATGCCGAAAAACTGTATCATGAAATCCGTTCGTAGTGGAAAATCTCATACAATTTTGCATTACGAACGGATTTCATGATACAGTTTTTCGGGATTCGTAAAAATTCCGACTACGATGGAATTCATGATAGGGCTGATTACTATCTTTTATCCAAATTAGATAATGCATTTGGTACATATGTATGTATTGTTTTTAACTATAACTATTGTAAATACCAATTCATTTCCGGAATGAGTTGTCCTAGGATGAGTTGTGTCTTGGGATGAATCGCGCGGTTTTTTTGACAAATCGAATAGCATTTAAATCTTTGAAGACAAACTTGTTTTAAAGGTATAATTTTAAATCTTATATAGGTGCTTTTTTAAACAGACTCTTTGCATACAGGAGCAAGTTCGTGCGACCCAGTCGTGCATTTTATTTTATATGTTCCCTTTAAAAAAAATCAAAAGAATAAAGTTTTGTAGAAGAATTGTTAAAATATCGAAGCTTAATTTTCTAAATATGCTTACCACAAAAATTAAGGAAAAGTCAAACAATTTGTAGGTTATTTTCAACAGGCTGTAATTATTCTGGGAAGCAGATCGAAATATTGTTTTCAGAACTATGTATGACCAAAATTCTATACCGTTTGGTCATAATGCTCTATGTTTTACATTCTACACTTCAAACACTGTGAACTGAAAATACTAAACATCAAAATGCAGTTTGATATTATACTGATTCATCACCAAATTTTTGATACCACTGTTTTCTTCTTAAATGTTTGTAAAAACGAAAACCAGAACTTGATATCATGTCTTAGTATCAATTTAAAAAAAAAAGGATGGGATATGACCCAAACTGATAACTTCCCATCCCGTCTGTCGATTTGTTATGCTTAAAACTTTAAGAAAATATTCATAACAATATTTTGTGTGATATAAATAATTCAAAACCATAACAATCATAATAATTCTTATCAGTTTTTTGTTGTTTTTGTAGGTTTTTTTTTTGTTAAAAAGTTGTCAGTTGAATTTTTCTAAAAATTAACTAAAAATTACCAACAATATTTTGTATATGATGAAATAGTTTGATTTCAAAATATATTTTTGCTAACGAAATTTTTATTCGAAAACTAATTTTTACCAATTTTTGTAGCATTTCTTAAAAGTTTTTATTCCTTATAAATAATGGGTGATTTTTTTGAGGTTAGGATTTTCATGCATTAGTATTTGACAGATCACGCGGGATTTCAGACATGGTGTCAAAGAGAAAGATGCTCAGTATGCTTTGACATTTCATCATGAATAGACTTACTAACGAGCAACGCTTGCAAATCATTGAATTTTATTACCAAAATCAGTGTTCGGTTCGAAATGTGTGTGTGCTTTTTTATCGACAAATTTTGTTCAACGATGAGGCTCATTTCTGGTTGAATGGCTACGTAAATAAGCAAAATTGCCGCATTTGGAGTGAAGAGCAACCAGAAGCCGTTCAAGAACTGCCCATGCATCCCGAAAAATGCACTGTTTGGTGTGGTTTGTACGCTGGTGGAATCATTGGACCGTATTTTTTCAAAGATGCTGTTGGACGCAACGTTACGGTGAATGGCGATCGCTATCGTTCAATGCTAACAAACTTTTTGTTGCCAACAATGGAAGAACTGAACTTGGTTGACATGTGGTTTCAACAAGATGGCGCTACATGCTACACAGCTCGCGATTCTATGGCCATTTTGAGGGAAAACTTCGGAGAACAATTCATCTCAAGGAATGGACCGGTAAGTTGGCCACCAAGATCATGCGATTTGACGCCTTTAGACTATTTTTTGTGGTGCTACGTCAAGTCTAAAGTCTACACAAATAAGCCAGCAACTATTCCAGCTTTGGAAGACAACATTTCCGAAGAAATTCGGGCTATTCCGGCCGAAATGCTCGAAAAAGTTACCCAAAATTGGACTTTCCGAATGGACCACCTAAGACGCAGTCGCGGTCAACATTTAAATAAAATTATCTTCAAAAAGTAAATGTCATGGACCAATCTAACGTTTCAAATAAAGAATCGATGAGATTTTGCAAATTTTATGCGTTTTTTTTTTAAAAAAAGTTCTCAAGCTCTTAAAAAATCACCCGTTATAAACAAATACAGACTGGATATTTGTAAGAAAATTGAGCACAGAATGAACTCATTTTGAAGTCAAAACCTTTTTACCAATTTTGCGTACTATTTTTTGTAGATTTTAATTTTTATGAAAAAAAAAACTGAATGTTGGAGTTTTATAAATATTTTTCTGAATTTCGAAGACATTATTTTCTATAAGATGAAATTAGTTTGAAACCAATATTTTTAATTTGAAAGATATTCATATTTGTGTCGAAAATCAGTTTTTACCAAATTTAAGTATTAATTTTTTTTTAAAGTTTTCATTTTTTGTAAAAAAAATGCAAGTTCGATTTTTCTTCAAACTTTACCAGGTGTCAAAAACGCTATTCTTCCATGCATACATTTATTTTGGATATAAAATCATTTTTTGTTCCTAAAATATTTGAGGTGACAATTATTTTGTTCACTTTTTTTATTTATAAAAAAAAACCATTGATTCTTTTTTTTTTAAATTAAATTTGTTTACTATCACGTCTCACTTTTTATTAAAAAATTCAAGTCGATAGCGTGATTGGTTCGTGAGATACTTTGGGTTAGCCAAAATTACTATGATATGGACGACAAAAAATCTTCCCGAACGTACAGACGAACGAACACACGCACACACAGACAAATTCGACCGATTACATAGTTTTTAAATCTAGGGCTTAAAAAGCTCAATATATGGTTTCAAAACAGTTTGAAGAAAACCAAATATGTTGGAATTGATTTAAATGAAAAATAAATTACTTTTCCTAGAAGAGCCTTGAAATTAATAAAAAAAAAATATAAACAAATTTTGAAGACCGTTTTGAGGAGAAGCAAACAATTTTTAACTTTCAACGATATTTTTCTCGGAAGCCTCAAAAACTAGACACTTAAACCCACACTTAAACACACAATCAATTCATTGAAGGAAACTTTTACTGAGCGCATAATCTCGCAACGTTGGCTTATGGCATGGCCTACAAGATCGTACGATTTTTGAGCCGCTTGTCTAGACACACAAAGATAAGCTCGAGACAATTGACGCTTTGGAAGACCAGCGCGTCATTGTTGGCATACGGTCCCTGAGTGGACCCTTATGGCAAAAAGTGTTTAAACATTTTAACTTTTCGGCTTGAATTTATTCGAGCCAGCCGCGACGACCATTTCCCCGAAATCATTTTTAAAACATAAAGGCAATCACCTATTTTTATAAAAAAGCTAAATTCTTGTCCAAAACTCTTATTCTATTTTAAAAATCACATGTCTAAAAAAATTCCCTCAATGGATTATTACTACCCTTATTATGCAAAGTTTCAGTGTGAGCATTAAAAAAGAAAGAGAGGGGTTGAAAGGAGAAGTCGCTGTACATTGGTTTTGAATTCCTGAATATTTCAATGACTGGGAAATACAGAGTGTAGTAAGGCATTCCACATTCGCTTAGTGTGGCTAAAGAACGAATCTCTGTGCATGACAGTACGACCGAAATTGCGCTCGAGGGTATACTGATGAGCATTTATAGTAGCGGGAATACTACGGTTGAACTCTTTAAAAGAAAAATACAGCTGGCTATTTCTCTAGAACATAAACCGTTGAAATAACGGTAAAAAGGAATAGACAAGAAACTTTATCAAGATGTTCAAACGACGTAAAGGAACTAACGATGATGTTATCACCAGTAAATTTAAATGCTCTACGTTAAATACTATCCAAGAAGCTTAAGTAAGTTGCAGGAGCACCAGCCAGATCAGAAGGGTTTAAAAGTGTCATGCATCGCCTTATGAAACCCTAAAATATACAGACTTTTTCGCCGACATCACGTATGTGATCGTTCCACAAGAGGTTGTTGAAGACACACATACCGAAAATATCGAGCTTTAACGATACAAGTTGGCATTGGGTTTTCGAAACATTAAAATGCAAGCGGTTACTTATTCCCAATTTTACAATGCTGTGCAGGTCGGCATTTAATTAGCATGTCATATTTTGTGGTTGCAGTTCCACATCTGAAGAAGAGAGATGTCAGTCTGAAAACGAATATGAAAAACTAAGGGTATTTTCGCCAGCGAAACAATGTATTGGATTAGAGGTTGCAGACAGGAGATCATTAATAAAAATGAGAAAGAGTGTTGGAGATGTTTACAGTGAAGAAAAGAATGTTGAATATGGAGTTCCACAAGGATCTAATTTGGGACCGCTTATGTTCATCCTTTATACCAACGAACTTCTTAGTGTTTTCAAGTTAAGTATCCCGTTTGCTTTTGCTGATGACATTGCAATTGTTGTTCGCGATAGGTCTTTGGAATCGGCCACAATGATAATGCAAAACGAATTCAATGCTGCTGTTCGATGGTGTCACGACAACGGATTGGTAATAAATGCTTCTAAGACAAAACTTATGCATATCCGAAGTCCACATGTCAAAAAAACAGACAAACAAATATATTTCAGGAATGATCTCTGTCCAATCACGCCCACAACATGCATTGAAGTTGTTGAACTTTATAGATATCTTGGAGTTGTTATTGATTGCCATTTCCTTTGGGATAAACATATAGACAAGCTACGTACTGATCTGAAGAAGAGTCTCTACGCACTTTCGCATTTAAAGTACCATGCTACTGAGGATGTTCTGAGACAAGTTTATTTCGCATTGGTAGAGTCAAAGCTGAGATATGGCATACTTGCCTGGGGAAATGCAGCACCAACACACATCAAGAAGCTTCAAAAACTTCAAAATTCAGCTCTAAGAATAATACAACAAAATAACAGACAGACAGCAAACTGAAAACAAATTCCGAGTACTTAAAGTCGAGCAAATTTTCAAGATGAACATAATACTAGAATATCATGGCAATAATAGCTTTATTCGCCCGATTCAACATCACCTTAACACCAGACAACGCGCACGAGGTGTACTTCACATACCACGGCACTACAACACATATTTAAAGAGACAGTTGGCATACGTTGTCCCACCGATCATCAATTCAATGCCTCAAGAAATCAAACAAATACAAAATTACAAAACAAGAAAAAAACAATTAAAATATTTCTTTTTAAATGATATAATTAATTAAATCCTGTAAAATACAAAAAAAAAAAAAATGTAAACTGAATTATAAAATTTATTTTGAAATGTTATTTTTATTAATCTCTTAATTCTAAAATAGCTCACTCTATCTAACTATTTAAATATAATTATAAGTACAATCTTCTGCAGAAAAGCTTAGGCTTCGCAGGAACATACAAATTGTAAATTTTACTTAGTAGATAATAAAGCTTTAAAAAAGATAGAACAGAGCCCTGGGGCACACCAGCATTTATTTTGTGGTTTTCAGACTTGAATCCATATCCAATACAACTTGTATTGAACGATTCGAAAGGTAATTACTAATCCAATGAAGGAGGGATTCATGAAAACCGAAAGCAGACCGATGCCAGACCCTATCAAATGCCTTTGAGGTATCAAGTACAATAATCTTAATTTCTCCAAAACGATATACCGATTTGCTCCACTGCCCGGTGAGATGAACCATGAGATCACCAGTGGACCAATGAAAACCGTACTGCCGGTCACTAAGAAGCTTTCGGTCTTCGAGATATTGCTTGAGCTAATAAACAAAGTGGCAGAGACCTTTGCTTGCAAGACATTGATTTTGACTCAACAAATTTTATTCACATGCGAGAGGCTTTAACAAAACACAACCAACTGATTTTTCACCATGCAATGTCACTCAAAAAGAAAAAAAAACTGTTATCATCCGTATTTGCATCAAGAGGAATTGTTTATATCAAACGGCTCATGAATGAAGCTGCTAAACCGATTGACTGCATCGAGGGTTTGGACAGCGTTGCCCACTCTACCGTTTAAGTTATATACTTTATTTTATTTGTTCTTCATAATTATTATTTTTATAATCATTTTACATTTTCATACTATTTCTCATTTTTAATTAATACTTATATATGCTAATTTCTCTTTCTTTTACTTCTTCTCGTAGGTACTTATTTCTGAGCTTATTATTCTTCTCTCTTTTATTTAATATTTTTAATAATGATCGATCATAACTTACGCACCATGGTAAATGTATTGAGTTCACAACAAGTTGGTCTTCGGGTGTGTCATATTAACGCACTGAGTTTAATGGGTAAAATTGACGAGTTTCGTTTCACATTTGAAAATTCAAAGGTTGGCGTGGTTTGTGTGTCGGAAACTTGGTTTAAAGTTTCACAAAACAACCAACTATGTTCACTCGCAGGTTATAAGGTATATCGTTCGGATAGGGTGCGATGTCGGGGAGGAGGTGTTGCAATGTATGTGAGCGAAGGGATTAAAAGCAAACACATAATTTCTTCTCTTGAGGATGATGAATTCGAGTTTGTTTTTGTCGAATTAACAACAGCAACGGAAAGCTTCTGATGGGTACTATATATAGGCCAAATAGAAACGTATGTATGTCTCCGCTTATTGGTCTCCTAGAATAAATAACAGTTTCTTTTCAAAATGTTGTTTTATGTGGCGATTACAATTGTAATCTCCTTGACGAAAACAATTTTTGGACGATTTCAGTTGCCTTAATCTTCACCCCGTTAACACATGCACTGCCACCCATTTTTCGATGTCTGACCTCACTCTGTTGGATCTATTTTTTGTTGCTGATGAAAGTAAAGTCATGCTTTATGATCAGCTCTCGGCACCAGCCTTCTCGAAGCATGATCTAATCTTTTTAACGTTTGACTTTCAAGTTGAGTTTCAAAGTCTTGTAATCATATATCGTGATTATGAACATATTGACTATACTTCTCTTGAAACGGATGTTGGTAACATAAATTGGAACAATATCTTTGAAATGCCATTACCATGTGACCAGGTAGAATTTCTAAATAGCAATATTTACAGACTTTTCGAAAACCATGTTCCTTTGAAAACTAAAACTTGTGCCCCACAAAATAAGCCTTGGTTTACTTATGCAATTCGATCTCTGATAAGACAACGTGACTTAGCCTATAAACGATGGAAAATGTTTTGTATAAATACCTTTCATCAAGAATATACAACTCTGCGCAACAAAACTGTCAACGAAATCCGAAAAGCAAAAGCTGCCTTGTATTCAAGTCGCATTAACACTTCTTTAAGTACAAAACAAATCTGGAAAAATCTGAAGAATATTGGCATAAGGAGCAGATCTAATGTCTATCTAGAAGACATAAATATCAACGCTCTTAACCAATCATTTGTTGCTAATGTTAATCTAAGAAATAATTCTTCAGGCTATTTACGACTAAACGAAAGAATATTTTCATCTAATAATTCAAATGTGAATTCTTTTCAATTTTCTTCAATTACAGCGGAGGACTTGGTTGAAGCGGTTTTCACTATCAAATCCAAAGCAATAGGTGTTGATAACATGCATCCATCTTTCTTAAAAATTCTTTTACCAACCCTTCTGCCCTTTATTACACATATATTCAATACCATCATAACAACAAGTGTATATCCTGAACAATGGAAAATAGCGAAAATTGTACCTGTTCCAAAGACCTCTAAAGGAGACGAATTTAGACCAATTTCGATACTACCATTTCTATCAAAGGTTTTTGAAAAGGTCATTCAAAAACAGATCAACGAGTTCCTTGATTTATCTAATTTACTGACATCTAAACAATCAGGATTTTGTAAGAAAAATAGTTGTAGGTATAACGGCATTGTTAAGTGTTTCCGAAGATATAAGGAAAGCTATTGACGAGGATAATGTTACATTTTGAATACTTCTCGACTTTTCGAAAGCTTTTGACATGGTCAATCACGACATACTTTGTGAAAAGCTTCTCAATTTGTTCAATTTTTCTACGCACGCGGTCAAACTCTTATTCTCGTATCTTACAAGTCGAATTCAGTAACACTTAACAACAGCCTATCTGATTTTGTATCTCTGTCGTTAGTGGCGTCCCACAAGGTTTAATTCTGGGACCTATGCTATTTTCAATATATGTCAATGAACTTCCTTCGATCTTAAATCATTGTTCAATACGTATGTATGCTGTTGATACCCAACTCTACTTAAGCTGCCCGTTGGGTCTTATTGAACACCATGTAGCCTGTATAAATGAAGACTTGTATACATTAGAACGCTGGTCACTTGAAAACGGTCTAATCCTGAACCCAAATAAATCAAAGTGTCTTGTGATTTCAAAAAGCAAAATTGATTTGTCTTACTTTCCCCCAATCTTGTTAAATGAATGTCTGATTTCTTTTGTAGATTCCGCTAAAAACTTAGGAGTTGTTTTTAACCGCAGCCTTACCTGGACGAACCATGTAAATAACACCATTGGTTAATCGTATGGTGTCCTTCGAACGCTATGGTATAGTCAACACTTTATTCCAAGACATGTTAGAGCCTTACTTGTGAAAACACTGGTTTTACCTTTGATTACATACGGTTGCGAAATCTTTTGCTACTTAGATTACGAAAGTAAAAGAAAATTAACAGTTGCTTTTAATAGTGCCATACGATATGTTTACGGGCTACGACGCTACGTAGTGTTTCTGAATACTCTAAACAATTTCTTGGTATGTCGTTTGAAAACTTCTTAAAGGTCCGAACAATTACCTTGTTTTCTGATATACATACTTTTAACCCGTCAGCCTGAGGATCTGTACAGTAAAATAATCTGCCTTAATTCAAATAGATCTCTAGATCTTGGAATTCCGCGTTTTCGTTGCCTGATATCCGAACGCCAATTTTTGTGTACTCAGTAAGGATTTGGAATTCATTGCCAAGAGAGATAAGAAATATAAGGAAATGTATAAAAATAAAAATATGTAACACTTGAATTTCAATCAAACCTGTAGCATTTAACACATCGCTAGCTTCACTTTTTTTTTATAAGATATTGTATCTTACAGTGTAAGCTTTTCATAGATAAATAATAATACTAAAATACTAATAATTAATAAGCGTTTCCATAATGGCACTTTACAAGTACGAAAAAATATTGGAACTATAGAATCACTAACGCGCTCAATGACAGGCGAAGTCATAACACTCATTGGCAGCAGCGTTAAATTGTCGAACTGACTAACAAAGAGATTAGGTTTCTCGAGAGAGCTAACAAATAGAGTGTCGTTGACAACGAGCGTAGGAACCGAGGAAGAGAAAGAGGAAGAATTCAAATTCAAATGACCAACAATATTTGCTGCTGTTAGAGCATTGTAGTATTTGTTGCCCTAATTTTCGGTCATGTAAAAATTTGGTCCGTTAAATATGGACGATGCAAGCTTTCCTCACTCGCATTAAAACAACGGAAACCCACCTCCTTGACCCTAATAACTTCTTTAGTGCTCGAATCAAACCATGCGTTTTCCTTAAGTCTATTGCTTTAAACCCTGTTCGGGATAAACGTTCTTATTCTCAAGGGAATCAAACTTGTGATCATATCAGCTGGCCTCAACGTCACTTTCGAGGAAGCATAGTGATCAGTTAAAGATCCTGAAATTATTATTGAGACCGTCCAGAACTCTTTCTTTAACTGGAGTGTTTTGGTTTTTAATATAACAGAAATTACTTTTGAATGCTCTAATAATTGAGTTCCAAATAGGAGCAGTAAAAAGTATTTATATATATAGAAATCTATTGATAGTTAAATTCTAGTGTTTTTTTTACCTGATGGTTTCTGGTTCGATAAAACTTAAGAAATAAGATTTTTTTAAGCATTTTTAACTTCCCATAGGAAAATATTGTAATGGGTCCGATTTGTCAAATTGAAAATTTTGACATTTCTCGACGTTTCAAGGTCCCTAGAGTCGAAATAAAAGATTTTTAGAAAGATGTCTGTGCATGCGTGTGTACGTATGTACGTATGTACGTATGTACGTTCGTATGTCCGTATGTCCGTATGTCCGTACGTCCGTACGTTCGCGACGTTTTTTTCGTCGTCCATAGCTCAAGAACCAGAAGAGATATCGACTTCAAATAAATTTTGTTATAAAGATAATAAGGCAGAAAGATGCAGAAAGGGCTCTCAAGAAAATTGCGTGGGTGAGATATTGGCTTTAACCTACTTTTATCTTTCAAAATATATTGTTTTCAACATTCGATAAAATTTTGAGAAAAATCGAATTGACAGTTTTCTTACAAAAAATTAAAAACCTAAAAAAAACAATACTAAAACTTGGTAAAAATTTACTTTTGACTCAAATAGCTTTTCAAAAATTAAAAATATTGGCTTCAAACTTATTTTATTTTACAGAAAATATTATTTTTGATATTCAGTAAAATAAAATATACAACAAATAGTACGCAAATTTGTTAAAAATTGATACATATACACAAACTTTTAAGCAAGACAAATCGACAGACGGGATGGGAAGTTATCAGTGTGGGTCGCATCCCAGCCTCTTTTTAATTTTTCTTATTGAAACTTTTAACTACAAAAAGTCTGTAAAACTTCGAATAATTTCCTTTAAGACAACACAGCATTAATTTTCATGTTGAAAAGTAAAAATTTTTAACATAACTTATAGTCTTAATTGAATTTGACATGTGAGCAATGACCCGGCTCAAGTCTAGAACATTAATAGGGTTTGAATACTACAACAACAACTTGATTGTGCTATAAAACAAGGCTGGAATTACAAATATTTCACGGATGCCAACCGATTATTCTTATACCTTAGATTTAGAGTTAAATATTGACTTTCTAATACCTACATTGCCTTCAAGCATAGATTTTGCTGAATTGTAAGTCACTATAGGTACATAGGCCTATTCCACGTAACCCGACTTTTTTATTACTGTTTCAAAATTCGACCTTAAACAAACATTACAAGTAGGTACATTTTTTTGTGGAATATTGCGGTTTCAAGAAAGGTTATCAAAAACTTGTGGTTACCACAAAAAAAAAGCAAGGAAACTTGCGGCTTTGCGTAAAAGCGTTTTAGATATGCCTAAAAACACACATACATAATACACAAAATTCTGTTACCACCAGATCTGAAAATAAATGTATAGGTACAAAATTATTAAATTTAATCACATTGTTTATGTTATTTCTAAAATAGTAAAACATCTTTTTAAAATAAATAACGTAGGTACACATTTTTGCAACCTCACAAATTCCATTTATGTACATATGCACGTTCAACTTATATGTACATTTTACTTCCCATCACACTTTTAGAAAATAGACGTCCATAATTTATTTTAAAAGTAATCCCAGTAACGTCATAGTCGCCATAATAGACTCTTTCCGTCCATTCGTCCACCGTCATCCTCATCATCATCGTCGTCGTCATGCTATGCTATCGTGAATAATTATTCTAAAAATATTTTAATAGAACACCTACTTTCATAAAATAAATCATATTTCTGGTGTTGTGATGTTTGAATTTATGATGATGTGATATTGTGAGAGAAGCTAGTGAATTAAATTTCACTGTCGTTCTGGATGAAGAAGCATATACAATTTAGAATGTGTATCTGATGAATATATTCATATAAAACCAATATGGATATTATTAAATTTTATATATTATATAACCTATCCATAAACTTTTCTAAATATCGGATTTACATCAAAAACCACTCACGTTATATACATACCTACTTTGTAAATACGAGTATAAGTAAAATCATATATGTACATTGTAGGAATGTATATAGGAATGTCTATACACATTAATATTGTGAGTAATTTTAAGAAGGATATGCGTTCTGTCACTTCCTATCTTCTACAACATTATTTCCTCTTAATGGAGGGTATTATTAATCCCATCACCATCAACATCACAAACGCTGAAACAGAAAATTCAATACAAATGTCAGAATAGAGCGTAATTTCCTTGCAATCGTTTGGCAATCATGACTTTTCCTCAACTTCTCTTCCAACCCACATACTCAGAACACATTGCTGGATCTCGATGAAAGTAGAGCCCTTTTCCATTAGCAAACTTATAAGGACTATAACAGTCTTCAGTTTCAAAAGATATCGTATTCGTAAGTTTAATTTTAGTGACTTGTTTTAGTTGTAGAACTCGAAGAATGGACGATTAGACTTGGCCGCCATTTAAATTACATGTGTCACTTTGACATTTAATTAAAACTCTGAATTTCATTAGTTACAAAACCTCAGAGAAAAGGATTCTCACTTTTCAGATTCATAAGAATTCGTAAGTTTCTTTTAGTGACATTATTTAATCGTTCAGATCACCCGAAGAATTGACAAGTAGACTTGGCCGCCATTTAAATTGCATGTGTCACTTTGAAATTTGCTTAAAATGTTAGATTTGTTTCTAAAGCTTGGAGAAAAATTGTATTCTTTTTCAGTTTGAATGGAATTGTAAGCTTTTTTTGATGACTTAAGGGGGTCATCCCATGTGATGGGTTTAAAAAATCTATTTTTTTTTTATAAATTGCTTGTTTAATATGTCTAGAATACGGTAGTAAAGGGATTTTTCAAAATTCGAAGTCGTTTTAAAGATACAGCAGGTCCATGTTTAGAACCAGTGCTCCACTATCGTAAACGTCTTTATTTTATTTTTTGTTGTTCTGTAATAATTCATATTAAATGTTAATTATGTTTTGTATTTTGTGCGTGTGTTAGGCTTTAATTGTATTATTATCTTACTAACAACTAACACATGTACTTATGATGAGCCTCTGATCGTAGTTTGAAGCTTGCTATAAGCTAACTACTTTCTGAAAATTCTGAAGTATAAAAAAAAAATATGGGGTAAAGTACCTATCTTACATACATCGGCGATGGTGACAGTAAAACTTACAAAGGGATCCTACTTATCATCTTTAATGAAGGTTTCGAAGGTAATTTGAAAGTAATGTCGGCTATGAGATGCCCTATAGGCCGCGAAGCCCATACCTTTGTTGAGAAACGTGATGAAAAGCGAATCTCACGTTCTGAGCGGCGCGTAAGTGATGCCGTTAAACAAGCCAGAATTGATTCAAGAGCTGAACAATCTGCTTTGAAAAAGTTTCAAGAAGAAGTAGAAGGAATACTCTATGAACCAGGCATCGTCAATTGAAAGGTAAGTTGATATTTTCATAGTTAAGAGGACTTGAAACTTTAAACGAGTTTTTCTCAAAACTGTGTTTTTCAAACTTTCCTCCATCGTATCTCAAAAACGGCTTGACCGAATGACTTGAAATTTGATGGGTTGGATTTAGCACATGTAAACGCATGGAATGAACTATCGACAAGCAAAAATTCCAAATATTTCGATTTTTTTATAGCAAAAAACAAAAAAAAAACGCAAAATTCGCGACTTTTTTTTTCAAATGTCTCCCAAAAGTCCAATTTTTGGTATATTCATTTGATGATAGTTCATTCCATGCATTTAGGATCACAGATAAAAACGCCGTTTACTTTTTTTGTTTTAGATAAGCCAATCAGCCGGAATCTTGGAGGAAGTGCGAGCCCATTTTTTCGAGGTGGTGTTGTTCACACCGGTTTAACTCGTGTTCTGTACAATATTTTTAATTCAAATTTTATATTTATACTGTCGAACTATGTTAATAAATGATAATAAACTTAATAAATAAGTTGTATCTATTTACTGGTCGTAAAAAAAAAATCCTAAAAAATCAGGCCGTCACATGGGATGACCCCCTTATGTTTATCGTTCAGAGCTCTCTATTAATTGTCAAATAGTCTCTTTTGCAATTTTATTTGAGGTATCACTCTGATATTAGCTTAAAACTTAGTTTAATTGGTTTCAAAAGCACAGAGAAAAAAGTATTAATTTTCAGTTGCAAAAGAACTCGGAAATTAATTTAAGTGACTTGATTTATTGACAAGTATACTTGTCCGGCTTTTCAGTTTGAGGTGTCACTCTGACATTTGCTTAAAACGCTGAATTAAATTAGTTTTAAAACCTCAGATAAAAAGAATTTCCCTCTTTGCTTAAAACGCTGAAATCCATTGTTTTCAAAAGCTCAGAGAAAAACAGTCTCACTTTTCAGATTAATAGGAATTCGTAGGTTTATTTAAGTTACCTGATTTAATCGTTAAGAGCACGCAAAGTACTGACAAGTACTCATCATTTGAATTTGAGTTATCTGACAGTAAATGTTTTGTTGCTGAATTTCATTGATTTTAAAATTTAAAAAAAAGAATTCGTAAGTTTTTTGCAATAACTTGATTTAATATTTGAAATCACTGAAGGAATTGACTTGAAGTCTCATCCGCCATTTTAATTTGATTTGTCAATTTGACATTTCTATTCAAATCTTCATCTCATCAGTTTTAACAGTTCTGAGAAAATTAGATCAATTTTTGACTTTTATGAACACTTTAATTTAAATTTGTTAAATACTAACGAAAACAATACTTACATTGTACATAAAACTTATAATCTTAATTAATTATTCTAAGCTGTAAAAGGACAAAGTTTTAAATTGAATTAAATTGAATGCATTTAAGATTATCATTTATAGACTCCATACAAAAGTAACATTTATTTGGACCATAGTTTGATCTACTAAATATATGCCACAATTGTTGCTGTAGTCTTATAATTGTGCGACTAAAACTAAAATTTAACTGACTTAGAGTTCTAATTGATATTTCCAACCATTAAACAAAATTGCAAATATGATATACATATTTCTATGACTAGTGAGGTTTGGAAAGTTTATTAAACGAAGGCAAAAACACATAAATCTTTTCTGAATTGCTTCAAGTCTTGTTATATGAATGGAGTAGTAACGTGTCCACACTTCATTCATAGTATAGGGCTTACCAATGAAACGAAGAGAATCTTAAAAACGTAAGGGTCATGGAAATCGCTACTGAATCTCTTTATGAATCCTAGGATCCTATAATCTTTTTTTAAAAGTTGACATGGGATCAAGAATAACACATAATTCAGAAAACACAGAGACATGACATGTTTCAAACGTAAAACCAAAGGGAACATTCTTGCGTCTAAAACTCGTGGTTTTACGAGACGATTTTTATTGCACCATTATTCCCTAAATATTAACAAGTCTTCTTGCAAAAGTAAACAGTCAGAAGTTTATTTTATACTTTTGAAAAGCTTAATGTCATCAGCATAAATAAGGATGGAAGAATTTTCTATGATGGAAACCAAGTCATTTATCAATAAAATAAATAAAATTGGACCTAATTGGCTTCCTTGAGGGACGCCAGAACTTACAACAAATTGATCTGAATACTCATTACGAAATACAACAATATGAATTCTATTTTTTAAATACGACGAGATCCAATTTAAGAAGTTGTTGTTAAAAGCTTATTTGTTGGCTTTAAATTAATAATATTATGACACAACTTATCAAAGGCCTTACTAAAATCAGTAAATACACAATCGACTTGTCACTTTTTTCAAAAACATCTAAATAAAAGGACGTGAAGTTCAATAAATTATAGATTAATCTGTAAATGATCGTTTTAGAATTAAAAAAGTTTTATCAGGTCTTGTCCTATTATATAGGGTGTCCCAAAATTAACGCAAGATTTCAAACAAGTTGATATACATATTTATTTAGAAACGAAATCTCATCAAATGGTAACCTTTTTGGATTGATTAAGTGTTTAAAAAAATACTTGTCTTTATAAAGGGTGTCCCAAAATTAACGCAAGAAATCTTGCGTTAATTTTGGGACACCCTATATTTTACCCTGGCTTTGATTCATTTATTTTGTATGTTTCTGAAATGTGAATAAAAACATGGTGGTATATTGGAGTAACTAGGAGCCCTTTTTTGGAGGAATTGTTTTGTAAAAACAGATAAAGAGTATGGTTAGAGGGTCTGTACCTAAATTAAACAGACTTGGCATAAGTAAACCACTGTTGTATATGCTTTATAACATGCTTAATGGTAGACGGTTTACTGTCAAAATTGGCAATGTAATATCTACCAAAATTTTTGATATTAAAAATGGTCTTCAACATCAACAGGGAGCGGTTAACTCGACGATCTTATTCAGCATTTACACCAGTGATCTGATATTAAGATTGACTCAGGCAATAGCGTACGCCGACGACCTAATTGCGTACAGAACGGCCCCAAAAATTGAGGTTATCAAGACACTTTTGCAGGGTGACTTCGACAAGATTCAGCAATATTGCTATGACTGGAAGTTGAAAATTAACATTCAGAAATGCGAAACTATTCTGTTCAGGACTCCGCTGTATGGAGCCTCAAAGGATACGAGAAAGAACTGGAAAAATCTAGTGATCGTTGGATCAAACCGACAGCCACTGGCGAATAAAAGTGTAGTAAAGTACCTTGGCATCTGGTTCGATCAGTACTTGTATTTCGACAGACATATGAGTGCTGCTCTGGCCAGAGCTAGGGGAGTCTTTGCCCTGACAAAACGGTTGTTTTTTAGCAGCCGTCTTGACAGCAGGGTGAAGGTGATTTGCTACATGGCCCTTATCCGGCCGATGATTGCGTATGGGTGCTCGATATGGTTCAACGTTGCCCCATCTCAAATGGAAAAAATTCGGGTGTTTGAGAGACAATGTCTGCGATGTTGCCTTGGACTACACAGAACACCAGAGTCGGAGTACAAACATTACTATTCCAACCAGGTTCTATACAACAGAGCCAACATAAACAGAATAGATAATTTCTTGCTGAAGCTTGGTAGGGGTCACATTGCGAGAGCGATGTCGTCGACTAACAGCTTATTTTTTGGGGCTTACTACCCCAACAATGAGTACTGCGAAATTGCACGTTTAAGTGAAAACATTCCGCCCGAAGCTTTTCTCTATGGAGGGCTGATACAGGAAAGGGAGGCGGTTCCGCTAATCTACCACGTCAGCCGTAAAACTGTAGATAGACGACTCCTTTACAGTCGAGACGTCCTCGTTAAAGGATTAGGTTAGGGACAGTCAGGGTGGCACCAACAAAAATTATAAAAAAAAAAACACACACACAAAAAAGAGCTTACTGTGGCTGTTCTAGTTTTTAAGTTTTAGTATTAAAATTGTTCAAGTTTTTGAAATGTACGCTAGTTTTTTAAGAATTTTTGTCTAGCTTTAAGATTTTGATAAAGCAAAAAAAAAAAACAGATAAAGAGTGTATTATAAAGAACGTTACACATGTCGTTAATATTTTAATTAAAAAATAATTGATTCCAGTCAATGGTAAATAACAAATTAAAACGTTCAGTAAAAATACACTCACTAAAATTAAATTCAAGTTTCTTAATAGCGTAGTACCCGTAGCGTGATGATTAGTGCGTTGGACTGTCATGCAAGGGGTCTTGGGTTCAATCCCTGCCTGTGCCACCTAACTTTTTTCAGGGGTACTGCCTCTTACGAGGAATTGACAAATACTCCAAGAGTAATTCTTGTCATGAAAAGTGCTTTCTCAAATTAGCCGTTCGGATTCGGCATATAAACTGTAGGTCCCTTTCATCTCTGACAACATTACTCGCACACAGTGATGGTTGAGAGTTGTAAGTCACTAGGCCTTGGTCCTTCATGGACTGTTGCGCCACCTAATTTATTTTTTATTCTTAATAGCATTATGATGTGGAGAAGAAGACAGATTTAAGTTTAGTGCAATATCTAATACTAGGCGTGTTTTTTTGGCACAGCTATCCGTATCTGCAGTGGGAACTTCCATGTATTGCAAATACAACGCGCAGCTGCGGATGAAACTTAAACTTAAATCTGGCTGCGGATAAAAAATCGACATTTTTTCGAGTATCGATACTCGATCAGAGAAAAATTGAATTTCTTAGGTTGGTAACTCGGATAATCGGATAACTCAAAGTCTCGAAGAGTTCGCAGAGTGCAACGCACTTTAAAAGCGTTATTTTATTTAAGTTTATTTTAAATTAATATTGGAACGCACAAATCAAGGAACAAGTCATACATATACATAGTTGCTCTTTGGTGTTTAATATTTTTCTTGGGTGTCGTATTGAATCCCCAAAAAAAAGAATCCCCACGGGATAATATCCCCAAACAAATTTAATCCATTTTGATAATATCCCCAGATACATAAGACAAATGGACAAAATCCCCAACTAAATAATTTATTTTGCCAAAATCCCCACGAAATCTCCAAATCCCCAGTATCCGTGCATATCTTCTTTTATGCATGCAGTTTTTAGAAAAACTCTTATTAAATTCTCTTATTGTGATATTTATAAATGATAATGATAAACAGTTTCTAAACAAAAAATCACTATGAAGGAATGCACTTCTCAGTCTGACTTTAGTATTGATAGAAAATCATTGTATTCGTAAGGCTTGTTTAGTGCTGTCAAGTGTTGTTTTGTAGTGGAAATGGATGATGTTATTGTTTTCAAATCTTTTGCTTGCATTTCATGCAATATAAATAAAATTTAATATATTCAAAACAATTATGTTCAAGTAGTGAATCATGCGATTAAATTGCGCGCGCGATTTAATCGCATGATTCACTACTTGAACATAATTGTTTTGGGGATATTCACTTGGGGATTTTCGCCCTGGGTATTTTCTCTTTGAGAATTTTGCTGCTGGGGATTTCGTTTTGGGGATTATGGATTTGGGCATTTTCCTTTGCGGATTATATCTTGGGGGATATTACTACCAACCCGTATTTTCTCTTTGGGAATTTCGCTGCTGGAGATTTCGTTTTGGGGATTATGGATTTTGGGATTTCCCTTTGGGGATTATATCTTGGGGGGATATTATCACCAACCCATTTTTCTTCTGTAATATCGTTTTGTATTTGCCAGACTTAAGGTATACATAATTACAACAGCCACTTTTTGCAAAAAGTGGGAAATTTACATAAATTGAATTTGAATAATTTGAATTTAAAAAAAAACTACAAAAATTGTTTTCTGTATCATTACTTTTAATTTTGGGGTGGAAAAACTGTCACAAAATGAGTTTGAAAACTTTCACTTTTTGACTTTTTGCAAAAAGTGCTCTTTGTAGTTATACCTTTAGAGTCGAGTAAAATTTGTGAATCTGACTGCTAAAAGAGCGAATTTTTATCAAAATTCACACATAGGCACAAGCACACGCACTTTCAAACACACTTTTCTGTTTGACATTTGTCTGGAACATTTGTTATTGTTTTATTTAAAAAAAGTTAAGTAGTTACTAGTAGTAAGTAGCTAAGTATATAAAGAGATTCCGTAAACAATTTTAAAACTAGATTTCATCTATTATTTCCCATAAATAATCTTAGATTTTTACATTGTAGTTAAGTAAAGTTAAGTAAAGGTTATTTATAAAAAATTTGACAGTTTACGCGGCTCCATGAGTACCCCTGTTGTCAAAATTAAACTTCAAAAGTCGTCCACATTTCGATCCTGCATATAAATGGGCCACCTATAAGAACTTCAATTTCATAAACGACGACTGACCAAATCTACGAACATAAAAAACTTATCCAAAAGCAAAACCAAAATAAAAATCAAACTTTCAACCAATGCAGATGGATGTACAAATGTAAAATCAGGAAATAAAAGGTAAATTAGCATTTATCTAAAATTATTAATCAGGTAAATAATAAAATTCTTTCTTAAAATATGAAGCATCAAGAAAAAAACTGGACAAAGGAGAAGACGGAGGCCTTGCTGGACTTCTACGTTTGTTTTGTTCTATTATCTGACAGCTAGACAAGTCTACCAACTTAAAATTAAAATAAAACAGCTGCGGATGGGCAACTGCGGATACGTTTTTTTGGGAAATCGAGTTTGGCTACAGATAGTGATGCCAAAAAAACACGCCTACTGCAGTTTCAGCGCTCATGGTATTGGAGAAGAATACTAGATCCAGTGTTCGTCCTACACGATTTTTTACTCCGTTGAACTAGCTCAATCCACATGAAGAAATATCATTAACTAATGCAAGTTCAATAATACTTGTCGCATTAACAGGAACGTAGAAGTTATCGTCATCAATTTTAACGAAATTCAGGTATGACACCTAGACCTACGATAAAATTTTCATCTTCAGGTTCCAATAGAACATATAGACATACTTTCTATGCATTCATTCAATTTTTCGTAAACGTCGTTAATAGAACTTTGCACGTTTATAGACCATATTAGTCTTTGTCCATCAATTTATGATACAAAATAGCGGTCTAATTTTATGACTTTGATAAACGTAGCCATTTTGAATTCAGTGTACATACATTTCACGGGCCTCAACTCTAAGGAATAAAATACTACCTGTCAAATCCGCTCTGGTTTTCATTGGTATCAATTGTAAATGCCATCGCAATACCGTTTGTGCCGACCGACACGACGCGACGACTACGAGGTCGCCATACTTGGTCGTGGCAAATTAATGTACGCTTAGATTATTTTACTTCCGGGCAACCCACCACCAGTCACCACCGCCGCCGCCGCCGCCGCCGCTCCGCTGCCGTAACCATATTCTTCTAGTTTGTATTTTTTTCAATGCACAATGGATAAAAACTCGTGGCCAATGAACTCATTCAAACACGAAAATAAAGAACAGAATTTTACAAAACAAAAAAAATAAAACCAAAACGTGGTTAGAAAGTATGAAGAGAAAGAAAGAAAGAATGAAAAAAGAAACGAATTAACGGAGACAAATGATGGCTTTATGAACGAGTAATGAGCCGAAACCGCTTAGAAATAATAATTTGGAAAAAAAATAGAACTCATAATAATAATGCAAACGACGACGGCGGACGCGGCCACCACAACATACCACACTTTGATTGACAGCTAAAGATTAAGTAGATTCCCGCAAGAGGGCAGAGCAAAGACAAAAAGATTATAAACTCTGAACTCTGCGTCTGCATTATGTCAAAACAAAGAAAAGGGAAAATTAAACCCTGATGGTTGGCCGGCGCGCCGTTCGGCCGTTCGCTTCTTCGTGGCTTTGAAAAATATGAATTTCGTTTAGGAAAAAAAGATTAAGAAATGACTTCGACCTGACTAACTTATTTTATGTCGAATGTCTTCTGTCTAGCTCGAATATTGCTTCAGATTATAAAGCGACATCATGTTTTCGTGACAATGAAATCTTATCTCATTGAAGATTGTTAAACATCAGACCCTCTGTCACCGGGTGGGCTAAAAACACGATAAGAGCAACATTCGAGCATAGGTTTTGCTTTGGGATTGGACATTAGCATTGATTTGTTTTTGTATGTACTGTGTACAAATATATAGAAACTTATTGCATTTGACATATAACTTATTTTGACATGTGAAATGCTTGGTCGTAATAGATTGTTATCAATATCACGAAAATGCTTGTTTTATAGCCAGCGTTTAAAAGATTGCATAATAAATCGTGTGATTCTTTAGCTTAGATTTATTTTGAAGATTTTTTAACACAATTTAAGCGAACAAAAGAAAAAGTGAATTTAATTTTATGATACTTTTTGTAACTTAAGAAGCTTTTAATTAATAATAAAAACAAAAAAAAATGTTTTAAATGGCGCCCAATTAAAGTTTTCAAATTGTAATTTTTTTTAAATTAACTCTTTTTTAGTATGAGCGTTGTTCTTTTTATTTCTAGCCTAACAATGATATAATATAACATAATATTTAATTTCAAATCGTTTTATTGTTTTTCTACGTATTCTTCAACACAGATGTCAAATCAAGGTTATATACGTTGGATGACCCATCAAATCAATGTTTAAGTCTTCAATAATTTAGTTGATTCAACAGCTTGCTTTTTCATGGTGAATAATGATTCGATGTCGTTTATTTTCCTTAAATCAGTGATTTTTTCTTAATTTAATTAATGTGCCTTAAACGATCGTTGTAACTCTCAATTTGGGAGTTCAATACATTTTATTGAAAGATATTAGTTTGTTAAGATATCGTTTGAGTACATTCAATTACCAATTCATTCAGTTATATTCCTATTTTAGAGACTGCATGATTACCTTTAGCAAACTTTTAGCATTTGTTTTTTTTAAAGCTTAGCTAAATCGAAACTTTTTGTAACTTAAAAAGCATATGCCTTAAAAGGCGCCCATTATATCCGAATTGAAATAATTGACTTATGTAATAAAATGTAATGTAAATATGAAGATTGTAGCCTATTTTCAATACAAATGTTTGTTTGTATTAATATTTAACTCATGTGCTTGATTCAGTCGCTGTTGGTCTAAAATGGCGCCCAATTTGAAATTTCAAATAGTTATATTTTCTGTACAACAATTATTTCTTCTCTTTCGAAGATTGCAAGGTAGAATGTGTTGTTTTAAGCCTTTTTATCTACAAACAGGAACGATTTGCGTTGAGATTTAAGGTACTTGTAAATTATTTAAATATTATTTACCTTATTTGGCGCCCAATTCGGGATTTCAATTGCCTTTAGACAACGTGATGGGCTGTCATGCTATTTCTTTAACATCGTCCTTGAAAAGAATAGTGTAGAGCTCCCACGTCAACACTAGAGGCACTTTCTTTCAAAAGTCTGTCCAAGTACTGTCATATGCTGATGACATTGACATAATCAAAAGAATCCAGCGTGATGTCAATGGGGCTTTTGTGAGTATTGAGGCAGAGATGGGTTAAACTATTAAACCATCGACAGACGTAATTTTGAGGAAATTAGGGTTCCGCTATAAACGCAGAAAACAACACCAGCGCTGAGATCAAATCAAGAATTACTCTTGCTAACCGCTGTTTCCTTGGGTCCAAAGATTGAGATAGAAACCAATGCTCCGGCCCGGAAAGTCTTCGAATCTACGACCACAGGACAGCGCAGTAGAGGAGAACCGCGGAAAACGTGGCGCTCAAGTGGAAATTGACCATCTTGGAGTGGGCAACTGGAGACATTTAACTATAGGGACCGAGCTAGACGGAGAAGTTTGTTGGGTGGCCCTATTTCACACAGGACTGTAGTGCCACCTTAAGGAAGTAAGTAAGTATAAGTAGAAAGTTATACATAAAATAGTGTCGACTCTAGCTAAAACTAGGGACATTTTTGCATATTAGTCACGGAATAATTTTTTCAAGGGCTTTCAAAGTCTAAGACTTGGTCAAAAAATACCCAAAACAAAATCAGGAACGGGTGATTCGAAATAAATTTGAGGTCAGGGCAACGGAGAGAAATTCCCAATTCCAATCATCATCATCGACAAAGTTGAAAATGGGTCTTGAACGCTTGGTCTTCAAAGGAGTCGTTTTAATGTTTTCGTTTGGAAAAAATAACAAAAACATCTCACCAATAAGTAACTTTGAAAAGGTTTAAGGGATCTTTGTGGATACTACAAAAGCTATAATTTGCACAGAGGTGTATGTCTCGTCGCTCATAACGTTCGATGAAATCAACACTACAAGTTTACACGTTAACTTGCTACTCCATACAGGGATAAGCACTCAAGTCAATCCCCCTCTTAAATTTTGTTGTAATCAACTTGTTGTAAAATATGAAATTCATATTAAGGAGCAATTTAAAAATGTTTCAGAAGTAATTCTTTTTTTTTATCTTCCTTTAATAATAATGAAGTCAATTATTGTTTTGAACTTGAGTTTTGAAGAATTATGGATGGATAGGTGGAAAGTGAACCAGTTTATATATTTTCCGCACCTTGAAGCCACTTCTTGTGGTATAAATCAGGGTCTATCTTCAACAACTAGAAAATCTTCACTTAAGCTCGCGCAGTGTCAACACCACTGATAAAATGTGTCAAAGAAATTATTCCGTGTTTCTTAAAAGCAGAACAATTCATATTTCACCTCTGTTTCGCATATGTGTTTTCTTCACAAATTTCAGTCATTGGTTGAACTAAAGAAAACTGTATTCAGCTAATGACTACTTATTCAAATATAAAAAATGTATGACGCTTCGGCAGTCATTTGAAGAGAATTCAAATTTTTTTTTTAAATGGCGCCCAACTATGGATTCTATAGATTTCTAAAACTGTTTTTGATGATGCTCAAAGAAAGATTGAATGTTTTTAAAAACTTATCTTATATATATATTTTTACCTTCGGAAACATCCTAAAATTTTCAACATTGCATTTTTGAATAAATTTGGGGCTTTAACCCTTCAAAAGAGTGAAGGTTGTATATGGGATACATCCATATAGCAAAACTAGTTGGCAAACTTATTTTACCTTCAACTTTGAAGCCCCGCCAAAAATGTTTTAGCACATTCTGTACATGGTAAGTAGTTAGGTACATACATTCATATATGTATATTATATGTAGATAACTTCGAAAGTTTAAGTGCATCACATTGAGGTACACAGATTTTAAACAAGAAAAAAAATATTTGTATCTCAAATACCTAACTACATATTTGTATGGATATAGTTACGAGTACAATGCATTCAAATATTTAGATATATATAATATGTACCTCCAGGCATCATCATCTATAACTTTTGGCTCGAAAACTTGTCTCGAGGATGGGAGAGAGAAAATTTCCATATTTTCCGCGCTGTCGGTTACAGAGAGGATTTTAATTTGCACATAAAGCAAACTTGTGCGGTTTTAAGTGCATCGCACAACATCGTATGGTCGAAGACCAACGACCATAACAACCGAGACGACCGACCGACGACATTGCCATTGTCGCCCGCTGTTGGCGTTGGTCGCTGCCATCGTCTCACCACTCAGCCGCACCGCGTTGCTTCTACTCGTTGGTCGTTGCCATTCAAGTCGTTTTCGTCCGCGTGAGATCTTTTCAGCTTTGCTTTAGGAGTTTTGTATATTTTTATTCCTCTCTTTTGCTTTTTCCCCAAAGTCTTCGACGACCAACGAGCGACCGAAGCGACGCGACGCGACGAACGTGACAATGATGATGGTGATGTGGAAGGGGAAAGGGGGACGGGGAACTGGAGAAATCACCACTTACATATAACCGAACCAATGCGGTTGACCCCAAAAGTGAATTCCATTATCATTTTTCTAAATAATGTTGCAGCCAACTTTGGCGATGATGAACGATAAATTCAAAAAGCAAAAAAAAAATAAAACTTTAGCATCAAAGGGCATAAGACTTGGTCATACAGTCGTAGAGTATAGATACAAGAAGAATACATAAGAACTGCAACAAACAAAATTCCAAAAACAAGAATATTCTCATTCTTATATTGCGAGTCTTGAAAATAGCACCAAATTCTAGATTGTAACAAAGAAGCTGCAAAAGAGATCATTGCACAAAACCAGTATCTATACAAAACCAAACCAACCTACCTTCGTTCTAACTAACTGCAGCGTGTAACCATCACAACAACCACGAGGAACGACCGACGACCGAAAAGAGTGGCAAAATGTGTTACAACGTGTGAACAATTATCGTAAAAATGTTTCACAAAAGTGGTGCGTTTAGTGGAGCAGCCGTGGAGCCATCTATAGCCAACCAGCAATATGATTCGCCTATATAAGCACCTTTACAGAATGCCTGTAAGTTTTTAAAAAGAGGAGGAGTTGGGGGATAGGGGGGTTAGATATATTTCAAGAACCAATTGCTACTGCAATGGGAAATGGTATAAGTATCTAATACTAAAAGTTGCCTTTTTCTTTCTTACTACCGTACACCGATGCATTTTCTGCATACTTCCTTTTGCCCCCAGCACCTTGCAAGCGTTCGTCGTCGTCGTCGTTGGCGGTAGGGTTGCCAGAATGTTGTGGGTTAATAAAACAATTATATATATAAAGCAAACTACAGCAAAATAAAAATTAAAAAACCGTAAATCAAATAAAAATAAAATTGCAAGGATTTTCATCCGATGTTGGTTGAAAATTATGACAATAGTAGTGAATGCTAAGTGGCGCCCGGGAATAAACTATATCCAAGTTGGATCAGGATTAAACTCTTCAAACCAGTTAAAAATTATGACAATAGAAGTGAATGCTAAGTGGCGCCCGGGAATAAACTATGTCCAATACCATCCGAAGTTGGATCAGGATTAAACTCTTCAAACCAGTTAAAAATTATGACAATAGAAGTGAATGCTAAGTGGCGCCCGGGAATAAACCATATCCAATACCATCCGATGTTGGCTCAGGATTTAACTCTTCAAACCAGTTGATACTTCATCTCAAACATTTGAAGCAAAAGATCGATAACGCAAATCAAATTTTCATTTTGCTTTTTTCGATATATCGCGGAATATGGCAAGCCTAGTCGTCGTCGGTCGCATCGGTGGTATGGTATGGTGGAGCCCACTAGTCTGTTTTCTATTTACTTGTGTGTGAAAATTGCACACAAAGACATTGTCACATAGCTGGAATATACATACATATTTACGTTTGTATATCAAAAGCTACAACAACAAAATGTGAAACTATCATTGTACAAGGTTCGTCGACCTTATTTTTTCTGTATGAGAGTAGTTTTTCACATTGGCTTGCGGGTTGGGGTTTTTGGGGAAGAGGTATAGAGAGGAGGTATGTACATATATTGGGTTCTTCGCTGCTGCTGGCTCATCATGGTGTATATATTTGTACAGTACATATGTATATCTACATGTGTACAAGACGACGTGTACCATATATACAGTAAAATAAAGACTTAATGGCATTGCCAGCAGTGATGTGGGATTGGGATTAGTTTGAATGAGCTTGCAAATTTTAACGATGATTTTGCAAAAAAAAAACAAACAACTTAATCACAGGGTGATAGTTAAAATGGATAAAAATGGTATTATGATTTTTATTTTATTTAAAAAACAAAAAACATAGAATGTAACATAAATAAATGATAATTATTAAATTTAAGGAAGAGTGAATAATTTGAAAGTTTATACAAGATTTGGTGTTGATAATTTTTATTCAACTTTTCGTAATTGGTAGGCTATGAAGATGTCAAACCATATTGTCATTAAATTAAAATTAATCCCTACATATGTACATTTATGTTTTTTGCAACGTTTTTAATAAATAAAAAGAAACTAAAACAATATTTTCGAAAAAGACTTAAATAATGGCTTGTTTCTTTCTTAATTTCACTTTTTAGCGATTCTTTTTTAGATCCTAAATTAATTTTAAATTTTTAGTTAGAAAAGTTCATATTCAGAATAATTATTTTCTACGAAGAAAACTTTTTTTTTTCCAAAAAAACATATTTACACGAATTGGTAAAAATCGAATATGTATCTTGAAAACAAATACATATTTTGACTTTAGACTCATTTTATTTGTCTATACAAAAACTAGATTTAAAAATTAAGTAATTGGTAGCTTTATACAAATTTATAAATATTTTTAAAATAACAATTTGGTTCATTCCAAAAATATATCCACTGAAAGTTTGTAAGGGTGTGGAAAGTTATCAGTGTGAGTTTCTTCAAAACCTCTTTTGATTTTTAAAACGAAATTAACTAAAAATTGCACTGCATTTAAAGAGTATCGAGAATCGAACGATATTTTAACCGATACCCATGTTTACCCTCAACTTTTGGAGTAATTTGTATTTGTTCTTGATCATATATAGGAGACTTCGTTAGGGAGTGTTTACAGGGCCGCCGCTACCATATGTGTGAAATGCGCAGCCCACAAGGGCGCCAACCACCTAAGGGCGGAAAATTAATTACTCAATTAATAGAGCAAGCTCCAAATCTACGGAAAAAACAATTGTTTTCTTTAACCTAATCCAATGTGTTTACATTTTGCCGTTCACTTCCTAGTGCTCACACATCAATCTACTAAAAATCTGTATATTTTGTTCAACATTACTTATTTTAATGATGAAAAACGTGAACAAACCACCTTAATCGCCTTATGTGTTCTTTTCGGCTTCCACAATGAGATGGTCCATAATCTTAATACATGTACCAGATATTAAATTGAAAGCTTTAAGCGCTACGCGATGGTCTGCAAGAATACGAGTACATGCAGTCCACCCATTACGGTATTATTTCGAAAAAAATATTTGATGCCTTATTAAAAATCTCGGAGAATAGTTCTTCGGAATGGGATTCCACAACATCACATAAGGTTCATTCCCTTGCATTAAACATTCAAACCTATAAATTTATTTGCTCGGTAGTAATTTGGTTTGATATTTGAACAATATAAATGCTTTGAGCAAAATGATGCAAAATCCAACAATCAATACTGGAATTTGTGTTAATCTTTTAGAGAAATAAATACTCTAAGTTTAGCGAATATGAGCACTTCGAAAAAATATTGGAAGAAGCTGCTACTATGGCTCAACTTTTTAACGTAGAAACAAATTAGCATGATCCGTCCAAGAAAAAAACCGAGACAATTTGAATATAAACACAATGATGAAGCCTTAAATGATCCCAAAATTAAATATAAAGTATATTTTTTTTTTCGAATCTTGGTTAAAACTCTTGCTTCCTTAAACGACAGGTTTGAGGAGATTAAAAGTTTTGCAGATGTTTTTGGCTTTTTTTGCGATCACTTGATTACAAAGATGATGATTTAATGAAACAATGTAAACAGTTAAATTTGAAGATGAAAGATGTTAATAGTGGGCAATCGGACATCGACGGAATTGATTTATTCAACGAAATTAGAGTTTTGAAATTACATTTTTCAGAAGAAATGGCACATGACCCACAGACTCTGCTGCAATATATTTTCCGTTTTGATTTAATGTCAACTTTTCCAAATATGGGAATCACGTTACGAATTTTTCTTTCAATGCATCTGTTGCATTTGGTGAAAGATCATTTTCAAAATTAAAAAGAGGCTGGGATGCGACCCACACTGAAAACTTCCCATCCCGTCTGTCGATTTGTCTTGCTTCAAAGTTTGTAGGTTTTCGTGTTGGGTTAAAAAAGTTGTCAGTTGAATTATTCTTAAAAATTTTAAAATTACCAACAATATTTTTCATATAAAGAAATAGTTTAGTTTGAAAATCTAGTTTTGTTAAATAGATTTTTAGTGAAAAACAAATTTTTACCAATTTTAGTAGCATTTCTTAAATTTTTACTAATTAGATGAAATAAATTAATTTGAGAGATACCAAGAACCGAACATCAATTTTTACCAAATTTGCGTACTATTTCTTGTAGATTTTATTTTTTTATGAAAAAATGGACTGTTGGATTTTTATAAAAAACCACTGAATATCGAAAACAATATTTTCTGTGAAATAAAAAAAGTTTGAAGACAATATTTTTAATTTTTGAAAAGCTATTTGAGTCGAAAGTAAATTTTTACCAAGTTTTAGTATTGTTTTTTTGTTAGGTTTTTATTTTTTGTAAAAAAACTGTCCATTAGATTTTTATCAAAATTTTACTGAATGTTGAAAACAATTTTTTTTTTAAAAGATAAAAGCCAATATCTCAAAGTTTTGAAAAGATATTTGCGTCGAAAATCAATTTTTACCAACTTTTGTTAAATTTTCTTTTGTATTATATTAAGTTTTTATTTTTTGTAAAAAAAACTGTCAATTCGATTTTTCTCAAAATTTTACTGCATGTTGACAACATTATTTTTCAAAAGATAAAATTAGTTAAAACCCAATATCTCAAATTTTTAAAAAGATATTTGAGTCGAAAATCAATTTTTACCAACATTTATTAATTTTTTTGTTTAGGTTTTTATTTTTTGTAAGAAAACTGTCAATTCTATTTTTCTCAAAATTTTTCCGAATGTTGAAAACAATAATTCTTATAAGTTAAATTTCGTTGGAAGCCATAATCTCAAAATTTTTGAAAAGATATTTGAGTCGAAAATCAATTTTTACCAACTTTTGTTAAATTTTCTTTTAAGATTTTATTTTTTGTAAGAAAACTATCAATTCGATTGTTTTCAAAATTTTACCAGATGTCAAAAACATTATTCTTCGTTGCACAAAATTGTTTTGGAGATAAAATCATTTTGTATTCGTAAAATTTTCGAGGTGACAATCTTTTTTTTCAGTATTTTTGATTTATAAAAAAAACTATTAACTGGATTTTTTTCAAAAAATATACTTGTTTGGTATCACGTTATAATATATTATATATAAAATTTAATTCAAGTCTTTAGCATTTTTGGTTCGTAAGATATTAAGGGTTAACCAAAATTTTCACCTTTTTTTTAAACTGCTATGGTAAAAAAACCACCCACGCAATTTTCTTGAGAGCCCTTTCTGCATCTTTCTGCCTTATTATCTGTATAACAACATTTATTTGAAGTCGATACCTCTTCTGGTTCTTGAGCTATGGACAACGAAAAAAACGTCGCGAACGTACGGACATACGGACGTACGTACACACGCACGCACAGACATCTTTCTAAAAATCTTTTATTTCGACTCTAGGGACCTTAAAACGTCGAGAAATGTCAAAATTTTCAATTTGACAAATCGGACCCATTACAATAACTTCCTATGGGAAGTTAAAAATAATATACAAAATTTGTAAGGTCCAACAAAGACTCACTTATTTAACAATAGTCTCAATAGAACATACTTTCTTAGAAGTGTTCGATACCAAACAAATCATAGAAGACTTTGCTTCTATTAAATTGAGAAGGGTTTAGTTAAACTAGCATAAAATAATGCGAATGCATTAAGAATACTCTGTACCTTATATGTATGAACATTTCTGTAATAATTTTGGGCTCTGACACGCGGGCGCCAAAACACCCAGCGATGGCCCTGAGTGTTAAAGGCGTATAAACGAAACACTCCATAAAACTTCAGCTTTATTTAATACTTTCAAAGTGATTATCTAATTTCGATTGTCTTGATTTCTGTTTCAATTTGTTTGTGTTCCATTGAAATAATTCCATTCATTTTTTGTATGACACATTTCAATAAGTTGTGTTTTTTGTTTGGTCTTTTCGGACAACTATAAAAATCCATCAGAAAAATATAATCTCTTTCTGTTTTAAGTTTTTCGTATGTTGTTTTTTAATCCACTATAACTGAAATCTTACAACTTTTCGAATCATTAAAATTCAACTTTAAGCCAAAGTAATTATTAAAAACTCATTGTTTTTGACAGTTTTTACGCTGAATTAGCTTCAATAAGATTTTCTTTTCAGCAAACGTTTTTAAAGTTTTTTAAGGTTGTTCTCATTCTTGTTTAATAAAGCAAAATAGTACTCACTTCAATTACATTTTTTTAAACATTTAACTTTAATAAAAGTTGATACGAGCACATTCGTGCAGGATTTTTGTCTGTTGGCTTTCTTTTTTTATTCGAATAATAAAAATTAAAAAGTTGTTTGAAGTCAAACCATATACTACCATTTGAATATTTACCATACATCTTCCAAACATATATGTATACACACACAATTTGAGCATAAAATCCTTTCAAAACGAGTGTAGCACTTTTCTGAACTTCCAATTGAAAGTTACAAAACTAAATTCCATTGGAAGGTATTGTGTTCGGCCCGGTTTTTTGTAATTAAAATATTTTACTTTTCTCGACTTTTCAAGGTATCTAGCATATTCTCGTAAATCCATCATTCTTTAAAAGATATTTATATGTACGAGAGTAAGAACGCATTTTTTTCACCTTTATCTCAAAGATATATGATAATAACATCGAGATGTGTATATTGGTGTAATTTTGTACTATAGAAAATATAAAACAAAAAGGAAAATTAAAGTTGGTTTCAAATTTCTCACGAACAAATATTAGACCAATACACATAATTCATATGAATTAAAGAAAAATTCCAGTAAGAGTTTTTCATAAATCAACAAAATAAATTACCTACTAAACAACGTAAACAAAAATATTACCAAAAAATGGTTGGGCATTTTGTAAGCCTAAAATCTTGAGAACTAATAAAGGTAAGACCCTCAAACTTATTTAATCTTATATACAATATTTTTGTTAAAAAATATTGTAAAAGGGTTGATGACGTATTTCATAAGACATATACTCAACAATCTACAATCCCCACAACCAAAATCTCCAAAGAGAAAACTCCCTTGTCAAAAATTTTCTACAGAAGATCTTCAAAACAAATATGTTCAGTACTTTAGTTGCCCCAAATTTTAACGATAATTTTACCTTAATAGCCTTAACACATTTTGAGTTTAAACACAGTGAAAGCTTTAGGAAAATAGGGAAGAATTTAAGAAAAGATACCGGTGCACATTTTTTTAAAAGTTTTAAATACCAAAATGATAGGGAAAAATAGAGTTGGGTAAAGCATTCCACATTCTCGATGTGCGGTTAAAAAAAGAATCTCTATAGTTATCAATACGTCCGAAATTAAGCTCAAGGTTAAACTGATGAGCATTCCTGGAAGTGCGAGTATTACGGCTTAATTGTTTTATACGGTAATGCAATTGGTTAATTCGACAGAACACTGTTTGTAAAAATAACGGTACAACAACGCAATTAAACATTGCGACACTGTTCGAGGGATGTAATTGGTTCGGTTATAGTTCTATCGCCTATCATTTCCAATGCTCTTTTTAGGATTCTATCTAAAAGACTTGTTTTAGGAGCACCTGCGTACAAATTAGAGTTATATTCAAGTTTTGGACCTAGCAGCACTATCGAATATGTGATCATTTCATGAGAGGTGATCTGTGATACACATACCGAGTACTGAAAATTGATTAGTTTCCTAATTGCAAGTGCCAATCATGGATAGTGGAATCTGGGAACGACAGGAGGCAGCATTGAGTTTTTGAAACATTAAATTCTAAATGGTTAATAATTCCCCATTGAACAATGCTGTCGAGATCAGAATTTAATGAGCTTATCATTCGCTGCCGTTGAAGTTCCACATCCGAAGAACAAGGATGTGAATCTTAAAACCAAAATAAAATGCTGTCATCAGCGAAACAGTTTAATGGATTAGAAATGGCACTTGGCAGACAAGAGATCATTTATTTGTACAAGAAAGAGAGTCGGAGACAAAACGGAGCACTGGGGGACACCTGCATTTATTTTATGAGTTTCAGATTTGAAACCAATACAACTTGTATATGAACGGTCAGAAAGGTGGTTTTTAATCCAACGAAGAAGAGACTCATCAATACCAGAAGCACGCATTTTGGATAAGAGAGCTTGGTGCCAAACTCTATCAAATGCTTTGAAATAGCAAATGCAACTTTCTCCAAAGCGATGCAAAGATTTGTTCCTCTGATCGGTTAGATAAACTATCACATCATCGGTGAACCTATTGCTACGAAAGCCATACTGCCGGTCATTAAGAAGTTTTTGATAGATTCGAGAAATTTCTTAAGCTGATAATTAATCAGTGTTTCCATGAGCTTTAAAAAGAAGCTGATAATTAATCAGTGTTTCCATGAGCTTTAAAAGAAGGACGTGATTGATAGTGCACGATAATTGGAGGGGTAGGAGGATTCGCCTTTTTTAGGGACAAATACTGTTTTCCATCCACTCTGAAAGGGACCTCTAAGGAAGGAAAGATGGAAAAGTTTACGCAGTGGTTTTGCCAGCGTTGAAGAACACTTCCACAGAACAATAGACAGAGGGGATACTATCCGGTCCAGTGGATTTGTGTATGCCAAGGTCTTTTAGTACTCTTGCAACTGCATGAGTGCGAAAGAAGATTTGTCCCATAAAATCGTTTAAGAAATTTTGAAAAAAAGAAAATGGTATCAATAAACCTTCAGAAAAGTATAAGTTGATTGCAACTTACAGAACCTTGTTCACCAGGGTATTCGTTGTCATATATTTACGGTTAAAGAATGTCACAAGAGGTTCTACTAAAAAAGCTAATGGAAACTCCATAAACAAACTACAATTATCTTTAAGCCTGTCCGAAATAAAACCATTTTTCTCATGTTGAATTGTTTTTCAAAAGATGTCAAAATGAGAAACTAAAGCTTCAATACAATAAATTTATTTTTTTCCTGTACTGTCTTAAGTTCGAAAAACTATGTTCCATACTTTTTTCTGGACTTCAGCTGACACAAAAAAAAGTTACACAAGCGTATTTTCAGCTGGTAACATCTTTTAAAAATTCTTTACGCTCCATCAATTATTATTGCTCCACAATACGTACAATCAGGGGTTTAAAATGAACGTGGGTAGTTCCTTCGTAGAGTTCTCATCAACAGCGTCCTCCTCCTCATCGTCATCATCATCATCATCATCGTTATATGTGTTCATTGTGGCGTGTATATTTTATAACGTCAGTTAAAAAGTGCACTTACTTTACCGTCTATATAAAATCACAATAGTATAGGGTATCTCGTTTTGAGCGACTTTATTATAGGTATATCTATCAGGTCATCACACCAACACAAACTATCATCAACATCATCCATCTATCTTCAATCTCTATAGATACTTTTATGTACTTCAATGTATACATTCTCCATCTGCATCTGCATCCATATTAAGTTTTTGAGCATTAGAATCCAATGCAATCCAATCTGAAAACTGCCATTACACCGAACTATAACTCATGGGTAGATAGAGTAATGGATCCATATAACATTTTTTACGATAAATCCATCCAAGTTCTGGAGCGGAGTGTGTGCGACAACTTGTATAGTTTATGTAGTACATAAATATAATTTGGATTCAATTTTGTATCTTATGTAAAGTAGAATGGGAATACCTACATTTACTACCTTCCTTAGCTTATAAGAGACAAAAAAGTATCTACGTACTTCGCGCGCGAAAATCTTTGTGATACATTTTTTCCCGCTCCTTTTTTCAATCACCCAGCATCGCAGTCTTTTAGAACGCGTGTAGGCTTTTATTTATTTTGTACTCGTATCCTTTGCTTTCTTTGCTTCTGCGATTTCTTCTCGATTCGCACATCCTCCATTTTTGGATTGAAGATATCGCTCTTCTGTTTATCTCAATCAAGATCTCGCTCTTTGCGATCCGTTCGCGCCAAAATGAAATTTAAATTTGCATATGATGCCGTTCGTTGCTGTGGACATAGAGTAGAATAGATAGATCTGTTTCTGTATCTATATATCCTAAATATCCACAACTTAGATACTTTTGTATCTTTTTTTTGTTTTGTAAAGACTTTTCAACCAAAACCGCTCAAAAAAAAAATTAAAGATAATTTCTAAGAGTGCAGCGGCAATTTGCGCCGTCACACTCGGTTTTAATCTCACAAAAGTGTGAAATTGGAAGAAAATATCACGTTCCTTGCCTTCTGCTCTCTGCTCCTCCCTTCCTCACTAATTTCCTTCGTTTGACCTGGAGTTTTCTCCAGCCACTGCGCTGCTGCTGGATGGATAATAGCTTGCTGCTCTAAGTATGTTAGTTCAAAAACCGGGTTGTTGCAGCTTGTAGACAACGCTATTTGGCCGACCGACGCGACGCGACGGGGCGACGCAACCAACGACACGGTAAGACGGCTTTTAATGTCTTCGCATGAAATTTTTTAGCTATTTTTTTGTTTTTTAACTTTAATTACCTACCTTTTGGTTTGCCTTTGGCGTGATAAATGCATAATGCACCCCTCCCCCCTCCTTATACTTCATTTAGGTGTACATACCTATGGATGCTTATGTTTTAGATTTTGTTGCAAAGAGCGCGCAAGACGGGAACGCTAAAACGTCATTTCTGGGTGCAGTTGCAGTTGAGTATAGTTGGTGGTATTATAGTTGGGGTACATAAGTTCGAACACGAACTTAGATGTTCCTTGAGAGGCTGTGTCTTGTTTTCATGAATGCATTTTGCTCCTTGGCAATATTTTTGCTACAAATAGATTGTAATTGCCTGATGCAGATCCAATCTACCGTGAAATGTGTTTGTTAACTTCCTTGAAAGAGTTTTGCAAAGAACGAAGGTTGTTGCGGTTTGAGGGGCGGGCCGGGCGATATATATATCTTTTGAATGTGGACCCCGTCTAAAGGAGGAGAAGGTTGATAATTTGGGGATTGGAAAATTCACGTGCAGTCGCGGAAAATTATTTTAATGCATCGTTGGTTTTTTTTTTTGATTTTCTGTAGCAGAGAAACATTTTTTAGTTTGATTGAGAGATGAAAATTATGAAGAAATAATAAATGGGCGTTATATATCTTGTGTTTGTTTTGTTTTTCTTCAAAATAAAATCTCAAGAAATGGTAGAAAACAAGATATTTATATGTATTATTATTTGCCCGATAAACTCTCTTTTCGGTTCGCCTTTTCATAAAGATGAAGCGATACCTGAACTAAAATACAAACATTAATACAAAATTAATAAATAAAGTAGAAATAGAAACAAATGCATGCAAAAATCAAAAGAATAAACACTTCAAAAAAAAAAATGGGCGGCTTTAGAAAAATGTCTTAACCGCGATAAACTAAGCAGAGTCCAAAGTTTAGCTTGCATATGTATAAGCAGATCGCTTAGTACGACCCCATCTTCGGCACCCCTACTCTATCTGACACCTCTAAATATACCTAACAAACAAATAAGTAAATGTAAGCTATCACCTCAAAGCTTCATAATAGTAGACTAATAACAGCATTGGCCACTCCGTAATTCTTAAATGTTAAGTGCAGAGACTTCAAGTTGATTTTGTATTTACTTATTTTAGTAAAGCCTTTGACACGTTGTGTCACAATACAAGGTTTTAACAAAAACTTCTTAAATTAGATCTCATCGTATTTAAAGAATAGAATTGTTAGTTTTGTATTTTGTAATGGGTAATCGGATCAATATGTTGTAAATTCTGGCGTCCCTCAGGGAAGTCATTTAAGTTCAATTTTATTTATTTTATTTATAAGTGACTTGGTTTCGATCATAAAAAATTCGTACGACCTTAAATGCATTAAATTTAAAACTTTGTTCTTTAACAGCTAGAAAAATTAATTTAGATTATAAGTATTATGTATAAGTATTGTTTCCGTTAGTATTTAACGAATTGAAATAAATAAACTAAACCATCCCCCAAACTGCAGTTCGATAGAAACTTCCAGATTTGTGTATCTACCTTTCAGATCTTACTTGGAGGATAAGGCATTCCAATTTTAAAAAGATGGATCAAAAACTAATGACGAGGCAATGGCGGATCCAAATGGGGGGGATCGTAGGGGTCATGACCCCCCCCTGGGAGATAATTTGTTTGCTTTTTCGTAGGAATTCCCTTCAATTCAAAACTAATCGTATTGCGAGGGGTCATATGAGAAATAAAGCTTATACAGTTAAGTTGTATAAGTAAAGATTTCATCTATAGATTTATTAATTATTTAACGACATTCACCAAAAAGTGGTTTGCTGTCAAAAACAACTAAAATTTTTGTTTTGACTCAACTTAGAATTTGAAAAAACTTTAGTACCTAATGCTTTTAATTATTTTCATAAAAATTGTTTTTAAGAAAAAGAGCAAATTTTCAGGTTCTTAAGAAGAAACTTGAATAAGAGATCATCAATTTTATATTAAGTTGCCTTTAAATTCCTTAAACTAGCCTTCAATTTTATTATTAAATTTTGTTGACACACATAAATAGTGAACATTGAATTGTGATTTTTACTGGCGACATATAGGAACTGTATGGCAAGTTTTGCTTTAGTAAACAATTTCGAACTAGAGCTTTTAATCAAATATGACATATTACGACAGTAAAGAAGTAAAAAAAGTGGGTACCCCGATTCCGTCCGTCTGTCTTTCCTGGCTCCTATAGTCCAAACAATTGTTTTGATTGAAATTAAATTAAGGTTTTCGGCCGATTAGCGTAAGGCGTTTTTTTCATTTTATTAATACGAAAAATAACAGCAGCCCCCATACAAATTTGTTGGTTAAAACATGTGATTTCTCTAAAACTTTCTCTAAATTTTGTGTTCTTAATTTGGCTTCTTTCTAAAAGAAAAACATATTTTGGTATTGCTCCAGAAGGGTACTCCTCAAAAACCTTTATTTTGTTTTTAAGTTTTCTCAAGAACTAATGGACCGATTTCAATAACCTTCTCTTTCTGTGCAAGCTCTTTTTGATGATCAAATTGATGATGATTTTTTATGATCAAAAATGTATTTTTTTTTATTTTTAAAAAAATATTAATTTTGTTTACAAAACTCGATATCTCAGAAAGGGGTCAACATTTGTTGACGAAATTTAAATGTAAAATGTACATATGTATATATTTATAAGCTCTTTATTTAGTGCTTACTAAAAATATTTTTAAGACAAAATTTCAAATTTAAAATGATTTTCGAAAAAAAAATGAGTTAATCTAGATTTTTTGACAAATAAAATGGCATTTAAATTTTTAAAAAAAAACTTATTTTGCAGGTACATTTTTAAATCTTAAAATATAGGAAATATTTTTAAACAGACTTTTTGGAAAAAATTAGCAAGTTCTAGCGACCCAGTCGGGCATTTTATTTATTTCAAAATTGGTTTTCTGTTGAATACAAAAGATCTTAAAAAATTAAATGAATCTACTTTTGAAGTGAATTTGCCTTGGATGCGCTAGAACTAATATTTAAACACGAATTTCAATAATTTTGTTAAGCTAATGGCTAATTGAAAAACATAATAAACGGGTCATATCTATTGATATACAAGCTTTGAATCTCTTTAGATTTGAAGTGAAAAGAGATTCTGAAACGTGTAATTTGTGAGTGCCACACAAACGTTTCTTCCCAACTTATTTGTTTACCTTAATTTGTTTTAATTTAATTTTTTAGAGAAATTTCCTAAAATTCAAGAACCAAACATTTTTCTCTCTAAAATTTAAGTTTTGTTGACTCCTTTAAGATCAAAATACGAGTAAGCAAACTGATAGCGATAGTAATAAATAGACTCCCGAAAATTGAGTTCGAAAAAACTTCGTCAAAAAAAGCCCGACATTTCTTCATATCAGATCCTCTCTCATTTTCTGAATTTTTGATTTTTTTTAGCGTTCTTAGCCTAAATAGAAATGGATACAAGAAAAGTGACTATATTTTATTTTTGGAGAAAAGCTACGTTTAAAAACAATTTCTTACATTTCTGCGTGAAATGCAGCAAAAACCCTCTAAACTATTGTGTTTTAATAAATATGATTTAAAATCGCAAAATAATATAAACCAGCAAGTGTTCATAATATGCGTTTTGCCCCGATGTAATGGTTGGGCTCATCAGAAGATGACCATTACACCTTGTCTTGATGCATATTTTCTCGAATAAATCGAGATTCCATATAATCCGAGCTGCATAGAGCAACTGCGAATTATATAGTTGCTACAAGTCTTCAAAGAAGATAAATTGTAGCTGTTTTTATATCCTTGCTATGGGACTTTTAAAGAAGAAATATTCGACTGTTACCAGTCGAATTGGTTTTTCCTGAACACTATTTATATTTTAATAAATATGATTTAAAATCACAAAATAATATAAACCAGCATGTGTTCATAATATGCGTTTCGCCCCGATGTAATTGTGTTTTAGCTCTTAAATATAGCATATTTATAAAACTTTTGGAATCTAGGAATGTTTTCATTTTTAGGGAGTCATCCAAGTTAAATAGTTAGACCATACCTTTCTGGACAACAGTGTTCTAAGATAATTTGATAACTAAAGTTGTCATTTTAGCAATTGAAATGTGTAAAGGTTAGGTTAATATATTCGTACACATTATATTATTTAAATTTTGTTAGCCTTCTTTACAAAACATTAAAAAAACATTTTTAAGCGGTGAGTAAAAACTCATCTAAGTGTGTGACCCCCCCCCCCCCCCCCACGATGAAAAGTCTGGATCCGCCCTTGTGACGGGGTTTGCAGAGGAGTGTACTGTGAACAACTAAAGTTAAGCCTTTCAATTCGCCATTGCAATCACTGCAGCCAACGTGTTTCAGGCAGAACTTTTGGAGATAGAATTCTTGTCCTGGCTTAAAGAAAACGTTATATAAGCGCCTGATATCAAGATTCAAAGATTCATGCGATATCACAATGGGCCAACAACTGGCCTAAGTGTGTTCTAACGTAACCTACCTGGAATTGATATTTCTATGTATTCTCTCGTGAAATTAAGACGAGATCGTATAATTTAGACCGATATTTTCCGAGACTTTCGTCGGTCCTTAAGGTTTTATAATTTCATTTAAAAAAAAAAAAACGCATAAAATTTGCAAAATCTCATCGATTCTTTATTTGAAACGTTAGATTGGTCCATGACATTTACTTTTTGAAGATAATTTCATTTAAATGTTGACCGCGGCTGCGTCTTAGGTGGTCCATTCGGAAAGTCCAATTTTGGGTAACTTTTTCGAGCATTTCGACCGGAATAGTTGCTGGCTTATTTGTGTAGACTTTAGACTTGACGTAGCCCCACAAAAAATAGTCTAAAGGCGTCAAATCGCATGATCTTGGTGGCCAACTTACCGGTCCATTCCTTGAGATGAATTGTTCTCCGAAGTTTTCCCTCAAAATGGCCATAGAATCGCGAGCTGTGTGGCATGTAGCGCCATCTTGTTGAAACCACATGTCAACCAAGTTCAGTTCTTCCATTTTTGGCAACAAAAAGTTTGTTAGCATTGAACGATAGCGATCGCCATTCACCGTAACGTTGCGTCCAACAGCATCTTTGAAAAAATACGGTCCAATGATTCCACTAGCGTACAAACCACACCAAACAGTGCATTTTTCGGGATACATGGGCAGTTCTTGAACGGCTTCTGGTTGCTCTTCACTCCAAATGCGGCAATTTTGCTTATTTACGTAGCCATTCAACCAGAAATGAGCCTCATCGCTGAACAAAATTTGTCGATAAAAAAGCGCGAAACACATTTCGAACCGAACACTGATTTTGGTAATAAAATTCAATGATTTGCAAGCGTTGCTCGTTAGTAAGTCTATTCATGATGAAATGTCAAAGCATACTGAGCATCTTTCTCTTTGACACCATGTCTGAAATCCCGCGTGATCTGTCAAATACTAATGCATGAAAATCCTAACCTCAAAAAAATCAATCATTATATGTAAATTTTGTTAGACTCATTGTTAAATTAAGTCATCGAAATATTATTTTTAATATTAAAAACTATGTCTGTGCTGATTGCGAAAATAATTTTTTTCTAAATTTATAACAATGTTCTTGTTTTATTGAAAAATTGAATTGCATTTCGTAAGTTATATATTGACAGTTCTTGTAACTAACACAATTGCAAAATAATAAAATTAATATCTAATATATAAAATATTCGTGTCACAGTGTTAGTTGCCATACTTCTCCGAAACGGCTTAACCAATTTCACTGAAATTATGCATATACATTCGGTAGATCTGAGAATAGGTTTTTATCTATTTTTTATATTCCTAAGTGCTATGGTTTAATTGCATCAACATCGTATACGGTGCAACGATCTTACGATAGTATTCAGTGACGCTATGTACAATGAAGCATTGATTGCTATTGAGGATCTTTGCATTATCAGTGCTAACTTACCACTCAGTCAACTCGGTATGCATTCACCGAAATGCATCTGATTTAATAGACACTGAATTGAATCGTGAACTACAATTCAAAACTGTAGAAATGGCAGCGATTGTTGCTCGCAATGTCCCACTAATGAATGAAGAACAAAGAACCATTTTTGACCACATCATGCTCCCAGTTTCTGCAGGACAAGGTGGATTCTTTGGATGCACCAGTTGGAGCTGGCAAAACATTCCTTACTTCGCTAATTCTTGCTAAAATACGATCAAATAATGGTATCGCACTGGCTGTTGCGGCAACTTTATTGCATGGAGGTAAATGAATGCACTACGGCACACAAACATTCGCTTGAGGCGTTGAACAGAACATTAAAAAAGATATAAAAAACAGCGACACACTATTTGACGGCACTCTATTACTCCTTTCAGGTGATTTCAGACAAACACTTTCCGTTAATCCACGTTCCACGCACGCTGATGAGATCAACGAGTTCTTAAAATCATCGCCACTGTGGCGTAATGTTGAAAGAGTACAACTGAAAGAAAATATGCGTGTTCAAATGCTTCAAGATCCATCCGCTGAAACATTCTCAAAACAACTGTTAGATATAGGCGACGGAAAAGTTACTTCAGATGAAACTGGATGCATAAAATTACCGGTCGATTTTTGCACGTTTATTAATTCACAAGATGCACTCATTGACCAGATACTCCCCGATGTATACAGACAATATACAAATCATGAGTGGCTGGCAGAAAGAGCAATTTTAGGAGCAAAAAATGTGGATGTCAACGAATTAAATCTCAAGATACAACATTTGTTACCAGGAGACTTGGTGTCATACAAATCTATTGATACAGTCTGTGATGCTACCGAAGCTGTAAATTATCCAACTGAGTTTTTGAACTCATTAGATTAACCAGGTATGCCACCGCATAATTTACAATCGGACCTCCGGTAATTTTGTTTCGTAATTTGAACCCACCACGGTTGTGCAACGGCACGCGATTAGTAATTTAAAATTGATGAAAAATGTTATCGAAATCATATTTCTGAATGGAAAATTCTGAGGTGAAAATATATTATTACGGCGAATCCCTATTCTACCCACAGATGTGTCAATTCAATTCAAACGCCTTCAATTTCC